>OV884058.1:123502610-125902610 GCA_930367215.1 Pollenia angustigena
TTTACGAGTCAGTATGTAGTAGATTCAAGAACCTTCTACTCGATTCCAGAGGATTCTGCTCGAATTCGAAATTCTACAATTAATGTGGTTTTATAGAACACGAGCGCCTTACTCGTCCGTTCAACTTACATTTAAAACAAAAATAAAATTTCGAAATTTGTTTTTGTTTTAAATGTAAATCAAACGGACTTCACGTAAATCTTA
This sequence comes from Pollenia angustigena, assembly GCA_930367215.1. Taxonomy (NCBI): domain Eukaryota; kingdom Metazoa; phylum Arthropoda; class Insecta; order Diptera; family Polleniidae; genus Pollenia; species Pollenia angustigena. The sequence continues at coordinate 123,502,815 of OV884058.1, forward strand.
AGTCAACAATACAGTGAAACAAATAACCATTTAAACTAAAACGACACAAACTATAATTTACAAGATAACTTCCCAGCTAGCATAGGCTGTTTGTTAGACGATTATGTTTAATATACAACTCCTAAAAGAATCTTCTGATGATTATCTGACGATTAACAAAAACAAAAAAATCGATTTTTTTTTTATTTACTACTTTTTTATACATTTTTTGACATGCTCGTCTTTAAGTCTTGGAATGAACCTTTTGCGACTCTCTGTAAGAGTCATATAACAATTACTAAATAAAAGCGTTTTTGAAATATAAAAATTCTATTGTCAATACAATTTCAATAAAACAAACCGACCTAAGGATCTGTAAATAAAGGATTTTCCGACAGGATAGTGTTTCTTGCGCAATCTTAAAGGTTTGTTTCATGTAAATTGTATGAAAATTAGAAGTTTCAACATGAAAAAGATGCGTGATGCGTTTTTAGATAGCTCAGTTATACGGCTGAGCATTTCACGAGTTGTAAAATAATCCCTACATGAGTCGCATACGACTCTTGGCATGCTTTTTAAAAGACTCGCTAGATAATCTCTACATACATCACAAACGATTCCCTTTACGATTAATATAAGCATTATAGACGAATCTCTCATACGAATCAGCACGTGTAACAGTTTCTCCCGTGCTAGGAATCGTCTACAATTAAAAAATGAGCTCGTCGACGCACATAGGGGTTTTTTGCCAATCTAGCCGGACATTACTTTTTGTTTTAGCTTATATTGCTTCTTAAAAGTTATTGAGTGCCCCTAGATCGATGAAACTTGGCAGAAATATGTGATATTGTCATAGGCAGGTAAACCTAAAAAATAAATAAAATCGGACCAAGGAGGAAAATGTTCCCCCTAGAAGAACTAATCCAACCTCTGAAAAATGCAATTTTTTTTAAACTTTTCCCATACTTTTGTTTGGCAAATGCAACTTTTAACGTCGGCGAAAGTTAAAAAACCTAAGATAAGACCCATGAGATCGTAAAATTACACTTTTCGCCCCCCGCCCCCTTTTGAGGGCGGTTACATAAAATAATATTTAAAAAAAATGTAAATATTAAAAGAAATAGATTACTAACGCCTTAATACTATAAAAATTAAATTTTTGAACTTTAATGGGTAGGGGGAGATATCCCTCCAAACACCCCCCCCCCCCCCCGGAACTAATTTCCTAATTTCCAAAACATATTAATTTTTAAGATTTTATGTGACTTTTATATATTTTATAGTATTTAATTTTTTTATTTTTGTAGCTCTTGCCGGAGAAGACACAATTTCTTTAAGCAGACCTGAGGCATCTTTTTTTCCAGACGTTTGTAGTTGTGTTTGGGTAGCGTGCATCAATAAATCAGCATCGGTTTGAGTTCGCAAGATTTCAGTTTTTCTTCTCTTACTTCTTTCGGTCAATTCAACAAACGGCTTTTGTAGTCGTTTTGAAGACGAACTCCCAAAAAAAGGTATTGTCACTGTTCCTTCCAGCCATTTGGCATGCATGCTTACAAATCGATCCTTTTTTCTTTGTGCTGAATGCCAAAATATTTTAAAAAAATATTTGAATTTCTTTAAGCATTGATTTACTGCTGATATGTCACTATCTCCCTGACATTTTGAAATTTCGCACAATTTTCTAACTAAAAATTGTAATTTCTCTTCAACGAGCTTAGAACTACATTCTTGTATAATTTGGAATAACTCTAAATTCGTATACACTTTTTCCATTTTACTCTCGAAGCTTCAAAATGGTTCTGATAACAATTTTATGCAAAAACCACAATATATATTTAAAAAAACTAAGTACCTAGAGCCCAGATTTGATTTTTTATTATATATTATTTTTGTTGTTAATGATTTTAAAAGTTATGCAAAACAGGTACATTTATTTTGCTCTATTAAATAACGTCCTTTAGCGGCCGCACAGGTGGTTAAAACCCGTTACTTACTGTTTCGCACATCCCTTTTTTTACACAGGTAATATTAGGCTTATATGTAATAATTTAAATAAAAACCATCTACGTACAACCAAAACATTTTATGACTGACGAAAGGGTTTCTATCATATGTACCTATGCAAGATGAGCAAAAACAGAAAAAAGGTGAAATTTTCAAAAAATCATAAAAAAAATGGCGCAACAACGCGCAACGTTTTTTTTTTGAATTTAAAAGTAGAGATTTCAAATTTTATCGTGATGTATAAAATTTTTAAGAACTCAGCGGAACTCACCTTCAAAAACCTTTTAAATTTTTTTTTTTTTACAAAAAAGTGAACAAAAAAATCGTTTTTTTTAATTTCGTACTAATTTTTTTATCATAAAAAATTCAAATAAAATTTTTCTAAAAATTTTGATAATTAGCTGTTTATATAGTCTTTCACAGAAAAAAAAATTCAATGTAAAATCTTTATTCGTTTATCTACAAAAAAATATATTGTAAACCTCCCAAAACCGTAAAAAGTCAATGAACACGCATGCAATTTAATCAACTTTCCTGGTTTTAACAGTGTCCCAAAACCACAAATCTCAAGCAAAAGACTTGAAAATTCACTATACGATGCAGAACTTTGTTGTCTGTCGAGCTGCGTACTTTAATTTTTCCATTTCTTAAAAAAAATTTTTTGCTTAATGTCCGGCTAGATTGGCAAAAAACCCCTATGTGCGACGATCAAAAACACTCTTTGTGAGATTCCCAATAGACTCCTAGACGATTGAAAATGCTAGCTGGGTTATAATTAAAACTATAAATAATTATTTTTCATTCTGACAGCTTCACAGCAGTCTTTGCTATTAAAACCCAATTTCATTGCATGAGTGCCTTTTTACCAGTGATTCCTACTGATCGATGCCACAGTTCTATTTTGATCGCTATAAAAACAAAGTAGTACACTGGTCTTCCCCGCATTACATTTTTGCCATATATGGCATAATAGGACTTGCTGTCAAAAGAAGGCGTTATAAAAACGTTCCAATTGGTAAACATTTTCAAAATAATTCCGTTCTTTTGCTTACAGCTTTTTGCTGAAGAGATTCTTTCGTAATATTTCATATTTAATACAAATTGTTGAAGTAGTGCTGTCGTAATGGAACAAGCCATTGATTGTATTCGTTTATATTTGGTTTTTTTTTTTTGAAAAACTAACGGTCAAAAGAAGCGTGGCCTGAATTGCGGTCTTAGAAAACTTATACAGGCCTGTTGCAGAAATTAATTCCGATCGAAAGTGATTTCGTTTTTTGTGCAGCACTTTCGATCGGAAATAATTTTTAATTAAATTTATTAAACATCTATTGAACAAGTTTTTTGTATTTATTTTACACTTTTACTTATTAGAGCTACTTTTTCGGTTTAACGAGCGGGAAGGATACAATGTCAAGAAAGGTTTTTTGTCTTCTTCAATTTTTTAATAAGTTTCATTCTCTGATAGACAAATAAAACGACCAAAAAGTCCAGAATGTTTTAAATAGTGGTTTTACAGATCCTCCATTTCGTAGTCCATTTTTATTGTTTGGATGAAAATTTTACGTTTATTAAAGTAAACTGCATAGTTTTTATTTGGCACCTGTTACTTTTACTGTTATTGGCTTGTTTCTTTAAGGAATTTATTTTTTTTTTCGATATCTAAATTTTCCATTTCTACTGTTAGTCCTAATTTTAATATGATATGACAACCTGAAAAGAATATGAAATTTTTTAAACAAAAGCTTAGTCAAATAATACAGCAACAACGAATCTGTTGTTTTTTTTCTATTTCTATTATTCTCATTGTTGTAAATGCGTGTATCTGCTTGTGCAGGCTCGTAGGGGTTTGTCTAGGCGAGTAGAATTTGGTGCACTAACATAAACATCATCTCCTTCAAATATTACAAAAACAATAAGAATAAATATAGAATGTGGTAAAAGTTGCACTATTTAAAAAGTTAAGAAAAATCTTTATTATTATAAGTATGAAAGCAATGTTAACAAGGATGTTTTTTGTTATCAGGAGGAGTGATATTTATATGGAAGTGTATCTATGAACTCATCTATACTTATGTGTATGAATATTTTGTAGATGTCTATTCCATTCATGTTTTCTTAATGTATTCTTCACAGTAAAAAATTGTGTGACATATTTTTTGTTCTTTGTTTTTCAACATATTTCACACTTTATTGTTTTTTCAACACATTCTTTAAAAAACTTCATGGCTGGCAGCAGGGGTTTTTGTTGCAATTGTTGGTGTGAAGTGTGTGTGTGAATTACTGAACTGTTTCTTAGTTTTTTGTGCGGTTATTTCAATACTTAAGATTTATTTTCTTGTCAAAAAAAACTTGTATATCAAGTTACTCCTACAACTTGTTATAAGGAAATCTTGTTTAAAAAATCAATATAGGCCGTTTTTTAAACTTTCTTGTCCCACATAGATTTAATAGTGTGTTTTGGTAAGGGCTTTCACATTTTCGTTTCAATGATCTTTTTTAACTTCCATCACCACCATTAATGTTGAATTTTGGAGTAAAAAGTTTGTCATTCCGTATGTATGTGTCAAACAATCAAATGCATATTTTTAAACCTCAAAATTTATATCGTCATAAAAGTTATGTACATTTAATACCACCAAATAAAAAATTATGCTTCAACCGAAGCAGGTTTGTAAGGCAGAAATGTAAGAGTTTCGCTTACCTTACTCCTTACGAAAGACATGACTTTTATACGGCGAGTTCCGACTTTGAAGCAACACATTATTGACACAAAAAGCGCTTTATTCAATGCATATAAAAACTGTTGAAAGTACCCAATAAAAAATGGAGCTTCCAACGAAGCAGGTTTGTAAGGGAGAAACATAAAAGTTTCGCTTACCATTGCGCTTACGGAAGACATGAATTTTATATGGCGAGTTCTTACTTTGAAGCAATACATTTTTGACACATAAAGCGCATTATTCAGCGCACATAAAAATTGTTATATGTAACGATCAGCTTTACACACTGAATGTTTGGATACAGTTATTTTTTAGTATTCTCCCTTACAAACCTGCTTCGTGGTAAGGCAATGCCGTAGCACTTGAAATTTAATTTTTTTTTTTTAATAAAAGTTGTTGAGAGTTCTTTCACTTACTTTACTGCATTTCTGTATGTCTTATTGCGTAGCGCATATTTGTGCGCTTATTTTTTTAAATGTACCTTTAGTGCTTCGCAAAATGATAACATTTTTTATTGGGTAGCTATCAGATTACACACTGAATGATTTTTTATAGTTATTTTTGATGTTCTCCCTTATAATCCTGCTTCGTAGTAAGGGAATGCCGTGGCACTTGAAATACTATTTTTTTTAATGAAACTTGTTAATAGCTCCTTCAGTTACTTTACTGCATCCCTGTATGTCTTATTGCGTAGCGCATAATTGCGCGCTTTTTTTTTAATATACCATTAGTGCTTCGTGAAATGATAAAAATTTTTATTGGGCAATTCATAGAAGAAAAAAAGCTTTCTAAAATCAGGTTTTAACGAAATTTTAGTTGACATAGTATTTTATGAAAAAATATTTTTTTTTTGTTACCTACAGATGAATAGAACTTACGCCTTGGAAGGCATACATCGAATTAAGTATGCAAGGAAATATAGTTGTTCGCAATGCGATATCTGCAGACTTTTCAGACAAATAACGAAAAATTTACTCTGTTTATGTTAAAGGATTGAAATTTTTTTTTTGCTTTGTTTTTTATTTATTTTTGCTGATTAGTTTTTGTGTTATTTTAATGCTTCTTATTAAAACAGAAAATATATGCATATTATATGCACGCTCCCCTATAAAAATCAGTAGTCAAATAATACCTCAAAATTCGCATGCAAAATATCAAGGTATACATTCGGATCGCCGTTTAACGTGGAAAAGCCATATACGGCCAAAATTAACCCTTATGAGACTAAAGTCATCCAAATTCATTGGCTTATTGCAAGAAACTCTGTCCTTAGTCTCGACTGCAAACTTTTACTTTGCCAATCCATATTAAAGCCAATCTGGTGCTCGGCCTCTAATATCGAAAAAATTCAAAGGCGCCAAAATAAATTTCTTCGAATAATCACAGCTGCCCCTTGGTATGTTAAAAACTCCAATATTCACAAGGATCTCAATGTTTCATAAGTTAAAACTATGGTAACGAAATATGCAGTTAAATACTCTAAAATGCTCGAATTGCATCCGAACCCACTGATTCGAAATATTTTTAATGGAAGCGGCCACTGGCTTAAGGAGAAGAGACACTGCAGCACTTGCCCAAAAATTTTATTCACAGCGAATGAAAGAGAAAAAGAAAAGAAAAAGTTTACATGTACTGACCGAGTACATGCATCTCTTTACCAATCCCCTTTCTTCTTTCTTCGCCCTCCTATAGACACAAAAGTTGAACACAAAAAGATGAAACATATGAAAGCAGACTTAAAGCCCAACCATAATGTGCTTAAGTTGACTTAAGTAAATGTGCCAATACATAGACATTATATGAGACAAACAATATTGAACTTAAGGAAACTTTTTGCTAAGTTTAATAAAACTGTCATTTGCTTAAGCAAGGTGCGAATCTAATCGCACATTTCGTACGGAATCAAATGTTTTTTTATTTTGTTTTTGTTTTCTTAAGTACATATGATAGACTTTTCGTTAATTTTTGACAGTATGTCAAGCAAGGCTAAGAATATTGTGGTTGAGCCTTAAGTTTGCTTCGAGAAAGTCAGAGTGTATTGGTGAGAGGAGAGAAGAAAAGCATTTAATCTTCTCCTCTCATGAATAAAAACACTGACTTTCCGAACGAAAACTTTTATAGTGTGAACCCTGGATTTATGTATATAAAACACGTTTCTTCTTTCTTCTCCCTCCTATAAACACAAGAGCTGAGCATCAAAAGATGAAGCGTATGAAAGCAGACTAAAGGCTCAACCATAATATGCATAGTCTTGCTTAACCTACTGTCAAAAATTAACAAAAAGTCTCTCAAATGTATTAAAGAAAACAAAATAAAAAAACCTTTGATTCCGTACGGAATGTGCGATTAAAATCGCACCTTGCTTAAGCAAATGACAGTTTCATTTAACTTAGCAAAAAGTTTCCTTAAGTTCAAAATGGTTTGCTTCATATAATTTACATGTATTCGCTCATTCGCTGAAGCCAACTTAATCACATTGTGGTTGGGCCTTAAGTTTTCTCTGAGAAAGTCAGAGTTTATTGGTAAGACAAGAGAAGAAAAGCCTGTTATATTCCCCTCTTACGAATAAAACCACTGACTTTCTGAACGAAAACTTGTATAGTGTGAACCCCGGATTTATGTATATAAAGCAAGTTCGGATATACTGAATCTTATATACCCTTCACCATGGTACGAGAAGAACATAAAATTATATAAATACCTTTTTTTGGTATAAATAAATCTATTGTGTGGCACACGTGCTTCTCCAATACAGCGCAAATTTTGTGGGATGTTGTGTGCTGATAACTAAAATGTGAAAAGGACATACGTAAAAGGGCTACGTAAAAGACCGTATCTACTCAGATAATAATCTTACGTTCGAGCATTTAAAAACAAACATTCGTCAAGCTATCGAGATACCGTCCGAAATGTGCGATAAGGTGATCGTGAACTACATCAAAAAGATCGACTGCTACAAGCAATCTAGAGGCGGTCAATTGATTGACATTGTATTTTGTACGTAATGGGGTTCTAAGCATTTTAATGAACTGAAACTATCATCGAAATTATAGCTTTATGTGTGTTTTACTTAACTTTATGTTTGTAACCAAAAAAATTGATAACGTCTTAGTTAAGGAATGAATTCCTGAAATATCGGTTCAGGAGGAGAAGAATTATAGACCAAAATGTGGAACAACTACCCTTAAAAATCTATGTTTCTGTTAAAAATAAAAACTAACAGAAATTGGGGCCGAATGCACCGATTATCATTAAATTTTTCACAACGCAGTTTGATATAAAGCTTATTCTCGGAAAAAAATTTAGTACGCCTTAAATAGTTACGAATAATGCTATTACTGTTAATATTGTTAAGTCATAGTTTCATAAGACAAGGAAACACACCTGAAAATTTTGTGAAGATCTGTCGATAATTTAGCACACAACTGAAACAAGTCATGATATTTATTTTAGTTGATCAAATTTAGTTTTTTTGTGATTTTCTGAAATAGAGGTTAACACGCATAAGTTAGCAACAAGTTAAATTACCGTAAGGTTGGTTGGTAGGTTGGTTAACGTGGTAGCGCGCACAGATCTAGGCATGCTGCAAGTAGATTCGACAGTGACTCCGTTTTTGCACCACACAACTCGTCAAGAATTGGAACCCCCAATCAAACTTGACTCGGGGGCATTGAGATATTTCAGCGTTGAGATATTTCAGCAAGTCGCTAAGTTTAACCTGCGATATCCCCGAAAGTCCTTGTAGAAGGTAATTACCAAACAGTTCATGTCGTGTTAAATTAAACGCTGGGCAATCACAGATGAAGTGCTGTCTCCTCTGTTCCAGGTTCCCTGCAGCTGCGGCAGCATTCATTAAAAGGAAGGCCAAGTCTCATAGCGTGCTAACCGATCGTCTAGTGACCAGTAAGCACGTATATAAGTCACGACACGTCTCTCCGATTGAAGCTGAGGAGTCGCTCAGAGCGACCTATGTCATATATGGGCCACGTTACCTTGGTGGCCCTGCAGTCATCTAGTTTCCTCCATTATCGTCAGCCATATCCAGATAGTGTCTAAAGATTTCGCTTCTGACAGTTCCCAGGGGTGCTGCGACTGGCACACCCTGTGAAATATCAAGAGCGGCTCTAGTCATGGCCAGCCCAACCGTCTGTTAATTGCCGTAATGGTCCCTATGCGCGCGGACCCAAAATAAGGTAATATCAGATAGGCTGCCCAGTCTGGATAGTTCCTCCTTACACTGGCTGGCGAGAATGGACGTTGTTTTATGTCACTTCAGTGACATCAGAGCCGCCTGCCTATGGACGAAAATGCCAATTTTGCCAATTCCTACTGTACAGTGTTCTGCATGCCTCCCTAATCGACAGTATTTCAGCCTGAAATATGCTGGCCCAGTCCGGCAACGAAAATAGAGATTACCGTGCAGTTCCTTCGAGAAGACCCTAGAGCCGACGCCACAAGTAATCTTTGACCCATCGGTGTAGACCCTCGTGCGATATTCCTCGGCCAGGATTCCCCTGCTCCATTCCCGCCTTGAATTTGTTATCAAAGTCCGTAAGGTTGGCTTGTATAAAGATTGTTTGATAAAATATTCAACTTACGATGGAGGGTATCAAAAATTCGGCAGAGCCGATTGTAGCACCTTTACTCGTTTTTTGTTAACAAATAAATATATATATATATGTATGAATGTTAGTCATACAAAATAGTGACAAAATTTCTTCATTTCTTATTCACTCTTTAAAAGTAGTTATAATTGTTGCATGCAGATACTGAATAATTGTCATATGATTTGCACACATTTATTTAATTCTTAGCATCCTCCTCTTTGTCTTTGAATAGACAATGAATGCTTTACAAATGTTCTCTTAATGCTTACAATTTTGTTCTGTGACTACTGGCTTTATGTTTAGATATTTTGTATACACAAAACTTTATATAACAATTGTTGTTTGGTTTTGTTTTGCTTTTCTTCCATTTTTCAAACTCGTGTAAACAATTGTTACACAATTTCCCCCAAAATTTCGCCTGTGGCTCACAGAGTAACAAGCACTTCGAAACACATTCACTGACATATTCATTCTCGTTGTTGGTTACTTTCATTAAATTAACATTAACAAGTTGTTTTTTTTTTTCTTTTATTGTTCGAGACATAACAAAAATAAAATTTTTTGTAATTTACCTACAATAACAACACAAAGATGTATGTAAAATATTTTGCTTTGTTGACTTAACATTCCTTAACACAGAGAAGCAACACTTAACAAATTATGTCAAATTGTATTACATGTTTATCGTCACCTTAAACGCAAAAGGCGCTTACGAACCAACATTTTAAAATAGGTTTTTTAAATCGATTCTGATGCATTGCATCTACCCAAATGTCTACAAAAAATTTTGGAATCTTTTGACCAAGATTTTCGATTTTATTACCAAAAAAAGGTCCGATTAACAAAAGATTTTATGGCAAACGTTTAAACGCCTAACTGACAGTTTGCATTGACAATTGTCAAAACAACTGCTAGGTTTTACAAGAAAAATAAATTGTAAACAGTTTAAAGGAATTTATCAATTTATCATTTTAAACTTTTTTTTTTCTTTTTTTTTTTAATTCCCTATGCTAATCCCCGCGAAGCTTTACGCTTGTCTGCAGGAAAGAAACCAGAGTCTCTGGCGGGAATTGAACCCGCAACCCCGGAGTTGATAGACTAGCTCACTACTAGCTAGCCTACCGGGGCACTTAAACTGTTTTTGCTTCTCCGGTAAAATTTTCAGATTGTAAGATACGGCCCTTTGCGTTTTAGGTAACGATATTTAGTATAGTCATAAGTTATTGAAGAATATGTTTCTTTTTTTTTGAGTCAAGGGTGGTAACTTAACCCTAGAATCATGAGGACTCGTAAATTGTACATTGTACACATTTTAAAATGGTGCTTAGAGCTTAAAAAGGTATGTATATTTTTAACATAGAACCAGGTGAAATTGAAAATAGTCGTAACATGTACGACTGTTTAATTTTAAAGTGCTTTAAACTGTGAAAGTAAATCACGTATATGGCCGATGGATTTACGAAGCAATAATGTCAAACTTAATCGACGCAGCGAGTTTTTAACCATTTCGTATGAAGAAATAATAACACATTGTATCTAAATTTTGTACATTTGGCTTCGTTATCTAAATTAAAAAAATTCCCGATTTCAGCGGAACGCACTGGATTTATCGGGCATAAACGCTTGGTTGGCCTGATCACAATTTTTATAAAAATGCAGACAGGCGTAGAGCTTAGCGGGATTAGCTGAGGGAATTTAAAAAACAAACAAAAAATAAAATATAAATATTATTTCACAACTAGCTTGTAACACATTTAACTTATCACTGTATGCTTACAAATTGCAACAGCAATTTTTACACAAAAAAATCAATGTATGTACACATAAAAATACCGATCTATTTATGTGCACAAAATCATATAACTATAATTGCAATACATACCCAGTTTTTTATCTTCAGGGCTCGTTTCGAAATATGTATATCTCTTATATATAAATATGGGAACAATTTTTTTGTGGTTGATTTTAAAGTATCTTATCGTCAACCGATTTTAATGAAACATATGTATATCTTTTTAAAGGAATTTGTGTGTAGATATGCACCAGATAAAGTCAATGGGTATAAAAAAAATTAAAGTACTCTAGCACATATCGACAATTTTCAATACGTGTGCGTACTCGTATCTGTTTATTCTCATACTTGTGTATATCCATGCGCATTTGATTTCATTCATGTATGTTATCATACTTATTGTGTTTCATACTCGCACATATTCAGACACACCCATAGTTATAGCATTGACTTCAAACATTTTTTTTTTTTTTTGTTAAATTTTTTCATAAATGCTGCCAGAATTTTTTTTCCAAATTGCTGAATCACAAATAAATACGTTTTTTCAAAATCGTTTGAGTACAATTCAACAAAATTTTATTGAAAAATGATTTTTGACTTTAAAAAAATTTCTGTAATATAAAGATTTGCGTTCTTATTTAAGAAAATCTAAAAAAATGACTAAATGGATGCAAATTAAAATACGTCGTGTTATTTTAATCGTTCTTAATAAAAACAGAAAAAGTAACCGAAATCCAAAAAAAAAAAGAATTCGCAATTAAAAAATGAGATATCACAGGTAAATACATTCATACATATTATGAGTTTGAGTAGTTTATCTGTTGCCAGTTGCATTTTTAAGACGTTAAAAAATTTTTTAAAATTTAATTGCTGGAGTCAATCAGTATGCCAACGAAAATTTTAGCCTTTAAGAAGACTTCGACATCATGCTATGGTGGAAAAACAACTCCACAAGGTATCCACGGTTGTCTTAATAAGAATCAAGAATTTTATGAAATTTCCTGCCTGCAGCGCAGCATTAGATTAAGATTTCTCTTTAGCTGGAAACATAAAAAAAGAAACAGAAAAGATCCCAAAATAGTTGATAGCCTCCTTTTTTAAATGTTTTTATAAAAAACCTCTTCGTAAAATAGATTATAATTTATTAGAAGCATTTTTTTAATTTGATAGCAAATATTTATGTTTTAATATAACTTTAACATAAATTTTTAGGTGGTGGCAACACTGCTTGCTTTAAAATAACCATACAAAATGTTGAAGTTACTTGTCGATACTTACGATACATGCCTATACTCATACGCATTCAAAGGATTACCCATAAGCATGCGTGTTTGTTCATACTCATACCGGGCGATATACAAATTTATTCATGCTCATACTTATTGGTAGTCATACCTGCCTGTACTCGTGCTCGGTGGCGTATGAATAGGTTATAAATATTAAAAATATAACTTTTTGGCTTTCTCTGATATGCACAATATATTTATATATATTTTTTTCTAAATTTTTTGAATCCAAGTGTTTGAAAAGCGTTTAAATTTATCTTACAGACATACCTTAAAAGTTGGGTGAATAGTGCATTTTTGCCGTTCTCTTAAAATGTGTACGTTTTTGTTGTATAACGCACAGGTTTTCTCGAAAGTAAATGTCGAGTGGTCGAATTTCGGCCACGGGGCGATCCTAGTTGAATATAAAAATATAACATTTTTAAAATCTAAAAAACCAAATAAATCTATTTAATATTATTTGCAGGAACAAATTAAAAACGAACCATTTAACGATTAAAAAAATCAAACCAAAATTTATATTTAAAACTTTCTTTAAAATTCATAATCCTAAATTTGAACATCACATTTATTCTCTAAAATCATAAAGTCGTACTCACAGAACAATTTTAAATAGTTTTTTAAATCAATTCTATAAATTTTTGGAAAACTATTTTAATTTAATTAATGTGTTAATTGAATCAATTATTTTTAAAATTAATATCTAATTCAATATTTATTCAATAACAAAAAATCTTTATTGATTTTTCGTTTAAAATAAAATAATTCACCACATAAAATTATTTTGGGAATTGTTAAAACCTTAGCTAAATGGAAAATATTTACATCATAGTATAAAACTAGTATGCCGTCTCGTTGACAGGTAACCAACTCAAATGTCACAAATAACCTAGCAGAAGTTTGTATTCGTAAAATTTTTTTCAAATATATTGGTGTTTAAAACAACCCAGCGGTAAAACTCAGAAGACCTTCTTACTTCAGGCCTTTTAAAAGGCGTGCTTAAAAATTGTTTTGATTAAATTACTATTTTTATCTTACTGCTAAAGAATACATCATAGAAGGCCTCGGCTCTTTGGTGTAAAAGTTAAGAGAAGGAGTAACATTTTTTGTATTGTTTTTTTTTTTTTTGCACAAGCAAAAGCAAAATACTTATTTTTCCGCAATGACAACGTGTGTAAAAAAGATATGAGTATGGAATGTAGCGAGCAGGTCTTGTATATCCAAAAGAAGGAGTACAGAGGCCATCTAGAAGCCATCCGTACTCCTTCTTTTTACCGCTGGGAATTTTAACTACCTAACACAGTTGCAGAAAATCGTATAGAATGTGGCAAACAATTTATTTCTAAAATAAAATTTTCTTAATTCGAAAAATTTTCAGTCTGCCTTTATAAACTCTCAAAATCAATGTTTATTGAATTTTTATTTTGCAATATCGGAAAATATTTATTTAATTTAAGATTTTAAATATGTTCTGCGTACCATAATAGCTACTCTGCTGGCTTTAATAATATTAATAACAGAAAAAATTTAGTGACAAAAAAATTTATTTAGAAACTTTTTGTTTGCGAAAAACAAAAACATTTTGCAAGAGCAAAACACAAAATGCGTGGAAAAAATTAAACTGCGGAACAGACATTTATATGGTCTGCAACACGATCGCAAATTTTAACTAATTTGAGGTCGTTTATTTTAAATCGAATCTCCATTTTTCGCTATCAGCTCTACTTTTCGAGATACACCGCTATGTCCAAAAGGCACTTTCACTACAGTTATTGGAATAACTTGAAAACGGTTGACTAAATTGTGTTAACATTAATGTTTTTAGACCAAAACTGTGATTTTTGTCACATTTTTATTTTTTATAAATTTTATAAGAAGAAAAAAATTGCTTTTTTCAAAATGTTTATTTTTTTTTTTTGTTCAAAAATTCAACCATATCTCTGAAACTACAGGGCAAATTTAAAAACAATGTATGCACGGCTTAAATATAACACTGCTGCCGAATTTCGTATTTTTTTATTCACCCTTCTGCATCCCTTGGATATGTGCCCTTCCTATGATTCTTTGGGTCAATATGACCCAACAATAAAATGTTAACAGCATTTCATATTTAAGTGTAATAAAAACAAAAGCGATTCTATTGATTATTTGACCGAAAAAATTATTGATCGATGATTCTGAATGAAGATGAACTCAATTCAATAGAAAACAAATTTTTAAAGTGGAATTAAACTTGCAATATCGCATGTTGGGTCATATTGACCCAAAGGATATTAAATGTGTGTAAATCGTGTTTTTTGGAGGGGGAAGGAAAAACTAAAATTTTATTATTTTCATTTAAATTTATAATTTTTGTCCCTGTAATGGATAAATTGAAGTTTCACGTCCATATCTTATATTAAAAGGGACAAATTTTGCGTTTGAAAACCAAAATTGGGTCAAATTGACCCAAGGAGTGCAGAAGGGTTAACTAAATATGGTGAACCATCTTCAAGTTATTCCAATATATGTAACTTTTGACATAACGGTATATCTAGAAAAGTAGAGCTGATAGAAAATATGGAAATAAGATTTGAAATAAGCGACCTCAAATTAGTAAAAACTTGCAATCAAATTCCAGATCGCACAAAAAAAGTTTAAATTTGTTCCATTGTGTTATTTACTATCCAATAAAAAATTTAGCTTCAAACGAAGAAGGTTTGTAAGAGAGAAATGTAAGAGTTTCGCTTACCATCTCGCTTACGGAAGGCATGCATTTTATATGGTGAGTTCCCACTTTAAAGCAATACATTTTTGACACAAAAAATGCTTTATTCAACGCATATAAAAACTAGTGAATGAAGCAAGCGTTCAGCTTTACACAATTAATTTTTTTTTACAGTTGTTTTTTAGTATTCTCCGTTACAAACCTGCTTCGTAGTAAGAGAATGGCGTAGCACTTGAAATGTTATTTTTTCTTTTATATAACTTTTTAAGAGTTCCTTCACTTCCTTTACTGCATTTCTGTATGTCTAATTACCCAGCGGTAACTAGAATGAGTAAAGAGGCCTAATAGAAGGCCTTATTTAGCAGTCACAAGCAGTCAGAAGCCCTTCTCGCCGCATTCCATACATACTTATTTTTTACACAGGTTGTCATTAGGCTCAAGGCCTTCCACACTTCCTTTAAAAACAGCTTCGATCCCTTCCCAAAGAAGGGAGTAAGGAAGGTCACTAAAAATAGAAAGTAAATAAAACTGAACACCTTCCTTTCTCCCTTCTCAAAGAAGGGAGTAGCGAATGTGTACTGAATATTTCAGAAGGTATTTTAAAAAGAAGTTTATACCTTCTAGAAGGCATACTTCAGAAGGCAGGATATCATGCGAAGCAAATCTTTTAGAAAGGAGTATAGAGGCCTTTAAAAAGCCTCCCACTTGTGGTCCTTTCAATATTTACCGCTGGGTAGTGCTTCGCAAAATGATAAAATATTGTATCGGGTATGTATTTGTGTCATAAAATTAAACAACGCTTAGTTATTGTGAAAAATTTAAAATAGCAAAATTTTAAAAATTGTTTTGTTTTTGTTATTTTTAGGTGTGTTTAATTCACACAGAACGTATAAGTGTGATAGGTGAAATTAAAAATTGAGAACGCTCTCTCCACTCGCCATTCTAATTGTATCATATGATGTAAATAGTATGTACTACATACACAAAAAATATTAAAAATTGTGAAAGAATCAAGCAAACAACTTGTTGATTTTGCAATTATTACCAAAATGATTATATAGATTACTAAAAATTATCAAAAAGTAATTTAAATTTTTGGGAATACAAAATTTTAATTTCAAAAGATTTTGTTATTCGTGCTTAATTCCCAGTTTTTATTCTTGACAAAAACACTTGAAATTTATTGTTGATGCGATAAGCTATTCCTATGCGCATTTCACTGGTTGCTTAGGCCAGATCATCAGGAAACTTCATCCATAAAGATTTTAGAAAAACTAAAGATATTAAACCAAATAAAACTGTTAAACGTATAAGAATTATAGCAACAGTTCTACTTGTAATAATATCAAAGCTAATACAAAACACATCAACAATAAACAACAGTGGGTAGTGGGGAATGTAAGATGAGATAAACCCACTGTTGTTTATTGTTGATGTGTTTTGTTTAAGCTTTGATATTATTACAAGTAACAGTTTTATTTGGTTTAATATCTTTAGTTTTTCTAAAATCTTTATGGATGAAGTTTCCTGATGATCTAGCCTAAGCAGCCAGTGAAATGCGCATAAGAATAGCTTATCGCATCAACAATAAATTTCAAGTGTTTTTGTCAAGAATAAAAACTGGGAATTAAGCACGAAAAACAAAATCTTTTGAGATTATAAAAATTGTAAAATTTTAAAAATGTGAATAGAATTTTTTTTCAATAAATGATATTTTTAATACAAACTAAAAATATGATCAAAAAACTTTGCCGTTTCAGACAATGTGTTAATTGATTTAATTAAATATAGCTCAGGTTTAAACAGTTCCCAACAACAATTCTACAAGCTTAAATAATTTTACTTTAAACGAAAAAATTAATTAAGATTTTTTGTTATTTAATTTATATTTAATTTAAAAACTTATTGTGTTAATTAATACAAAATTATATTTTTAATTTTCTTTCAACAAAAAAAAAAAAAAAAATATAATTGATTCAATTATCACATTAATTAAATTGAAATACTTTTTTAACAATTTTTTTTAATTGATAAAAAAACTACTGATAAGTTTTTCATTGTGTATGTCGTTATTTAAATATAATTTAACAAAAGCGTTAAATTAACATTTTACATTAGACCGTACATAAAAAAACGTTTACTCTCTAAGATAAAGTATTTTTGCAAGGTTGGGGTTCGCCTTTTTTACATTTTTCGTTATATATTAGGGATTAACAGTCAGATCTTAATGTACGATATAACAATGTTTTTGTCTCGAGCAGACCAATGTTATGCTCTCAGGTGCCATTGCCTCAAGTATCCAAATAAGAATTTCTTAATATTCTTAAATTTGGACCTTGCGGCGCGAAGGATGCTCCCAGACGGGTCAAATGTATGACCAGCCCCACTTTATTTTTCATTTCCATCACTTATTTCTAACATACCTATCCGCTATCTCCTTCTTTAGTTTTTCGTCCTAAGCATTTTTTCTACGCATACTTGCCCTTAATATCCACCCGTTAGATGG
The DNA here is from genome assembly GCA_930367215.1 of Pollenia angustigena. Classification (NCBI taxonomy): domain Eukaryota; kingdom Metazoa; phylum Arthropoda; class Insecta; order Diptera; family Polleniidae; genus Pollenia; species Pollenia angustigena. The sequence continues at coordinate 123,520,416 of OV884058.1, forward strand.
GAATTTTATGAAATTCTTAAATTTAATTAATATTTGTTCATCTTTTCTAAAAAATACTTTCTATTAGAGGTTGTACGGGGCACTTTTTCCCCTGTAAGGAGGTACGCTCTAAAGTACATTAGTGTGTCCGAAAAAAAAAAAATTTTTTGTGGATTTTTCGGAAAAAGTCGAGTTTTTGCCAAAAATCAGGTTTGCCGGTTTTTGAGTTTTCTTCATAAGTTTGTCAAAACCACGATTTTCTTCACTTGTAAGAAACAATAAAAAATGTCAAATGCCGTTTGAAAGAGAAAATTATCACGGGTGTTCTGGAAATCGAAAACGCAAAACGCAAGAATTTTAAACGTCGTTTTTTCATGAGATTTCTGTAATAAACGAATTTTATGACAAATATTTCTCTATTAAACAGAATTTTATAAATAAAATTTTAAAAATTACATTAAAAGTGTATTAAAAACCACTTCCAAATTGTTGCATTTTGCGTTTTCGATTTCCAGATCACCCCTGTATAGCTTATAATAATATCATAAAAAATTATGCTTGAGCACCCATGAAAATCCAAATTTTTTTTTTTTGGGACACACTAATGTACATAAGTATGTATGTATAATCTTAAGCAGTAAATATTAAAAGGACCCCAAGTGGCAGGTCTTCTCGAATGCCTCTATACTCCTTTCTAAAAGATTCGTTTCTTAAGATATCCTTCCTTTAGAAATGTGCCTTTTATAAGGTATAAATTTCTTTAAAAAAGACCTTCCAAAATATTAACTTCACATTCTCTACTGACTTTATTAAGAAGGGTGAAACGAAGTTGTTCAGTTTTAGTTTTGTTTTTTTAATGTGAGGTTGCGTTGTGGATGAACTTTATAACATAAACAATTTTCACCGTTTCTACTTATAAGCTGTGAAGGAATTTTGTGTTTAATTAAGTTTATTGATAAAGCGAAAATTCCATCACCTTACATGAGTGTTTTTATATTTTTATACAAAGCTCAGAAAAAACAGAAACTGAAATGTATTAATTTTATAAGTTTTGGCAAATTTTCTGTTTCCGTTTTTACGCGTTTTAACATGCTTACGTATTTTTAATAACATCCAACTATTGAAGTCGACCGCAACATTCTTTATATTACCTCTTAAAAGTCCTAAACCTGAAAGCCTTTAAGAATTTCTGTAAGTAGAAGGGAGTGTGGAAGGACTCGCTCCCAATGACAGCCTATGTATGAAATTAAAGTATGGAATGAGACAAGGATGGCTTGTGTCTGCTTAACAAGGGTTTCTATAAAGCCTTTTTACTCATCCTTTTTACCGTTGGGATGTGACGATTAATTTCTGTTTTAGGCGTATTCCTTTCGGAAGGGAGTTTTATATTCTACCTTTGACAAATTTTGGACCGAAAAGCAAAAAAAATATTATAAAGCTAGAGTGGGCCAAAATAAAGTTTTACCGCAATATCATTATTTGTCGTCTAAGACGTGTTTAAGTTTTTGAGTATGAGTGGGTTTTATAGGAAATCACTAGTAAAATATATACCGATCATCGAAAAATCACACATTGTTATTTCTAGCCATAGAAATCTTAATTAATTTATTTTGAATTAAAATTAAAATTATGCATTTTAATATATTCAGTAAAAATTTTAATTGAATCTAAGAAATAATTTGATTACTTTTTTGCTCAATTCAATTACTTTTTTAAACTATTTTTAATTACCGGAATAAAATATAGATTTTTTGGTAATTATTTTTTTATTGAATTAATTAACACATCGTTAGAACTGGCAAAGTTTTGTGATAGTTTTTTAATTCAAATAAATATATGTATATACCGAAAAAGCTTTGCCAATTAAAAAATTGGTTTAAAGGTACCCAGTAAAAACTTCGCCTACAAAATAATGTGTTGAGTAATCAGAAAAACATAAGAGCACTACTTACAATTCTACTGAAAGAACCAATGAATTTTACAAGGGATGTCCCGAAATGAACGCATTAAAATGTAAGTCATTATTTTTTTTACATGCATACATCCAGAAAAAAGTAGTTATGGAAGTTGTTATAGATCAGTGACGTCCAAAATTTAAATTGTGGTTGTATTGCTTTTTATTAGTATAAGTGAATAAAGAGACAAAAATTTTTAATAAAAATACAAAAAACATGTAAGCATCCGCCGCATGTGCACTCGTCGCTTAGTAATCGACGACTGAATTGTGTACTCTCGTGGACTAAATGAAAGAGCGTAAGAATGCGTGTGAAGAATGTGTGTGAATTAATTTCCACAATTGTGGTATGGGCTGGACACCAATGTTATAGATGTAATTATAGAAGAAAGCTACTAAATAATGAGTTAAAGAAGGTATTCATTTTGAAAAAGTAGGCGAAGTTTTTACTGGGTATTTCAATTTAATTAATGTGATAATTGAATAATTTTTTTTTTGTTGTTGAAAAAAATAACTTTTGTTTATAAATAATAAGATTTAGTTTGTCGTGCTTTATTCCCAATATTTAATTTTAGATAAAAACGCTGAAATTTATTTCACTGGTTGCTTAGGCCAGATCATCAGGAAACATTCTCCCAAAACAATTTAGAAAATCCTAAAATTACACACACTCAAAAAGTCTTATTTGCAACGACTTCAAAGCTTTAACAAAACACCAACATTAAACAGTGTGTTTATCTCTTCCCTGAAGAAAAGCTGGGTGCAAGTGTCTCCAAGTCACCAGTTTTGTCGACTATATTGTTGACATTGTCGAAGAAGTGTCTACACTACATTACATTTGCCACTATATTTGGCTTTAATACGAAAAAGATTTTTTCAATAGCAACTGAGAAGTACAATTCCTATAAAAGTTGAAGAAATAATAAAAAAAGATTGTAATGATTTCGTATTCTTACAAAAAGTGTGGACTACTTTTACTAAAATGTACTAGCGATTCTCTAGTTCCAAAGTCTACATATGTTCTCATAGGAACTACCTAGTCAGTACCTAGTCCGTAGAATTATCGTCTATTGTAAATAACATTGCCTGGAGTATAATAAGTCACTAGTACTGGTGACTGTGTCAATGGTGAATCAGTACAGATTTACTAGTGGCATTTCCTGCAGGGTTCTTACATTCCCCGCTACAATTGTTTGGAATTCTCACAACATAATTGTATTTAGTTGTAAGTGGGTTAAGTTACAGGTACTAATCGAATCTTAGACACACAGAAAAAAATCAATGTAAAATCGTTGAAAACAAGGTTGTTATATCAAGTTAATTTAACATGATTTTACAATAACTTGCGAGCAACATTTTTTGCTTTTAAAATAACTATAATTCATGTGAATTTAACATTGCTGTAAAGTTAGAACAAATTATCATTTATATTGAAATTACAATCCGAATCACGTTGAATGAAAGTTATTTTAAGTTGAAACAACGTGAATTTCATGTATAATCAAATTGGTTTGAGTGTGACATAACAGTGTGAAAAAGCTTCAGAGACAACATATGCATTTATTTAAGAATAATCAAAACACTTACCCCTTTAACACATGTTTCTCTTATTTTGTATTCCCCTCTGTTAACAGAAACATCAGCAGAATGGCCCGATATGGTTTTCGTCATCATTCTTATTTGAAAGCTTCATGTACTATTTAACTTAATAATTTTAACTATAAAGTTGTTTTTTGTTGTTTTTTTCTATACAAAACAAATAAAATAGGTTTTTATGGTTTCAATATTGAACAATGTTATTGGTTAATGATGACTCGATTCAAACACAGCACCCTGTAAAATACTAATTGTTATTTATTAATTTCACATTTTGTCATTACAATACTTTTCTTGTATTAAATTTAACTTGCAAGATCATTTTTACAATCATTAAAACTCACTCTAGTTTTGATCGTTAAAGTGCAAACATTAAAATTAAAAATTAAAAAGTAAAAATTAAAAAACAACAAAAACATTAAAACAAATTGTATTGTGACCCTAAACAAAATTGTGAACAGAACCCAACAAACACTTGATAATAAATAAACCGGTTAACTTTAAATTAAATAAAAATTTAATATTAAAATTAAAAACCATAAAATTTAGAAGCCTTTTTATTTACAAAATTAAAGTTCGACCTCGAACATTTTGGCCCTCGCGAACCGGATAATTGTGGAAGTGAATTGTGTAAATAAAAATTTAAAAAAAAGTGACTGAAAAATTCAAATGCTCTTTTTAATTTAATTTATAAAACCTTAATAAGTTAAAAGGTTTGAGCATTACCTAGTGAACGTTGTGCAAAATTATAAAAAAACTACTCGTTAATAAAAAACAATTTCAAAAAAACTCTGACATTTATTTGACTCCCAAAAATAAATTTTACAAAAACTAATTTTTACAAAAAAAAAAAAAAAAAAAATCAATCCTTGTGAATAGCAAGATTTGTTTTGTGTAAAAATTAATAAAGTTAAAAAAAGTTTATTTGGAAAAACAAATCTTAAACAAAAAGAAAAAATTTTACAAAATAAAATTATTAAAAAGTGAACAATATAAAAAATCATAAAGCGAACAATTACACTATGCTAGTTGAAAAAACAGACAAGCCGGGCACATGGCGTTTTAACATAATTCGGGGACGCTGAATCCAGTGGTGGCCGCGGTTTTTTCAGATTGGCTCTGGTTTTCGAGATATACCGTTATTTCGAAAATGGAGGAGGTTACACAACATATGTTCGCGTAACTCAAAAACGGTTTAGTTTATTGAAATTACTAAAAAAATCGAAATTCCGCAATAAAATTTACTTTAAGAACGCTAAAACTATTCTAATATGAGTAGTCGTTATTGAAACATAATTTTTTTTTTTTTAAAAAAAATTAATTTTTTTTTATCAAAATTTCGAAATTTTTGTTTTTTAAAAATTCATAAAAAATTAAAAAATACAGCTAGGCTTCTAATTTTAAGCTTACGAAGCTACAAACAAAACAAGTCATAAATGATTAAAATCTGTTTGCAACTTTTGATTTTATTCACAAAAGTCGACAAATTTTAATTAATTTAAAAATTTCATAAAACGCAATATTTGTATGGGAGCCCCCTAAGGGATGGTGATAAAGGGAAAGTATAATTTGAGAAAATGTTAAGAACAAAAAACTAATGGAGGCCAGTCATACATTTTATACCACTAGGAGTGACTCCTAGGCAGTTTTGAAACCTTCTCTTCAATATATATGAAGAATATAATATATTTGGAGTCTAAAATTATATAATTATATATATTTGTTACAAATTACGTATAATTAATATTTAATTATAATTAATAAGTATACGTATTTGCCATTGCAAACAATTTAGAAATTAAATTTTATATTTAAAATCACCTATAAAACTATGTAAAAAATTATTTTAAAATCAAACATTTTAATGACTAACGAAAATGATATACGAAATTATATAAGTACAGAAATACTACAAAAATTAACTATGTTTAATGAAAAATAATATATCTGACGTTATCTTCAACTTTCCCCAAGTTATTAAAGTTATGTAATTGAAAAACTTTTCGAATGAAATAATTTAATATAAACTGACAACGTCAAATATGTTTGCATATTTCCATCTTACAAAATTTTGTGTGAATTTATTTCATCTATTATGAAAAAATTAAAAGTTGTAGACAGACTTAAATCACTTATAGCTTATTTTATTTGGAACTTTGTTTTTTATATGCGTAGAACCCTAGCCTTAAATTTGGCCCCTGCAGCGCCTAGGATGCCCCTAGATGGATCAAATGTATGACCAACCCCACTTTATTTTTCATCTCAATCATTTATTTCTAACATACCCACCCGCTATCTCCATTCCTTAAGGGGGCTTCTATACAAAATGTTCAATGCAGACTAGAAATACATTGAAGAAAAAGTCCCATCAATGCCCAGGAGTTGCCCCTGTGATGATAAAATGTATGACTGGCCTCCATTAGTTTTTTGTTCTTAACATTTTCTCAAATTATACTTTCCCTTTATCACCATCCCTTAGGGGGCTCTCATACAAATATTGCGTTTTATTAAATGTTTAAATTAATTAAAATTTGTCGACTTTTGTGAATAAAATCAAAAGTTGCAAACAGATTTTAATCATTTATGACTTGTTTTGTTTGTAGCTTCGTTTTTTATAAGTCTGCAAAAAATTAGAAGCCTAGCTGCATTTTTTAATTTTTTATGAATTTTTAAAAAACAAAAATTTCGAAATTTTGATAAAAAAATTAATTTTTTTTTTCAAAAAAAAAATTATGTTTCAATAACGACCACTCATATTAGAAAAAGAGTTTTAGCGCTCTTAAAGTAAATTTTATTGCGGAATTTCGATTTTTTTAGTAATTTCAATAAACTAAACCGTTTTTGAGTTACGCGAACATATGTTGTGTAACCTCCTCCATTTTCGAAATAACGGTATATCTCGAAAACCAGAGCCAATCTGAAAAAACCGCGGGCACCACTGGATTCAGCGTCCTCGAATTATGTTAAAACGCCATGTGCCCGGCATGTCACGAAAAAAAAGTGTCAATTTCATGCACAGTGTTATTAACGGGACACAAATTTTTGAAGCCAACAAAAAAGAGAGGGCGCAGTAGCATTAGCAGATACACAACAACAACAAAGAAGACCAAATCAACAAGCAGTGACACAAAAAACAAAAGACCCAGCAACAACAACAAAAACCAACAGGTTTACCACCCCCATCACATTTTAATAAAATACCGGAGAAACAATCGTGGGACTCTTAAATTTTTTAAATTATTATAATTTTTCGAAACTGGTTGTTGTTAATTCGCTAGCAGGTACTTTTTTGACCCAATTTAATAGATTTTTCACGATTCTTGTTTAACCAAAAAATAATGGCACTCGATAAATTTGTTAGTTGTTCAAATGACCTTTTGGATTTTGAAAGCGAGTATTCAGAATCAAAGGCAGGTGAGGACATTCATAGTTTAGAAGTTCTTCGTGTAGACTCACTATGGCAGCAAATCAAAAGGGCTTATGAAGAGTGTAGGGGCAAGAAACCGGAATCTGGCGAACCACCGATAGACAGGCAAAAACTTCGCGATCGGTATAAAAAGGCCCTGGCTGCATACAAAACTTGTTTGGGCTCACTTAACGCAAAAATTCTGGCGCTATCTACCCGACTGATGACAAGAGTAAGCACGAGCGAGTTTCGTCTGCTGAAACCCCAACATTAGAAAATAGTGATATTTCTTCTATTCGGCTGCCACCTTGCGACATCGATACATTTTTAGGTGATTTTGTGAGATGGCCAACCTTCCGCGACCTTTTTACTGCCCTATATTTAAATAATTCGCGGCTTAGTAAAATTGAAAAATTATTTCATTTGCTTCATAAAACTGGAGGAGACGCTAGGAACAAAGTTTCAAATGCCCCATTAACCAACGAAGGCTTCGATATAGCCTGGAAAAATCTTGTTCTTCAAAACGAGAACAATCGGATTCAGGTCAGCGAACAATGGAAAATTTTATTTGACCTTCTGAAAGTTACCGAAGATTGCGGCCAATCCATGCAGACTCTACAACGAACTGTTAATGGCTGCATTCAAGCTTTAAATGCTTTAAGGGTAGAAACTGGCACTTGGGACCCTTTCCTGGTATATCTTTGCTCCACCAAGCTCCCCCGAACACTTTTGAAGGAATTTGAAAACTCTTTTCAAGAAATAACAAAGGTTTCATCATGGAAACAATTTAACACTTTTTTGACTCACCATTCTAAGACTTTAGAGTCAATAGCGGCCATCACCAAACCCAAACCCTGTCAACAAAAAAAGGAATGTTCTAAGCCGTTCACTAAACAAAAACAGGTTCACAGTTTTAACGAAGATATCGGGACAACTCACCCCCTTGCGTCAAACATCTTACAACACAACATGTACGTAGATGACGTCTTAGCTGGTGACCACACATTAAACGATGCCATCAAATCACGAAATAACTTACAAGTGTTCTAAAATCTGCCGGTTTCGATCTGATGAAATGGACCTCAAATGATCCACGAGTTATTCAAGATTTGCCAAATGAGACCCTTCTACCGCTCGACTGGTTAAACTTATCCGAGAACGCCGGAACCAAGACACTCGGGATAAAATTTAACATTTCCTCCGACTCTTTTACATTCACTGCCCCAGGTGTTGAATTGAAAAAAAATTACACAAAAAGGGAAGTTCTATCTACAATTGCCAAATTCTTTGACCCTTGCGGATGGATAGCTCCAGTAATTGTTGATGCCAAGTTAATCATGCAATAGATTTGGTTAGATTAAGTCGACTGGGATGACAACATAAAACACTTGACTTGCCTCAAATGGCAGAAATTCGTCAAAAACTGCCCTGCAATAAATGCCCTGAAAATTTCTCGTTGGATCCAGTACAGGCCTAATTTAAATGTGGAAATACATGGCTTTAGCGACGCCTCAGAAAAGGCTTATTCTGCGACTCTTTACGTCCGAATACAGTCTGATATTCTATATTTACATATTTACTGGCCTCTTAGACTCGTGTTGCTCCCATTAAACAAATATCGCTACCACTTTCTACTGGCAAGTTTAGCCTCAGGAATTCTGCCAAATCTTCAAGCTACGCAAATTGACACATATTTTACTGGCCTGGTTAAAGAAACCCCCCTGCACCTGGAATACTTTCGTTGGAAATCGTGTCTCAGAAATTGTAGATAAAGTCGGCAATAGTCATTGGCAACATGTCGAATCAAAAGAAAACCCTGCAGATATCGCCAGCCGGGGATGTACGCCCCAAGAATTAGAAACCCACAACTTGTGGTGGCTTGGCCCTTCATGGCTAAAATTACCCAAAGATAAATGGCCAAAATCCAGAAGTCCAGATGACACCAACTTAGAATCAAAAACTGTAAGGACGTTAACAACTACTACTCAGCAGGATCCATTGAACCGTTTCTCCAATTTGTCACGCGCTTATAGAGTATTAGCTTTTGTCCTACGATTCTGGAGGAATACTGGTGTAGACAGAACCCGCCGCCTTCGGATATCTTCAAACGAAGTTACACCAGAAGAAATAATAGATGTCAAAACACGACTAATTATTTTGACACAAAAACAACACTTCCCAGAAGAATATAAACAGTTGAAGCTCAGACAAAAGATTTCGTCTTCTAGCAGTATTTTGACTCTCAACCCGTTCATGGACCAACTAGGCGTCATCCGAGCCAACGGACGTCTGGGTCAAACACCAGCGCTCACATATAACGAACGACATCCAATTTTGTTGCCGTACAACTCGAAGTTCACCAGATTGCTGACCGAATTCACTCATGAAATAACTATTCATGGTGGAAACCAACTTATGATCCGAGTACTTCGCACGGAATTTTGGATTTTTCGTTTAAGGCACTTAGTAAAAATGGTGATTAATGATTGTAAAACTTGCGTTTTGTACAAAAAACACACACTGATTCAAATCATGGCTTCCTTACCACCAGAGCGCACAACACTTTCTCGCCCTTTCACCACAACTGTCTGCGTATTTGTATGCTTTGCCACTAAAGCTGTACACTTAGAACCAGTAAGTGATTTATCGACCCAAGCATTTTTAGCTGCCTTTTCCCGTTTTATTGGAAGACGTGGCTGTCCAGCAATCATATATTCGGACAACGGAACAAACTTTGTCGAAGCAGCAGCACTCATCAAAAAAGATCGTCTAGAATTTATAAAAACTCTTCAATCCCAAGTTACACACAACTATAGCCATCAAAATATCATTTGGAAACTTATACCCACTGGTGCCCCACATATGGGCGCACTCTGGGAGGCCGGTGTAAAGTCATTTAAAATCCATCTAAAGAAAATGATACCGGCTATGAAATTAACGTTTGAAGAGCTGTGCGAAAACCTGATCCTCATCAACCGCTGGAAACGCCTAAAGGTCATCTACCACTCATTTTGTAAAAGATGGAAATCCGAATATCTGGCCGAACTTCATCGCAGATATAAATGGAACCCTCAAAGGGACAATGTTAAAGTCAACGACCTGGTAGTCATCAAAAACAACAATTTGCCGCCCAATGAATGGCAAAATGGCCGAATCACGAAGACTTATATTGGTACTGATCAGCACTGTAGAGTTGTCGACATCCAGACAAAAAATGGGATCGTTACCAGACCCATTACAAAAATTGTGGTTTTGTTTTGAAAAATACTTAAAATTTTTTAAAATTTTCCCAACTAAATTTACATTGAATTCCTACTTACAGGTATGGCACCCCACAAAACAATTCTAAGTTTCTCATCAACAGATTTGATTGCCGTCAACATATACAACTTCACACGACCCGCAACCTTAAATCCAATTGAGATCCTAGATGCCATATCTGTTAAATTCATCACAACACCTTGCTACAATGTAACATGTTTTGTGGACCGATGGTAAACTGCACCAAGTCATGGAGGCCGGAATGTTTAATGATGACTCGATTCAAACATAGCACCCTGTAAAATACTAACGGTCCTTAAATTGTTATGTATTAATTTCACATTTTGTCATAACATTATTTTTCTTGTACTAAATTTAACTTGCAAGATCATTTTTACAATCAATAAAACTCACTCTAGTTTTGATCGTTAAAGTGCAAACATTAAAAATTAAAAAGTAAAAAGCCAAAAACAACAAAAATATTAAAACATATTGTATTGTGACCCTAAACAAAATTTTGAACAGAACCCAACAAACACTTGATAATAAATAAACCTGTTAACTTTAAATTAAATAAAAACTTAATATTAAAATTAAAAACCATAAAATTTAGAAGCCTTTTTATTTACAAAATTAAAGTTCGACCCCGAACAGTTATTTTAACATTTTTCATTTAAAATTAGTTTAAAACAATGTTAATTTAAAATAGAGTCCATACACAGAAACATACATATGTAATTTCACCATGTTAATTTAACATTGGTATTTTTTTTGTGTGGACTTTTTCCCAAAAATTAATAGTTGAAAAAACCATAAATTCACTCTTCACAAAGCGATTTTCTTTGTTCTTCTTTTTTAACATGTAATTGTTAGCTTTGAAAAATAATCAAATTTTTGAAAAAATTTTCTTATTTTTAATAATCATGAAAAATTTTAAACATAAAAAAGTCAAAGTCTTATTACTTTCGCTTAAAAATAAAAATCGATAAACGCGTTTCGCTTTTATTCGCAATTTAATGAAGCAAAAAACGTCCATAAATAGAACAGCAGCAAACAAACACACATTAAAAAAAAAGTTTTTTTTTGTATGGAAATTGCGATTTTTATCAATTTAATTGTCTTAGATAATTGCGAATTTGACAATTTTTTCACATTTTTAATTCATATCTATACAATTCGTTTTTTTTTTATTCATGCAATGTCCAAAGAAAAATTAACATACGAATTCTTATAGAATATAATTTTAAAGATTTCTGTTCTTAATGGAAAATTTTTATTTGAACGTTAACGTTTAAATTGGTGCACAGGCATTAAATCTTCATATATTCAAAAGCATTTACACGGATAATTAAGTTCACTTTATAAAGAAATATTTAATGTAAACAAAGAGTTTTCCAGTCTTCTAAGCCACTAAATTTTCATGAAAAAGAAATCATTCATAGCCTAAACTCCTTAAATACAAAATGAAGATGCAAAAATTGGATTAATTGGATTTTAATTAGTGGTATTTATATGCTAATTTTATGAATAATTAAGTTTGGTGTTGACAAAAAAAAGGGGGGGGGGGGGGGGTGGGGTAATTTAATAAGATATTTTGTCAATATTTCTTATTTTAATTTGATATAAAACGATAAGCACAAACTGAAAGCAATGCCGTATAAATATTTGCTGCCTTAAATTTAATTAAATAATTTGGGGTTTTCAATTAAAATTCATTCACTTTTCATCATGTCATTACTCTGAGTATGAAGTTGTGTTTTAGTTCTACATTTTACACAAAACATTTGTTAGCGATATTTCCTTTTAAAAAGGAAAATGTGCTTTACACATAGTATTGCACTTTGTATGTAACGCATTATGCTACCGGCCACATTTTCAAATTTGTCTTACAACCGCATGCCACAATTAGGGTAAGAGATGTACAAAACATATATAAATCAGAGGATAATATTTCCTTAAGCTTACAAGGAATGTTTTCCTTTTCTTTCTTGTCTTTTTTTTCCTTATTGATGTTTTTGCAAAAATGGCCGATACACTATATAATTTTGTAAAATTTTTGTTAACTTGTTAAAGATTTAAGCCATAAATTTGGATTTAGATGAAAAACACAAACAGGATTTTCATCCGCATCATTGTATAATAATCATCGCATTCATTATATCGAGGGTTATTTTTCAAATAGTGCTATCTGAAAAATCACAATTTTACAGGAGAGTGAAAAATCTGATTTTTTCGATAACTCTAGGAGTAATAACTAAACTTTATTTTACAATGTTATTAAAAATGAACGTCTAAATCATACATATGGGTAATTCCATGTCAAAACGACCAAGAGTGGGACACGACCCCTTCCGATTTTAATAAAATTTGGTGAGAAGGTTCCTTTTATCATATTAGGAACATATATGAACGAAAAAAATTTTTAAAATTTGTTTTTCGAAAGTTATGTCATATTCAAAATGTCATAATTTCGGAGAATTAGCCGAATGTGTTGAGCTTATTTCTTCAATATCTCGAAAACTACTTGACATACGAAGATGATTTTGATGTCATTTTAAAGAGAATACTTGGGGCTACAAACCATAAATTGAAAAAAAAAAAATTTATTTGAAAAATGAAATATCTGCAAAATGTTAAATTTTAAAAACGGACTAACTCAAAAACCTATTTTTTTATTTGGCTGATTTTTTTTTTGTATAATACCTCAAACTGTTCTTTAAAAATCCTGAATCTTTGAAGGAGGTGTTTTTTTTCTTTTTTAAGATATGATTTTTTTCCTTTCGCAACCCTTAAAAAAATAATATTAAAATAGAATTTTAATATTGTAATTTTGAGCAATAAGTACACTGTGCTAGTTGCAAACATTAGACCAGCCGCGCACCAGGCATTTTACCCTAATTGGGGACGCTGAATCCAGTGGTGCTAACCGTTTTTTTAGGTTAGCTCTTGTTTTCAAGATATACCGTTATTTCGAAAATGTAAGAGGTTGCACAGCATATATTCGCGTAATTCAAAAATGGTTTAGTTTATTGAAATAACTAAAAAAACCGAAATTCGGCAATAAAAAATAAAGTGGGGCTGGTCATACATTTGACCCATCTAGGAGCATCCTACGCGCTGCAGGAGCCAAATTAAAGAATTTTATTAAGCCGCAATATTTGTATGGTACAGCGCGTAGGATGCTTCTAGATGGGTCAAATGTATGACCAACCCCACTTTATTATTTATTGCCGAATTTCGGTTTTCTTAGTTATTTCAATAAACTAAACCGTTTTTGAGTTACAAGAATATATGCTGTGCAACCTCTTACATTTTCGAAATAACGGTATATCTTGAAAACAAGAGCTAACCTAAAAAAACGGTTAGCACCACTGGATTCAGCGTCCCCAATTAGGGTAAAATGCCTGGTGCGCGGCTGGTCTATTGTTTGCAACTAGCACAGTGTACTTATTGCTCAAAATTACAATATTAAAATTCTATTTTAATATTATTTTTTAAGGGTTGCGAAAGGAAAAAAATCATATCTTAAAAAAGAAAAAAAACACCTCCTTCAAAGATTCAGGATTTTTAAAGAACAGTTTGAGGTATTATACAAAAAAAATCAGCCAAATAAAAAAATATGTTTTTGAGTTAGTCCGTTTTTAAAATTTAACATTTTGCAGATATTACATTTTTCAAAAAAAAAAATTTTTTTAAATTTATGGCTTGTAGCCCCAAGTATTCTCTTTAAAATGACATCAAAATCATCTTCGTATGTCAAGTAGTTTTCGAGATATTGAAGAAATAAGCTCAACACATTCGGCTAATTCTCCGAAATTATGACATTTTGAATATGACATAACTTTCGAAAAACAAATTTTAAAAATTTTTTCGTTTATATATGTTCCTAATATGATAAAAGGAACCTTCTCACCAAATTTTATTAAAATCGGAAGGGGTCGTGTCCCACTCTTGGTCGTTTTGACATGGAATTACCCATATATGAATTTTTTTTTAATTCCAGATAATCGCGCTTATATGTCTGATAGCAGTATTTACAAATTAAAATTTTATCGACTTGAACATTGAAATAAGCAGATAGCACTATTTGAACAAAAATAAAATGAGCTGTAATGAATACTTTTTGAGACTTTAAATAAGTTACACCATTTTTTATTAAAATAATTAGTAAAATTTAAAGAAACGCAAATTCATGTTAACTGAACTCGAAATGAAGTTAAAATTTTACACTAATGTTTATTGAAAAGCAATAAATATTTTAACTTTATCCACATATTTTAAATTATCATAAAAATAATGATATTCTTGCGAAATAGCAGACATCAATGCTTTGGAAATGCATCCGTTTGCTTAGTTGAAAAGAACGTGGGTCAGATTATTAGGGTTTCGCTTATATTTATATGATCGCTGCACAGTGTGGGAAATTTGAAAAAAAAAAAATTGGAAATAATTATATATTTTATAAACGGTTGGTCCGATTGGAATGCAGCTTGAGGTGAAAATTAAAAAGCTCTAGTCGAGTTTAGGTCCTGGATTTGAGGTCTATAGTCTTAGCAGGAGAGGTGCTATAGGTTCCCAAACTAGGACATCTCAGGTAAAACAAAAACTAAAAACTATCCTTATAGAAATGCGCTTGCCGAGTACTCCATAATTGGTCCAGTATTTTGGAAATATAAGACTCAAATTCATCATAATTTGTTTGAAATATGTTTTTCGGAATTATCAACAAGATTTTGTTTGTCGTGCTTAATTCCTATTTTTTTATTTTTGATAAAAACACTGAAATTTATTGCTGATGGGATAAGCTATTAACTTACGCATTTCACTGGTTGCATAGGCCAGATCATCAGGAAACTTCATCCAAAGATTTTAGAAAATTAAAAGATATTATACAAATAAATTCGCTTAACAGTTTTATTTGTATAATAACATGTACAAGTAAATTTTGGCCATGACTTTGTCTGAGGTGGTCCATTCGGAAGGTCAAATTTTGGGCGAATCGTTCGACTTTGTTTGATCCGATATGTGTATAATAATTGTGCTATATGAATACTAAAGCGGCTCATACACTTGCATTAAAATTGTTCAATTTTACGTATTGTACAATTATATCGCCAACGTATTGTACTATTATATCGCCAATGTGTAGCACAATATATTGGCAACAATCAAAAGACTTTGGATTTTTATTGCACAACCAAAAGAAAGTGAAATGTATTGGCAACATTGTACAATGCTGTTTATGTTATTCCTATAGTTTATGTTCACCTTTTTATTGAATGAATGAAACCATTGTGCGACTAATTGCATAATATAGGACAAAATTGAAATAATATGGCGAATATCATATACAATATTATTTCAAGTGTATGGGCCGCTTAAGACCCGTGCTTGGTAGCCATTATATTTAAAAAAAAAACACTAATTTTAGGGAATTTTCGACTGTTTTTTTTTTGGGAATTGTGTGATTCGTTTTGTAAGTTTAATAAAATTTTGGGGTCTATGAAATAACTACCACGAAATAAGTCCCACCAAAAATTGCTTAAAAAAATGAAATAACTCCCACGAAATAAGTCCCACTTTTGAAAGCGAAATAAGTCCCACCAAAATGAAATGATTTAAAAATTTACTTGAAATGAAATAACTCCCACTCAAAATGAAAAAACTCCCCCTTGAATAATATATTTCTTAAATGAATTAAGTCTCACTTTCATAAATGAAATAAGTCCCACTTTTTCACTGTTTAATGCGATTTCAAATAAGAAGTATTTGGCTCTTCGAAAAAAACACGTCGAATAATATGAATAATCAAAGCATAGGAATAATAAAGAAAACTCGTATGCAAGCTTGCAGAAGGCTTCTTAATGGAATGGATATTACGAATTTTGATAGAGTTCCAGAATTTATTATTAATTCTTTTTTCGGTCAAGGAACGTATAGAGAACGCCTACTAGTAACAACGTTTGGATTCGTAAATGGATTAAGTACAGATCAATTGTTCTTATTATTAAGATGGAAACCGTTTCGGAAGGACCATCAGATTAAAATTATCGACCTTTAAAAATGGCTTGAAGATCCAGTGCATGGTAGACGGTTTTATAGTTTTAACGTGGCATTGGGATTAGTTGTATTTTGTAATGGTGATATTAGAAAACATGGAACACGAATTCCAATTTCCTACTAAAAATATAATAAAACACATACATACGTAATTACGTCAACAATTTTTTTTAATATTGTTTTTCCAGTAGTTAAGTTCGGTACCTATTTGTACACATTTCTTTAAAGTTTTTTTATTATAGTAAGTATAAAGTAATTAATAACAAAAAAAAGGAGAGCCATGAGAGATAAGGACAAAAAATTATAGTTGTCCCTTTTACGAAATGTCCAATATATAACTTTTTGCATAAGAAAAAAATGAGAAATAAAGCCATAATGGCCTTATATTTCATGGCTCTATCGCACTCCTCCATAAAAAAATCATTTATTTATCAGATAAATATTTGAAGGGTTTCATGAACTTCTGCACGACAGAATGGACATACTAGTTTACTGGTTTGATCAATTTTGTGAGTTTGCATTGTAAGACAGCATTCACTGCAAATTTTCAAGTGCTTACAAGGAAAAAATAAGATATTTGGCTGCTTTATGAAACAAACCACGCACATATTATTATTTAGGGGTATGAAATAACTCCCACTTTACAAAACGAATTTATTCCCACTCAAAACGAAATAAGTCCCACTTAAAATAAAAACGCGTAACAAAATAAGTCCCACCAATTGATGAAATAAGTCCCACTTTTAAAAACGAAATAACTCCCACTTTCAAAACAGCAATTTTTTGTGGGACTTATTTCGTTTTTAAAAGTGGGACTTATTTCGTGGGAGTTATTTCATAGACCCAAATTTTGAGCTGGTTTGTATTAAGCATTAACACATGTATTTACTTGTAAAATTTCATTAAATAATATTAGCTAACAAAGATTTTATTAGATAAATTAAAATTTATATTGTTTACAAAAACTCATAAAACAATTTTTTGCAGTTTTTTGCAAAATTTCTACAACGAATTTAAAAATTATATTAGTTTATGAAATCTAGACACAATTCCCAACCCTTTGATGTATAATATGTCTACTTTGTAATAACAATTTTTTATCATTTTATTATATGAAGTAATATTTTTTATGTAGATAGCACTTTTTTACCAAAAAAAAAAAAACGTTTGTGTTAGATAGCACAACACAACATTTATGAAAAAAAAAAAAGGTTTTGGGAATTTTTTTTTTCAAATTTAAATGACCCTTCCGTCAGTAAACCCGTTTCTATAAAAAAAATTTTTTTAAAAAATTTCAGATAGCACTATTTGAAAAATAACCCTCGATATGCTCCTTTACAAACTCAAAGACATAAGAACATACATGTTCTTTCTTGCCTTCATAAACTCAGTTATATTTAAAAAAAAAACCATTCTGATAAATGTCCCTTAATGTTACAATAAAAACAAATTTTTCAATATTCATAACTTTAAATTTAAGAAATAGGGAAAAAATAAAAAAACGTGACACCCGATTTTCATCTAAACTTTACGTCATTTTTTACTAAACAAAATCTTATTTAACCAGCTGTTTGGTAGCGTAACATCATTCATATTTAACATTTAACGCCTTACTGAATCTTAAAGATTTAAGGTAATTTATTTTTTCCCACAAACCCAATTGTAGCCATCAATGTAACCGGGATGAGAGTAATAAACTTCGGATGTTTTGAGCGACATAAGAAAGCTTTTACATTCGTTCAGTTGTTTTTGTTTGAAAAGTTTTTAATGCGCATGTCTGTTTTTGTGCTCTTAATTTATGAAATTCTTTCTGGCTACACGTGGGTTTTTGATGGGGAATATTGTATTCACCATTTTTCTCCTGAAGTAAAAGATTTGTTGTTGTTTAAAATATCAGCTTTGCTCGGAAGTAAGGAGAAGTTAATCATAAGCTACACGTGGTTTTGTGTTTAAAATAACTCAAGGCGAATTAACTACAGGTGGTGTATCTGATTTTGACAGTTCGAGCTTATTTGTTTTGATTTGTTAGTGTTTTGCTAATAATGGTTGACATTTCGAGCTGATGGCACTAACAATGCAATGCAAAAAACCCTTTGTTTTTTCTGTTGTTTTTTTATTGTTGTAGTTCCGACACCACCTGTAGTTGAATTCGCCTTGAAATAACTTTTTCCAAAGATACTAGATTAGGGCAACGCTAATTTTTAACAGCACACTAACTTTGCACGTGAAAAGTATTTCGTCGCAATAGGTCATTCCGTCTAGAGTTTTTATGTATAAAATAAAAAAATTTTTAATTTAGTTTTAATAACGGAAACAAGAAATAGTTATTTTACCATTTGTTATACTTTTCTTTACAAAATATCTTTTTATACTAAAGCACAATAGTGTACATCTCTACTGATGGTCCTAGCCCCACCTTATATTATACCGATTGACTCAGAATCACGATCTAAAGATGTCCGAGCGCAATTTTGCAGATAGTTTAAAGAAATTTGGCAAAAATGGTCTAACTGGCACAATGACTAAGCCCATTCATAATTTCCAAATTTTAAATAGCCCCTTATACTACATTTATTTTAGGCCGAAATCTTGTAGATTTCTTTTAAAATGTTATTCGAAATCAAGTGCTTTTACATTATACTTTTTTGACATTAGCGAGATTTTGTTTTTATAACAAAACAACTGACTAAAAGTTTTTTCGTTTCACATACAAATACAAAAAGAAATATGTATTAGAAAATTTGCATTACCTTTTTTTAATAATCAACGATATTTATTTTATCAATATTATTCGTCGTTTTCATTTTTTTACAATTTTTATAAAACTAGAAATTGGGAATTATTTCCTTGTGAAGGTTACTTTATATTATTATAAACATTTTTTCATTTTTCGAATTTATTCTATGAGTTAAATTTCAGTTATGTATTTTGTAAAACTTTTTTGTAATAGTTCTATTCCTTTAATTTTTCAGAAATGACTTTATACACTACCAGACTATTATATTGTATTTTCTTTTTACATTTTACCTTAGCCTTCCTTTGGAAAGCAATGAGGTATATTGAATGTTCAGAAAAATTTACAATTATTAGACACCAGCAGAATGTAATGCATTTTCTGGCCCGCTACGGCCTTCGTCAGCATTCTTTGTGTCTCACTGGATAGTGTTACTTTATAAAACTTTTATAAAACTTTTTAATTTTTTTTAACAATTTTGGTTTGGTTTTTATTTAAATGTCATTTTTTCTTAGGCAGGGAAGTATTTTTTAGTGCTATATTGAACAAACCGTAGTTGCATCATGAAGTACTACTAGATTTTAAGTAGATTTCGTCGAAATCTAGTCACGAAGTAGATTTTGCTTTGTATGAGAAATCTAGTCAAAAACAACTATATTTGGCTCGAAATCTCGTAAGTACTTGTGCGTAGGTGTAAATGTAGTATTAGCCCCCATACAAGCTAAATGCCGGAATAGGGTCTTCTCATAGGGTCCCATAAACCGTCTTATTTCGCTGGTATTAATAATAAATTTGGTCTAAACTCATTTTATTGCAAACAAAATCACCAAACTTTTTCGAAAATAACTTTAAATGTAAGTATTAAAATAAAAATTGGCGATAGAGACCTTTACGGTAGCTACTATGTCCTGACAAAATGTTGTGCTGTTGGCTCCAAAATGAACCATAGGTACAAATATAAACCCCCTTCCTTAAATCACTTAAAGGAAACAAGTATCATAAAGATGAAGATATCTAAATAATATTCGCCACAAAGAACTTTTATATGGGAATTTCCTGGGTTCACAAACGAACGTTCGTATGCTTTTGATGTACAAATGATATAGAAAACTAAACTTTTCCTATCCTTTTTTTGCGATTTGATAGCATTTGGGTAGCTCTATGTTTAGTGCAAAAGATGGATTTCATCGAGTTAAGTTTTCATAATGATAGATATAAACATGTGGTCACGTACGTACGCAAAATAGAAGTGAACTTTGACTGACAGTAGTGAAATGTAATAATCTGTAAAATGCAACGGAATATTCAAAAGTGATAAATCTATTTTAAAAGTTTTTAATGTAGGTCTCTAACCAGTATTTACAATAAAATATCTATATTGGTTTTTGTTTAATTGGCTTAAGTACCAGTCGCGAACGTACGATTTTTCCATATGTTTTTTTAGTTATTATCGCAATGCATTTCCCAAAATATCTTCAAATTTCCTTAATTAAAATTAGTTGTTTGGCCATAACTAATAGTTTTGACTAGTGATATCCTAACAATCAGACAGGTGTAAGGATATCACTTTTTTTTAAATAATTTTCGCTGCACTGGAAGGTACATCCGTCTTGTAAAAAAGAGCGGACAATGAAAATTAAAGATCCAATCTTATGACTTATTTGTTTTCTAAGTGCAAAT
The DNA here is from genome assembly GCA_930367215.1 of Pollenia angustigena. Lineage (NCBI taxonomy): Eukaryota > Metazoa > Arthropoda > Insecta > Diptera > Polleniidae > Pollenia > Pollenia angustigena. Next base: position 123,541,086 of record OV884058.1, read on the forward strand.
ATCACTGATAGAAAAAAACCTTTCGCTATCTGTTTTGGCATGTGGCAGTGATAAATCAAAGATTCATTTTGTTTGACTTAAGGGAGAAAATAAAATTTTCATTAAAATTATGACTTTTCTCCAAAAGCGAACACTCAAAGAAATTTAACAATTTGTTACGTTGCCGTATCAACAATTTTATAAGTAAACTGACACAAATCGAAAAAGTTTGCCAAATATATACAGTTTTGCCACATTTTTTAAAAGTCCCTTAAATTATAGGCACTAAGAAAGCACTGTCATCTATGCTAAAGTTTATGGAGGTCGCGATTCTAGGTCAAAGATAATGGCAAAAGAAGTAGCGGTTCGAACCTGGAAAAAACAGAAGTATTTTTTGTGGCCATGTATAAAAAGGCGTAATTCAGCGAAACCTGGCACAATTTTTTAATCAAACTACTTTCAGAATTTTACGTAGCAATATAACATTTAAATGTCTTGGTTTGATTTCAAAATCTTCTGTATTGCCTTTTTTTTAGGCCAAAACCTGGGTCGATACGTAACATTTCGAACGTGAAATTTTTTCCGTAATAATTTAACTGAATAATGAATAAAATGAAATAAAAATTTACCGTTAATCCGAATAATATATTTCTCTTTGAACTCTTCCTTAGATTACAGACCACGTAAGAAAATTTTTTTGAAATAATTTTTATCAAATATCACCTCTTTTAAAAAAGATAAATATTAAAGAAAACATACAATAAAACATTCTCACAAACACGAAATTACGTTTGCACAACTTTGCAGTCTGATTGTTCATCTAAGTGAACAAATTTATGGGTAAATTTATAAAATTAGTAATTTCTCTATAACAATATCGTAAAATATTCAGCTTTAAATAACTTCTAAATTTTCGGTCACGGTGGACTTTTTGACGGAAATGCCCATATTTTTGTATAATTAAATTAAAAAATGTTTCTAATGGAATAATCGAAGTTCTTGATTAGCAAAAGTTTAATAGTTTCTTGCGAGATTTAGTTTTCTTACGTTAGGGTGGTACGAACAGAGATCTGGTGGATACATACTAGAACGAGATAATTGAGGTCAATGGCCCCTGAGGGCAAAACATAGGTTTTTCTTGAGACAAAAATATTGGCATATCATAATTTAAGATTGGACTGTTAATACCTAAGATATAACGAAAAATATAAAAGGCGACCCCTACGTTCGGCAAAAGTTTTTTTAGAAACCTCCTTGGAAAAAAAAACTTTATGTGAGGGTGTGAGCGGGATTGGTGAAGTAGGCGTGACACTTTATATACAAAGAAATTATAGATTTTTGTATATCTAGAGAACAACAAGAGCCAAAATTTCCAAACTTGTTGCAAGCGGGAGCAGATAAGTGGGCATGGTACACAATAGATTTAATAACATCTTAATAACGATAAAAAAATGTCACAATTTGGTACTCATAGATGGGTTATCTATACTTAACAACTGACAGAATCTGGGTGGGATTGTAGATGTAGGCGTGGCAACTCCCATACAAAACATTAAAGTTTTCTGTTTATCTGGAGAACGACAAAAGCCAAAGTTTCGAAATTAGGTACAAGCATCAAAGTTATCAATTAACAACATCTGACGAAATGTGGTTGAGGCACAAATTATTTTTCTTAAATCTAAAGAACGGTATTTTTTAACATTCTGATCTTATCGCGGTGGAAGGTATATAAAATTCGGCATAGCCGAATGTAACATTCATACTTGTTGAAAATAAAATTATTTTATATTCACAAAATTTTTTAGATCAGAACTGCATCTAATACACAATTCTATGTATGTTTACTTCTCTTTATTGACTTTACTTCAATAAAGTTTTAAAAAAACTCTTTGGTTTAAATTAAAACTTTTTCTGGTTAGCCAACATACATACATTACAAATATTTATCAACAAAGTTAAACGATTGAATGTTTTGCTCTTGTCCCTTTACATCCAATATTTGTTGTTGCACTAACAAACTCAATTTTTCATGGAAAATGTGGAAAATTAAATAAAAATTGAACTATTTCTAAGAAGTTTTGCTTGCAGAAAAGAGAGAGAGAGAGAGAAGAAACACGTTAGCAGTAGGATTGGTAGACCCCAAATGAGGGTTTAAATCATATAAGAAGGGCTCAAACAAAACAGAAGTAAAAAACAGCACGTATGAAGTTTTAAACATTAAATATATTTGAGAGAAATTAATTCAGACTAACTCTTTTCCTTCCTTTCTTTTCTACCCATCTTTCGGATCTGTCTTATGCTTCTGCTGCTTATTTCACCTACTTATGCCTTCTTGGCTATCTCTAATTAAGGCGTCACAATGGACCATATTGGTCTCTGGGTGAAGGTGTGAAGGAAACTTCACACCGGCCTTTCTACCTACCTACCTACTCTTTTCAAACTAACGCTCTATATAAGAATACCAAATATTCTAATATAAATAACAGTTACAAATACAGTTACAAACTATATTCTAACTTAATTAACCCAGCAAAAATAATTTGAGCCTTCTGCCCGATGTAATGAAACAGGCCAGAGTCTCTGGCGATAATCGAACCCATAACCCAGGGACTGATAGACTAGCTCACTATCAGGCTTAAAGACTCGATTATTTATTCTTTTTATTTGTGCAAAAATTCTTTTTCAAAATCATGAAAAGGAAATGACTTATTTGGAAGCTAGGGTTCATTGTTAAGGGTATTGATATGATAATGAACTTTGTAGAAAAAAAACATAATTTTTCATAATATGAAAAAGGATTATTATTTGGTTTAATATGGTTATTTGACGGAACTGCTTTTTATGGTAGGCAAATGTTCTTCGGATTGTTCTTTAATTGTACTCAAAACATCCTTCGTCTGGGTTGGTCGTTATACGTTCAGATTTCGGCCAAATTTAAAATGCAACATCTCATGGTTTAACAAAAAAACTTAATTTATTGCATTCCTCAAAATCTTAAATCTTTATTTCCAAACGAAATGGTATGTGCTTGGAAAGCCTGAAGAGGTCACGCTCGTTGGCTCAGGGAGGTCCTTGGAATAAATTAAGAAAAGCTATTGTGCTATTGAACTTTCTCAAAGAAACTAAGATCCCTGCGGGAAATTTGTGTCAATTGTTCCAACAGACTGGTACTGGGACTTGTGAAAATATAACTAGCTCAAAAAGAAAGAACTCATGATCAGTGAAAGGAGAACCAGTCATTTGACTGGTGTATGAAGAACAAAAAGGTAGAACAAGTAATGAATTACAGTACAGTCTTCACCGGTGGCGTGACACATTTTTTGGGATTTTGTAAAATTTGGTTTTTAAATTAAGTTCTAGGACTTATTTTATTTAAAAAATACTACATTGTACTGAAAAATAATTCATTATAGTAAATAACACTAAGCACGGTCATTGTGAATAGATGTGTGACTGGTCTATCAATTGACCACCTCCAATGACAACCCCATGTAAAAGTGATAGGTCTTATTCATATAAAGTGTTAGAACTAGAATCGGTCCCTACCATAAAAGACTTATCACGGGAGTATTTTGGTGTCAGTTCGCTTCCCTCTAGGGATAGTACACTGTTTTTAAAAAAATTATATTGTTGATCTAACATCGAAAAAACCACACTTTTCCTTGTGTAACTTAATAAAAGGAAGTTTGAAAATAACTGAGGCCAGTCAAACTACGCTTTCCACAAAATAATATACGCAAATGAAGTAGTGATTGCAATACTTAAAATTTAAAGCTGTTCTTAATATTCGAAAGCCCAATATGAATAACGGATTAAAAATTTGTTTATACATATTTGTGTTTGTTATTTTTTTTTGGGTAGAAATGGTTTTTATTTTCTAATTTTTATTATTTTTTCTTTTTTTGTGTTATTTTTTACTTTTGTATCACTTTGCTTTTCCCTTAAATTTTTTCTTTTTTTTAATCCAATTTGTTTAAAGTTGTAACAGGTAAGTTGTAAATGGTAAAGGCTAAGGAATATCAAAAGTAAATTACAGAAACTTTATGTAAACAAAAATAATAAAAAAAACTGCAAACAAATATAAATATAAAAAATATAAAAAGGCTATTACCTTTTTACACTGATCAACATCTAACATCTACCATCAATCTGCCACAATTTGGGAAGATGTTAACATCTTTCCATAAGAAATACATAGGGCAAAAAACCAACATCTTTAAAAGATGTTCCAATCTCATTTTATTCCATTCAACATCTTCCGATTATTTTAGTGTCATCACTAGAAAAGTGGCAGTAAGTTATATTATTATTGTGGCATCACTGACAAAGCAGCGTTACCATTCGTCAAGTTTTCTGTTCTATTGCGATGTTTTTTTGTTAAGTATTTTTTATATTTTTAAACAGATAGTAGTTCAAATACATTTTTTGTGTTTTCTTTTTAAATTTTTCTACTTTTGTAGAAAAAAAACATTTTGATTTAAAAAAATTTTTTTTTTTTTAACTGGTGACATTTTTGTTTGATGGTAGATGTTAGATGTGAGCAATGTAAACGAGTGTTTCACATTTTCTACATCTTTGATGGTGGATGTTAGATGTTGATCAGTGTAAAAAGCCTATAACGCGCTAATTACTTGTTATGAGAACAACAAAAGTCGACACTTATTTCCCGTATCAGTTGTATGTAAATTCAAAACACAAAGTTTAGGTGGCATATAAAAAGATTTCCCAGCTATCTAGCAAATATGTGGTATCTTGGTTCTAAACCCGTATTTTAGCGCATTAACATATAAATACTCTTTAGGCCTATTAACCGAAGAGTATAATTTTTATAAAAATACAAAAAAAAAAGATTTAACGAGACAATAGAAAAAAAGCCATGACATGGTGTAGTGTCACGTAGGGTAAATATGCTCCCTCCCCAATTGACCATGAGCCAAACGCCTTGACAGAATCTTACCCTAACATTTACTAAAATCTGTCCCTTACGAAGGCTTAAGTACCTAATTACATTCCGTTTAAATTTCCCTTAGATATCCTTGCCATTAAAAGATATTTAGAATTTCATTTTAAGTAAGCAATACGCATTTTATTAAATAATAAGAAAAATCATAATAATGTAAATAAAATATAAATATCCGTGTATAAAAAAAGTTCATAACATCAAAAATGACAATATCATACTAATTATGATATTTTTTTTTTTTAAATTTATAAGAATAAGGTAATGTCGAAAGAAAATAATTTGGAAACGGACCGACTACTGAGGAATACCAAGGTATATTTACACAAGGTAGACTCATTTGGGAGTGTATACATGCTGCTCTATAAAAGGAACCGAATTGTCAAAATTGTCTTCATATAAAACAAAAACAATTTAACGCACACATGTACAAATTTTGGTTGACATATACGAAATTTGACGTTAAGCTTCCAACTAGGGGTAATCAGCTGACAAACATATGGGCCAACGAGTTTATCTTGTGTAAATAAACCTTGAGGAATACTCTATTTAAACAAATAATTACAAAAAATATAGGAATCAATATTACTCACAACATTAGTTTTTATAAATAATTAGTATTGTGGTTATTTTGTTGAACTATTTATGGTTTTAAATCCAAATTTTTAATATTTTTAATTAGGCTTAAGTTCATGAAATTTAATTTTTCATTAAATTATTTTTATGAAGAAAGTAATTTTACAACATGAAAATCAATTAATATTGTTATTGATAATCTTTCATTCTTGACGTGGCTGGTGCTCGAACCCCGGCCGGCAGGTTACCATGACATGTTTCGATTGCAACCACTCAATCTCCTCAGATGGATTTGCCGTCTTACACTCGCAGCCATCGATGACTGCTGACGTCAATAGTCAAACATCAATCCTTAAACCAAATTGTATTCTAACATTTGGTAGATCGAAATTTGCTTTCCCGAATGATTATTCATCTTAATTGATTTAACATGTTTTTTTCCTACTTCTGTTTTCTCGTACTTTTGTCAAGAATTTTTCTTGAAGTCCAAGTACATTTTTTTTTCCTTTTGTCTTTTTCTTTTCTGTTGACCTTATTCAGCACAACTTGAAGGACAAATGTACACATAGAGCCCGTGCCTTAGCTTTAACAAAAATTAGTATTGTGGTTATTTTGTTGAACTATTTATGGTTTTTAATCCAAATTTTTAATATTTTTAATTAGGCTTAAGTTCATGAAATTTAATTTTTCATTAAATTATTTTTATGAAGAAAGGAATTTTACAACATGAAAATTAATCAAAATTGTTATTGATAATCTTTCATTCTTGACGTGGCTGGGGCTCGAACCCCGGCCGGCAGGTTACCATGACATGTTTCGATTGCAACCACTCAATCTCCTCAGATGGATTTGCCGTCTTACACTCGCAGCCATCGATGACTGCTGACGTCAATAGTCAAATATCAATCCCCACGTCAAGAATGAAAGATTATCAATAACAATTTTGATTGATTTTCATGTTGTAAAATTCCTTTCTTCATAAAAATAATTTAATGAAAAATTAAATTACATGAACTTAAGCCTAATTAAAAATATTAAAAATTTGGATTAAAAACCATAAATAGTTCAACAAAATAACCACAATACTCATTATTGTTTAAGCTAAGGCACGGGCTCTATGTGTACATTTGTCCTTCAAGTTGTGCTGAAAAAGGTCAACAGAAAAGAAAAAGACAAAATGAAAAAAAAAACAAAAAATTTACTTGGACTTCAAGAAAAATTCTTGACTAAAGTACGAGAAAACAGAAGTAGGAAAAGAACATGGAAAATCAATTAAGATGGATAATCATTCGGGAAAGCAAATTTCGATCTACCAAATGTTAGAATACAATTTGGTTTAAGGATTGATGTTTGACTATTGACGTCAGCAGTCATCGATGGCTGCGAGTGTAAGACGGCAAATCCATCTGAGGAGATTGAGTGGTTGCAATCGAAACATGTGATGGTAACCTGCCGGCCGGGGTTCAAGCCCCAGCCACGTCAAGAATGAAAGATTATCAATAACAATTTTGATTGATTTTCATGTTGTAAAATTCCTTTCTTCATAAAAATAATTTAATGAAAAATTAAATTACATGAACTTAAGCCTAATTAAAAATATTAAAAATTTGGATTAAAAACCATAAATAGTTCAACAAAATAACCACAATACTCATTATTGTTTAAGCTAAGGCACGGGCTCTATGTGTACATTTGTCCTTCAAGTTGTGCTGAAAAAGGTCAACAGAAAAGAAAAAGACAAAATGAAAAAAAAAAAAAAAAAAAAAATTTACTTGGACTTCAAGAAAAATTCTTGACAAAAGTACGAGAAAACAGAAGTAGGAAAAGAACATGTAAAATCAATTAAGATGGATAATCATTCGGGAAAGCAAATTTCGATCTACCAAATGTTAGAATACGATTTGGTTTAAGGATTGATGTTTGACTATTGACGTCAGCAGTCATCGATGGCTGCGAGTGTAAGACGGCAAATCCATCTGAGGAGATTGAGTGGTTGCAATCGAAACATGTCATGGTAACCTGCCGGCCGGGGTTCGAGCCCCAGCCACGTCAAGAATTAAAGGTTATCAATAACAATTTTGATTGATTTTCATGTTGTAAAATTCCTTTTTTCATAAAAATAATTTAATAAAAAATAAATTACATGAACTTAAGCCAAATTAAAAATATTAAAAATTAGTTTTTATTGTTAGTGTTTCAATTCATTTTGTGTCGATTGAAGGGCCCAGCAAGCGAGATGATGTTGTTGTTGTTTGCTAATGAAAAAAACTACTCACATTTAATTTTTTTGTAATTTTGTGATATAATAGAGATATATGTACGTTGGTGAATTTTAAGTTAATTTAGGTAAAGATACAAACGTTTTTAATTACAGGGTTAGCAAAAAGAACAAGTACAAATGATTTAAATTGATTAAAAGTGAAAATTAATATTTAACTTTTAAAAGTAATAATTGTTTTTATTTAGTTCATTAGTGATCATTTAGGTACATTTAATGCATGAATTAAATATTTTATTAAAATCATTTGTACATTTTGTTAGTTATGTACAATTAATTAGGTATTGTTAAAAATTCATGTTCAAGATAATTAATTAAGTTTTATTTTACTTTTTATTTTTTTAATTAAGAGAAAAATAAGTATGGATTAATTTAATGATTTTTTCTTCAAGATTACTTTAATGTGTTGTTAACATACTCATAATTCTGATCTTGGAATAAATAAAGGTTAGATTATTAAATTTAGTTTTATTAGATGTCAAAGTTAATAAATATATTATTAGGTTTGGGTTTTTAAGTTTTATGCGTAAGGCCGAGAATAGTTATAATTGTAGAAAAAAGGTTTGGATTAATAATGTTAGAAAATGGTATATTAAATAAGCTATGTAATAATTTTTATAATTAATTTTAACTTGTTGCTTAAGAAAATATAGTTTTAAGTTCAATTTAATATATTCTAATTTGATATAAGGTTTTATATTAATTAATTCATTGATTTTTCAAGCTTTTGCCAAACCGTGTAGAATTTGCCGAAGGTGTTACGCAATACGCTTTTCAATTGCTCCAAGCGTAGGTAATGAATGCCTTATGTGAATAATAATTTAACTCTTCTTTGATTAGCGCATTAAAGTTATTCCTGGAGTAATCCTCCACGAGAACATTCAAGAGTTTATAACGTGGCCTCCTTAAAGGATCCCAGGACCAAGGTAAGGTGTATAGTTTCCTTTGTAAGGATAAAATAACGTTTTAAAACTGAACTAGTGTAAATTTTACAAAACTACCTTTGTCCTGATATATTTAATATAATAATAATAATAATAATAAGCCTTGCTCTAAAATTACTTTAGAGCTACCTCATTGTGGGCATTGGCTCTCAATAAGAAATCTCCATCTGGAGCGTATATTTGCAATACTTTTCAGTTCCGTCAAATTAACTATCTTTCTATCATTAAAATCAGGCAGCCTGTTAAATTCGTTTAATGTTGAACGTCGCCAAGAGTTGTTCGGCCTTCCTCGTCTTCTTGCACCCTGGGTGTTATATGTAAGCGCTCTTTGGCATATGTTGTCATCTTCTCTTCTAAGTGTGTGCCCTATCCAGCCAAGTTTACGTCTTCGGATTTCACAGTTTATGTCTTTTATATTGGTTATGGTGAGCAGTTGAGCATTTGAAATTGTATTAGGCCAATAAATTCCAAGTATGGTCCGGAGGCATCTGTTGGTAAAAACTTGCATTTTGCGCTTGATTTCTTCAGTTACAAGCCATGTTTAGCATCCATATAATAAAACGGACAGCACACATGTTGAAAATATATTTAACTTCGTCTTTTTGCTGTATTCGTTTGACCTCCAAGTTTTTGATAATATTGCAAAAGCGCCTCTTGCTTTTCGTATTCTTGTCGTTACATCCAGGAGGCCACCCCCATTTGTATCTATCATACTCCCTAGGTATTGAAACTCGCTCACACTTTCTATTACGTCATTGCCGATGGTTAGAGGTTCACTTGACTCTGCATTAATGCGTATTTCTTTTGTTTTATTGATGTTAATTTTCAACCCAACCTTCTCTGATTCTCTGTTTAGATCATTAATTTTTGCTTGTATATCAGCTCGTCTGTGGGAGAGCTCACACTTATCGTCTGCGTAGTCCAGCGACTCTAATCGAATCTGCGGGTTTAAGGGATCCCATAAAATTCCCCTCGGTCTATTTGCAGTTGAGCGTATTAATATAGAATACTAATTTTAAAAGGAATCCTTTTAGTATGTTCTGCGGGGGTTAATTAAAATATTTGACAATGTTGAATTCACTTATTTAAATTATAATTCTTTCACTTGTGAGTTCACTTATTTCACTTGTCTAGAAAAAACTTTATATTTTAATTCTTATTTAAAATTTTTCCGCTCGTTGCTTTACTTGCGCACTTCTTTCTGATCGATACCACTTTTAAACTGGTAATGACTTTTTCGTAAAAATATTCAATTATGCAGTGCGTATTTCTCGATGCGTAATACTCAAGTTGTCTTGTAATTAAGATTTATTAAAGCTTAAGTAAAAGGAGGACAAAAATATTAATATTATAAAAATGAGGTGATCTAAGAAGGATAGTTGGCTGTCTCTGCAATCTGCAAGTGCAAAATATAATTACCATATATGGTCATGAAATGTAAATGTTCAAATGAGAGTAACTATGCTTACTTGAATATAAACCATTAATGTCCATTCAAGCAAACAATTGTTTGTAAGCCCCACCCCTTTGTTTTTTACGCTCTTTAATTTAGTTGCACACGTACGGAAGATGAGTTGATCTTATTTCAAATACAGTGTGTAAGATAAGTAATAAAATTAAAAAAAATATTTGAATGTTTTTACGAAATTGTCATAAAAGCATAAATGTAGAAGAATTAAGTGGAGTTTTTTTTAGATATAATTCTTAATTTTAATTTCTAAACATGCTCGCACTTCACATTGAATTTTTTTAATGGTAATAGGTATTTAAAAATTTCCAATTCTTACTGTTTGTTAAACATTTTTAAAAGTTTACATTTTAAAAGACAATTTAAAAAATAGAAAATTTCGTTGGACGGTATTATTATAAATATTTAACAATCAAAACAATTTATTTCTATTAAATTTAAATAAAATTTGTGCGATTAGTTTTGTGTATCTCTGTATTTTTAAACTCTCTCATAATACATATGCAAAACATTTTTGAACATCAATGATATAAACATACAATTGTGCGTATTTACTTATGTTTAGATGTGTATGCACAATTGAGCGAAATAAGGTGCATGAGAAGGACAAATTAAAGTAAACTAATAAAAGGTGGTGAACCCTCATTAACATACGTTGAATTTTTAAAACACAAATAAGGAAAATATTTAAGTAAAACAATAAACAAGAAATTCTACAAGAAATCGTTACAAATATTAAACAGTAAAAGAAATATACATACGTTTTTATGATAAATGTCAAAATGTTTACGCGTACTAAAAAGTTTTCCGAGAGTTGGCTTTATGTGCGGCCTATAATAAATTATGGACCGGTCCTTATGAAATTTTGTGCTACGGTTTCTAGTAATATAAAAAAAAATTTGTTCAAAATCTCATAGCAATAATTGCATACCACCATAATTTATTCTAGTCTTTGTAACAAAATTATAAATTAAAACTGCTAAGGAGAACAACATAGAAAAAATTTGACACCACTACTGCACCCTTCTTTTGAGTCGTTCGAATTAGAGCGAGATTTCAAAAAACGGGTGGACGGATAGGCAGATGGACAGACAGAGGGACGAACAGGAGGGCATGGTTAAATCAACATAAAATTATATAAAGGCCCAACAAAAATTTAAGTGAATTCTCAAAGTAGATTAATAGCCTAATTTAGTTCCTTTGTATGTAAAAACATTTTATATGAAGTTTGGTGCCGATTGGATTAAGAAAATACCCAATTTTTAATGAAAATAGATGTATTTCTAACCACCAATTAGAAGAGAACACAACACAATTGAACAAACCCATCGAATAGTAAGCGCCTTAAGAAAAGACTTTGAAGAAAGAAAATTTCAATTTATTATTAAAGAAGGACATTTCTTAAGTTCACCTCAGCCAATTGGCGCTGGAATCCCACAAGGCAGCATCCTGGGCCCCCTATTATACTTAATTTATACTTTGATGTATATGCTATCGGTATGTCTTGAGGAAGTAAATTTGTCTTTCTACGCCTTTTGGTTTCGTCATAAAGCTTTATTTCTTTAAAATCTTCATCGAATTGATATTTATAAAATAATTTTTAATTTTTTTCTTTGTACACTCTAATGTCTCTGATTTTGGATACACTTACTTTTTCATTTGTTGTATTTTTTGACCACTGTAAAGCAGAGCTAAATTCCTTGAAATCCAAAAAATCTGCATTTTCCATCTCATTTACGTTATATAGCGGATCATTCTTCTTTGCATTTCTTATTAAAGAGAACCATTCATGTGGTGTGTATATACGTTTGTTTTTCTTTGATTTTTCTATAAGAGCATGTACACTATCACCTTCATTCTGAGTATGACCTTTTTCCAGGAATTTGTGACTTATGTCAATATTCAGTTTAAAAGAAGCCCATACGTAAAATGAAAAAAACAATTTTGTTTTTATTTTGTCCGCCACAATTATCGGACCAAAAATTAAATTTAGTGACACCGTTATTTTTGTTTTCAGTTGTTACAAGCTGGTGTAAACATGTCGCAACTTCTGTAGCACCTTTCTTTGCAATAGATTCATCCCATACAAAACATGACGCTTGCTTCGAGCTGAGTTCAAAGATCGTAAAATTTTAAGCATGTAGCTTCCTTCCTCTTATAATAAAAGGTGCTGACTTCAGCACAAGGTGACGAGAGAATTTTTTGGAAATCGAAACACGCAGTAACAACATTTTTGTTGTCACTACTTTCTTGTTTCTCAATACCGTTTTAGTTCTCTAGATTTTTGTTTTGAAAATAAATGCTGATTGATATCAGATTCAATAGCTTTCTTTTCATCCTCATTCAAGTTCTTACACTTTTCGCATAAGTCGCATTGGTCCTTTTTCTGTATGTAAAATGATATATCAAACGAATCATGAAAAGTATCTCGATACTGTCTTATTGTTGCCTTAAGTTTTAAATCGTGGTTATTTTCGGAAAACCATTGATCGTACAATCGAAACATTTGCGCTATTGATGATATATCACCTCCTAAATACATTTTTCTTGATTATTGACGACAGTAGTGAGATTCCACTAAGGGAAACGCATTTATATGTTGTTTTACTATTTCTTTTATTTTAATATTTTTGACATTTGATTTAGTATGCTTTCCTCGTTGGTCAGGAGATAAATTTTATGGATTTAAGTGTTTCTTGCGTACTACAGTTTCTATTGTCTGATTTGTTATCGCAAGTGTATTTTAAAACATTGGTTTGCATACGTCTTCTTTTACTTCTTTTCCATCTTTAAAGAAACTTAGAAAGTACTTACGTGATTCAGTTTTTCTTGAATTATCACTATTTCTGCAAAATTTTTTTTTTTGTGAAATGTTACTAATTGCGAAATATAGGATCTTTGAAGATCTTGATTGCCAATATTATAAAAGTATTGAAAAATGTGCTTTCTATTTTCTTCGGGCACTTTTTGAGAACATTTCATTCTACAGAAGTCTCCACAACCTTTTTTTAACACTTTTTCAGCCTTCAAAACGCCTTTTGAGTTGTAATATTGCTTACCTTGGCTTTTAAGGACTTTCGCCTTATTTTTGCGCCACTGAAATGTACGTTTTTGTCTCTTACGCAAAATTTGTTCAGTTGGTGTATCCAAATTTGGGTGTAAGGTTCGTTTTGAATTTCTTGGTGTTTTCGGACTGCATGGTGGAGATGATACAGAAGACGATTCTGTTTCAGATGGTCGAAAACATTCGCTTGAGCTTCCGCTAAATGGTTCTGAAATGGTATTAGTTACTTTTTTATTTTAATAAACTAAATATGTAAGTATACATATTATACTTGATAATAGAAATATTTTATTTGATATGGTAGGTGAAATTCCAGATAATTTTAAATTGGATGCAGAAATATGTTCCACTTCATTATCTATTAAAATAAATTATTATACAATACGTTGCTAAGTTAACAATACTTTGCAAAGTTTGTTTTTCGTATTACTTACCAATGTGTTGCGGATGTTTTTTTGATTCCAATTCATCTTTATCTAAAAGAAACCAGCTTTATTATTTAATAATGTTTTATATAAATTAATAATAATTACCATTTAAATTGCTTATGGCTAACTCCAGCATTTTTCTTGCGCGAGAACTCATTGTTTTTAGAAAAGAAGACAATTATGTGTATCTATTCTATTGACAGATTTCTCCAAACTAAACAATGTTATGTACACTTACACAGCGATAGTTTTATTTTGAATTAGGGGAAAAACCTTTTATGCGTACTTAGAGATGGAAAAAATTTACAAAAGTGTATTGCTTCCATTCTAAGTATACATAGAAAACACGAAAAACAAAGATTTTCGTTCTAAAACATACTAAGTACTTTTAACATAAAACAACAAAAAAAATAATTCCAAACCAAATCATGTTAAGTGCACTTTAAACATTTAAAAGGGAGTTCTTTGCATATTGCTAAATTATGCTAAGTACATTTTTGTTTATAACTTTTGAATGGATAGTCCGCTTACTATCAAAATTAGACAGAATCTAAATTAGCAAACAATGAATTTAGAAATGTTATTCCCAGAAAAACATGCTATGTCGACTTAGCATGTTATAGAATGGGACCGTCGAATTGTTTCGTTAGCCTTCGTGTTGTGTGTGTGAAATTCACGAAAAGTGCTCGGCCCCTGGGTAGGGATGAAACGATACGAGTAAATACAAGTACATATTCGATACTTTTATATAAGTACCAAGTATTTTTGTAGTCGATACTTAACAACCGAGAACCAATTAGTATCGGTAAAAAAATACTCGGTATCGGTCAAAAGTAATCGTTTCACTTTGGTATTGAAATTAATCTTAAATTTTTGATTATATACCAAAGCTGGAGCAGCAGTAACGGTATCAAGAATTTGATTGACCAGCAAACACTAGGGATGCCGATCCCGAATACCGAAATCCCGGGATTATTCTAAAAATGTAAGTCCCGAATTCCGAGATTTTGGGATTAGTAAAAATTTTTGACTGGTTACAAAAAGTCACAAGTGAATAAATGCATTTTAACCCACGAAAACAAAATCAGAAGGTGTGGTCTTTTTTCTAAGTTAATGATAATAGAACTGCGAACGCAAAATGCAAGTGGTTTGGACACATATTTGTTTAAGTTTATTTTATTAAATTAATACTTGCATATATATTTTAAATAAAATAAATTAAATATTGTCATATAGCATATATGTAGCTATTTATTTACGAATGCGAACATTGGTCTAGTCAGCAGCACATGTTTGCAATTAAATAAGGTATCAATTACACTAAGCAAGAAATTTACACTTATTTTGAGACAAGCTGGGCACCTGGCGTTTTAACCTAATTGTTGGCGGTTTAATTAAATTCTTAAACTTGGCCCCTGCATCGCCTAGAATGCCCCTAGATGGGTCAAATGTATGACCGACTCCACTTTATATTTCATCCCAATCTTTTATTTCTAACGTACCTACCCGCTATCTCTATTTCTTAAGGGGGCTCCCATACAAAATGTTCAATACAGACTAGAAATATATTAAAAAGTCCCATATATGCCCAGGAGCCTCCCCTACTGGGATATGATGTACTACCGACTTCAGTTAGAAATAAGTTATTTTATAATTTTATTGGGATTTTCGGTTTTTTCAGTTTTTTTCAATAAGCTAAAGCGTTTTTGAGTTACGCGAACATATGTTGTGTAACCTCCTCCATTTTCAAAATAACGGTTTATCTCGAAAACCAGAGCCAACAAAAAAAAAAAAAAACCGGCGGGCACCACTGGGTTCAGCGAACCCTTATTATGTTAAAACGCCATGTGCCCGGCTTGTCTGTTTTTTCAACTTGCATAGTGTTACCCGACGTCATTAATTTGTTTGAGAAGCTTTTTACAATATAAGTTTTAATATATAATACTTTTATATTACATTAAAAGAATACATTAAACTGTTTTATTTTGTAATGAGTTTAATTTTCTTCATGAATTAATTTGTTGTAATACTTATACATAAACAATCAATTATAATTATATGAATTTTACAAATTGGCTTTTATATATGAAATCCCGAAAAATCCCGATTCGTCCCGGGATCCCGTTTTTTTTAATTAAAAATCCCGAAACCCGGGTTTCAAAAAACCTGGTCCCGTTTGGCACCTATAACCCACATATCGTCTAGGTCCATTTCCTCAATTTTTGGCTATAGAAAGTCCGTTATCATCTCGCGATAGCGAACTCCATTTGCAGTAATTGCTTGGCCGACCTCATTTTCGAAGAAGGGGGGCCCGATAACGCCGCCAGCCACAGAACTAACTGGGCAGCATGTGCATATGTTTTCCCATTTCTACAGACTTGGTTTGCTGAAATTTTTTAATTTGGTCGATTATGCTGACCAAAAAAATCACGAAGAAATGCATTTTGATTGAACGCAAATTTTCGTAAAAAGCTTTAACAATCTTAACGCACTGCACAATTGTTTACCTCTTAATGGTAGAAGTAGTCAAATACTGAAACAAAGAAAGATCAATTTAAGTTGCGCTAAAAACTTGACGTTAAGCAGTGACTCACAATTAACATCGTGGATTATTGTTTTACCACCTTTTATTATATATGGGTAAATCCAAAGTGTTAAACGTGACGGTCGTACGCATCAAAAATGCAATAACATCTTAAACAACAAATATTTTTACGTTCTTTTAACCCTTAAATTTAAGCACTGTTATCTATGCTAAAGTTTATGGAGGGCGCGATTCTAGGTCAAAGATAATCACCCTTATTGTGACTGTTTGGTAATAGATTAAAGAGAACGTGAACTTTTTTCCATTAATCTATTACCAAATAGTCGTAGGCGTATTTTAAATACGCCAAACACAATAGGGGTGAATGGCAAAAGAAGTAGCGGTTAGAACGTGAAAAAAATAGAAGTAGTTTTTATGACAATGTATAAAAAGGCGTAATTCAGCGAAACCTGGCACAATTTTTTAGTCAAACTACTTTCAGAACTTTACGTAGCAATGTAACATTAAAATGTCTTTGGTTTGATTCCAAAATCTTCTGTATATTTTTTATTTAAGCCAAAATCTGGGTCGATACGTGACATTCCGAACGTGAAATTTTTTCCATAATAATTAAACTGAATAAAGATGAACACAAAATAAAAATTTACCGTTAATCCGAATAGCATATTTCTCTTTGAACTGTTCCTTAGATTACAGACTATGAAAGACATTTATTTTGGAATAATTTTCATAAAATATTACCTCTTTTAAGGAAGACCATATTAAAAAAAACATACAATAAAACATTCTCACAAATAAGAAATTACGTTTGTACAACTTGTTCATCTAAGTGAACAAATTTATGGGTAAATGTTTAAAATTAGTAAAACCTAAATATTTCACTATAAGAATATCGTAAAATAATCAGCTTTTAATAACTTTTAAATTTTCGGTCACGGTGGACTTTTTGACGGAAATGCCCATATTTATCATTTTAAAAATAAAATACATATTAACATTTAAAATAAATACATAGTGACATTGTTGATTTCTGGAATAAAAGGTGAATGAAGGTCCTGAACGTTCTATAAAATTTTGTTTCCTAAGATAAAAATGATTTTTCGAAAGGAAATTGGTACTGGTTGGTAACTTAAAGTGGTCTCAATCTTTACACTTTTCATTTTGCACAAAAATTCTAATAGGTCGTTGTTTTTATTATATTGTATAGTACTAAAACACTATTAAGAAAGTTTTGAAATGCTGCTTTCTATTCTTTTATCATACAAACGATACAAGTAAGTATCGATACTTTTTTTTCGATACTAAGTACGTATCGATACTTTACAAGCGATACCACATCGAGTAAAAGTATCGATACCTTAGAGATATCGTTTCATCCCTAACCCTGGGGGCATAGCGTGATGATCGTTGATCTACTTTGCTTTAACTTGTTATATACATGTGCGTATGAGCAATATTAATTATTAAATTATTGATCATACGTTCATTAAATATGTGTTGTAAAACAGCCTTTTCTTTGATCAAAAGCAATATAAATTGGGTTAAAATTTTAAGAAAACGTTTTTTATTTTATTCCTTCAAATTCCGGAAATAGTTCTTCAAGCAACTGAAAATAGCAATACATATTTTAAGTAATATCTTCAAATATTTTCTTCAACATTTTTTATTTTTCGAATTTATTCTATGAGCTTTATTTCAGTTAAGTATTTTATAAAGCTTTTTTGTAATAGTCCTATTCCTTCAATTATTCAGAAATGACTTTATACACTATC
Source organism: Pollenia angustigena (assembly GCA_930367215.1). Lineage (NCBI taxonomy): Eukaryota > Metazoa > Arthropoda > Insecta > Diptera > Polleniidae > Pollenia > Pollenia angustigena. The sequence goes on from OV884058.1 coordinate 123,559,100, forward strand.
AGACTATTATATTGTATTTTCTTGTTGCATTTTACCTTAGCTTTCCTTTAAAATAGTTGAGTTAAATACATTCAATTTATAAAGTATCACTATCCAGTGTGACACAAAGAATGCTGACGAAGGCCGTAGCGGGCCAGAAAATGCATTACATTCTGCTTGTGTCTAATAATTGTACATTTTTCTATACATACAATATACCTCATTGCTTTCCAAAGGAAGGCTAAGGTAAAATGTAAAAAGAAAATACAATATAATAGTCTGATAGTGTATAAAGTCATTTCTGAATAATTGAAGGAATAGGACTATTACAAAAAAGCTTTATAAAATACATAACTGATATTTAGCTCATAGAATAAATTCGAAAAATAAAAAATGTTGAATATAATATACAGTAACCTTCGGAAGGAAATAATTCCCAGTTTCTTTTTGTTAAAATAGTTTAGTTAAATACATTCAATTTATAAAGTATCACTATCCAGTGTGACACAAAGAATGCTGACGAAGGCCATTGCGGGCCAGAAAATGCATTACATTCTGCTGGTGTCTAATAATTGTAAATTTTTCTATACATACAATATGCCTCATTGCTTTCAAAAAGAAGGCTAAGGTAAAATGTAAAACGAAAATACAATATAATAGTCTGGTAGTGTATAAAGTCATTTCTGAAAGAATTGAAGGAATAGAATTATTACAAAAAAGCTTTATAAAATGCATAACTGAAATTTAGCTCATAGAATAATTTCGAAAAATGAAAAATGTTGAAATTAAACAACTTAGATAATTAAATAATAATTAATAAAATGTTGAAATAATAAATTTATATCAATACCCAGTAAAAACTTCGCCTACAAGATAATGTGTTAAGTAATCAGAAAAACAAGAAGGCACTACTTACAATTCTACTGAAAGAACCAATGGATTTTACAAGGGATGCCCCGAAATGAACGCATTTTAAAGAAAGTCATTATTTTTTTAATTAAATACATCCAGAAAAAAGTATTTATAGAAGTTGTTATAAATGTAATTAAAGAAGAAATCTACTAAATAATGAGTTAAAGAAGCTATTAATTTTAAAAAAGTAAGCGAAGTTTTTACTGGGTAATGAAGAAATATCCAAATTTATTTATGCTGGCGATTATAACGCTAAACATACCTTCTGGGGGTCACGACTTATAACACCAAAAGGTCGTGTTTTGTTTAACACAATCTCTAAAATGGGTTTAAATGTGGTCGCGAGCGGGAAACCAACATATTGGCCTACTGATCAGCAAAAAATTCCAGATGTTATCGACTTTGGCGTGGTTAAAAACATCCCCACAGAAACGATTCATGTTGAAGCTTCCTTAGAATTATCATCCGACCACACACCTACAATTGTTACTATATCGAACCCAAATAGAATTGTATTTTCGTCAGGTTACTTAGCGACGCCAGCCACACAAATAAATTGGTTAAAATATAAAAAATTTCTCAGTGCCCATTGCACAGAAAATATTCCGCTTAGTACACCGGAGAATGTGGATCTCTCTCTTGTTAACTTTGACAGTTATCTTAAACTAGCTGTTCAACACTCCAGCGTTACCCCCAAAAAAAATTAAAAATAATAAAATATGTTCTTCAGATGTCGAGCGGCTCTTGACTGAAAAAAGGAGAGTTCGAAGAGAGTGGCAACTTTACAGATCCCCGCAACTTAAGATTTTATTAAAAGAATGCACAAAAAGGCTAAGAAAGTTGCTACAGAGTCAGAAAACGGCTTCTCTAGAAAAATATCTTAAGGAACTTGATGCAACTCCACAATCTGACTACTCATTATGGCGTGCAGCTAGAAATCTAAAAAGGCCAGTTATATCTAAGCCACCATTAAGAAACTTGAATGGTAGTTGGGCAAGAAATGATATTGAAAAAGGAAACCTGTTTGTAAATCATTTGAAAAACGTATTTACACCAAATATATTTCACAATATTGCGGTCGAGTTACCACCTGTTGATGCTAGAGCAGCTATTCCCCTCAGATTTGAGATAAGAGAAATCGAAAAGGCTATTTGTGACTTAAACACTAAGAAGGCACCTGGTATTGATAAAATCAGTAATAAAATGCTTTTGGAGCTACCTCGCATAGCAAAGAAAATTATTCTTTTTATTTTTAATGCTATTTTACGCCTTGAATACTATCCTGAAAAATGGAAGGTTTCCTTAGTTACCATGATACCAAAGCCAGGTAAAGATCATACAAAAGTTGAGTCTTATAGACCTATTAGCTTATTATCAAATATGTCAAAGCTGTTTGAGAAATTATTAGTTTCAAAATTAACACCAATTTTAAGTGAAAATAGATGTATCCCAAACCATCAGTTCGGATTTAGAAGAAAACACAGCACAATCGAGCAGACTCATCGAATAGTAAATGTCATAAGAAAATCATTTGAAAAAGAAAAGAAATATTGCTCAGCACTCTTCATCGATGTTTCGCAAGCTTTTGACAAAGTCTGGCATGAAGGCTTATTACACAAATTGAAGCAAAATTTACCAGCAAACACACACAAGCTGCTAGAAAGCTACTTAGTCGGTCGTCAATTTATTATTAAAGAAGGAAATTTCTTAAGTTCACCTCAGCCCATTGCCGCTGGAGTCCCACAAGGCAGCATCCTGGGCCCCCTATTATACTTAATTTATACTTCGGACATGCCAACAAGCAACTACACACAAACTTCAACATTTGCAGACGATACAGCTTTTCTTAGCGTCCACGAAAATCGTTATGAAGCATCGCGTTACTTACAGCATCATATATTTCAACTAGAAATATGGTTAAGACAATGGAGGATAATGGTCAATGAGCAAAAATGTGTACATATAACATTCACTTTGCGCCGGGAATCTTGCCCCCCTATTACAATCAATAATCAAATAATTCCTCAACATTCGCATGTTAAATATCTCGGTATACATCTGGATCGGCGATTAACGTGGAAATGCCATATAGAGGCAAAATTAACTCAAATGAAACTAAAAGCCATTCAAATTCATTGGCTTATTGGAAGAAATTCTGTTCTTAGTCTTGATTGCAAGCTTCTACTTTACAACTCTATCTTAAAGCCTATCTGGTGCTACGGTATTCAACTATGGGGCACTGCCTCGGCCTCTAATATCAACAAAATTCAAAGGCGCCAAAATAAACTTCTTCGAATAATCACAGCCGCTCCCTGGTATGTTAAAAACTCAAACATTCATAAGGATCTCAATGTGCCATTAGTGAAATCTATGATTACAAAATATGCAATAAAATATTTAAAAAGGCTTGAACAACACCCAAATCCACTAGCTCGAAATATTTTAAATCATGGCGGCCACACTCGCTTAAGAAGAAGAGACACTGCAGCACTTACCCAATTAGATGAGCGATAAACACCTATAAAAGTGAACATAACCCGTGATGAAGAAAATTTTGTCTGGCACTGGCAGGAGATAAAATAACGTATTAGGTTAAGATTTGATTAATTATTGTTAGTTCATATTTAATATATGAAGATTCAATAAAAAAAAAAAAAATAATGACAAAAAAAAAAAAAAAAAAATTAAGAAAATAACTCAAATAATTGTTTTTTAAAGTGTAGAGCGTTGCTTATATCCTTAATACTTCTATGTAGTATGTTTTAAAGACCCAGTAAAAACTTCGCTTACTTTTTCAAACTGAATAGCTTCTTTAACTCATTATTTAGTAGCTTTGTTATATAACCACATCTTTAACAACTTCTATAACTCCTTTTTTCTGGATATGTGTAGGTAAAAAAAATAATGACTTACTTTTGAATGCGTTCATTTTGGGACATCCCTTGTAAAATTCATTGGTTCTATCAGTAGGAATGTAAGTAGTGCTCTTATGTTTTTCTGATTCTGATTTTCTGTTGGATTAAGCCGGCCAAAACTCAGTCTATTTTACAAGTATTCAGGTTCACGGGAGTTAATAATATTTTGTAAGAAAAGTAATGACCTTATTTTTAATATATCCTCAAACTTAACGCCATATAATTTCTTAGAATACGCGGAAATGTGATCAAACATTCTAAGTCCGTATACATATCTTGTTATGTTGTTGAAAAGGACATTAAGTCTTCGTTTATTTTCTGTGTCACAGGAGGAGAAAATTTCACATCCATATAATAACGTTGGGATAAGGTATGTTTTTCCAAGTAATAGTCTGATTTTTAACGAGGTACAATATTGTGTAGGCCAAAGGGTTCTAAGCATTGAATATGTTCTTCCACAAGAAAAAAATTTTTATCATAATCTACAAATTTTTTGAGCCTACCTAATACCCTTATTCTGTTATGGCGTCTTATCTTAAGAACAAAATTAGTCGAATTTACGATTCATCTTAACAATAATTTTTTTTGGTAGTTTGTGTCTATTATTTACGGTATTTTGATATTTGTTTTGTTTAAAATTCTTCTTTACCTTTTTTAAATTTACATATATATTTAAATGGTTTGGCAATAATGTTTTAATTAAAATTGTTAAATAAATAAATACATATAAACCTTATTATTAAGAAAAACGTTCAACTATTGAAACAATCGATGATTTTCAATGTGTGCTTTTCATCCACACTACGGCACATGCTCGTCTGAGAAACGTTTACCAACGGATCTTTGGTAACTACCTAAGCAGAAGTTGTGACTCTTTTAGCACTGCAAATGAATTGTAATTTTGGTATATAGGATGTACAACTGATGTTTCAACCAAAATTCAGGGTACGTTGGGGATAGTCTGTAGAAAGTTTAAGTTAAGTTTGCACGAAATTGGCTTAGGGGTTCCGCAGATATGTCATTTAGATTTTCCAATATATTCCCATACAAATATCAACAAAATGCCCTCCATTTTGAACTCCTCCGAAACGGCTTGACTGATTTTTATGAAATTTTGTATGTGTATTGTTTAGATATGAGAATAGGGCGTAGAGTATATTTCATATCGCTAGAGGCCGCAAAATAGGGCATTAGCTCCCCCTCCCTATATCTGCTTAACAAATCGACCGATATTCTTGAAATTTTGCAGGGAAATAGTGTAACATCTGGAAAGAACTAAAGCCTAAAATTTTTATTATTTAGGGCGTGAAATGGGGCAATATGGGTAAAAGCTCCTCCTCCCCAATATTTTAAACTAATCAACAGGGTTTTTTAAAATTTGGCATGCAGACACAGTAACATCTGAAAGTTAATAGGGAATAAGATGTGAAATAGGGCAATAAGGGTAAAAGCAATAGGGAATAGGGCGTGAGATGTGGCAATAGCGGTAAGAGCTCCTCTACCCTATATCTTTTAAACAAATGAACGGGGTTTTTTTAAATTTCGCATGCTGACACTGTGACATCTGAAAGTTAATAGGGAATAAGATGTAAAATAGGGCAATAAGGGTAAAAGCTTCCCCTCCCAATATCTTCTTAACTAATCGACAGATTTTCTTGAAATTTCGCAGGCAAATAGTGTTTCAGCTGGAAAGTACTATAGAATACAGTTTTTATTATTTAGGGCGTGAAGCAAGAGGGGTAAAAGCTCCCCCTCCCAATAGCTTCTTAGCTAATCGACCGATTTTCTTTAAATTTGGCGGGCATATAGTGTAACATCTGGAAAGAGCTATAGCCTATAATTTTAATTATCTTCTTAACTAATAAACCAATTTTTCTTAAAATTTGGGATGCAGACACTGTAACATCTAAAAGAAATAAGTTATATGCAAAACAACGCTTGCCGGGTCAGCTAGTTCAATCTAAAATCCAACAAACGAAAACGTTTATAATCAAAGTTTTTTATTCTTTCAAAGTTTTTTCTAAAATCTGTGGATTAAGTTTCCTTATGATCTGGCCCAATTAACCAGTGAAATGCGCATAAGAATAGCTATCCCATCAACAACAAATTTCAGTTTATCAATAGTATTAAATGGGAGTTTAGCACATTTACATGAAACCTTGTTAAGAAGTTCAAACTTTTTTTTTACTTGGCTTAAGAATTTTATGCTTATTTTAAGATTGGTTTCGAAATTGATCACATTTTGAACTGTTTTAAGTACGACTCGTACTCTAACGTAAGAACAAAAATAATTTACCTCGAGTGTTTTTCTTTCTGTGTAAAATCTTTTGAAAATTAAAAAATTTTTTCGAGGCAAACTGATATGATTTTCAAAATTATAGAGTCCGTAAATTTGATAGAAAAACTTGTCCTTTAGTGAAAACGTAAGCAAAAGTTAAAACTATAATTAGCCATCGAAGAAGTTTATAATTCCTTTTGACACGTTAATTACAAATCACGTTTTTTAATAAATTTTGTGTAACTAATTACGTATCTACATTACAATTAGTAAAAAAAACTGTATCTGTAATTCGTATATACGTAATTATGAATTAGAAAAATAGTAAAAGGGATAATTATCTGCATTGTAACTTAATAAGAAGATATATGAGTATGTGTGCACGTTTCTCTAAATGCGTGTTAGTTTGAGTATTTAAGTTATTATGTAATATTTCATATGCTGCACAAAGGAAGTCACAGTGGCAAAAAACTATTCGGAAAAATTATGGTTATTTTGCATTTTACTCTAGTTGAATGCATCTCAATCACTTGCTTGTTTTGAGTTAAATTCTCACATGAAATTCACTAGTACAATCTAATAAAATCGACAAATTGCTCATGAAGGTCGTCGCGGGTTTGAAAAGGATTTACATGCAATTTGCATTACTGGCCATTAAAGTGTAGCTGACAAAACTCGAAAATCAGATGTGTAACAGCAATAAAAAACAAGATTTTATAATGAAATTATAACAAGAATGTATGAGTGTGACCTGGGCACCAAGTTAAATAATATCCTGACTTATAGAAGAAAAGTGGGTGGACGTTGAGACGTTAATAGTTGGGTATAAAGAGCAGATAATTGTGATAATTGTTCCAGTGGAGTATGGTAAAAATTAGATCTTGTTAGTTATATACGCAAGCACTTTGCGTCAATTCATTACAATTCATAACTTGAAAGGTTGCAGTGAGTGTCAACTATACAGTGAGGGAAACCTTCATTTAACCTAAGATATTAATTATGGTAAATATATATAATTCAAATTAAAAAAAAATCCATTATGCTTAAATTAATTAAGGTTGAGTTAATTCATTTCAATTTCTTAGTAAAAATGATTAATAAGGATGCTTTTATAGTGATAAATACAACATTTTAAGATTTAAGAACAATCTTGATTTTTAGTTGAACTGTTAATTTTTAATTTTTGATATTCTTTTTATTAGGCTCGAGTTCATCAAACTTAACTTTCATTAAATTATTTTCACTGAGGGAAGGAATTTTACAACTTGGAATTTTTATTAAAATTTATTGATAATTTTTCTTGGCTAAGCTGGGATTTGAACCCGGGTTGATCTTTACATGTTTCAAGAAACACCACTTTCCATCGTCAGAAGATCTTTGTGTTCTACCCACCACAGATCAACCCGGGTTCAAATCCCAGCTTAGCCAAGAAAAATTATCAATAAATTTTAATAAAAATTCCAAGTTGTAAAATTCCTTCCCTCAGTGAAAATAATTTAATGAAAGTTAAGTTTGATGAACTCGAGCCTAATTAAAAAGAATATCATTTTAAGATTTGTTTTAATTTGTACAAGCCCAACAAACACGTTTTGATTTTTTCAAACTGAAAATGATCTAAAATCAAACATTTTCTCAAACGACAAACGTTTATTAATGATTTGAAAATCGTTTGAAGCAGTGCTCTTCGACGCTAGCTTGTTCCTTAGCGAACTTTATACCGTGCCGCGGAATTTCCAGTCTTCTGGAAAGTTTCTAACGTAACGCCAATTCCGTAATAGGAATGGCTAATAACCCTGAAAATTACCGCCCAATTGCAATTTGTTCGGCACTTTCCAAAGTTATGGAGAGTATGGAAAATAACCATCTTGTCAAATATTTAGAGTCAAACTACCAACTAAGCGACCGCCAGTATAGCTTTCGTAGAGGTCGCTGTACTGGAGATTTACCAGCTCTGATATCGGAAAAATGGTGCCGTTCCATTCACCGTTTTGGCGAGAGTAAGGTAATTGCTTAAGATATTTCCAAGGCGTTTGGCAGAGGGTGGCATGGTGCACTCTTGTCAAAACTTGCTGCATTTGGTGTCAGTGATAATTTCTCTCGAAATTTTCTCAGAGATCGCACTATACGAGTTTCGGGGTTTCGTCAAACGAGTTTAAGATTCATTCATGGGTGCCGCAAAGCTCCGTTCTTCCTCCTACTCTATTTCTTTTCTTTCTAAACGGCCTCTTTTGTCAAACTTCCAACCCTATCTACTCTTTTGCAGATGACAGCAACCTTTGCCATTCGTACTCATTCGAATGCAGACCAAGCGTATCCGATGTCGGTGCTATGAGGCAGAATATGAATGATACGCTTGGCCGAGATCTTGATATAATCTCGGAATGGGGTCGTGCGAATAGGGTCGATTTTAATGCCCGAAAAACCGAATGTTGCGTGCTGACGCATACACGCGCGACAAACCGGGGTGGCTCATCTGTATATGTGGGTGGTATAATTATTGAGGAATCAGAATCTCTTGATATTCTGGGCATGAGGATACAATGTGATATCCGATGGACAGAACATATATTCAAAGTGTCGAAATCCGACCGCGGATCGAATACAACTCTATTGTGTGGGCCGGTGCTTCAAAGTCTATTTTGGAGCTTCTAGACCGCGTGCAGGAGAGGGCGAAGGTTCTCATTGGTGACAGTAAGGTATCCAATTCTACTAACTCCCTTAAGCACCGTCACAATGTGGGCTGTATTTGCCTGTTTTATCATTACAACAATGGGATGTGTTCTGAGGAAATTAGGGATCTGGTTCCCGAAACCCGTACGTTTGTTTGTAACACACGTTTTTCCTCAAGAGCCCATCCTTATTTGGTCGATTGGTAGGTGAATCGTACAACGCATTACAGAGAGAATTCGTTTTTCCCCGGACTGTTCCTGCAGAAATCTTCCCACTCACTTACAACATGATTAAGTTCAAATGGAATGTTCACAAACACTTCTCCCTTTATCCTCCTTCCCACAACCTATTTTCCTAGTTCCAACACAATGCATTAGTAGAGGTCATCCCCTGAGTGCTGGTCCCAACAGAAAAAAAAGATGTTACAGTGTTAATTCCGTACACAAGCAGAAGTTGCTTTTATATACTGTGGTGTATTGTATCATATGTTCGGTCTTGGTCGACTATACTTTCTTCCTTTTTTTTAATTTTAAAATTATTATTCAGATAAGTATGTATATCAAAATCTCAAAAAACCAAATGCTCTTATATATTGAACTGTATACAGTGCGAATAAGAAATATTTATTTTTTATTTCTGTGGTTTTCATGGGTAACCGTGCATGTCCATTTTTTTTAACCTTGAGATGTTACCGCCATATTGCTAAATTTTAAACGCTCTTTACATGGTTCTTAAAATTTTTGAAAAAAATATCTACCATTTCCGATGTTTTTCGGTTTTTCAACTCTCCTGAAAAATTTGATTTTAATACATACGCGGTTACTAATAAAAACCACAGATTTATCTAAGATAATTAAAAAGTATTGATGTTTTTAAGAATATGGCCATTAAGAAGTATTCTACATTTTTGATGAACTCTGGTATGTATCTAAATGTGACAATAGGTTGTCGTGTCATAATGCACATGAACACTGGGAACAAATATTAATCAAAATGACAAATTAATAATTTGGGTAAGTAACAAATTTCCAGATGTTTTTTTTTTCATCCCGAACTTCATTATTATGAATCTCGAATTTTTAAATCCTAAATTAAGAACCTGATATAAAATCTCGAATTTAGTTAGCAAAGGCTTGCGTCCGCCCGGCCGGTGGCCGACTTTGCAAAGAGCTTAAGTTAGCGTAGCCACTGCATGTTTTATCCTTGAGTATTTTCTTTCCAGCCAGGAAACTCCATAAAGTGTATATATTCTGGCTCCTTAAGTAATTCTTAGTGAATCTATCCAAGTCCGTCTGACCGTCTGTTGCAAACACGCTCACTTTCGAAAAATTCAAAGGATATGAACAAACTTGGTGTCTGTCAAATTGCTTGTAGTTATCCTTAGCAGTTTTGGATTGAAATCCAGCAAAATCGGTTCAGTAGGATCAGAGCTATGAATCAAAATGTGGAACCATCACCCTAAAAACTTAATTTTATTCGATCGGAAATCACAATGTTAAATTTCGTGAAGATCGATCCATAATTTACTGCTAGACCCAAATAAAGCCCACCGTGGTTAATTAATTAAATACGCCTAAAACCGATATAGAAATTGCGGTTAACTTTCTTCCAGCTTAGCTTCATATGGCAAACCTTGGATCCCATATTTTGCAGCCTTCTGTAAACTTCACTGTAAACGCTAAAACTAATTTCACAGCTGTATTGAAATTTATTCAAAATTATGTTTTTTTAATGCTAGAAATCCGTCTGCAGAAATTTGAGATGATTATCTTGTCATGGCTTCAGTATAAATTCCCCTCCTGAAAGTCATTTAGGTTCGGCTTAAACTGTTACGAATCATGATATTTTATTATATTTTAAATTAATAAAAAAAAAAAGCATAAAACTTTCTGACTGTCGGTCAATAATTTTTGTAGGTCTAGGCCGCAACCAATTTTAATACTGACGTCTGTTTTATAAAGATAAATTAATAATAAGTAGATATCATATAGATCCCACTCCTGAAATATTCGAACTTGCGGTGGAGGGTATCAATGATTCGGCACAGCCAAATAAAGCACTCTAACTTGTTGTTTTTAAAAAAGTTGACATTGCGACACGTTTAAAAGTGAAAGCCCACCAGAAAGTGTTATAGTGTCCATAGACCTTTTAACATTTTGAAAGTGTCATAACGTTCATTGACCTTATGACACTTTTAAAAGTGTCAAAGCGTCTATGGATACGAAGCTCGTAATTCCGTCTGTATGTCTGCCCATCCGTCTGTTAAAATCATGCTTCTTACAAATCGGCTCAACAAAAAAAAAAAAAAAATATGGGATTGAAATCTAGGACAAACAGTTAAGTAGAAAAATAGTAATGAACCCAAATGTCTATCAAACTCCATAAGAAATTTTTAATTGTATTCAAAAGACCTACATTCATTTTCACTCCGATTTTTATGAAATTTTGCAAAACTTTTTTTAAATCTCGTGAAATCAGTCGATAATTCACCATAGGTCCCATATAAAGGACACTCTTAGAAAACATTTAAGTAAGTTAAAATAATTTAATAGTGAAGTTTGATTTAAATCAGTTCTATAAGTACTATTTATTGCAGTAACTTATCGGTAAATAAATTATTGTATTTGCTATTTAAAGCTCACTCTCAGAAAACTCTTTAGCACGAACAACAGCGTAATGAAAAATGCTATAGTTGTAAAGTATGGTCCAACATAGTGCTTTGTGACTAAAAACAATTTAACAAAGATTCAATGTAAAGCTGCCAAATGAAAATTACTTTAATATTCCAAAATAGAAACAACTCATGACTTTTTATTAAAATTAAGTCCTATTTAGTTTTATAAATGTTGTTACGATTAGTCGATTATTTTACATAAAGCTTAATATTCCTTAAACCTTGATGCTGTTAGATTTTACAAAAATAATTTGTTCATAACTTACCATAGACCCCATTTGAAGCAAACTCCTAGTATTTTTTTTCGATCTCAGTGTAGAGCTAGGCATCGTCACGACTTGCAATTTTTATTGCAACAAATCTTTATTTTCTTACCTCTCTTACCAACAAACTCCAGAATTGCTGCAATAAAAATTGCAAGGCTGGAGGATGGCTTAGACATACCTTCGCACGAAATCTCCTTATTTCAAAATGTTTTTGTTTCACTTCACAATAAAATTTATGCAAAGAATAAACAATTTGGTTGAGCTGAGATTTGAACTCAGGTTACTGCAAGCAACGTCTATACTCTACAGTTTTTAATCGTACTAATTTCTCTTCGTCCGTATTATTTATTCGGCTGTTGACAATGATTTTTAGAATCAATCATACAAATTTTGTTTTAAAAAAAGTTCGCTACCCAGTTGGGATCTATCTTTCTCGATTTTTATTTTTATTTTGCAGTCCATCTATCTAAATTTGTCCACTAGTATGTAAATTACGAGAAGTATTTTAAGAACTGGTGTAATTTAATGCTGTATGTAGGGTAGAGGTATGTATAATCATGTGTTTAGAAAGTTGCTAAATATGAAACTGTTATTAAACTACAAGAAAAGTTTAAGCTGTTCAATATTAAAGTGAAATTCAACTAGACAAGAATTAAAATACAAAAATTAATTGCAGTTATGATATTTTTCCTACTCCCTATAGAATACAATAAGTATTGAAACGGGTTGTTAAACAACCATTGAAAGGTTTTGTTTTGAAGTGTAAAAAGGCAAGTCTACGAAATATGAAACATAAGTTATTAGATAAGATAAAGTAATACATAGTCCGTTCACTACGTTGTGTAAAAAAAAGGTCATCGAAAAACGGATGCTAAATATTTTTATATTATCAACAAAATACTTAAACCTTTTCAACTATTTATAAGCAATAGCAGCTTTTGTATGATACAGAAACGAAAATATAAACAAGGGAATCAAAAAGGCAGTTCTTTCGTGTATTCCAACAGATTAGGTTGTAATTCTATTTACTTATTTTTTCTCTGCTACATTTAGTTTTACTTTTACATTTTCTTTACTTTTGCATGCTGAAATATCCTTTTTTTTTATAAAGAAACGTTTTGTAATGTGGTTTCTCTTTCCTTAAGCTTTGTTTCTGTATCTAAAGATAAAGATAAAGGCACTGCATCTTTTTTAAACATGATTTTAAGATTAAAAAGATTGAGTAAGTGTGGGTAGTGTGGTATGGGCTGGTAATGTGGTACAGTTCCTTTTTTAAACTAGCAAGTCAAGAATATCGGAACCAACCTGAAGGGTTTTCGCAGCGTTTAAAAAACTACAGTCAAAGTAGAAAAGCTGACATTTCTTCTACTTCTTTATTTGTCATTGGCCAAAATAAAACTGTTGCTTTCACTTTTAATTGATTTATTAATTGTAAACAGTCGCTGTCGAACCAACTCAATAAGCGAAAAGTTGTACACAAATTTTTGTTTGTTGTTTGGCAGTTTTTGGTTTAGATTGCAGTTTCTTAAACCCTGGTTTTTCTCTTTCGGAAATTTCAAAGAGCTTTTATCTGTTTTATTTTTGCAAGTCATTTCAAGTGTCAGCTGCAAAAAAATTTTATTGGATCGATTTTTTTTGGTGATGCAAAAAAATAAGTTTTTTTTAAAGGAGCATTTCTAATGTTTCAAGCGTAATATTAAAGTAATTATTAAGTACAAATTAATAAATAATACTATGCCACAAAAGAAAAAAAAAGAAAATCCAAAAATTTGATATCTTCCAAGCTAAATTGGGGCTGCTGAACACGAGTATGGCATTCATTTATTTTTTTCAAACAAGTCATAAAATTGATTAAAAATTTCTAAGACTAAGTTATGGGAAAAATTCGATGAAAATGCCAAAATAAGCGGAAATTCGCAAAAATTTGCTAAAAGCGGAATGAAAGAAAAGTTAAATTTTTATTAATAAAAAATCGTTAAATCTGTAAACAATCAGCAAACTTACAGGAAAAATTGCTTCTATGAACATGACTAAAATTCGCGGGTAAATTAGCCATTTTCATGGAATTTTTTATATTCCTGATTTTTTTAGCTATAATCTTTTTGGCAACACTGGTTTAAACAGCTGAAGCACGATTCGTGTCAAACATCTTCAGATTGGTCTATAATTTAACCATGAATCGTCTTACAAACGAACAACGCTTGCAAATTATTGAATTTTATTACCAAATTGCGTGCTCTGTTAAGAAAGTTCATCGCGCGCTTCTTCCATTTTATGGTCAGTTTAATCTACCCACTGAAACGGCTATTCGGGCTGTTGTGACTAAATTTCACACCAAATTTACATTGTTGGACATTAAACCACCAACACGCTTACGTAGAGTGCAGCTGTATCGGCCAGTGTTAATGATGACCATCAATTATCGATTCGTCGCCGTTCGCAGCAATTGGGCCTCAGTTACTCAACAACGTGAGATGATATCCAATTTTTTTTTTACCCAAAATGCAAGAGCTTGACTTTCATGTTCGGTAAACATTTTATTTCACGTTCGGGACCGGTCAATTGGCCGCCTAGATCGTGCGAGTTAGCGCCTTTAGACTATTTTTTGTGGGGCTATGTTAAAGCTCATGTCTATACACATATGCCCGCTTCAATTGACGCATTGGAAGACAACATTGAAGCATTTGTTCATGAGATACCGGCCGAAATGTTGGAAAGAGTATGCCAAAATTGGACTTAGCGGATGGACCATTTGAGGCGCAGTCACTGTCAACATTTGCATGAAATAATCTTCAAACATTAAATTATATGGACCGTACTATCGATTCAAATAAAGATTTCATGCATTTTTCTGAATTTTATGTGTTTTTTTTTAAACTTTCCTATAGCTCTTAAAAAATCACCCGATAGTTTAAGGGACTTTTAATAAATTTTTTGGCTTGTTTGAAATATTAAAAATTCTGCTGTTTTTGAAAATGTTTGCAATTTTTGCGAAGCTTTGAAAATTAAAAAGAGAAAAACTGTTTCGACAAAAATAAGACTGACGATAAAATCAGAGCCAATTTATATCGATGCCAACGTTAACGCAGCGTACGGCATACCAAAAATTCATCGACATGTCCCATCCCTGCTTGATGAATGATGATGTGCCCTAAGAAGAATTGACAACTTGACGCGGCACTGTCATCATGTATTATTTTTTAAAGTTTTCTTTAATTTGTATGTATTTATTGTTAATTTTTTACACTTGTAACTTATTGGACAGCTGTATTTTTAATCTTTTTAAACTAACTAAATTGTTTTTTTGGTGATTTAATTCTATAATTAATTAGTAATAAAATATTTTAAATAAATAAACAAATAGAAACTTATAATGTTTTTGAAAAAAACAGGAAAGTGTTTTTATATGGTTTGTTTCGTTTAAATATTTGTGCCTTTTCTAGCTCTATTTCCAGTCTATATAATATCACCAAGTTGTTTGGATCCTTGGCTGGTGTTCTGGAGCTGTAGCCTAAATCCACCCCTATATACATTCCACACTCCTTGAAACGTATTGACGTTTCGTTCGGACCACTATAAGACGCAATCAGCGTTTTTAGACGCTTATCGACAAAACTTGATATTGGCAATGGGCATACCAATTAACAACAATCAACACAAAACGGTATCGTGTCGTATTGATGACGCTGAATGGAATAAGGGTGAATATTTTATATATAAACTAAATGTAATTTAGTGTCAAACAAAATAACGAAAATCTAAGTAAAAAAAGTATGGGTAGTTAGTTAGCTGCCATGCCATTTTTGAAAAATATGCATCAAATCGAAATATCGGGTGATTTTTTAGCTATTATCTTTTTGGCAACACTGGTTTAAACAGCTGACGCACGTTTCGTGTTTTGTTTCACTGTCAAACAACTTCAATTTGGTCTATAATTTAACCATGAATCGTCTTACAAACGAACAACGCTTGCAAATTATTAAATTTTATTATCAAAACGCGTGCTCTGTTAACAAAGTTCATCGGGCACTTCTTGTGTTCAGCGACGAAGCTCAATGGGTACGTTAATAAGCAGAATTGCAGGCATCATTGGACCGTACTTCTTCAAAGATGATGCGAATCGTAACGAAACTGTAAATGGTGAGCGCTACCGTGAGATTATATCCAACTTTTTTTGCCCAAAATACAAGAGCTTGACTTGCATGGCATGTGGTTTCAACACACAGCACGCTTAACAATGGACTTATTGAGAGGCGAGTTCGGTGAACATTTTATTTCACTTTCGGGACCGGTCAATTGGCCGCCTAGATCGTGCGAGTTAACGCCTTTATACTATTTTTCTGAATTTTATTTGTCTTTTTTTTAACTTTCCTATAGCTCTTAAAAAATCACCCATTAGAAACAAAAAAAGGAAACAACTAATTTTTCTTCTTCTTGTGTTGATCGGTGTAATGTTATATTAAAAAAGTGCTTAATAAAAAAGACAATTTATACATTTGTATTATTATGTGGTGTTTTTTTTTTTAATTTCTTTATAAATTTGCTAAGAAACTGACAACAAATGTAACAAAACATTATATGTTTATTATCTATTTACAGCCAACCTCAACATTTTCAAAAGCTAAAACAACATATAAAATTTTTACACAAAATATTTATAGCCTCTCAAAACATATTGTAGAACACATGATGAGTTTTTCTTAAATATGCATGCCAACAAAAAACATTTCGACATTATTAATCTTGCTCATGTTGATTCCTTGGCTCTGGCTCTGTTGCTAAAGTCATGGTTGTTTTTTGGTTGCTGGTTACAAATCAATTGAAGAGTATTAACAAATTTTCTTAAAATACATTAACCTTAAAATTTACATCTGCACAGATGCATAAAAATAAACAGTATTTGCCGTTTACGAGTTTATATGGCCTACAAACAAATGAACACTGCCAAGTTAAACACAACAAAAAGACACACACACATATGTATATCCAAATGTTAACATGTACTATTAACATATGTTGAATCCATTTTCCAATATGTGCTAAAATTTCTGGCATTAACATTAAAAACGGGTTATCCATTTTTCGGATTGAAAAGTAAAGTAAAATAAAACATACGTAAAACTATGACTTTGATAGAACTTTTGTTTTATTATAATGTTTGTGTGGCTCGTGGCACCCACAGTCTTGCTGAAACCACATATTGTCTATACGGGCATAGCGCAATGGATTCGACGAGTTCGGATAATCCGACACCCTTTCAATAATCTGTAAAGTTTCCATTTTTTTAAAATTTCTTAATAATTTTGCCAATTCATTGCGCAGAAGGTCGATTATGGCGACCATAATCACCCCTTAACACTCGAATAGTGGCAAGTTTTAACCACCACTTTGTCATAAGTTTTAACTATTTTTACGCTTTCTTCGGTTAATAAACGATTTATATTCTTAAATGGCAAACCTTCCTCTAAACAAATGACACTCAAGATGGCAGATATTTAATAGCTGGCACCCTTGCTAGACCGGCGGTTTTGAAACCGCTAAGTGGATAACCTTGTACATATATTCCAAGTAATCCCTTGGATTTTACATTGTTTATTCATGTTGTCAATATTTTTTACACCAAAAGACATTTATTTTTCTTTCTGTAATCGATTTTTTTAAATCAATTTTTATTGCTAAATAATAAAACAAAACCACTGAGGGTACAAATTGCATTTGTACATTTAAAAAAAATTTATATTTGTTCTCTTTATAAAATTGTGCTAATGAATTAGGGCCTGAAGTATGCTAACTAACTAAGTATCTGTTAATATTTAAATCTTTTTATAAATTCTGCTCACCACAAATAATATCGTAAACTTGATGTCAGTAAGTTGGCCGTACGGCTGGGTTCACACTCGTCGTAAAGTTTCAAATTGTCAATTGTTGTGAACTTTCGTTAACTTCAAGCTTGTGTTATTTACCTTAGGTTTTGTAGCCCATAGCTTTTCTAACCTTCCTTCAACAGCGAAGCGAGCAACATATTTACTTCCCGGCAGTGCGAACTGCTTAGCTTAAATCTCCGGTTTCATATGATATGTATGTAGATGTGTATGCAGTACGTATGTATTACTAAAATCTGTTTTCACTTTTTCCCCTCTATCTACTCTTTTATAAGTTCAGCTTTAGAGCAATTATAATAACAATCTCCATCTTGCACAGAAAGAAAAACACTCGGGATAAATCAAGTTTTTTATGATTACATAAATACGAGTCGAAGTCAAAAGCTCAAGTACGGATAACACTTCCCAGTAAAAACTTTGCCTACTTTTTCAAAATTAATAGCTTCTTTAACTCATTATTTTGTAGCTTTCTTCTATAACTACATCTATAACAACTTCCATAACTACTTTTTTCTGGATGTATGTAGGTAAAAAGAATAATGACTTACTTTTTAATGCGTTCATTTTGGGACATCCCTTGTAAAATTCATTAGTTATTTCAGTAGAATTGTAAGTAGTGCTCTTATGTTTTTCTGATTAATCAACCCATTATTTTGTAGGCGAAGTTTTTACTGGGTTAAACGTACTCAAAACAATCCTATGTGGGATTACTTTTGAAAATCAATCCCGAAATAAGTATAAAATTCATAAATCAAGTAAAAAAGATTAAACTTTTCGTTATGTTTAACCCTCCGGCTTACGCATCTTTTGATTTTCTATACACATTGAAAAAGGTCGGGCCAGATTCATGTGTACCATTAACGGTTAAAAAGTAAATTTGAACTCTTAAACTAAAATATATCGGATTTAAAAGATTTCTAAAGTAAAAACCAAATCGGGCATGATGTTGGTGTTTTATCATTCTGTAAGGTGTAACACGATTAAGTAAATCAATCATTATAATTTGTTCTTTCTTTTTTGGTTTTTTTTCAAGCATGAATTCGGGATGAAATCCACTTTATAATACTTGAATCAAGCGCATTTTGAGATTGATTCAGTCTAACTTTTATATAAATCAATCTCATTTTCGGATTATTTTAAGTATGAATTCGGATTAAAACAATTTTATAATTCTTGAATCAAAGGCATTTTAAGATTGATTCAATCTTAGTTTTACTTAAATCAATCTCATTCCGTACTTCAATCAACTCTTCCAAATTTCATGTAGCTGCAGATATTGCTGATCTGCTGTGTGTGGAAGTACGTGCTTATAGGTTGTGTGTAAGTCTTATTTTTCGTTGATTGTGTTCGTCGCACTGACGATGGAAGTGTGAGAAATATTGACTTTTAGTATATTTTTTTAACCTTTTTAAAAAGAATTCAAAATTCAAGTAAAAAATAAGAAAATTAATAAAAAAAAAAAAGAATGAAAAATAAAATAAAAAGTTGTTTCTGGCGCAACAGTGGTCAAAATGTTTTACCATTGAACTCGTGTTTAGGAATATTTTGGCCACCATCCCTTTTAGCATTTCATTCAAAGAAAGCCAGGTCGATTTGACTTCAAGAACTAGAGGCGAAAGGGTCAAAGACAATGTAATCAAAGATTTTTTAAATATTTCTTCAAGTACACTATTTAATCTTTCCCAAACTTCAGAGTCCTGCTGAGGGGTTGAGCTCTGCGATGTAAAGCATTTGCAAATAGGATTTATTTGCTTTGCGAAGTCTTGCCGAGTATGCTTTGGTGCCAACGGTTTATCATCACTATCGTCGCTGACGTCGTTGTCAATGATTGTAAGATTTATGAAAACTTCAATAGTACTTGAAGTCGTTATATGTTCCTGAACACATCCTTCTTCATTACATGATATGCTATCAACAGCTTTTTGGAGGCTTTTAATCACTTTTGGGCCGTACAATGTTCTCCACTCATGGTTAAAATCTTAAAACAACAACTTAATTTTTACCTATGCATGTTGTCAGTGTACTCAAACGAGTACATTCCACTTTATACTGTTATACTTTAATTATTTTTTAAGTATGTAATTTGTTTTTGTCTGTGAGTTGTTCTGATATAATCATAATTATAAAAATTAAAAATTATCAAAAAAAAAAAAAAAAAAATTCAATATTGTTTTCCACATTATCAAAATAGTGTTCATATCTTCACACTGTTTTCGTGACACAAATCAGACTTAACCCTTGTGTTAATACCCAACTTTATCCACGTTATTTAGCACTCGGGGTACCCGGGTACCCATATACTATAATGTATAAATAATAAATATTTTTATGAAAAAAAAAAATAAATTTTTTAACTTTGTATTGCATAATGGCTTAAATCTTAAACTTTTTATGCAGGACAGTATTTTTTAGTATAACAGTTGAATATTTTTAGTCATACATGATATGTAAATGAGACTTCCCCGTATTATAATACTAACGCTTTGGAAACTAAACTTATGTAATTGTATGATACAGAATTTAGTTTCTTGAATTTTTTGAGCAGTTCAAACGTGTTTGTGTTATCCTGTTTAGTATATTGTAGTGTATTGGGTGCCAGGGTACACGGGTGCGCATGATGCGATGGTTTAAGTTTAAGCAAATTTTTTGGAGTATTAAAGGAGCAAACAAATAAATCTAGATTCTGAAATCGCTTTCTTTTAAGTTAAATAACGACGATCCAGAAGCTTTTTAAAAAATTTTAATTCTTAATACATTTTATTCATGTAAATATACCTAAACTTAAACTTTTATACCCAAAATTAAAAAAGGAACACAAATTCTTTTTAAGCTTCTGTTGGTATTATTGTTGTTAACATATATAACGGTACAACGATTCAAAAATCTTTGTTTTTGCTTGGAAGCTTGTAAAATGGTAGCTGTACTCATTTGAGTACAGTGACCTCTAATGGGTTAAGGGGGGTGCCCAAAAAAAATCCGACATCGGTTTTTTAAAACAACGCTTATATACATACATACATATGAGCCGTTTATTTTGAAAGTGGCATAAGTCACTTTTTCAAAAAAAATCGAGTTAATAATAAATATAATAATAAATAATAATAATAAATAATAATAATAATAAATACTGAGAAAAATATCATTATCATGATGTATCAAATACAAGTGAATCTTCTCGAAAGTTAGCATCCATATTTTTAAACGTGTTAAAACGCAAACCCTTAAATATCTCGACTTAAAAACCGAAATGACTTATGCCACTTTCAAAATAAACGGCTCATATATAAAGTTGTTATGTTTCTTTTAAAACAGTAAAAGCTTTTGTCTTAAACTCATTTAATGAAATCATTGTTTTATTCAAAGAATCCCGGAATTCCCGAGAATTAGAAACTCTACTTCAATGTTAACCAAATTTTGGCTAAAGCTTAAATTATGTAAATTTTGAGGGAATAGGTAGGTCTATTGCAAGGGGGCTTTATAAACTAAAGTTTGACGCAAAGAACACATTCGAAAAAACAAAAATATTTAATATAATAAACATAACTTTTAGAAGAAATAACTCTCACATTCTATTAAGTAATTGATTATTTTATCAATTTGTTTTGTCTAACTCTAATTTCAATGAGATGAGAGAGATGAAGATTTTATTATGATAATATTATGTAGAAATTAATGATTGAGTGCAATAAATTATTAAATGTAAGCACGAGTAAAAAGTTCGTTTTCGTTTGATGTTTTTCTTACAAAAGTTGTTCAAACTTTTTTACAAGTATTTGAAAAAGAATAAAATTTTTAAAGATAGAAAAAACACGAGAGAATTAAGTGGGTGACATTTTGGTATTTGAAAGTTCCAACAAACTTTAGTGGAAATATAAAAAGTTTTTATTTTTTGCTTTACTTAAATACATAAATTGAATTCTTAACCAAAAACAGTAAAATATTTTTGAACAAATCAGATAGAAAAAAGAAATTTATGATGTGTAATTAAAGAATCTTGGAATGCCTTCCTGCTAAAAATGGACAAACTTAGAACTTTTTTAACAACAGTATACAGTTATGAAAATAAATTCTTACTAAATAAAAAACAACTTATAAAAACGATAATAAAGAAAAAAAAAAAATATTTATTTATGCTCGTGGTTTTATCTCTAATAGTTTATTTGAAAAGGAATAAGGAATAAAAAAATGTGTGTTGTGTAGGAAACGACACTAGCAATTGCTTATGAGATAAATAATTTTCTCTAAATAAAAAATTTTAAAAGTTTGAAATTATCTAAAGATACATATTTTTATTTGTACAAAATTTTAAACATAAATCTATTTGAGAATTATTTATTTGTTTTAATATGCTTTTCAGAAGGGGGTCAAATGTGTGTGACCTCACAAAATGTATTAAAGATACAATCTGTTAATTCACAGAAAAAATTTTAGATTTTTTTTTTTTTTTTAGGAATTAAATAAATTGTTTTAAAAGTATTATAATTTATTTTAAGTGTTAATTGAATCAATTATTTTTTTCAATTGAACAACAAGTTCAAATATATACATACAAACACATTTGATTCAATTACACCTTTCAGAGAAATATATAATTAAAATATTAATTTAATAAATCAATAAATAAATTGGCTTTTCATTCAAAATAAAATATTTTAACATTAAGGGTTTTCATGATACCGCTTAAAAGTCTCGCAATTTGTGCAAACTGTGCATTTTTACGCCCTCGCAAATGAACTCAAGAATTGTATGGGAATTCATTTACGCAAACTTTGTAGATTTGCCCAACAATTTTCACACGTAAATTTTCGCTGTTCAATTGTGTATTTATACACACAGATCTTTTAATGCTTTTAACGTCGTTTTCAATGAAAAATCCAACTGTTTATAAATCACAAACAATAAATTCTAGCAATTATTTGAGCAAATTAGTCTTTTGGCTTTCTTTGTGCACTTTCATATTTATTTTTTTATAATTTCATATATTTATCAGAAATTTCAACTTTTAATTTTGTTGGATGTTGGGTATTGATAACCAAGACGCTTTAACCTTATCTGGAAACTTTAACTCTTGCCGTTCTTTAGATATACAGAAAAAAAGACAACAATGGATTTATGGGTAAAATAAGAGGCAGTCATAGTATTTTGCTCATATCTCAGTAATTTAAATATATACCAACCAAGTCCCTATCATAAAAAATCCATTTCACAAACGGACTGACAGACGGTCAAACGAATTTTAACTTTTATTCTCATAAGGATCCAGAATATATGTACTTTATAGGGTCTAGGATCAATATTGTGGAAGTTACACACGAACTGACAAACTTATATCAAGCCTTTTACCTTCGGTGAAGGGTATAACAAAGGTATGTTTAATTAGATGGGTAACAATATTGAATTTTATATTAGAGCGACTCACCAAAAAAAAGTGCTCGATGAACCCTCCTAAAAATGAACCTTGGACTTTTTTAAGTTGACATTTTAAATATTTTGGCTCCAACTTTCAAATGCAATTTTGTAGTGGGGAATGTAAGATGAGATAAACCCACTGTTGTTTATTGTTGATGTGTTTTGTTTAAACTTTGATATTATTACAAGTAGAACTGTTGCTATAATTCTTATACGTTTAACAGTTTTATTTGGTTTAATATCTTTAGTTTTTCTAAAATCTTTATGGATGAAGTTTCCTGATGATCTGGCCTAAGCAACCAGTGAAATGCGCATAGGAATAGCTTATCCCATCAACAATAAATTTCAAGTGTTTTTGTCAAGAATAAAAACTGGGAATTAAGCACGAATAACCAAATCTTTTGAAATTAAAATTTTGTAGTAAATCTAATATGATAGCGGATTTAGTTTCTAGATCATGTATGGATGAAAATAGGACTAAAGAAAGAAAAACAGAAATTATCCACGACTTGAATTTTTTTTAATTTGCAAAAAACAAATATGCCGCCAAAAAGTCGTGGATCATTTCTTTTTTTAGTCCTATTTTCATCCATACATGATCTAGAAACAAAATCCGCGATCATATTAGAGTTACTACAAAATTGCATTTATATATGTATATTCCAGAGCAACGTGTAAAATGCATCTAATTTGCTAAAATCTAAATTATTTACATACTTGCCAAAAGATCAAATTTGATACTTATATTGCCCTATTTAAAACGAAGGGTTACCACCCCAATGCATTTTTGCCAAAACGCGAACTGGCACGAATTTCAAAAAAGCTGAGACACGTATTTAATTAAATCGACTAAAGATTAAAATATGTTAATTTGGCACTTTTATTACAAACAACCCCGAACAAAAAATTCAAAAACCGTTTATTTTTACAGAAAATCCTTAAAAAAGGACATGGATGATCGTCCTTCGACAAATTGTATATACAGTTGGACGCATATGTTGGTAAGGAAACAGATTCTCAAATTAACAAAACATGGAAAAATATACCCTTTTTCAAACTGGTCCAGCTCACGAGAGGTCAAAGCTGGAGCCGAAATATTTTAAATGTCATCTTAAAAAAGTCCAAGGTTCAGTTTTAGGAGGGTACATCGAGCACGAATTTTGCTTCCATTCAACTTAAGTCGCTCTAATGTGTATAGTACTAGCTTAACCCGGTGCGCTACGCTACACTGCTTTAACCACTTCTTCAGTTGAGAGTTATTTAATATATGCATCCTATGGGAGGTATTTCCCCCCTGCGCATACCCGCTTAATTTTTATTCTCAAAAGTGTTGTATACCATAAGAGTGACGTCTACAGACGTCTATTCTTACTATAACAGTTCTAAAGACATGCGATATTAAACATTTGCGCCCTATGGGGGGTAACACTTCCCCCGCTGCTTTTTTATTTCAATTTTGGGGCTCAGAAATTCAACAAAATGCGTGCAGCGGCTCTTATTAATATTTCTATCTATGAGGGGTACTGCTCCTCCTCTGTCTACCCCGCCAATTTTTAATTTAAATTTAAGGTATGCAATAACCACGTTTGAAGACTCTCCCTTTAATAGTCCTTCATTTGAGCTATATTTAATGTATGCATCCTATGGGAGGTATTTACCTCCTGCGCCTACCCACTTTATTTTTGCTTTCAATAGTGAAGTATACCATAAGAGTGACTTCTTCAAAGTTTAAACATTCTCACTATAATAGTTCTTAAGATATGCGATATTAAACATTGGCGTCCTATGGGGAAACCACTTTCCCCGCTGCTATTTTATTTCAATTTTGGGGATCAGAAGATCCTACTACCAAAAGTTCAACAAAATGCGTGCAGCGGCTCTTAAGATATGCGATATTTAATATTGGCATCCAATGGGGGGTACCAATTCCCCTGCCCCTATTGAACAAATAAGTAGCCTATTTAAATAAATTTCAGGAAAATCGGCTCTGTAGTTTAGGAGTCTATAAGCCAACAAACAAACAAACATACAAACATTTTTAATTTTTTTTATATATTGATATTTCTGACAGTTTTTTCATATCAAAAATATTCACACTTGTCTCTAGTGCAAAATACATAGAAATTGCATATGTGTGGAAAACCACACACAAGGGTAACTAACGCAAGTTCTGAAATATTTCCCTACTAAAAAATATTTTTTTTATCAAAAAATGTGTTTTCAGTACTTAATTTATATTGCTAACAAAGTCAAGAAGTTTCTTTATGTACCTTAACAATTTTTTTTATCGTGTAAAAATGATTCCTTTTATGTGGTTTTTCACACAAGGGTGATTTAAAGGTTAAAGTGCTTTTCAAAAGCCGGTTTCATACGGAACCTGATGCTTCTGGATTCTGGTGCTAGATCGATCGTCACAGAAGCAGCTTCTTCCTCAAATTGAACGAAACTAAATTGAAACTAGCCTTATTTGTAGTTATTAAATTAATTTATATAATTAATTTTGAATAGAATTTTCAATTATACATTTCAAATCATTCAATAAAAATCTTTACGGCCTGTTCATCAATTTCGAACGAAAACGTCCGCATAGAAAATTACATTTAAAGCAAAAAATCATCATTATTTAAAACTCTATTGCAAGGTTTCTTTTAATTTTTTTTTCTAAAATTTGAGATTTTCGATACTTTAGAACAACGTACCCGATTTTGTTCTGCAATCCGTCTAAAAATTCTAAATAACTCCAGATTTAAGTATTTCTAATAAAATGTTTAGATTAAGCCATTAGTTTTGGAGTTATGGAGGCAAAAGTGGACAAAACTTTTTTTTATTTGTTTAATTATAAAATTTTTGAATTCAAAAAATTACTAAAAAAATTAAATCAACATATACTTCTCAGTTTTTGTACTAAATCGTAAAGCTAGCTCGTTTAGAAATAAAAAAATTTCATTAATAAGATTTAGTTTTAGTATGCAAAATTCTTAATTCTTACTATTGATAAACTGAAATTTCCCAATAAAACATTGTATCATTTTGCGAAGCACTAATGGTACATTTAAAAAAATAAGCGCACAATTATGCGCTACGCAAAGACATACATGTAGAAGTGGATCCGATCGGGTTAAGAAGGTCAGCAGGGCAGAGGGCAAGCACAGGTAGAGAGAGAGAGAAAGTAGTTAGGTGGAATGTGGGATGAGTGGGATTTGGAAAGTAATTAACAGACGGACGTTATGGACAGATTAGTGAGTTGTTCTTGAGTGGTTGAAGTGAGACAAGTGCGGACAGTTTAGTTTTAAAATCGTAAACTATTATTCTTTTATTTATCAAATGAAATTGAAATTCATATGTTTTGTTTAACTTTTATATTTTAATAAACTTTTAAAAATATCAAAAGTGTGAGTTTTATTTGGATAACCAACGAAGGGATCCTACATACAGAAATGCAGTAAAGTAATTTAAAAACCTCTCAACAACCTAAAAAAAAAACAAACATTTGAAGTGCTACGGCATTCCCTTACTACGAAGCAGGTTTGTAAGGGAGAAAACTTCAAAATAACTGTATCAAAACACTCACTGTGTACGGCTGATCGTTACATCCAAAAATTTGTATGTGCGCTGAATAATGAGCTGTATGTGTCAAAAATGTATTGCTTCAAAGTGGGATCGCGCCATATAAAATTCATGCCTTCCGTAAGCGAGATGGTAAGCGAAACTCTTATATTTCTCCCTTAAAAACCAGCTTCGTGGGAAGCTTCATTTTTTATTGGATTATTGTTAGTGGGATAAGCTATTCCTATGCCCATTCCAGCTTAGGTTAGGTTAGAGTGGCCGGTCACAAAGACCCCCGCAGAAAGAAGTCAGTTAAAAGGTCAGTCAGATGTGATGGTACCCAGAGTACCCCACACTCTCTTGACGAATGCCAGGAGTCTCATTAACCCAATTCCAGAGATTTCCCCGAGATACTGGAGATAATGATCTCCCAGACAGTTCGCCCTGGAGCGCACGACTGCCGGACAGTAGCATAGCAAGTGCACTACCGTCTGCTTTGCCCATGGTACCCCACAAAATCTGAAAATGTCACTATTCAACGGCCCCGCCCTTCGGGCGTATACCGCAGTCCAACAATGACCCATCATAAAAAAAATCAGAAGTCTACAGTCCCTTCTCGATAGCAACAGAAGAATTCTCGTCGACACCGGATCGTAGGATCCCCACATTACCTTGGAAACCCTGCACGTTCTCCAGCATTCCAGCTTATTACACCAACAATAAATTTTAGTTTATCAATAGTAAGAGTTGGTTATTAAGCACATTAAAACTTAATTTTATTAATGAAATTTCCCAAGAAAACCTTTGATAAAAAATTTATTTCATGGATAAATTCCACTTTTATTCCCGATAAACTGAAAATACCTAGTTTTTACATTTTTTTATTGTAAATTTGTCTAGAGCTTTTTACATTCTTGTTTTCTCATAAAGCCGCATAGCTATAATTACAGAAAAAATTAAAAATTGTCTCTAATCGCCAATTTTGCCTTATCTGTCAAAGGTATTTGAAAAATTAACACACTCACAAATAAGCAATTACTTACATACTAACTCATTACTAAATGCAAGGCAATCTGGATTTAGGCCAAAACATAGCTGTCTTACTACACTAATTGACGTGTCTGAAGAAATAAGGTGCCATATTGATAAACGCCAAATGATGTCATTTCTTGTTTTGTTTGACCATTCGAAAGCTTTTGATACTGTGCACCATTCCATTCTTGGCCTTAAGCTAAAACAAATGTGCAATTTCTCGTCAACAGCATTAAAACTCATATCCTCATACCTAAGTGGTAGAAGTCAAAGCGTATACTACAAAAAAACTGTCTCCAAAAGTTGTATGATGCCAAGAGGAGTACCCCAGGGATCGATACTTGGGCCACTGTTATACTCTATATACAACATTGTCAAACACAAATGTACGCTGATGATGTACAACTGTATATAAGTTGTAATGTATCAGACGCATCTAATTGTGTACAACTAATAAACCAAGATCTACATCAAATTTATCTATGGGCATCTGCAAATGGCTTGAGTTTAAACCCACGGAAATCTGTTGCTTTAGTGATTAAATCGTCAAGACACCTTATAACGTATATTCCGCCATACAGATTAATAACACAACTATAAATTATGTAGACACTGCAAAAAATCTTGGTGTAACTTTTAATAATGGACTTAATTGGTCAGATCATATTAAAAGAAACTGTGGAAAAACTTTCTCTATGTTAAGAAACCTATGGATGTCGCAACATTTTACACCGACACACATCCGAATGCTACTTGCCAAAACGTATTTACTGCCAACTCTAATGTATGGTTGCGAGCTATTTGCTAGCTGTAATTCTGATGTAGACGAAGGCTGAATATAACATACAACAATATTGCAAGATATGTATATTTTTGGTGTTAGAAGATACGAAAGCATTTCACGATTTGCATATAAAATTTATAATGTCACCTTTGATAATTTATTAAAGTGCCGAACACTTATCTTCTTGCCTAAAATAATATACAACCGACAACCACCATATCTCTATGAAAAAATATCATTCTCAAGGTCGAATAGAGGTAACAAGATAAATAACATTAAGTATACAAAAGCGATATCTGAGCAACACTTTTTCATTAATTCAATTCGTCTTTGGAGCCAATTACCCCCTCAAATACAAATTATTAGCAATGCAAGCCAATTCAAGTCTACCATATTTAGGCACTTTACGTAATTATTTTACTTTCTAAATAAGCACTTTTACCTTAATTTTTGTCTTTTTTTTATGTTAATTATAAATAAATTAAAATTGTTAGTTATTATTTTGTTTTTTTTTTTTAATAATTATTATTATTCTTTAAATCTACGATAATATTTACATATCTATAAATATGCCAAATAACTAAGCAATACTTTAATAAAAGACTTGTTCTTGTTGTATTGTAATAACATAAATAATAAATAAATAAAACAGCTGAGATGTGCTATGAAAAAAAAAAAAAAAATTATACCAAATTCATAGAATCAAGCAACCCATTTGTTGATTTTGCATCTATTACCAAAATTATTATATTGATTACTAAAAATTGTAAAAATTTACTATTTTCAATATTTTTTTTTTTTTTTTTCAATAAATGATATTTTTAATTTTGTTTTCCTTTATTTTTGGCCACTAACTTTTATTTATATTTATATATTTGCTTATATATACTTAGCTGGTGAGGCCTAACTCCATTTGTGAAAATAAAAATTCAAAAAATTTTTTTTTTTTTTTTTTAAATTAATTAATTTTTAATTTTAATTAAAAAAATAATCAAAAAACTTTGCCGTTTCAAACAATGTGTTGATTGATTTTGACAATTTCCAAAAACAATTTCACAAGTTAAAATTATTTTATTTTAAACGAAATAATTGTTTGTTATTTGATTATTATTTTAATTAAAAATTTATTTCAAAACAACTAATATGTTAATTAAATCATAATTATATTTTTAATTTTCGTTCAACAAAAAAAAAAAAAAATTGATTCAATTATCACATTAATTAAGTTTTAATACTTTTACAATAACTTTTTTAATTGTTAAAAAACTACTCATAATTTTTTCTGTGATAAAAATAAAATAAATTTTGTTTCATGAAAATCCATGGAAAAATTCATGTCAACAAGGGAAGCTCTTTATAACAACATGTTGCTCTACACAAATTTGCGATAAAAAATGTTAAAACTAGGTACTTTCACTTTATCGGGAATAAAACACGAATTTATCCATGGATTGTTATGAAACAAAATTTATTCATTACAATGAAAAAAATAGCAAATTTTGTTTTTAAAAAAATCATAAAAAATCCAAAACGGAAAAAAATTAAAAACTTATTACGTTCACGTAAACTCAAGTTACCTATGAACAAAATCGATGAACGCGTTTCGCTTTCTTTTATCAACAATTAACTGAAGGAACCTTATTTTTAAGTGAGCGAAAAAACGTCCATAAATAGAACTGCAGCAAACACACATACATTATTTTTTTTTATGGAAATCGCTTTTATTTATCAATTCAGTTTTCTCAGTAAATTTTGAATAAAATCAAAAGTTGTGCACCGATTACAATGAAATAAAGCTCATTTGATTCCAAATATGATTAGCAAAACGTTTCTTAGCCAAAACTGGGTCGTGTTTTTTTTTTGACCTTAAAAGAACAACAAATTTGTTCAAGACTTTAACGATATCTCTTAAACTACTGGGCAAACTTAAAAAACAATTTAAGCACGGCTTGAAGATAATATTGTTGCCGAGTTTTGGATTTTATTTTTAACCAAGGACTAATTCGGGCAGTGGTGGTCGAATACTTTTTCGATTCGAAAGCAATTTAATTTTTTATTCTTCCACTCAAAACTGAATGAATCCAAATTTTTTTCAGTGTTGTGAAAACTGAAATAAATGCTTTACAACACTGAACAAATAATTTCGATTTGTTCAGTATCGACATAAAGAATTAGCAATAAAATTGCTTCTAAATCGAAAAAGAATTCGATCGCGAATTAGCCCGATAAATATGGTAAACCGTTTTCAACTTATTGCAATTACTGTTGTGAAAGAATTTGAATTAATTTGACCCATTGCACACTGGGAAATTTTTCATTTCTTTATGTAAATGGCTGAAATTTGGTATCCAGCTTAAGAATATCATGTTTGATCCCAAGGTAAAATTTTCAACACGCACATACAGGGGTTGGCCAAATAATCATGGACGACCCAAAAGAATCGAACAAAATTAAAAAGGGCTTTGGAGGTGTAATAAAATATGATCATTTTTTCCATCTTTTTGCCTACCTGAGCAAATTATAGTAGATATGATCATATCGAGCCTTTGGTGCAATACCGTAGTAACTCAAAATTTTAATTTTTTGAGCTGGGTATGCATAAATGATCTTTGGGAAAATATCTATCTAAAGAAAAAAAGATTATGGTCCTATCTCTAACTGTTCAGATTTTATAGCTAAAAATGTCTTTATTGCCTCTAGCTATTTTCAACCATATTTATATTAATATAAAAAAAAATATTTAATATTATTAATAATTTTTCGCCTTTTTTTAATTACAAAACATTCTTCTATATTAAAAATCTTGTAAAAAAATAACTTTAGTAAACGGAACTACTATTAAAAAGACGGCTGAAAACTTCAAATGCATTTTTCTCAGTTCACGATTTTTTGAATTACTACGGTATTGCACCGAAGGCTCGATATATGCTTATGGCATAATATGTAAACTTTTGTGATTATATACATAAACAATATCTTTACATAACTCAGACGTGGATCCGACATGAGCTCCTGTGGGATGGGTGAGGGGGGATTGTTAAGGAACCTTCAACTTAAACACACCATTTTGCAAAATTTATTTTGAAAAGACCATAGAAATGGTATATATTTTTCCGTTTAACCCATTAAAGACTGAACCCTGATTTCGTAGTACGATATTGATGAAATTTCACACATTTGATATAATGGGCATTTATATTGACATTGCGTTTTTTTTTATTTTTACCTGTCAAACCTTGGCCCCTAGACCATGGGTATTTTTCTACCCACTTCGCTCTTAAAGAGTTCTAAAACACAAGATTTTTTGAAAACCAAAATTTAAAAAATTCATTTATTGCATGCACTGATGTGTGTGTTGTGTGCTTATTTCACTATGTACGTTGAATAAGTCCCAGCGGGAAAAGGAAGAAGTAAGGATACCTTCTAGCGGGCCTTTGTATTCCTTCTTTTGGATGAAAAGGATGGTTAAATTTTAAGGGCCGATGTTGATTTTGAATTAAGCACCAATTATTTAGGAAGTTATTGTCATTTATTTTTTTATGAAAATATTGGTATGGTTCGATCATGAATGGAACAATATCGGCCAAATGGCCGCCGCGAGCTCGACAGTACACCTCCATCCGATGGTCTAAATGTTCGATGACGCTGAGGTTTAATTGAGGTTCTATGCCGTTAATGGGCCGAATTATCTCATCATAGCTCTTGTTGTTTGCTTATCGACGTACACCTTTTCTGTCAAATAAATCTAAAGAAAGAAGACCAACGGTGTCAAATCAAATGATCTTGGCGGCCAATTGACATCGCCACCATCGTTGCACAAAAGAGCCATTGTTTCGTTAGCTGTGTGGCACCGTCCTGTTGAAAGCACATATCGTCCACATCCATATCTTCCAATTCGGGCCATAAAAAGTTCGTTATCATCTCACGATAGCGAACACCATTCACAGTAACTGCCAGAACGGCCTCATTTTGGAAAAAATACGGCCCGATGATGCCGCCAGCCCATAAGCCGCACCAAACAGTCACTCTTGTGAGCGCATTGGTTTTCGACAATCACTCTTGGATTATCATTCGCCCAAATGCGGCAACTCTGCTTATTGCTGAATCCACTGAGGTGAAAATGTGCCTTATCACTGAATCACGAAGTGCACGATGTTTATTTTGATTTTAACGCCCATATTAATAATAAGCCATAATAAGGTGAGGTTCACATTCAACAATGGCCCTTTACAAGGCTTGCTCGCTTTATTCCACTCTCATATCTTTTTGCACACGTTGTCATTGCTCTCGCTTCTCTTGCAGTTACATAAGAATGGTAACGGGATCAAAAAAAAAAAAAAAAATTCTTTTGCTTTTGCTTGTGCGAAAAAACATAACAAAAATGTTACTCCTTCTCTTCTCTGTTGTCATAGAAGGCAATGTGGAATGTTTTATATTTTATACGAAAGAGCCGAGGCCTTCTTACTAATGCTTTGGATGCTGCTATGGTGTATGCCAGGAATTTACATTGCATGCTAAGAAA
Organism: Pollenia angustigena; assembly: GCA_930367215.1. Classification (NCBI taxonomy): domain Eukaryota; kingdom Metazoa; phylum Arthropoda; class Insecta; order Diptera; family Polleniidae; genus Pollenia; species Pollenia angustigena. The sequence goes on from OV884058.1 coordinate 123,591,969, forward strand.
ACCTGAAGGATCTCCAGTCATGAGTCAATTTTATTTTATGTGAGCGTTGTTGAAGCATTGGTGTAAGAGAAAAAATTGTCACAAATGCACAAGAAATGGCAAAGCGCATGGAGAGCTTTGACCATATGATAAGCCACATTATTCAGCTTGGCCGTTTTGGACAATGTGAAGCAGAACTGAGTTTGGTTGTACAAAATGCAAATTTTAGTTACACCCAAAGGCTTGTTTTGCACATTTTCATCCTGGTGTCCCAAAAAACATTAAAATATAAAATTATTTCATTAATCGACCACAGTTGTGATTTTAATTTCTTTATTTTTTACTAATAAATAGTTCATTTTACATAAAACACCGCATTTTTACTTGCCAAAAATTAAAAAAAACTATGTGTTTTGAACCCTCTGACAGCGAAGTGGGTATTTAAATACCCATGTCATTGAATCAAACCTGTGGTCAACGTTATTGGTCCAACTTAGCTAATATTTTTTTCTAAAGCAAAGCACACCCAAGCAAAGCACACACCAAGAGGGTTTTCCGATTTTCCACTCTCCCAATTTTCCAGAGCCGTTGTCGTTCACTTTTTCCAAATATTAAAAATTGCTAACTTGTAAGTTAACAGTTCGGTTTGTGCTTTGTTGTGATACAGACGTGTATTTTTAGCCGCGCATACGATTTGAACTATTAATTAATCACATTTGATTTTGTAATACATAAATATAAGCAGCGAATGGACGCTTAAGAAAAAGATAATATATTTTGTTATTTAAATTATTTAACATAATAGTGAACAATTTAAAACGATAAAATTTAATAAAATAAAACAGTAAAAATATATATGTATGTACGTATGAATGTTCATACATGTGTATACATATTCTGAACAAAAACATTTAAATTTAAATTTCTTGTTTTTTTTTGTTGTTGTAAAATACAATAAATAATAAAAATATTAAAGCAAAGCAAAACGGTGAAAAACAAAAACAACTCTTTGCATGAGTAAAAACAGTGAAACAACGCTAAGGCAAAATGAAAGAAATGTTTATGTGACCGTTCAGGCAAACGAAAATAATGCTGAAATAAATAAAACAAAACAAAACAATATTAACTATCTAACGGCTAAGCCTATTATTCGAACACGTTCTCTTTCACCCTCGGTGTTCACAAAAACGGTGGATAGTGATACATTAAAAAATATTAATCTGTCTTTGGGGACAAGTGTTGTAGCGTCCGCAAGTACTACCGCGGCGGAAAAAACAATCTTAGTAAGAAATGATACCATAAACTCAAATACAGACGCAATGGAGAACCCTTTAGTGAAAAATTGTCAAAAGCCTCAAATACAAGTTGGTATGGACAGGTATATAACAGTGCTTAAACGGGGTCGCAGCCCTACCTCTTCAGCAGTTGCTTCGGCCTCAAAAGTAACATCTTTTGATAGAATAAATTCACAAAACCGTTTTGCAATTCTTGAGGACGAATCCCCAGAGGCACCAAACGTCATAAAATCTTCTAAGCCACCCCCAATATATCTTAGGGAGCAAAACTCAAGTGAGTTAATAAAGAGCGTGATCTCGGTAATAGGTGAAAATTCTTTTTACGTAGCGGCAATCAAGCGTGGTAATATAAACGAGACAAAAATACAGGTTAATCATGAGAATGATTTTCGCAAACCAACAAACCAATTTGAATCCCTTAAAAAAAGCTTTTATACATATCAGCTGAAGAGCAGCAAAGGCCTTCAGGTAGTGATCAAGGGCATAGACTCGAGCGTGGACCCTGAAGAAATTAAAACCTTTTTGGAAGAGAAAGGCTTTAAAATAAAAAACGTTACAAATATCAAAAATAGGGAAAAAAAATCCCCAACCACTATTTCGAGTGGAGCTAGAACCTGGCGACGTTAAGCTTAAAAAAAATGAAACGCATCCTATTTACAATTTAAAATATATTCTCTACAGAAGAATAACTATAGAGGAGCCGCACAAAAGAAATGGTCCCGTTCAATGTCTCAACTGCCAAGAATTTGGCCATACTAAGGCCTACTGCTATTTACCCCCTGTTTGCGTAGTATGTGGTGAATTACATGGTACAGTCCAGTGCGATAAGTCTAAAAATGACCCCAATGTAAAAAAATGCAGCAACTGTGGCGGCAATCACACTGCCAATTATAGAGGATGTCCTGTATATACTATCGTCAAGCAGTCGGCTGGACCGAAAACTAATCCCCCTCAAATGCAGGTACCAAATCAAGCAAACACTAATGACACTCAGGCTCCGCAGCCTAGTAATAACAGAACCTCTTATGCTAACGTCCTAAAATCAAACCATGTGCCAATGCAAGGTGCTTCGCCAAGTAATGATGAAACTCCAGTTTCTAATTTAAGTCGTCTAGAAAAAACCATGGAAACTTTAGTGCAAACAGTAAATAATTTTACAAACACAATGGGTAATATGATGCAGGAGATCCTTAGAATGCAATCGATGTTATTGCAAGCTGTACTTAACAAACCATGAACTGTTTAAAAATTTGTTTTTGGAACGCAAACGGCATCCGCCAACATAAAAATGAATTAGAATACTTTCTTAAAAATAAACAAATTGATGTCATGATGGTTTCTGAAACTCATTTGAACTCAAGAAATACGTTTAAAATCAATGGTTATACACTATATGATACCAAGGACCCTCGAGATAGAGCTTGTGGAGGTTCTGCCATTTTGATAAAAACCCGAATCAAACACTACCTGATGTGTGATCATCGTGAAGATTATCTCCAAGCAACGAACATTTGTATTAAAGAGCTGAATCGAAACATAGTAATCTCATCCTTATACTCACCACCTAGATTTGCAATATCAGAAAGCCAATATTATAAATATTATAAGTCATTGATGCCCTGTTTCCTGGCTGCTGGCGATTATAACGCTAAACATACCTTCTGGGGTTCACGACTTATAACACCAAAGGGTCGTGTTTTGTATAATACAATCTCTAAAATGAATTTAAATGTCGTCGCGAGCGGACAACCAACATATTGGCCTGCTGATCCGCAAAAAATTCCAGATGTCATCGATTTCGGAGTGGTTAAAAACATCCCCACAGAAACGATTCAAGTTGAACCTTCGTTAGAATTATCCTCTGATCACACACCTACAATAGTTACTATAACAAACACCGATAGAATCGTATCTCCCTCTGGTTACATAGCGACAACAGCTACACAAATAAACTGGTTAAAATATAAAAAATATCTCAGTACCCATTGCACAGAAAATATTCCGCTTAGAACACCGGAAAATGTGGATCTCTCTATTGTCAATTTTGACAGTTATCTTAAACTAGCTGTTCAACATTCCAGCAAAACCCTCAAAAAAACCAATTATAACAAAATATATTTTGCAGATGTCGAGCGCCTCTTGAATGAAAAAAGGAGAGTGCGAAGAGAATGGCAATTGCAAAGATCCCCTCAACTTAAAAATGAATTAAAAGAGTGTACAAAAAGGCTAAGAAAATTACTGCAGACTCAGAAAACGGCTTCCGTAGAAAAATATCTTAAGGACTTGGATGCAACTCCACAATCAGGCTACTCATTATGGCGGGCAGCTAGAAACCTCAAAAGACCAGTTATCTCGAAACCACCATTAAGAAACTTGAATGGAAGTTGGGCAAGAAATGATAATGAAAAAGGAAACCTGTTTGTAAATCATTTGAAAAACGTATTTACCCAAAATATACCTGACGATACAGCGCACGAGTTGCCGCCTGTTAATGTTAGAGCAGCTATCCCCCTAAGATTTGAGATAAGGGAATTAGAAAGGGCTATTTGTGAATTAAACACCAAGAAGGCACCTGGTATTGATAAAATCAGTAACAAAATGCTTTTGGAGCTACCTCGCATAGCAAAGAAAATTATTCTTTATATTTTTAGTGCTATTTTACGATTTTAATACTACCCTCAAGAATGGAAGGTCTCCTTAATAACGATGATACCAAAGCCAGGAAAAGATCACACAAAAGTTGAGTCATATAGGCCTATTAGCTTATTATCTAATATATCAAAGCTGTTTGAGAAGCTCTTAGCGTCAAAATTAACCCCAATTTTAAATGACAGTGGGTGTATACCCAATCATCAATTCGGCTTCAGAAGAGAGCATAGCACAATTGAACAAACCCATCGGATAGTAAACGCCATAAGAAAAGCCTTTGAAGAAAGAAAATATTGCTCCGCTCTTTTCATAGATGTTTCTCAAGCTTTTGACAAAGTCTGGCATGTAGGCTTGTTACATAAGTTGAAGCTAAACCTACCGGTTAATACACACAAGCTGTTAGAAAGCTACCTGGTCGGTCGAAAATTTATTATTAAAGAAGGCGATTTTTTAAGTTCTCCTCAGCCAATTGAAGCTGGAGTCCCTCAGGGAAGCATCCTGGGCCCACTTTTTTACCTTATATATACCTCGGACATGCCAACAAACAATCACACCCTAACCTCAACTTTTGCTGATGATACAGCTTTTCTAAGCGTGCACGAGAACAGTCGTGAAGCATCTCGATACCTGCAGAATCATATATTTCAACTAGAACTGTGGTTTAAACAATGGAGAATAAAGGTCAATGAGCAAAAATGCGTACATATAACATTTACCTTGCGTCGAGAAACATGTCCCCCTATTAAAATCAATAATCAACTAGTGCCTCATCAATCGCATGTCAAATATCTCGGTATTCATCTAGATCGGCGTTTAACATGGAAATGCCATATAGATGCAAAATTAACCCAAATGAAACTAAAAGCAATTCAAATTAACTGGCTTATTGGAAGAAATTCTGTTCTTAGTCTCGACTGCAAACTACTACTTTACAACGCTATTTTAAAGCCAATATGGTGCTACGGTATTCAACTATGGGGCACTGCCTCGGCCTCAAATATCGAAAAAATTCAAAGGCGCCAAAATAAACTTCTTCGAATAATTACAGCTGCCCCTTGGTATGTTAAAAACTCAAATATCCACAAGGATCTCAATGTACCCCTGGTAAGGACCATTATAACGAAGTATGCGGTAAAATATTTGAAAAGGCTAGAGTTGCACCCAAATCCACTAGCACGAAATATTTTAAATGATAGCGGCCACTCTCGCCTAAGAAGAAGAGACACTGCAGCACTTACCCATTAAGATGAGCGATAAACACCTACATATGTGAACAGAACCCGTGATGAAGAAAATTTTTGTCTGGCACTGGCAGGACATAAAATAAAGCATTAGGTTAAGATTTGATTAATTATTGTTAGTTCATATTTAATATATGAAGATTCAATAAATAAATAATGAAAAAAAAAAAAAAAAAAAAAACTTGTAAGCCGCTAACTTACCCAATTAAAGGGGGCAAAATTTAATTTCAAAATTTTGTTTAAGTAGTCTTAGCCTTTCTTTATCTATCTGTAAAAACCAATTTCCGATATCTCTTACCAGAAGTTAGCCAGAATTTTTCTACGAAGGCTCTGTTTTTGGGTATTTAAATACCCTTCCGTCCTTAATGGGTTAAGGTGGGTGGGGGTTGAGGTGGGTTGGGATGAGTACGAATTAATTTTTCCTCCCCTGTACTCACGACTGCATAACAATATATAACAAATATCAATCCTCATGGCTTTCTTATTTCTTTCAGTAAATAGCGGAAATTTGGCATTCAAATATTGGGCATATGTTAAGTATAAAAATAAAAATAGCTTAATAGAAAAAAGTACCAACGATATTTATAAATTCGATTGTCCAAAAAGTACTAAAATTTGTATTAGAGCTTTTAAAGAGAAGAGCTCACTATTTAAATTTTATTTTTAATAAGAAGGTAAATTGTTTACCAAAAAAGTACCAAAATTATATTTTTGCCCTTTTTCATACCCAAAATGTGCAAATTTCATAAAAGTACCAAAGACATGACAATTTAATTTTCGATTCAATAATGATATTTTTTTTTGTCTACCTCTGTTAGATCAGGAGATATAATGTTACTGATTTTACCCACTTTAACCCATTTCCAACCCCTTATGAATTGAATTTCAAAAAGTCTCTACTTTTTTATTTACACATTGGAAGGGGAGTCTACATACAAAATTTCAAGTGTCTGGCTAATGTTGTTTGAGCTAGGCGATGATCACCCAGTCAGTCAAGCTGGTTACTAGAGTGGCAGGTGGTGGCTGCTGTAATGCAGAGTACTTACTTTTTATATTTTACAGTACTAAATATAATTACCACTTAATCTCCCCTAGCCCCCCTCCCTATTTTTTGGTTATGGTCTCCTTAAATTTGGCTTACTTGAGGTTTTATTTATTTTTAAAGTAACTCACAATCATTTGACTTATCCAAAAAAATAACGCGACTAAAATCAAGCTTATCACATGGAATAAATAATAACTAATACGGGTTAAACATAACGTGCTTATTTTCAAAGAATACTTAAAAGAAAAAATCATAACTTACTTTTATTTCAAAGTACAAAAATAAACTTTGAAAACCTTAAATTTGTAAGAAAAAAATTATCTACTTTGCTTCAGTCAAAATAAGAAATGAGTTGTATGTTTTGAAGTGTTCGCTATAATCTGTCATCAAAATTTTATTAAAATTAAAAAAAAAAAAATAGTTTTTGGCCGGAATTTCCCAGTGTGCATTGTTTAAAATCTCACAGGTTTTAATCATATTTCCATTCAAAACTAAAAATATTATTTATTGACAAGAAATTTGCTATTTTCAGTTTTTTTAACTTGTAGTAATCAGTACCCATGTTTTGTAACTTAAGTGAGAAATTCTCGCATCGAAAATATGTAAAACAATATATTCCATTGTGTCTCGAAAAGTAAGAACAACATTTTGTCTGTATCTCATGTCGAAAATTATTAAATGAGATTACGTCGTTACGTTAAATGTCATAATATTCCACTCTAAGCTGATGTGACATTGCAGACGTTGAGAACGCCAGTCACACATATTACTAAAATTAAAATATTTTTAACGACGGCGGCGAAAAAACAACCGTCGGCTATGTCAAATAATGTAAAGTGCAAAATAATAAAACAATGAGAAAATGTGCCAAGAACAAAATATTACTATTACACGGTGCTACAAATGAGCACTTTTTTTATACTTGTAAAGCGACCTAGTGTAGGTTATAGACCTTACTGAGTAGATCATAAGTCAATTTTAAAAAGTTCGGATACACCCTCAAATTTCGGAGTTATTCCGAAAAAACCATTTTTGGGTAGGTTCGAGTACTTATGAACACGTAACTCAGTTGATTATTATCCGTTTTTTATTTTTTAAACGGTTTCAGAAAGAAGAGACATGTGCCTTTCTAAATGTGTACACTTTTTTGGTATGCGTATACAATTTTTGTAGTGATATTCTTAATTATATCTGATTTTAATTTGATTTTTTCTCGATTTTTCGAATTTAGTGCCATTTTTTTAAATTAGTTTGTTTAGAAACATACCAATATGTATACACACTATTAAAGCTAATTTAGTTTTGAGTTCAACCAGCTTTCACTTAATAAAATCGAACAAAAAATAAAAACGTTATTAAGGTTTTTCAAAAGTGAAAAATTTAGCTTTTTCAAATATTGTTCAATAGACCGGGCCAACCTACATAAAAAACAAAAATGATGCCAATCTCCCCGTAGAATGAAAGATATGTCAATAAACTTTCTAAAACAGGAAATATTTGTATTTTTTTTCTGCTACACCCACAAATACAGCCCTTTTGGTTTTTTATATATAGCGCTGCCATTTCAAGTCTTATCTCATCAAATCGCATATCGGTGTTCATGGCTTCACAGTGGCTTCATTTTTAATCCGACTTTGAAGTCTTGGCGCCACTTATGCCATCTCAGATCCTCAGCCCAAATTTTTTTGTTTTGTAAGCATTTTATGTCAATTGTAATATTTTTGAAAAACACACAAACTACATACCAAAGTATGGTTTGTCATTGAACACCGATATGCGATTTGATGAGATAAGACTTTAAATGGCAGCGCTATATATAAAAAAACCAAAAGGGCTGTATTTGTGGGTGTAGCAGAAAAAAATACAAATATTTCCTGTTTTAGAAAGTTTATTGACATATCTTTCATTCCACGGGGAGACTGGCATAATTTTTGTTGTGTATGGAGGTTGACCCGGTCTATTGAACAATATTTAAAAAAGCTAAATTTTTCACTTTTGAAAAACCTTATTAACTTTTTTATTTTTTGTTCGATTTTATTAAATGAAAGCTGGTTTAACTCAAAACTAAATTAACTTTAATAGTGTGTATACATATTCGTATGTTTCTAAACAAAATAATTTAAAAAAATGGCACCAAATTTGAAAAATCGAGAAAAAATCCAATTAAAATCAGATATAATTAAGAATATCACTACAAAAATTGTATACACATACCAAAAAGTGCATACATTTAGAAAGGCACACGTCTCTTCTTTCTGAAACCATGAAAAAAAATAAAAATCGGATAAAAATCAACTGAGTTACGTGTTGATAAGTACTCGAACCTATCCGAAAATGGTTTTTTCGGAATAACTCCGAAATTTGAGGGTGTTTCCCAACATTTTAAACCTGATTTGAGATCTACTCAATAAGGCCTTCAACTTACACTAGGTCATTTTCATAGTATATTTTCACTGTAGCACCGTGTTATTATTCTTTGCATTTTGCATTTTTATTTGTTTTTTAGTGGTAAAATTTTTTCTCGCCCCATTTTTATTCGTGAGTTTATTTGACAGTTCAAAGCGGGAACTATTCTCACAAAAAGGTTACAGACACACTTTTTCTTACGTGACAGCTAGTACTCGCCAAAAAAACGTTACAGACACAGTTTAGTAAGAAAACCCGCTGTTTGTTTTATTATATGACATTTTTGTTTAATTTCACACATTTCAATCGAAAAGTTTCTCGACGCGAGAGTTACAGCACATAAGCACAGTATAATCATTTTGGTGACAGGTGCAAAATTAACAAAGTGTTTGTTTGATTCTACGAATTTGATAATAAAAATATATTTTTTTTGGACAGACTAACGTATTACGTCTTTGCCGACAACACTGAATCACCTGAAAACCGAAGTTTTAATATCGAACATATCTGCATTTCAGCGAATGAAACTGTTTTAATTCATCCACGCTGGAGTATGCTTTATCTCAGCTTACCTTAACTAAGCAGTTCCTGGGGTCGGATTCACACTACTGTCAGAAAGCAGTTAAGTAATTTTTACACCGTAAGCTACAAAAATCTCATAATTTATCCTTTAATTTTAGAGATAATCTTTGTGATGCCAATGTATTCAGTAAACATTGTAGCAGTCCATTGTATCCTTTGGAAGCATGTATGAATTGTCAATTTAATTACATTTAATGAAAAAAGTAAAACCGAAGGAAGAGTAAATCCCACATGATTCAAAAGATAAAGTTGTTATTAGAGTACATAATAATGTTTGTATTTTAACTTATATGAACGTGTGTGTCTTTGCATCTTTGCACCTTTCTATCTTTTCATTTTGTAATGTATGCGTCATTTAACAGCAAGACAAGGATTATAAGGATTAGTTAAAAGGTAAAACTGACTCAATATAAATGAGTGTGAAAAAATAAAAATACTAACGTAGAATATTTTTCCTCAATTTCGACAACAAAGTCTTTTAACAGAGTCTGTGAAAAAAAAAACAAATAGCAAAAGGAAATTATAAAGTCGGTAGTCATTATAATAAAAGATTAGAAAATCTAAAAAAGACCTTTGAAGTATAAACCTTAATAGTTTAGTAGAAAAGAGCTTATGAACAAAACTTTAGACAAACCTTAATAAATAATGTGTCTCTGTTAATTCCGGCCAATAGATAATTTGTATATTGATTTTGCCATTCGGTCTGTACCGCATCGAAGAAATAATTAAAGACTCTGGGTTTTCAATTGCTTTAAACATCTTTTCTTTAATATTAATAGAGAACCTAAGAAGTTAAAATTTGTATTCTTTTGTATTTAAATCTTTTGCACTACTACTACGTAATTTTTGCGTGTTGAATTAACGTATTAAAGGAAAAAGAATTTGATAATTTTATGGAACATTGGGGTTTAACGACAACATTCCGTCTTAAATTATCATTACTGTAGGATTTGATTGTTCCTACATTAATTATTAAGTAAAACACTTGTTGTTTTGTGTTTCAGTTCATTTTATTTAATTTCTTTGTATGCTTAAGTCTAAGTGAAAAAGTATTAAACTAATAGTAAAAACATGAATAACCGCACTACGTCTTGCTTCGTCAAACTCTCTATATCAACTCTCCCTTCAACCGCACAAACGCGCACGTCGCCCATAATCATCTGTCATTTATCTTGTCAATCTATCCCAATTCCCATTCGTCCGTTAATTAACCCTGCAATGTCTATACTGTCGTAAATAACCCAATCCTACATTACATACAATTTTTATTTCGTCAAAGGATTTGTTTTGGATATTAAGTTCCTGAAGGACTGTTCTCCTGGCGTCGGCTACCTTGGGGATTCCATTTTAATGCAGTCGTTGTGATGCTTCCATTGGTCTTCGCAGTGTGTGGCCTATCCAGTTCTACTTTTTTCTTGTTATTTGGCGTATAATGAGCTTTCGTTTGTTAGTTGCCAGAGTTAAGTGTTGGTGATAACGTTTGACCAAAAGATGCAGCATACTTTGCGCACACATTTGTTTACGGAACTTGCAGTAATTTTGCAATACTATTCGTAATAACCCATGTTTTGTATTCATACAGCAGTGTAGATTTTATACAGGCATTTCACTGTCAACAGCCTTTTTAGCCTTTTTTAATAAAGTCGATTTTTGGTGGAAAATTTGAGCATTTCAAAGCAACTATAGCGAGTTTTCTTTTTTGAAATACATATGTATTACTCTCTGACAGTTTACACCACTCTTTAAAATCCTTAAAATTTTTATTGTGATCTTATTCCTACAATTATCCAATGAATAATTAAAATTGTTTTTAAACATACAACTGTATAATAGAAACGTTAATTTGTATATTTGGCTCCGTGCAATAACTCCCAGGTGCAATAAGTCCCAGTGCAATAACTCCCAATGAATTAAATCCCAAAATAAATGAAATAAGTCCCAAACTGGAAAAAAGAAATAAATCCCAAAACAAATGAAATAATTTCCAAGTCTTAAATGAAACAAACCCCATTTTTTGGGAGTTATTTCATAATGAAATAACTCCTAAAGACATTAATGAAATAACTTCCAAAAACAGTCCATCGAAAAGAAATGAAATAAGATCCAAAAAGAATGAAACAACTTTTGAAGAAATTTATTATATATGTATTCGTTTTACTTGAATATATACATATTAGGTTACCAAAAAACTAACATTGAGTCCTCGACATTTTGACAACAAATGGGGCATTTTATTATATACTGACCTCCTGCAATGGCAACTACCTGCAGCTTAAGCACGCCGGGTGCAAGGATTACCTCCTATATGGTATAACATACATCGGCTTCGCTAACTAAAGCAAACACCGGCTTCTCTGCATAGCCGGCCTTCGGCCGGGCGTAATGATTTTATACTCTATGGTATAACAAACACCGGTTTCGCTAACTAAAGCTTCTCTGCATAGCCGGCCTTCGGCCGGGCGCAAGGATTTTCTCCTCTATGGTATAACAAACACCGGCTTTGCTAACTAAAGCTTCACTGCATAGCCGGTAACCATAAGACACTGCAATTGCAATTAGCAAAATTTTCTTCTTTGATAAACTTAAGTCATTGTATTCAAATAGTTTGAAATATCCCGTTATAAATACCGTTTAAAATTTTAAACAATTTTAAGAAATTGCAAATAATTGAAAATGAAAAAACTCCCACAAAAAATTAAATAACTCCCACAAAAAATTAAATAACTCCCACAGCAAATGAAATAACACCGAAAACCAAAATAAAATGAAATAACTTCCACGTTAATTTTTTCGGGGACTTATTTCATTTGGATTTTATTTCATTATGAAATAACTTCCAGCCAAAAAAAGAAATAACTTCCAAAAAAATGAAATAAAACCGAGATGGCTGGGAGCTATTTCATAATGAAATTACTCCCACATTTGTATGAAAAATTTTTGGGTCTTATTTCATTTTTTTCTTGGGACTTATTGGGAGTCATTGCACGGAGCCGTATATTTTTTAATGCACGGATTTATATAGTCTTACGTGGCCCGAATCTAACGTGTTTCTTATCATTAATAATCCACCGAAATGTAAGAAAATTCCTCTTCTTGAAGTTTCATATTATAAATGAAAATTTCATTAATGCAATAAACGGTTTAGTATCGGCCAATGACTTGGTTTTTTGTGCATTTAGTAAGTTTTGATTTATCCAACTTAACCTTTATGTGCTCGGGATTGCGAACTTACGTTGGCGGTCGAAAGTCTACATTTTCAGCAAATATGTATTTGTATGGAAAACTATGTCCACATATCAAAAAAACATAAGTAGGAGAGTGTTATACTTTAATGCGTATTTGTAAAATATTAAAAGGTCAAATATGCAAGCACACTACGCTTGCCAGATCAAAATCGCCAAAAAGCTTGGCATTGGACAGAAAAAGCTTGATATTTCTTTACAATTAATATTTCGGTTAAATTGACAAAAAAAGTTTATTTTATTTATACCCTCCAACACAGGTGGACATACATACGTAAGTTCGTTTTTTATATAAGTTTATAATTTTTACAATATTGATCTAATAAATGCGGAGTTGATTTAGCGATCCCCGTTTATTTGTCCGTCGCTTTTCTGTCCGTGTAAACGTTGAAATGGGGTTTCTGAAGAAAATATGTATTTATAAAGTCAGGAATAGCTTGTAATTTGTCCACAAATGTCTGAGATATCCGCAACAAATTACAACTGCCTCTAATTTTTACCCATTAAACTTAACTTTAGAAAGTCTTGTTATACATTATAAACTTTATTTTTCAACATTTGCACAGGAATAAACGGTCTATAAATGATCTAGTTATAGACAAATAACTACCCCTTTCTTCTAGAAATCACGGTTTTGGTACATAAACGCCCACACAATATGGGATAGAAGGATTTAATTTTACTCCGATACTTCGTATAATATTTGTTAATCCAATATTAATTTTAATTGGTATAAATGAAAAAAAAAATAGAGCCTGATAGTACTGCTATACATTCTTCCTCTAACAATTCAAAATTCCTTGGGATAAAAATTCCCACAGCTCTTTCCTACAAAATACACTGTTACTGCAGCCCAAAAATACCAAATATATCAATAATTGTAATTGTTTCTTGATTTTTTTAGCAATTTAATGGAACAATTTTTAAAATTCCGGCTTAGCTAGGCAAAATCAAGCCAAATCAAGCTCGTCTGGCATGCCTAAAGCACACGCATGCATACACAAACGTGCACAAGAAACCAAAAGTTAAAAAAAAAAAAAATACTAAACTACATGTTCGACGTGCCCCATTTAAACAAATTCGAGTTGAGTAAAAGAACTATGTGAATTTCCATACATTTTATATGGTGTCATTTTGAAAAGTTGGGTCTGGGGAGTGCTCTAAATTACTTTTTTAACGTGCCAGTAGCCAAAGCTGCTCAGAATTGATTTTTAGGAAGCTACTGAAAATTTCGGAATCTGTTGTTGTGGAATTTTTTTTTATATTCAACTTTTTCTGCAAATATGCTACAAAAGTAGACTACCGAGCCCATAAAGGTTAAAATACCAAAACAAACGTTGCATAAAGGAAATATTTAGGAATAGTTTTTTTGCTGTTGCTCATTAGAGACTCATTAGTCTCAATATCCGCCAAAAGTAATTCTTAAGTTGGCTGTTTTTATAAAGTTAGGATGAAATAACGAACTGAATTATTGGATACCAAAAATTTCTCGTATACGAATCGAATAAAGGTCAAAGTTTGTTGTTATTTTGCAAAAAGCATTTTTCTGAGAAAACGTATGTAAGGTGACTGAATATGCTACCTAGCAGTTTTTATATTGGAGAAGAATTAATACAAAATTGTATTGCTTTGGATCATTATGAATGACCGTTATCTTGCCAAAACTTCTAATTTAAGGGAGAGGCGAAGTAATCGAATTTGACATCTGATAACTATTTTTTTTTTATCAAAATTAAATATCTCTATCTCTTTTATTGCAAACCCTTTTGTGCTTTCAGCATGGACAAACTTTGCCAGAGCTTCCTTATACTTTTTATGTAATATTCGTTAATTATTTGGATTTAGCTCTGACCAAGGCGAATTGACTAAAGGGTGAGGTCAACTCTACAACAACACTGCTTCTGTGATCGGGTTGTCAAAAATATTGCTAGTAAAAAAAATAGGTTTGTTTACATAAAAAAACTAGTTTGTATACAAACTTTGACAAGTCGACCACCAAAAAAAAAAAAACACCACTTGACCCCACCTTCTAGTCAATTCGCCTTGGCTCTGACAAACTAACAATATATCCGCCCCTCCTCTCTTGTTGGTGTTGGCGTTAACAAAATTTAAAACATTCGATTTTTCTTCACAGCAACTGTATTGGATGTTTTTTTATAATATTTTTATTTTACACAATCGATTAACTTTCTTAATAACGCAGAATGTTAAAAAGAATAAATATAATATTAATTTTTTTGTTGTTTGGGAAATAATTTGGCAGATGTGGATTTGTATAATTGTAAGGAAAATCAATGTGTAAGGGATGGTGTACTTAACATACATCGAAAACGCAAAACGCAAGAATTTTAAACGTCGTTTTTGAATAAGATTTCTGTAATTTAAGAATTTTATGACAAATTTCATGAAAATATTTCTCTATTAAACGGAATTTTTTTAACAATAATTATAAAAATTTGATTAAAAGTTTATTAAAAACAGCTTCCAAATTCTTGCATTTTGTGTATTCGATTTCCAGGGCACCCCTGATAATGAAGTATCCAACAATTTCCATTCAAAGATTTTAAAAATAAAGCGAATACATCTGCAGATTTGTTTGGCCCCATTATGTATGTATATGGAATGAGGAATCTATAGATATATTTATATATTTAAATCTATAGATAACGTTGAAATATTCTACAAACTCCAGGAAGGGGGAGGATTACTGCTCAGCCGTGATCTGGAGTACATCTGCCACTGTTAACTCCAACACCAACTTCATTAGCTGCATCGTTATCTGCTGAATGTACAAGGCCAAGAGGTTGGTACCCTAAACATTACATGTACATTCTTCTGCAGATGGGCGACGAACTTGAAAGACAACAAATTGTGTAAATATTTTCTTTAAACATTTTTTTAAAGATAATTAGTATTGTGGTTATTTTGTTGAACTATTTATGGTTTTTAATCCAAATTTTTAATATTTTTAATTAGGCTTCATTAAATTTAATTTTCATTAAATTATTTTTATGAAGAAAGTAATTTTACAACATGAAAATTAATTAAAATTTACTGATAATTTTTCATTCTTGACTCAATCTGGGCTCGAACCCAGGCGTTTTTACGGAAAGGTTACCCTGACATGTTTCGATTGCAACCACTCAATCTCCTCAGAGGGCTTGCCGTTTAACACTCGCAGCCATCGACGACTGCTGACGTCATTAGTCAAACATCAATCCTTAAACCAAATTGTATTTAACCTTTGGTGGATCGCTTTGAATGATTATCTATTTTAATTTATTTTACATGTTCTTCCTTTACATATTTTACATACATATTTACGTACATATTTTTGTTTTGTTTTTTTGTCTTTCTTTTTCTTGCTGACCTTTTCAGCACAACTTGAAGGACAAATGCAAACATAGAGCTCGTGCCTTAGCTTTAACAATAATTAGTATTGTGGTTATTTTGTTGAACTATTTATGGTTTTTAATCCAAATTTTTAATATTTTTAATTAGGCTTAAGTTCATCAAATTTAATTTTCATTAAATTATTTTTATGAAGAAAGGAATTTTACAACATGAAAATTAATTAAAATTTACTGATAGTTTTTCATTCTTGACTCAATCTAAAGGTAAATATTTCAATTCAATTTTCTTTATTTTAAAAAGCTTTTAGACATAAAAAGAAACTGAAATTTTCTTATATACAGAAATATCAACTTACAAAAAAAAAAAAAAATATTTTAAAGATTTAAATTTAATAGAAATTTAACAGAAACCAGAACTCTGATGGTGCATAGAAAATATTCCTGGAAATTATTGAAGGAATAAGACTTTTAAAGTATAAAAGCTTTTTAAAATTGTAATTTGACTTAGAAAACGCATTCGAATAATATGAAAATTGATTTTAATTTAATATTCTTCTTCTGAATAAAATAAACAAAAGTTTTCTTGTTATATGCAAAAAAAATTTTTTTTTTTGTTGACCAGTGTAATTTTTATAACAAATCTAATTAAAACTTCGCCAAACATTTTTAATGGCTTAGTATATTTTTAACAATTAGAAAAACTGTCGAAAAAAATTTTACGATTCCCAGAATAAATGAGCACAATGCTTTTGTTATTGTTAAAAGGAACTCATCAAAAGTGTAATTGTTTTAACACTAAAAATGTGGCCATAAAATATAAACAAAAATTTTCCACATTTAAATGAGTTTGTGAGAAAATACAATTATGATATGTTTTTATGTATGTAGGTATAGACTGAGTAAAATTTACTTGCACGAACATGGGTATTTGCCCAATGAACCAAAGTAAAATTATAGTAAAATACATTTCATTCACAACAGTTAGCTTATCTTATCCATAAGGTTTGTGATTTGAATAAGTAGTATATGAATGGTATATTTAAGTTTAAACATCTGAAATGTATTCCCACTTAGTCGTTGAATTAAATAGAGTAAATTTTACATCAAATTATTATTAGCGATGTTAATTGATCTACCAAAAAAAAAAAAAAAAAAAAAACGTCAAGGCCGACTATCTATAGTGTCAAGGTAATGTTTTGTATTTGGAAGGACCATTGGAATCTCGTCTATTAATCCTTAGATGGCCTACATGGTGTGGCCATATGTGATATCTTTTTTTTTTTGTAGCAAAGGTTTAAACAAACGAAGGCTATACATTTTACAAGTAGGTTGTCTTGAATCGAATAAAACAAATTTGGAATCATTTTGATTTTATTAAGGGCACAAAAAACCTTCCACAAGAAAATTTCGCTAAGTGCACCTCATGGTCTGGCTGGACCTCGGGTTACTTTTTTGAATCATTGCTTTTGCACTGACAAATTTACTTTGCTAATTATGTTAAAGTTGGATTGTTGTTGTTTCAACCACATTTCGATTCGCCGCCGTATTTGTGGACAGAAAAAATAAAAACTGATTTCAATTAAAAAAATTATGATATTAATTAAAAAATTAATTAACCCATTAAAGACTGAACACCGATTTCGTGGTACGATTTTGATGAAATTTCACACATTTGATATTATGGGCATTTATATTGACATTGCGTTTTTTTCTTATTTTAACCTGTCAAACCTTGGCCCCTAGACCATGGGTATTTTTCTACCCACTTCGCTCTTAAAGAGTTCTAAAACACAAGATTTTTTGAAAACCAAAAATTAAAAAATTCATTTATTGCATGCATTGATGTGTGTGTTGTGTGATTATTTCACTATGTACGTTGAATCTGTCCCAGCGGGAAAAGGAAGAAGTACGGATGCCTTCTAGAGGGCCTTTGTATTCCTTCTTTTGGATGAAAAGGATGGTTAAATTTTAAGGGCCGATGTTGGTTTTGAATAAAACACCAATTATTTAGGAAGTTATTGTCATTTATTTTTATTATTATTATTAACAGTATGGTTCAATCATGTATGGAACAAAATATCGGCCAAATGGCTGAGGCATAATTGAGGTTCTAAGCCGTTAATGGGCCGAATTATCTCATCCCATAGCTCTTGAATTGTTGATTGCTTGTCGACGTACACCTTTTCTGTCAAATAACCCCAAAGAAAGAATACCAACGGTGTCAAATTAAATGATCTTGGCGGCCAATTGACATCGCCACCACGTGAGATAACACGGCCATTGAATTCGTTGCGCAAAAGAGCCATTGTTTCGTTAGCTGTGTGGCAAGTGGTACTGTCCTGTTGGAGCCACATATCGTCCACATCCATATCTTCCAATTCGGGCCATAAAGAGATCGTTATCATCTCACGATAGCGAACACCATTCACAGTAACATTTTGGAAAAAATACGGCCCGATGATGCCGCCAGCCCATAAGCCACACCAAACAGTCACTCTTGTGAGCGCATTGGTTTTTCGACAATCACTCTTGGATTATCATTCGTCCAAATGCGGCAACTCTGCTTATTGCCGAATCCACTGAGGTGAAAATGTGCCTCATCACTGAATCACGAAGTGCATTTTGATTTGAACGCCCATATTAATAATAAGCCATAATAAGGTGAGGTTCACATTCAACATTGGCCCTTTACAAGGTTTGCTCGCTTTATTCCACTCTCATATCTTTTTACACACGTTGTCATTGCTCTCGCTTCTTTTGCAGTTACATAAGAATGGTAACGGGATCAACAAAAAATTCTTTTGCTTTTGCTTGTGCGAAAAAACATAACAAAAAATGTTACTCCTTCTCTTCTCTGTTGTCATAGAAGGGAATGTGGAATGTTTTATATTTTATACGAAAGAGCCGAGGCCTTCTTACTAATGCTTTGGATGCTGCTATGGTGTATGCCAGGAATTTACACTGCATGCTAAGAAAACCTGAAGGATCTCCAATTATAAGTCAATTTTATTTCATGTGAGCGTTGTTGAAGCATTGGTGTAAGAGAAAAAGTTGTCACAAATGCACAAGAAACTGCAAAGCGCATGGAGAGCTTTGACCACATGATAAGCCATATTAATCAGCTTGGCCGTTTCGGACAATGTGAAGCAAAACTGAGTTTGGTTGCACAAAATGCAAATTTTAGTTACACCCAAAGGCTTGTTTTGCACATTTTCATGCTGGTGTCCTAAAATCATTAAAAATATAAAATTATCTCAATAATCGACCACAGTTGTGATATTTATTTTTTACTAATAAATAGTTAATTTTACATAAAACATCGCGTTTTTACTTGCCAAAAATTAAAAAAAAACTATGTGTGTTGAACCCTCTGACAGCGAAGAGGGTATTTAAATACCCATGTCATTGAATCAAACGTATTGTCAACGTTATTGGCCCAATTTAGCTAATATTTTTTTCTAAAGTAGAGCACACCTTAGGCTATAAGTCACCAAGAGAGTTTTCCGATTTTCCACTCTCCCAATTTTCCAGAGCCGTTGTCGTTCACTTTTTCCAAATATTAAAAATTGCTAACTTGTAAGCCGCTAACTTACCCAATTAAAAGGGGCAACATTTAATTTCAAAAATTTGTTTAAGTAGTCTTATCCCTTCTTTATCTATCTGTAAAAACCAATTTTCGATACCTCTTACCTGAAGGCTCTGTTTTTGGGTATTTAAATACCCATCCGTCCTTAATGGGTTAAATTTGCACCAGTAAACAAATTAAAAGTGTTAATTTAACGTTTAGTTTTGTTTATTGAACATTAATTTCACTTGATTAAGCGTTTAATTCGATTAATTAAACGTTTGATTGACTTGATTAAAGTTTTTATTAAAACTGATTTTATTTTTGATTAATGTGTCAATAGCTGAAAAATTATGGTGGTACCAGCATACTTCATGGCACAGAAACTGCATTGACGTGTGGAGAATCGCTTACCTCAAGTTATTTGTCAGCGAGTATATCTCATTTACGAAGCGGATCACTACTAATTGAAATTACGGTACGCACATTTGCTGGTCGTGTTACAAATATGTTTGGAACAAAATTATCTTTAAAATATGGTCTCAAAAATTAATATTAAAAAAAATGTTTAATATTGAAAAAACAGAAAAAAATCAATTTGTGTCCAATCTTTAAGCATATAACTCAGTGAATTTGACCGATAAACACAGAATAGATATCGGCTGAAAGAGGAAAAAGATATCTTTGTATTAGTGTAAAATTTGCTTTATTAAACAAATCAGTTCTCAAGATTTTTGAAAACAGCATAATGAACTGCAAAAAACTGCGTTTTTTGGTATATCTCGAAAACGCTTCTTGAGAAAATTAAATGAATGCCATATTATTGTTTGACAGCCCCGATTTATATAAGAAAACGTCTCATTTTTGAGGTTATGGCAAAAGGTTAAAAATTTGTGAACCAGTGTATTTGCCAAACATTCTGCATAAGGAGGTAATTCACCCAAAGTTTTTGATACAATTAATCCATAAATTATTTTTGTAATTTTCTCCAGCGGTAAATACTCTTTACTCCCACCTAAAAGATAACACCACTAAAAAATTAATAAGGGAAATCACGATGGATAGTGCAAAGTGTGCAAACGATGCATATGCGTGCAAAATACACACATTTTCACAACACAACAACAAAATGTACATATTTCCAATTTGCTCTTTTTTACTTCGTTTGCACTAAAAAACCATGAGCAGAGTTAGTAGTGCATATTTGCTCAGTTGCAAAAAAATGTAAACAATAACATTTGACATATTAAGTCTCATATTGATTTTAAGAAAACTTATAAATTAAACATTTTCGCAGATTGTAGAATAAAATAGAGAATCAAATTAACATTAATTAAAAAGGAAACATTTATTTTAATTTGCTTGTGTATAATTGTAAATAAATGCAGATTTTTTACAGTGCTGCCAGAAGTTTTTAGTGTTGCCAGAATACATTTTTAGAAAAACAGCATATTTACACAAACATAAAACTGGTATGCTCACGATCAATCATAATATGCACTGCAAATTTACACATTGCAAATTTGCACAATGATTACAAAAACTAGCATAAATATAAGACTTAATATAACTAGCATAAATATAAGATATAAGATTTGGTACAAATTCGAGGGGCTGTCAAATTAAATATATTACAGGCTGTTCATCGATTTCGAACGTTAACGTTCGCTTAGAAAATTATATTTAAAACAAAAACAAAATTCGAAAATTTGTTTTTGTTTTAAATGTAATTTTCTATGCGAACGTTAACGTTCGAAATCGTTAAACAGGCAGTTAGTGTTCCAAAAAAATTAGTTCAGAAAAATTTAGGAAATATAGAAATTTATGATATATTATGTAAGTTAAGTTTTAGAACATTTTGATAGGCTGCAAGGATTGTTTTCCATCCAGAAATCTAAGTAAATAAATAAATAAACTAAAGCAATTAAAATTTTTTAAATATCACCCATATTACCTAGCATTTACACGTGAAAGTAAATTTCTTGAAAGTTGCAAAACACTCACACTTCTTCACTAACACACACATAATTGTGGTAATTTTAGCCAATCGGCTGTTTTTCGCTTTTTCGTTGATAATACGTCTACCCTACTTGCACGAAAGAACTTTCACGTGTAAAGACCAGGTTAGAATTTGCAAAAATAACAAAAATTTTAAATTTCTAAACGTTTAAAATTTCTTAAAAAAAAATCACTCTTAAATACACGTCCAGTTCTTAATATAATTTGTTTTGTAATTTGACTTGATTTTGTATGAAAACAAAAAAGGCAAGCAAAGTCCATCGGTCTGTTTAATGGCACCCATACACTTAAGTGACTTTGAATAACAAACCTGAGGGGAGTTTTTTTTTAAAGGTAAATTAAATTTGAATAATTTTTTTTTGCTAATGTTCTTGTGTACAAAACCATGCAGAAAAGCCTGTAACATTTTTTTCTTTATAAACCCTAAAAAAGCATTTGTGTTTTTTTCTTTTGTTGATAAAAAAAAGAAGATTATATTCTCAACCTTTTTCGCCTTTTCAAGGAAGTTTTAAAGTGCTTTTAGTTTATTTTTGAGAAAGCACTAAAACATTTTATGTTACCTTAGATTTTAATATCTTCCTACAGGACCGCTTCTAGGGAGATCGAACGGTTTTTATTCGAACGATTTTAATGGGTTTTTTTGTTTTGCAACAGCCGGTTATTTTTAATATTGAATAACCCGGTTATTTTAAAAATTTATAATTTATATGCGTTTTCCTTAATTTTGTTGTATATATATATATGGCTCAAAATCACCAAGGTGCGGAATTGGTTTTGCTAGCAATTTAATATATAAATTACTACAACTAACCTGTTTTATGTGTACATCAAACAATAATTTTAAATAAAGAAGTAATTTTTTAAACTGAATCGAAATACATGCAGAGAAAGTCATTTCGGGAACGCGTCCCACAGTGCTTTGGCCCATAGGCATAAATCAAAAAAAAAAAAACAACTCTTATATTGTACTTAAAAATGTACAGATCGATAGATAACAAAATAATTAAGATGAATTTTGAAGAATTATTAAGATTTAACTCTTTTTGGCGGCGCTAGAGGGCGCCAAAGTTTGAGAATTTATAGTAAAAATGGCCTAACAACTACTTGAGTTTTACATGCTTTAGGAAAACTGCTTTAAAACTGTTGTTTTTTAAAGCACGAGATTGAAATTTTTTTCTGTAGTAGTTTGCTATATTTAGAACTAACTGTAAAAAAATTTTATTGAATTATTTTCTCATAAGTGTTTTTTTATTGGTTTGAAAAATGCTTATTATTTACTTAAGCTCTAAAAATTTTCTAACTTTGATGGAATATTAAAAA
This sequence comes from Pollenia angustigena, assembly GCA_930367215.1. Classification (NCBI taxonomy): domain Eukaryota; kingdom Metazoa; phylum Arthropoda; class Insecta; order Diptera; family Polleniidae; genus Pollenia; species Pollenia angustigena. Next base: position 123,614,665 of record OV884058.1, read on the forward strand.
AAAAGAAAAATACGGTCTATGGGTTTTTTTCTGATTTCGAATATTTAAACTGTTTTCTAATAACTCCAAGAAAAACAATTGAAAACATTTTACCACAACTTGAAAAAAAAAATTTTTTTTAAATGGCTATTTTCATGATTTTTGCTCAAATTTTGATAGTTTTCAGGAGTTTAAAAGACAATTAACTACAAATACTGTGAAATATTAATTCAAACTTATACCGTTCAATAAAAAACAACAAAAATCAAAATATGTATAAAAAATTTTTTGTGTTTGCCTGCATTTTACGGCATAAGAGGGCGCTGAAATCACAAATGCCCTTGGTTTTTTATTGTTTCAAGAAAATAATTGTAAAAAATTCATTTTCTAAATTACGAGATTCAAATTTTTTTTCTGTAACACCTAACTATATTCTAAACCAACTATAAAAAAATTTTAGGGGAATTATGCTCCTATACATATTTTTTAATGGTTTGAAAAATGCTTATTATTTACTTAAGCTGTACAAATTTCCTAACTTTGATGGAATATTAAAAAAAAAAGAAAAATACCGTCTATGGGTTTTTTTCCGATTTCGAATATTTAGACTGTTTTCTAATAACTACAAGAAAAAAAATTGAAAAAATTTTAACACAACTTGAAAAAAATGTATTTAAAAAAAATGCTATTTTCGTGATTTTCGCTCAAATTTTCATAGATTGAATTAGTTTAAAAAAAATAAACTAGGAACATAATAAGAAATATTAAGGTATTAAAGTGGCTTAATGTAATTATAATGAAACGTAACTAATAACTTAAATAAATTTCAGGGTGCTTGTCCGATCGTGAGAAAAATCAGACTTTCCCATACGAGAAAAACGTCACGACGACACTCATAAAGATTTAATGACTCATTTAATACATTCCTCAGATCCGTTGTTATCTTCAAACAGGAATCCAAAGACTAAAAAAATATTTTTTTTGAAGAAGTTGAGAAATATATACTGAGAGAAAATGTACCAGTTAAAGATAACGAAACAAATGTTTCGTTGAGCGGCAATATTTTTTTGGAAGAATTCAGTACTGAAGATGATTTATTGTAATTAAAAAATATGAACATACATATGTAAATAATAAATAAATTAGTTTAACCCTTCTGCACTCCTTGGGTCAATTTGACCCAATTTTGGTTTTCAAACGCAAAATTTGTCCCTTTAAATATAAGATATGGACGTGAAACTTTAATTTATCCATTACAGGGACAAAAATTATAAATTTAAATGAAAATAATAAAATTTTAGTTTTTCCTTCCCCCTCCAAAAAACACGATTTACACACATTTAATATCCTTTGGGTCAATATGACCCAACAAGCGATATTGCAAGTTTATTTCCACTTTAAAATTTGTTTTCTATTGAATTGAGTTCATCTTCATTCAGAATCATCGATCAATAATTTTTTCGGTCAAATAATCAATAGAATCGCTTTTGTTTTTATTATACTTAAATATGAAATGCTGTTAACATTTTATTGTTGGGTCATATTGACCCAAAGGATCATAGGAAGGGCACATATCCAAGGGATGCAGAAGGGTTAAAGAAAATAAATTAGGAATATAATAAGAAATAATTCCAAATAATTCATTAGATCGGCTCAGAATCACTTTCTGAGTCGATCTAACGATGTCCGTCCGGCCGGCTGGCGGTCCATGCAACCTTGTGCTTACAGATCGCAAATTCGGAGACAATTTGATGAAATTTGTCTCTGACTGGTACAAGGACCAAGCCTATTAAAAATGGAACGAATCGGTCCATAATTTTACAAAAGCTCCCATACAAATCATTCTCCCGAAAAAGCTTTTAATGCCAGTTTCCTTAAAAATATTAGTATTTACATACAAATTGGCGACAATGACTTTTACGATAGCTACTAAGTCATGACAAAATGTTGTCCAGATAGGTCCAAAATAAACTATAGGTTCCATATAAACCCTCATCCAAAAAACTCATATACGGAGCTTAAGATATCTAAACAATATTCGGGAGAAAGAACTTTTAAACGAATCTTAACCTCATAACATAATTTTGTTCTGGCGGGTCCATGATTGCACATGGGTCCCAAATAGATTACACTCTAGGAAATTTGTTTTTAAATACTATACTATAGGGTATCACATGGTCGGGCTTGACCGATTATACTTTCTTACTTGTTATTTTTGCAAGAGCATTTTAAGCGTTTTTAACTCATTTTTTATTAAATGATGTTTTTGTATTTTTCACATTAATAATCCGATTGCACCAAAATTCGGCACACATATATATCTAACAAATATCAATTTTCATACCAAATTTTATTACGATTGGATAACTTTTGAAGGTGTTATAGCATTTTTAAGAAAAAGGATATACGGCAGGACCTTGAGTCCTTGTTCAGATTTAAATGAAAATTTGCACACACGTTGCTAGTTGTGTGTGTATTAGCCTGAACATTTTTTGTAGTTTTGTGGGCATTATTGAAGCTAAAATTAAATTTTTCCATTTCAGGACACATGGGAGGTAGGCGTGTCCTTGAACCGATTTCTCCAAAAATTCATAATTTTCTTAACTAAGATATTTTATGCTAGTGTACGATATTTCAAAAATTTCTGACAACTCCTTCTATTATGTCCCTTCGTTATATGGGGACAAAGCACTGTGCGTCCTAGCTACGATTTTCAGAAACAAGTCCAAGATATTAATGAGCAATTTAAGGTATTTAAAGGTGTTATGATACTTGATATTTTTTGTATTTTTTCTATATTGGAGAACAGTGCAAATATATTTGCATAAGACAACTGGCTAAGTGTAAAAAGTATGATTATATCATAAAAAATCTTGATATGTCAAACAAATATAAATGTGTTATCGATAAATAATCTAAGACTGTCAAAAAAATATAAAAATTTTTAACTTAAAATGGATTAAATGTTAACACTGTTGCCAATTTTTTTAGTTTTTGATCGAAAGTAGCGGGTTTTAACTTTTGTTTTGCGATTTTTAGCTTTTTTGATGGGTTTTTGTGGGGAAAAACGTGGGCAATATTGTTTGTTTTGTTTACATTTTATTTTGGAATCACAAACAATTTTTTTTTAAATACAATAAAGTTTAATGCAAATAATGAAAAATATTACGAATTAAATCGTGGTATATTCTCTAATTGAAAATTTATGATTTGAAATCTTATATGAAGGGCACCTGCTTCATTTTATTAATCAAAAACAAAATAGTTTCATCTGTCCAAGCTTTTGGCATTTTTTTTTTTTTTTTTTTTTTGTTTTAGTCAAAGAAAAAATGTACATGAGAAATGTCAATCAGAAAAAAGGGTTTGTTTTCATATTGTATTTATTGTTCTCTCTCTTATTGTTTCATTCAGTCAATCCTAAAAAAATCCAATACAAAAAATAGCAAGTATCATAACACCTTAACACTAGTCATTACTAAATACGCCGTAATTATTACACAACATCTAGTTTTGAAAAGGATTCTTAAACATTATTTATTTCTTATTATAAAAATGAAAAAATAGTTTGTCCGATAGTGCACAAGTTATTTCAGTGAACGCATCGATAATCAAACGGCATTAGAAGAAGAAAACAATACAAAATCCAACTGTCAATGCATTTATCTTCAAATAAATTATATTAAAGTGGTAAGTAACTTTCAATTCATTATTCATAGAGCGTACATCAATAGTCCGTCATTTCGTGAAAGTCTTTATTAAATGTAATTATTGATGAAATTCTTTTTTACGACAAGAATTTTAAAGTAGCCCCAAATAATTAGTATTGTGGTTATTTTGTTGAACTATTTATGGTTTTTAATCCAAATTTTTTTTTTTTAATATTTTTAATTAGGCTTAAGTTCATGAAATTTAATTTTTATTAAATTATTTTTATGAAGAAAGGAATTTTACAACATGAAAATCAATTTAAATTGTTATTGATAATCTTTCATTCTTGACGTGGCTCGGGCTCGAACCCTGGCCGGCAGGTTACCATGACATGTTTCGATCGCAACCACTCGATCTCCTCAGATGGATTTGCCGTCTTACACTCGCAGCCATCGACGACTGCTGACGTCACCACTCAAACATCAATCCTTAAACCAAATTGTATTTTAACATTTGGTAGATCGAAATTTGCTTTCCTGAATGATTTTCCATTTTAATTGATTTTACATGTTTTTTCCTTTACTTCTGTTTTTTCGTACTTTCGTCAAGAATTTTTCTTGAAGTCCAAGTACATTTTTTTTGTTTTTTCACTTTGTCTTTCTCTTTTCTGTTGACCTTTTTTCAGCACAACTTGAAGGACAAATGTACACATAGAGCTCGTGCCTTAGCTGTAACAATAGTTAGTATTGTGGTTATTTTGTTGAACTATTTATGGTTTTTAATCCAAATTTTTTTTTTAATATTTTTAATTAGGCTTAAGTTCATGAAATTTAATTTTTATTAAATTATTTTTATGAAGAAAGGAATTTTACAACATGAAAATCAATTTAAATTGTTATTGATAATCTTTCATTCTTGACGTGGCTCGGGCTCGAACCCTGGCCGGCAGGTTACCATGACATGTTTCGATCGCAACCACTCGATCTCCTCAGATGGATTTGCCGTCTTACACTCGCAGCCATCGACGACTGCTGACGTCACCACTCAAACATCAATCCTTAAACCAAATTGTATTTTAACATTTGGTAGATCGAAATTTGCTTTCCTGAATGATTATCCATTTTAATTGATTTTACATGTTTTTTCCTTTACTTCTGTTTTTTCGTACTTTCGTCAAGAATTTTTCTTGAAGTCCAAGTACATTTTTTTTGTTTTTTCACTTTGTCTTTCTCTTTTCTGTTGACCTTTTTCAGCACAACTTGAAGGACAAATGTACACATAGAGCTCGTGCCTTAGCTTTAACAATAATTAGTATTGTGGTTATTTTGTTGAACTATTTATGGTTTTTAATCCAAATTTTTTTTTAATATTTTTAATTAGGCTTAAGTTCATGAAATTTAATTTTTATTAAATTATTTTTATGAAGAAAGGAATTTTACAACATGAAAATCAATTTAAATTGTTATTGATAATCTTTCATTCTTGACGTGGCTCGGGCTCGAACCCTGGCCGGCAGGTTACCATGACATGTTTCGATCGCAACCACTCGATCTCCTCAGATGGATTTGCCGTCTTACACTCGCAGCCATCGACGACTGCTGACGTCACCACTCAAACATCAATCCTTAAACCAAATTGTATTTTAACATTTGGTAGATCGAAATTTGCTTTCCTGAATGATTATCCATTTTAATTGATTTTACATGTTTTTTCCTTTACTTCTGTTTTTTCGTACTTTCGTCAAGAATTTTTCTTGAAGTCCAAGTACATTTTTTTTGTTTTTTCACTTTGTCTTTCTCTTTTCTGTTGACCTTTTTCAGCACAACTTGAAGGACAAATGTACACATAGAGCTCGTGCCTTAGCTTTAACAATAATTAGTATTGTGGTTATTTTGTTGAACTATTTATGGTTTTTAATCCAAATTTTTTTTTTTTAATATTTTTAATTAGGCTTAAGTTCATGAAATTTAATTTTTATTAAATTATTTTTATGAAGAAAGGAATTTTACAACATGAAAATCAATTTAAATTGTTATTGATAATCTTTCATTCTTGACGTGGCTCGGGCTCGAACCCTGGCCGGCAGGTTACCATGACATGTTTCGATCGCAACCACTCGATCTCCTCAGATGGATTTGCCGTCTTACACTCGCAGCCATCGACGACTGCTGACGTCACCACTCAAACATCAATCCTTAAACCAAATTGTATTTTAACATTTGGTAGATCGAAATTTGCTTTCCTGAATGATTATCCATTTTAATTGATTTTACATGTTTTTTCCTTTACTTCTGTTTTTTCGTACTTTCGTCAAGAATTTTTCTTGAAGTCCAAGTACATTTTTTTTGTTTTTTCACTTTGTCTTTCTCTTTTCTGTTGACCTTTTTCAGCACAAGCAAAAAAGCAAATTTCGATCTACCAAATGTTAAAATACAATTTGGTTTAAGGATTGATGTTTGAGTGGTGACGTCAGCAGTCGTCGATGGCTGCGAGTGTAAGACGGCAAATCCATCTGAGGAGATCAAGTGGTTGCGATCGAAACATGTCATGGTAACCTGCCGGCCAGGGTTCGAGCCCGAGCCACGTCAAGAATGAAAGATTATCAATAACAATTTAAATTGATTTTCATGTTGTAAAATTCCTTTCTTCATAAAAATAATTTAATAAAAATTAAATTTCATGAACTTAAGCCTAATTAAAAATATTAAAAAAAAATTTGGATTAAAAACCATAAATAGTTCAACAAAATAACCACAATACTAATTATTGTTAAAGCTAAGGCACGAGCTCTATGTGTACATTTGTCCTTCAAGTTGTGCTGAAAAAGGTCAACAGAAAAGAGAAAGACAAAGTGAAAAAACAAAAAAAATGTACTTGGACTTCAAGAAAAATTCTTGACGAAAGTACGAAAAAACAGAAGTAAAGGAAAAAACATGTAAAATCAATTAAAATGGATAATCATTCAGGAAAGCAAATTTCGATCTACCAAATGTTAAAATACAATTTGGTTTAAGGATTGATGTTTGAGTGGTGACGTCAGCAGTCGTCGATGGCTGCGAGTGTAAGACGGCAAATCCATCTGAGGAGATCGAGTGGTTGCGATCGAAACATGTCATGGTAACCTGCCGGCCAGGGTTCGAGCCCGAGCCACGTCAAGAATGAAAGATTATCAATAACAATTTAAATTGATTTTCATGTTGTAAAATTCCTTTCTTCATAAAAATAATTTAATAAAAATTAAATTTCATGAACTTAAGCCTAATTAAAAATATTAAAAAAAAAAAATTTGGAGTAGCCCCAAATATTTTACTATTGACAAAGTCAGGTTGCATTTAAACTATCCGCTGTATAAGCAAGTCGCGCATTTATTTTAAATCGTCATTTCGTGAACGGTCATTTCGGGAACGTTTCCGTATATTATGGCACGTTCCCGAAATGACTGTTGCGTTCTCGGAATGATAATTATTGTTTCTTAGGGTGACTCACTTACAATTTTTTATTGATAAGATGTCTGAACAACAGATAGAGATTAAATGGCAACATCTCTTTGTAGATAAACCATTGCTTAAAAAAGAAAAAAACTTATCGTCTAAATAAATAACTTTAATATTTAAACCGTTGCTTGCAATTCAAACATTTCCTTACTTATACCTTATGATATCAATATAATCATTTCGGTAACAGTTTTGTCATTCCGGGAACGATTGATCATGTCCGGGAACATTAATATTTTTTAATAAAAATCGCATATATTGAGCTTTTTTTTTAAAAACACATAGTTTATTGTATAACACAACTTTTATTCTGTTCATGTAACGTTAATTCGATCATAAGAGTTTTGAATATTTTGATTTTTCTAAAATTTTATGCACGATAATAGCAACTTCTTTAATTTTTTTTGGCGTATTTTGCTTGAAAAGGATGTTGTATGTATTGTTTTTGCTAATGTTTATATAATATAGATTCATAATAAACCCGTCTTATTAAACGATGCTTAAGTTATGTACTTCGTTTTGTTTTTGTTAATTAAATCAAACTTAGAAAAACGTTCCCGAACTGACGGTTTTCGGAAAGATAAAAAGCAGTTTTATAAAAAAAGTTTAGAATTTTGTGCGCTGCCCTGTCAAAGATTTTTAATATACAAATTTTGCAAAAGTATAAACTAATAGCCATCATTATAGCTTAAAATTTTTTCTGGCATAAAATCAATCTTGAAATTAACAACCCTGGTGATTTTGAGTCATATCCGTAATAAAGGTATTTTTCTAATTGTAGTACTGTCTATCTTTTTTCATGATTAATGCCAAATCATAATGTAACAACAGTCGAAAAACATTATGAACTTGAGTTCCTTTAAGAAATTATTTGAGGTTTTAAATAAGCTAAGAGGGTTTATTTTTAACTTTTCAAAAACTTGGTGGAAGTCTTCGACAATTTGGTATTAGCACCAATAAAATGCAGGTATATAGGGATAGGTAACCACCAATAAATGAATACTTTTTTTTAAATAAAATTGAAAGAATATCTCAAATAATATATATGGTGGATTTCATGTCAAGTGACCCAATTTTGAAATCGAAGTCTTCCAATTTGGATGCAATTTACACCAAGGTTAGTCCTATTGGATAGTAGTTCATATCGGTTAACAAGTTTCTGAGTAAGAGGTGGTCAAAGTTTGACATTTTAGCCATACAGATATTCTTCCTTATCCATGTAACTTATTACCTCACAGACAAAATTAAAAATTTTCTCTAATCACCAATTTTATACCAAATTCATAGAATCAAGCAACCCATTTGTTGACTTTGCATCTATTACCAAAATGATTATAATAATGATTATATGATTATATTGATTACTAAAAATTGTAAAAAGTTTATATTTTGAAGATTTTTTTTTTTTTTCAATTAATGATATTTTAAATTTTAATTACAAAAATGATCAAAACACTTTGCCATTTTAAACAATCACTCAATTTACATGATGAATTTTATGACGTCCAATTTTGGAATAACTTACGACGATGGTTTTTCAATTTCTAGCATATGCACTATTTTGAACTTTTTCCTATTTGTGTGTATTTCATATATATTCCTTTCATTTTTAGAACAAAAATGTAAAGCGCATAGGAATAGCTTATCCCATCAACAATAAATTTCAAGTGTTTTTATCAATAATAAAAACTGGGAATTAAGCACGAATAGCAAAATCTTTTGAAATTAAAATTTTGTATTACCAAAAATTTAAATTACTTTTTGATAATAAACAGGCAAGTGCACGGCCTAAAAAAACACTTAAATGACAACATCTTTTGTAAGTTGTTGTTGTTTTTATTTTGTTTTTCTTAACTTTCTTACAACTACAATTAATGTTGAGAGAATTTCAACTAATTGTAGTGGGGAAAGTAAGATGAGATAAACCCACTGTTTATTGTTGATGTGTTTTGTTTTAACTTTGATATTGTTACAAGTAGAACTGTTGCTATAAGTCTTATACGTTTAACAGTTTTATTTGGTTTAATATCTTTAGTTTTTCTAAAATCTTTATGGATGAAGTTTCCTGATGATCTGGCCTAAGCAACCAGTGAAATGAGCATAGGAATAGCTTATCCCATCAACAATAAATTTCAAGTGTTTTTTATCAATAATAAAAACTGGGAATTAAGCACGAATAGCAAAATCTTTTGAAATGTAACTAAAATTTTTTTAAAAATGTAACTAAAGTTGAATTAACTAGAACTTCAGCAACAATTTGTATGAAATTGTTTCTGACGTTTAAAATAATTTTATTTAGTTTTGAATGAAAATTTAACAAAACGTTTACAAAACTAAAAATAAATGCATAATATTGTTGTGGCTAAAATTTGCAAACGGTTTCTTGATGCAAAATGTGTGTAGTTACAAAAGAAATTGTTGCTCTATTATGAACGCCAAGTGAAAATGTTTTTTTGATTGTGAACGCAGCTTAAAACTTTAAAAATAAAACTTATGCAGAGAAACTACACAAATTAACCTTTCCGACGGTTTGTAACATACCCAACTTTCATTTTATACCTTCGATACTATAATGCCCACAATATGTTAATCCCAGGAATAAAATCACTTCTTTTCTGTGGAAATATATAATAATAATAAGATAAATAAGTAAATTAAATTAAATTAAATCTTGATGACATTAGATCCTTTTAAATCCTTATTTTTTTACAATTATTTTGTTGTAGCTGATGAGGTGTTTAAGTTTGCAAATTTTCAAATACCTAGTCTTCCATCCTCCCTATTTAGCGCCCTTATTTTCCACTTTTTAGCCAATCCTTTCTTGGCGTTACTACGTTTAGATGTTGATTTCGTATTGCAAGGCCGACCGCCATTTATTTTCCAACGCCAACATTTTTCCTACACTTCATCAGCTACAAAAAGTTAAACAGTTTCTTAATAATATTATACAATTATCTTCTCGCAAGTAAAGTTCTGTTTATCAATAGAAATTCTTAAAAATAAGGCTTAAGTTTGATAAATTTACTGCTTACCCTTTTTTTTTGATATTTTCGTCGAATATTTGCTATGTCTGAACATACCTTTACTGACTTTATTTTTGTGTTATTATCGGCCATGTTCTAGAAATCCGAATCACGTGAAATTGAAATCGATGAATATTTTTAATTCCAAGTTTTTCAATATGAAAGTATCTTTTCCCGATTTCAAAAGAAGTTCTTGAAAAGGAAAGAGTTCCTCAAAGTATTTGGTATAGAAGGAAATATTTTTTTTAAGTTTTTTCGATTTCGATTTCACGTGATTTCAACCGGTAATTTATTAAATGCTTAAATGAAAACCGGTTATTTAAGTACCAACTATTCGGAATAGCCGAAAACCGGGTTTGGAAAAAAATCAAATACTTGATTTCCCTTTACTGCTATGTATTGTATTTGCGGTCATTTTCTACGCTGTAAAATAAATCGAATCGAAAAGGCCTTTTCAAAGCCATCCAGAAAATTTATTCTCAATGATACAACAACGATTAAACTATTGTTGTTTTTAACATTACCTTTTTCAAGATGAATAACATTTTGTTTCTATTTAACAATAAAAGTTTTGCCTGCCTTGAAACTTCAAAAATTGTTAAATTTATTTTTGCATGTTCAATTTTAAATTTTAAATAATATCCTGAAAAGCAACAAAATTATGGTTGCCTAAGTATGATATATGTAACTACAAGATTTATATTACAGAAGTCTTCATATCATTCCCATCGTTATATGGAAACAACACGCTGTTCGCCGATGCTTAGACTTTTGACAGCTGATGTCATATGGTTTGTCAGAAGAAAATAGAGCATATTCTAATTGAATTTTTTTTTTTATTTTTTTTAAAATTCCCTAAACCAATCCCGCGAGGCTGCAGGAATGAAACCAGAGTCTCTGGCGAGAATCGAACCCGCAACCCTGGCGCTGAAAGACTAGCTCACGTCTAGCTAGCCTACCGGGCAGGACATTACGTCTGCCTTTTACAGGAGCAATATTATTAAGGTAACGCATGATATGTATGTATTTTGCAGTGCACAATTTGACAAGCCTGGGAAAGCAGACGTAGATTAACAAGCATTCCTAAGAGTATGCCAGTAATAAAATATTCACGAATATATTTCACTAGAAAAAAAAACAAGACGCCGCAAACTTAAAACCCTCTGGCTAACACACTTGTGTTAGTAAGTTAAGAAACTCAAGTTAATATCTACAGCAATAAATCATACACATTAAGGTACATTTAATAAATGGACAATTAATTTTACGACAAATTGTTCTCGTTTTTTCATGCTCTTAGAAGAAAGTATATCTGTGTCTATTTCTGTCGTTGCTAGGTGAGCACAAGATATGATTTTATTTGTCTATACGCGTTTTTGGATACGGATTTTGCCTTTGTCAAAGAAATAATAATATTTGTAGTATTCATAAGATGAAAAGTTAATATTTATTTAAACAAACAGATGCTAAAGTAAAACGTTTACAAGGATGATGTTATTGCTAGTATTAGTGAGGTGTTTAAAAGTATGTTTAATAAAGGGTGGTCCAACCAAAATGCACAATGTTAATTGTTACTAAAACAAAAAGTTTTTAGAGAATTATCTTAACATTTTTTGTTATGATAAAAGGATTCATGACAATTATGTATGAAATAATTTCGGCCAAATGCTCGCCACGGCTTCGGTAGCATATCTCTATTTGATGGTCTATATTTTCAATGACTCTAAGACATAATTTAGGTTCAATGTCGTTAATGTGCCGACGTACACTTTCTCTTTTAAATATCCCCAAAGAAAAAAGTCCTATGGTGTCAAATCATTTAATTGTGGCGTCGAATTATCACCGCCACGACATGGGATAACACGGCCATTGAAATTCACGTGCAAAAGATCGATGGTTTGGTATGCTGTGTATACCCAGAGAAAAAACATGTTTAAATATGGTCATCCCCAACAACACTATTTTTAAAGAAAATCTCAAATATATTATGTCCAATTTAACCATAATATTGTTACCGACAATCACAATTTGGTTAAAATAGTCCTCCATCAAGTAGCCACAACCATATTATGGTTGCCTCCGAACATGTTTTGGCTAATAATAGCAAAAATATATTAAACAATTATAATAGCATCGTTGTTTTTCAACCAAAAGGGGAAAAGGGAAAAATACTATTGTTTATTGAAAAACAAAGTATAGTCATATTTAACCACAATATTTTTAGAGGCAACCATAGTATGGTTGTGGTTTCTTGATAAGGGACTAACTTAACCATAATATGGCTGTTAATGACAATAATATGGTTTAATTAAACATAATATGTCTAAAATTTTCTTTAAAAATAGTTTTGTTGGAGGAGACCAAATTTAAACATGTTTTTTTTTTCTCTGCGTGTAGCAGGTGTCACCGTCCTGTTGGAAGCACATATCGTCCAGTACCATAGCCTCAAATTCTCGCCACAAGAAGTCCGTTATCATCTTGTAATAGCGAACACCATTCACGGTAACTGCTTGGTTGCCTTAATTTTTGAAGCAGAACGGCCCGCCAACGCCACCAACCCAGTCACTTCTTGTGGATGCATCGGCTTTTTAACAATCACTCGTGGATTCTCAAATGCGGCAATTCTGCTTGTAAACGAATCCATTATGCTTTCCAAAAAAAATTTCGAAGTGCACGAAATGCATTTTGATTTGAACGCCCATTTTCGTTTAAGGCGTCAATAGTCTTAACACGCTGCTCAATTGTGAATTTGTCAAACACTGAAACAAAGAAATGTGAAATTAAGTTGGGCAAAAAACTTCATGTTAAAGTGTGACTCACAATTAACATCGTGCATTATGGTTGGACTACCCTTTATATGCGTTTTTTATTTAACATGTAGATTTTAATTAAAGAAAACTAGAAAAGAATTTTCTGTTTTCTATTCCTCATCTGTTGGCGTATATTTTTAAGGGGATTATTTTATTTATGTAAAGGACAAAATAAACCGCATAAATTGCTTGGCAAACATGTCAAATATTTTTCTTAATTGCGTTGTTTGCTGTTTGGACAAACATTTGAAGCATGTTTGCAGAAATATTAAAAAAATTTTAAATTTGGCAGACATGTTAAATATTTGTAAAATATTTTTTGGTGTTTAGTGCTATATGTAGTCATTTCAGCGAAAATTTTGCAGAGTGAAGACATTAAAGAAGAAGCATTAAAATCAATTTTAGATAAAGACACTGAAATTTATTGTTGAAGGATAAGAAAGTTTCTATGCGCATTACACTGGTTCTTAGGCCTGATCATCAGAAAATATTCTCCCAAAAAATTTTGGAAAAGCCGAAGATATTAGCAAACATAAATGCAGAGTAAATGAGAATTGCAAAAACTCTTAAAGTATTTGCAACGATATCAACGCTTAAACAAAATATCAGCAATAAAAAGTGTATTCAGGGCTGCCAGATTTTACGGTTTATCGTCATTTTGACGATTTTTTGTTCCGGAATTAGCAAAGTGCCGATTTGCTGATTTTTTCCTTAAAAGTGGCGATTTTTTTCAGTCTCGCAAGTCTGAATAAAACAATTAAATTTTCTTACAAGTTCGTTTTTAAATCTTGGAATGTTTAACAGCCGTACCTTAACAAGAGCGGAGGGCGGAACGTTTTCTTTCGCCTAACTTTTACGCTGATATGCCATACCTAAGCAAGAGCGTCAACGTTGTGTCAAGAACAGTATTGATAGCTTTCTGGTTTATTAAAACCCACAAATTATAAATAAAAAAAATAAAAAATATAAAAAAGCTGCATTGATCAAAAATAGCTAAATTGCCATTGCTAATTAACAATAGCGGCAAACTTCACTATAAAACGAGCTGTCATCATGGTTTTTTTGAGTTGCAAAGCGTTAAGGCCACTCTTTTCAAAAACTAGAAAACGCGTGCCGCTTTTGTTTAGATACGGCTGTAATATGCAAGTCTTAAGAAAATCTTTGATTATTTTCAGAGTACAAAAACAACAATTTTACACTTTGTTTATCTGTCGTCAAACTATCATCAAATGAACCTTTTAGGACTCTCTGTATAAATAATAAATTTAACAATAAAATAAATCATATATACGGCATTTCACGAGTTGTAAGATAATATCTACATTAGTCTAATACGAGTCTTGACATGAAAGACACGTTAGATAGATCTTTACCCACGTCTTAAACGATTCCCACAACTATTGAAGAAGCGACTTTCGCTGTTCTATGGAAGAATCTCAGTCGTGTAGCAGTTTTTCAAGTGTGAGGAAACTTCTACGATTAAAAAATGCGGTCATCGACGATCAAAGATGCTCATCATGAGACTCCCAATATCTCTTACACGATTGAAAATACTAGCTGGGTATGAAGTCATTATTTTTTTGTTTGAATGTTTTTTTTTAAATCGAACAAAAATGATAATAGAAGTTCCTCATGTTTAAATTGTATAATGAGAAATTTTTGCAAAAAGTCATTTTTTTATTAGTGCGCAATGGAAAAAACATGTACGTTAATTGTTAATTTCTCAATTAAGAAGAGAAACTTCTTAGAAAAACAAAAAATAAATGAAAAGCTTAATTGTTAACAACGTTTGATGTCGTTTAGAGCGTTAACCCGAGATAAACCAACATACAGTTAGCCATGAGAAAAACACGGTTGTCTTGAATCGATTCCTTCCACAGAAAAAGTTGGTTTTGTGATATATTGGACCGTTTACTCGTATAATCATTTTAAATTATTTACAAGCTTGGTATTTTGAAAGCAAATTTTGCATTGACATTAGTATGGGAGCTTGGTGAAATAATAGTGCAATATTATTTAAGCTCAATAATTGCTGCCATATTAATGCCAACAACATACATACGGATGAGCATGGATTAGGTTAGGTTCCACTGGCAGCTGCAATTAAGCGTAGCTCACGTGGATGCAGTTATTATTTCCCGTTGTGTTACCATGTTTTATGTTACCTGGGTATTGACATTCTCACACAGACATCATGTTGATTCAATGAAAGAATGCAGGCTGATCAAATCAATGTCAGAGAAACAGAATTTGTTCCTGATGATTCTTTGACCAAACAGCTTGAGTCTTAGGTCGCTAAATGCCGGGCAGTGACAGAGAAGATGTTCCGTTGACCCCTCCTACTACTCTCCACCGCCTCTAATTGGCAATGAGATGAAATATGTGTGCAATAAGTTGCTGTCCCGTTTTGACCGAAACGCTTACATCATAGGTCGAACCGCTACGACTCAAGGTAGCTCCTCCACTTTTTATATAATTCCCGATTATTATTTTGATGTGCAATTATAGAAGGGATCAAATATGTGAGCCACTTAAAAGTATTAAAGTATTTAAATAGTTTTAATTTTTGGGAATACAAAATTTTAATTTCAAAAGATTTTTCTATTCGTGCTTAATTCCCAGTTTTTATTCTTGACAAAAACACTTGAAATTTATTGTTGATGGGATGAGCTATTCCTATGCGCATTTCACTGGTTGCTTAGGCCAGATCATCAGGAAACTTCATCCATAAAGATTTTAGACAAACTAACGATATTAAACCAAATAAAACTGTTAAACGTATAAGAATTATGGCAACAGTTCTACTTGTAACAATATCAAAGCTTGAACAAAACACATCAACAATAAACAACAGTGGGTTTATCTCATCTTACATTCCCCACTACAATTAGTTGAAATTCTCTCAACATTAATTGTAGTTGCAAGTAGGTTAAGAAAAACAAAATAAAAACAACAACAACTTACAAAAGATGTTTTCGAGAGGCAGAATTGGCCCCTTGTGATCCTATTTTTGAAAAACTACATAGCTTATGTGTTCATAAAAATATTATCTCAATCTATTTCAATCACTAAAATCGGTTTGATAGTTTCTGAGAGGCAGACATTTCCCCCTATCTTCCCTCGTGGTTCACCGATTTGACCCATTTCCAATAGGCTTGGTCCTTGTGCCAATAAGCACCTTTGTCTCTTATCTGCCAGCCAGCCGGACCGGCATCGTTTGTTCGACTCAGAAAGTGATTCTAAGTCGATCGGTATACTTTAGGGTGGGTCTAGGGTAGGGATGGGCAAATTAAAAAAATATTTCGATATATATCGAATCGATATTTTTTAAGAGTATCGATATTAATTGTTTGAAAAATATCGATTTATCGATATATCGAACGTATTTTGCTGAAACTATTACCAAATAAAAAAAAATATATGCACATTCTTATTATTATTATTATTATTATTATAAATGTATGTATAAAGATACATATATTGTTTCAAAGCCGCATTTTTTTTTTTTTTTTTAAATTTATTTTTTATTATTGAATCTTTCTTATCGAAATTTACAATATGTATTCAAATCTTAATTCTACTTGTTGTTTATTAGTTGTTACTAGTGTAACCACTAACTGCTGTATTCAAATTTTAAGACTGTCTTCTAGTTAGGCTCAAAGTATCGGTTCTTTTTAGCCTCTGGTGACCTTCGAACTGAAGCAAACCCCGAGCGAGGTAGTTAGGGTGGACCATTAGTTTATCGATGTAGCTTATTGAATATTTTTTAATTTCCTCCTGGATAGTGGGGACGTTGAGATCTCTGTGGATAATATCATTACGTATATACCATGGGGCGCAGACAATTTGTCGTAATATTCTAGACTGTCTTCTTTGAAGCTTTTGGATGTTAGATGCGCATAAAATAAATCTTTTCAAGTTCGTTTGACTTTACTGTTTTTATTTGAAATCTGCAATGAGAAAACCCCACTTTTTTCTAAATTCTTCTTCTTATAAATGCCAATCATATTAGATCTTCTTATTAGTTTAAAAAACATATGATGATGCAGTGATGCCAATTCTTAAAAAAACATATTGTTTGAAAACGGCTAAAATTTCGAGTTTTTAATGAAAACTGGCTTAAAAAAATATCGAATTCGATAACTGTATTTCAATATCGATATATCGGTATTTTAAATATCGGCGATATATATCGATTATTTTTTTTAAATATCGATATTTTGATACATCGATATTTTTTACCCATTCCTAGTCTAGTGCCAATATTTTAAGGCGTTACACACATCAGCACAAATGCAATATTGTGGTGTGGGTATAATAAATACGTTTGTCATGTGAGTAAAGTTTATACTTTTTTGTAGGTTTAGGATTTTATGTTTTATTTTGTCTTTTAACGTTTTTCCCTTTTTTATAAAATTTTTATTTCTAGCTGATGGTTTTGCGATGTTTTTGGAACCCAGAAAAACAATCAAACGGTAGTATGAAAACAAATATGACAATTTAAAAATGTGGATTTTGTCAACAAAAATGTGTACTCTGATGAAATTATTTCCTTAAAACAATTTAAATAGGAAATTTAAAAAGCAGCCTAAAGAAAATGCAACCAGAAGACACATACGAATGCAGATGGGCATATAGATTGAGATTTTATTAACTAAGGTAAAGATAAAGATACTTTTTTATTTGCAGTGCTGGTTATATTTAATAACATATTTAATAACACTTTTCTATTTTACGGAATAGTTTCTAATCTACATTTTAAAGCTCAAAAAAAAGTTATTTTACTTTATTTTTGATTTTAAACTATTATTTTGTTTTGCTAGTTCAAAACTTTTTGAATTGAAGTGCCTTTCCGTTTCCGGTTGCTGTGTATTTGTTCATGTAAATAAATGTATTTCTGGCTTTGTAAACAGTTTTGGAACTTGTTAACTATTTTCAATTTGTTGTGGCTGTTTATTTATTTATCTATTTATTCTTGATTTCGTCCCTTTTTGTTCTTGTCAATCTTTTGTGCCTTCTACTTTTGTTGTTTCTAATCTTTTGTTAAGCTTGGTATCATTTTCATATGAATTTTAAGCCCCTTTTATTATTTATTTTTTTTTATTTATTTTTTATTGTTCTCTATTGTTATTTTTACATTTTTTATTTAGGTTTGTATGATTTGCAAGTGTAGTTTGTTATAAATGTGACCTTTGACATGTCTGAAATTTAGCTGTTGGCATAATAAAAACAAGCACATGTCTTTTGTGAGTGATTCATTTTCAGAGTTGTGTCTTTAACTACCTGAAATATGTTTATTTATGAAAAAAGTTTGTCTGATTGAAATTAATTACGATTTCAAACGTTAGCCTTAATTGTTTGCAGTATTGTGAGTTTAGATGTACTCATGAAGATTGATGGGCTTTTTTTTTAATTGAGTCAGTAAAAAAAAAATTATTTATTTTATTTTTAAGGCTTACGGCAAATTTCATCAGTTAGAATTAATTATATATAACTTTAGTTATAATTAACTATAATAACACCTGTCAGTCAACAATATGTTATTTGACAGTAATAGCAATAGTTTTATAGCTGAACTGGGTCAGATCGGCTCTTAGTAAACTTTATTGCAATAAAATAATAATAATACTATTGTTCGATTAATGGTCAAAATTCGACCTTAAATTTGTATCTACATATGGAAGAACACACTAAGTTTATATGAATTTACATGTTCCGTGCATTTTTTTAGTGTTTTAGTGGATCGATTTGGCGGGGGCCAACTTCTGGACGTGACTGATTTTAATTTTGTAAGTTCAATATAAAAATATCAGAAAATATGAATTGAAAATCAAAACAGTTTAAAAAAATCTCCTTTATAGATTGTCATCCACTCAGGACATTGCATGTTTAATTTGATATTTCTATGTCTTATATTTACGAAAATAAATCAAAGTTGCAGATGTTGAATTTTATTATGATTGATTTAGTTACCCGTTTTCCACCTTACAGAAAAAATTATAAAACACTTGCATCATTCCCGATATGGTTTTTGCTTTAAAATCTTAACGTACATGCATATCGGAAAATATAAACTTAATGAGAAGCAAGAGTTCTCAATTTTAGTTTTAAACATGAAAATAATGTGTTTTTGTCTTGTTTTCTTATTTTTGTTGTTTCCACACACAAAAAGCCAATCGTTTTAAATATACTTGTGTAGTGGTGTTGTATTTGTATCAACAACAAACTTTGATAAGTTAAATGAGATTAAAACCCTCGCTTTGTAATTTTACTCTCAGAGTGGCACTTCTAAAGGAAAGTTAAATCTTTTTTCTTGTTTTAAAAATTTGGTACTTATTTTAAGAAATTCCGGGATTGGCTTTTGAAACTTGTCCCATTAAGGATTGTTTTAAGTACGTTTTAATGCTATTCGTACTTGAATGTTTGAGTACGGCTCGTACTTAAAGTAAATATACAAAACTTAATTTATCCCGAGTGTTTTTCTTCCTGTGAAATCAATACTGTTTAAAAGTGTCTCTTTGAAATAACAATATAATTTTTTTCTACATTTCGGGCTCTGACTTTTTCAGCCTACCGTGAATTATGCATATCGTGAATTATTACTTTTTTGTTTTTACCGGTTTGACATTGGCCGTGTGTTCTTTGTTTTAGTGGCAAACGAAACTTTAACTCGGCTATAAGTTCAGTTCAGTTCCTGGTCAGATTTCGGCTCCCAATCAATGTTCACAAGTTTTATTCATTCTCTCTTACTAAGCTTACCAACATTGTACATTTAAAATAATTATCTTATATATAATTACGGTAACAATTTTTTGTGGTTGATTTTTAAGTGTCTTATCGTCCACCGATTTTAATAAAACATATATCCTTTTAAAGGTGTAGATATGCACGAGATAAATTAAATAAATAAAAGTCGGAAACCTATTTTAATGACTTTTAATGAAGATCTGTGTTTCTATTTTTTACTTTGATAACATTTCATGAAAATCTTATAAATGAAATACGGGGATATGCACAATACATTTTTTTTTGGAATTAAAGTGTCTGAAAAGCGTTTAATTTATCTTGCAGACACACGTACACTGATGGGTGAAAAGTGCATTTTGCCGTTCTCTTTACCCATTAGCGCCCAATTTTCATTTTATACTTTGTTAGCTATTTTCGAAAAATTTTATTTATTCCATTTTTTTCCATTATTATTTAATTAATTAATTATCGATTTTAACGTAAGTATATGCCAAGTGGTCGAATTTCGGCCACCGGGGATCCTAGTTACAATAAATATGTAAGTACTGTGAATTGAAATAAGTGTGGCCGTATTTTATTTAAAACCCTTTCCATCGTCCCTGGAAACCCCATTTCCCCCGCTACCGGGCTTTGCCCCTCATGGGCTCTGCTCTACACCATCACGAGGTTTAATGGTACTTATTGTACAATTACCCTTCCCTATTTCATATTTCATTTTAATTAAACTTATCAGCATTTCTGCATAGTTTTCCCTTAATTGTGTGTAATAATTACATCACAATAAAAAATATATATGTACGATAAAAAATATTGAATAAATTTTTTGAAATCCACTCATATTAGATTTAATCAAATAAATACATTAGACTTGACTTCAATACTTCAACTGCAATTAACTGCCTGTTTTTAGAAAATGAAAATAAGTGAGTGAGTGAAAAATTATATTGAAAACAAAAACAAATTTTCGTTTTTTTTTTTTTTTTTTTTTAATATAATTTCTCACTCACTCACATGTTTTCATTTTCTAAAAACAGGCAGTAAATCATGTAATTTCAATTAATATTAATTAAATCTTCGTTCTCTTTAAATCAGAGTACGAAAACAAACAAAACGAAACGTTTGCTTTCGTTTTGTTTTATTCTTTGTAAAACAAAACCAAAACAATGAGAATGATTGTTCCATTTCGTTTTGTATTTTTTTTTGCTCGTGAGCACAAATTGTACATTATTATAAAAACGTACACAGCTGGAAAAGAAAAGAGTAAGAACAAGATTGAAACATTTAGAGAAAAACGTTTGACAAACGTTTGGTAATTGATTTACTCACTACTATTGTTTCTAAGTGAAATAAAAAGAGAGTTTTTTAGGCTTTTTTGTTTTTATTAATGCTTATTTTGGCAACCATAGTAATTAAAAAAAAAAAAAATTAAATTAAATAAAAAGAAAACAGAATAAAAAATAACGAAACAAATCATTGTTTGGACGTGGCATTGTGGATTTTACTCTTGTTATGCCACTACAAAAACCAAACAAGAACAAAATCAATTACTCAAAATAAAACGTCTCTCTATCTCTTTTGTACTCAGATGTTCGATTGTAACGATAACTTAAATAATGCAGATGAGTTGAAAGCCAATTGTTTCGTTTTCTCCCTTTGACACTTGAAAAGTTTTTGTTTTGGTTTTGCCCATGTACAATACAATTTAAAAATTTTGAATAGTTTTGTACATTTTGCAAACGTTTGCGAAATGTTTTGTTTGTTTTCATACTCTGCTTTAAATGAACTCCTTCTTCTAGAGATTTGCTAACAACGTAAATGTTTGTTTATAACCGCTAAATTTCAATTGTATATTATTTTGTTGGACTTTTTATTAATTAAATCAATTGCATTGAAAGATTTCTGAAAAACTGATTCCAACCACAATATATTGCAATTTCAACAAGATTTAATTTTTCAAATTATTTGTTTCAAACGCTAATTGATTGCAGTTTTTTACAGCTCTTTGTCTACAGTTTAACTCGATCAAATAAACGTCTGTATGTCTGATTATGTGATTGTGTTTTCAAGGTTGCTTGTTACATTCTAAAAGCCCCAGGCAAAATTGGGGGACAGTTTAAACAATTTCTTGCAGATGAATATAAAGTGGACAACCCTACAACAATTGTGCTAATGAAAAACTTCATAACACTCAGTCAGTCATTAAACAAGAAAACAATACTAAATGCACAAGGCCAGAATTTGTTAAAGTTTCATGGTCTGACAAACAATTAAAAAATTAATTATCAAAGTTTCAGTATTTTTAACAGACGACTATTCACAAAAAAAAAATCACTTTGTTATGTGATTTTAATTGAATTCAGCTTTCTGAGGCCTTATTTTGGGAGAACTATTAGTCAAACCTAAAAAAACCTGAAAAATCTGGATATGGATTAAAATTTACAGTTTTAAGTCTTTATGATACGGTAAGTAAGGGCCTGACCAGACCCATAAAAATAATGTTAGATATAATAATTTAAATTATTTACTCAATTCTTTTAATATGCATTAGAAAATATAAATTATTGTTTTAATACAATGTACAAAGAACAGCAAGGTTTTTCATCCACAGATCCATTTGCGCTTGATTAACGAATTTAATTAAAAATTATTTGTTTTTTCACAACAAATATATTAAAAATGTAAATTTTACTTTTTCAGAATGTTGAGCGAACTATACGTTAGGAAATCGTAGGCTAAGGAAGATCAACTGGTTTTTAAAAACCAGATACATTCACATTTTAAAATCGAATTGGTCTGGCCAGATCCATTTGAACATCAGAGGGTTAAAGCAATTTTGGCTGCAGACCAGTGTAATTAACGCTAATTTAAATATTACTCATACGTACCTTTTGGTTAGAAATTATCAGGGTTTGTTAAGCAAAATTAATTTGGAATTTGTCGTGCCAAAACTGTTTATTGTAAAAATATGTACAAAATATCGCGCAAACTTTATATAAGAAAGCTCTTCATAAAAATTTGTATTTCTTGCTACACTCCATCACTATAGAATATATATAACTTTAAAAGCTTTGTTCAGGGAAATAAAATAAAGAACCGATGCTACCCAATATCTGTACTCTTTTCAGCATTATTAAGCTTTTATTTAAGTTTTCACAACACTGAAAAAATAATTTCGATTCACTCAGTATCGACTAAAGGAACTAAAAATAAGATTGCTTTCGAATCGAAAAAGAATTCGATCACGTCTGCCAGAATTAGCCCCCTGTTTTTAATATGTACTACGTTTTGAATATGAAGAGCAAAATAATAACAATAATAATAATAATAATAATTACTTTAGTGGCTCATGAAGCTGCTACAATCAAACTTCTTTTCACGAGAAGTTAAGGACCAACCTTAACCTTCGCTTTCATAATCCCTACCCGGGTAGAGAAAGCGACTTTCATTTGCAAATAGCTGAGCGAGTTTTCATCAAATCTGAAAATTCCACCGAGTCAGTTATCAAATTTTCGACTTAAAGCATAAAATGCAACCATAAATGATTTTACTGCAGAACTTCTTACTGTTTTTGTAATGTTGTCTTTTTTTCTACGTAAAGTAATAGTATCTACCCAGGTAGGTATATCGAAATTTGTATGAACACTTACATTTCCTAATATAATCATCGGAAACTTTTAGAAAAACAATACATCATGTAAATACATGGATTTTTGTTTATTGAAATTTAAAATTTACAAAAAAGTGAGAAAAATATATTTATTTATATACGCAAATTGTGTGAAGATGAAGATGGGCCCATATGACAATCTTCACACTTTCTCTGGGTGCAGCTGTGTTCAACGCATACGGGCTTCTTGCTTGCCGTGCAGCTCTCTTTCTTTTAGAACAACGGCAGCACATGTAGCACCAACATTTTTGTTTGATGCGCCAACTTGCATCTCGTTCCGGGATATCATCATCGTCAAATTCTTCATCTTCGTAGTTCGATACAGAGAGTGATTATTCAGTAATAATAAAAACAACTTAATATTTTTCCTCTCAAAAATATACCTAAAATACATTCAACGGCTGTCTTGATGGCAATCTCCTTGACTGCCATTTGGTCTTTGGGCTAGGACCCTAATTTGCGAATTACAAAGCTCTTCACCCAAGATCTGTATACATTTTCTATGTCGCGATTTCTTTACCGCACTATGTGGACTGACTTATCTATGCCAAATGTTTTAAAACTGCGAAAATAAAATAAGAAACTAGTTTATCTCTTGTTTTACCAATCACTTACAGAAAGCGTCGCGAAAGTTTGTGTTGCAGTTATATATTTTTGATCTACTTGTAATACAAAAGTAGCCATAAGCCAAACAAATATGAAATCAATATAGTGTGACCTACACCACTTTTGAGCTGACGGCCTCATACATATATGCTGCCAGGGCCAAGATATCCAAAATGTTGTAAAACATCGCAGAAGGCCAACGAGTTGTTTCCCTTTTTGTGGTATATGTATTGGGACACCATTTTATCCATTGCGTCCACACTGTTCTTGGTTTGATTATACAACAAAATCATTTCTGGCTTTTGTTTTATATCGGACACAGTTGCATCTCGATGCATGGACGATAGCAACACTACAGCTCTTCGTAGTAGAAAAAAGCAGATAAATTACCAAAAGTATAATTTTTTAATAATATTTCTTTTTGCTTTGTTTGACATTCAGCCTGGCCCACGATGTCACACGTTAAATTTCGCATAGAAAATTACATTTAAAACAAAACCAAATTTTAGAAATTGTTTTTGTTTTAAATGTAATTTTCTATGCGAACGTTAACGTGTGACATCACGGGCCTGGCTGATTGTTTGTAATTTTTCCCATATAAAATTAAGAAAATATTATTATATCTACCCGGGTAGATACTATGTGTTGACGTAAAAAAATTCTTCATGAAAGCGAAGGTTAATGTGCTTAAGTTGGTTTAATTAAATGCGCGAATACATGTAAATTATATGAGGCAAACCAAAATGAACTTAAGGAAACTTTTTGCTTAGTTTAATGAAACTGTCATTTGCTTAAGCAAGGTGCGAATCTAATCGCACATTCCATACGGAATCAAATGTTTTTTTCATTTTGTTTTTGTTTTTCTAAGTACATTTGAGAGAATTTTTGTTAATATTTGACAGTAGGTCAAGCAAGGCTATGTATATTATGGTTGAGCCTTTATTTAAATCTCCAGAGTTGGCGTAGAATTTACGGCAAAAATCATGTTTTATGGGAACGCTACCACTCTTAATATCTTATTATGCGAGGACATTTACATTAGATCCTGCTGAAACAATAGACCAAATTATTCAATTCAATTCAATTCTAAATAAATCTAACATCTGTCAGTTATTTTTCGCTTAAGTTGATCTTTCTAAACCTGCCCAGGTGATTCAAATATACAGTAATTTTAGTCTCCGGGTCTATAATCGTAAGCAACCACAGGAAATAATTATTATAATTTTTTTCATATTTTTTATAATAATTTTTCAGGTACAATAAGTTGGCACTTTTAAAAGTAGTTTTTAATTATTATGAATTAATGGAAATAAATAACTGTTATACATGTTAATTATATAAAATTGATAACACTGTGCTACCTGCACAGTGTAGCTGCTAAAGTAAGCGCTCGTATTCGCGATTAAAAATTTTATTTATAAAGAACCATAGAATGACATTTTTTCAATTTAAGTCAATTCTACTCTTTTAAATACGATTTTTTTTTTATTGTTTTATTTTTGAGGAAAACATTTTTTTCCGCAATTTTTTTAATATTTTTTTTTTCTTAGAATATTTCGCTCATTTGCTGCAAGACCGGCATAATTCAAATAATTCCATTTCGAGATAAACGCATTTAAAGTTTTTGATTTACACTAACTTCTTAGAAAAAAAGAAGACACATTCTCTTCAAACTGGGAAAGTATAAAAGGTATAAATATGAATTTAATACACAATATAAAGAAAAACAAAGCGAACAATTCTGCATCTCTAACTCCAAAATTTCATTTTTTGAGTTATGCCGGTCTTGCAGCAAATGAGCGATTTCATATTTTTCTAATCCTTTTTGACTATATCGTCGGCTAAATATGCAAACCTGCGGGCTCCATTTCAGCACATTTTACAGGAGAGACAAAAAACTTTTTATATTTCATATTTACAGCTTGAGAGTTGAGTTGAGTTGGTTTTATACACTTCAAGACTCAAATTGAAGAAAAACTCCATGCTGGTCGACGATTCGTAAATTTGTCTGCCACACGGCATAGCAACCTCAATTAACTTAAAAAGTTTATTTAGCAGGTTTGCATATTAAGCCGACGATATACAAAATAACAAAACTTTGAAGGTTTTATGTGTAGAAAAGATATTTTTGCGAAATTTTTTATTGATATTGAAGTAATTGCAAAGTCAAAACAAGCAAAATTATAAGATATTTTTAACTTTGACTGTGTTTTTGCTTTTAATGTAATTTTTGGCGTTGCATGTTACACTATAAGGGCCTTAATAAAACTCATTTTATGTAAATTGATGCAAAGAGATTGTACAGCGGCACAGTGTTCGACTTCTCCTTTTGTTATACATTTTGAATTTACTTCTGTTCTTGACATGTCTTAATACCCAGATCAAGAGTCTGAAAGGTCCTTAAATAATCAAAACAAACATTCTTAAATATTTTATTTTGACTAGCTGAAAAAAATTTCTTTTTCGATTACCAAAAAATTTTCCTGCAAAGGGTGTCATATTTTTATTGCTTTTTAACTTACATATACATATATTTGAAAACTCTCTTCTTGTGGTAGTACTACTCTCAATTTGTTTGTTACCCTTTCATGTTATAAACACGTGTTCTTTTGTTTATAATAGAGTATGAAACATGTTTTCGAAAAAGCCGTATATTACAGTCGATAATACAGTACAAAATGTATAAACATATGCACGTTTTTTGTTGGGGAAGGTTATTGAAAATGAAAGTTTCGAGGGATTATTTAACATATATATTTCTCCTTATGTCGTGTGTTATGGAAAGTAATTTTTCGGTTTTTAGAATAATGTTTCATTAAAGGCCAACTGTTTCATTAGCAAAAGGCAGACAAAATAGCACTATACTTTAACATCAGTAAGATATGTCTATTACGTGCCAATTGTTTCCAAAAGTTAAAAAAATATTTATTTTGATTTAATACAATATTTTTTAGGAAATTCGATATACTTACAGATTTTCCCACTGCACAGTAGTAGTTGGTAAAATTTAAAAACCTAACAAAGCTTAAGTCAGAGTTTTATTTACTTTTGGTTAACCCTAGAACACACACCCGGGTACAAATGTATCCACTTGCAACTTTGCAGTGCTGTAACTAAGGTACGGCTTAACTTAAGGAATATAGATTTCGGATCTATGAAACATGAGTAATATTTAATTGTTTAAAGGTTATTTGATGCAATTCGGATCAGTACTTCAGGAGCTACGAGCTTTCAAAGTCGACACCTACGTTAATACACACCCGGGATACGTTTGTGCCACACCAGTTTATATCAAAATAAATAAAAGGCAACAAACCATTTTATAGTGTGTTTAAATTATATTATTTTATTTGAAAAATGTAAATTATAAATTATTGTTACATATTGTGCACTCGGTATGGGTGATCAGCTAAATAATGGCGAATGCACAACAACATCAAAAAACAACAGTTAGAATATCCAAATACTACAACCACTTGTTTATCACTTAAATAATAGTTGCCTGCATGCACTCTTTTGCTTATATCTTTTGAACCATGTAGAATGTTTGCACGAAACACTACAAAAACATTTTTAAAATATTTATTTACGCTTTAAAAAAATAAAAATTAAATTTAAACGTAAGAAAAAGCCAAAATAAGCTAGTAGGTACAAACGTATCCCGGGTGTGTGTTCTCGTAGAAAAAGTTGGGTATGCACCGAACGGTTAACGATTTTTTGTTCAAATCGTACAGAAGAATGTTGATATTTCCAAAATGTTAATAAGGAGAAAATTTTCATTTTCACAGATGCTAAAGTTAAATTTATTCCTCCATTTCCTTGTTGATTACTTTACAGTAATTTTTTCTTAACACAAATCAGATTTTCTTCTGTAAAAGTAATATTCACCACCTACTGAGGTGTATTGAACGAAATAGAGAGTGGAAGCTGACATTCGATAAAAATACATTAAAAGAGTCAATCAGAGAAAAAGAGAAATAAATATAACTTAAAAATTTTCTACTCGTTTTCGAAGTAAAAAAGCATCAATGAAGAGCTGTAGAAATTAAGAAAAACGAAAAAAAACAAAACGAGCAACGCATATTTTTCAAATAGTAATATGCGAAGGCTAAAACTGCACGGACGTATTCAAGTCTGAAGAAATAATAATAAAACTAGATAGGAAAAAAATAAAAAAAAAAAATTAAGTATTTTTTAAAATATAATTATGAATTAAATTTAAAAAGATAAAAAGAGATATTAGAATTATATCATACGAAAGTTTTTCAATAAAAATAAAAAAAAAAAAAAAAAATTGGAAACATTCAACGATTTCCTCCAAAAATTTAAAATTTACGTTCTGCTAATGAAAGTGAGTTAAATGTAGTTATATTTGTTGATGTTGTTGTTCTTTTTAATTATTGTTGGTGTGGCTGGGCTTATCATTTTCGTTGTTTTTCAAAGTGCGAAAGTTAAAACCTCTTGAATGGTGTAAAACCGCATACAATGGAATTTGTGTAAATGTCTTTAGATATTAGTTTTTCGCCTTAAAATGTTTTCGTTAGATACCAGAAGTTTGTTTTTTTTTTTTTTTACCTAAACGTCTGTATGCTTTCATCTTATGTGTTTCTGCCAGTATTACTGAGGCTGCAGGAGTAAAAATTATGTTTTTGGGTAAATTCAACAATATGAAATCATATTGAGTTTCAGTTCAGTGATGTGTTTAAATCTTAAAAAAAATAATGTGAGTAAAAGCAAATGCATGTTTTTTAAGCACTCTAAAATATTTCAAGGTTTTTGACTATTAAAGCAAAAAAAAAAAAAAAAAAAAACGGAAAGTTCATATTTGTTTTATACGTGAGTGTTTTGTTTTAAACTTAAAAAACAGCAAACTAAACACCAAGAATAAAAGATTTTTTTAAAATGAATGAATGAATGTAAAACATCTAAATTATATGAAAAAAATATAATAAATACCAATTATTAATATGGTTTGGGCGCTATGGTTTCGAAATCCATATTCCAGATCCATATTTTTATGGCTCTAGGTAAAATGAAAAGTCGATAATGCTGATTTTTGAAACCAAACAGATCGCATATATAGACAATATTATTTTAGCTCAAGCTCATTTCTCACGCCAACTTTGTCCCACAAAATTTTAAAATAAGGAAGAAAGACAAAGCGTAAATAGTAAAAACTCAAAATATATTAAATTCGTTTGTACTTATAAGCCAGTGCCCATGTTCTGTAACTCTCGCGTCGAGAAACTTTTCGATTGAAATGTGTGAAATGAAACCAAAATGCCATATATTGATATTCAATTAACTGTGTCTATATTTTTTTTTTTTTTGGCGAGTACTAGCTATCACGTAAGGAATTAACTCGCCAATTTACAGAAAAATTGTGTCTGTAACATTTTTGAGAGAATGGTTCCCGCTTTGTACTGTCAAATAAACTCACGAAAAAAATGGGGCTAGAAAAAATTTGAACACTAAAGAACGATTAAAAATTAAAAATACAAAGAAAAATACATAGTAATAATATTTTGTTCTTGGCACATTTTTTCATTGTTTAATTATTTTGTTTTTAATATTAATATAATATACACGAATTTTTTTAAAGCTCGTTTGCAAACAAGAAACATTAAAGTCGCACTTTACATTATAAGGTATATCCGACGGTTGTATTTTCGCGCCGTCGTTAAAAATTTTAAAATTTTGGTCGCCGTCAACTGGCGTTCAGAACGCCTGCAATGTCACATCGGCTTCGAGTACAATGTTATGATATTTATAACGTAACGACGTAATCTCTTTTGATAGTTTTCCACATTAGTTACAGACACACTTGTTTTTCACTTTTCGAGAAACGATAGAATATTTTGTTTCACATCTTTTCGATGCGAGAAGTTCTCACTAAAGTTACAGCATATGGGTACAGATCACAAATCAAACCTCTAATAGCCTTTTTACACAGACCATCATCTTGCATCTGCCATACATTTGCAAAGCTATTACTATATCGCACCTGTACCCATGTTCTGTAACTTTAGTGAGAACTTTTTGCATCGAAAAGATGTGAAACAAAATATTCCATCGTTTCTCGAAAAGTGAGAAAAATGTGTGTCTGTAACTCATGTCGAAAACTATCAAAAGAGATTACGTCGTTACGTTATAAATGTCAAAATATTGCATTCGAAGCCGATATGACATTGCAGACGTTCAGAACGCCAGTAACACATATCGTTGACGGCGACCAAAATTTAACATTTTTAAACGACGGCGGCAAAAATACAACCGTCGGCTATATAACATACAACCGAGCGACTTGAATGTTTGTTGTTTGCAAACGAGCTTTGAAGACATTCGTATATTTTATTAAAATTTTAAAAGCAAAATAATAAAACAATGAAAAATGTGCCAAGAACAAAATATTATTATTATTATTCTTTGCATTTTTAATTGTTTTTTAGTATTAAAATTTTTTCTCGCCCCATTTTTATTCGTGAGTTTATTTGACAGTTCAAAGCGGGAACTTTTCTCACCAAAATGTTACAGACACACTTTTTCTGTAAATTGGCGAGTAATTTCCTTACGTGACAGCTTGTACTCGCCAAAAAAGTTACAGACACAGTTAAGTGAGAAAAACTGCTGTTTGTTTCAATTTATGGCATTTTTGTTTCATTTCACACATTTCAATCGAAAACTTTCTCGACGCGAGAGTTACAGAACATGGGCACTGTTCATCAAAAGTAACACAACTCAAAAAATTCTATTTTCCACTTTTTTGAAGGAAACAGTGTATGATTACCATATCTAACGACTGTAAAATTTTTGGTATTCTATTTGTAATATTTCATGAGAGAAATGCCTTTATGTCTTTCTTTGCGTACTCATATTGTTTGTTTTGATTCAATTAAAGAGTTGTAATTTTAGTTGCGTTGAAGTGTTTAAGGGTTATGGTGCTCAAATGAATCAGCGAAACTGTATTAATTCGAGTTGTGATTGTTTTCATGTTAAAAATCTGTTTATCAATAGCTGTTGATTTTGGGTTGTGATAAGCATAACTTGAAATAATATTGACATGTAGATCAAAAAATTTCATGAAAACTGTATTAAATCAAAAATCCGTAATAATTTCGGAAAAAGGAAGAAGAGAAATAAATTTTGTGATTTATATAAACATTATATTTGTTTATAACAATAATTCCATCATATTGGCGGAATTAGTTTTTTGCCTCTACTGAAAACTTGTAAATTTTGAGTTGTGTTACTTTTGATGAACAGGTGCGATATATCCATAAGAAATACATAGGCAACAAATCTACATCTTTCAACATCTGTACAAGATGTTCCTATCTCATTTTATATTACTCTACATCTTTCGCTAATTAAAGTGTCATCACTAAAAAAAAGTGCTAAACAAATTTTATTATTATTGTTGCATGACTGGCGAAATTAAAGAAAATGTTTTTTTTTTTTTTTTATAAAATTTTAATTATGTACTATGTATTGATTTTTTGTTTGTTAATTTTTATTTTTCTACTACTTTTTTGTTTGTGTCTTTGGTACATTGTATGATTTACAGTTTTGATTGATGGTAGATGTAAGATGTGAACAACGCATGTTTGACATTTTTAACATCACCCATGCATTCACCTAAATGTTAGTCAATGTAAAGAGTCCATAACGGCTTTTATTTTGTGTTACACTTTTTTATAT
This sequence comes from Pollenia angustigena, assembly GCA_930367215.1. NCBI lineage: Eukaryota > Metazoa > Arthropoda > Insecta > Diptera > Polleniidae > Pollenia > Pollenia angustigena. Next base: position 123,646,337 of record OV884058.1, read on the forward strand.
TTTTTTCAGTTTCGGTTTTGTTATCTAGTTATGACCCCTTTCCCACTCGGCAAGTTACTTGCCGACAACAACGAAGTCTGTACAAAATTGTTTTTTCCTTACTCCGACCTTACCGCTGACGACTACAAACCAAAAGTTGCCCAAGATAAGTTTTTTCGGGTTTTCCTCTTTTGATTTCAAAAATGTTATAAAGTAAGTTTTAATTAATTAAAAATAAATTATTTGGTTAATTGTCGGGGGAAAAAATATGTTAAACCTTTTTGAAATAATGATTATATTGGACTTAATTTGAAAATTAATATGAATTACTAATATTGTCTTTATTTGAGTTGTGAAAAGTTAAGGGAATAAATGGACTAAATTTTTAGTAATAAGTTCTTCAATTTTCTTTCGGAATTATATTTTAACTTGCCTAAATATAATAATGGTGGGATATGGCAGGGTCAGTTACAACTTGACCTGGACAAATAGTTTAATCTGAAAATAAATTGTTATCCATTGTTCAGAACTCACTAAAGAAAAATTGGTGAACAATGACGTTACAGCCACGCAAATTTTGCTTGCGTCACTGTCTTATTTAACTAGAAAAATGTCGATATAATAAACTACGCATGTGGTTTGTACAATCGTACAATTTTTACATATTGGTCAAGCCGATTGTGTAGTTTCTTACGCTCTTACTTTTGAAAATGTAGTATTTCCTCGTTTATATTGTATGAGTTTTGTTTCTGATTTTTGCTATTGTTTCATTTTAAAAGTTGCATTTATGCTTACAACGTGAAATTTGTTTCGTGGATGTACATGTGACAAATAACAAATTTGTGCCCGAACTAAAATACATTTTTGTGTCAAGTGAGGGAACAAACCAAATCGCACTGCATGCACTTGTCTACTGATCTTAATTCCAATCTCACCTCTAGCCTACAAACAAACGATTTCCGTTAATAATATAATATTGCATTTTATGCGGTATTACTGGTACATGTGTTAAAAAAAAAAATAAATTAAATTATAAATTATTTTTGTCATTTTTAATGTGCAGTTTTTTATTTAAACAAAAAAATAAGAGATAATTTTAATTTTTATTCTTCCAACAACGCTACCATACTTTCATTAGATTTCATACATTTTGCAAACAGAAAATAATAAAAAACAAGTAAAAAAAGTAACCACAGTATACAAGAAACAGTTTTCGCAAGTGTTCCATATTAGTACCCATGACAATCAGAACAAAATTATGATAATCGATAAATAATCATGTAAAAGTTCGTTGTGCCGAATATTATTTAGATCAGTGTTTAAAAATAAACACTAAATATCGTTTTTTAATGTTCGGTTCGGTAGATTTGAGGAAAACACAAACGCTAATAGTGTTTGCGTAGAAAATCATAAAAAAATAACGTTTCCCTGTTAGTCATCTTTCGAACACAAAAATATTACTGTTTTTATCAAACTCAACAAAAGATGTGAACATTTAATTCCGTTCGGTTTTTTTTTTGAAAACCCACAAACTTTACTGTGTTCGGTTCGGCTCGTTAATGTTCATCCCTTTTGGCTGGTAAAAAAAAACATTTTAACAAAAACAAAATACACACACGAAAAAAACATTATAGAACATTAAAATATAATGTTTGTCTACAGTATCACTACAATTGTTCTGTTTTTTAACGAAGAACCGAACATTATGTAATGTTCGGTTCTTTCTTGAAAATAGTTACGAACGGTATTAAGGGTTGTGTATGTCTACGCAATCACTAAAAAAAAGAATATCGTTCCTGGGTGTGTGAGCCGAACGTTAAATAATGTACTGTTTATTTTCGAACACTGATTTAGATATCTTCATCTATATGAAATTTGTTGCCTTTAAGTGATTTTAGGAAGGGGGTTTATATAGTAAGCTTAGGACCCACCAGCAAAACATTTTGTCATGTCAAACTAATGACGTTGTTGAAGTAAATGAGTGATATGTATTTGCGTTTTCTTGTACAAAAAAAAAAAAAAAAAAAAAAAAAATAATAATTTTTCATTCCCTGACTTATCTACGCCAAATGGATTAAAACTGTGAAAACAAAATAGGAAACTAGTTTATCTCTTGTTTTACCAATCACAAACAGAAAGCATTGCAAAAGTTTGTGTTGCATTTATTTATTTTTGCTCTACTTATAATACAAAAGTAGCCATAAGCCACACAAATATGAAATAATAATATGCAATGTGGCTTGCACCACTTTTGAGATGACGGCCTCATATAGTATTATTATATCTGTGGCTAAAAGGAAAAAGTGCTTAAGTTGACTTGAACTTAATTGGAATTAATGGCACCTTTGAGTTTTTTACATACAAAAAAAGTACACATGGGTAAAGTTTTAATTAGTTTGAACGATTTTTCAGAAGGATATGGCAAAATGACTTGTGTCATAAGCTTTTCTAAAATACTTAAAATAAACTAAAGCAGTTTTTGCTTATTGGCAACATATAAACATATGCGTTATTATTCGTTGCACAATTGAATTCTTGAAATACGCTTCGGACAAAACATGTTTTTCTCAAAGCCTTATAAATCTTAAAAAATATTCGCCTATACCCCTAGTCATATACTTAATCGTGCAGTTTGCAACAATTTGTGTGAACTTACTTGTGTGTCGTATGTAGTGGACATATACATAGAATCTACAATGTTTACTTGTGTGTCGTATCTGGCGTACGCATATAAACATTTGTTGTTGGAATATTAACAGAGAAATTAACATACAAATTATTTCATACACACATATTGTAAACTCACTTAAAAAAATTATATGTTTTTCTCTTTTTGTTCCCACTCTCATTGCTGCGTGTATTTTACATTTCCTTGTATATGTTTGAGAGACTTTTTTATGCCAGCAATTTCACTATAGTGAATAACGCAAATAAGAGCGCTAACTTTGTAAAACGGTTATCATCATCAAATTCAGCGTACCCGAATTAGCTTTACTAGTACGGTGTCCAATTTGTATAAGTTTAAGACTAGAACATAGTTTAATTTTTTTCAATTTCTGAAGGCAAAAATTAACAACACGAAAATATTTGAGAACCAAGTCAAAAACACAAATGTTATAGTTTTCAACATTTTAAATTCTTGATTTTTTTTCTTGCAAAAATAATTGTTACTTATTCCAACTTTTTTAAGTTATTTAAAAGTTTTTATGTCTTACTTCTCCCATAGATGACCGCAAAGGTTACCAATCGATAACAAAAAGTAAATTTGAAAAAAGCTACCGCTTCAAGATTGTTGAAGCAACTAACCCTTCCTAAAATTTTAAATGGTAACTTTAAAATCATTTTTAAAGTTGAACAATTTTGTGTGTTGTCGTATCATTTACTTGTTTTATATATATTTAAAAAGTTTTTTTATTTTTATTAAAACTACAACAAACCCTGAAAAACTTATTTCAACTTTAGATTTGTTGCAAAAAAAAAAAAAAAAAAACAAATAAAATTCACAATATTTTTTCTGTTTTAAGTTACTACATATAAAGAAACATTTTTGTTGTAGTAATAGCAGAGTTGGTTGCCCTGGCAATATCTATTAAATAAAATACATATTTAAATAACAAATTTCAAACAATAAATAAAATAGAAAATTCCGGGATTTTATATTGGGTGATTTTTTAAGAGCTATAGGAAAGTTAAAATAAAAATACATAAAATTCAGAAAAATTCATGAAATCTTTATTTGAATCGATAGTACGGTCCATATAATTTAATGCTTGAAGATTATTTAATGCAAATGTTGACCGTGACTGCGCCTCATCCGCTTAGTCCAATATTGGCATACTCTTTCTAACATTTCGGCCGGTATCTCATGAATAAATGCTTCAATGTTGTCTTCCAATGCGTCAATTGAAGCGTGCTGTGCGGCATGTGGCACAGTCTTGTGGAAACCACATGTCATGCAAGTCAAGCTCTTGCATTTTGGGCAACAAACAGTTGGATATCATCTCACGGTAGCGCTCATTATTCACAGTTACGTTACGATTCGCATCATCTTTGAAGAAGTACGGTCCAGTGATGCCACCAACCCATAAACCGCACCAAACTGTGACTTTTTCTGGATGCATTAATAGCTCTTGCAATGCTTCTGGCTGATCTTCACTCCAAAGTCGACAATTCTGCTTATTAACGTACCCATTGAGCCAAAAATGAGCTTCGTCGCTGAACACAAGAAGCGCGCGATGAACTTTCTTAACAGAGCACGCATTTTGATAATTTTGAAAATTCAATAATTTGCAAGCGTTGTTCGTTTGTAAGACGATTCATGGTTAAATTATAGACCAAACTGAAGATGTTTGACAGTGAAACAAAACACGAAACATGCGTCAGCTGTTTAAACCAGTGTGCCAAAAAGATAATAGCTAAAAAATCACCCGATTAAAAATAAAAAAAACGCTCTGAATAGTTTTATGCAAATTAGAATTATAATAAAGCATTTGTATATTTAAAACTGTCAATTTCAATCATAAAAGTAGATCATTATTAAATGTTAAAAAAAAATGTTGAACAAATTGGTTAAAAAAAAATTCTGCCTCAACAACTAACAAGCATAAAAAATATGGTTTATTACAATATTTGCATAAATAAGTAATTATTAATTTATTGTTTTTTAAAACTAAAAGGTTTATTCAAGGTTCAGTAGGCGTATACGTATTGTTAATATTTGTTTGCGGTCAAGCAAAATATTTCTTATACGCCAAGTTAACAATAACAATGAACATACCAATTTAGTTTGACAAATTTGTATTAGAGAATTTGTTAAAAGAGTTTTTTTAAATTGTTTATAACAACAACAAAATATGAAGAATTTTTTTTTTATATTTATATCATAATATAAATTAACCAATTAATTAAGAAAACCAATTTAATTTAATTAAAGATATAAATAAAAGCTAATTAATTAGTATTGTGGTTATTTTGTTGAACTATTTATGGTTTTTAATCCAAATTTTTAATATTTTTAATTAGGCTTAAGTTCATCAAATTTAATTTTCATTAAATTATTTTTATGAAGAAAGGAATTTTACAACATGAAAATGAATTAAAATTTACTGATAATTTTTCATTCTTGACTCAATCCGGGCTCGAACCCAGGTGTTTTTACGGACAGGTTACCCTGACATGTTTCGATTGCAACCACTCAATCTCCTCAGAGGGCTTGCCGTTTAACACTCGCAGCCATCGACGACTGCTGACGTCATTAGTCAAACATCAATCCTTAAACCAAATTGTATTTAACCTTTGGTAGATCGAAATTTGCTTTGAATGATTATCTATTTTAATTCATTTTACATGTTCTTCCTTTACTTCTGTTTTTTTTCGTACTTTTGTCAAGAATTCTTCTTGAAGTTCAAAGTACATATTTTATTTTTTTATTTTTTTAATTTTTTTTTGTCTTTCTTTTTCTTGCTGACCTTTTCAGCACAACTTGAAGGACAAATGCAAACATAGAGCTCGTGCCTTAGCTTTAACAATAATTAGTATTGTGGTTATTTTGTTGAACTATTTATGGTTTTTAATCCAAATTTTTAATATTTTTAATTAGGCTTAAGTTCATCAAATTTAATTTTCATTTAATTATTTTTATGAAGAATTATAATTATATCGTTACCTGGAACGTAAAAGGCCCAAGCAAACCAAAAATTCAAAAATTGTCTTTTTCAAACCAAATTAACGATTTTATAAGCAAAAACCGAAGGGTATATCTACAAAGGATTATATAGTTAAAGCTAACAAAGCCTAACTAACAGTTTTCGTAATATGCAACGTTGTCAATTGCCAGAACTGATTGGTTTTCTAAGAAAAATAAAAGAAAATTAATTAAAGGTGTTTTGTTTAAGCTTTGATATTGGTACAAGTAAGACTTATTCGCTTTAGGGTTTTATTTTTTTAATATTTTTGGCTTTTCTAAAATCTTTGGAAAAGGTTTCCTGATGAGCTGGCCTAAGCAACCAGTGAAATGCGCATATAAGCTGCTAGCTTTCCCTCAACAATAAATATCAGTGTATTAATTAAATATGATAAATTGGGAACTTATCACGTCATACAGAAATCTAATTATTAATTATGAACAGTTTAAGGCAATTTATCAATTTATTATTTTAAATAGTTTTGTTTTAGCTATACCGATTCTTTGATACCCTTCACCTAGTGTAAAGCAGACCATACACGATTCAATTCAATTGTCAAAAGATTTTGATTTTTTCAAGTTGACTACTAAGTCTTCCAATTCGATTGTACTGTGTGTGCTCAAGTCTCTTGATCAGCTGTCAAAATTAATTTTTGTAGTTAAGTATTTTAAAAATTGTCTTTTATTTCATTAAATTTTAAAATAAATTTAAAATCTTTCAATTCAGTTGATGAAGTTGTCAACTGAGTTGAAAGATTAAGTTGACAACTGAGTTGAACCGTGTATGGGGCGCATAAGAATATATCAGTACAAACAAATTATTAATAGTTTTTTATTAACTTAAATAATTGTCTTTAAAGTATTTCAATTTAATTAATGTGATTATTAGGGTATTCATTCGGTTAATCGTCAATCGGTTAACCGATTAATTACTACCCGATTAACTGATCGGTTAATTTCAAATTGGCTTTTTTCGATGAACGATTAAACCGATTAATTTCAGTCGATTAACCGATTAACCGATGTGATAAAATTTTCAATATTTTGTAGTATTATAACACATTTTTTTGTGATTTTAGAAAATATTTTTTCATAAAAACAAATCAGGTGTTCAGTGATCTTCATTTTAACACATTTTCCGCCGACTGGTGACTAAAATTACAATGTTTTTTATCTTTATCTGCGATCAACAGGAATGTGGGGAAAAATGGGTTAAATTTTTGATTAACAACACGTTTTTTCTGTTTTATGTACGTGTTAGTTATGTATTTGTTTCTTCTTATATCTTCTCATATCAGTCTTTTAACAGAATTAACCGAAACAATACGAAGTGTTTAAAATTAAAAAAAACTCTAAGGGCATAATGGAGTATTTTATATGTTTAGAGAGATCCTGGAAAATGACTGAGAAATTAGATATTCATCTACGATAAGTGAAAGAATTTTTTCCAAGTCAAGTTTTGGCAAAAAATTTTTTTTTTTACAAAATTATTTTAAAGGAATCCTATAACTACTAAAATTATCTCAGTTTATTTTTTTATAAATACATATTTGGGGGATATACAAGATAGTCATAAAGTCTTATGTTTTTAAAAAATTACAAGAAATATGTATATATCGTCGGCTTAACCCTTCTGCATCCCTTAGATATGTGCCCTTCCTATGATCCTTTGGGTCAATATGACCCAACAATAAAATGTTAACAGCATTTCATATTTAAGTGTAATAAAAACAAAAGCGATTCTATTGATTATTTGACCGAAAAAATTATTGATCGATGATTCTGAATGAAGATGAACTCAATTCAATAGAAAACAAATTTTAAAGTGGAATTAAACTTGCAATATCGCATGTTGGGTCATATTGACCCAAAGGATATTAAATGTGTGTAAATCGTGTTTTTTGGAGGGGGAAGGAAAAACTAAAATTTTATTATTTTCATTTAAATTTATAATTTTTGTCCCTGTAATGGATAAATTGAAGTTTCACGTCCATATCTTATATTAAAAGGGACAAATTTTGCGTTTGAAAACCAAAATTGGGTCAAATTGACCCAAGGAGTGCAGAAGGGTTAATATGCAAACCGGCTAAATCCACTTCTTATGTAAATTGAGATTTTGATGCCATGTGGCAGAGAAAGGTACACCTCGTCGACCAGCATGTGGTTTTTATTATATTTAAGTCTTGAAGTGTGTTAAACTAACTCTTGTGGGCAGTTATGAATAATCAATGAACACAGCATTATTTTGTTTGAAATACAACAATATTTATTTTAAACAATTGTAAAATATTATTTGGGATAATATGGCGATATGACTTGATAGCACACCCTGTGTATTAATTGAAAAATGCATATTAAATATTTATGAATTGTTTTTTTTTTTGCTCGTTTTAGTTCAAGAATTTGGTATGTTATTGTTTTTTTTTACTAATAAACTCCAAATAATAAACAATTAATGCGTTTTTATATATTGAAATTACTTAATTTACAAAAAAACATTATTAGTCGGTTAACCGATCAAAAAAAAAATTAACCGATTAGTAACCGATTAAACCAAAACCTCGGTTAATTAATCGGGCGATTAACCTATTAAAGCAAAAGGCCGATTAAATGAATACCCTAGTGATTATTGAATCAATTATTTTGTTTGTTGAAAGAAAATTAAACATATAATTTTGATTTAATTAACGTTTTAGTTATAAAATATTTATTGTATAACAAAAAATCTGTATTGATTTTTTTCGAACCTGCGAAAAATGTTGAGCAAAATTGATTATTTCACACGAAAATTTTGTCATGTATCAATCCCTGCAAATAAAATTGGACCACCTGACCCATTTTGATAAAATGGACTACTCCATGGACTAGTCCGATGTAATGCAAGCATGGACCATGCCATTGTTAAAAAGTGTTTGTAGTGAGACGACATGTCTTCGTTTTTTAACGACATACTTTCGTTTTTAAACGACTTCAAAACTAATCCTCTTGAGTATACCATGGAGTAGTTTTAAAACTACTCCTTACTGGTCCAAAGGTGGGTTATATACCATGGAGTAGTTTTAAAACTACTCCTTAGTGGTCCAAAGGTGGGTTATATGGTCCTCTCCTAGGACATCGTAATGTTAAATAGACCAGGTTTTTTCCATACGTTTGGGTTACTTGTGGACTAGTCCTGGTCCCTTGTGGACTACTCTTTACACGCGTGTTTGGACTGGTCCTATTATTTGCAGGGATATTATCTATCCTGCAAGTATGCAACATTATTTTTGTATGTAAGCAAAAACCATAGATGGGGGTAATTCAATAAATGTTGACTTAAATCATTTGTACCAGCTTTAGTGATGATTGGTACCAGCTTTAGTGATGATTGGTATTTTTTTTTTTTTTAATAGCACTCAAAAAATGAATTAGTATTGTAAATTTGTTCGCTATCGCTAACTGTGATTGTCTGCATAAAATCTGCACTCAATCCAAATTTGTAGTTCAAAATTTGAACTTGCAATGAAAAAGCTGTACGAAAACATAATATCACTAAAATTTAAAAAAATGTAATTTTGTACTTGCATGGTTTTCGATTTTTCCGTTGATATGCATAATCATAGAAAATTAAACTAAATGAAATTCTGTCAATAACGGAATAATTCTTGGATTTAATCATGCAAACACAAGTTTTGTATTTTAAATTGTGTGCAAAATTTTTAGTCAAATAAGTGAAGAAAAAAAAATTGCAATAAACTGCTGATTTAAATCAAACTATTTTTTTAGCACAAAATGTTGTAACATTATAGCAGCCATCGGCAAAATCAGGGCGCCGCGTTTTCTCTTTTCTCTTTTATTCTCTTGTATGCTCTTTTATTACGTACATGTGCACACACATTGCAGAGAATTTAACAACATTAACAACAACATATGTAAAATTCATACAACGCATATAATCGCAAAATGTAATAGTATAGGTTGCCGATGGCAGCATTATAGTCACTTATGTGTAGTGAGATTGAAAATTTTCAGATCTTCACATAACATTAACAAAATTATTACAATAATTTTAAACAAGTGCACTACCCCCATCTGTGACAAAACCATGTGATTTGATGAACAAAAAATTTCATTTGATTATAATTTTTGCACTTTTCTACATTTTTATTTTTGAAACGCTTGTTATAAACTCCACTTCATAAAAACAAAATAAAAAATTACAAAAAATGATTAGTTGTTGCTTAAAATTCCGTTCAAAATAATAGGAGCTGCACTTGTTTCGCACGGAAAATAAAAATGTTGCTAGAAACATTTCGCATGTTTTTCGTATATAAACAGAGTACAACTGTATCAACATTTTTTCGTTTGTATTTCACAGAAATTTTTTTTATATTGAATTTGAAAATATTTCGCACGAAATACTGAACAAAATACTACCAGGCTTTAAAATAAAAAAATAAATAAAATTTCAAAAATTGTTGTTGGGAAATGCCAAAACCTGAGCAATATTTTATTAAATCAATTAACACATTTTTGGAAAAGGCAAAGTTTTTGATAATTTTTTTAATTAAAATTAAAAATATAATTTGTTGGAAAAATATATATAAAATTTTTGGAAATCAGTATTAATAGGTACAAAATCAACAAACTGTTTGCTTGATTCTATGAATTTGTTGATTAGAGACAATTTTGAATTTTTTCTGTGTAGAAGGCTTTTTAGAGAATATACAAATTATGAAACAATTTGTATTAAACCTGATCCCACAGTATTATAGTTATATGCTGTTTTTCTTTTTATTTTCGAAGAATAAGGAATATTTTTTAATGCTATATTTACTACCATTTTAAGTGGTTATAAGAATACAATGTGATCGGGAAAGCGTCAACACCCTATTTTGTCAACATCCTAAAAAGTCATTCTTTTTTATTGATATTGTGTCCTCTAATATGACAATTAGGGTTTTTTTCAATGATTATATTTCCCGCTTTCCCGGGATTTTTCATGCGGGATCCCGGGAAATAAAAAATTTCTCATAGTTTAAGAAAACAGCTATTTATACTTTGAAATTTAGTTTTCTATTCTCTTAAAATAAGCATCTGTGGATGGGTTGTCGATTAGATCAATTACAAGAAGTGAGTACATACGTAAATCAATGTCTCCTGATGCAATAAATCTACTTAAAGCAGAATAGGCAGCGCAACAGTTGATAATTAATAAATTTAGTGAAGTGAAAAGTTAATAAAGAATATTAATTCAAAATAAGATGCAGGTAGTAAAGTTTAATTGTCCATGGACAAGTCTTAAACATAGCAGATACCTAGACATATAGCTCCTTTATTGCAACATAGTCATATCTACAAAAACAAATGAACTTGGCAAAATGCGATTAAAGTTTTCAAAATGTACCGATTTAAAGATATATTTTGCTATAACTTCGGTTCAGTTTGAGATAAAATACGAGAAGGCATGAAGGAACACTTTGCTTAAATAACTTACAATTTTTGATTTTTTGAGATATGACTATGTTGCAATGAAGGAGCGATATGTTTATTAGGTGATAAACACATTTTTTTTTCAATTTGTGTTGGTTTATATACCCTAGAAGTGCGGGGAAACCGAAATAAAAAAAAATTTGGAAACTCGTGTAAGATACTACAACATACAATTTGAAAAACACATTGTCCTAAAGATTACATAGACCTAATGAAACGAAAAGGTTTGTAAGAGTTTGATGCTATTTTTTGCATGAACCTTGACATACATTTGACTGATATAGACGTTGTTTATAAAAAAAATGCTTCTTATTGTGCATCAAAAGCCTTCTACAACGGTGCACTTTTAACTATTTATCCAACCTCGGTAAAAAAAATTAACGAAATTTTTGGGAAACATGGTAATTAGTAAATAAAATAATCAATATACTTTTTGACGACTAACTAAGCGCTTTGAATGTGTCAGAAAGTTATTTCCTAAGCCGTTAAAAAATGTTAATATATTTATTTAAAATATTTTAACTATTTTATGAATTAGCTTTTTGATCTCATATCTTGAGTACCTCAATTTGTGTTTGTTTTTATTATTGTTTTATGAATTAAATTGTTATGTTTATCTTAATTTTTTATCTTGTATCTAGAGCATAATATTAATACGGAATTTACATATAAAACCGTAAGGTAATAATAATTCAAGTTCCTCTTTTAATCTTCATTTAATTTTGTAGTATTTAAGGATTTCTTTTACTTACTTTGTAAACAAGTTACCTTACGTTTTTTTATAAAAATTTTTTTTCATTATTTAAAAACAAATTTACTGTGTATTATTTATATGGAGCGGGATCCCGGGATCCCGGGAAATTCAAAAAAATTTCCCGCTTTCCCGGGAATCGAAAAACTCCGGGAAAAAAAACTCTAATGACAATCAAATAACAATAAGGAGGACAAAATTTAAATAATTTAAATTATAATAAATTATTACACTATGCTAGTTGAAAAAACAGACAAGCCGGGCACACGGCGCACAGTGCTTTGTCCCCATATAACGAAGAGACATAAATAGAAGAAGTTGTCAGAAATTTTTGAAATTTGGAACACTAGCATAAAATAACTTAGTTAAGAAAAATATGAATTTTCGGAGAAATCGGTCCAAGAACGCGCCTACCTCCCATGTGTCCTGAAATGGAAAAATGTAATTTTAGCTTCAATAATACCCACAAAACTAGCAACGTGTGTGTAAATTTTCATTTAAAGCTGAACAAGGACTCAAGGTCCTGCCATATATCCTTTTTCTTAAAAATGCTATAACACTTACAAAAATTATCCAATCGTAATAAAATTTGGATTGATATTTGTTAGATATATATGTATGATGAATTTTGGTAGAATCGGATTATTAATGTGAAAAATACAAAAACATCATTTAATAAAAAATGATTTAAAAACGCTTAAAATGCTCTTGCAAAAATAACAAGTAAGAAAGTATAATCGACCCGACCATGTGATTCCCTATAGCATAGTATTTAAAAACAAGTTTCCTAGAGTGTAATCTATTTGGGCAATCATGGACCCGCCAGAACAAAATTATGTTATGAGGCTAAGATTCGTTTAAAAGTTATTTCTGCCGAATATTATTTAAAAATCTTCAGCTACATATATGAGTTATGTGGATGAGGGTTTATTTGGTACCTTTGGTTTATTATGGACCTACCTGGACAACATTTTGTCATGACATAGTAGCTATCGTAAAAGTCATTGTCGCCAATTTGTATGTAAATACTAATATTTTTAAGGAAGCTGGCATTAAAAGCTTTTTCGGGAGAATGATTTGTATGGGAGCTATGTTCAAAAATAGAAAGATTCCAATACAATTTGATAAGCTGATTTTGATTGCAATAAAATTAGTTTGGTTTGGACCAAATTTAATCTTGCCGATTTAATAAGATGGCTTTTGTAAAATTATGGACCGATTCGTTCCATTTTTAATAGGCTTGGTCCTTGTACCAGTCAGAGCCTCTGGGACAAATTTCATCAAATTGTCTCCGAATTTGCGATCTGTATGCACAAGGTTGCATGGACCGCCAGTCGGCCGGACGGACATCGTTAGATCGACTCAGAAAGTGATTCTAAACCGATCTAATGAATTATTTGGAATTATTTCTTATTATATTCCTAATTTATTTTCTTTAAACTAATTTATTTATTATTTACATATGTATGTTCATATTTTTTAATTACAATAAATCATCTTCAGTACTGAATTCTTCCAAAAAAATATTGCCGCTCAACGAAACATTTGTTTCGTCATCTTTAAGTGGTACATTTTCTCTCAGTATATATTCCTCAACTTCTTCAAAAAATATATTTTTTTTAGTCTTTGGATTCCTGTTTGAAGATAACAACGGATCTGAGGAATGTATTAAAAAGTCATTAAATCTTTATGAGTGTCGTCGTGACGTTTTTCTCGTATGGGACATTCTTGTTTTTCTCACGATTTTATGGTTGGCTTCCAATGCTTCTTTGGACAAGCACCCTGAAATTTATTTAAGTTATTAGTTACGTTTCATTATAATTACATAAAGCCACTTTAATACCTCAATATTTCTTATTATGTTCCTAGCTTATTTTTTTTTTTAACTAATTCAATCAATGAAAATTTGAGCAAAAATCACGAAAATAGCATTTTTTTTAAATACATTTTTTTCAAGTTGTGGTAAAATTTTTTTAATTGTTTTTCTTGTAGTTATTAGAAAACAGTCTAAATATTCGAAATCAGAAAAAACCAAATAGCCGATATTTTTCTTTTTTTTTAATATTCCATCAAAATTAAGAAATTTTTCGAGCTTAAGTAAATAATAAGCATTTTTCAAACCAAAAAAAAAAAAAATTCAATAAAATTTGTTTACAGTTAGTTCTAAATATAGTAAACTACTACAGAAAAAAAGTTCAATCTCGTGCTTTAAAAGACAACAGTTTTCCTGAAGCATGTAAAAATCAAGTAGTTGTTTAGCCATTTTTACTTTAAATTCTCAAATTTTGGCGCCCTCTAGCGCCGCCAAAAAGAGTTAAATCTTTAAAATTCTTCAAAATTCATTTGAATTATTTTGTTATCTATCGATCTGTTCATTTTTAAGTACAATATAAGACTTGTTTTTTTTTATTTATGTCTATGGGCCACAGCACTGTGCGGCGTTTTAACATAATTCGGGTACGCTGAATCCAGTGGTGGCCGCCGTTCTTTTAGGTTGGCTCTGGTTTTCGAGATAAACCATTATCTCGAAAATGGAGGAGGTTGCACAACATATGTATGTTCGCGTAACTCAAAAACCCTTTAACTTATTGAAAAAACTAAATAGAAAGTGCCAAAATATGAATACATACACAGACAAAATTATTAGTAATTTTTTATCAATAAAAAAAATTATTTAAAAAGTATTTAAACTTAATTAATGTCATAATTGAATCAATGATTTTTTTGTTGAACGAAAATTAAAAATATAATTTTGATTTAATTAACATTTTAGTTGTTTTGAAATAAATTTTGAATTAAAATAATAATCAAATAACAAAAAATTATTTCGTTTAAAATAAAACTAGATGACCCGTGCGAATATTTCGCACCGTTAGTTGTCATTTTTGTAACATAAAATGAAAATAATTAATAGAAATTTTAGTAACTTCAATACATTTTATTAAAAGTATAAAAATATTTGAAATCATAATATATATCATACATATTTACATACATACATATGTTTAAATGCTTTTATAATACTTCTTTGAATACAATGTTAGAGGTAATGACAGGATCATCGTTAACTTTTTGTCCGTACGAATCCTTTATCAATGAAAATATTAATTTTTCAATTTCTAATTATTTTTCGTCATTAGTGTTAGAAATAAGCTTTAAAATGAGATATCATTCATTAAATTTGATGCGGTGGTATGGGAGATATTTGCAACCGACAAAAAAAAGTGCTTTAGAAATAATATATATGATAATTTAAACTTATGAAATTGTTGTTGGAAATTGTCAAAATCAATCAACACATTGTTTGAAACGGCAAAGGTTTTTGAACATTTTTTTAATTTAAATTAAAAATATCATTTATTGAAAAAAAAAAATATTCAAAATATTAAATTTTTACAATTTTTAGTAATCAATATAATCATTTTGGTAACAGGTGCGAAATCAACAAATGGGTTGCTTGATTCTATGAATTTGGAATAAAATTGGTGATAGAGAACATTTTTTAGTTTTTCTGTGTTCATATGAAACTTTCGATGACAGTTGGACATATTTAAGGTCTTACATCGATAATATTACACCTAATGATTTTTTCGAAATTAATTTACTTCTTGTTTAAATAAATTCCTACTGTAAGATATTCCACACTCTCTAGATCTGGTGATTTTTGCTTTACGGTTTCGTTTAACCATTCGTTCTGGAAATTTTGTTTGCAATTAATTTATGATTTCGTTGGCCTTGTGGCAGTTCACACCACTTTTTTTTTGGAAATAATTGTTGTTAACGAAAAAATTTTTAAGTTATGCCACGAATAGGAATATTGGTGTGTCCCAATAAATTGGCCTTTCAAACTGCATTGTTCTAATGTTCATAAAAATTTTAAAAGTTATAAGGCGTAATTTACAAAATTTATGGAAAATTTACGAACAATTTTAATGTAGGGTGCATAAACGAGCAAATGCATTGCAAAAATTTATAGTCTGTGTAAACCAAAATAAAGCTTGGACATTTTTCTTTTAAATTATTTCCTTAAAAGTGAAGACTAACGTGGTTTTTGACAAAGTTATGAAGAAAACTTAAAAAAAGGCCGGCAGACCCGATTTTTGGCAAAAATTAGACTTGAGCGGCCGCTAAATCTCTTTCGAAAAAACTCTAAAATTCTTTACCCTATAAGCTCTTAAATTATGCTTGAGCACTCATGAAAATCCAAGAAACAAGGACACACTAATGAATATGTCACGATATTTAAAAAAACAAGATTTATTTTGGGGTTTTAAATTTTCAAATATGGCGGATGGTTGCTAGGCTTCAATTTTTTCTCCAGTTTAGCCCTGCAAGTCGTTGTTCTAGAAAGGCTTAATTTCTGTAAGATTCTTTATATTCTTCAATACTTTTCCTTGCAATGACAACGAAGGCTCCATTTCTGTAAAATTCTTTTATTCTTGAATGCTTTTCCCATGTCGACAATAATAGAACATTTTTTGGTTTTTTGAGCCGCACGTAAAAAACACTAAAATTTACCAAATAATACAAGAACAATTTTTAAACGATAAAATAAACTCTAAAACCATAATTGGACATAATTCCAATTGGAATAATATTTATTCCATGGTTTAACATTCTAAAATCATTCATTTAATTTCTTTAACTATTGGCAACAAAGCGTAGCCGAGTGAAGTCTTTAGTTTTGGTTAATATGTATGTATATTTTGTGTACGCTTGTATTTGTAAAGGATGCCTTTAACATAGAAAACATACAAACTCTGTTTTGTATACTCTTGTTATATTAAATTACTAGCACTTTTCAAAAATTTGTTTACAACTTTGAGCCATAGAATTTATGTATTGACCCAGCAAGATTGTGTGTTTCTTAACTTGCAAACTAAGTTTGTAAACATTTTAAGAAAGCACAAAAGTTATTATTTGAAATTAGCAAACTTACATCGAAAATTTATTACTTGATAATATTAATGCTTCGATGCATTTCCTATAACA
This sequence comes from Pollenia angustigena, assembly GCA_930367215.1. Lineage (NCBI taxonomy): Eukaryota > Metazoa > Arthropoda > Insecta > Diptera > Polleniidae > Pollenia > Pollenia angustigena. Next base: position 123,663,214 of record OV884058.1, read on the forward strand.
ATGCAAATATTTAAAAAGTATGTTCAGTATTCCTTTACAAGTAATTCTTCTTATTCCTGGATGACATTTACATAGACGATAGATCAAATACTCTTTCGATTTAACTGATATTTAATCTATTATAACATTAGCTTGTTCTGTATGGACCGCATTTCACCAAAGCTCTAATATCTGGAGCAAACTTGTATGGAATCCAGCTTATTTCAAGCTAAACTGCATTTGATAAAAAATAAATTTCTTGACGAAATTTGGTCCCCCTTGCCAATATGGTTAAGGTGCCAAACCTTTTATATTAAGAAGAAACTAGGAGTTTTTGGCCTACAATTCGGTTATTTATGATATTGAGCCCTATTTTCGATAATATTGTAAGCGACAAAGGCAAAATTTACAGGAAAATGGTTTTATATTTGGATTTGGATAAGCTTTTTCTCCGCAACGGTACATATTCAAAGTCATTAAATTTGTTTATTACACAGTGCAACACGAAAAAAATAACCATATACGGACACCACTACCTGATAAAAGACCAAACAAAAAAGACCCGTGTCTCCCAGTTTTGCCCAAAGTCATCACTTTTTTCTTTATGAGCCCCAAAGATTTTGGGCCTCGGTGTCATTTTTGCAAAAAGTGATAATTTTCTCAGTCTCATATCTTGCAAACCGTTCAGAATTTTGATTTACCCTCTGAGTCAAGTTGTAGCTCTTGTCATAAAAAGCAAAAATTGTCAACATATAAAATCAGAAAAAGTTAATCTTCAAGACCAAAATCGCAAAAAACTTTAAAAACTCGATTTGTTGTACCTTTCTCCCCCTTTTCTGGCCCATAGGTAGCAAACCGTTCAAAATTCAAGGAAACAATCAGCCACAAAAATGTACCTTAGGTCTCAATAAACAACTTTCTTAACACCAGTGTTGCCAAAACTTGGTGACCAAAAATGGCTAAATTTACGGAAAAAATGGCTAAAAAATTTCTAAAAATGGCTAAAGCTTTTTTAAATAAAAACATATTAAAATTCAATAACAAAAAAGAAATAATTCATTTAAAGTAGTTTACGATGAAATTGTAAATAAAGATCAATTTGTTAAATAAGAATAAATGTAAATTAATATTTTGTTAGATATTTAAAAAATTAAATCATCGATAAATTCGATGTCGTTATTGTTCATCTCATAGGAATCACTCGGGCATATTAGTTTTTAATAATTTGAAGGAAAATCATAATCACGACAACATTTACCCAACCTTTTCAGTCCAAATCTACAATAAAAAACAAGTAAGAAAGTATATAGTCGGTCAACGCCGACTACATCACATTAGAACCTATGTACCAAATTTTATCAAATAATCTCCAAGACAGCCAGCCAGCCAGCTGGACAAACATCGTTAATTCGACTCAGAAAGTGATTCTGAGTCAATCGGTATACGTAAAGGTGGGCTTAAGACCATTATTTTAAGATGTTACATACATAAGCACAAACGCATCGTACCCTCTCCACTATTGTATGTATTTAGTCCTTTAAAATTCCCAGTTGGAACATAGGGCCATTACAAATGACCACTATTGTGGTGCTGGCATAAACATTTTATTAATAAAATCAAATAAACGGTTGCTTAATGTATCCTTTTTCTCAAATTACTTTAAACGATGTTTACTTGGGTAAATACCCTCTCTAATTCATCATTCGACCATGCAACTGAGAGCAACTATATAGTCCATTCTTAAATTTCCAAAAAAAAAAATGTTTGCCGCCTGCATCTCTTTATTGAAATACTTGCAACCAGAAAGAAACACCGATGTTTATGTTGATCCATTTTATAAATTTAAGGTTAGGGACTACTCATATGCTCTAGAAAGTTTTTTATTGAGGTCTTAGGTAAATTTTTGTAGTTGATTGTTTCCTTGAATTTTGAACAGTTTGAACAAGGGGAAAAAGGTAAAAAAATCGAGTTTTTTTTAAGTTTTTTGCGATTATCAAAAAAGTAATTTCAATTTTTGAGAATACAAAATTTTAATTTCAAAAGATTTTGTTATTCGTGCTTAATTCCCAGTTTTTATTCTTGATAAAAACACTTGAAATTTATTGTTGATGGGATAAGTTATTCCTATGCATTTCACTGGTTGCTTAGGCCAGATCATCAGGAAACTTCATCCATAAAGATTTTAGAAAAACTAAAGATATTAAACCAAATAAAACTGTTAAACGTATAAGACTTATAGCAACAGTTTTACTTGTAACAATATCAAAGCTTTAACAAAACACATCAACAATAAAAAAGTATTCTTTATCTCATCTTACATTGCGATTTTTATCTTGAAAATGAAGTTTTTTGATTTTATATGTTCACAGTTTTTGTTTTTTATGGCAAGATCTACAATTTTATCTCAGATAATAAATCAAAATTCCGAACGGTTTGCAAGATATGAGCCTGAGAAAATTATCACTTTTTTGCAAAAATGATACCGAGGCCCCAAATCTTTGGGGGTCCATAACAAAAAAAGTGAATGAGTTTGGGCAAAACTGGGAGAAACGGGTCTTTTATTTTTTGGTCTTTTATCACGTAGTGGTGTCTGTATATGGTTATAGACAGCATAGTATCTCAATGTTGAAGTAAAGAAAAAACTAATAAAATTAAAAAAAGTTCGGGAAATTTTTCACTTTAGTGGTTACATAAGCGCTAACTAAACGGTGTTGAGAATCATTCCTAGGAAGTTCATATGCTCCAGAAAGTTGTTTGTTGAGATAATTTTTTTGGTGGATTGTTTCCTTGAATTTTGAAGGGTTTGCTACCTATAGACCTGAACAGGGGAAAAATGGTAAAAAAAAACTCGAGTTGTTTAAAGTTTTTTGCGATTTTGATTTTGAACATGAAGTTTTTCTGATTTTGCATGTTCTCAATTACTCTTTACAACAAGAGCTACAACATTGTCTCAGAAAGTAAATCAAAATTCCGAACGGTTTGCAAGATATGCGCCTGAGAAAATTATCACTTTTTGCAAAAATGAAACCGAGGCCCCAAATCTTTGGGGGCCCATAACAAAAAAAGAGCATGACTTTTGGCAAAACTGGGAGGTACGGGTCTTTTTTTTGGTCTTTTATCACGTAGTGGTGTTTGTATATGGTTATTTTTTCATGACTTAAAAAATTACACACAGTGTTTTTGTAGCGAGTACTAAGAATCTTTTTGCAAGAAAAAAAAATTTTTTTTTTAATTGATACATAAATTTTTCACTTTGATATTAGTATAATGTTTAGAAGAACATCAAAATTTATTAATCATGTAAAATAATCAAAAAAATTTGTAAGTTAGATATTTGAAATAACAAAAATATTGTATTGTCATGTAAGTTTTTACATATATTTAAATAGATGCCACCCTTAAGAAGTAGAAAAATACTCTACAAAAGTTGGGAAAAACTGTAATTATATTGATGTTTTGTTAACATTGAAGCTCCAGACCTAACAAGCTTAACAATAAGACAATAATTTAAAAAAATTTTAAATTAGCCAAATAAAGTAAGAACATAAAATTTCTATAAATTGACGGTCACGATATAATCACAAATAGAGCTTTATATGGATATGACTATTTTCACTCCCGTTGTTCCAGTTTATTTAAGGTAAAAAATATTTAACTTTTAAATGTAAACATGTGAGGCACTTTTTATGCATGTCTCAAGCATTTCGAGACAATTTTGGGTAAATTTTAATATCAGACTTTTAAAGTTTTACTGTTTTCATTTAATATTGAGTTTCACTCGAAATAAAATTCGCAGTTTAAAAAAATTGTGCCAGAAATATTTCGTAACGTTTTCACAAAATGAACACAGTACAATTCTATCAACATTACATAGACAATCCACACAATCTTATGAATTTTTAAAGGCATTTCACGTGAAATTTTGAACAGTGTAACAGGCTTAACGTACCATATAGAAGCAAGGATCAAATTAAGACGCATTCCAATTAACTTTTAGATTATGGTTATGGTTGGAATTAAACATTTTCGGTTTGCATTTTTTAAAATTCTTATCTAGAAGCTTTATTCACGAAAAAGTGCTTTTCTGGGTTGGTGTTTGTATTTGGAGTTGGAAAATTTATTGATATATTTTCACCAATGTTGACATGTCTTATCCTTATAACGATAAAAACGCATGTAACAAATTGGAACCTGAATTTTGAGCACAAAGTTTACATGGAGAGACAACCAGAATTGCAGCCGGCTTGTCAACTGGACGGACGGAAAAAGCTCGATCGATTTTGGATTGTTCGGCATAGGAAAATGTGGGTTTTTAACCATTGTTGTGAAAATCTTAGATTTTTTTGATCAATATATTTTAAAAGCGACTATGGGCAATTCCGCAGAAAAGTCTACTTTTTTAACGTCACGCCAATTAAAATTGTTCTTCAAATCACAAGTGTCTATTAAGTTACAAATATGGGAATGATTTAAACAACATGGGCTTAAAAACAAGTTTCTTAAAGAAAAGTCCCTTAAATACCAAATAACGTTATAACACTTTTTATAAGTTTACAGGAGAAGCAAAAAAACTTTGTAAAATCAATAATAACAAGGTGTACTTGCCGTTACTTTAACCCATTAAGACACTGCGTTGCGTTTTCGCAACGTTCACTTAAACCTTCCCTCAGGCATTTTGGTGTTACGTGATATTGTTTTAAAGCACAGAGAAATAAAATTTAACTTAATATCTAATCGACCTGTTTTTGGATTTGTATCATACATAAGTTTTTTTTATAAAAATTTTTAATTAAAATTTTTAATTTTTCCTGTTTTTTGGGTACTTTTGGAAAAAGTTTAAAAGAATAAAGTAATATATAATATACCTATCTGAAAATTCTGAAGGAGATAGCTAACATACGAACATTATTATTTCTACTCAAAAATCCAATCATCGTAGACATTTGGGACTTTTTTTATGGTTGGATACATCCGTGATGCGAAAACGCAACACTGGGCCTAAACCATATACAAATTACATAAAATTATCAAATACAATATATTATACAATCACTTGCAATTTAAATAAAACATGTATACATGTAAATTATAAGTTGTTGTTATTACGCAGTAGGTAAATTCTCAATGTCAAGTGTGCTATTTTCCTAAAGGGAAGCGAACTTCCACCAAAGTAGTCCCGTGATAAATCTTTGGGGGAGGAGACCGGTTCCAGTTCTAACAGTTTATATAAATAAGATCTATCACTTTTACATGGGTTTGTCATTGGTTAATTGACACCATTTGACCAGTAACACATCTATTCTCAATGAACGTGTTAAGTGTTAGTTAGAACAATGTAAGATTATTTCGATACAATGTAGTATGTACCGTAATTCAATACTTTTTTACCTTCTTGTTCTTTATATACCAGTTAGATGATTAGTTCTCTTTTCACTGGTCATGAGTTCTATCTTTTTGAACTTGTTCTATTTTCACAAATCCAGGAACAATTGACACAAATTTCCAGCAGGGTTAATTCAATATTTGATACCATCCACTGACAGCTAGGATATTTCAGGAGTGGGCATTATATTGAACCTGTGGTAAATTATGATCCGATCTTTACGAAAGTTGACAGTGTGTTTTCTAGTCATTTAAAACTGTGACAGAACAAAATTTATAACAATAGAATTATTTTTTATGGTTTTAGGCGTACCAAAGTGTTTTTCGAGAGTGAATTTTTGTATTGGTCCTATGGTAAATTATGGACCGATCAATTTACAAATGTGAAAAAGTGATGTAGCAGTGCACCCAAAGTGCCTTGGAGCATATCATAATTGAATTAAAAATAAAATAGAAATGAATATCTTTTTTAATTTTTTTTCCTAGACGTGAATAAAATATTTTAATTTTAATTTTTTACAAATGCGCTTAATTTGTATATCATTAAGGCCCAACGTTGCGTTTTCGCAACGGGAGTTATCTGGGGTCCAACGTATCCGATTTGCCCAAAATTAGTTTTCTTTCATATTTAGGTATAAACAATTAAATTGTAAAAGTTTCATCATTATAGCTCAATGGGATCATGGTTCGGGCCTTAATGGGTTAAAAAGTCACCATTTTTGATCGCAGGGGTCTTTGTGAACATGTAGTTTAATAAGAGGAACAAACATCAATCAAAAAGTCGATTTCGAATTTTTTGATGATATGTTTGCTGATTTCAATGGTATTTTAGGTTAGGTTCAATGGAGAGTCGTCAAGACGACTGCTCACTTGGGTCCTTATAGTGGTCCCTTTGTGATACCCTTAGCCATTGACAGGAGTCAGTCAGTGTCACCGAGACTATTCCCCAGAGGTCACTGCAGCCTCGAACCACCCGATTCAATGCAAAGCAGAGAGATCGATTTCAGTCCCATATTAGACACTCGTCCAGACATGGCAATTCCGTTCTTCCAAAATGCCTAATCCTAATGTCCCCCAGACTGGGGCATTGGCAGAGAAATTAAAACACCTCATGATGACAACTTTTACAGAAGTCATTGTAATCAAGACCCATCCTCCTAGCATGAGTCCCTATCACACAGTGACCCGTAATGCCCGATACACTCAAAAGAAAAATCAATCCAAACGTACTAAAATCAATCCGAAGCGGGATTGATAGTACGGTGAGTACGGATTTTCTTGAATCCAGTACAGAAAGATTGATTCAAGTACGGATTTTCAATCACAAAATACTTAAATTATCCATATTCAATCCCGATTTCGTACTTGAAGTAATCCGAAAATGAGATTGATTTAAGTAAAACTAAGATTCAATCAATCTCAAAATGCGCTTGATTCAAGAATTATAAAATAGTTTTAATCCGGACTCGTACTTAATATAATCCGAAAATGAGTTTGATTTAAGTAAACCTAAGATTGAATCAATCGCAAAACGAGCTTGATTCAAGTATTATTAAGTTGATTTTATCTCCAATTTGTGCTTGAAAACAAAAACCAAAAAGAAATTAGAAAGAAAAAATTATTATGATTTACTTACCCGTTTTAAACCTTAAAGAATGATAAAACACTAACAGCATGCCCCCTTATGGTTTTAACTTTAAAAATCTTATGTATGTACATACATAAATATAAACTTAATGAGAAGCAAGATTTCAAATATACTTTTTAACACTTCGTGGCCGTGAGTCTGGCCAGACCTTTGTTAAATGTGTTTACATACGTGTATATGTATATGTTTTTCTTCTTGTTCTTGTTGTTACTACAAACAGAAACCAAATCGTTTTGTTCGAACTTGTGTTGTGTTTTTTTAATTGTACAATTAATTTTGAAAAACACACACGTACGCACGCATAAAAGAATGCAATGCTGATAGATGAGGCTAATAAGTTTTATGAGATTAAAACCTCATTTTGTAATTTTACTCTCAGAGTAGCACTGTCACCAAAAAGTTTAATCATTTTTGTACTTGATTTAAGAATTTTATACTTATTTCAAGAAATATCGGGATTGATATTTTAAAGTAATCTCTTTTAGGATTGATTTAAGTACGTTTTAGTGTTATTCGTACTTGAATTTTTAAGTAAGATTCGTGATTAAAGTAAGTATAAAAAGATTAATTTATCCCGATTGTTTTTCTTTCTGTGTATCACTGTCCTCATCTGGTCCCTAACGATACCAAGTAGCACGCACGTTCTCGCCGCGTCATAGCCAGGCCAAAGAGTCCTGGCCATCAAGCAGGTATGCTTCCCCTGCCATCTCCCCTAAGCCCTCCTGTACGACTCACGTCTAATGAGATTCTTGCAGCGGGCCATTGAAATGCCAATCAGGCCATCGACGAACATTTCGTCCAAGAGACAGCCCCGTTTGGCCAGACCGTCCGCAGTTTGGTAACAAAGGCATCCACTGTGCCCTCCCAGTAAAAAATGTGCTCCAAAAGGAGCAGGTTTTTTGTATGAATTCATACCTCAAATCGCTTCAAACCTGCTGATGGGATGCCTGATTTTTGTATGGGATGTTCCCGGTTTGGAGGAATATTTTCTGCTGACAATAAGCGCTTCTTTTACCATGCAAACAAAGCGCTCCTAAAGTGCTTTTTTAAGGGCTAACTATATTAACATATTCATTTATGCTTTGCTTTTACTTGCTTAAATGCCTTTTTCAATCATTTTCGTAAACCAAAATATATTTATACCCACACCACAATAGTGGAGAGGGTATTATGCATTTGTGCTGATGTGTGTAACGCCTTAAAATATTGGTCCTAGACCCACCTTAAAGTATACCGATCGACTCAGAAACACTTTCTGAGTCGAACTAAAGATGTCCGTCCGGCTGGCAGGCTGGCTGGCTGGCAGGCTGGCAGGCTGGCTGGCTGGCTGTCCATGTAACCTTGTGCGCAAAGTACAGGTCGCAATTTTGAAGATAATTTGATAAAATTTGGGACATAGGTTCTTATTAGCACAAGGACCAAGCCTATTGAAAATGAGCCAAATTGTAGGACCCCGAGGGAAGATAGGGGGAAATTTCTTCCTCTCATAAACTATCAAACCGATTTTAATGAAATTTAAAACATACATAGAACCATATCTTTATGGACACAAAAGGGATGCAGTTTTTAAAAAATAGGACCACGAGGGGAGATAGGGCCAATTTCTGCCTCTCAAACCGATTTTAATGAAATTCAAAACATAGATAGATCCATATCTATATGGATACATAAGCTATACAGTTTTTCAAAAATAGGACCACAAGGGGAGATAGGGGGCAATTACTGCATCTCACAAACTTGTAAACCGATTTTAATGAATTTTATAAATATATATAATTCTATATTTATATGGACATATGCATAAGCATGATGTGTTTTTTAATACTGTGGTGTAGGGTATCATATGGTCGGGCTTGACCGACTATACTTTCTTACTTGTTTTTTTCGGCTTAAAACCTTCATCGTTGTCAGCATTAACATAGCAGCTTTTTTGTGTATTTTATTCTTTATCATTAACTGCTTTATAAGAGCTCTCTTATTGAAGCGCTTTATTATGCGCTTTTTCTCTGGAGTGCTTCAAAAACCCCAAATTTTTTTTACTGGGCTGGTACTTATGTCAGCATTACACTGGAATGTTCCGCGATCTCATTTAGAGACATCCGGCATTCCACTGTTAACATAGATGTCGTGAAGACACCAGCTAGAGCTGCAATGACAACCAGCGTTACCGTTATGCGACTAATGTCGCATTTTTGCCCCTTTTTTAATGCCATGCCACTTTCTTTGCCCCTTTATTTTAAATCCCCTTTTGTATCATTTTGCATGTTTTTGTGCCCCTTTTGCCCCTTTTTGAACTTCCAGCTTTTATATGATTGTATGTTTTTACTTTACCGCATAGAAGTGCATCCTCTAAACGGTTTTTTTTTTTAATTAGCATTATAAATATTAAGTGGCCAAATAGACTGAAAGTTGATACCCGGCAGTCCATGTTGAACTTATTAATAAATATACATAGATGCATATTTTTGGAAATTAGATACTTACATATATAACAGCTAAAGAAACAGCATAGCACTGTAATGTAATCGTACCACTACTAACTTCTCCTAATAATAAATATCAGAACTAAATTTGGTCCACCTATCACTCATAATAAAGGCGCTATTGTGTCAAAGCCCTTATTTTGGGAATTATAACGTGGTTATAAGTCTATTACTAAGTTAATTAGTAACCGATTTTGTTAAATTAAAAATGGAATGACAAACTTATATAATAAAGAACTTATATATTTCCAGCTGTGGTGAAGGGTAAAATTATATGCAACAGTTCATACACGTTAACTTGCAAACAAGACGTGTTTTTTCACTGTGTATATATACATATTGGTGCCCTATGTTCTACTACATGAACTTTCTTGTAATTAATTCACAATCCTTGTGTATAATTATTATGAATAAAGGCTATAAAAAAAAAAAAATATATATATATACATTCGAACATCTCTATAGTGAAGTTCTATAAAATGAAGCTTTCTATATAATGAACAAATTTCAAAAATTATTATAATTTGATCTCCTTAGATTATTTTCCAGCACTTTATTTCTTACAAGCAATTAAACACTTAACGCAAAAGTCGTCAAACTGTTCCTTATATGGATATTATTGAAACAAATGTTAATAGATAATCGAACTAAAATAACAGTTTTTATAAACAAAAGTAGAAAAAATGTTAGTTCTGTATTACACGCAAAGAAAAAACATGGTTGATGCAACCATAATCGCAAACTATCATTAATGTTTGTGGTTATGATTGTGTCAAACACGTCTTAAGTAACAATATTGTTCAGACATAATGAAAATAGATTGTTATTGTCTCAAACATATTATTATGTTTAGAAGAAAAACGCAAACGATCTTTTAAATCATGTTCCTATACTTCGTAACATCATGTAACATGTCTATTTCAACATGTTATATGGTTTTTTTGCCTTGATGACTTCTTTTTGAAAATTTCTTGTTGCTTTACTTCGGCACGCAATCACCTTTTTTAGTATATTTTTTGCCGTGCACTTAAGAACGTTTAATAACTTATATCGTTTGGAAGGCAGAATGGTCTTTTTCTCCCCGAAAAACATTTTAGTTATTTTATTTTCATTCACGCGACCCGATGAACTGACGCTCGCAGACGGAAAATAAACACACACTGTTTGTTTTAACATTATGATTATACTGATATAGTTGAAAATACATAAATATTATAGTAGCAAACATTTTGTATAATTTAATATGTTTAGCTAGACCAGAGTAACATTTTTAGGTGTAAAACACCATATAATATTATTATAGCGAATTTAAAAATGTAAAGGACAAAAATTCTTTTTTCTAGTTATATTAGGACTATAATAAATTTATTGGGGTGAACATATTAGGCAAATATGAACAAAAATGGTCGTAGTGATCACCCATTAATCATGTTTTTTCTCTGCGTGTATATAGGGAAGTTCGACTATATATGGATGTGTCAAAAGCTAAAAGGCCTTACTCCACAAAATAAAGACTAGAGAAAATTAGTATTGTTTGAAAAATGGATTTTCAAAATTTAAAATGCTACAAAAAGAAATTCGCCAAACACGCGAAGCTTTGTAATTCATATTTAAGCAATATATAATGGCCTAATTTTGTTATGTATATTTTCCTTTTATCTGGCTGGTAGCTTCGGAAAAAATCAAATAAGATTAAAACTCTATACCCATTTTTCATATTTTTTAAAGGAAAATATTTAAATTATAAAAGAACAAAATTATTTTCAAAGAGTTCACATCTAATTAGATAGTAATATGTATAACAAAATTGAGAAATTTTCGAAAAGTGGAGTTAGGCCTCTTATTTATACATAAAAAGAGGCTTATTTTTTGTAACGTTTATGTTTTCCGTGAAAATAACTTAATAAAAATTAAAATGGTCTTATTTTTAAAGTTGCCCCTTTTTTTCTCAGAATTCCCCTTTTTGTGCCACTTTTATTTTGAAAATCCCCTTTTTGTGCCCCTTTTTGAAAATTTTGAACGGTTACGCGGATGACAACCTTGTTGTCCGTAAATATACATACACTCATAAAATTATTACAGTAACTGATTGTAGGTTATTAAATTCGTTTTCGGTACTGTTAAAATTGAATAAAAATATAGTTATTTTACGAATAAATTTATTTTTCAACATTTATGTTTGTTATTAAAAAAACAAACTACCAAAAAATATTGTTTTCCGTATTTTTTTTTGTTAATTTGTTTGATTTTTATCGGTTAAAATATATTTTTTAAAAGTAAAAACTATTCAATTTTAACGAATATGATGTTCAATAAATAAAAAACTTAGAAATTACTGAAAAAATCATTTGTTTTAAATGAAATGTAAATGATCCGTTTTTTAAATGAATTTTAATTTGTTTCAAATGAATTTTCGTTTGAATTTAACTACATAATATTTTGAGTGTATATCTCTCGATATACGATAGTACCTCAGCCAGTTTGCCACCCGCTTTTTACCAGAGATTTCCGCCTGCAGCAGACTACTGCCATCTCGCAGCCTAAAAGAGACCCTAATGTCCAATTCCTCGATGAAGAAACCTCCACCTAAGCTATTGCCTATCTTGGAACCATCGGTAAAGAACCTTAGGTCCGGTTCCAGAGATCGCGTATTACCAAGCAGCTCATCATCATTACCATGATGAACTGTGAATAAAGCACCAAAAAAGGGTTACGGAGTACAAAAGTCCAGCCCCGCCAGGTCATACGATGCGTGACCCTGGCACTTTTTATCCGTTAACTTTGCAGACATGGAAATATAATTTTTTTGGTTCAATTTTTTTTTTATATTTAATAACAGAAAAATAAACACTGGACTTTTTGCATTTTGTTATGAAACTCTTCAAATATCCCAGTATTTGTGTGGCTTATAATTTAAGTAGTTAGTATATTATTAGAAAACTAATGTATAAACTTTAACGCTTTGTCCCCAATAGGCAGCAACATTTTTACTGGTGTTTATAAAGAAACCGTTTGCAAATTTCGCCCAGAACAATATTATGTATTTATTATAATTTGTTGGAACATTTTGATAAAATTTTCATTTAAAACTATGTCAGAAACAATTTCACACAAATTGTTGCTGAAGTTACAGTTGGCTTAGCTTGTGAAAAAAAATTTAGTTAAATTTTTTTTGAAAAATTAAAGGAAACGATATGAAATACATTGGGGAGAAATAAGATAGAAGAAAAACCTTAATTGTTGCTCTGATTGTGAACAAAGTTTTATTTTAACCAAAACCAAAAATGTATAGAAAAAGAAAATTTCAAAAAGAAAAACCAACTAAAGTTTTATTAAGGTATGTATGTGTATGTGAATTTGATTAGACCATAATTTATACAAATGTATTTATCTACTAAATTAATTCTGTGTGTGTATGTTGGTACTCAAATTTTTTTGTTTTTCTGCCATATTATGCCAAAACAACTGAAAAGTAAACTGTTTGTAAATATTAAAAACGACAGTCAATATACATACACAAACACTTAGCAACGACTTTTCTTTCTTCGAATGAGCAACGGAAGCACAACATTAGAAAAAAAACAACGAAAATACTAGTTTAACTCGAAGAAGCAAGAGTGATTTATTCGACTTTGTTGAATCCTTTATACGCTTTGCTATATTATTTTAAAGGAAATTTTTTTATAGTTTAAAATTTTTTGTGTTTCTAATGATCTGTAGTCTTAAAAAAAAGGATAGATACACAGCTCTATAAGTCATTTTTAAAGCTCAGGAATTTAAGATTATAAGAAATGTTAGGTTTTGAATTTTTTTATAAGAAATAGTAAGGATTTTTATAATTTATATACTGTCGTAAAATTTAATATATTTCATATGTGAGTTCTTGAATATGCTTCAATTGTAATGTTATTTTGTTCACATAAATCGTTTAGAAAGAGAATATTTACAAAATTTGCTCTTTCTTTAAATAAAATTTCGCGCAATCCATTACCATCGTATATTATTCGTTGTAATATACTAGAAATGAAATCTCTTGAAAGTAGAAGATCAATGCAATCAATTGTTTCCTAATAACATATAATTAATTACAACATCATTTGTTCTAATTTTCTGTCCTGCATTAATATTAATGTTCTTTCTAGGGCAGCGATCATGACAAAGAGAGACAGTTAAAAATGTGTATGTAGTGGTAAGTGCAAAGAGAGGAAAATAAATTTACTCGTTTGAGACATTTACTATGTGTTTTGTTCTTGTTTTTTAAAATTATGGCTTTTTACAATTGTTTCGTTAAACTTCGTGTTGTGTGTGTGTGAAATTCACGAAAAGTGCTCGGCCCCCGGGGGCATAGCGTGATGATCGTTGTTCTAGGGCCTTAAGATTTCATGATTATTTTTATATTGGCTAACATAGAACTAATTATTCTTTTAATATGCCATTAGTTAAATGTCGAAATTTATATAATAAATTGAATGGTAACCATATTTTAGATTTTAGTTTTTCTAAAACTAAGTTTAAACTATATTTAAAATATTTAATATTGACGTGCTTATATAATAATAATAATATTTTTAGCGACTAGTCTGTAAGGATGTTTTGTAAATCCAATAGACTTTAAGAAAATAAATTAATAAATACAAGTACTCGAATACAAATGTATTAATGCAGACCTACATTGGATTTGTATTTTATATGCTACCACTGGGGTAATCGAACAACGTTCTGAATACATCTCGTTTAAATCCAACCTTTCCTATATGTAGTAGGGTGGCACTGAAGTGTATGAACGAAATTTTGTTGCTGAATTATAAAGAAGCCCAGGTGGAATATTGTGCTAATACGTCTAGACAATAAATATACAAAGTTTGAGCGAAATCGGAGAACTTTAAGAACGTCAAATAATATTTTTAGCGAATAGTCTGTAAGGATATTTTGTAAATCCAATAGACTTTAAGAAAATAAATTAATAAATAAAAGTACTCGAATACAAATATATTAATGCAGACCTACATTGGATTTGTATTTTATATGCTACCACTGGGGTAATCGAACAACGTTCTGAATACATCTCGTTTAAATCCAACCTTTCCTATATGTAGTAGGGTGGCACTGAAGTATATGAACGGAATTTTGTTGCTGATTTTTAAAGAAGCCCAGGTGGAATATTGTGCTAATACGTCTAGACAATAAATATACAAAGTTTGAGCGAAATCGGAGAACTTTAAGAACGTCAAATAATATTTTTAGCGAATAGTCTGTAAGGATGTTTTGTAAATCCAAAAGACTTTAAGAAAATAAATTAATAAATACAAGTACTCGAATACAAATATGTATTTTAATGCAGACCTACATTGGAATTGTATTTTATATGCTACCACTGGGGAACAACGTTCTGAATACATCTCGTTAAAATCCAACCTTTCCTATATGTAGTAGGGTGGCACTGAAGTATATGAACGGAATTTTGTTGCTGAATTTTAAAGAAGCCCAGGTGGAATATTGTGCTTATACGTCTAGACAATAAATATACAAAGTTTGAGCGAAATCGGAGAACTTTAAGAACGTCAAATAATATTTTTAGCGAATAGTCTGTAAGGATATTTTGTAAATCCAATAGACTTTAAGAAAATAAATTAATAAATAAAAGTACTCGAATACAAATATATTAATGCAGACCTACATTGGATTTGTATTTTATATGCTACCACTGGGGTAATCGAACAACGTTCTTAATACATCTCGTTAAAATCCAACCTTTCCTATATGTAGTAGGGTGGCACTGAAGTGTATGAACCAAATTTAGTTGTTGAATTTTAGAGAAGTATTTTGCAAAAAAGTTTGACCGCAATCGGAGAGCGTTAAGTGCTGCCTCAAAGAGATCAAAGGTCAAATTTCAGTAAGTTAAATATTTACATTAAGTATTTATATAGAATTTTGGCTGTTTCTTCCTGGCTCGGCATGAAATTTGTAAAATTCATTCCTTTGTGTGATAAGAATATTCAGAAAAACTTTTAAAAAAATTAATCCTCTCATGTCCTGTGAATCAAAAAAACCTCTGTTTTATATGTGTTACAAACAGTTTGTTTTAAATAAGCTGAAATATATTAATAAGCTTTTTGTGAAAAAAGCATCAACCCTTCACTCTTGTTGAAAACAAAATGACACATATTGCCGCAAATATGAACTTAATATGTATGAATTCAAAAATGTTTGAATAAAGCATTGTTTGCTACTGCAAATATTAAAAGCATTGGGAACGTTCGTAAATGCATCAAAACTGTGCATCAGCAGTGATGCAAAATTTTGTTGCTGATGCGTGATCACCAGTTGCGCTTGCGATGCTGATGCTTTTTTACTGAGCAACAGCTGTCCAAAGTTTGCATTTTTGAACACAGCCTTAATTTTAAAGGTTTTATGAGCGAACAAAAAATAATAAAAAAAAGTTATCAACAATAAATAGCAATAGCAAATTTTATTAAAAATATTAAACCAAAAAGTAATAGTTTTCTTATAAATTACAAGAAAAAGCATCAAAAAGGTAAAATAAAACTATTTCTTTTATGTTAAAAGTTATTGCATCAGAAGTTAACTGATGCCATAATTGCCAATGTTTGCTGCAGAGCTGCGGCATCATTGCATAAAAAAACTTTTGACATATGAAAGTAATAAGTTTCTTACAAGTGATGCATTTACGAACATTCAACTTTACTAATGCGCTGCTGATGCGCAGCAACTGCATTTACGAACGTACCCATTATTATTATATTATAAGCATGTAATTTATTAAATTAATAAATTATATAATTTTAAGGAAACTTTAGTAATCATCGCTTCTTAAATTTCGTAAATTAGCTTTTTGTGGAAATTGATTTCGATAATTTTGTACGACCTAAAATAGAAAAAACAAGTTTGTGGTAAATCTTACACTTAAGTTAGAAATACAACAAAATTTGTATTACTTTGAATATATGTTGCCTCTGATCCTCATCTTTGGTGATTTTTTCATGGTAATCTTGGACAGCTTAATTCCTCTTTCGGCGCAGTCTTTTATTATTTTTAAATTCCCAATTATATATCACTGTGTGTAATTCTTTCAGTCTTGGAAAAATAACCATATACGGACACCACTATGCGATAAATGACCAAAAAAAAAAGACCCGTGTCTCCCAGTTTTGGCCAAAGTCATGCACTTTTTTTATGGGCCTCCAAAGATTTGGGGCCTTGGTGTCATTCTTGCAAAAAAGTGTTCATTTTTTTATCTTGCAAACCGTTTGGAATTTTACCCTCTGAGACAAAGTTGTAGCTCCTGTCATAAAGAACATATAAAATCAAAAAAACTTCATCTTTAAGATCAAAATCGCAAAAAACTTAAAAAAATAGATTTTTTTTAACCTTTTTTCCCCTGTTCAGGTCTGTAAGTAGCAAACTGTTCAAAATGCAAGGACACAATCAACTATAAAAATGTACCTAAAATCTCAATGAACAACTTTCTGGATGTTATTATTATATTAACTTCCTAGGAAGAATTCTTAACACCGTTTAGGTAGTGCTTAGGCAGCCGCAAAAGTGAAAAAGGTTTGCAATATATGAGCCTGAGAAAATGATAATTTTTTTTAGCAAGAATGACAACGAGGCCCCAAATCTTTGGGGGTCTATAAAAAAATGCATGACTTTGGGCAAAACTGGGAGACACGGGTCTTTTTTTTAGGTCTTTTATCACTTAGTGGTGTCCGTATGTGGTTATTTTTTTCGTGTTGCACTGTGTATTTAGCCCTTCGATATTCGGGTTAATCATTCCATAAACTTTGCTCCATTTTTAAAAAATCTGTAGAAATTTTAAACATTTCCTAGTATTATCAAAAAGTAATTTAAGTTTTTGGAAATACAAAATTTTAATTTCAAAAGAATGTAAGATGAGATAAACCCACTGTTGTTTATTGTTGATGTGTTTTGTTCAAGCTTTGATATTATTACAAGTAGAACTGTTGCTATAATTCTTATACGTTTAACAGTTTTATTTGGTTTAATATCTGTAGTTTGTCTAAAATCTTTATGGATGAATAATCTGGCCTAAGCAACCAGTGAAATGCATAGGAATAGCTTATCCCATCAACAATAAATTTCAAGTGTTTTTGTCAAGAATAAAAACTGGGAATTAAGCACGAATAGCAAAATCTTTTGAAATTAAAATTTTGTATTCCCAAAAATTGAAATTACTTTTTGATAATAAACAGGCAAGTGCACGGCCTAAAAAACACTTAGTTGACAACATCTTTTGTAAGTTGTTGTTGTTTTTATTTTGTTTTTCTTAACCTACTTACAACTACAATTAATGTTGAGAGAATTTCAACTACTTGTAGTTGGGAATGTAAAATGAGATAAACCCACTGTTGTTTATTGTTGATGGGTTTTGTTCAAGCTTTGATATTGTTACAAGTAGAACTGTTGCTATAATTCTTATACGTTTAACAGTTTTATTTGGTTTAATATCTTTAGTTTGTCTAAAATCTTTATCGATGAAGTTTCCTGATGATCTGGCCTAAGCAACCAGTGAAATGCATAGGAATAGCTTATCCCATCAACAATAAATTTCAAGTGTTTTTGTCAAGAATAAAAACTGGGAATTAAGCACGATTAGCAAAATCTTTTGAAATTAAAATTTTCTCGTATTCTGAGAACAATTCCTCCAGAATTAATAAATTAAATCTGCACATGAAGCATTCGAGATTTTGATGTTTCAGAGTAAGTATTTTTCGGAATTTCTTCATCTTCATCCAGATTATCTTCTGAGACATAAACTTCCATCTTCGTAACAAAATCTATTCTATCGTCGAATAACGAAAAACCTACACATTCTGCATTCAAATAGAAAAGATGGTAAAGTAATCTTGTTATTGCTTTATCTGCTATATTTTGGTAAATTTTTTTGTTATTTTCCAAATTTCTCAAGAATTATATGTTGTTCAAAGGAGCTTGGTCTGCTTTATCAGCATTAAACCAGAATTGCGAATAGTACTAAATAACGAATCCAGCAGCTTCGATTAAACCTTTAGCTTCAATTTCGGTTAACGCAGGAAATTGTTTTCGAAAAATAAGTATTTTCAAATAATTAATGGCCTTTGCCATCATCCATCCATCTGGCTAAATGCATAGCTCCAGGTTTCGTAAATTAATTGCCTTTTGGCGGACTTCCTGCTAAGAATATTATTTTCATATTATTATAAGTTCTAAATATGGCCTTTGCTTCAATTTGCAACGACGGGAATAAATATAAAAAATATCTGTTCTAAAAATTCTTTATAGTCATTGCGTGGAAAGTCTTGTAATAGTTACTCTTTTGAAATCTTTAAATGTTATCTCCGTTACCATCTAAAATTACATTGAATTTTGAATATGACAATCCTTTCAAAAAACCATCCTGTGACTTTTTGCTAGTTTTAAATTATATTTATCAGTATTTGCAGAGCATTGCACTTTATTATGTAAATTTATCCATTGTTAAAAATAAAAAAATTAGCATTAATTTGAATCCAATATAAAATGGGCTTATATTCTTAAACTTGTTTAAATAACTTATATTTCAAAAAAGAGGCCCTATGTTCCACCTAAGAACTACGGGAAATTAATAATAATAATAATATTTCAAAAAAGAAAAACTTGCTGAATAAAAAGTTTTGTATATGTTAAAAAAATCGGATAATTTCGCCCCTTCTAAGCTCAGAAGGGTTAATTTTTCTAAAAATATTCATACAATATTCTAACCACCCTTCATAAAATTAATGAAAAATTTGCGTGCCAATCCAAGAACAACCAAGAAAATTCCTAATAAAAATATAGAACTTACTTAAATTTGACCTTTCGAAAAAAATCTATAAATGCAATGGTAAAGGGATGCCCCGGTAGGATAGTTGGGAGCCAGTCTATCAGTGCGGGGGTTGCGGGTTTGATTATTTCCAGAGATTCTGGTCTGTTTCACTACAACGGGCTGAAGGTCTACGTTGCTATTGCTCGGTTTATTAAGTGAGAATATAATTTGTAATTCCTTTTGAATAAATATAAGAATTTTTATATTTTATATTTTTTTTTTTTTACTAAAACAGATTTTTGTTTATTTATTTTTAAAAAAATTGGTCGATTCGACGAATCGAACTAAAATGAAGAGTCACCTTTCAGGGCTAAAGACCGTGTCTTAGCGGATAATCCCCTAACGAGTTAGTGCTGAGATACCGTTCAAAATGTGCGAAAAAGTGGCCGAAACCTACCTCAAAATGATCTACTGGTGATAGAAATCTAGAGAAGGTCATTTAGATGATATTGTTTTTGTAACGAAATTAAAATTTCATCCGAATCATAGCATTTTGTGTTTTTTCTTTAGCTTTACTTACCCGTTATCATCAAACTTCGATTCGATTTTTGGGATTTTCAAAAAGTTAACATATAAAGAAAAGAATAGAAAAGAGGATATTTGTATGGGGGCCCTGTGAGGCAAAGCAACGATTTGGTTAATTTCATGTATTTAGGATACCATATGCACATAAAATGTTTAAGCCAAAGCCCATATCCTTTTTTTAGGGAGTAGAAAGTAGGGTACACAGCATTTTTAAGTGTTTCTTACCACAAACATTTTATTTAGCTGACTTGTTGTTTAAGAACTAAAGGGTGTTTTTTTTTTGAGTGATACAACTTTGAGTTAGCATCATTGCTTTATTTGACTACCCATTTAACAGCTGATAGTTGCTTTTTGTTTAGTTTGCTTTGACATATCATTATGGATCGTCTTACACCAGAGCAACGCGTGCAAATTGTTGAAATTTTTAATCGAAATAATTCGGCGAATGAGCTGAAGCACAAATTGATTTAGAATTTCCACTCAAAATTATATTTTCCGATGAAGCCCATTTCTGATTGAATGGGTACGTAAATAAGAAGAGTAATTGCATTTGGAGTGAGGAGAATCCACAAGCTTTTGTCGAAACACCATTACATTCACAGAAAATTACTGTTTGGTGAGCTTTATGGGCTGGCGGAGTCATTGACACATGTATCTTCAGAAACAATGCGAAAAGTTTTCTATCCAATAAAAGCTGTTTTATTGATATCAAAAATATATAACCATGTTTTATTATGATTTAAACTTGTATCACTCTATAAAAAACACCCTTTACAATAAAGTCCATAAATTATATATTGACTAAAAAAATTAAATTTGTGGCAGTCGTTGTTGTTGTTTTTAAAACGCTTTTTAACAATTTCAATACAAAAGTTGTTAGAACGCATTCTGATACAATAATATATTTCACAGTGCGTAGTTCGTTCCCAGCTTATCTGACGTCTTTAGAAAACTAATTTCATCTACCGCAACGATAAATAAACATCACTAAATTAACTCGTCTACTTAAAAGGTCAATATTGTATAAATTACAGACGGAATGAGAAACTTATATATATTATAATTCCAACAGCGGTGAATACGTATTTAACACACAAAAAAAAAAGAAATAAAAAAAAATTTAACTAAAGTCTAAAGAAAAATTAGAGTTAACCAGGAAAACATATCAATCAACTAATATAATTTTCGTACAATAGTATTTGAACACGATTGAAATATGTAAGCCAATTAGGAGACAACATCAACAGCAGCGTGGTTGCCACTAACATAACTTCAGGTTGTTTAGGCAATAAAGCGTGATAAACTGAAATAATTACGAAAGACTGCAAGGTGAACATTCTAATTTTTATTTAACTTTTTACTTTAGAAAAATGTTTCTCAACATGTTGGTTAACTCCTTTTACCGTTTATACTTATTTTGGGATAACGAAAAGAAAGGAGGGTTGTGTAACAATTCTAGGGTTAAGATAAAGTTTAAATTGGTCAGGAGGATCAAAAGGAATCACAATATTCGGATATGTGTAATATTATATACCTAAAACAATATTATAGCTTTGATATTCTTAATTTCAAAATCGGCTGAATCAAAACTAATATTTTGCATATACACTTTTTCTCTAAATAAAGCTTTTTGCTTGACAGATGCTATACAAGATGTATTAAAGTATTGATTTGACTTTTAAATAATTTCGCGTTGGTCATAAATGTGTTTCAAATCGGTCCATTTTTAAACCAGTCCACATAAAACGATCCTCCTGGAATGAGCATATAAATGAGATCATAAAAGGAATGAAGTTTGGTTTAGACATTTTCTTTTTAATATTCCTATAAGTTTAGGCAATTGTCCGAACCTGGCATAAACTTTAAATTCTGGTATATTTTATTAAATAAATTCAACTAACCAACACAAACTTTGCAACTTATTTTTGAATATAAATAGCTTAGTTGCTTTGTTACTTTGGCAATTCCTACGTACGAGTGCAAAGGAATAAAAATGATGGGATAAGCTATTCCTATTCCATTTAATTCTTAAACGCTTAACAGCTTTATTTGGTTTAATATCTTCAGTTTTTCTAAAATCTTTGGATGAAGTTTCCTGACGATCTGGCCTAAGCAACCGATGAAATACGCATAGGAATAGCTTATCCCATCAACAATAAATTTCAGTGTTTTTATCAAGAATTAAAATTGGGAATTAAGCACGAATAACAAAATCTTTTAATAAAATTAAATGCATAATATTGTTGTGGCTAAAATTTGCAAACGGTTTCGGAATGCAAAATTTGTGTGGTTGTATCGACAAATTTTTGTCCTTACAAAACGGCGCGCTCTAATGTGTATATACCCAGCGGTTAAGACCTCCCTAGTCAGCAAAATACACCAACATTGTCTGAATCACAGATGTCTTGAAATAGCTGACTTCATTCCTAGAGATTTCTTTCAGATTTCTGTCAGGCATAAACATATACGTACACACAGAAATAATCAATGTAAATTCGTTCAAAACAAGGTTGATTTTAAATTTTTCCGTAGTGATTTTGCTTCATTGTTGTTTCATGGTAATTTAACATGATTTTGCAATAACTTGCAAACAACATTTTTTCCTTTTAAAATAACTAAAGTTCATATTAATTTAACGTTGCAGTAAAGTTAGAACAAAATGTCATTTATATTGAAATAACTATCCGAATCACGTTGAATGAAAGTTATTTCAAGTTGAAACAACGTGAATTTTATGTAGAATCAAATTGGTTGGAGTGTGATATAACAGTGTGAAGACAACATATGCATTTATTAAAGAATAATTTAAAACACTTACCCCTGTAACACATGTTTCACCTTTTTTGTATATTCTTTGTTAACAGAAGCATCAGCAGAATGGCCCGATATGGTTTTCGTCATCATTCTACTTTGAAAACTTCATGTACTATTTAACTAAATAATTTGAATTAAAAGAATACGGAAATTGTCTTTTTTTTATAACATACTTTAAACATGAAAATACAAAAATGTACATACTTAAGTATGTATGCATGTTAATTTAACAAGATTAGCCTTTGATTTTAATATAAAACTGGTTTTTATGGATTCAATATTGAACAATGTTATTTTAACAGTGAATAATATTAAATAAACGTGATTTAAGGTTATTTTAATATTTTTCATTTAAAATTAATATGAAATAATGATAAATTTAAATAAAGGGCATACTTTTGAAAAAATTTACCATGATTCTCAATCAACATTTCGCCATGTTGTTTTAACATTGGTATTTTTTTCTGTGTGTATAGTCTGGACGGTTTCTGATTGTTGTCGCATGGATATATAGGAGGAAATTTATGTTTCGATTTGCCTAATAAATTTTACAGACATCTGTGCGATTATTATATTAGAATTTTTTTCCATATTCTTTTAGCTAACTGTCGGAAATACCGACAGAATAGAACGGAATTTCCCACGACTTGTATGCCAAATTCATGTAAACCACTTCAATCTTTTTTGTCGGCGTTTCTCTCAGATATTTGGATTGTTTGTAAATTTTACCGATTATACTTCTTATTAGCTTTAAAATTTTGTGAAATAAAACGTTCTGTAGTTTTTAAAATTAAAGAAACTTATGACTTTTTTATAAGGTTTTTTAAGAACAATTTTTTGGTTTTTTTCGCTTGATCCTTTCTATCAGTTGCATACCGAGTTCAAAATTGTACCAAGCAATAAAAGTTTTGTTTTAATTTTTTTGCCAAAGGACATTTTTAAGCTTAGTGCATCCCTTATCCAGGTTAACCGAAATTCGGGATATGAAGCTTAATATGTTACAAAGAGTTGGTGCATTTTTTCTCTCCTTTATAAAATTTTTAGTTTTTTAGGATCTACGGGAAGAACCCAAATCCTATTCCCCGACATGTTGAAAAATTAGTGTGCAAAAATTTATCGTTGCCCAATTATTCGTTTCATTTATAGACGCTCGTTATACGATATGACGACACTGTCCCACGTGCCTCCACAAATTTGTATTCCTTAAAAAAAAAACATGTTGTTCTATTATATATTTAAAACCACCTTTTTACTGTGCCTCATCCTCTTTTTTTGTTAAAAACAGACCTCAAAGTACCTGTGACACTTCGTGTGAGACAAGTTATAAGCATTTATAAAATATTACAAGTGTCTGCCGACAGAAGATTAGGAAGATGAAACAAAACGTTTAAGTTAACATAAATAAAAAATAATAATTTTGAACGATTTTGCAAGAAGAAAGGCGTTTGGCTGAAATCCATGGTAGAATAATGTTTTCACCGTTTAATAATGGAGGTGGTGAATTTGGGTGTATTAAGCTTGTCGAGTCGTGTGTAACACCAACAAATATTCATGTTGGATAATATCATATACAAACTCTGTCAGTGAAGAATGGTCTGTAAAGTTTTGAGTAAAAAATGGCAATTTTTTCTATGCAACATTTATGAAAAAAAATCGTCTATTGTGACTTAAAAGGACGAAATAATAGCTGCCTGGAACTTACGTTGAATGGGATAAAAGCGGGACTATTTGGTAATTTGTGAAATGGCTTAAAAACCTCTTAAAATAAAGTTTTCATAATTTCTCTTTTGGTTTTGAGCTGTAATTTTTAAAATAAGAGACAGTTTTGACTTTTTCATTGTTGTAAATAAATTCGTATTTTTAGTTATTTAAACGTTTGTCGAAATATGTTTATTGAGTGGTGGGTATTGCATCAAATTCCTCTTTAAGTCACGTAACGTTAACTAAAAAGCGAAGAGAAAAAATGAACATAAGAAACATAAGCACTGTGTTTTTTTTATAAGTGAAATATATTAAAATCAAAGTTTTAATATTTTTAATCAGGCTAAATTTCATTTAATTATTATTTAAACGGCAAACTCCTCTGAAGGGATTGTGTTACAAAAGAAACATGTCAGGGCAACCTGGATTCGATTCCCAGTTCAGTCAAAAATGAAAAATTATCAATAAAAATATTAATTAATTTCATGCTGTGAAATTCCTTTCTTAATAAAAATAATTTAATGAAAATTACATTTGATG
The DNA here is from genome assembly GCA_930367215.1 of Pollenia angustigena. NCBI lineage: Eukaryota > Metazoa > Arthropoda > Insecta > Diptera > Polleniidae > Pollenia > Pollenia angustigena. The sequence continues at coordinate 123,688,148 of OV884058.1, forward strand.
AACTTAAATATATTTAAACTTGGATTAAGAACCACATATTAATTATATGAAAATTATTTTTTTAAAGGTCTCAGAAGACAAATTAAAATACACAAATCTAAATGGTGCATCACAAAACTTAGCACTTTTTTCACTAATACCGTCATAAAAATAGTATTCTGAAGTTTTTTTTCTGTTAGGACCAGCACTCAGGGGATGACCCCGACTACTGAATTGCATTGTGTTGGAATTAGCAAAATAGGAAATGGGAAGGAGGATAGAGGGAGTAGTGTTTGAGATAATTCAACTTGATCTTATTCATGTTGTAAGTGAGAGAGAAGACTTCAGCAGGAAGGTTATTCCACATACGAACAGTCTTGACAAAAAGCGAATTCTCCCTGATGTAAAAGTGGTACAAGTAACATAATAACATAGTAATAATCACCGATATAAGTTTGTCACTCCATTTGTAATTTCTACAATATTGATCTTAGACGCTTTATAGTTAGTATATACACACTGGGTCCTTATGAGTAGCGAAGTTGATGCAACGATGTCAGTCAGTATGTTAAAAAAGTTTTTCTGAAGACCCCAGATATGGTGGGGACTAGGTTAATATGTATTTCTGTCACATGATCGTGCATTGATTCATCGGTCCATAAATGAAGGACGTATGAGCAAAAACCCACCACTGCCTCTAATTTTTACCCATAAAACCCCTTGTATAGTTTGTTTTTTTTTACCCTTAACCACAGGTGAAAAGGGTATATAAGTTTTTATTCCGTTTTTAATTTCTACAATATTGATCTTCTGGCTCATATCTAGAATACCCCATATTTAATGGGGACTTGGTTGTTAAGCATTTCTGTCACATCTGCTCCTTTTAATTTTGCTATAGAATTTCACTTAGATTATCCCATAAATGCCCCGTGGGAAATTTGTGTTAATTGTTCCAATGGACTAGTCTTGGGATTTGTGAAAATAGAACAAATACAAAAAGGAAGAACTCATGACCAGTGAAAGGAGAAGCAATAATTAAATGTCTGGTATATGAAGAACAAAATGGTAAAAAGTAATGAATTACAGTACAGTCTTCACGAGTGGTGTGGCACATTTTTTGGGACTTTCTAAACATGTTTTATTGAATACCACATTGTATTGACATAATACTAAATTGTGGTATATAACACTAAGCACGTTCATTGAAAATAGATGTGTGACTGTCAAATGGTGTCAACTGACTCCCTCCAATGACAATCCCATGTTAAAGTGATAGGTCTTATTCATATAAAGTGTTAGAACTAGAACCGGTCTCTACCACCAAAGACCTATCACGGGACAACTTTGGTTTCAGTTTGCTTCCCTCTAGGGTGGCAAAGATTTAAGCAAAAAACCACGATTGTCACATTGTTTTTCATAAAATCCCATGTATTTTTTATATACCCATCACCGTAAGATGAATATTTATTATTTTTTATACCCTCCACCACAATTAGTTGTGAAGAGGGTATATTCAGTTTGTCATTCCGTGTGAAACTTTTTTACTATTCATCTCAGACCCTATAAAGTATATATATTCTGGGTCCTTGAGTAATTTTAAGTCGATTTAGCCATGTCCGTCTGTCTGTCCGTCTGTCCGTCTGTTGAAAACACGCTCACTTTCGAAAAACTCAAAAGAAATCAACAAACTTGGTGTCAAATTGCTTGTAGTTATCCTAAGCAGTTTGGGATTGAAATTCAGCAAAATCAGTTCAATAGGATCTGAGCTATGAATCAAAATGTGGAACCACCACCTAAAAAAAATTGATTATTTTGTTACAAAAACTAACATAAATGATGGAAAAATGCACTGAATGATATAAGATTTCGCAACAATTTACCCTAGGCCCCATATAAGCCCTACTCTCGGAAAACAGTATATTAAGCCTAAAACCCTAACTAACAATGCTATCATTACAAATTTTGGCAAGTCACAGTTACATAGGACTAGAAATTAAACCGTTAAGTTTCGTGAAGATCGGTCCATAATTTACAATAGGCCCCATATAAAACCTACTTCCGGAAAACAACTTAGTACGCCTAAAAACGTAAAAAATAATGCTATCATAACAAAATTTGGTACATCAAAGTTTTATAGAACTAAAAACAAATCTTTGAAATTTCGTGAAGATCGGTTCATAATTTACCATAGGCCCCATATAAACTTTACTCCCGGAAAACAACTTAGTACGCCTAAATCCGTAGAAAATAATGCTATCATAACAAAATTTGGTACATCAAAGTTTTATAGGACAAGAAATAAAACTGTCTAATTTCGTGAAGATCGGTCCATAATTTACCCTGGGCCCCATATAAACCCTACTCCCGGAAAACAGTTTAGTACGCCTAAATCCGTAAAAAATAATGCTATCATAACAAAATTTGGTACATCAAAGTTTTATAGAACTGGGAAAAAGACTGAAATTTCGTGAAGATCGGTCCATAATTTACCCTAGGCCCCATATAAACCCTACTACCGGAAAACAGTTTAGTCGCCTAAATCCATAATTAATAACAAATCGTCACAGTTTAAGATAATAATAACATCATACAGATATTACTCCTTAAATATTCGAACTGTCGGTGGAGGGTATCAAAGATTCGGCACAGCCGAATATAGCACTCTAACTTGTTTTTTTTTATTTTAATACCTATTTTTGCGTTTTTTGGTTTTTGGTTTAACGGTGTCTGTTTGTTTCTCTGTATATCTAGAGATCGGCAAAAGCCTTAATTTCCGAACAAGATAAAAGAACGGTGAGAGAAAAATTTTTAAATTTGTTTCACATATTAGACACCAGCAGAATGTAATGCATTTTTTGGCCCGCTGCGGCCTTTGTCAGCATTCTTTGTGTCACACTGGATAGTGATACTTTATAAATTGAATGTATTTAACTCAACAATTATAACAAATAGAAACTGGGAAGTTTACTTCATATTATATTCAACATTTTTTTTTTCGAATTTATTATATTTGAAGGAGTAGGTCTATTACAAAAAAGCTTTATAAAATCCATAACTGAAATTTAGCTCATAGAATAAATTCGAAAAATGAAAAATGTTGAATATAATATTTTGTTTCACATCAATACACAACCTCTTTAGAAATAAGGGTGGAAGCGGAGAAGTGGGCGTGGTACATCCCGTACAAGACATTATTGATATCCTTATATTTAGAGAACAGCAACAGCAAAAGTTAACAAATAACGTACAATGCAAGAAGAGAAAAATTATGCTTGGTCATAGTTACGGCAACTACACTATGTTAATTGTAAAAATATATTGTTGTCGTACACAAAAATTTTTATTTTGATTAAATATAAGCAATATAATAGTAACTGTAAATATTTCAATGTTTATCGCAATAAATTTGAGTATTGTTGACCGAAAAATAATTAATTTTCAACCAACTAAATAATGATAAGTTTGAAAACATATTATATTACTCACAATCATTTCATGATATTAAATAGCCTTAACATGCCTTAACATGATAATTATATGATTACTTCTGAACTTATTATGATTAACAGCATAAGAATATAATTAAGGGAAAAATATTATGATGTAATATTCGAATATATTTGGTCATAATATGACCGATTAATAATAATCGTAATATAGTGACTACAATCATGAATCTTATCATAATATGTTGCTCTTAGAATATGTTTTCGACAACCATGTTTTTCTTTGCGTGTGCATTTTGGTAATCAATACACAATATCTGTTGGAATAAGGGTGTGATTAGAGAAGTGCGCGTGGCACAGTGTTGCCAAAACTTGGTGACCAAAAATGGCTAAATTTACGGAAAAAATGGCTAAAAAAATGGCTACAAATGGGCTAAAAAATGGCTAAAAGCTTTTCTAAATAAATACACATTAAAATTCAATAACAAAACAGAAATAATTCATTTAAAGTTGTTTACGATGAAATTGTGAGTTAAGATCAATTTGATAAATAAGAATAAACGTAAATTTATATTAAAATAAATTAATATTAAAAAATTAAACCATCGAAAAATTCGATGTATTTATTGTTCATTTCATAGGAATCACTCACTACACCATTTTTCATTGAAAATGAGAAAATTCCAAATGAAAATGAGAATTTCAATTTGAAATTGAGAAAATTCCAAATGAAATTGAGAATTTCAATTTGAAATTGAGCAAAATCCAAATGAAATTGGGAAGTTTAAATTTAAAATTGAAAAAATTCCAAATGAAATTGAGAAATTTGAATTTATAATTGATAAAATTGAATTATCTATATAATTTTTATTATATTCATTCAACAAACATACATAACTAACAAGGATCGAAAAAATTAAACTAAATAAACATCGCAGTATTGGTATGTGACAATGCTCAATGCCACAGTCGGCTACAAATTATTTTTGACAGCTCTCCAGCTACGCTCCTGCGATTGAGCTTCTATTCACCGATGCTTAACCCCATTGAAATTATTTGGTCAAAAATAAAAAGTACGGTAAAAACAACGATGAATGTACCGAACGTAATTCCCACCCATTTAGGAGAACAGAGGCTTGTCTTTTTAGAACAGGTGATTAATGCTTCTAAGACATGTATAACTACTGGAGATTGCAGTAGAGCCATACAGCATACGCGATTTGTATTTATTTTCATATTTTTCGATCCTTGTTAGTTATGTATGTTTGTTGAATGAATATAATAAAAATTATATAGATATCAAAAAGTAATTTCAATTTTTGGGAATACAAAATTTTAATTTCAAAAGATTTTGTTATTCGTGCTTAATTCCCAGTTTTTATTATTGATAAAAACACTTGAAATTTATTGTTGATGGGATAAGCTATTCCTATGCATTTCACTGGTTGCTTAGGCCAGATCATCAGGAAACTTCATCCATAAAGGTTTTAGACAAACTAAAGATATTAAACCAAATAAAACTGTTAAACGTATAAGAATTATAGCAACAGTTCTACTTGTAACAATATCAAAGTTTAAACAAAACACATCAACAATAAACAACAGTGGGTTCATCTCATCTTACATTTCCCCACTACAATTAGTTGAAATTCTCTCAACATTAATTGTAGTTGTAAGTAGGTTAAGAAAAACAAAATGAAAAAAAAACAACAACTTACAAAAGATGTTGTCAATTAAGTGTTTTTTAGGCCGTGCACTGCCTGTTTATTATCAAAAAGTAATTTCAATTTTTGGGAATACAAAATTTTAATTTCAAAAGATTTTGTTATTCGTGCTTAATTCCCAGTTTTTATTATTGATAAAAACACTTGAAATTTATTGTTGATGGGATAAGCTATTCCTATGCATTTCACTGGTTGCTTAGGCCAGATCATCAGGAAACTTCATCCATAAAGGTTTTAGACAAACTAAAGATATTAAACCAAATAAAACTGTTAAACGTATAAGAATTATAGCCACAGTTCTACTTGTAACAATATCAAAGTTTAAACAAAACACATCAACAATAAACAACAGTGGGTTCATCTCATCTTACATTTCCCCACTACAATTAGTTGAAATTCTCTCAACATTAATTGTAGTTGTAAGTAGGTTAAGAAAAACAAAATGAAAAAAAAACAACAACTTACAAAAGATGTTGTCAATTAAGTGTTTTTTAGGCCGTGCACTGCCTGTTTATTATCAAAAAGTAATTTCAATTTTTGGGAATACAAAATTTTAATTTCAAAAGATTTTGTTATTCGTGCTTAATTCCCAGTTTTTATTATTGATAAAAACACTTGAAATTTATTGTTGATGGGATAAGCTATTCCTATGCATTTCACTGGTTGCTTAGGCCAGATCATCAGGAAACTTCATCCATAAAGGTTTTAGACAAACTAAAGATATTAAACCAAATAAAACTGTTAAACGTATAAGAATTATAGCCACAGTTCTACTTGTAACAATATCAAAGTTTAAACAAAACACATCAACAATAAACAACAGTGGGTTCATCTCATCTTACATTTCCCCACTACAATTAGTTGAAATTCTCTCAACATTAATTGTAGTTGTAAGTAGGTTAAGAAAAACAAAATGAAAAAAAAACAACAACTTACAAAAGATGTTGTCAATTAAGTGTTTTTTAGGCCGTGCACTGCCTGTTTATTATCAAAAAGTAATTTCAATTTTTGGGAATACAAAATTTTAATTTCAAAAGATTTTGTTATTCGTGCTTAATTCCCAGTTTTTATTATTGATAAAAACACTTGAAATTTATTGTTGATGGGATAAGCTATTCCTATGCATTTCACTGGTTGCTTAGGCCAGATCATCAGGAAACTTCATCCATAAAGGTTTTAGACAAACTAAAGATATTAAACCAAATAAAACTGTTAAACGTATAAGAATTATAGCCACAGTTCTACTTGTAACAATATCAAAGTTTAAACAAAACACATCAACAATAAACAACAGTGGGTTCATCTCATCTTACATTTCCCCACTACAATTAGTTGAAATTCTCTCAACATTAATTGTAGTTGTAAGTAGGTTAAGAAAAACAAAATGAAAAAAAACAACAACTTACAAAAGATGTTGTCAATTAAGTGTTTTTTAGGCCGTGCACTGCCTGTTTATTATCAAAAAGTAATTTCAATTTTTGGGAATACAAAATTTTAATTTCAAAAGATTTTGTTATTCGTGCTTAATTCCCAGTTTTTATTATTGATAAAAACACTTGAAATTTATTGTTGATGGGATAAGCTATTCCTATGCATTTCACTGGTTGCTTAGGCCAGATCATCAGGAAACTTCATCCATAAAGGTTTTAGACAAACTAAAGATATTAAACCAAATAAAACTGTTAAACGTATAAGAATTATAGCCACAGTTCTACTTGTAACAATATCAAAGTTTAAACAAAACACATCAACAATAAACAACAGTGGGTTCATCTCATCTTACATTTCCCCACTACAATTAGTTGAAATTCTCTCAACATTAATTGTAGTTGTAAGTAGGTTAAGAAAAACAAAATGAAAAAAAACAACAACTTACAAAAGATTTATGGATGAAGTTTCCTGATGATCTGGCCTAAGCAACCAGTGAAATGCATAGGAATAGCTTATCCCATCAACAATAAATTTCAAGTGTTTTTATCAATAATAAAAACTGGGAATTAAGCACGAATAACAAAATCTTTTGAAATTAAAATTTTGTATTCCCAAAAATTGAAATTACTTTTTGATAATAAACAGGCAGTGCACGGCCTAAAAAACACTTAATTGACAACATCTTTTGTAAGTTGTTGTTTTTTTTTTTTCATTTTGTTTTTCTTAACCCACTTACAACTACAATTAATGTTGAGAGAATTTCAACTAATTGTAGTGGGGAAATGTAAGATGAGATGAACCCACTGTTGTTTATTGTTGATGTGTTTTGTTTAAACTTTGATATTGTTACAAGTAGAACTGTGGCTATAATTCTTATACGTTTAACAGTTTTATTTGGTTTAATATCTTTAGTTTGTCTAAAACCTTTATGGATGAAGTTTCCTGATGATCTGGCCTAAGCAACCAGTGAAATGCATAGGAATAGCTTATCCCATCAACAATAAATTTCAAGTGTTTTTATCAATAATAAAAACTGGGAATTAAGCACGAATAACAAAATCTTTTGAAATTAAAATTTTGTATTCCCAAAAATTGAAATTACTTTTTGATAATAAACAGGCAGTGCACGGCCTAAAAAACACTTAATTGACAACATCTTTTGTAAGTTGTTGTTTTTTTTTCATTTTGTTTTTCTTAACCTACTTACAACTACAATTAATGTTGAGAGAATTTCAACTAATTGTAGTGGGGAAATGTAAGATGAGATGAACCCACTGTTGTTTATTGTTGATGTGTTTTGTTTAAACTTTGATATTGTTACAAGTAGAACTGTGGCTATAATTCTTATACGTTTAACAGTTTTATTTGGTTTAATATCTTTAGTTTGTCTAAAACCTTTATGGATGAAGTTTCCTGATGATCTGGCCTAAGCAACCAGTGAAATGCATAGGAATAGCTTATCCCATCAACAATAAATTTCAAGTGTTTTTATCAATAATAAAAACTGGGAATTAAGCACGAATAACAAAATCTTTTGAAATTAAAATTTTGTATTCCCAAAAATTGAAATTACTTTTTGATAATAAACAGGCAGTGCACGGCCTAAAAAACACTTAATTGACAACATCTTTTGTAAGTTGTTGTTTTTTTTTTTCATTTTGTTTTTCTTAACCTACTTACAACTACAATTAATGTTGAGAGAATTTCAACTAATTGTAGTGGGGAAATGTAAGATGAGATGAACCCACTGTTGTTTATTGTTGATGTGTTTTGTTTAAACTTTGATATTGTTACAAGTAGAACTGTGGCTATAATTCTTATACGTTTAACAGTTTTATTTGGTTTAATATCTTTAGTTTGTCTAAAACCTTTATGGATGAAGTTTCCTGATGATCTGGCCTAAGCAACCAGTGAAATGCATAGGAATAGCTTATCCCATCAACAATAAATTTCAAGTGTTTTTATCAATAATAAAAACTGGGAATTAAGCACGAATAACAAAATATTTTGAAATTAAAATTTTGTATTCCCAAAAATTGAAATTACTTTTTGATAATAAACAGGCAGTCCACGGCCTAAAAAACACTTAATTGACAACATCTTTTGTAAGTTGTTGTTTTTTTTCATTTTGTTTTTCTTAACCTACTTACAACTACAATTAATGTTGAGAGAATTTCAACTAATTGTAGTGGGGAAATGTAAGATGAGATGAACCCACTGTTGTTTATTGTTGATGTGTTTTGTTTAAACTTTGATATTGTTACAAGTAGAACTGTGGCTATAATTCTTATACGTTTAACAGTTTTATTTGGTTTAATATCTTTAGTTTGTCTAAAACCTTTATGGATGAAGTTTCCTGATGATCTGGCCTAAGCAACCAGTGAAATGCATAGGAATAGCTTATCCCATCAACAATAAATTTCAAGTGTTTTTATCAATAATAAAAACTAGGAATTAAGCACGAATAACAAAATCTTTTGAAATTAAAATTTTGTATTCCCAAAAATTGAAATTACTTTTTGATAATAAACAGGCAGTGCACGGCCTAAAAAACACTTAATTGACAACATCTTTTGTAAGTTGTTGTTTTTTTTTCATTTTGTTTTTCTTAACCTACTTACAACTACAATTAATGTTGAGAGAATTTCAACTAATTGTAGTGGGGAAATGTAAGATGAGATGAACCCACTGTTGTTTATTGTTGATGTGTTTTGTTTAAACTTTGATATTGTTACAAGTAGAACTGTGGCTATAATTCTTATACGTTTAACAGTTTTATTTGGTTTAATATCTTTAGTTTGTCTAAAACCTTTATGGATGAAGTTTCCTGATGATCTGGCCTAAGCAACCAGTGAAATGCATAGGAATAGCTTATCCCATCAACAATAAATTTCAAGTGTTTTTATCAATAATAAAAACTGGGAATTAAGCACGAATAACAAAATCTTTTGAAATTAAAATTATATAGATATTTCAATTTTATCAATGAAAAATTAAAAAATCTCAATTTCATTTGGAATTTTCCAATTTCAAAATAAAATTTCCCAATTTCATTTGGAATTTTCTCAATTTCAAATTGAAATTCTCAATTTCATTTGGAATTTTCTCAATATCAAATTGAATTTCTCATTTTCAATTGGAATTTTCTCAATATCAAATTGAAATTCTCAATTTCATTTGGAATTTTCTCAATTTCATCTTGAATTCTCTCATTTTAAATGAAAAATGGTGTAGTTTCAAATAATCATAAGTTTTAAATAATTTGAAGGTTAATCATAATCACGACAACATTTACCCAACCTTTTGAGTCCAGATCTACAATAAAAAACAAGTAAGAAAGTATAGTCGGTTGAACCTGACTTTATGATACCCTACACCACATTAAAACCTTTGTACCAAATTTTATCAAATAATCTCTGAATTGCGACCTGTACTTTATGCACAAGGTTTACATGGAGAGCCAGCCAACTGGACAAACATCGGTAATTCGACCCAGAAAGTGATTCTGAGTTAATCGGTATACGTAAAGGTAAGCTAACGACTAATATTTTAAGGTGTTACAGACATCAGCACAAACGCATAGTACCCTCCCCACTATTGTGGTGGTGTTATAAATATTGTATTGTTATGGTAAAAATATTTACCTAATTGATAAAATCGAATTAACGGTTGCTTTATGTAACCTATTTCTCAAATTACTTTTAACGATGTTTACTTGGCTAAACACCCTCTCTACTTCAGCATTATCTAGACCATGCAAGTGAGAGCAACTTTATAGTCAACTCTGACATTTCTAAAACAATTTTGTTACCGCCCGCATCCCTTTATTGAAATACTTGGAACCAGATAGAAATAGCGATGTTTGTGTTGATCAATTTTATAAATTTAATAATGGAAGACTTTTCCATTATTTTGAAAGATGTTTCAGCGTCATAGTTTATAGCGATTTTCAACATTTGTAAAAGTTGTGATTTAAATTAAAGGCGCTTTAATTGTTCAAAATGTTTATTTTACTTTTATAAATTTGAATAATAAAATTTTAATTATTCTTTTAAAAGAAAAACGGCAAAAAAATGTTATGGCTAAACAAGTTGAAAAATGGCTAAAAAAAATGGCTAAACTCATTTTTTAATGGCTAAACAGGGTGAAAAATGGCTAAATCTAGCCAGTAAATGGCTAAATTGGCAACACAATTATTTATATCTAAAGAAAGGTATTTATATAGCTTTCTGTTCTTATCGCATTATAGCGAAGGGTATATAAGATTCGGCATAGCCGTATAAAGCACTATTACTTTTTCCGGTTAGAAAAGACAGTAAACGAAATTTTTGTGGTCGTTAAAGATATGATTTGTGAACTGGTTTTAAAAGAAAACATTCTAAACAATTGTAACTGTTGTATCTGTTCGTTGTCAATGTTTATGATTAAGTGAATCATTTGTATAATTAAATGTGCACATTCCTTCTTAAAAAAAAGAATTAACATTAAAAGCGTATATTTTTCATTCCACTAATTCGGTGCAAATATATAAATAAGAAACAGAAAAGGGAAATGAAAGCAGCTGATAACGAATAAATGATTCTAGATGGTAGGTATGACCTTTTCGCTTTTCAAACTTACTTTGTTAATATAATTTTTAATTTTTGGGATAAGCCCCCGTATTCATCAAAAATATTTGTGATTTATAAAAAGTTTATTTATAAAATTTTCATAAAAGCTTCGTTTTATAAACCCAAAATATTTTTAGGAAGAACACCTAAAGTCATTTTAAGTTTTTTAATTTTCGTTTTTATGACGGACATTAATATAAAGAAAAGTTTAATTCAATGCCCATCATTAATTTGAAATAAAAAAGCGCTTTCGCTTAAACAGAGCCCAAAAAAGGATTTATGAAGTAAAAAAACAAACCTTTTTCTCTATGTTTCATTTTAGCTTGAAAATCGTTAATTTAATTATGTACCTTATGTTTTTAAACTTTTTTCTGTTTTATATTATTAATGGTTTTTAAAAAAAGCAACACATAATTTCTCCTCTTTTTTGCCACTTCTTCTGCTTTTTATTGGGATAAAAACATTTTTGGCGTAATTAGTTTCAATTAATGCTTCACTTGAAAGAATATTTTTTTATTTTTTCGGTCTTGATTTAGAATTTTTATTTTCTGTTTTCACAAAAAAAAAAAAAAAATTTGTCAGGTCATAACAAACCACAAAGAAGAAGTGCTATTTAGAAAGTGTATAGCTTGACCGACTATGGGTGTCTCTCTGCCATAGAACTAACAAACAAATTTATAGAGTGTACCGTATGTAGAATCCAAGGGCAATCATTTGATTGTTAGGCAAGAGTATTCGATGTTGGTGCTATGAGGCAGAATATGAATGATACACTTGGCCGAAATTTTAATTTAATCTCTGAATGGGAGCAAAAAAGGGCTGCTTTTTAAGCCCAAAAGACCAAATGTTGCATGCTGACGCATAAACGAGCGACGGATCAAGGTGCCTCATCTGTATATATGCGTGGCAAAATTATTGAGGAATCAGAATCTCTTGATTTTCTGGTAATGAAGTTACAATGTGATGTCCGATGATCAAATCATATGTTCAAGGTGTACAAAGAAGCATTCAAGTGCTTAGGTTTTTCAAAACGGTGTAATATGTGCTTCACCTCATCAGATCTCCTTACTTTTTATACCACCTACATATATCCTCCGGCAAATGGACAACTGTCATGTATGGGCCGCGTCCTCTAAGTCTTTTTTGGAGCTTCTCGACCGCGTGCAGGAGAAGTTTCTCTTTGGTGACAGTAGGCTATCCAATTCTACTTCCACGAGTACTGTCGCAATGTGAGTTGTTTGTTTTTACTTGATTTTTTTGTGGAGAAAATATTGTAAATATCTCTATTGTGTCCTATGAATCAAATCTAATTTATTTCACTTCGTTCCCATTAATAAAAATTTGGCTTAACCCATTAAGGCTCTGCGTTGCGTTTTCGCAACGTTCACTTAAACCTCCCCTCAGGCATTTTGTTGTTACGTGATAGTGCTATAAAGCACAGTGAAATAAAATTTATCTTAATATCTAATCTACCTGTTTTTGGACTTGTATCATACATAAGTTTTTTTTATAAAAATTTTAAATTTAAATTTTTAATTTTTCCTGTTTTTTGGGTACTTTTGAAAAAAGTTAAAAAAAATAAAGTAATATATAATAAACCTATCTGAAACTTCTGAAGGAGGTTGCTAACATACGAACATTATAATTTCTACTGAAAAATCCAATCATCGTAGACATTTGAGACTTTTCTTATGATTGTATATATCCGTGATGCGAAACCGCAACACTGGGCCTAAACGATATACAAATTACATACAATTTTCAAATACAAACATATTTATACAATCACTTGCTATTTAAAACAGCATAATAAAAAAAAACATGCATGTATGTTAATTACAAGTTGTTGTTATTTATGTGTTTTGAAATTTTCGATAATTTTTTCAACTTTTTCAAACTAATTTCCAATTTTTAAAATGCAGTAAATTTCGCAGAGGGTAAATTCTCTATGACAATTCTTTTTTTTTTTTTTTTCTTATGCCCAAAATGTGTTATTTTCCTAAGTAGCCCCGTGATAGGTCTTTGGTGATAAGATAAGAAATATCACTTTAACATTGACACTATTTGACCAGTCTAACATCTATTCTCAATGAACGTGTTTAGTGTTAGTTATAACAATGTTAGATTATTTCGATAGAATGTAGTATTATGTCAATAAAACAAGTCCCCAGAACTAGATTTAAGAATCAAATTTTAGAAAGTCCCAAAAAAAGTATCACACCATCGGTGAAGAATGTACTGTAATTCATTATTTTTTAACCTTTTTGTTCTTAATATACCAGTTAGATGATAAGATCTCCTTGTTCTATTTTCACAAATCCCAGGACCAGGCTGTTGGAACAATTGACACAAATTTCCCCCAGGGTTCTTCAATAGGTACAATAAAAGAAAATCGAACAATTAATGTGAAATTATCCTCTCCCAGGATATTATCTTTTTGAACTTGTTCCATTTTCACAAATTCCAGGACCAGTCTGTTGGAACAATTGACACAAATTTCCCCCAGGGTTATTCAATAGGTACAATAAGAGAAAATCGAACAATTAATGTGAAATTATCCTCTCCCAGGATATAAAAGAAAAACCAGTAAGAATACTATATTCGGCTATTCCAAATATTTGATACCATCCACTGACAGCTAGGATATTTCAGGAGTGGGCATTATATTGGACCTGTAGTAAATTATGAACCGATCTTTACGAAAGTTGACAGTGTGATTTCTAGTCATTATGAAACTGTGACAGAACAAAATTTATTACAATAGAATTATTTGTTATGGTTTTATACTACTAAAGTGTTTTTCGAGAATGGGCTTTATATGGGGCCTTCTGGTAAATAATGGACCAATCAATTACTAACGTGAGAAATGTGACGTAGCAGTGCACCCAAAGTGCTTTGGAACATATCATAATCGAATTAGAAATGAAATGTATATGAATATCCAATATACCACAATACTAATTTTTGTATATGAATATCTTTTTTATTTTAATTTAAAATTTTTGCAAATGCACTTAATTTTTATATCGTTAAGGCCCAACGTTGCGTTTTCGCAACAGGGGTTATCTGGGCTCCCACTTATCCGATTTTTCCAAAATTTGTTTTCTTTCTTATTTAGGTATAAACAATAAAATTTTAAAAGTTTCTTCATTATAACTCAACGGGATCATGGCTCGGGCCTTAATGGGTTAAGAGCAGATTAGTCCACCAATAACTATTGGAAAGATTTACATACGTGTGGTTTATAGAACTCGAGCGCCGAACTAGTTCGTTTAACTTACATTTACAACAAAAACAAATATGGAAAATTTGGAAATTTTGCTTAGCATGTTGTTCTTGGAAAAGAGGAAAAACAAATTATTGTCATATTTAATCATAACATTTTAAGGGCAACCATAATATGGTTGTTTTTTTTTTTTGAAAAATGATTAATTTAACCATAATATGGTTGCCAGTGGCAATAATATGGATAAATTAACCGGAATATGTTTTAAATTGTTCGTTTATAATAGGTGACAATATTGGAAAATGTTTTTTCCCCGCGTGTCTTTTTCTTACATATTCAATATTTTGTTTTAAAAATGTCACTCTTTAAAACTTAAGCACTATATTTCAGAAAATTAGACACCAACATAAAGCTTTGTTCACAATCAAAGCAACAATTTCGTTTTTCTTCTATCTTTTTTCTTCCCAAAGTATTTCATATATTTTCCTTTCATTTTTAAAACTAAAATTCTTTTAAAAATGTGACTAAAGTTGAGTATACTTTAACTTCAGCACCAATTTTTATGATATTGTTTCAGACGTTTATAATAATTTTATTTAGTTTTGAATGAAAATTTTAACATAATGTTGTGAAAAATAATATTAAATGCATAATATCGTTGTGACTAAAAATTGCAAACGGTTTCTTAATGCAAAATGTGTGTGGTTGCAAAAGAAATTGTTGCTCTATTATGAACACCAAGTTAAAATGTTTTTTTGATTGTGAAATTCGTCGGACCTTCCGACAATATTTTTGAGTTCATATCGGCCAACACTCAACTGCGACCATAATCGGTACAATGCAGTCACACTATTATGCTATTTGGGCAAGTTAAATCATATGTTTTGATTTATTTGCATGTTGGCTGACAGAGTTTTACTTTTTTGAAATGGATTTAATTAGCAAAAGTGATGTAACCAACCAAAATAAAATTTTACAGGAGAAGGTTTTTTTTAAATATTTTTGCTGCAAGTCTAGGGTTTCGTTTGAAATTGCTTTTGCTCTTATTTCGTAACGGTACTTCCCAGAGATATGAGATTTTGAGAGATGATGCAAATGATCAAAAATTATCGATTTTCATCGAAAAACAAAAATCGAAAGTTATGTTGGTTACATCATTTTTGCTATTAGGGCTCGATATATTAATATGTATGTATATATGTATGTATGTATGTATTCAACATCTGCATGAATGCAAAAAAGAAAATCATCTATGAGACACCCACAAAAAATAACGGCATATACATATTCATTAAATCCTTTTTTTAATGAGAAGCAATGAGTGAGTGCAAAAGGTACTTGAGTTGTTTAAAGTATCAAAGCATCGAACTCGATCAACTTATAGCCGCTTGACCCATACCCGTAATGTACCGCACCGTACTGTAAGCACGTTGGTGCACTTATAGAACGTTTAAAAACGTATCATATGTCTTCCCATACATAAACAAAAAGCAATAGTATACATAAAACAAAACACACAGTGATGGGAATCAAAAATGTTTAAATGGTGGCCGCTGTGCAGAAAAAGAACCAAGTGATTTAAATGGTATTAAAAAAGTATTTTGTGTAAAAAACGTTAATAAATAAATAATTATACTATATATATTTTCTATAAACAAATTAGTATTTTAGTATACATACATACATATATATTACACCAAACAAGGTTTTGATACCATTCACAGCCTTTTATATGTTTCTCATTTCCATTGTATGTGTATATGCATTTGTTTATTTTAAAAATCTAAACATATGTATATTTGTATATTTGGAAATATGTTGTATTGTAAGTTGTTTTGTCGTAATTCCATAGCTATACTGAAAAAAGTACTAAAAAAAAGAGCAAAAATACCCGCATTCAATGTAATATACAAGCCGCCCATCACTGTCTTACAAATGTCACGTAACAACGGCATGAAATTCTATTTTATATAGATTGGTACGTTACAACTACGGTACATTGCATTTCGGTAAGCTTTTGTTTTGGTTTTCATATAACAAAAAGCGAACAGCTGATTGATACAGTACAGATACCAACATTAACAACAACATATGTAATGCGCATACAATCACAAACTGTTATAGTATAGGGTGCCGATCGCAGATTAACGCAGATGTTTAGTATGTATGTATATATGTATATGCAAAATAATAAAAAATTCACAGCGTGATCTGTTTTTATAATTGTTGTTTTGTAAACAGCCGTTAACAAGCCAGGGATGGCAACATCAGTACAACTGAAATGTGTTGTTCAACATCACAAATTTACTATTAAATGTTGTAATATATATAAATTATATTTAAGACATACCTATGAGTTTTTGCTGCCACTAAGCTTAAAAAGTTAAATTTTAGTAGCCAGTTGGTGCAATTTCAAAATTTCCTTTTGCCATCCCTTGTATCTTCACTGATTTTCGACTGTGATCGGCGCACAAGTAGACGATAAACGTCGTTGTATATTATACAGTTTGATTGCTCCACATTTTGCAAAAGAGTGTTTACATTATCGGCGCAACAAGGTTAATTTTCTTTGTCCACAATCAGCATAATTTTGGCACAGATTGTAGCATTTAAAAAAATGTTTACCGGTCACACTATCGGCACTTGAAATACGACAAAAACTGGTACATTGCGCAGATAGTGGGCTCTAGTAAGAACTAGCATTATACGTTAACTAAATTGATGTATTGTTTTAGTAGCCTCAGGCATTGCAAGCCTAGCCAACCTTTATCGAAAATTTTCTAACCACCGTCCTCTAGACACATTTGTTTAATGTACAAAAAAAAAACAAAGCTAATTAAAATTACAACAATTATAACTTTTTTTTCAAAAAATATTCAATGGCCTTCCATTAATAATTAATTTTATAGCCCTTTCATAAATCAAAAAACAATAATGAGATAAATAAAAAAAAAATTATAGCTGGCAATAAATTACAAACAGTAATTGTGTTGTAATTATGATCGACGACATTTTTAATTTTTTTTATACGCTTTTTACAATTTGCTTCAAACTTTGGAATTAAATCAAAAAAGTTTCTCGACAAACTCATACCACAAAGTTGTGCGGCATTAATTTTAACTCCTCGTACAATAAGCTCTTTTTTATTATTGGGTACATAACTTACACAAATTTGTGGCCAAGAACGAATCAAGCGAATTTCGGATACAGTAATGAACCAAACTACACTAGGCCCAAACTATTAATGGGACTTGCTACCTATAGTTGTCGGCCGTGCTCGTCGAAATGAGGATAGTTTTTTCCTTGTCTAGTTATACTGTAGTTCGAACATTCATTTCAAGCTAAGGAAGCTATTCTTAATAAATAACGTTTAAATCAATAAGCCATATGTATAACAGGTGAACAATTGATGTGCTTCATCTGCACTTTTTTATAATAAATTGCCACAATATTTGCCATACAAGTTATTAAGAACACAAGCCATATGTGTAAAATCTGGTATATATTGTGAATCCCGCATTTAAGGTTATACACCCAATATCGTGTACAAATAATTACAGGGTGGTCAAATTAAATTCCAGTATTTACGACTACAGCCATTAACATACTTTTGAGTTGAATGCGCAATACGGGATTAGCTAGTGTTATCTCCTGCTCATCTTTGTTACTAAAATATTTAATAATTTATGCTTACAGCAATTAAATTGAAACATTGCCAAAAAGTTGAAAATGAAAGTATATTTCTCTGTTAGGAAAGTAAAAAAGTAGGACAATTTAGTTGATTTTTTGGGGAAAGAGTTTAATTGGTGTGATAACATTTTTGTTTATGTCACTTTCCTCATTTTTCAATTAAAAATATATTTATCTATTATTCTAAATTTCATGTGAAGTATTATTTAATAGTTTCTTATCAAGTTTTATTAACAATAACTTATTAGGTACAATTAAATATGCAATATGAATAATATGAAAATCGTATATAATACAAATGTAATTAATAAGAAAATGCGTTTAATGTACGAAGCCAGAGTGTTGTACTAATCAGACAGAATGAATTAAGCCACGAAAACATGTGTGTAACATCAAAGTATGTCTAGCTGATTAGGGGTGGGGGGGGAGGGAGAGATTAAGCCATTATGGCCTTAGCTCACATTAGCACTATTAGAAAATGGCTTTATCTCTCATTTCAGTTCCGGAGACACTAAAGTTAAGTATTGAAATCTGGCTTCGCATACAAAAGTTTTTCTGCGTGGCGGCCTACGGCCGTGCTTACGGGTTTTATCCTCCAGTAGGACACGGCAGGTGGCTTCGATGACTTAAGTTTTCCTGGGTGCGTCACAAGAATAAAAAAATAATTTTCAATGATAACTAAGGATTTTCCCTTTTACAGAATATTTTCACCATGCATAACAATAATCTGGAAAATATGGCTTTATCTCTCATTTGCGAAAAAAATATGGCTTTATCTCTCATTTCGCAAAATTTCAAATATGACCTTACCTCTCAATGAATGGGCAATAATGCCATTATGGCTTTATCTCCCATTCAATTGAGCAATAAAGCCATCATGGCCTTATCTCACATGGTATTAAACCACCCCCCGCTGCTCTGTTACAGAATTGCCATTGGAATAGTAGTGCCAGAATTACAAGGACCTATAAGAAGAAAACTTTTAATGTCGTCAGTTTATTTTTATACTTTTTTTATATCTCAATATTTTAAATTTTAATATATGCTGAGCAAAAAGTTTTAAATAACTAGAAATTGTAATCTTATAAACGCTATTTGATAGAATTGACTACAAGTAGCTAACATGTACCTATTACTTATTCTTATATTCAAAGTTAAGTTAGGCAAAAATCGCTCTATTCCCAATTAAAAATTGAGCTTCAAACGAAGCAGGTTTGTAAGGAAAAATGTAAGAGTTTCGCTAACCATCTCGCTTACGTAAGGCTTGTGTTTCAATCTAGCTTTATGAAGCAGTAGTAGTATTTATTTTTATTTTCAGCAATATATATAAAATAATTACAAAATAAAATTACAAAATAAAATAAAAGTTAAAAATAAACATATGGGTAATTCCATGTCAAAACGACCAAGAGTGGGACACGACCCCTTCCGATTTTAATAAAATTTGGTGAGAAGGTTCCTTTTATCATATTAGGAACATATATGAACGAAAAAAATTTTTAAAATTTGTTTTTTGAAAGTTATGTCATATTCAAAATGTCATAATTTCGGAGAATTAGCCGAATGTGTTGAGCTTATTTCTTCAATATCTCGAAAACTACTTGACAAACGAAGATGATTTTGATGTCATTTTAAAGAGAATACTTGGGGCTACAAACCATAAATTGAAAAAAAATTTCGTTTTGAAAAATGTAATATCTGCAAAATGCTAAATTTTAAAAACGGACTAACTCCAAAACCTATTTTTTTATTTGGCTGATTTTTTTTTTTTGTATAATACCTCAAACTGTTCTTTAAAAATCCTGAAACCTTGAAGGAGGTGTTTTTTTTTTTCTTTTTTAAGATATTATTTTTTTCCTTTCGCAACCCTTAAAAAAATAATATTAAAATAGAATTTTAATATTGTAATTTTGAGCAATAAGTACACTGTGCTAGTTGCAAACAATAGACCAGCCGCGCACCAGGCATTTTACCCTAATTGGGGACGCTGAATCCAGTGGTGCTAACCGTTTTTTTAGGTTAGCTCTTGTTTTCAAGATATACCGTTATTTCGAAAATGTAAGAGGTTGCACAGCATATATTCGCGTAACTCAAAAACGGTTTAGTTTATTGAAATAACTAAGAAAACCGAAATTCGGCAATATATAATAAAGTGGGGTTGGTCATACATTTGACCCATCTAGAAGCATCCTACGCGCTGTACCATACAAATATTGCGGCTTAATAAAATTCTTTAATTTGGCTCCTGCAGCGCGTAGGATGCTCCTAGGTGGGTCAAATGTATGACCAGCCCCACTTTATTTTTTATTGCCGAATTTCGGTTTTTTTAGTTATTTCAATAAACTAAACAGTTTTTGAGTTACGCGAATATATGCTGTGCAACCTCTTACATTTTCGAAATAACGGTATATCTTGAAAACGCGAGCTAACCTAAAAAAAACGGTTAGCACCACTGGATTCAGCGTCCCCAATTAGGGTAAAATGCCAGGTGCGCCGCTGGTTTATTGTTTGCAACTAGCACAGTGTACTTCTTGCTCAAAATTACAATATTAAAATTCTAAATTTTCAATTCATGGTTTGTAGCCTCAAGTATTCTCTTTAAAATGACATCAAAATCATCTTCGTATGTCAAGTAGTTTTCGAGATATTGAAGAAATAAGCTCAACACATTCGGCTAATTCTCCGAAATTATGACATTTTGAATATGACATAACTTTCGAAAAACAAATTTTAAAAATTTTTTTCGTTCATATATGTTCCTAATATGATAAAAGGAACCTTCTCACCAAATTTTATTAAAATCGGAAGGGGTCGTGTCCCACTCTTGTTCGTTTTGACATGGAATTACCCATATGCGACTCTGACTATCGTCGTCAGCCGCTTATACTATAAAAATTTAATTTCCTAATCGAGATAAATGTTTTTATGTATTAAACTCTGTTATCAAAAAGTTTCTGTAATTTATACATGTTTTTATATAATTTGCTAAGAAATTCCAATTTGTATTTACACCATTTAATATATTTAAGATTTCGTCTTCCGTAAGGTAAGCTTTACAGAAGTACATAATTCTAAATTCTTTTAAAGTTTTACAACGACCAAGAAAATGTTCTATATTTTCAATTTCCCTTGAATTACATAAAGAGCATAATTTAGATAAATTCGTTTCAAAACGGTTACCATTTAATTTTATCAAATCACTTCGTGCTTTAAAAATCCAAGTTATATTTTCCAGTTTAATTTCATTAGATATGTATTTATTCCCTTCAATTGCATTTAGGTTTGAATATATTCTGGTTGTTAGAGTCTTTGTGTTGCAAATTTGCTCTTGATATTATGACTTCAAGAAGATTAAAAGGTTTTTTCTATTGTTATTCCATTGTTGTTTATTAATGTTCGCTTCTGTCCAATTAATTTCAAATTCTAATCCGAGCTTGTTAAGTTCAATTACCCAAAGCTGATTTTTTTGAATCAATAGTTTAGAAAATTGATAAGGCAACCGATTTTCTCCGTAATCAAACAAAGTTTTGTTGATGTATCTCATATGTAGATCTAGGGTATATAAATGACCATTTTCCATACCTGTTTCGGATGATAACACATAAGTTGGTGTGAAGCTTGGGAGCCGCGAGATTTTCTTTAGAAAATATATTTGTAGCTTATCAACATGCTCAAAATTTGTAAACCCCCATATTTGCGCTGCATACGATTACACTGATCTGCATACTGCAAGGAATAATTTCCATTTAGTAGCAATTGATATTGTGTTTTTATTTAAAAAGTTTTGCCATGTTAAGTTGATACTATTTTTTGCTGCTATGTTTCTTTGTTCAATATGCTTCGTAAATACCATTTTTGGTGTAAGCCAAACTCCTAGGTAACAGTATTCTGAAACTATTTTGATTTCTTGGCTATTAAAATACCATTTTTCTTTACTAGACAATCTTCCCCCTTTTCTGAAAACCATAATTTCTGACTTATCCAAGTTTACTTCAACATTCCATGTTTTACAATAGTCTTCAAGTTTTTGGATCATTTTCTGCAGCACTTTTACATCATCCGCTAAAATCACTATGTCGTCTGCATATAATAGCAATCTTATGTTAATATTTTCAAAGTATATTCCACCTTCTTAGCAATCATGCAAATCATTAAGGTATAAGGCAAATAGTAAAGGTGATAGCAAACACCCCTGCTTTACACCACATTCTGTAGCAAATGACTTTGATAGCTCACTGCCTGTCCAAACAGATGTAAGAGTTTTTTCATAGATACATTCTATAAACTTTACAACTTTTGATGATACACCCAATGTATGCAACTTATAAATTAAAGCATTTCTGGACACTTTATCAAATGCTGCTTTGAAATCTACGAAAAAGGCATATGTTTTCTTTTTATTCGCAAAATTCAGATGCACCATAGATGTTAAATTATATATATTATCTGCTGTCGAATAGTTTTTACGAAATCCTGCTTGGAATTCATTCATAATGTTGTTACGTTCAACCCAATTCGAGAGTCTTTCATTTATTAATCCCATCATAAGTTTCGGCAAACAGTTCATAAATGATATACCACGATAAATATTTGGTAATGAAGTATCGCCTTTTTTATAGATTGGATAAATAATACTCAAACTAAGGCGGGAACAACTGTAGTAGCAAATTATAATGCGTATAACTCTGAAGGTATTGAACAGATTTGAATAAAATATATATACAAATCAGTTGACATACAGAGGAGGAAAGTGTTCTTAACTGTTTTGCCTTTGCCGAGTTATATATTGATGATGATACATTTAATTTAGAATTCTTTGAAGTTAAAAATAAAGTTCTTATGTCAAAAACTAAAGTTTTTCGCAATGCTATATTCAAAATAACTTAATTGTCTTATTTAATTGGCATCATGGATGGCAAAACAACAAATGATTACGATTAGAAGCAGTTGTGCTAGAATTAAATTTTTAATACAGAAATTTAGCTAAAGCCAATCATAAAGTAAAAATTCACTTTTTTGACTTAATACCTAATTGCCTAACATCAAAATTGTTTTCCTTTTTTTAACTTTATTTACGATAACAAAATATTTTCCGGCAATTTTTAAAAATATCGACCCCTTAGCGCGAAATTATCGTATGTTACAAGCACCAAATTTTACAGGACAGCCATTTTTCTACTTTTCTCTGCTTTCGATTGCAATATCAAAATGAATATATACATTCGATTTTTGGAGCAACGAAGTAGAGTTCTCCTTTGAATGTAGAACAAGATTGCATCAAAAACTCAATTTCAAAAAAAATGGCATATACGATAATTTCGCGCAAAGGGGTCGATATTTCGCAAAATAGAATCAAGAATAAAAACTGGGAATTAAGCACGAATAACAAAATCGTTTAAAATTAAATTTTGTATTCCCAAAAATTGAAATTACTTTTTGATAATAAACAGGCAAGTGCACGGCCTAAAAAAACACTTAATTGACAACATCTTTTGTAAGTTGTTGTTGCTTTTATTTTGTTTTTTTTAACCTACTGACAACTACAATTAATGTTGAGAGAATTTCAACTAATTGTAGTGGGGAATGTAAGATGAGATAAACCCACTGTTTATTGTTGATGTGTTTTGTTTAAACTTTGATATTATTACAAGTAGAACTGTTGATATAAGTCTTATACGTTTAACAGTTTTATTTGGTTTAATATCTTTAGTTTTTCTAAAATCTTTATGGATGAAGTTTCCTGATGATCTGGCCTAAGCAACCAGTGAAATACGCATAGGAATAGCTTATCCCATCAACAATAAATTTCAAGTGTTTTTATCAAGAATAAAAACTGGGAATTAAGCACGAATAACAAAATCGTTTTAAATTAAATTTTGTATTCCCAAAAATTGAAATTACTTTTTGATAAAAATACACAAATTAGTTTGGAAATTATAAAACGTTATTTTGTATTATGCTAAAGCATTTCGAAATTTCGTACATAGTACACAAGAATTCAAACGATTTCATACAATATACGATAACTTTCGTACATACATACATGAAATGGTAGTAAAAATTGAAGCAAAACGTTAAAATTGAAGCAAAACATTAAAATTTATTGGTCGATTGGCTAATAAAAGTTAAACAAAGTCATATCATTAAACCGCACTTTGAATTACATGTGACATTGTTCAAGTTTTTAAAGCTTATTTCATATGTTGAGGCCTAAATCAGTATAATATTATTGTTTTAGTATAATTTAATAAATTTTATTTTTGTACTTTCATTAGTGCTCTGCTCTACAAATATAATAATATTATTAAACATTTTGTTTGCCCCACCCAACAAATCTTTTTTGCTAATAGTGTACAAAAATAAACCAATAAATATTAAGAAAAGATACTGAAATTTATTGTTGTGCGCATTTAACTGGTTGATTAGGCCAGATCATCAGGAAACATTATCCTAACATTTTTTTTAGAAAAGCAAAAGATATTAATTAGCAAACAAAAATGCTGAGTGAATGAGAATTGCAAATAATTAAAACGTCTTATTTGCAACGATATGAAAGCTTAAACAAAATACCAATAATAAACAGTGTGTTTATTTTTTCTTATATTTCCCACTTTAATTGGTTGGAATTCACCCAACATTAATTGTACAACTACAAGAAAAAGAAAAAAATATTGAAACAAAAACAAATTGCTTTAAAGTTTTCGCAAAAAAACAAAATAAAACAGCTTGCCAGCTTAGTTTTTATATGCCTTTCACTTGCAAATTTATTATCAAAGTAATTTTTGTCGTGTTTATTTCTCAATTTTTATTCTGGACAAAAACAGTGAAATTTATTGTTGGGAGATAAGCTGGTTGCTTAGGCCAGTTCATCAGGAAACATTCTCCCAACAAATTTTCGAAAAGCCAAAGATAGTAGCAAACAAAACTGCAGAGTGAGTGAGAATTAAAACCCCTTAAAAAGTCTTATGTAATGAACACCATGGATGTGGTGGCTATTTTCAAGTCATTAAAACAGATTAAAAATATTTGATTTTCCTCATTAAAATAAGGACATAACCTGCATGGATGGAAGGGACGAGGGAGCCTTTAACATGCTAGCTAATCAGTCGGGCTGGGGGGATTCGTGTCCCCTCCCTCTCATATGTAATTGGGTATTACAATAATAATTTGTGGACTACCTAAAAACTTTATATTAAAACTAAAACCAAATAACTGCCTATGTACATATATCAATCAAAATTAGCCCTGCAGATAATTATATATGAAAATGTGATGAGTTTATCTTCTGATTTCAAATAGTTTGACTGCTCTATGGTAGATTCGAAGCAGTACTGGCTCTATACCCTCCCTATACCAATGTTCTAACTATGCCGATATCCGTTAGAACCCAAAATTAACATATCCTTTATTCCTTATAACATCATCGACATCATCTTCAAAGAAAACACTTCTATTTTAATTTAATTCATTATTACAAAAAAAATACCGAGTTTATTCATCCCATTTAACTTAACTTCAAACTAAACTACTATCACTTAAAAAAATAATTCATGTTATTGTTTTATAAAGAAAATCTTAAAATTTTAATTACAATCTAAAAAAAATATTAAGATTTATCACAATGTTCGCCCTTACATATGTAAACCGAATATGCGTGAATGTAAGGTGTAAAATAAGAACTTGTTTTTTTATGTTTAATTACGTTCAGTTTGTTTCTTTTGTTATGTTATTTATTCGACAAAGAAACCAAAACAACCAACAGACAAAAAAAAACTTATTTTGTTTTATAAACCTCTACACACAATGTAACAACAATATCACTACGTTTGGAGCACATTCATTGCTAGAGATATCAAAGATTCATTTAAAGAGAGAGTTAATCTAGTTAACAGAATATAAGCTTTTACTTATGTTAAAAACAAATTACGTACATTAATGTTGTTGATACATTGCTGTTAAAAATTTATAATAAACATAGAAAAACACTATTATGTGTACAAGAAATTATGTTGTGAAAGAAATTATGTTGTAAAAGAAATTTAGTTGTATTTGATTATAAATCTTTAACTCACCAACATGTCTGACGTTCGAAGAAGGCCTTTTTCTATGTCCATTGTTGTTGTTTAGTATAGCTGAGGAAACTAGTTAATATTTTTTTATTTTTTATTTTTATGCTGAGGAGACGGATGCAGTGGTAGAATTTTAGTTTAATTTTAAGTATTTATTGTTTTAGGAATTTGCATGATTTCTGGTGATATATTATTATTTTCTACTGTAATTTTTTGTTATTTTTTGTCGTTGTAAATAGTGCTGATTAAATTCTAGTAACTGTAAATGAACATTGTGATATTATGATTAAAAATTAACTTAAATAAACGAAATGAAACTCCGAATAGTTACAGACGTACAAATGTACTTAAATTTTAACAAAAAGCATTAACACTGTTTTTATAACTTGAGAGTGAGTGCATTTTTAACATTTTCTTGTAATTTTTTTTATTTTGATTGTTTTATTCTTTGAAATTCTCCAAATTTGTAACTTTTTTGCTTGTTTGTAAATTATTATTCTTTTGCTAAGTTTTTTTTCCTATATTAAATTTGTTTCCTCTCCTTATCTTCTTTTTATATTATTGTTATAATATCTATTTTTTCCGTATTTATTTATTTAATGTTTTTTGTTTGTTTTTTGAGTCGATCTGCACATATTTTAATAAAGAGATTTTAGAAACCAAAAACACTTTAATAACCACTTTGTGAACCCCTCCACCGGCTGCAGAAATAAAGGCCTTTTCCCTTCGTTATTAAGCAAAACGATGTCGCATGTATGTAACCTATGGAAATGATTTTTTCCTTTTAAAATGAAATTATTGGTTTAAATTTAAATATTATTACCAATCGAGGAGTATGCAAGAAGGTATTAATTAAAGGTGGCTGAATTATAAAGGCAACCTTCCTGCTGCCTAGAACACGCCTTAAACGCTTCCAAATGCTCCGGTCTTTTTATAACCTCTATGATTTCAATAGCAATAAAAATGGGGACAAGGGTTCCAAACTAAAGATTATCACGATAATTTCTATGATTTAAAGGCCTGGTGTTTCCAGAAAATAAATTCAAAATAACATTTACGGATTATATTATGTAAACTATTAATGTTAACAGAAAATTTCCAAATAACAATTGTTACCTGTGGATGTGATGTAGATTAAAATAAATCAGCGGATAAAATTTATTAGAAAACGTGTAAGATGTCTGAGATATTTATAGTTAAATAATTAATTTCAGGCAATTTTAAAATTGATCTGCACTCAATGGTAGCTGACAGAAAAAGGAAGTAATGTGATTTTGCGATCTCTCTCGAAATCTTGTGCACGATCAAAGTTCAATATGTAAAAAGAAAAGAAAAATAACCAAATAATCGGAATAAGGATTGGTATTGCCAGATATGAATTTGAGTGATTAAAAATATGTATCAGGAACCGTTAATTTAAAAAAAATTATGAATCAAGATTTGAAAGGTAGGGTTTATTTGAATTAAAATATTTAAAGTTAATGAAAAGAATTTCTTGTACCTTATACATTATTTTCAACCAAGACAGTTGTAAAGAAAATGTCCACCACACTTATTTGCAACAATATCAAAGCTTGAACAAAATACCAACCATAAATAGCATAAGCAGTGATTTTTATTTTCTAGCGAAAACACTTAAATAATTTGTTTTTATTTTGTTTTTTCTTTACCCACTTACAACTACTACTAAAAGATAAAGTCACTGTTTATTGTTGATTTTTTGTTTGCAATTCTCATTCAATCTGCAGTTTTATTTGCTTATATCTTTGGCTTTTCTAAAATTAAGAACATATTACAAATATTTTTTAACAATAACAAAAAACAATAAAAATCTTTAATAATAGTTATCAGTTATAATAGTTGGGAGCCAACAAATATTTATTTACAATCATTCATAATATATAAAACCAATTTTTATTTAATATTTTTAAAGTGAAAATTTTTATCATAATTATTATTTTGAGTCCTTGATTTTTCGAGAAGCTTTTGTTAAATTATGGACCGTTCGTTACGAAATTTGGTAATGCCAATTATTGTTTTTTTAAATTTAACTAGGCCGACTTCTAACGTCTTAAGAGGTATTTAAGTGTTTTCCGATAGTAGACCTTATATGAGAATTATGGTAAATTTTGGACAAAGGAAATCGCTACTTGTTTATGTCTTTGTAACAAAAATAAAAGTTAGTTAGGGAAGTTGTTCCACATTTCACTATTTTCCTTCGGAGCCAATTGTGCTGGGTTTCTGTATTAAACTATTTTGTTCTACAAGTTACCTTAGGAACCAGAATGTAAACTTAGATGAATTCTAAAAAAGTTTCACACAATATGACAAACTTAGTATACACTCATCAGCAATAGTAGTGGAGGGTATATAATTTAAAAAACTTGCTAATATTTTGTAAAGGTACCTTTTTTTTGATATTAAATTAAAATTCTAAAGCAGCTTCCGGCTGTGAAAATTATAAGGAGTACCCTTATTTTATAATGTTAAAAAAGCACTTGTAAAGCACTTATTTTTTATATATATACAGTCAAATCCCGATAATTCGTACCCCGATAAATCGTAATTCTCGATAATTCGTAATAAACTGTCGGTCCCTTGAAAAAATCTCCTTAATTCTTATAATTTCCATACATTTTGGTCCCCTCGCTAATTCGTAATTTTTTTTTCAAATAAAATCTTCTTTACCTCTTATAAATCGTAATTGTTTGCTAACTACCACTTATAATTCGTAATAAAAACAACAGAAACATGGGAAAGAATGATTTTTTTGCGTGGGATCTTGCTTTTGCTTGTGTGTTTGTTTATTTTCTTAAGATCAGTTTGTTACATGAATTATTTTAATATAAAATTTTTATATATTTTATTTTTAACAATTGGTTTTTATGTTTTTTTTATCGTTTTGGTAAATAAATTTAAAAACCCCGTTAATTCGCATATATTTTATTTTAGCCCCGTTAAATCGAAAACCCCTATAATTCGTAAGAAATAACCGGTCCCTTGCGATTACGAATTATCGGGATTCTACTGTATTTTTTTTTTTTTTATTTTAAAATGCGTTCATTTTACACAGGGTATGTGTTTTATGTAGAGTTCTGGAGGGCAAACGTTTTGCTTATACTTAATTAGCTTATGAACCAAGCAGTGTATAAAACAATGATTTTTTTGTTTCCCAAATATTGATTTCTGTGCCAACATAATCCAAGGGAAATTTTACTTTACTTTTAACGGCGAAGGGTGTAGAAAGGCATGTTTGGTAGTAAAACGATAAAATTTTCTTCGCCCGCAGAAATTTATAGTCATACGTGTATTCTCCTGAAAAAAATATAAAAACCTAACGAAATAACATTCATCTAAATAATTTTTAGCTAAAATTCATTAAATATGAATAAATTCGATTTTGCTCTTCTTTTTGCACTTCCACCCCAAACACATAACACAAGCTTTGTGATACAATAAACGAGTAATCCTGTCCGTTAAGCATATCGTTTTTTATATATGAACTAAGTTACTTTAGGTGTCCAACCTTCATATAAAAACAGACTGCTAGAAAAGTTTTTTCAAATGCAAATTACTTATTAAAGTGCGTTGCCCAGTTCCAATCCAAGTTTTTTTTATCACAGATGTTATATAATTGTAATTGTGTTTTCACATTTTGATCTTTTCATTCTTTATTTTTCTCTAATTTTTCTCGTATTCTGTTTTCTACTTCATAAACCAAATAGTTTCCAATGTAATTGATACCTTGTGTGATGAACATGACAACTATGCAAAAGGATTTTTAGAAATTACATTGTGATACGAGTTTCTTAGCAAATTAAAAAAACTACCAGTAACTACAAAAGCAAGAATAATCAAATTAATTACACCAGAAATAAATCCAGTTCCAGTTAAAATAACAGCAAAAACATCAACTTCAACTAGAAAACTGATGTCATTTTCTAGTGTCATTGTTGGCATTACTGTCTTCTTTGTCGCTTATATTACCCGATAATAATGATGAAAATTCTGATAGCCATGATTTCTTATAGAGACTGCATCCCAATAAAACCCAACTAGATGGTTCAGAAATGTTATCATTACTATCGTCATCATCAATATCAATTAATGATTTAACAGCATCCCTAATATCGGAAAAAATCATCATAACCCACATTCCGTTCCATTTCCTCATCTCCAACTGCTTCCGTTCCAGCTTAGCTTTAACATCACCAAATAACCAGGAGTCTGCGAAGGCAACAACCAATAGCCATCAAGGAAATGAACAAAATATGCTCAATAGCAAAAGTCACTTGACAGTTGACATTATTAATGCCAATAAGGCCGAAACTAAAAGAATTGCAACAAAAAACTGCATAAACATCAACATCGAAACAACATCACCAACAAGGTAATAAGGATGCATTCACAAAAACTGTCATCACAAAATATAAGTTCAAATGTTAAAACCTCTTCAAGTGATGACTGCTGTAGTAGAACAAGCTTAAGTATTAGGAGTTAACATTAGCTCTGGTATACTAGTATGAGCCATTCTAAAACTACCATCGCAAACAGCAGAACTAAAACGAGAGAAACTTAAATTTCAGCTAGAAAAGTTTACATTAAATATAAACCGTAAGCCCATGCTTAATTATATATTTAATGCATTCTTATCGGTTAACTATCACATAAACGGTAAGTAGTCAAACAGTGCTTGATAAACTAAGAGATTTCCCATGAAATATGTGGCTGTAGGAAAAATCGCCCAAAGAAAAATGGCAAGAAAGAAATTAAAAATCGCCCAAAAAAATTCCATGTAA
Source organism: Pollenia angustigena (assembly GCA_930367215.1). Classification (NCBI taxonomy): domain Eukaryota; kingdom Metazoa; phylum Arthropoda; class Insecta; order Diptera; family Polleniidae; genus Pollenia; species Pollenia angustigena. The sequence continues at coordinate 123,719,122 of OV884058.1, forward strand.
AATTGGGCCTGAATTCATATGAAAAGCGACCCAAAATTTTTGGGTAATTTTTCGTTATTATTGGGTGATTTTTCGTTTTTTAAATTTGGTGATTTTTGATTATGAAAAATCACCCAAAAATATTGTATGAAAAATAGCCAATTTTTTCGGGCCATCTTTCATTTATTAAATTTCCTCCAAATCATACATACTATTTGTCTAAATCATTCATTATCATTATACTTCGAATTCCTATATGTTATTTGTAAAAATAACGGGACATATTGCAAAAAGGTGGCATGTCATAACGTCCAGTGTCAAAGTGTCCATGGACTTTATGACACTTTTACAAGTTATATCGTTATATCGTCCCCTTAATATACCAATAACGTAAGTGCTCGTACGCTTTAATTTTTTTTGTTGCATATTTAGAATCTCCATCATTGATTTTATGTTTGGTCAAAATTTCATCAAATTCTACTTCCAAAAAGTGGGTCAAAATGTCGTTGGAAAAAATAGTGTATAATTTCTTGTTCAAAATTTTCCTTCAATAAGTGTGTGCTATTTTACTTGAAATTGCCACTCCAAAATTGTTAAAAGAAAAAAGTGTATACGCATTATACTCCATTTCTGACTGTAGAAAAAAATACAATTTATGAAAACTTTAACTCATAAAATAGCTTATAATAATATGCACTATTGTTTAAGAAATAGTTTCATTCCGACCATGGAAAGCTGCATGATCTCCAAAATTTGTGCAAGAAGAATGTAATTCCTCGGGGCTCGCAGTCATTTTTCTTAAACTTACAACGAGGAAAGAAGCGAAATTGTTTAGATGAGCCAGATGTAGCAGAGGAAAAGAAAGAAGACGAATGAACTTCCAGTTATTTTTGATTTACGCAATGTATACCTTAATTAGTCATATTTTTTGTTTATAATAACCTAAATTGGAAAGTAATGAATATGTGCCACTGAATTAACAAAACAATGAATTAATTAATAAATAAATTATTATCAAATATTTTAACCCATTAAAGACTGAACCCCGATTTCGTGCTACGATTTTGATGAAATTTCACACATTTGATATTATGGGCATTTATATTGACATTGCGTTTTTTTTTTTATTTTTACCTGTCAAACCTTGGCCCCTAGACCATGGGTATTTTTCTACCCACTTCGCTCTTAAAGAGTTCTAAAACACAAGATTTTTTGAAAACCAAAAGTTAAAAAATTCATTTATTGCATGCATTGATGGGTGTGTTGTGTGCTTATTTCACTATATACGTTGAATCTGTCCCAGCGGGAAAAGGAAGAAGTACGGATGCCTTCTAGAGGGCCTTTGTATTCCATCTTTTTAATGAAAAGGATGGTTAAATTTTAAGGGCCGATGTTGATTTTGAATAAAACACCAATTATTTAGGAAGTAATTTATTTTTATTATGAAAATATTGGTATGGTTCAATCATGTATGGAACAAAATATCGGCCAAATGAGGCATAATTAAGATTCTATGCCGTTAATGGGCCGAATTATCTCATCCATCTTGAATTGTTGCTTGCTTATCGACGTACACCTTTTCTGTCAAATAACCCCAAAAAAAGAAGACAAACGGTGTCAAATCAAATGATCTTGGCGGCCAATTGACATCGCCACCATGTGAGATAACACGGCCATTTAATTCGTTGCGCAAAAGAGCCATTGTTTCGTTAGCTGTATGGCACCGTCCTGTTGAAACCACATATCGTCCACATCCATATCTTTCAATTCGGGCCATACAAATTTCGTTATCATCTCACGATAGCAAACACCATTCACAGTAACTGCCAGACCGGCCTCATTTTGGAAAAAATACGGCCCGATGATGCCGCCAGCCCATAAGCCGCACCAAACAGTCACTCTTGGGATCGCATTCGTTTTTCGACAATCACTCTTGTATTATCATTCGCCCAAATGCGGCAACTCTGCTTATTGCCGAATCCACTGAGGTGGAAATGTGCCTCATCACTGAATTACGAAGTGCACGATGTGCATTTTGATTTGAACGCCCATATTAATAATAAGCCATAATAAGGTGAGGTTCACATTCAACATTGGCCCTTTACAAGGTTTGCTCGCTTTATTCCACTCTCATATCTTTTCACACACGTTGTCATTGCTCTCGCTTCTTTTGTAGTTACGTAAGAATGGTAACGGGATCAAACAAAATTATTTAGCTTTTGCTTGTGCGAAAAAACATAACAAAAAATGTTACTCCTTCTCTTCTCTGTTGTCATAGAAGGGTATGTGGAATGTTTTATATTTTATACGAAAGAGCCGAGGCCTTCTTACTAATGCTTTGGATGCTGCTATGGTGTATGCCAGGAATTTACACTGCATGCTAAGAAAACCTGAATTATCTCCAATCATGAGTCAATTTAATTTCATGTGAGCTTTGTTGAAGCATTGGTGTAAGAGAAAAAGTTGTCACAAATGCACAAGAAATGGCAAAGCGCATGGAGAGCTTTGACCATGTGATAAGCCATATTATTCAGCTTGGCCGTTTTGGACAATGTGAAGCAAAACTGAGTTTGGTTGTACAAAATTCCAATGACATCACCGTGTTAAAATAATGAGTTAAAATGCCAATGTATAAGTAGTGAAGAGTCGTTATATTAGCTTTTTAACTCATTACTTTGCAATGTAAGTTTTTGCTGGGATGGTCTTAAAGGATGCGTAGAATAACAAAAAATTGGTAAATTTAAAGACAAGAAACGGTATTATGTATTCGTCGAAAAATCCATTATGAAGTATTTTTATTTACCGCGATATTGAGGATGTAATAGACATCCGATTTGACAAAAACTTTAAACACGATTTTCTCAAAACCCCAAAAAAATTATACGCTATTGTTATATTGAGGGGACGATAATTTTCTTGTAATTATTTTAAGACATGTAACTTTACAACTTTATGACTACCTTGTGAATACCCCAATTATTTCTTGATTTCGATATTTTTGCTTTAAAATAATCATTATTATTTTGGTGTTAAGTCTTAAGCCAAAGCTAAGCTTGCTAAATATAATTGTAAAAAAGCTTCAAATGAATCTGCAAATTTGAACTGAAAATATTAAAATAATGGGTTTTATTAAGCAAAATACAAAAATCTAGAGTCTTTATATATCAAGAAAAAACAAGTAAAAAAGTATAGTCGGTCAAGCCCGGACATGATACCCTACACCACAGTATTTAAAAACACATCATGCTTATCTATCCATATAAATATGGATTTATCTATGTTTATAAACTTCGCTAAAATCGGTTTGAAAGAGGCAAAAATTGCCCCTACCTCCCCATGTGGTCCTATTTTTTAAAAACTGTATAGATATGGATCTACCTTTGTTTTTAATTTTATTAAAACCGGCTTGAAAGGCAGAAATCGCCAATATCTCCCCTCGTGGTCCGATTTTCAAAAATGCATTCCTTTTGTGTACATATTGATACGGTTCTATGTATGTTTTAAATTTCATTAAAATCGGTTTGATAGTTTCTGAGAGGAAGAAATTTCCTCCTATCTTCCCTCGTGGTCCTACGATTTGGCCCATTTTAAATAGGCTTGGTCGTTGTGCCAATAAGAACCTATCTCCCAAATTTTATCAAATTATCTCCAAAATTGCCAGCTGTACTTTGCGCATAAGGTAACATGGACAGTCAGCCAGCCAGCCGGACGGACATCGTTAGTTGGACCCAGAAAGTGATTCTGAGTCCATCGGTATACTTTAAGACGGGTCTAGGACCTATATTTTAAGGCGTTATACACAACATTTTAAATAATCGTTGTGTGCAAAAAAAAAAAAAAAAAAATATAACTAAAATATAATTTTTAATAATTTTTTTGTTTAGAGCACAAAATTCAATAAAAACGAGTGTTTTTGTACGAAAAAGTGGATATATTAAAAATTCCGAAAAATCCAGGGATTCATAAAAAGAAATCCTGAAATTCGGTATTTATCAATCCCGAATAATCCCGGGATTAGTGATTTCCCGTTGGCATTGGCATCCCTAATAGGCAGTTATTTTATTGCAGTGTGTTATTGAACGCATCCTCTATATACAATTTTTAATATAACTCATACGCACAGGTGGCAGATCAAATTTTTTATATTCCAATATGTTAGGGTTAATTTGCGGTAGTTGTAGCTTTTATTTTGTGTTACAGTTTCTTATATTTATTTCAGTTTCGGTTTTGTAATCTAGTTATCTTTTTATTTGGAAAGTAATTTATGCTAAAAACACAACAGAGACGAACGACGAATTATTCGCAACGAATATTTGTCATTAGAAATAGAACACATTGGTGTGTATGAAAGTATACACAATCATTGCGTAGACCGAAATTCGTCGTGCGTAAGCAACTCTGCGATAGGTTTATTTTTATTTCCTACGAAGACGAACGACGAATAAATTGGGACAGAGAGAGCTTATCGCAGCACGATAGCAAAGTCTAATATTTATTAAAAATCGTGAAAGCTGCAAAGAATCACAGGGACAAATTGATTCTATTGCGCTTCTAGTTTGGATTGCAGCACACCCGATTAACAGTTTTTATGTTTTTTTTATACCCTCCACCGCAATTCGTTGTGAAGAGGATATACTAAGTTTGTCATTCCGTGTGAAACCTTTTTATTATTCATCTCAGACCCTATAAAGTATAGAGATTTTGGCTACTTAAGTTAAGTTCTAAGTCGATTTAGCCATGTCCGTCTGTCTGTTCGTCTGTTGAAAACACGCTCACTTTCGAAAAACTTAAAAGAAATTCAAACTGCTTGTAGTTATCCTAAGCAGTTCGGGATTGAAACTGCTTAGCAAATTGGTTCAGTAGGATCAGAGCTTTGGATCAAAATGTGGAACCACCACCTTAAAAAATTAATAATTTTGTTACAAAAACTAGCATAAAAAGTGGAACAATGCACGAAATGATATAAGATTTTGCAAAAATTTGTTCTATTCGACTGGAAATCACGCTGTAAAATGTCGTGAAGATCCGTACATAATTTACCCGAGGCCCCATATAAAGCCTACTCTCGGAAAACAGTTTAGTACGCCTAAAACCATAATTTATAAAGTTATCATAACAATATTTGGCACGTCACAGTTTTTTAGGACTAGAAATGACACTACTAAATTTCGTGAAGATCGGTCCATAATTTACCCTAGGCCCTATATAAACAAAAATTCAAATCTGAAAATAAAACTGTTCAGAACCCTCTAAAGAAAAATTGGTGAAAAATTACGTTACAAATAGTAAAATATTTCAGCCAAAAAAAAAAAAAAAAAAATCATTATAAGCTGACTGTTTCTTTTGTGTTTGCAATTGCTTGTCGTTTAATTTGCACCTGTAGTGGTGGTGGTAGGTGTAGTAGATCCATTATGGGTTAATATAGCTTTTTACCTCTTTCTTGATGCCAACATTGTGTACAACCTGTAAAGTAGTTCGATTAAAAGAAAGAAAAAGTATTTGCCCTAACATACCAAAAAGTTATTCTAGCATTAATCAAAACAAAAACAAAAAAAAAAAAAATGTTCACCAAAACCTTCAAAGAAAAACTTCTGGAACAACAAAAATGAGAAAAAAATAAACAAAAAATAAAGTCTACTCATTCTTTCATTGATTCATTTGTTTTTCCTTCAGCATGACGGCTCAAGAAGAATTTACTGCAACTATTGGTTGATTTTGTGTAGCACTGACAAATGGGGATGGCATAAATTTACATGAATATCAAAATAAAGAACATCCAAAAGGATACAGAAGCTGCAATATCCTAAAAGTGAAAATATAATATAAACAACAACAAAAAGTGAAAAATTAATAGTAGTGTTAAGGAAATAAATTGACCATGATAAAAATAGGTCAGCTGATAAGTTCACAAAAGAAACAAAAAAACAAATAGTACAATTTTATTTACAAATTCGTATTTATCTTATAAATCACTTCTGGAATTTATAGGGTAAATAAAAATGAAATGGAATTTTGTGGAATTTGTAATAATTTAAGGATTTTGAAAATTAATGATATTCAAATACATTTTACCTTTTTGGACAAACAAGTAGTAACATTAATTCAAGCGGTTGAAAGGAAATGTTATATTAACTAAACTTTTAACACCCATTACAGATTTGTTATGTTTTTCAATATTAAATTCATTCGGCATATTGAAAATATTTAAGTTGAATTTCAGCAGGTGAGCTCAATTGCTGTTGCCTTAACATGCAGTCTACCACTGACATGAAATGCTTAACTTTAACTATAATATGATGTTAGTGTTAAGTATAGACCAAGGCGAATTCATAAAGGTGATATTTTCGAGTCATCTGTTTATTGTTTATTTCCTTGTGTGTATACTGAATGTCAAGCGTTATTTACATTTTGTGAATAAATTTGTTAAAATTTAAAATCTAAATACAAGAAAAAAAAACTTATTTAAATGTAATAAAACAAAACAAAGTGATATAAACAAGAGGATTTTAAAAGGCGTAAGGAATAAGTGGAGCCACAATAAATTTCCAATACAGGAAAAAGATTTACGTTCTAAAGCAATTTTGTATAGGTATTTCATAAACAAACAAATTCCCTTTTTTATATTTTCAACCAATAATTTTGACATTCACTCTAACTTTTTACAAAAACTAAATACATAGTATGTTTTAAAAGAAAGGGATAGCTAGCATAACGCTATCTCATGATGCGGTCACCTTTATGAATTCGCCTTGGTATAGACTCAACATGTTGGGAGGTTTTTCATGTTATAACACGGTTGTTAATGCAAATATTTTAACAACGCTTTTATAACATAAAATTATAACAGCAAATCATGTCATTTGTTGACGGGCAGTTATGGTGTCAATTTGTATGGAGACTTGGTGTAGCCCATATACCCATATGCCCATAAACGAAAAAAAACAAAAAAGCCAGCAAAAAGTTTTACACAAACAAAACACATACACACAAGCTTCTCGTGCTGTAGTCGATGCTAAAATATTTTGTTTGTTCGTTTATTCATCATTGTAAAAAAGTAACATTATAGAACGTTAAAATATAATGTTTATCTACAGTACGACTACAAATGTTCTGCTTTTTAACGAAGAACATAACACTTTATAATGTTCGGCCCTTTCTTGAAAATAGTTACGAATGGTATTAATAATTGGGTTCATCTACACAAACACTTAAAAAAATAGACATTTGTTCCTAGGTGTGTGAGCCGAACGCTAAATAATGTTATGTTTATTTTCGAACACCAATTTTAGGTGCAGTACATATCATGAGTTTGCATTGCATACAAGTTTGTTTCGTCACAAATCTTTTTTCAAGCTTCTACAGCCAAAACCTGAGTGAAATACTTTTTACTCCACTGCTGATCACTTTGCCTTTCCAACGTGTATAAGGTTCCAATATTTTCGCACCTCTTTACTTCAAGTTTTTCCTTACTGGGTAATTGCCCCCCAAATTTAGACTAGGATGCAGTGGGTCAGCATACATGACTGACCCTTCGTTTCAACTCTGAATTACCGGAGGATAATATTATTATTAATCATCTTAAACGTGTCTCCGAGATTTAATTCTTTTTAATTTCTCTCATACCTTTATTTAATTATACCCACACTACTGGAGAGGGTATTATGCATTTGTTCCGATGTGTGTAACGCCTTAAAAGACACACCTTAAAGAATACCGATCGACTCAGAATCACTTTCTGAGTCGAACTAACGATGTCCGTCCGGCTGGCTGGCTGTCCATGTAACCTTGTGCGCAAAGTACAGGTCGCAATTTTTAAGATAGTTTAATAAAATTTTGGGCATAGGTTCTTATTGCCACAGGGACCAAGCATATTGATAATGGGCCAAATCGTAGGACCACGAGGGAAGATAGAGGGTCATTTCTTCCTCTCAGAAACTATCAAACCGATTTTAATGAAATTTATCTTTATGGACACAAAAGGGATGCATTTTTTAAAAAATAGAACCACGAGGGGAGATAGGGACAATTTCTGCCTCTCAAACCGATTTCAATGAAATTTAAAACGCAGATAGATCCATATCTATATGGACACATATGCTATACAGTTTTTCAAAACTAGGACAACAAGGGGAGGCAGGGGGCAATTTCTGCCTCTCACAAACTTTCAAACCGATTTTCATGAAGTTTATAAACATAGATAAATCCATATTTATATGGACATAAAGGGTGGTTAAATTGTAAGGGCCGATGTTGAATGTGAACCACACCCAAACGCCAAGTTTTTTTCCGAATTTTATTTGACATTTCTCTATTTCAGACTTACTCAATTTGAACCATGGAGAGATACACAATCCAACAACGTGTTAAAGTTATCCAGACTTATTATGAAAATGGGCGTTCAAATCAAAATACATATCGTGCACTTCGTGATTTTTTTGGTCAATTTGATCGTCCAAATGTGCGTACAATCGCAAACATCGTGGAAAAATTCGAGCAAACCGAATTTTCTTCTGTAGAAGATGTGAGAACACCAGTGCATGCTCGTACAGCTCGTACTGCAGAAAATATTGCTGCTGTTCGCGATAGTGTGGCTGAAGAGCCGTCCACCTCAACTCGTCGTCGTGCCCAACAATTGCACCTCTCACGCTCGTCGTTGATGAACATTATGCATAAAGACTTGCATTTACACGCTTACAAGGTGCAATTGGCTCAAGAACTAAAGCCTCTTGACCATTCCAAGCGTCGTGAATGGGCAGAATGGTGGCAAGAAATTGCAACAGTGGATGATCAATTTTCGAAGAAGATCATCTTCAGTGATGAGGCACATTTTCACCTCAGTGGATTCGTCAACAAACAGAATTGCCGCATTTGGGCGAATGAGAATCCAAGACTGATTGTCGAAAAACCAATGCACCCACAAAGAGTGACTGTTTGGTGCGGTTTATGGGCTGGCGGCATCATCGGGCCGTATTTTTTCCAAAATGAGGCCGGTCAGGCAGTTACTGTGAATGGTGTTCGCTATCGTGAGATGATAACGAACTTTTTATGGCCCTAATTGGAAGATATGGATGTGGACGATATGTGGTTTCAGCAGGACGGTGCCACTTGCCACACAGCTAACGAAACAATGGCTCTTTTGCGCAACAAATTCAATGGCCGTGTTATCTCACGTAATGGCGATGTCACTTGGCCGCCAATATCATGTGATTTGACACCGTTGGACTTTTTTCTTTGGGGTTATTTGAATGAAAAGGTGTACGTCGATAAGCCAGCAACAATTCAAGAGCTAAAGGATGAGATAATTCGGCACATTAACGGCATAGAACCTCTATTATGCCTCAGGGTCATCGAAAATTTGGACCATCGGATGGAGGTGTGCCGCCGTGGTCGCGGCGCCCATTTGGCCGATATTTTGTTCCACACATAATTGAGTAATACCAATATATCATAATAAAATAAAATTACAATAATTTCCTAAATAGTTTGTGTTTTATTCAAAATCAACATCGGCCCTTGAAATTTAACCACCCTTTATAAGTATGATGTGTTTTTTAAAACTATGGTGTAGGGTATCATATGGTCGGGCTTGACCGACTTTACTTTCTTACTTGTTAAATATTGCTTTTGATTTGACAATAAAACAATTGTTTTGATGACTTTAAACAATTTTTCTAAAACATATTTTTTCGATTTTTTCAAAAACATCTTACTCTGCGGATGATGTTTACTGAAAAAACAGCCGCTTAGTTAACAATGAAACAATTATATGCTACCTTGCATTACACATAAGACTACGTAAAGCAAAAAACCAGATATTTAAAAAAGGCTAACGGGAATTAGAGCCAATGTTGCGTATAAGCAACATTGGGCATGAGAGATTAAAAGTTCTGCTTCGAACTGAATTGCAACTAGGGAATGGAAACCATTTCGATTAATATGTGTGACATGCCTGCTAACAATCTTGTTAAAGCGAATTTAAAATAAATTTATAAACTAATTAATTTATCATCATCCTCCTTTTCTTTTTTTTCAGTTTCGCCTAAATAACAACTATTATTTTTGCTAAGAAAACATGAAATCCATACGTATAACGAGATTAAGATACTGGCAATATTATCTGGCATAAATATTTATCAAAGAGGGTAAAGAAGACACACACATGTTCTCTTCGAATAACTTATACTTTACATCAATTGCGCTTACACGGACAGCATTTGTACTTTTGTCATGTAAGTTTTTACACACAAACAACTCAAATGCACAGTTGTTCAATAACTGAAAATTGAGAATTAATAATAAATAAACTATAACCTAAACTAGAAGTGACTATTGTACCTGAAGTGAACTCTGAATCAAACTAGTACTTTACTAGAACTGAACTAGAGCTGAACTTGAATTGAACTAGAACTGAACTAGAACTGAACTGAACTAGCACAGAAATATTTAGAACTGAGCTAAAACTGAACTAGAAGTAAACTAGAATTGAACTTGGACTGATCTCAAACTGAACTTTAACAGGACTATAGCTAAACTAGAACTTTACTAAAATTGAAATTGATGAGAACAATTTTATTAGATCCGGAACTTTTAAAATGTGCGAAAATGCAACGTAACAGACATCAATTAAATATTTTATTGTCAATATTATTATTAAATTAAAGAATGAAGGAGTTTGTTTTTTAATTTTGTTTTTTCTTTTAACCCACTTACAACTACTTGTACAATTCGAGTCGGAATGAACCCAAGCAATTGTAGGGGGATGTAAGAAAAGATAAACTCACTGTTTATTGTTGGTGTTATGTTTAAGCTTTGATATAGGGTTTTATTTGTTTAATATTTTTGGCTTTTATAAAATCTTTGGAAAAGGTTGCCTGATGAGCTGGCCTTAGCAACCAGTGAAATGCGCATAGAAGCTAGCTTTCCCTCAACAATAAATTTCAGTGTATTTATCAAATATGAAAAATTGGGAATTTAGCACGTCATACGGATATCGTATTAATGATAAACTTTGTATTACCGAAAATAATTTTGATAATAAAATTAATTTAATTGATAAAACTTTAAATTAAAACTGATATTCATAATTAATTTATTTGATTTTTTTATTAATATCACACATTTTTTAATTGGAATTAATTTTTACTTTTTTCTATGAACTTTAAACTTGTTATTTTTTCATATGAATCTGCCTGAAATTTTCCACAATCTATTTCATCTATCTAAATTATAAGAAAAACAAATTTGGCCCAAAAAATGTTTAAATTAAAAATTTCTTCTTTGAAAATTTATTTTAATCATGAATTTTAATCAACAGTAGTAAAAATAAATTTTCTCTTTACAGTCTGTTGCGGTTATATTGTGGTTGATTAATCAGTGTTCCTGTCCTTCGAATGTTTATTTCGTTTGTCGATTTTGGGCATCATATATCCAGTTTAATTGAAAATGTCTGTAAAACATCAAACTTTCTTTGGAACACTAAAGCTGCGTATAACAAAAAAATGTTACTTGTTGCATATGGAATCTTCAATGGGTTAGTGTGTACGTTTGTTTTGTGGAAATTGTTTATGCCAAAAACAGATGAAAAGAGAAGAACCTTTTGTTAAGAAAGCAAAACCAAATGAAAAACAAGTGAATTGTAATTGAAAATTTAACGAAATCAACACAATTAAGAATTTAAGTTTAAAAGTAAAACTAACAAAAAAAGAAAAACAAATTTAAAAACTTTAAAATATTGTTTTGCATAAAAAATAAAGCAATTTTTAATAAACCATGGAACATTTTAATCTATTATTTATTTCATTGTTGTTTGATTTAAATAAGTTATAGGGGACTGATTAACAGAATGCATAAACTAAACAATTTTTTTTAAAGGAGTTGCCGCTTTTGTTGTAGAAATATACGTTACGAAATATTTTGAAAAAAGTATTATTAAAAAAGTCGTAGGGTTATACACAGATAGAAAAATGCATCTTCATATTGATCATGCCCTTACACCAGAATGTTACCACAAATGGCATCAACGATGCATAAACTAACATCAATCCAATGACTAATGTCTTCATAAAATTTTGTAATTTTTTGCGTGTCATCTATTTTATGACTATAGTGACATCAAAGCGATGCCACATTTTGTATATTATTAACATTATTTTCATGATTACAATGTATTATAAGAAGCAAAAATTAAATACATCAAATTTTTAAAACCATATGGGGCATGGTGTTGGTGTCTTATTATTGAGAGTTCTGCTGTAAGCAAAGGTCGTTATTCAACAAACGTAAAACAAACATATGTAAAGGGTAAGTAAATAATAATATTCTCTAACTTTGACTTAAGTCAATCCTAATGACTTTGACTTAATGACCAACAGTCATTAAATTGATGCTAATGTGTTCTTTCTCCGATGTTACTGCGTCATCGCACTGAGGACATGTCGTCAATTCTGTGATGCCAATGTGTGATCCCATTTATGCCATTAGTCTTTTTGATCCTGATGACACTTTGACCAAGTGATATTAAGGATGACATCACCATGATGAAAGATGGGGTCAAAAACGAAGACACTTGTCATGCCAAATACATCAGAGTTTGACGGCTTTTCTATCAGTCTATAAAATTTAAAGTTCTTACTTAAATTCGAAAGGGTATTGCAATTTAAGAACGCTCTAGCATGTTGAACATTGTTATATCTACCGTTTTCTCTCACTATTTTATGATTAAAACTGCCAAATACCAAAATTACTTTATGTTCATGCACTACTGCAACGTACACAGGGCAGTTTTGAAAGAAAATTTTTAAACACATTATGATTAATTTGACAATATTATTTTACCGGCAACCATAATTAAAATTTAAATTTATCCCCCCTTAAGAAGCACATCTGCCTCAAAAATGTTAATAAATCACATGCACAAATTCATGCGATTGAGAGTGTATAATAATATGAGGGATATTTACACATTTTCATACACGTAGCATATGTGAGATAAATATATATAACAACTTGGGTCTTCGGATTGCAAATTGAATGTAAAAACGTCAGTTGCAAGGCAAGATTTTGGAACTCACCGTGTATGTACAGTGTGTACCACATTATTGTCAATATTTTTAGGCATGCGAGTGAAATATAATTTTGATACGTTGAGTATGTGTAACTCATCATTAAAAATGCACATTACTTATTAAAAAATAGTTAAAATTGTACTTTTGTCATTCTCTGACAGTTACTTTTGTTATTAAACCGTGCTCACAACCATTACTGGAGATGGTATTAAGCGTTAAATGAAATGTTTGTTAGACACAAAAATAATCCTACTAGACTGAGCAACGTAAATACAAAGTTGGCAACCGAAACGAGTTTGGATATCAGTATTTGTAATTTCGGTATCGTTATCCGTATTTTTCTATTTGTTTTTCGGTATGGGTATTTCAGTTATATCGAATTAGTGGTACAGTTGCCTCAAGGCAACTATCCGTTTTTTTCCACTTGTGAACATACACTGAACATTTTTTTTCAATGAACGGTTGTTACTTTCTTAAAAATATCGATATTTTGATATATCGATATTTTTTGCCCATTCCTCCAGTAGACTTCAACCATATTTTTGAAAATTTGCAAACAAAATCTTTTAGGATTAGGATTTTAGGAACAAAACCTTTAGGATTATATATTTCAAATTATATTGTTTTAGAATTTTAGAAACGAATAGCAATATTAACATGCATTTTGTATACAATATCTGTCAATTCGTCGATCACAATTTAAAACTTTCCATGACATTGTTTGGTTCCTTCGATTTTTAATAAATAAAACTGATGAATTTTCTGATATCATTGGTTCCGCCGGTATGTTGTAGTTGTAAGCATGAAAATATGCTAGAACTACTTAAGAGTTGTAAGTGCCTTAGCGGGCATTCGGTCCTCAGCAAGACAACAGGCTAATATTTCACCCAATGGGTCATTATTGGCAACATATTTTAGTAAAGTATTATTTGTTATTGAGTATTTATTGAGTGCCCCGGTAGGCTAGCTGGTAGTGAGCTAGTCTATCAGCGCCGGAGTTGCGGGTTCGATTCCCGCCAAAGGCTCTGGTTTCTTTCCTGCAGATAAGCGCAGCGCTTCGCGGGGGTTAGCTTAGGGAATTAAAAAATAATAAAAAATACCACAATACTAATTATACTAATTATTAATAAAAAATAAATAAAACAATAAAGAAGAATATAAGGAAATCAAAAAATGTGCAGTCTCTATTTGGAACAGAGTCAGGTTTTACTTGGCGTATATTTATGTCAAGCTTGTGGACTAACTAAAGGTAAGTAATTAGTCGTGACGTTGAAGAACCTTTGCAAGTTATCATTTTATTGACCTTTAAGCTCCTTTGTCTTTTGAATCAGTTCGAAATATAACCATGGATGACATCTTTATACAAATATATATATATATATATATATATATATATATATATATATATATAAAAATGTTATTTTTTATTTTTCGAATTTATTCTATGAGCTTAATTTCAATTATGTATTTTATAAAGCTTTGTTTGTAATAGTCCTATTCCATAAATTTTTAGGAATGACTTTATACACTTCGAGAATATTAATGATTTCTTTATATTTTGTTTTGTGATTGACCAAAATTGTCTATATTTTTTGCGTCACTATATAAGGGCATCCCGCAATAACTTCAGTTTTCTTAAGCAAGTTAACAAGTGCAATAGAAAAAGTTATTGAGTTATTTCAATGAATTTTTAAGGAAGCTAAAAAATATAAAAATTAAAATTTATAGGGAATGTGGATAATCGATCCACAAAATTGCTAACCGAATCAAAAGAAGCAGAAATATGGTATCTAATTTTGTAAGGAACTAATTTTTTACGTACTAACAGCTAACGAAAAAGAGTGCAGCGTGTAATTTCGAAGGCTAAACATCTACAACAAATACTTAAAAAAGCCACCACTACTTTACGATGCTCGAAAAAGTATGCGGATGCTTTTTGTTGAACTCACATGACGTGGAATAACGAGTGGCACCGTGACGTTGTTTTCAGATGAAACAACTTTAATTTAGAAGGCCCTGATGGCTTCAATTGTTATATTCACGATCTCCGAATAAAGGAGCATCAATTGAATCGTTTGTATAACAAAGTGGTGAGGGGGGGATGGGTGATGGTGAGTGGAGCCATGTCCTATTATGGTACCTGCGAGCTGAAATTTTTGCCCAGCACCATGTACGCTAATTGTTTTATTGGAGTGCTTCAAGAAACTTTTTCTCACTTTCGGAATATTTTTGGAAGCATACAGTGGACATTGCAGCATGTCCATGGAACTATTCATAATGCCCGAGTGGTTAATTCATGGCTACGCGATCAAAATATTATTATGTTCGATTGGCACTCTTACTGACCGGACCTTAATTAAAAATGTTTGGGGATGGCTAGCTCGTAAAATGAATAGTTCTGGAAAACAGCATACTACCAAAAAGGAACTTATTGAAGGCATACAAATGGCTTGGTCGACCCTTTCGCTCGATTACATAAAATCATTTGATTTTATTCCCCATCGAATTTACGAAGTAATATGTAAAAATGTTCATCAAATGTAAAGGAAATTAAAAATTTTATCAAAATTATTTTTGGGAATACAAAATTTATTATTAATAACATTTCTGTATGACGTGCTTAGTTTCCATTTTTTCATATTTGAATTTTTTATTGCAAACAACACATAAACTTTTTTTTTATTAGTGTGGATCCTGTTCATGTGACGCAAAAGTTGAAGCCATTTTTTACTTGGTTTACATTTTTTTTTTTTTTTTATAAAAACCAGGAAATTTTTATAGTGTTCTATAACATTTAAATTGTCTATAAATAGAAATAAAAATGAAGTTCATAACATTTTCTTGTAGAAGTATTTTGGAAAAATGGTATTATATTGTCCTATTCACGTGGCAAGGAGTCTATATTGTGTATCCTTTTCACCTGTGTTAAGGGTTTAATAAGCTAACATACCGCAGAGTGAATGAGAATTGCAAGCACTCAAAAAGTCTTATCTGCAACGATATCAAAGCTTAAAACACTTTTTGGGTGTTTGCAATTCTCATTCGCTCTACAGTTTTATTTGTTTTCTAAAAAAAAATTTTGGGAGAATGTTTCCTGATGATCTTGCCAAAGCAACCAGGGGGCAAATCGCGACGTTCAATATCGATCGAAATTCCCATGTAATTTGTATTGCAATTTCGATCGATATCGTATACCGTAATTTGGCACCAGTGAAATGCGCATAGAAACGAGCTTGTCCCTCAACAATAAATTTCATTGTTTTTATCAAAAATAATAGTTGGGAATAGAGCACGGCAAACAAAATCTTATTAGTTATTATCGCTAATTTCTCGTCTGCAGTTTAAGCAGCTTATTAGATAAAACTCATTTAAGATTTCATAAAATCCAAGTACCATATTGCACAACGAAATGTACTTGTTGTTTACAAAAAAAGATTACTATCAATGATTATGCGTACTCTTTTTGCGCTTGGCATGGGCCTATAGAGAACAATTTATTTAAGTATCTATACTGAACTATTGTTGTCTTCTCGGACGCTGTTAAAATTCTAATTCAATTTTGACATCAGTAGTAGTAGAAAAGATTTACATGAGCACATGCCGTGTAGGCCTTATCTCATGGTAGTCTTAACCACTGGTTGCAAATAATGAGTTTACCACCCGCCCCTGTTTATATGAGAGCCACTCCCATAATTATACATCCATCCCTTGTTTAGGAGCTGTTACTAACTAACCTTAGCTGTATTTTTAAAGCAAACATCTGTTGATGCAGCATCTGTTGAGCAAAAAAGTACCTAGAGAGATCCGACAGCAATCAAAACTTCCACTAGAAATAGTAAATAATTAGCCCCTTAAGCTGTCTTTTTTGACTCTCTCTTCATGTGTTTTTAGGTTGATCCCACAACCACCACTTGATTCCGGATGGGTCCTCACCAATAGTCAGTCTGGAACTGTACTTCCAGGGCTTTTGACTCCCGTATTACTATATGAAATCTGCTGGCAATCACATTCTCAGGAGATTAATATATTTAAAACTCTATCGAATTTAAGGTATTGACTGCACCCGACTTGATCGGAGGATGTTACACCAAAAGGTGGCATATGTATCCTTAGGATGTCTCCCTAGTGGTACAAAAAGTTACAGAAAGATTATTGTCAATCTGTCATTTGTGTCATTGTGGATTTAGAAAATCGAAAACCACGAAATAAGGGTAAATAAAAACTCCCAAAAATACTTCTTGCTTCTTCACACTTCCATATTGTAATGGATTTCATGCCATTTCTTCAAATCGCTCTAGGTTTTGTCCTTGGATTAAAAAGAAATGCTTATCTTGTTTTATTATCTACACATAGAGAAAAAACATGTTTAAATATGGTCACCTCTAACAATACTATTTTTTAAGAAAATTTTAAACATATTATTCTTAATTTAACCATATTATTGTCACCGACAACCATATATGGTTAAATTAGACCTCCATCAAGAAGCCATATTGCTCACGTAACTATCAGGAACTTTATCATTTGGTTTGAAAAAATGGCTCTAAGGGTGGCTTTGATTAAACCTACTAGTGTTAACCACTTATATTTTTTTTTTTTTTTTTATTTAATAAAATTGTTTGTTTTGTTATTTTACAGGTTACTTACATATTATGTAATTGAATTCTTGCAAATATGTATACAACGAACAAACAACAACAAATGGTTTACAATTTCTTACGGCCACTTTCAGTACTCTTATTTGCAGTTCTAAGAAGACGTAGCTAATCCGCACTCTGCGAAGCAAACAATGGTCCTACGGAATTTTTCGGCAAACGATTGATTCAACAAAAAAAAAAAAAGTTTTCCCTTGGCAAACTTTTTCATAAGATTTAACTCCATCAGACTTTTTTTATGGGGTTATTCAAAAGACCTGGCTTTTTTTCATAAATAAAACCGTGAATAAATACAGAAAAATTTATTAAGAGAAATAATTATTACAAAAGTTAAACGTATTAAACATTTTTTTGGACCATTCTGTAGAAACATGTTTTATCCCTAGATGAATTATAAAAAACTTTATGCTGTTTCCTGCTGAGTACATACCTGCCCGAACTTGCTCACATACACTCGTGCGTGTGATTTAAATCACCAATTTTATCTGGTTAAATGTTATTGCAAGTATTTCCAAAATCATTATTATCATAAACATTGGCAGTGTTAAAATCTATTTGCCATTGCCGTTTTGGCTTTAACCCTTTGAGGACCAGACTTTTTCTGCCGAAGCGATTTTTTTATTTTTTCTTATATTCATAATATATGGCTCTATAATAGTAACGTTAAAAAAAATTGGCCCCCCTGGTCTTCTCCTTGCCGCTCTTTTTGCTAGGCAAATAAAGTTGCTTATAGGCTGAAAGACAATATTTTATCCAAAAAATTAAATTGAAAAATATAATGTTTTATACATTTTTTTTTTATTTAAACTATTTAAAAAGTAATTTATAAATAAATAACAATCTAAAATAATTCCTATACGTGGTATTTGCCAAAACAGTCACGTGATGTAAAGCAGAGAAATGCATTGCATATAGTACAAAATACATTTGTGAGGCTACATTTGCCATAGCTGGCACAACGAAGGCATCGTTTTCAATTGTCACATTTTTCCATTTTATGGAAAGACTTCGGCTTTTTTACAGAGATACTTCCAGTTCTGGCTGCTTCCGGGAATCTGCGCGGTCTTGAACAGAAGTCATTAATTAATTCCTTTGCTAAAGCTGCCCGAAAATCAATCGAGGCCACTTTTGTCGCGAAGCTGTTAGGCAATATGAGTTTGATATATATCACGTAGCTATTATGGACGCATATTTCGAAGAGATAAAAGAACAATCGAAAACCGCCATTTGCTTCCGCTATCATACTCATAACCTTTTGTTGGTCCATGAGATCGATACCTCCCATGCCCTTGTTGTAGTGCTGGACAACCAACTGCTTGTCCCGCCGCTTCACTTTGCACACCACAGTTGGGTTGTTGGGTTGGACTGCTGCACTATCATTATGCACATTTCTGAAACCAAAAAAGTATAGAAAAAAATAAGTAAGTACTATTGCAATATAAAAACTTGCATTTCCACATATGCATTAACAATGGGTTTTAGATCTTGCAAATGTTCATATATGCAATTCTCCTGAAATCCGGTGAAAACGGGGTTTTTATAGGCAAGCGTCTTTCTGAACCAAAAAGTCTTCTCAGATGGTATACAAAGTGCCGGCTTTTCTGGTATTACTGTAGCATTTGAAGTCGATGCAATTGGCTCATCCTCTACAGCAACTTGTACCGCTTTACGACCAACGCGAGCCTTTTTAATTACAGGAGATTCTATAGAATTAGTTCCTTCACTAACAACTTCAATGGGCTCATCCTCTTGGATTTCCAAAGCGTCATTTTCTAGAAAAACGATGTCTTCTTCCTCATTATCACTGGTGTCGCAAAACCAAAGTTGCTCAATTTCAAGGAAAAGAAAACGATCAGGGACTGATCCACTCATTTAAATTTTTTTATTTATAATAACCAAATAATAATACACTTGTTAGATATTGGCATCATTAGCTTTAATATTGTAAATATCTGGCAACTCTCTTCTTTAGCCTTAAGATTTCACATGAATAAAAGTTACTTTTGTATATGAATTCCAAAAGCATACACGTGCCTTTTTCCATCTCGTTACAATACATAGCATATTAATGGCGACGAAGTAAAAAAATGTTGTAACATGCACATTAAAACTATTTAAATAAATAGTACGCGATATTAAACGAATATAAATATATTCTATGTGAAAGTTATAATTTAAAGTTAAAACAAACAAAGCGAACTAAATATAATGCCGTCCAACCCAGAAATCAATTTGCCTGTTACCATATTATCGGCGCAGTCAGCACCAGAGTTTATTCCATCTGTAGACAAATGGCAGATTTGGCAGGAACGTCTTGAAATACATTTTTGTGAGATAAATTGTATAGACGATAATATCAAGAAGTCGATTTTATTAAAATCAATAGGGTCTGAGGCATATGGAGTCCTGCATAGTTTATGTAGCCCAGACTCGCCGGCATCAAAAACGTACAAAGCATTGTGTGACATTTGAAAAGGCCATTACACACCGCCTACAATCGTTTTTGAAGAACGCAGGCGTTTTCATTCTGCAACTATTGGTGAAGAAGAAAGTATTTCATCGTGGTTTGCTAAAGTAAAGAAACTGGCATTAAATTGCAAATTCGGAGTCCATCTTGATGCTTTTGTTTTGGATAAGTTCATCATGGAATTACCGTCCAAAATATTTGAAAGATTATGTGAGGAGGACGAGCATCTCACAATAGAGAATGCTTTAAAAAAAGCACTTATTTTAGAAACTAAATTTAAAAGACATAACCTACAAGATAATGACATACATTATGTCAAACGCAACACATGGCATGCTAATCAAAGGCATGAAGGCGCAGTAGGCAGAGGCAGCAACAAATACAGCAGAGGCAGCAACCCTGATAGCAGAAATAACAAATTTGACGGCAGAGGTAACAACAACAGCCATTCCAGCGGTAACGAAAATCAAAAAGCACAGAGCGCAAAATGCTCTCACTGCGGCTGGAAAAATCACAATTCGTCAGCATGCAAGTACAAAGAGAGCAAGTGCCATTCGTGCGGAAAAAAGGGACACTTGGCATCAATTTGTCGATCAAAAAAAGATGTAAAATATGTATCAGAACCCTTAAACTCTAATATATGTAAATCTAATGAAATTCATGATTTTTCTATTTTTAGTGTTGAAAATAAAGACTTGACAGATCTTTACACACTGAAAGTCACCATTGACGGAGTTGAGGTAAATGCCACTTGTGATACAGGTGCATCATGCACGTTGCTACCACTATCGTTCTTTGAGAAATATCATGATGGGAAATTACTTAATCCATCAACATCATTATATTTAAATTACAATGGTGATCAGATTCCACTAGCTGGTGAGTACCACGCAAATATTGAATATCAAGGTGTCGAGAAGAATATAAGAGTTGTAGTTACTAAAACAAATACACCTCCACTGCTTGGACGGACATTTTTAAGATCTTTTAAGTTTGATTTAGTACAAGTTAATATGGCAAGGGAAATACACAATTACGATATTATCTGTAGCGAATTGAAGAACGAATTTTCGGAAATTTTTAGTGCCCAACTCGGACAGTACAAAAATGCAAAAGTTTCTTTGGAAATTGGTGAGGGTGTTAAACCTATATTTTTTAAACCAAGGCCATTGCCACTGGCGTGGATGGCAAAGATTGAGACACAACTAAATGATTTAATTAATGAGGGAATATTGGAGAGAGTCGACAATTCGGATTGGGGTACACCTATTGTTCCCATTCTCAAGCCAAATGGTGAAATAAGAATATGTGGTGACTATAAAGTCACCTTGAACAAACATTTGATTGACTTTAAATATCCACTTCCCCGGATTGACGAAATTTTTGCGTCACTGCAAGGTGGATATTTATTTACGAAACTAGATTTGGCAAGGGCTTATAACCAATTAGTGCTGGATGAAAAGTCGCAACTTTTGTGTACTCTAAGCACGCATATAGGATGTTTGAAAATGAAGCGATTGCCTTTTGGCATAAAGACGGCAGCGGCCATATTTCAGAAGACAATTGAAAATATTTTGAGGGATATCCCTAGTGTAGCTGTATATCAAGATGACATTATCGTCACAGGTAAAAATTTAGCGGATCACATTCACAATTTGAAAACTGTTTTAAATAGACTGAAATCAGTCGGCCTTAGGATTAAGGCAGAAAAGTGTGAGTTTTTTCAAGATCAAGTATCTTACCTAGGTTTTACCATAAATAAAAATGGTCTAAGTAAAAACGCTGACAGAGTGTCATCTATTTTAAAAGCACCGATACCGAAGAATATTTCGCAACTTAGGGCCTTAGTTGGTATGTTTAACTATTACTCCAAGTTCATCAACAATTTTGCTGAAAAAATGCACCCATTATACGAATTGCTCAGAAAAGATTCAAAATTTGTTTGGTCCCAAAACTGTCAAAACGCATATGAAACGTTGAAACGGGATATTACATCAGAAAACGTTTTGATATATTTTGATCCTTCTTTACCTATCGTGCTAACTACTGATGCGAGTAATAATGCAGTAGCGGGAATTTTATCCCACAGGCTTTTAGATGGCTCTGTGCAAACAATATCATACGTCTCACGTGCACTTTCAAAAAGTGAACTTAATTATAGCACACTGGAAAAGGAAGCTTTGGCTATAATTTTTTGCGTTACGAAGCTAAAGCAATACTTGCTTGGCAATAAGTTTATATTACAAACGGATCATAAGCCTTTAATTTCCATTTTTGGAGAAAACAAAGGTCTACCAATCATGGCATCGGCACGCATGCAAAGATGGGCGTTTTTCCTATCAGGTTTCAACTACACTGTTGAACATATAAAAGGAATCTCGAATAAAGCGGATCATCTGTCACGAATGCCACAGGCTGAAATTTCAGATGATCATCAGGAGTGTAGCTATATTCATTGTGTCGAAAAGGACAATATGCTTAATTTAAGTTTTAAGGATATAGCCAGGGAGACCCGAAGGGATCCGATTTTGTCGAAAGTTGCGGACGCTATTAATAATGGAAAAATTAACTATTTAGTTGGTAGCGAATTTGCACCGTATAAGGACAAATGTTCTGAGCTTTCAATAGAAAAAGACTGTATATTGTGGGGTTACCGTACTATAATTCCAAGCAAATTTCGAATGCAATTACTAAGACAATTACACCAATCCCATTTTGGTATTGTCAAAACTAAGTCCATAGCTCGATCATATGTTTGGTGGCCGAACATTAATGATGAAATTGAAAATTTAGTAAGAAATTGCAAACCCTGTCAAGAATTACAGGCAAGTCCAGAAAAGGGATACTTAATCCCATGGGTACCTAGCAGTTCAGTTTGGTCTAGAGTGCATGTAGACTTTGCTGGACCTATTAACGGTCAGTATTTGTTCATCATTATAGACTCGTTTTCCAAATGGGTTGAAGTATTCAAAACGAAGTATATTACTTCGAATTTCACCGTTACCAAGTTGCGTGAAGTTTTTTGTAGGTACGGACTGCCAGATACGCTTGTTAGCGATAACGGACGTCAGTTCACGTCAGATAATTTCAAATGCTTTCTGCTACAAAACAGAGTGAAGCATGTTTTAACCTCACCTGGACATCCCTCCACTAATGGGCAGGCTGAAAATTTTGTAAAAACCTTGAAGAAGTCAATAATTGCAAATTTAAAGTGTCAAGGTGATGTTGATCTAGACATAATTTTAAATCGGTTTTTGATCGATTACAGAAATACAAGTCATTGTACAACGGGTGAAACTCCCGCAAAGCTTTTTCTTGGTAGGAATGTCAAAACAAGGTTCTGTCATTTGAAACCCCCTTCTACGATAGAGGCAATAATAGACTCTCAAAACAGGAGCATACAGTATCACAAGGGGAACCGTAATGTTGAGTTTAAAGAAGGTCAGAGGGTTCTTATTCGTTCCTACAAAAATCCGAATAAGGCGAGCTGGTCTCCTGCGACAGTAAAGAGTAGAGTAGGTCCTCAGTCGTACATGTGTATTTTCTCGGAGAATCAAAGACAAATAAAACGACATCTTGATCAAATTCGTGGCTTGAACGCTAGTGGAGAAGTTTTAAATAATGATATCACCGTTGAAAAGAAAACAGCTGTCAACGATGATGTCGTTTGCATTGATAATCAATGCAATGATGGCAGTGATAATGCATCTGTAAACGCAACTGGAGCGGACTCGAACAGTGGTGAGGCCGTGTCTGAAGATCCGCCAAGACGAGAATTAAGACCACGTATGGGTGGCAAAGTAGTATTAAGACAGTAACATTATTTTAAATTAAAGAAAATGATGAGTTATAAAAAGATTGCTGAATTATTTTAATGTTACTGAATTATTATTTGTTATTACCTTACTTAATATTATTTAATAAGAAAACCAATGTAGAAGGGGCATGTTAGATATTGGCATCATTAGCTTTAATATTGTAAATATCTGGCAACTCTCTTCTTTAGCCTTAAGATTTCACATGAATAAAAGTTACTTTTGTATATGAATTCCAAAAGCATACACGTGCCTTTTTCCATCTCGTTACAATACATAGCAACACTGTTTGATCAAAAATAACACTCGAAATACAACAATAATACACTTTCGAATAGTAGTGAACTTAAAACAATAACAGACAAGATGCGTTTTGTTCAATTGACTTTAAAAAAAAAACAACGTAAAACTATGTATATACACACATGCATACATACAATGATGAAAAAAAAAAGATATTTAGATTATTTTTAGGTGCGTTTTTTCCGCTTCAACCCACAGGCAAACATACTTGCCAAACATATTTGGGGTAAATGCGGGCAGGTTGAAATTTACACATACTTTCCCCATATATATTTTGAAAGGTAAGAGGTGCCTCCAAAATATACCCGAGTTTTAGCCAGGTGCAGCCTACGCTCTCCCCACAGCACCCACCTGAAGTAAGGCGACTTTTTGGCCAAATTTGAGGCCTCCTAGCGGGCAAATGGGACTAGATAGGCCCCTACCACCTACCACATTTTTGTTGCCCCAACCCTCCGCTACAAATCCGTTTTTAACATATTTACTCTATCTCTTACGTGAACAATTATATAACGCAAAATCCCCTGGGCAAGTATGTTTGCCTATGGTCGTCAAAGGGTTAAATGCTTTGAAACAAACTATTTTTATGACATTCAATTCGCTGAACGCTGAGTATATGTATTCAGAATTTTCCCAGCAAAATAAATTACATTCTAAATTTATTTGTGGGAAATTTTTATTTTTTTATTTTTTTCAGTTTATCCTTGAATTACTTGTGGCATGATGTTTAATCATGTGCATTTTGATATATGGCATATTTGCAGTAATGAAAACTATTTTTTAGAAAGTAGTAATTGCAATAACTTTTTAATTACATACATATTTAGAAAATAGTAATTAATGTATTTCTCGAAAACTCTTAATGGTAAAAGATAATTATGAAAATAATTTAAAGACCAATAAACGCCAGAATTAATAATACTGGTAGAGATTTAACTATTTGCACTTTATGCAGTATAAATAATTTGTAGTTAAAGGATGTAGAAAAAGTGTTACCAAGCGGAGATATTGAAGAAAAGATGGAAATAATTTTGGGTTTTTTAAACGGTAAGTCCGATTGGAAAAACAGTTAGTATGATTGGAAGAAAATTTGGCTGTCACTTCAAGACTTGTAGTCGAGCTTAAGTTTTAAATTTTGTAGTATATAAACTTATAAGTGGGGGCGGCATAGGTTCCCATTGTTTACTTGACAGTTCAAAGCGAAAACTTTTTTTACAACAATTTTACATACACACTTTTTCTGTAAATGGCGATCCCCAAAAAAATTAGAGACACAGTTTTGTGAGAAAAACAACTATTTGGTTAAATTTACGGCATTTTTGTTTCAATTCGAATATTCCAATCGAGAAGTTTCTTGACGCGGGAGTTAAGTGCTCTTTAACTAAAGCCCTCCGAAATAAGTTTGTATGTTATCAATTCAATAATACTCAATCAATATCAATAAGTCATTTACATTTAAACAAGGCACACATAGGGCCATCTCTACGCAAGTCACTTCGTATTGTATACTACGAAAGAATACAAATACACAGGTGCATATGGTATTGACAATCTTAAACTGCATCAACAGCAACGCTATTTAGAGGTCGTTTACCGTTATTTCATTCTCAAAAAAGTCTAGAATCTTCATTACATCCCTAATTACATCTGATATGCTTTTTTACATTTTGCTGATCTTTTTTTATCATGCTTAACCAGCATTATTATTTTCATTGGCTCATATTCTTTACAATTTCCTACATATTGTCAATATGACTACGAGTTACTACCATTGTACGAGTGCAATTGTAACCGCATCGTAATCGTACAAAGACATGCCACAACTAGCCATTAATCAAAACACAATCTGTTTAGCTTTTCCCTTCGCCTAAGTTTCCTCTATTTCTGGTATTCTGGTGTTTTACACTTTAATGCTCAAACATAAATTTCGGTTTGTCGGTAGTTCGTTGGGTTGAACAGGTCAGCTTTGGTGACTGTTCTTATACCTGTTTTGAAAAGTGCATTTTACAAAAGCATATTAAAAATTTATTATTGAAACCACTGGGAAATTCACAAGGTAACATAAACGCAAATCTCATGAAGTGCAAGAAAAAATTAATTATATGAGTTTTATGAACAACTACTCATAATAAAGTATAAAATTTTTAAAGCTTTTATACTTTATGATAACACATTTTTGTGAAAAACTTTCTATAAAATGGCATTAAAACCCATAAATAGTTCAACAAAATAACCACAATACTAATTATTGTTAAAGCTAAGGCACGAGCTCTATCAGTACATTTGTCCTTCAAGTTGTGCTGAAAAAGGTCAACAGAAAAGAGAAAGACAAAAGGAAAAAAAAACAGAAAATGTACTTGGACTTCAAGAAAAATTCTTGACAAAAGTACGAAAAAACAGAAGTAAGGAAAAAACATGTAAAATCAATTAAAATGGATAATCTTTCAGGAAAGCAAATTTCGATCTACCAAATGTTAAAATACAATTTGGTTTAAAGATTGATGTTTGACTATTGACGTCAGCAGTCGTCGATGGCTGCGAGTGTAAGACGGCAAATCCATCTGAGGAGATCGAGTGGTTGCGATCGAAACATGTCATGGTAACCTGCCGGCCAGGGTTCGAGCCCGAGCCACGTCAAGAATGAAAGATTATCAATAACAATTTTAATTAATTTTCATGTTGTAAAAATTCCTTTCTTCATAAAAATAATTTAATGAAAATTAAATTTCATGAACTTAAGCCTAATTAAAAATATTAAAAATTTGAATTAAAATGGCAAATTATAGAAATACATCTTTGTCATTGCCCGGCTGCGGGGATCTAAGACTGTTTGGTCGAAGAACCATTGGAGACAAAACTTGTCTCTCTAATATTGATTTAAACAGGCTTCACTCCTTTATTGAATCAACTGGGTGGCTGAGTGAGAATATCAGCAGCCAGGTAACATAGGACCCTTGGGAGACGGTGCGACATGGTAACACAACGGGAATGGAACCTAACCTAACCTTTACTGAAGAGCAATTAGTAATTAAACTTTATTCGCATATTTTAAATTATGATACAAATAATGATATTCTTGCGAAATAAGGCTTCAATGCTTTGTAAATGGTCCCGTTTGATTAGTTGATATGGACGTGGGCCAGATTGCAAGGGTTTCGCTTCTATTTATATGACCACTGCAAAGTGTGGGAAATTTGGCAAATTAAAAACACGATTGATCCAGTTGGAATGCTATTTTCGGTAACAATTAAGGAGTTGTAGTCGACCGATAATTTTGGCTTATCAAGAGAGGCGCCGTAGGTTCTCAAAGTAGGACAAACGATACTTTATTCTTAATTTATGCTCTATGGTTAAAAATATTTTCTAGTAAAATAAGCTTGTCAAGCTCTTCATAATTTATCTCTTAAAGTTTAGGAAATATCCGACTTTAAAAATTAAAACTTGCCATTTTTGACCTACCTTGGTCTAGTATTTTGCAAATAAATATTTTTTTTGTGAATTACCAGCAAATCAATTATTATTCTACGTTTTGAAAATTGTGAAAAAATCTTTTAAATTAAGAATATTTATGCATTTGAAGTTAAAATTCTGAAAAAATCGATTTTTTTGCAATTTGTATCTAAAAATCTTTTGTACTAATAGAAAATATTAAGCAACATACATATTGTTTATACTTTTTTCTTGTATTATATTTCTCTTCAAAAAATTTGAATCACTGCGGACGCAAGCTCTTTCAATATTGCCCATTTTTTACAAATTTCCACTTTCAAAAATTTTAAGCACAGATTGCATGTTTGTGCAATATGTATCCTGAGAGCCGTGCTAGGCAGCCATTATTTCGGGTGATTTTTTAGCTATTATCTTTTTGGCAACACTGGTTTAAACAGCTGGCACACGTTTCGTGATTTGTTTCACCGTCAAACATCTTCAGTTTGGTCTATAATTTAACCATGAATCGTCTTACAAACGAACAGCGCTTGCAAATTATTGAATTTTATTATCAAAATGCGTGCTCTGTTAAGAAAGTTCATCGCGCGCTTCTTGTGTTCAGCGACGAAGCTCATTCTTGGCTCAATGGATACGTTAATAAGCAGAATTGTCGATTTTAGAGTGAAGATCAGCCAGAAGCATTACAAGAGCTATTAATGCATCCAGAAAAAGTCACAGTTTGGTGCGGTTTATAGGCTGGTGGCATCATTGGACCGTATTTCTTCAAAGATGATGCGAATCGTAAAGTAACTGTGAATGGTGAGCGCTACCGTGAGATGATATCCAACTTTTTTTCCCCAAAATGCAAGAGCTTGACTTGCACGACATGTGGTTTCAACAAGACGGTGCCACATGCCACCCAGTACGCTTAACAATAAACTTATTGAGAGGCGAGTTCAGTGACCATTTTATTTCACGTTCGGGACCGGTCAATTGGCCGCCTAGATCGTTCGATTTACCGCCTTTAGACCATTTTTTGTGGGGCTATGTTAAAGCTCATGTCTATACACACATGCCTGCTTCAATTGACGCATTGGAAGATAAAATTGAAGCATTTATTCATAAGATACCGGCCGAAATGTTGGAAAGAGTATGCCAAAATTGGACTAAGAGGATGGACCATTTGAGGCGCAATCACGGTCAACATTTGCATGAAATAATCTTCAAACATTAAATTATATGGACCGTACTATCGATTCAAATAAAGATTTCATGAATTTTTCTGAATTTTATGTGTTTTTTTTTTAACTTTCCTATAGCTCTTAAAAATCACCCGATATTTCCAAAACAAAAAAAAATTTTTTTTTGGGTTTTCGGCTGTTTTTTTTGGGAATTGTGCGATTCGTTTGGTAAGATTAAAAAAAATTTTTGCGTGTTTGTATTTATCACTACAAAATCTATTTACTTGTTCAATTGCATTAAATCAAGTTAGCTAATAAAAGTTTAAAAAATTGCAGAAAGTAGCAGAAAATATTTCCTTCAAAGCACAGCAGAAATAGTTTTCAGAAGACCCATTAAAACGAACCGAAAGCATAACATGTCAGTCGTGGAGCATCAGCAAGCGTTGGAAGGTGTAATATTTGCCAATCTAACCACGAACACAACGCAAAACCAAAGAGTCTTGTATGTCCTGTACTTATGCCGCCTGTAACGAACTCTCACTATCAGATACAACATGCGTTTCATGCACAGAGCCTCAATATATATATGTATACATATATATGCTATGATGATATGATATATTAAATTATTTTTGCTCACATTTGCACATTGTTTGCTATTTCTTAACTTAAAAAATCTCATATTTTGGTTCTTTTCACATAAAATATGCGAGGCTACAATTGTACCCATATAGCCTCTTAAGGGGTTTAAAATAACCAGTGCGTACAAAGAAAGATTATCTTTTTTCCCAACGAAAAACTGCACATTAAAGAAATTTGGTTTTCTCAATGTCTCATTTGCTTCGTTTTTATCGCAAAGCTAACCGGCACTCATCTGCCAATTATTTATTTTCCTTTTATTTGCCGTACAGATAAATTCAATCAGCTGACTCCCAACTTTTACATGTATTTTGAGTGGCGTTGCCAGCTGAAAACAATGTGTTTTGTCGATGTATTGAGAAACCCAACGTTAACGGACGGTTTATCGGGCCAATAAATTTATGTTGACATTAAGTAACAGACAGTTTGTCGATACATTGAGAAAATGGCCATCAGCATAAATAAAGTTTTTTAGGATTACTTTAAGTACGAGTCGTTAAAGAGTAAATTTGAACTCTTGCTTCTCATTAAGTTTATATTTTGGGTTAAATATGAACATAAGATTTCGAAAGTAAAAAAAATATCGGGCATGATGTTGATGTTCTATCATTCTATAACGTGCAATACTAGTAAGAGTCTGAACACAATGTAACGATAATTTATTGCGGTGCGGTTTTCCATACGATTTTGAAGTAAAAAAACGCAGTGCGAAACGGCATTAAATTAAAATCTATTTTCTTTTCATTGCAGACTTTCTTTCTCTCTCAATTTTTGATACTCGTTCACTTTCTGATGTTGCCATAGTTTTTGAATAATTGGCGACTACATTATTGTAAACAAAAAACATAATAAAAATGTGTGCACAAATAAATTAATAAAAATGTAATCAAACAATGACAACTATTGCCGTCGCCGTCTTCCATTGTATTATGTTTATTTTTCTCTCCCGCAACGAGAAATCGCACCGCACCGCACCGCAAACTTAAGACTCTTAGTAAATCAATAATAATATTTCTTTCTTTCTAATTCGGGATAAAATAAATTTTATAATACTTGAATCAAGCGCATTTTGAGATTGATTCAATCTTAGTTTTTTTTTTTATATCAATCTCATTTTGAAACTTTCGTATAAAATAACACTTTCAAAAAAAATTTTCAGATTTTTCCTTAGAATTGCCAACTTTAACTTTCAATAAAAAGGCAAATTTCCCAAAAAAAAAAAAAAAAAAAAATTCGAAAATTTTTCATAAAATACTAAATTTAAAAAAATCTTCATATAAAATTTTATAAAATTTCTCCCATTAAATAGAAAAGTTAAGGACATTTCCCATAAAATAGCATGATTTGTAAAATTTTCTTAATACTAACTTTTTTTTGTTTTTAAATTAGCAACTTTTGGAAAAATTTTCTAAGGAGCTGGTTCACACTCTTCAAGTTTTGCCCCACATTAATGATTTGTGTGTATTGGTTAACTAATAAGAACTTTAACTTTTTTGCACTAGGGGGTTAGCTGTCAAGTGTTAAGCTTTTAGGAAAGAAGGGAAAAGAGAGTGCTATTTCTTTTCCTCTCTTTCTTCTAAAAACTCAAGACTAGACGGCTTTAACTTGAAGAGTGATAACCAGCACTAAGAATAGCACAATATTAAAAAAAGTTATTTTTAAGTAATTATGTAGCAAAATATTGAAAAATTATTTACTGAACAGCAGAACTAAAAAAAAAAATTGCTTTAAAAAAATTTTTTTAATACTTTTTTTTGAAAAATAGCAGTTTTTCTAAAAATTTCTTTAAAATAGCGACATTTTGTTATGTTTTTTTGGGGAACATTTTCTCTAAGCCGAAAAATTTTTAACCTAGCAAAAGTGTATTATTTTAAAAAGAAGACCTTGAACATTTCCGCCAACACAAACATGTTGCGTATGTGGAATGTTTGTTTTCAAATGAATTTAATAACACTAATTCGTCTGTTGTACCTAAAAGCAAAAACCTAATGAATTCTCTCAATTGATACAATTTTTTACTTAATGCTATTACTCGCACATATACAAATACAATTTATTATCTTAACCACTCACGCATAAGCCGCTTTATTTATTTTATTATTTTATTTATTCTTTTTTGCATTTAGTGGCACGTTAATCAAGTAATCAAAATAAGTCTCCTGGTGACTTCAGAAGAAAAAAATATAAAATCAAGGTTGCCTGAGCAATAGGAGTGAATAAGAAAAAATAACCGCGACAAAAAAAATTAAAAAAAAAATTCTTCTAAAAGCAAATAACAGATAATTCGTCTTAACAGTAAATAGTAACACAGATATACATATATTTAAGTGCAGTGTTTGTTGGTATTAATACATAAGTGAGTGTGTCAAATAAAACAGCATGCAAATTTATAACAAAATTCAGAAGACCTTCTTAACTCAGGCCTATTTAATGGTCTGCTTAAAATATTTTTCAATTCTACTACTTTTCTTGTCTAACTGTTAAAGAAGGCCTCGGCCCTTTCGTATAAAATATAAGATACTCCGCAGTGGCAACATGTGTAAAAAATATGATTATGGAGCAGGCCTTGTGTATCCAACAGAAGGGGTACAGAGGCCTTCTTCAAGGCCTTCTAGAAGGCCTCCGTACTCGTTCTTTTTTCCGTTGGGTATTGTTTGCCTTTTAGTCGAAATTCGACTATAAATATTTTTGCAAATATGAAGAAAACATTAAAATAAGTATATGGGGGATTTCATGTCAAGTGACCCAATTTTTAAATCGATGTCTTCTTCCCATTCCTATCCAATAGGGCTAACCTTGGTGAAAATTTCATCCAAATCGGTAGATATCGATTTATAAATTGGGTCATTTGACATGAAATTATACTAGGGAACAAAATTGAACTTTTTTGTGCGGTCTGGAATTTTTTTTGGAAATTTTATACTAATTTGAGGTCGCTGATTTCAAATTAAACCTTCATTTTTCTCTATCAGCTCGACTTTCTAGATAAACCGTTCTCCAAAATTAAGGCACTTTCACTTCATGAAAGC
This sequence comes from Pollenia angustigena, assembly GCA_930367215.1. Lineage (NCBI taxonomy): Eukaryota > Metazoa > Arthropoda > Insecta > Diptera > Polleniidae > Pollenia > Pollenia angustigena. The sequence goes on from OV884058.1 coordinate 123,751,680, forward strand.
TGTTGATATAAAGGTTAAGGCAAATTGTTTGTTGTTATGTTTTAAAAGTTTATTGCAACTCCGTATGCAGTCGTCGTGAATTTATTTTGGCTTGCGTAATATGCTTGTATCCGGGTACAACGTCAGCGCCGTGTCGCGGTAAAGATGCCCGTAGTTTCTCATATTTCTCTTTGGAAAGTTCTAAGTCCATAAACAAGGCCAAGGCTGCTTCGGAACCATACTTTTTATTGTGTGCGTTTGTGGGCGTGCGAATGCTTTCCTTAATCCTTTTTAGTCGCAGTGTGCTTGCATCAGCAACAGATTTGGTTATCTGCGACTTAACTCTTTCACTATCCTTTGTATATTTAATAGACAGCGCGTCCGATAAATGCTTCGTGGTCAAGTCATTGGTGGCATCGGCAAGTTTCCTCTTTTTTGTGAAAATTGAACACTCCTCAATACTTTTTTTGGCCTTCATTTTGCTCCTCTGGTTGATTTGGTGAGTTTATCTACTGCCAGTCCTCGTATTCGGAGTTGAAGTTCTGAATGGTTCGATTAGATTTCACCCATTTTACCTTAATATTTGCATATATCAGATAAAAATTATTTTTTATAATTTCGCTTCTCTCAATATTTCCGTATAAGCTATCAAGTTCTTCTAAAGCAGCTTCCGTGAAAAACTTTGGTGTGGTTGACTTTCTAAACAGTTCAAATAATTTTAAATTGTTCAACGCCATGTTTTCAGTACTTAAATTGTTTAATGGTTTCAGTAATTGTTGCGCCAACTTTCAGTCGTAGACTAATCCAGGCATTATGCTTATTTTGCAATATATAGGCTTATGCTACCATGCCTTAAAATTTGCCTGTTCCCTGCATACATATGGATTTAGGCTGAATAATGCAATTTTGATTTTAAGCACGTGTCCAAATAAGATTTGTGCCTACCTGTAGGGACCATAAGTCAATATTGTTCTTGACCATTTGTACGCCAAGGTATTGTTTAAGTGAGGTACGTACCTGCTAATTTCAGTGAGTAGTTTTTTTCAAACTACTGTCAGTCAAAACATATAAGGGATACAATTTCTGCAACCATGTCTTTTTAACCTTTTTTACCTCTAGAAGCCAAACGGGCACGTACGGGCGGATAAAACCTTTTGAATTATGTAAAGAAATAATCAAAGAACAGGTTTTGCAAATATGGCAAATATAGAAAAATATAGATTTTTTTATTTTCTGTTAAAGTTGAAAAATAGTGAAAAAACGGATAGTTTTTAAATAGTGATTTACCAGGAGAAACACAAAGCAACCATTTAATTTTTTTTTTATCATTATACATTTAATAAATACATCAATCAATACAAACAAAAAATAAGGCGATTCGTTACTTATTTTTTGTGATATTACACCTGAAATCGCAACAAATTGACTAAAAATTGTGTGTTTTTTTTGAAAACCGAAAGTCGGTCAACTTTGAACGGTTATATCTTCTAAACTAAATATGTGATATTATTAAGAGTGGCATATTTGAAATGGTTGAAAAGTTTTCTATAACATGGGTTTATTCAAAACTTCTTCGGCGCTCATGAAAATTTTGATTTTTGCAACCTCGTTTGCTCTACGGGCGCCACTGTGCGCCGTCGTTAAAAATTTTTAAATTTTGGTCGCCGTCATGGATATCTGCGACTGGCGTTCTCAACGCCTGCAATGTCACATCTGCTTCGAGTACAATGTTATGACATTTATAACGTAACGACGTAATCTCTATTATTATTTTCAAACGATGGCATATTTTGTTTCACATCTTTTCGAAGCGAGAAGTTCTCACTTAAGTTACAAAACATGGGTACAGGTTCTTCGGTTCAGACCAGACAACGGCTTTGTGCGATTGCAAAAAATTCGCATTAAATCAACAACATCAAATACACTTATTTGTGTTCATGCAATCAAACTTTCTCAGCCACACACATCGGTTTTGTTTTAAAATGCATTCAAGTCATGCCCAGCGTATTGGCTTTGCCATTCATACCATGTTTAGCTTCGTTCGTCAATTATTGCTTTGGTAAAAAACATATACAAAGAAAAAAACACAAAAATCATTGCTCTGATGACTATTCAGCAGCTGAAACAATTTCCATAGAAACTATCATTATCATTTCTTAAAAAGTACAGTAGTTCTGTATGTACAATGTATTGTTGTTTTTGTTGTTAATGTTATTTGTTTTGCTTTTAAAAAAATATCGTGCAAATAATAGGACTAGTCCAAAAAAGCGTGTAAAATGTAGCCCACAAGGGACTAGGACTAGTCCAAAATTAACCCAAACGGATGGAAAAAACATGGTTTTTTTAACATTACGATGTCCTAGGGCAGGACCATATAACCCAGCTTTGGATTACAAAGGAGTAGTATTAAAACTAATCCATGGTATACTCAAGAGGATTAGTTTTGAAGTCGTTTAAAAACGAAGACATGTCGTCTCACTACAAACATTTTTTAACAATGACATGGTCCATGCTTGCATTACATCGGAATAGTCCAATGAGTAGTCCATTTGATCAAAATAAGGTTGATCAGGTGGTCCAATATTATTTGCAGCGTAAACACAAAAACAAATTGTACAATACAACTAGTTTATTTGAACTTATGCCTACAACAATCATACCAACAAAGATACTCATACCAATTTACATTCGTCGTTGTGTCATCGAGTGGACAAAGACTACTTAAGCGGCCCATACACTTGCAATAATATTGTATATGATATTCGCCATATTATTTCAATTTTGTCCTATATTATGCAATAAGTCGCACAATGGTTTCATTCATTCAATAAAAAGGTGAACATAAACTATAGGAATAACATAAACAGCATTGTACAATGTTGCCAATACATTTCACTTTCTTTTCGTTGTGCAATAAAAATCCAAAGTCTTTTGATTGTTGCCAATATATTGTGCTACCATCGAATATCGCATACACATTCCCGATATAATTGTACAATTCGTAAAAATTAAAATTTTATTGCAAGTGTATGAGCCGCTTTAAATGCAAAAGCAAAAGAATAAATGCCGTTTGATTTTTAGAAATTGTGTTATTGCGTGCGCAACAATAAATGCAAACAAAGCACTTTCAATAAAAAACTCACACATGCACAAATCAAATATGTACAAAACGATGTCAAAATTACCAACGTTGAACTTTGTTTTGCAGGCATAGAGTTAATGTAAATTATAGCGTGTGAGTAAATCAACAAAAATAGTGGATTTTGCAGTTCTCTGGTTCAGACGTGAACAAACTATTTTCACAAAATAAAAAATGACAAAGGTATGTTAACTCAAAAATTTATATTTATTTATCGGGTATGTTCTAGAAATCGAGATGCAGTGAAATTGTAATCGAACGATAATTTAAATTCAATTACTATTTTTAAAATGACCCTAGTGTTTCGTGGTTTTAGGTGTTGTTCTTGCAAAAATAATAGATACTTAAAGAATAAAGTAGATAAAATAGAATATTTTAATGAACTTTCATTACAGGGTGGTTTTTAAAATTTGCTCTTTTTAAAATCCACTTTATTTCGATTTCTAGAACACCGTATTTGGATGAAGTTTCCTGACGATCTGGCCTAAGCAACCGATGAAATGCGCATAGGAACAGCTTATCCCATCAACAATAAATTTCAGTGTTTTTATCAAGAATAAAAATTGGGAATTAAGCACGAATAACAAAATCTTTTAAATTAAAATTTTGTTTTCCCAAAAATTACTTTGATATTAAAAAATAATTTAAGTCTGCCCTTTAAAATTTAGTTAAATATTAAATTACCTTTAAACACAAATAATTATAAAAATATATTTTGCAGAAAAAATTCAATTAAAACTGCATGAACAATTAAATTTAATTACAAAATATCATTAATTTTAAAACAAAGTATGCGATAGTTTTACCTAGAAAATACAACAAACAACACCTTTTGCAACATACTAAAAACAAAAAATACACATCTCTTTATTTGAATTATTTCAAATACTATAATGTTTTACAATACAAATAGAATAACAACAAATCGTTAGACCATCTAATAGCGAGCCATGTCGTTAGATGCAACTTTTGCGTTTAAAATATTTCAACAATCTCAATTTCAATGACAATTTTTTTCCAAAAAAAAACATAATTATTTTTAAATAGATGAATTGTCAGAAGTAAATAAGCAATGTCAGGCAAACATCACTTACCAGTATAAACCGAATGATATAGTGGAGACCAGTGCTGGGAAACTACGATAGTACTATCGACAGTATCGATGGTCTAAAATATATATCGGTAAGAAAAATGTCGATATCGATACAATTATAAAAAATACAGTTATGAAAACATGTAATGCAAAAAAAAAATTAAAAAAAAGAAACAAATATAATTTCCCTGACACCAGCACAATTTTTGCAAAAACTGTCATCGAAAATAATGATTGTAACGAACTGTAGCCTGATAAAAAATTAGTTAAAGTTTTCATCTTAAGTATAACCATTCAGTCGACAGTATCGATGGTAAAATATGAACTATCAATAAATAACAAAGTGGAAAATATCGATAGTAGTAAATAGCGATAGTATCCCAGCACTAGTGGATATTATATATAAACAAATTAGGGTGCTATATTCGGCTGTGCCGAATTTTTGATACCCTCCACCGATAGTTCGAATGTTTTAAGAGTAGTATCTATATAATATTATGATGTCTTTTTATTATTAATTTATCTTTATAAAAACAGACATCTGCATTAAAATTGGTTGCGGTTAAGACATATTTTAAATGATTGACTGACAAACAGAAAGTTTTATGACTTTTTTTTTTAGCAATTTTTACTAGTTTGAGTAAAAAGCTTCGTAATAGTTTTAGCCGAACTTAAACGATTTTCAGGCGAAGAATTTATATTGGAGCCATGGAGCTATGAACCAATCATCCCAAAATTTTGCAGAGCGATTTCTGGTATTAAAAAACATAAATTTTAATACAGTGGAAAAATTATTTTTAGCGTTTGCAGTGAATTTCAGAAGGCTGCTTAAAATGGATCTAAAGCTTATTATGGACCGTATATCACGAAATTGCATAACATTTTTTTCTGGCAATATGAAGCTAAGATGGAAGAAAGTTTACCGCAATATCTATAGCTGCTACGGTTTTAGGGGATTTTATTATTTTACCAGAGCGGGCTTTCTATAAATTTAACAGCGCAATTGCTAGCACCAATTGCTATTATGACAGCATTGTTAATTACGGTTTTGGGCGTAATTTTTCCGGGAGAAGGGTTTATATGGGGCCTAGGGTAAATTATCAACCGATCCTCACGAAATTTCACAGTGTTATTTCTAGTCCTGTAAAACTGTGATAGCATTATTAATTATGATTTTAGGCGTACGAAACTGTTTTCCGGAAATAGGGTTTATATGGGGCCTATAGCAAATTATAGACCGATCTTCACGAAAATATATAGTCTTTGGTTTAGTCCTATAAAACTGTGATGTACCAAGTTTTATTACGATAGCATTAGTTTTTACGGTTTTAGGCTTACTAAATATTTTTCCGGGAGTAGGGCTTATATGGGGCCTAAGGTTAATTATGGACGGATCTACATGAAATTTTACAGCGTGATTTCCAGTCAAATAAAACGAATTTTATATAATTCCGTGCATTGTTGCACCATTTATGCTAGCTTTTGTAACAAAATTATGAATTTGTTTAGGCTGTGGTTCCACATTTATTTCATCATTTGATCCTACTGAACCGATTTTGCTGGATTTCAATCCCAAACTGCTTAGGATAACTACGAGTAACCTGACAACAAGTTTGTTTATTTATTTTGAGTTTTTCGAAAGTGAGCGTGTTTTTTGAACAGACGAACAGACGGACATAGCTAAATCGACTTAGGATTACTCAAGGACTCAATGACAAGCTTAGTATACCCTCTTCACAACTAGTTGTGGTGGAGGGTATAAAAATGCGAGTTTAAAGTTTTATGTAACGTTTTTATACTCACAACACCATATCGGAAGGTTAACTTTAATAATTTGTATTAAAGGGTGGTTAAATTGTTAGGGCCGATGTTGAATGTGAACCACACCTAAACGCCAAGTTTTTTTCAGAATTTTATTTGACATTTCTCTATTTCTTACTCAATTTGAACCATGGAGAGATACACAATCCAACAACGTGTTAAAGTTATCCAGACTTATTATGAAAATGGGCGTTCAAATCAAAATGCATATTGTGCACTTCGTGATTCAGTGATGAGGCGCATTTCCACCTCAATGGATTCGTCAATAAGCAGAATTGCCGCATTTGGGTGAATGATAATCCAAAAGTGATTATCGAAAAACGAATGCACCCACAAAGAGTGACTGTTTGGTGCGGTTTATGGGCTGGCGGCATCATCGGGCCGTATTTTTTCCAAAATGAGGCCGGTCGGGCAGTTACTGTGAATGGTGTTCGTTATCGTGAGATGGTAACGAACTTGTTATGGCCCGAATTGAAAGATATGAATGTGGACGATATGTGGTTTCAACAGGATGGTGCCACTTGCCACACAGCTAACGAAACAATGGCTCTTTTGCGCAACAATTTCAATGGCCGTGTTATCTCACGTAATGGCGATGTCAATTGGCCGCCAAGATCATGTGATTTGACACCGTTGGACTTTTTTCTTTGGGGTTATTTGAAAGAAAATGTGTACGTCGATAAGCAGCAACAATTCAAGAGCTAAAGGATGAGATAATTCGGCACATTAACGGCATAGAACCTCCATTATGCCTCAGGGTCATCGAAAATTTGGACCATCGGATGGAGGTGTGCCGCCGTGGTCGCGGCGCCCATTTGGCCGATATTTTGTTCCATACATAATTGAGTAATACCAATATATCATAATAAAATAAAATTACAATAACTTCCTTAATAGTTTGTGTTTTATTCACAATCAACATCGGCCCTTGAAATTTATACACAAACTAAAACTTAACCACCCTTTATAACAGTCGTAATACCTTTTTCAAATAGTGCAAATCGGACCATTACTTTACATAGCGTTCATACAAAATGTTTCTGAAGTAGAGTTTGAGTTCCCATAAACCACATTTTTATGCTTATCAGGGATGTGCTGGAAATCGGAAACGCAAAACGCAAGAATTTTAAGCGTCGGTTTTTAAAAAGATTTCTGTAATAAAAGAATTTTATGGCGGTTATTATACAAAGATTTCTCTATTAAAAAGAATTGTATAACAAAAATTAGATTAAAAGTGTATAAAAAACAACTTCCAAATTCTTGCGTTTTGCGATTGCGATTTCCAGCACACCCCTAAATATCTAGATTAAGTTTCGCCAAAAAAAAAAAACTTTTTTAATCTAATTTACTCTATAATTTAATCGAAAAAGAAGGTTTTGGCAATTCTGGATCTACCACTACACAATTTTGGCTTTTACGCTTGTTAATTAATCCAAGTTTTTTTTCAATTATATGCCACCAATGAACCGATTCTCAGAAAAGTGTATAACATGATTAAAATTACAAAAAAAAATTTCGGACTAATTTGCCATAAATTCGAACGTGATACGTTCAATTTGTACTTTGTCATTCGACAACGAAAAGCTTACCTCTTAAACTTTATTAAACTATCATATAACCCAAGCTTATATACACACTCATGGTCAAACAGAGCTTCAGATTTATCGACGGCATTATTGATAGAATCAGTATTAACACTTTTGATGAACTTCCAATGGTTTTTTTTCTCGATATTGCTGCCATTGTCAAAAGAACAATAACAGAAAATAATAACCCAAAAGTAGCACATTGTTACCACCATAAGGACCCAAGTGAGCCATCAGCAGATATTATTAGGAATATTATATCTGATCATTCTAAAACTAAAATTTGCATTTTAATATTTGTTTCTAAAAACTTTTAAATAAAGAACATCAAGGCTAACAATTCAGCAAAATATTCAATAGTTTTATCACAAATTATTGACCAGATGGATAGACGGTCAGATCTAATTATATGTCTTACACTTAGGGCCATTATTACAACTTGAAGTTAGCTAAAGTAAAGATTAAATTGACAGATAATAATGTTTTATCTGTCCAAAAGCGTCTGTTAACTGTCGGATAACAGCTAACGCCAAGTTATAATAATGGCCCTTAAAGTTTTATGTGTTACAAACTGCAGCGTACACTTTTCGTAGCTTCGAGTAAACAAATACATTAGCCGAGTTCAGTATTTGGGGCAAATCGTTCCTGAAGAGAAAATGCAAAAAATCGTGCCTTTTTTGTTAAATCCAACAACAAAATTTTTATGAAGTTTCCTGACGATCTGGCCTAGGCAACCAGTGAAATGCGCATAGGATTTGCTTATTTAGCACATTTAAATGAAACCTTCTTGACATTCATTTACATATTTTAAAATTGCCTATAAATAAGTAAATTTGACAAAATTTTCTCTCAAACGAAAAATCTGTGCAAAGCTTCTGGTAAAAAAGTACGTGCAGTTTAATAAAAGTTTCCTACAAAAAAAAAAAGCAAAAAACTTCCTATTATTATTTTACTTATTTTATATTTTTGATATTTAATATTGATTTTAATAAATATTTATTTTTGTATTCAGTAAATGTATTTATTTTCACATAATTTTTGACTTTGTTATCTAAAACCGCTAATTATAGTTTTGTAAATAATGAGAGAATTTTAGTTAGACCATAATGGAAATTTTTTTTTCCAAATTGTTCATATCAGTTTTTTGTGTTTATGGATGTTTGCGTTGGCCGCAATTATAATTGCATGTAAAATTTATTAAATGTAAATATTTTTATTTATTATTAAAAAAAAAAAAACCAATACGTTATTGGTGTAAAATAGCACACAATATGAATAATAAATGCGACTTTTTTTAAACACTGTTTATAATTAATAAACAAATTATTCAAATTTGTAAAAAAAGTAAGCGCGCTATATTTGGGTGTGCTTAATCTTAGATACTTTTCACCGTTGTCCAATTTCGCCCACAATTTGTCGAATGTTGACTATTGATAAACAAGATATTTAACCCTTCTGCATCCCTTGGATATGTGCCCTTCCTATGATCCTTTGGGTCAATATGACCCAACAATAAAATGTTAACAGCATTTCATATTTAAGTATAATAAAAACAAAAGCGATTCTATTGATTATTTGACCGAAAAAATTATTGATCGATGATTCTGAATGAAGATGAACTCAATTCAATAGAAAACAAATTTTAAAGTGGAAATAAACTTGCAATATCGCTTGTTGGGTCATATTGACCCAAAGGATATTAAATGTGTGTAAATCTTGTTTTTTGGAGGGGGAAGGAAAAACTAAAATTTTATTATTTTCATTTAAATTTATAATTTTTGTCCCTGTAATGGATAAATTGAAGTTTCACGTCCATATCTTATATTTAAAGGGACAAATTTTGCGTTTGAAAACCAAAATTGGGTCAAATTGACCCAAGGAGTGCAGAAGGGTTAAATCGAATTTAGAAACTTTGGCTTTTCTTGCTCTCCAGATTTGCAACAACAGTGAAGAATTTATTTCAAAAATTAAATGCAGTTGTCGTTTTCTGCTCATATATCAGCTACCTGTGCTACTTTATAAGGTCTAAGATGATTATTGTGAAAATTACAAACGGAACGATACTCTTACATTTATACTTATACATTAGAGCGGGCTGATTTTTAAGGACAAACGTCGAAATACTCAAAAAAACTCGTCTTAAAAACCTAATAAAAAACATTTTTTTCCCGAAAAAAATGATAACGCCTTCGTTTTAGGCGTACAATTTTACGTTGGATAGGATATATTTAAAAAATTTAAAAAATTATGACCTATGAATGCCAACGCTCACTCCCATATTTAATCTTAGAATTTATTTTGTTTATTAACTAAATAAATAAATTAATAAATAAATAAAAAATTTGAAATCGGCGAATATTTTTAAAACATACCTACTAAAAACCTTAAAAATTAACGCCCAAAAAAATAAATTTTTTGAAACGTTTTATGTCGTATTTAATCAAATTTGAGTTACCAAAGAGTGTACCTAAAATTAAAATATTATATTTTGTGCGTGTATGCCTAAAGTAATAAAAAACAGTGGTCTAAATTTCTCTTTTGATATCTTATTTGAAGATCAAAACTCCTTATTTTTTTATATTTGAATTGGGGTTTTATAAAATATTTGCTTAATTTTTTTTTTATTAGAGTCTTTTTAAGCGAATTATTATGAAATAAAAATTATTTGAGAAGATTCAACCGAAAGGAGAGGAACTTTAGCATGGTGTCCCCAAATGGGTCCAATAAGCAGATAGCTATATTATTTTTTTTTTACTTTGGTCAAACGTCATTCATTTGTTTTAGATACACAAACTAAAACTTCACAGCAATCATCTTCTAAATATATTGCAAACTGTTTTTAACATAAACTATATTTTGTATATGTTATTGAAAGTTAACTTCATGATTTTTAATTAGGAAAATCCCCTTTGATTGGACTAGTTATATTCCACTCTTATTTTTCTTATTGCATCATTCATAAAGTTTATCTTCGACGTTAACTATCTATAAACATTTTGGCTTGTGCTATTCGTGTAATTCTTAACAATGGCGAAACAATGTTTTAACTCTGCAAATAATTATCGAGGTCTTCAGGAAGCTATTGCAAGTATTTTTGAAGACAGTGACTCTGATGATAATTATGACTTATTGGCGATTCCTCCAGACCCAAGTATTCTCACAGATGAAGATGAAGGTGATGAAGATAATATCCATGGAAATGTTTTTCCCCGTGACATCCCAGGAAATATTGAAGTTATATGAAATAAAATCAACAACGATGAATGGGATAGCAGTGATGACGAACCTTTACAAAAATACAGGAAATTTCACATGAAGGAACCACGTTGGCGTAAATTGGATGGTTCCTACACAAGCAAGCCATCAGAAAAAATCGACGTGCAACAGCGAAAGGAAAATATTGTAAATGATCTCAGAGGTCAAACACCAGTCAACATTTTCGAGAAATTTTTTGATGGAGACGTTCTTGATATGATTATCCTGTACTCAAAATTATATGATTCACAACATAATAATCATAATTTTGAAATAACCGCAGGTGAACTAAAAGTGTTCTTTGGCATTCTACTCTTGACTGGATACCATTCGCTTCCACGAGATCGATTATACTGGAGTCTAGATGAAGACTGCGGGGTAACAGTTGTTCCAAAAGCAATGTCTAGAAACAGATTTATGGAGATAAAAATTTTTTTGCATTTTTGTAACAATGAGGCAGCTTCTAAATCAACCGATAAAATGTTTAAATTACGACCACTTGGTGATTTACTAATTCAAAAATTCCAGCGGTGGGGTGTTTTACACGAAAATCTATCCATAGACGAATCAATGATTAAGTATTTCGGACGCCATCCAGCGAAGCAATTCATAAGGGGTAAGCCAGTACGGTTTGGATATAAAAATTGGATGCTTGCAAGTGCAGATGGCTATTGTTATGCTTTTGACGTGTGTTGTGGAAAATCAGCAGGAGAAGTAAATAATGAACCTTTGGGATCGAAAGTGGTCAAGAATTTGTTGAAAAAAGGAAACGTTGCACCATATGAGCATATCGTCTATTTCGACAATTTTTTTACCAGTCATTCCTTGCTGCAAGATCTGCAAAAAGCTGGTTATCGTGCTACAGATACCGTAAGAGAAAACAGAACGCAGAAATGCCCCCTAGTGTCTGTCAAGGATATGAAGAAAAAAAAACGTGCAGAATTTGACTACCGATTTGCTGCAGCCAATGAAATTTTGTTCGTGCGATGGCTTGATAATACCGTATGCACTATGGGCACAAATTACGATTTTGTTTATCCTCTGGGCAATGTGAAAAGATGGAGCTCTTCAGAAAAAAAAGGTAGATGTTAATATTCCTTTTGTCTTTCAGAACTATAACAAATCCATGGGAGGAGTCGACCAAGCAGACCAATCAATTGCATTATATAGAATAGCTGTACGAGGAAATGGTGGTGGGTTATATTTACGTACATGCTTGATTTGTCTGTAGCAAATGCCTGGCGTCTCCATCTCTTGACTGCCGAAGAAAAAATGGATCAGCTCCAGTTTCGCCGAAGTATATGCAGAACTTATTTGCGTAGTGAAAAATCTGATGGAAGACGGCGGAACCCTTCATCAGTGGTATCATGTATGAGACTAGATAATATTGGGCACTTTCCCCAAAAGCTAAAAAGCCAACTGCGTTGCGCTTTATGCCACAAAAAAGCTCGTTGAGAATGTAAAAAATGCACCAAAACACTATGTATTGAAAAAGGATGTTTTGAAAAATATGATTTTTGTATGACGTGCTAAATTCCCAATTTTTTATATTTGATAAATACACTAAATTTATTGTTGAGGGCAAGCTAGCTTCTATGCGCATTTCACTGGTTGCTTAGGCCAGATCAATATAATAAAATCAATATAAATAAAATTATAGTTGAGAGAAATTACAAAATTTTAATTTGGACGCTTCGAAAATATTTTTTTTTTTTTTTTTTTTTTTGATAAGTCGTAGTACATTTTTTTCCTCATGCCAAAAGCTAGCGAAAAATCTAGGGAACAATATCGATTGCGTAATTGACACACCCTTATATACATACATACAAGTATACAGGGTTGGCAGATCGATTTTGACCTTTTTCGCCAAATTCAATGTCAAAAATCGCCAAAGCCTTTATTTTTACGTTTTGACAATAAAATATAGATGATTTAAATTATTAAAAATATTTTTATAAATCTCAAAAAATTAACTTGTTCCAAGTCGCTAAAATCCGCCAAAAATTTTAAAAATGGTCGCCATAATATATATTCTGCTTAGTTTTTATTTAGAACCAAGTACAAATGATTAGTGAAAACAAAAAAGGAACATTGCACTATTAAATAGTTAATAGTAGTCTACTAAAAGCAGCAAAGAAAGAATTTTTGTGGTTAGTATTAAACAAATATTGGATATATGAATGTATGTAGTGGAGTTCTATTATATATCTAAAACGCTATACACTTCATCGCCGAAACTCCCTTTTGTCTTCTTTTTTGAAATACATTGTAAGTGAATTAAATTTTTTCAACGAAGGTACAAAATAAGTGCTTAATGTAGTACTAACATTCATATAGTAATTTAAAACTCGTAACACCGCGTCAAGAGCTGCAAAGCAAGAACTTTAAAATGGTACGTACCTGACGTGTCCTAATAGCTATTTTCTTTTGGTCATAACTGATTTAAATAAGGTGGAATATCATCCAATTACAAACGGTCATTTTGTCCATTGTGTTTCATAAACATCCAAAAGTACCTTACGATTCATTAATATATTTAATAACAACGAATTTCGTTTGTGATAATAATTTTATAATGGAGAAATGTTCGTAAACTTGAAATAGGTATATTCATGATTTACTATTTTATTTTTTTTTAATATGAAAAATAATTATCTTCTGGATTTTCAATATAACATAAAAATTGTTAAAATTATGTTTTATATTTGTATGCTCCTGAGTACATCAAAAACTTTTTAATGTGATTAAATTTCATTTTGTTACCCAGCGGGAAAACTCAGAAGACCTTCTTACTTCAGGCCTTTTTAAAGGCCTGCTTAAAAAATTTTTTGATTTAATTACTATTCTTACGCAACTGCTAAAGAATGCCTCATAGAAGGTCTCGGCACTCGCTTCTATGAGAAGCGAGAAAAGAAGGAGTAACATTTTTTGTTTTGTTTTTTTGCACAAGCAAAAGCAAAAGAATTCAGATCCCTTTACAAAAACAAAGTAACATATGTTGTAAATCATTTTAGTTGAAGTTGAAAAGAGAAAGAGTAAAATTTTTTGTTTTGTTTTTTTCGCCAAAGCGAAAGAATTCAGATCCCGTTATAAAAACAAAGTAACAAAGTAGGAGCATATTAAAATACAAAATAAAAACAATAATGTAAATCATTTTAGTTGAGTTTTGTTCATTAAAGGTGCTATCAGACGGGATGTATTTTACATACATATGTACTGTCAAATTTTCCTTCTGTAAAAGTTGTACACATCGTGTGAAACTTTGCATGTGTTCAAGCCTTATCAAAACTTTAATCATGTGCCTTGGAGAGAAAAGAAATAAAGCCGATGAACAATTTAATGCGATTTTGGAAAAAGTTAAAGTTATTTGCGTTCAAATCGAGGTTCTAATCGAAAAGACAAGATTTGAACGAAATAATCACATCCAAACTGTTGAAGATTACAATACGCTTATTGAATTTATTTTTGAAGTCCTCACCTTTCCCAATAGATATCGTAAATGTATTGAACATATGTATCTAAACTTCTACCTCAAAGTGCAATCAAGGGTGAGTTCCAAAACATCAGTTGCAAAGCAACTCGCCTTTTTAAGTGCTTTCTACCAAGCAACCGTGAAAAATTTTACAATGTTATCTGTACCAAAGTTCACTAAAAACAATATCGATGCGTACACAATAATCAAACTAGATATAGTAAAACTCTATGATACTTTTTTGACTTTGACTGCAAAGTATTATGATGTTAAGGAACTCAGCCCAAGTCATATTCAGATACAAAACTTTTAAAACCACTACTTGCTGATGAGCTAATAATATTTGATAAAAGAGATAAACACTAAGGCTTCCAATCGGGATTGGTTTTTCTGAATCCCGGGATTCGGGATGGAAGAAAATATTTCGGGATCCCCGGATTTTCGGGATATTTTGAATCCCGGGATTCACGGGATTTTAAAAAAATTTCGAGTTATTTCGGGTTTTTAATCTAAAAAAAATTTTAAACTGTATAAAAAAACAACTTAATTTTCGAGTTAAAATACACATTTCATGAACGTATATTACAAAGTGCATTAATAACAAGTACATGCAAGTGATCAGCTGTTCAGTTGTTTATATTCTCGATAGTGTCAAAATTTGCTTACATTTAAGTGCGCCATGATTTTTTTTTTTTTTTTTTTTGTTTTGTTTATGTTTGACTGTTTGACAGTTTAACGAGTTTTTACACAAACAAAATGAATGTTTAGTATTGTGGTCATTTTGTTGAACTATTTATGGTTTTTAATCCAAATTTTTAATATTTTTAATTACGCTTAAGTTCATGAAATTTAATTTTCATTAAATTATTCTTATGAAGAAAGGAATTTTACAACTTGAAAATTAATTAAAATTGTTATTGATAATCTTTCATTCTTGACGTGGCTCGGGCTCGAACCCTGGCCGGCAGGTTACCATGACATGTTTCGATCGCAACCACTCGATCTCCTCATATGGATTTGCCGTCTTACACTCGCAGCCATCGACGACTGCTGACGTCAATAGTCAAACATCAATCCTTAAACCAAATTGTATTTTAACATTTGGTAGATCGAAATTTGCTTTCCTGAATGATTATCCATTTTAATTGATTTTACATGTTTTTCCTTACTTCTGTTTTTTCGCACTTTTGTCAAGAATTTTTCTTGAAGTCCAAGTACATTTTTTGTTTTTTTTTTTTCTTTTTTTTCATTTTGTCTTTCTCTTTTCTGTTGACCTTTTTCAGCACAACTTGAAGGACAAATGTACACATAGAGCTCGTGCCTTAGCTTTAACAATAATTAGTATTGTGGTTATTTTGTTGAACTATTTATGGTTTTTAATCCAAATTTTTAATATTTTTAATTAGGCTTAAGTTCATGAAATTTAATTTTCATTAAATTATTCTTATGAAGAAAGGAATTTTACAACTTGAAAATTAATTAAAATTGTTATTGATAATCTTTAATGTTAATAATGTTGTTTTTTTTTTTTTTTTTTTGTTGATTTATTGTAGACTTGCATGTACTTGGTGTAAATATACTTTGGTATATTATTTATTTGTTAAAATATAATAAAAAAAAGTTAAATTATTAACTGATCAAAATTCATAAAGACAATATAAAGCGGGTCATACACTTGCAATAAAATTGTTTACGTATTGTACAATTATATCGCCAATGTATATGTGCTACTCGAAGGTGGCACAATATATTGGCAACATTGGTCAATGCTGTTTATGTTATTCCTGTAGGTTAGTTCACCTTTTTATTGAATGAATGAAACCATTGTGCTTGTGCGACTTATTGCATAAAGCCGGGTACTCTGTTCAACATTTCACGTGAAATGCTGCCCAAACGCATGTGAAAAAACTTGTGCGGAATATCTATGAAATAATGTTTTTGTTAACCGCACTAACACAGAGTTGTGGATCATAATAAAAAAACTGCAAAATTTCAACTGCACTAGAGTTGAGTTGTATTAGAGACCAACATTTTAAGCAAAACTAAGCTGTTCCGTCAAAATTTTGTATACAAACTTTGTTATGGCGGCACAAATTTGTTTTCAAATTAACTAAACCTAGTTTAACTGACATCTCAAAAACCTAAATGTATTTTGAAATTATCCAAATATTTTAAATTTGTTAAATAAATTTCAAGTGTTTTTTGTCAAGAATAAAAACTGGGAATTAAGCACGAATAGCAAAATCTTTTGAAATTAAAATCTTTTGAAATTTGTTAAATATATTTTAAAATTGTTCGAATATACCTATTAAAAATTTTCAAATACAATTTAAAATTGTCCATATGTATTTCAAATCTATCCAAATGTATTTTAAACTTTTTTTGTCAACAAATTCACGTATCTTAATACAAGTTATTTAAAAAAATGTAAAATAATAGGAAGCCCTAATAAACACCTACTAACATCTAAACTTGAGCCTAAACTATTGCATTGGCAACAAACATGTAAAAAATCTATCAGATAACGTTATAGATGCTTTAATTAACTGTGATGAAGATATCTACCCAAATCTAAGAAAAATATTTCAAATTTTCATTTCGATGCTCGTCAGTTATTGTTAAGTTTTTTTTTTTTTATATAATATACTTGTACAAATATTGGTTTTAATTAACTTTTAAAAACAAATTTTTTACTTTTTTATATCTTAAAACAAGTAAGAAAGCCCGACCATATGATACCCTACACCACAGTATTAAAAAACACATCATGCTTATATGTCCATGTAAATATGGATTTATCTATGTTTATAAAAGTCATTAAAATCGCTTTAAAAGCTTGTGAGATGCAGAAATTTCCCCCCACCTCCTCTTGTGGTCCTATTTTTGAAAAACTGTATAGCTTATGTGTCCATATAGATATAGATCTATCTTTGTTTTAAATTTCACTTAAATCGGTTTGATAGTTTATAAGAGGATGAAATTTCCCCCTATCTTCCCTCGTGGTCCTACGTTTTTATCAAATTATCTCCAAAATTGCTACCCGTACTTTGCGCACAAGGTTACATGGACAGCCAGCCAGCCAGCCAGCCGGACGGACATCGTTAGTTCGACTCAGAAAGTGATTCTGAGTCGATCGGTATACTTTAAGGTGGGTCTAGGGCTAATATTTTAAGGCGTTACAGACATCAGCACAAATGCATAATACCCTCTCCACTATTGTGGTGTGGGTATAAACACAGACATAAACAAAATATCCAACTTTTTTATATTTTTAAAATCATTTTTGGAATTTTGGGGCCAAATTACGGCATTCGATATCCATCGACATTCGCATTTAAATTGTATTATAATTTCGTCAATATCGAATATCATGATTTGGCCCCTGGTGTTTCTTTAACAAAAAATAAATTTCAAATAATTTTTTTGCATCTACTGTAAATTTTTGAAAAGAAATGATACGTTGTTTCGTATTTTAGGTGACGATATAAAAATTTCCTCAACTGTCTACTGCCACATGTATGTTAAACAATATATACAGGAATATATTGTTGTCTGTAAAATTAATGTTTATTTAAGCTTTTTTTGTTTTCTGCACATGGACGGATAGATGGAATTTTTTTTTTTACATGAAATCTGTATGTTTGTTATTTCTTACTTTTGTGTGCTTCTAGGAAATTTTACATTTGACAAGCCAAACATTGTTGTGGGTAAAATTAAAACTGTATTATTTTTGTTGTAAATAAACGAAAATTAAAAGGGAGAGGAGCAGAAGCTGAAGCTGAAGCATACAATTTTGCATCTATTGATGTCTGTGTATGCTGTTTACGGAATTTAAACACAATATTTTTGTATTCATATTGTATGAGTTTTATTTATGCAGTAAAATACGTCAAATACGTGTAAATAAAGGCTAAAATTAATAATAATAAGGAAGAATAAATTCGGTATTGTTAAATCCTTTATATGTACCAGCTTCAGCTCTTATTAATTTTTCTTGCTTATTTCGTGTAGTTACCCTGCAGGAAACGTCACCAAAGAATTTGTACTTATTCACTATTGACACAGTCACCAGTACTAGTGACTTATTATAACCCAAGCAATGTTATTTACAAAAGACATTTAACATGTGCATGCCATTGTAAATCTACTAGAGACGCTGGTACTACTGCCTTGGTACTGACTTGGTAGTTCCTTTGTAGACATATGTAGCCATTGGAACTTGAGAATCTCTAGTACATTTACATAAGTAAAAGTGGTCTACATTTTTTGTACGAATACGAACTCTAAACAATCGTTTTTTAATATCTATTCAACTTTAATAGGAATTGTACTTCTCAGATGTTATTGATAAAATCTTTTTCGTATTAAAGCCAAATATAGAGGCAATGTAATGTAGTGTAGACACTTCTTTGACAATGTCACCAATATAGTCGACAAAACTGGTGACTTGGAGACACATGCACCCAGGTTTCCTTCAGGGTAGTTAGGCGAACCCCTTTTTTTTGTGGAGATATGTACCTAGTCTATGAAATATAAGGTACTCTTCTAGTCCATTTTCAATAGAGAACAAACTAAAAATAGTATAGGGAAAAATAATAAAACCCGATTTTGTTCTGTATCGTTCAAGATTTCGATAAGTCTCATATTAAGCTCACTCGAATTACACTTCACTTGAATGAATAAAAATACTGACATGACATTTGGCCATTAGTTTTATATGACAAGAGGTGATATCATCATTTTTAAAGATTGGTATATAATTTTTTACAGTTACCGTATAAAGTTCACTTGCAAAAGTTTGTAATTCGTAATGAAGAGTATTAAGTATTTTTCAAAAGCCGTAGTCAACAACAGTATCCAGTGACCATGTTCTGTAACTCTCGCGTCGAGAAACTTTTCGATTGAAATGTGTGAAATGAAACAAAAATGGCATATATTGAAACAAAAAGCTGTTTTTCTCACTAAACTGTGTCTGTAACTTTTTTTGGCGAGTACTAGCAGTCACGTAAGGAAACTTCTCGCCAATTTACAGAAAAAGTGTGTCAACAACATTTTTGTGAGAAAAGTTCCCGCTTTGAACTGTCAAATTAATTCATGAATAACAATGGGGCGAGAGAAAATGTTAACACTAAAAAACAATTAAAAATACTAAGATTAATAATAATTACATTTTGTTGTTGGCACATTTTTTTATTGTTTAACTGTTTTTCTGTTAACATTTTTATAAAATATAGGAATGTTTTCAAAGCTCGTTTGCTAACAACTTACATTAAAGTCGCACTTTAATTTATTTGTTGTAGCCGACAGTTGTATTTTCGCTGCCGTCGTTGAAAAATGTTCAAGTTTAGTTGATTTTTGTCGCCGTCAACGTTATGTGTTACCGGCGTTCTCAACGTCTGCAATGTCACATGCAAAAAGTGCTCACTAAAGTTACAGAACATGGGTACAGAATACATAATAATTTCCAGGGTTTCCAACGACTATTTCCATGCGTAAGACAAAATAATTTTAGCTCCATAATTTTAGTGGTCCTGTTTAATTTAGAAGTAGCAGTGTAAACCTGTTGCTCATTTTAACAATTTTAAAATTTTATACTTGACCATACTGTGATTGATCTGCCGATGAATTTTGTATGTGCACTTGAAATTTTGATTTGATTTACATGAAACTTTTGATTCGGAAAAAAGAAAAAAGTAACACAGACCATGGTTAAAATAACCAAAAGCACATGTAGTTGGTTCTTTGTTACGAAGATATTTTTAACAACAAAATAATAAAAACTTGCAAAATGGCATTTAGTAACATTAGAGCAATAAAAAAAAAATAAAAATTCAAGCAGCAATTAATAAAATAACCAACAAATTTAAAGCATAGAGAAGGTATCAGCAAATATTAATAATTTAAACGGTACAAAAAGACCCAGAGTGTAACTATAAAATCTGTTAGAAAATAAAAATTTAATTTTTTTTTCAGTATTTAAATAAATATGCAGAAGTACGAATATTATCTTAATTTCGATTACAATATCGTTAAAAGAATCAGACAGGGTTTAAAAAACTGCAGTCAAAGTAGAAAAGCTGCAATTTCTTCAACTTGTTCATTTGTCCTTAGCAAAAAAAAAAAAACTGTTGCTTTTACTTTTGATTCATTAAATGTAAACCGTCGCTGTACACAAATTTTCGTTTTTTGTTCGATAGTTCTTGGTTTCGACTGACGTTTTTTAAACCCTGCATCTATCTATCTGGTAACAGCTGGAATTTGGTCCAAAGAAACCTTTGAAATTTTGCGACCTAAAAATGAATCAAATTAATGTTTATACTTTTCACTAAAGTATTAAATTGTTTTGAAGCAACGAGTGCAAATATAATAATTGAGCGCTTTAAGTCGGGTAAGCAAAAAAACCTTAGTTTGCAGATTTTCAAACCCACTTGAGTTTAAGCCGAAAATAAAGGGTGATTTTTTAAGAGATATAGGAAAGTTTTTAAAAAAACACATACAATTCAGAAAAATACATGAAATCTTTATTTGAATCGATAGTACGGTCTATATAATGTAATGTTTGAAGATTATTTCATGCAAATGTCGACCGTGACTGCGCCTCGAATAGTCCACCCGCTTAGTCCAATTTTGGCATACTCTTTGCAACATTTCGGCCGATATCTCATGAATAAATGCTTCAATGTTGACTTTCAATGCGTCAATTGAAGCGGGCATGTGTGTATACACACATGCCCGCTTCAATTGTCCATTGTCCATTGTTAAGCGTGCCGTGGGGCATGTGGCACCGTCTTGTTTAAACCACAAGTCATGCAAGTCAAGCTCTTGCAAACAAAAAGTTGGATATCATCTCTCATCTGCTTATTAACGTACCCATTGAGCCAAAACTGAGCTTCGTCGCTGAACACAAGAAGCGCGCGATGAACTTTCTTAACAGAGCACGCATTTTGATAATAAAATTCAATAATTTGCAAGCATTGTTCGTTTTTAAGACGATTCATGGTTAAATTATACACCAAACTGAAGATGTTTGACAGCGAAACCAAACACGAAACGTGCTTTAGCTGTTTAAACCAGTATTGCCAAAAAGATAATAGCTAAAAAATCACCCGATATATTGTTTTTGGTTTGGTTTATTAGTTGTAACAAGCAAGCAAATCCCTTAAGACGTGTTCGAATAAAAACATTATATACTGTTCTTTAGAGTTCTGTTCGGTAAATATCGGATGAACTCAAACACTATAGTGTTTGTACAGTAAATCATAAAAAAAAACCTTTCTCTGTTTGTGATCTTCAAACCCAAAAATAACCGTACTTATCCAACATAACAATCGGATGAGAACACTTTATTGCGTGTTATATTTTTTTTTTTTTTAACCAAATGCTTTACCAAAAAGGACATCAATGTTCTTTCGTTTCAGTCATGTTTAGCGCCCTTTCAACTGGCAAAAACAATACAAAAACATACATACAGGGTGGCCCAAAATCAACAAAGGGGTTTGAATTCGTTATAACTTTTTATTTATTTTTATTTTATTTTTATTTTATTTAATAAGTATTAATTTTTTTTTTTTAATACAGTATATAAATGGGGAATATTTTAAGTTTAGTTATGAAAAATAATGTCTCGCAAGTGGTGGCCATTTTCTGCTTCGGAAATTCGTGCTCTTTCCAACACATTTTCCATAACCTTTCGCAAAACTTCAAAAAAATAAAGACCAATTATCCTTACCGATGAAACACCGCACCAAACCGTAAACTTAGGTGGGTGTAATTCTCGCTTTTGAACTACTCTCGGATTTTCCGTAGCCTATATCCTGCAGTTTTGCTAAATAACGAACGCAGTTAATTGGAAATGGGCTTCGTCGCTTGTAACTAAATTATGAATAAAATTATGATCGTTGATTTGAAAAATAAGGCTCAACAATTTGGGCACGTTGTTCAATTAAGTACTGCTCCATTTCAAGTTCCCCAAGTCTTCTTTACAAAATTCTGAAAAGAAAAGAAAAAAAAAAAGTTATAAGTAATTCAAACCTCTTCGGTAATTTTGAGCCACCCTGTACATATAGGAAAAAACCATAAGCTAGAAAAAAAAATTTACACAAAAAAAACACGTTCACAATACACACGCAAGCTATTCATGATGTGGTCGAATTGCAAAGCAGCAACAACAATACTAGTGAGAAGCTCATTCCTTTATCAGTGGAAAAAAGAAACACTATAGAACATTAACTTATAATGTATGTCTAGTAGGGTATTCATTAGGTAAACCGTCAATCGGTTAACCGATTAATTACTACCCGATTAACTGATCGGTTAATTTCAAATTGGCTTTTTGCGATTAAACCGGTTAATTTCAGTCGATTAACCGATTAACCGATGTAACTAAAATTTCAATATTTTGTAGTATTATAAAATTTTTTTGTGTTTTTAATTATTTAAATGTACCTATTTGTAAAGAAAATATTTTTTTGATTCAAACAAGACAGGTGTTCAGTGCCCTCCCCATTTTCCGCCGACCGGTGACTTAAATTACAATGTTTTTCTTTTTTTTATCTTCATAATTGATCAGCAGGAATGTGCCGAAAAATTGATTAAATGTATGATTGTCAACACCTTTTTTTTGTTTCACGTTTTTCATACATATCTTCTCATCAATCATCGCATACGATATCGAGCAAAATTGATCGAAATTATTTATTTTGGTTTCATGAAACTCGATATCCAATAAAATGTATTACATTTGAAATAATAGCATTCGATATCGAGTAACTCGACATTACATTTATCGAGTTTTCATTCGATACGTCAGTGTCTTTCGTATGCAAAAAAATTCGATAGTTTATTCGATACAATAGTATCGAATGCGGTGATTAGATCCCAGTCGTGTAACAGAACTAACCGAACAATTTTAAAAAACACCAATGGCATAATTTAGTATTTTATATGTTTAGAAAAATCTTGGAAAAGGACGGAGAAATTAGATCTACACTAAGGAGAAGAATTTTTTCCAAGTCAAGTTTTGTCAAAACTAAAGAAAAGAATCGCTTTAATCCTAAACATTTAAACCAAATTACTTTTCTAAAAGATTATTTTATAAGATCTCCTTTAACTATTGAAATAACTGATGAAATTTATTTATAATTACAAGAAATATATATCGTCGGCTAGATATGCAATCTGGCTAAATCCACTTTTTATGTAAACTGATATGTTGATGCCGTGTGGTAGAGAAAGATACGCCTCGTCGAACAGCATGTAGTTTTTCTTCTATTTTAGTCTTGAAGTGTGTAAAACTAACAGTATTTTTAATTTTCTATCAAGCTGCTAATAGGGAAAATAAAAAGTTTTTTGTCTCTCCTGTAAAATGTGCTGAAAATGAGTTAGCAGCTTTGCATAATAAGCCAACGATATGACTGTTGTGGGCTACCGCTTATAATTTAGATTTCTATTGTACAGTTATGACGAATCAATGAACACAGCATTAAAAGTTTTATTTTTTATTTATTTAAAGCAATTGTAAAGTATTATTTAGGTTATTATGACGATATGACTTGATAGCACATCTTATGTATTAATTTAAAAAATTTATATTACTACATATCTGTGGCATTTTGACAAAACATCTTAAGTCGAGATAAGATAGCAAAAAAGTTTTAAAAAAAATCTCGTTGAAAAAATAATTTTAATAAAAAAATAAAATAAACTTAAATTTAAGAAAAATTTCGTTTATAATACAAAATTTTAAAAACGTACACAAACATGATTTTTGATTATAATTTCGTATGATTAACAGCATTTTTTTCAACTTTTTAAATTCGACTTAAGATGTTTTGTCAAAATGCCACAGATATTTATGAACTGTTATTTTGTTTGCTCGTTTTAGTTCCAGAATTTTTATGTTTGGTAGGTTATTGTTTTTTTTTTTTTACTAATAAACTCCAAATAATAAACAATTAATGCATTTTTTGAAGTTACTTAAGTTATAAAAAAAACTTGATTAATCGGTTAACCGATCAAAAACAAAATGAGCCGAATATTACCCGGTTAAACCAAAACCTCGGTTAATTAATCGAGCGATTAACCGATTAAAGCAAAAGGTCGATTAAATGAATACCCTAACAGAACTCTATATTATTTTCTTTAAAAAACGTATGAACAGTATAAAGGATTGTGTACTAATACACAAACACTAAAAATAAAGATATCGTTTATGGGTGTGTGTGCCGAATTCTAATAATGTATATTTTCGAACACTGCTTTTAAGTTACTGTTTAAGCTGGCTTCAATATTATATGGAAAGTTATCCAACCAAATTTTAATACAGTTATACCTTAGCTGTACAATTGATTATGTTAATTAAACCTCCTTTAACTATGTATTTGATTTCAATCATAGACTGTCATACTTTACTTTACATTGCTCTAGACATAGGCTGGAAAATTTTCTTGGTTTTTTCTTTTTGACGCCCTAAAATTGCAGTTTTAAAAATTTGACGTTCACTGACTCTCTCTTTGCTTCATATGTTTACCTTAATTTCTTGCTTTTAATCGATATTCAGTTTTCTCAGTAAATTGTGAATAAAATTAAAAGTCGTGTACCGATTACAATGAAAAAACCCTAATTTCATTCGAAATTATGTTAAGATAAATGTTTTAACATCAAAACTGAGAAGATTGGGGAGAGGTGCCCATGTACTCTGCAATTCTGTTTTGTTTTCTGCTGTATTTATATTGTAATAAGATATATATATATATATATATATATATATATATATATATATATAAAGATAAAGAGAGAGATAAGGGTACAAAAATTGCACGACTAGAATTTCATAATCTGGACCTTAATGCAATTTCAAAGCTAAATTTAAAAAAATGTTTGAAACAAAAGTTGTAAGTCTTGACGATCACTGATACTATGTGACAAAATCGAAAAAAATTAAGATACTTTTAGAAAGACATCGTGTAGGTTGTGGGCATTCTTAACTTAATAATTTTGCCACTTAAGAAATTCGATTACACCCCCAAAAACGAAAATTGTCGATAAAAAAATCGGTTGTTAGGATATTGTGGTCTATATTTACTGAGTAATATGTATCAATAGATTGCAGAATTTGTTGAAGTTTAATTCCAGGAATTTTATTTTAAGTCTCTATACAAGCGTATTAAGGTACGGTCAGATATGGCAAACATTTCGCAAAAAATGTCAATCACACTACGTGACAAAATTTCAACAAAGTCGTGACCAAATGAATCTGACAGCTTTATGTAAAATTTTCCGCTGAATCCGAATATGAAGTCAGAATTGTCAGAAGTAGAACAGCTTTTGAAATATTCCAAAATAGCCGTTATTTGTGTTTTTAAAACAGAGGATGTGACTGAAATTTTCAGCGGAAAATTTTACATAAAGATTAGGTGTCAAATTCATTTGGTCAAAAATAGTCACGTAATGCTATTTGGTTGCCTTAATCTGACCACAAAATAGTTTCAAGGGGCAAACATAAAAACAGCTGATTTTGGGCAAACAAAATTATTTGTCAGCAAACAAAAATGTTCCTTATGTGACCAGTCAACGTCAAATATTTATAAAATAAACAAAATTAAGCCATTTTTTAATGATGAAAAAGGAGATTTTTGTAAACAAATTTTATTTGTGCCGACCAATTTACTGACATCGACATATTTTTAAGATTATTTTCGTCTCAAAGTGATTGTAGGGTTTATATATGACATAGAATCAATTTTGGATCTACCAAGACAAAATTTTGACATGACATACAAACTACTATAGATATCTTCAAGAACAACATTTATAAGCTAATTGCGGCATTAAACGCTTTTTACAGGAGATATAAGAGCTATGATGAAACATCAGAGCGATGGTAAAATATGGACCGAACACAATAATATTTGGTAAAGTGAATAGGGTTGCAAATTTAATCTAAGTACCAACTTAATAAGATGTTTTATGGGCACAATGGTTGGTTTAATGGGGGCAATATGAAACTATAAACCAACACTTTCCACTTCTAAAGACAATTAAAACGTACACACCAAATCACATTACATTTTCTCCAAAATTGCGACCAGGGTCCAAACTACGGCATTCGATATCAATCGAAATTACAACACAATTTGAATGGGAATTTCGATAGATATCGAAAGCCGTAATTTGGCCCCAGTAATTCGCGAATAAGATTAAAATGGACTGCCAGCCGGGCGGAGATTTTTATAGCACAATTGGTGTAGTAGAAAAAGAGTTATGGATACAAATGTGAAACAACCTTCCGAAAAAATGGAATGCAACGATTTGACAATAATTCAAATACTTGACATTCAAGATCGGTCTTTAATTAACAGTAGGTTCACAGTCGGAAACACTTTATTAAGTCTCAAACCATAATGAATAATTCTTAAGTGGTGACATTCGGTCTAGGGAAGGGTAAATGGACTCCAAAATTGACTTTCGATTTTTCGATCGACTTTTTTTATTTCGGTTTTTGAAATCGATTAATAGAACCTCAAAATGGATTTTAAAATCGATTTCAAAATCGTTTAAGATTAATTTGCAAACTTATAAATTATATCACAAAGGCAAACTACTACTACTACTAGAGAAATTAAAATTAGATTTTTGCAGTGGGTAGATATGACTACTTTTTATAATTCTGTAAAAAGTGAAAATGTGTAAAGTTTGAGATGGCCTTCAGAGGAACAAGTGCATGTACATTTCACATATTAAAATTGTACTCTTGTGTAGTCAATCAGGGCTGTCACATAAATTAATTCCGATCGAAAGTGGAAGTGATTTCGTATCTTGCTTGATATAAAACGAAATCACTTTTGATCGGAAATAATTTCTGTGACAAGCCTGAATGTATGGATAGTATTTCAAAGGATTATGACAATAGTTCGTGATCGGTGGCGACTGTTTCTTTGCTAAGTTACTATTAAGATAGTTTTAGAAAACAAACGTTTGCATGTCATTGATTTCAGAAAAATGCAGAGATATTTCGTATTTGATAGGATAAATTACATACTTTTTGTTTTTTCACTCTGCTTAAAACTAAACTGGTTAGTTTAAATATTAGCGTATTTCCACAGGAATGAAATGTTATCATCTGTTGTGTTTCTTTAATATGTTGATTTTCACGAAGCTGACTTTCAACGTTTGGTTCGGTACGATATGTTTAGGACTGTTTTGTTCACTGTCCATTGATGACTTTATTTTCTGAATAACAAGAGCCCTTATATTAAAGTTGGAAGTTGGTATACTTCTAATAGATTAATACGTAAAACTACAAATTTAGAATTGGGAAACTGCATAAGAATACCTACAGACGCACAAAAAAATAAGTTTTATTGTGCATGCCCATAATTTATCGATTTAGTTATATCGATTTCAGTATAAAATCGCATACGTAAATTCGATTGCAAAAAATCGATTTTTTATATAACAAAATCGATTTTCGATTGGAATCGACATCGATTTACCGTTCCCTAATTCGGTCTACTTAAGTTTAATAAGATCGAAAACTACTTGGTCAAATTTCGTGATGATTGGTCTATATTTTCCACAGGTCGAATATAAAATCCATTCCTTAAAATTACTTTTGTTGAAATTAGGTACACTTAAGTTATATATTATTAGAAATAAAAAAATTAAACTTTGTGATAATCGACTCATAACTTAACATACATTTGTATAGCTGCGCAAACATATTTTCTCATATTTTATTTGAACACTCAAAATATTATGTAGTTAAATTCAAAAGAAAATTAATTTTAAACAAATTAAAATTCATTTAAAAAACGGATCATTTACATTTCATTTAAAACAAATGATTTTTACATTCATTTTTAAATTTTTTATTTATTAAACAGCATATTCCTTAAAATTGAATAGTTTTTACGTTAAAAAAAATACATTTTAACCGACAAAAATCAAACTACATAACAAAATAAATACGAAAAAACATTATTTTTTTGAAGTTTGTTTTTTGAATAACAAACATAAATGTTAAAAAATAAAATTATTCATAAAATAACTATATTTTTATTCAAATTTAACAGTACGGAAAACGATTTTAATAACCCACAATCAGTTACTGTAATAATTTTATAAGTGAAGCTATTTAAAATCTGGGCGAATAAATGTGCGTAGTGTAACCAGAAAATAAAATTTTTATTGTTTAAAACAAATTTTAGGAAAACACAGTCAAACAAAAATTGGGAAAATATTTGGCATATGTGACCGTGCCTTTAGAAACAACTTTAATAGCGGCAAAACGTAAATGTTAAAAAAAAATTGAGTAACTATTTAAAATTGTACACCTTTTCTAATTATAATAACTCAGTTTTGTCTAATGTCGACATTTCCATATGACCACAGACACATTTACATCATTATGTTAAAACGTATAATGTTTTATGGGAAAATACATGTAGTTAACACAATTCTTATTTTATGCCAGTGGTATTTCAACAAAAAAAAAAAAAAACTAATAAACCACTTTAAAACACCTACAGCTGCTCCCACTAAAAATGGGACAACTCATAAAAGTGCTTAGTTCACATACTTTTTATCGGTGGTTTAATATAAAAAAATGTGTAGCTCAATTTCTTTAAACAATAGCTTTTTTGTTAATTGTTGATAAATGCATTACGTTTTAAAATTTTAAGGTTCTGTTTTAAAATTTGTCGCATTTTTATACCCTCCACCACAATTAGTTGTGAAGAGGGTATATTAAGTTTGTCATTCCGTGTGAAACTTTTTTATTATTCATCTCAGACCCCATAAAGTATATATATTCTGGGTCCTAGAGTAATTCTAAGTCGATTTAGCCATGTCCGTCTGTCTGTCCGTCTGTCCGTCTCTTGAAAACACGCTCACTTTCGAACAACTTAAAAGAAATGAACAAACTTGGTACCAAATTGCTTGTAGTTATCCTAAGCAGTTTGGGATTGAAATCCAGCAAAATCAATTCAGTAGGACCAGAGCTATGAATAAAAATGTGGAACCACCACCTAAAAAAATTAATAATTTTGTTGCAAAAAATAACATACATACTGCAACAAGGCACGGAATGAGATAAGATTTTGCAAAAATTTGTTTTATTTGACTGGAAATCACGCTGTTAAATTTCGTGATGATCCCTCAAGAATTTACCCTAGGCCTCATATAAACCGTACTCCCGGAAAACAGTTTAGTACGCTTAAAACCGTAAAACAAAATGCAATAATAACAATTTTGGCTCGTCACAGTTTTATTGGACTACAAATGATACTGTGAAATTTCGTGAAGATCGGTACATAATTTACCCTAGACCCCATAGAAACCCTACTCCCGGAAAACAGTTTAATACACCTAAAACCATAAATAATAATGCTAGCATAACAGAAATTGGTACATCACAGTTTTAAAGGACTAGAAATGACGCTGTGAAATTTCGTGATGATCGGTCCATTTACCCTAGGCCCCATATAAACCCTACTACCGGAAAACAGTTTTTTTATTTATTATTTAAGGTCTACGGAATAAATCCTTACAGACCAATTATAAAAAAAAAAATTTACATAATATACAAAATAATAAAAAGAAAAAGGATTTAAACATCCATTTAATTACACTGGTTTAGGTGCATAATAATATAACGTTTAATGACATTAACATTAACAGAAAAATCAATAAGAAAATAAAAATCATTATAATGTTTACACAATTTTCTTAGAGGATCAGAATTAGCATAATTAGTTTGTAAAACTTGTAAATATATTGGAATGTAGAAACGAGTTGATCGATGAGGTACATTAAAATTTATGTTGCTGAGTAGGAAGTCAGAACAGACTGCACCATTTATTAGGTTGAATAAAAATGAAACGCTTAGCATAGTTCTTCTGCTCTAAAACGTTGGTAATTTTATAAATGCAAGCCTTGTAGTATAAGGAGGAATAATGACGTTAGGATTCCATGTTGAATTACCCAAGCTAAAAAGAAGGAATTGTTTTTGAACTGATTCAATAATGTTTTTCAGATAATCCGCACTCGGATCCCAAAAAACAGATCCATATTCCAAGATTGGTCTGACTAAAGATGTACATATATAACCGCTTAGTAATGATTGGTTCAGTAAACTCCTTAGCCCATCTTTTTATAAAAGCTAACATACCACGAGCTTTGTTTACCATCATATATATGTGTTTCTTGAGATTTAATTTAGGATCTAAAAGTATTCCAAGATCTGAGAATTCCTTAACCAGTTCAAGTTGATGTCCACCCAGTGAAAAGTTAAATAAAGCGTTAACGTTTCTTGAAAAACGCATATGTTTACATTTGTTTAAATTGAGTTCCATTAAATTAAACACGCACCATTGAAATAGTTCATCCAAATCATGTTGCAGCAAATTTTTGTCAATGTTATTGTCATAACTATGAAATATCTTCACATCATCAGCATACATTAAGACGTTACAATATTTTATTACGCACGGCAAGTCATTGATGAATAAGGAAAATAAAATTGGACCAATATGGCTTCCTTGGGGCACTATAGAACTTACGATAATGTTTTTTGATGTAGTATTATTAAAAACAACATTTTGTTTTCGGTTTGTTAAATATGATTTAATCCAATTTAAACTCCCGAGTGTAAAGCCCATAGCATGAAGCTTTATCAGAAGTAATTTATGATTGACTTTATCAAAAGCTTTACTAAACTCCGTGTAGATACAATCTGTAAATTTCCTTTTAATAAATCCACGATTTACTATAGTAGTCAGCTGCATGAGATTAGTAATTGGTGAACGACCTTTTCTAAAACCATGTTGACAGGAAGATAGTAGGGACGAGATTTAATGAAGGAGATTGTCGGTAACACACTTTTCAAAAAGTTTAGGGATTGCACTTAACTTTGCTATGCCTCTACAGTTTGTGACACATGACTTACTGCCAGATTTAAATAGCGGAATAATGAGCGAATCTTTCTACAACTGAGGAAAGTCGCCTAAAACCATAATTAATAACAAATCGTCACAGTTTAAGATAATAATAACATCATACAGATATTACTCCTTAAACATTCGAACTGTGGGTGGAGGGTATCAAAGATTCGGCACAGCCGAATATAGCACTCTAACTTGTTTTTATTAAAAAATGCATTAAAACTTTTTTTATCAGCCATGTTCTGGAAATCGAAAGATATTTTCAGTTAAACTTTATAAAACTAACCGCAATTCTAATAAATATAAGTGGAACTCAAAGAATAACGTATTTTAACGCAGTATAGTTTAAAAAGTTTTTTCGATTTCCAGAACATGGCTGTTAATCTTGAATATTACGGATTTAATAAAATTTTTTTTTTTTTTTTTGTTTTGCCCTTTAAACGAACAAAATTCGAGTTTACGCCTTTTTATATTTAGCCATGGATATATAAGCTCCCGTCGTTCCTACAAGGAGCATAGAGTCTCAATAAAATTCCTGGATATATCTGTCTTTTGTGTTAACGCCTTAACTTGTCTCCTTTATATGTCACCTTTAAGTGCGAGCTGGGCGTCCCTTTCTTCTAATCCCTTGCTGGTTTTAGTCTGTAGCAACTCTAGTGATTTCTATACTGTGCCTGTTAAGGATGTGGCGCCATTTACTTCTCTTTATTTCACTCGATAGGGTTTGTTTGGCTTGTCTTCACCAGAGCTTATGTTAAGATGGGTTTCGGCTAGAAAACACTACACGTGGGATCTTGCAAAGACATCAATTCATAAATATTTGCATTTCTCGCATGTCAGGAGTGGCAGCGTTCGAGCTATCGCAGCCGTAGATACTTGATTTTATATATTTTATGTAGATATGAAATAAATTGAATTCATATGTATAAAATGAAGTTTACTTAAAAACAATTCTGAAATTAAACTAAGACTTTTCATGTCATGTGTCCCACTTATAATGTTAGTTGCTATATATGAAAGGTGAAAATAACCCAGAAAAGTTTAAACAAAAAATACACTAACAACATCATGGTTGTTTCTAACAACTATGAATAAATATATAAAAGTATGCATAAGTGAACATAAGCATAAATATAAGCACAAGTATGAATATGAATATTTTTATTCTGGTTTACATTTTTCTTGTTTTTTTTTTTTTTTTTTTTTGTAATTTATATTTACACTAACAAAGAGATGGTTTTGATAAATATAACTAAGAATTTATAACAGGTGTTAAATTAGGTGCTCACGCTTTAAGTCTTGGTTGTTTTTTTTTTTCTTAACATAAATTCTCTGAAAAAGTTTAACGTGTACCTTGGAGATTGTTGCTTAACCAAAAAGAGTTTTTCGCACTTGCTGACAAATTTTATTTTAATTTTTTTAACGAAAACTTAAACTTAATAGAGAAACTAGTTTTTGCGAATTATTAAATATTAAAGTTTAGGGTATTTCGTCACAGTGTTCGCTTGAAGTTGTATTATACGAAATAATAAAATGAAAAAAGGTTTTGCCAGGCACCTCCTAGAATGAAAGGTAGACAATTAAGTTTCTAAAACAGTAAAATTTTAGTTTGCCACGCCCCGAATACAGCCCTATTTGTTTTTATGTATAGCGCTGCCATTTAAAGTCCGATCTCATCATATCGCTTATCGTTGTTGATGGCTTGACTTTTAAATATCTTCACACTTAATAAATATGTATAGCTTTTATTCAAGAGCGTCACTGGAGGAAATTTTTTTTGTATTGGGTTCCTGGTTTAATGTGAGTCGTATGTAAAACAGAAAAAAGGGGCTTAATCTGGAGGCATGTCATTAAAGTGACTATATTAAAAGCTATATAAATATTAAGTTTTAGAATGATTTTATTGGAAGAATCCAAGATGGCATAAGAAGCGAACAGGATTTGATGTCGGATTAAAAATTTGACTAAAATTTGAGCACCTCATAAAAGTACTAAGTTCACATACTTTTTATCGAATTTTTTTATCAATAGCTTTTGTGTTAATTGCAGATAAATGCATAACGCTTTTAAATTTTAAGGTCCTATGTTATAAAATTTGTGTCATCTTTTTATTAAAAAATGCCTTAACACTTTTTTATCAGCCATGTTCGAGTAAAATTTAAATCGAAAGCAAAAGATATTTTCAGTGGAACTTTTTTTAAAAATAACCGTATTTTTTGTGATTTTTAGAAAGAAAAAAGCTCTATTTATGTCATGAATATGAATATACAAAAACTTTTAAATGTTTTTTAAAAACCAAATTTTATTCATTATGGTATCAATACGAAAACTTTAAATGAGAAGACTTATGTTTTACAAAAACAGCCTGTAAAGCTGAAGGTCCACACCATGCGTTTATGCGTCTGTCCTTTTTATGCATTTGACAAAAAAATTGAATCAGTGTAATTGTATATGACAAGTTACACACCAAAATGCAGAGAATGCATACACGCATCAACGCATGAAAGTAGGTTTACTTTTTACTTTTGTATCCGTCGCTTGTGTGGTGAAAAAAGTCAGCTCTTATTGATGGCCATGGATGACAAATCATATTTTTTTTATTCAATGTTATCGATAAATATGTTTGCGTGTTGGATTACTTTTTACTATTGTTTTGCATTAAAAAACGTTTATAATAAGAAAACAAGCTTTCGTCATAAAGATTGTATAAACTTTAAAGAATAAAATACATTAAAATTGGTTTTAAGTACAATTTTACCACGAACAAAATTTGCCATTCTAGTTATCGATTACTTTTATCTTCTGAGTGTCATCTTTGTTGTGTCAATTATTTTTTTTTTAACAAATGCCATGATTTGGAATCTTATTGATACCGTGAAAAATCACGAATATTTTTATAATAAAAGCTTACTCCCCTATGAATTCTACACAGAAAAAATTCTCCAAAATTGTTCACCAACTAAAGCATTAATCAAAAATAAAATCACTTTTAATTAAAAATTTAATCAAGTGAATTAAACGTTTAATCAAGTAAATTAAACGTTTAATTAATACTATTAACTGGTTTATTTAATGCTATTAATTTGTTTACTGGTGCAAATTTAATTAATTTTTTAATTAATATCACAAATTTTTTAATTGAAATCAATTTTTATTTTTTTCTGTGTATTAAAATAATAATTACACTCACCATTTTTTGCAAAATAGTTTTAAATTGTTTAACACAATTAACACAATTTGCACAACAGCTGATAAAAAAAACAAATTTGGCGCATAAAACGCATTGCATGTAACTTGAATTTAGAAACGCATAAAATGCACAAAAAGTATCATACGCATCTACGCATGAACGCATGGTGCGGACCTTCAGCTTAAGAGTTTATATACTTTCTGGGATCTTAAAACAATATTTAAAGAGATTCTCAGGGAATGCCAAACTATGTTTACCATTTTTCTCGATATAGTTAAGTAACGAGAAATCTCCGCTACTTTCACGAATTTGTTATACTCTATTTTTAGTAAACAAATATTTTTGTTAAGAAATATCGGTAAAAAGTCAAAGTTAAGGCGAATGCACACCAGGTATTATTAGCTTGTTACGTAAGCAATAGCTGATAACTAACCATGTGTCAAAATGGTTAACCGCTCTGGTAGTTCTGGGGAATATTTAATAAATTCTATAATTCTCACTTAGAATAATGAAGTCTAAAAATTATAGCATCGAAAAAAAAACACAATTTAAAATTAAAAAAATAATGCAATCTTTGTTTGAATTGTTTACTACAGTATCATACGCATCTACGACTTTAAAGTATTTTACAGTGTTGTATCCGTTTTCAAAATAAGACCACCTTTTATGAATTCACTTGGGTCAAAGTTGAAAATTTTTAAAATTAATAACAAATATAAAATAAAATTATAAACATAAATGAAGTCTGGGAAGTATTGATTATATTTCTAAAAAACATGTTAGCTTTAAATCTTTTTATAAAAAGGAAAAAACTTCTAGGTGCCCGATCCACTTAAGCACAACATTCTACTCTTAGATTTTATAACCACACTACTATATATGGATAGTGTATTTTCTGTGTGTGCTAATATGTGTAGCACATTTAAATATAGGTTTAAGAGTCAAAAATTTAGACCCACCTTTTAGTACAGGATGAATTTCAGAATCATACGGCTGGCTGGTATTCTGTTCGTGTCTACCTTGTCTCTACGCATTTGGTCACAATTTTGGAAATAATTTCATTTTTTGAACATATGTGTTAATTTTCACAAGGCCGAAGCCTAATTGGACGGGCGAGAAGCGATTCATAATCTTAAGTAGCCCACATGCCAACTTCTTTTCAGAATAGAGTTTTTTTTTTTTTTGGTATTTAGATTAAGTTTAGCCGATAAATATTTTGTAGCACCTTAATCATCTTATACATATAGATATTGCCATGCTTAGGAAAAATGCAGATAAATTCATTAAATGCCTTTTTAAAATGTTGATGCCAAGAAATTCCCTTAATAAATATCTACTTCTTATCTACAATCTGTAAAGATTGTCAAGCATTAAAAAAAACATATGTAAACACAGACAAAATTATTGCCGAATTATTTTCAAACAAACGCTTGTTTGAATTTTTTTTTAATTTCTACAATTTTTTTTACTGATTCAATTAAAATTTTTGTTTGATTTTTATTTAACCAACAAAAATGTTGACAACCATTCAAAAATATAATACACGCGTTATTGGTTTCAAGTTTTCATAATTTTGTATGAAATATTTAACCCTTTTTAATGTTGTCGTCTTTTTGCATTTTTTTATTTGATCGTAAGCAACACTTCCTAATGTGAAATATAAGAACTACAACAAAAAACACATGCAGTCTATTTTTGAACACTTTAAAAAAGTACAACAGTAAGAAAGATGAAGAGGTTTGAAGTAAAAAAAATAGCAGGTAAAAAAACGTTTCACTCTTTATAAACAACAGAAACAACATTATAAGAAACAAAATAAATTTTTGGTTGGTTTCAAAGTTGGTAAAAAAAAAACAAAATCCCGTATTCAATTTTTTCAAACTGTTTGCTTAAATACATCAAATACGAAAATATAATGATGACAAAAGCATATCGAGTCGGTCTGTCGCCGTTTTTGGGTTACATTTCTTCTTCATTAGCAAATGAAAGGATACAGCAACAGTGAGTGATGACGAAAAACATTGTGTGTATAAAAAAAGACTTCGTTCAAAAATTATTCCAACAAAAAAAATGTGTCTCAAAGCCAGCCGGCCGCTCTGCTCTCTCTGCCATCATCTTCTAATACAGTGCCTGCTTGTGTGCGCATAATTGCTTGTGCAAAAACCTTTTTTTTTTTTTGATTTTGAAATTTAGTATATGAATTTCAGTAAACTTTTTGTTTGATTCAGTTAAATTATTTGTTTAAAAAAAATCAGTGTTTTTTTTTTCAATAAACAAAATGCAAATAAATTGTTTGAATATGCGAATTTGTTTATAGGACCGATTTCAGACAAAAAATTGTTTGATTCTACAAATTTTTTGTTTGAATTGGAAAAATTAAAATTTTTCTGTGAATATAAAAGTTATAAAACATCAGTTTCTCTGATTTTTATTTTTAAAGCTTCCTGCGTTTTTCTGAAACACGAAAGAATTGGGTTTCGTTATTTATAACAAAAACCACAAAATTGGCAATCGCAGCCGTAGTATGTTTTATCTGTACCCGTCTTTTAATATCTTTAAAAATTAAATCTGTATATTTTAATTAAAATTTCTTTATTCCGGTTCAATATATGTAAAAACCACTGCTTATTATTTGATATACGAACAGAATTTTGGTTTTAATGAAACCATCTTTGCTAATTTATACCAAAAATATACCCCCACAACTTGTTATTACCAATTAACATTTTCACAAGAATACACAGTGTACATTTTCTTGCCCTTCAGTCTTTGAAAACTACAAATTTTAAAATAATTCAATAAGTTTTTTTCCTGACCGTAGCGGCCAAAAAATGAATTACATTCTGCTGGTATCTAATAGTTGTATACATTTTCTGTACAATTCATTTATTTGCTAATCAAATGATAATTAAAGTCAGCTTCGTAAAAGAAAAATTCAAACAAAAAATTCTGATAGTGCACAGAAAAATTTTCCTGAAAAATATCGATTGAATGGGCCTATTAAAGTATGAAGGCTTTATGGATTGTAATTTGACTTGGAATACATATTCGAATTAATATGAAAATTTATAATTAATTATTATGTTCTCAAAATTAATCCAATATTGTTAGCTACGAAATAAATCTATTAATGTCTCAAAACAAACTCAACTTAACCTGAAGGAATAAGACAGAAGTGTCATTGCAAGATGTGATCGAGTAAACTTTATCTGACAATGCTAAGTAAGTACTTGGGTAACTTCCTCGACTGGAAACTGTCTTGGAAGAGGAATACTCAGGTGAGGATGTCAAGGGGACTCAATGCAGGAACTCCATCGGTAAGAATTAGGATCTGAGACGAGATATGGAAATTGGATTTATGCATCGGTTTTAGGCCTATTCTTACTTATAGGTGCACTGTTTGGTAGGATGCGTTGAGAGTGGACAGTTATAGGAAGATGCTCAACAAGACTCAACGGAGTGCATCTCTGGGCATCGAAAAGCACTCCACATGCAGCGTTGGACATCCAAGTACATCTATACCCCATTGAACATTATTTGATGAGTGTGGCTGCTAGGAACTTTTTTAGACTCTACCAGCGAGTGTTCTTTGGCTAGACCAAGGAGAACTTTCTACGAAGTGGGTCTGCTTGATACGGGTAGTATTCTCGAGGGAATCTCGGATCATAGGATTATGACCTTAGACTTGGGTGTTACACCTCCAGGAGAGTTTCCAAATAGGGACGATTGGTTAGGATCCAATGGGCAGTATTAACGGACGATTCCTAGATGTACACTGGCACTGGTGCCGGTGCTGATAATTATGTTAAAAGGCTCCCGGATGAGTGCAGTGGCTTTCAGGCTGAGATCCTAGCGATCTGGGGGTCGACGGAGGTTATACTGAAGCACATGGTAGGGAATATGGTGACAATTAACGTCGACAGTCGGCCTTACTCAGGAGATTGACAAATTATACGGTGTGATCGTGCCAGGTTGCACAGAGTAGGAATGCTCTGAGAGAGCTCGTGGGGGCATTCACGGTAAGGCTGTGTTGGGTTCCCGGACACTGCTGGTGGCGATTGTAATGAGGTGGCGGACGAACTCGCGAGAGAGGGTTCGAATATTGACCAACGGGTAATGGACGGGTGTACAACCTCCTTATGTCACTACTATTAGGCAATACGGAATAGATTCCGCGATGCCGTCAACCGGTCTTGGGAGGATAGAACGTGTCGTTATGTCTAGGAAATTATAGACTGGTTCGGACGCAGGGGCAATCAGGGTTTTATTAGGATTAGATAGGAGTGGTCTCAGGACGCTTTTAGTCATTGTTCTGCTAGTAAATGTGACAACACCATACCGAATTCTGCATTTTATGCAAGGATTCTGAGGATCAAGAAACGACTGAGCACGTACTGTGCCACTGTCCACATTACGACATACTGGGGTCCATCTCTGGATATAATCCAGTCAATCTACTGGGGTTTTTCAGGGAAATAGGTCGGTTGTATCTGATGAGGGGTCTCTATAGTGAGTTTTTGATCTGTGTGGTATCTCTTATCTATCAACTATCTTAAATTCATCTGTCAACTCTATTTTCCTTCACTTTTCTCTTTCTTGTTCCTCTTGATTGAAGGGATTCACAATGGACCGCATGGGTATCCGAGTGTAAGTGTGCTCTTGTGCCCTTGTGTCCAGAACCCTTTCGTACCTAACCTCACCTAAAAGTTTTAGATCTTTTCTAAATTTTGTAATACCGGTTCTACTGATATGTCTCTTGATCCCAAATCCAAATCTTAACCTTGAATATAAGAACTTAATTGGCATAAGGAATTTTACTCCAAACGGACTAACTAACCGTTTACAAAATCCGGAATTATTGCCTTTATTCCCAAAATCTTGCACTGTACAATCGTACGAACATATTTAGATCAACTCAAATATAATGATTCTAAGTAGGGCGAGATCTACCACCAATATTTGTTTGCGTTAGACATTTCAACCAGAAAATCTTTTCAACTGTGATGGCGTTGAGTAAAATTATTGTAAACTTACTTTAAGAACTGCTGGGTAAATGCAAATAAAACATATAGAATAATGGAAATTGTAAATTGTTGTGTATATTTAGTATATAAATACACATATAAACATATGTGCATATTATTTTAAATACTTGCTCATATGCATTTTAATACATATTTGAAAACCAATATTGCCTTTTTTAAGCTTTGTTACAGTTTTTACATTTGGCTTAATTTTATGACATTTTTTGTAAATAAAAACATGTTTTTTTGATAATTTATTAATATTTCAATATTTACTGGAAATTGCTGGCATTTACTGTTCTTATTACTTTAA
Source organism: Pollenia angustigena (assembly GCA_930367215.1). Classification (NCBI taxonomy): domain Eukaryota; kingdom Metazoa; phylum Arthropoda; class Insecta; order Diptera; family Polleniidae; genus Pollenia; species Pollenia angustigena. The sequence continues at coordinate 123,791,492 of OV884058.1, forward strand.
AAAAAAATGTTTTTAATTTTAATTATTACCAGAGGCAAAGTTTTATTTCACAGAAATATAATTGATATTGCTTTTGTAGAAATATTTAGGTAACCAACAAAATATTTTGAAATTAAATAGTGATACAAATTTGTCAGTGGTGTTCAAAATACAACAACATTTTTTTCACAAACTCACACATTTTGCATTAAGAAACCGTTTGCAAATTTTGCCCACAAAAAAAAAAAACAAATATTGAAATTTTGTTTTTGTTTAAAATGTTAGTTGAGCGAGTCACTTTTGAACTCGCGTTCTAAAAACAGGCAGTTAAGCTGAATAAATAGCCCACGATGTCTATCGAGCGTCAACAAGTCAATCATTATCGTTCTCTTCAGGGGCGCCCAAACTTTCGACATGTCGGTAGTCAGGTTTTACGTTTTAAAAATGAAGCCATAAAAATACAAATCTGTGCTGCACAAAAAACAGGAATTTCATTACGATTCTATTTAGAATCTCTTTGCTCGTTAGTCAATCGAAACACTGCCACCTCCAATTAATATTATAAGTATCAGTTAGGGAATTAAGTTGTTATTAATCAAAAATGTTAGTGTTGGTTAAATTAAAAAAAAAAAAACAAGTTAGAGTGCTATATTCGGCTGTGCCGAATCTTTGATACCCTCCACCGACGGTTCGAATGTTTAAGGACTAATATCTGTATGATGTTATTATTATCTTAAACTGTGACGATTTGTTATTAATTATGGTTTTAGGCGACTAAACTGTTTTCCGGTAGTAGGCTTTATATGGGGCCTAGGGTAAATTATGGACCGATCATCACGAATTTCACAGCGTCATTTCTAGTCCTTTAAAACTGTGACGTACCAATTTCTGTTATGATAGCATTATTAATTATGGTTTTAGGTGTACTAAACTGTTTTCCGGGAGTAGGGTTTCTGTGGGAGCTAGGGTAAATTATGTACCGATCTTCACGAAATTTCACGGTATTATTTATAGTCGTATAAAACTGTGACGAGCCAAAATTTGTTATGATTGCAATTTTGTTTACGGTTTTAGGAAGTACTAAACTGTTTTCCGGTAGTAGGGTTTATATGGGGCCTAAGGTAAATTATGAACCGATCGTCACGAAATTTCACAGTGTTATTTCTAGTCCTAAACAACTGTGACGTACCAAATTTTGTTACGCTACCGTTATTTTTTACGGTTTTAGACGTACTAAACTGTTTTCCGGGAGTAGTGTTTATATGGGGCTTAGGGTAAATTATGGACGGATCTTCACTTTTCGAGTCAAATAAAACAAATTTTTGCAAAATCTTATCTCATTCCGTACCTTATTCCAGCATTTATGTTATTTTTTGTAACAAAATTATCAATTTTTTTAGGTGGTGGTACCACATTTTGAATCATAGCTCTGGTCCTACTGAACCGATTTTGCTGGATTTCAATCCCAAACTGCTTAGGATAACTACAAGCAATTTTCATTTCTTTTGAGTTGTTCGAAAGTGAGCGTGTTTTCAACAGACGGACAGACGGACAGACAGACAGACAGACGGACATGGCTAAATCGACTTAGAATTACTCAAGGACCCAGAATATATATTATTTAGGGGGTCTGAGATGAATAATAAAAAAGTTTTACACGGAATGACAAACTTAATATACCCTCTTCAAAACTAATTGTGGTGGAGGGTATAAAAATATATGCACTCAAAATATTATGTAGTTAAATTCAAACGAAAATTCATTTGAAACAAATTAAAATTCATTTAAAAAACGGATCATTTACATTTCATTTAAAACAAATGATTTTTTCAGTAATTTCTAAGTTTCTTATTTATTGAACATCATATTCGTTAAAATTGAATAGTTTTTACTTTTAAAAAATATATTTTAACCGATAAAAATCAAACAAATTAACAAAAAAAAATACGGAAAACATTATTTTTTGGTAGTTTGTTTTTTTAATAACAAACATAAATGTTGAAAAATAAATTTATTCGTAAAATAACTATATTTTCATTCAATTTTAACAGTACCGAAAACGAATTTAATAACCTACAATCAGTTACTGTAATAATTTTATGAGTGTGTGAATGTTTCAGTTAAAAGGGACCTATGGATGAAAAAATCAATTTTTACTTATATGGTGATTCTTAAAATAGACAATACGCTCTTTATAATGCAGCAAACCGCAGTTTTCGACTGCATTACTTTTGTCATAAGCAAGCTTAAAAAAAACCTTTGATAAGAAAAAAAATTAACTTGTTAACTTCAAAATCGTTTTTCACAAAAGCTGATTTGTTGCCCTTAGGTCCCTTTTAACTGAAACTGTCACATAAATTTTTTTTTGTGATTGAGATTAAATTTTTTTAAATTATTTATCTTTTTATTTTTATTGTTATAATTATATATTATTAATTTTTGATATTCTTTAATTAGGCTTGAGTTCATCAAATTTAATTTTCATTAAATTATTTTCACTGAGGGAAGGAATTTTTACAATTTGGAATTTTTATTTTTTTATTAAAATTTATTGATCATTTTTCTTGGCTGAACGGGGATTTGAACCCGGGTTGATCTTTACATGTTTCAAGAATCACCACATTCTATCGTCGGAAGATCCTTGAGTTCTACCCACTGCACCAATGCGGTGCACGTTAGCCAACAGTCAAACATCAATCTTTAACCACTAGTACTGGTGGTTCGAAAATTGCTGTTATTATGTGCGTTCGTTTACTTTTCCAGTAAAATCACAGTTAGATCCAGTAGGTGAGTAATATGAAAATTTTACAAATTTATGTGAACGCGAACGCATTTCAGTAAAATCCAGTACAAATTTTGGGGTAAACGGGCACAGCTATTATCACTTAAATTTCAAATTACATGTTGCCTTCTGTCAAAAATTAAAATTGACAGTTCAACTAAAATCGAAATTGTTCTTATTATATATTATTACAATTACCCATCGGTAACTAGAATGAGTAAAGAGGCCTAATAGAACCCCTTATTTAGCAGTCACAAGCAGTCAGAAGCCCTTCTCGCCGCATTCCATACTTATTTATTTTTTACACAGGTTGTCATAAAAAGTAAATAAAACTGAACACCTTCCTTTCTCCCTTCTCAAAGAAGGGAGTAGCGAATGGGTACTGAATATTTCAGAAAGTCTTTTAAAAAGAAGTTAATACCTTATAGAATGCATACTTCAGAAGGCAGGATATCATGCGAAGCGAATCTTTTAGAAAGGAGTATAGAGGCCTTCAAAAAGGCCTGCCACTTGCGGTCCTTTCAATATTTACCGCTGGGTATATATTAATTTAATTATTATTACAAATTAATAAAAAAAAATTAATTTGTCAACATTTCTATAGAAAAAAATTTATTTTATTTCTGAGATTAACATATTGTGGGAATTGGAGTATCGAAGGAAAAAAATTCTAGTTGGGTATGTTACATACCGTCGGGAAGGTTAATTTGTCTAGTTTCTCAGCATAAGTTTTATTTTTAAGGTTTAAGAACAGTTAAATAGAAATAGGAAAAAATTCAAAACAGTGCACACGCTAAAAACAGAAAAACTCTCGTCTTATGTTAGAAATTATTTTTTTATACATAAGCCACTCGCAGCCCAATAAGCGACTAAAACTACCTTAACGAAAAGACATAAGCTTTCTTTTGAGCTTAAAAAAATAAATAAAAAAAAGTGTTATTTATTCTTATTTGACCTTTATTTTTATAATAACTTTTTAATTATTTAAGCTTGAGGTCTTTTTTTTTTTTTTTATAAAATATTATATTTATTATTTTCAATATTTCGCTAACCTTTGGTTAGCATCTTCAGGAAATTAACAAAGTTTAATAAAAACAAATAACGATAACAAAATAATGAAACAAATTTGTCAAAAAATTAAATTCAAAAACCTATTTGTCATAAAAAATTTTTCAAAAACCATTATAACAAAAAATAAAATTTAACTAAAGTATAACAATTCATATAAACTGAAAAAATTTCCTATCTATAAACCTAATTCGAAAACCAAATTTACAATAATAAAAAATATTTTGGCTAATGAAAATTCCTATAAAATAAAGATTTTTTAAAAACTAAACTTATTTTTATCTTATCTTACATACATAATTAAACTTATTTTCATTATTACAAACTACATACATACATAATTAAACTTATTTTCATTATTACAAAAAAAAGACCTCAAGCTTAAATAATTAAAAAGTTATAATAAAAAAAAGTTTTAAATTAAAAAAAAAAAAATAATTTTAAATTAAAAAAAAAACAAAGATTGGTAAAAGAGCTATGTATCTAAGCTTCTTGGGACACATTTTGCTAACACCAATAGGTAACAAGTTACATGGATGAAAAGAACACCTGTTTGCCCAAAATGTCAAGCTTTGACCCCCTCTCACTTAGAAAGTTTTTGACCTTTCTTGTTGAAAATTTGTGTCTAAATTACTATCCAATAGGACTAACCTTGATGCAAATTTCATCCAAATCGGAAGACATCGATTTAAAAAGTTGGGTCTATTGACATGAAATTCCCTATATATATCGTTATATCACCGAAAAACGCTTAAGCGACAAGAACAAAATTTTACAGAATAATGCTTTTTGTATAAAGGTGTTCGTTTGAGATAACATGGTTTTTGCTAAAAAATCGTAACGGCACCTTATGTGACCAGGATACTTTAGGAGATGATGCAAGTCTTGTCCGTAAAGTCGTTTACATATTAACCCTACGGTCAATAACCAACAAAATTTACGTTAGTCAATAACCGAGTATTCCGGTACCCCTTTGTAGATTTTTGCACTTTTATATTAGAAAATATTGTTTTTAGTTTAATCAATCAATCAATCACACATAGATAGTGTTGCAAAATAGGCCAATAATCAATTTCCGTACATAAAAATAATCAAATTATGAAGATTTTTTGTTTTAAATCGCTACGCTTCACTTTGTCTTCTGTCGCAAAGTCATTTGTAGCTATCAAAGAAGTCGCTTAAGTAAACAGATATCAAGTTCTTGGTTCTTCTTTGATTACCGTGCTTTTTAAAATTTTTGTAGCCTTTAAATACTTTAAGCATTTGCTTGTGGCTCTTACATATGCATGTAGATCGGTTTATAGAAGTATCGCTACTACCCTTGTAGGTATAATTAAGAAATAACTCAGAGAGTTTCAGCAGAAAATTTTATAGCGCGTGTGGAATTTCAATTTAAAATTAGGTAAGAATGTCGCGTAAAGTGAAATTTCTATCATAAAGCCAATACAAACATTTATCAGATGAAAAAAAGCTTAATATAACTGATCTATTTTTGACGATATCGTGGATGATGAACAGTTGTCTGAAAGGGTAGACGGTGAAACACCATATACTGGAAATATAATCCGTCTAATGCTGATATTTACGATGAGTCTTCAGATGAAAGTGATGCTGAAGTAAATATTTTGCCGTGTGGCAAAAGCACAATTTGTTATCCCATCAAAACTAGAAGTCTTTATATTCTACGGCAACGTTGTGGGCCTACACGATCAACGGAATTGCTTTCAAAAGCTCAAACTTGAGAGAAGATATGGTGGACATAATAGTGCGTCAGACAAACATAAAAGCAGATGCCACATATGCAGTCTATATTGGAACTATTCAAATTAAAACACGACTTAATTGGAAATATGTAACAGTAAATGAAATGTATGCCTTTACTGACAATTTAATAATGACAGGTGCAAATCATTCATGTAATGATAATAAGAAAGATTTATGTGCCATCACAAATTATCCTCTATGTCGAGTAACAATGGCCATTAACAGATTCTGGTCACAAAGACGTTTTATATGATTTGACGATGATCCAGTGAATGCGAATGCCAATCCAGCCAAATTGGGGATTAAAGTTTTGTGGATTTGTGATGCAAAAAACTCCTATCCGCTCGATGATCAATTATATACCGGGATATCACCAATGGGTCCTGAGATACGACAAGGAAAAAGTGTGGTTAAGGATCTAAAAGGTCCTTTCCATGGTAGTTGGCGCACCATCACAATAGATAAGTTTTCTACCACTCTTGATTTATGGGAGCATTCCAATTTTCATCACGATCTGCCCTCAAATTCTGTCAACGCAAGCCGATACCCACAAATATAACTTTTGAACAATAAAAAAGTTGTTAAAAAAAAAAACAAAGTCAACAAAGCCGTGGTAATTTGTAAAGAAAAACCAATAAAACTTGTAGGGGTACCACGGTACCCGGTCATTAACTCGCGTAGGTGTCGAATGTTATACGGTTTATAACAAAGAAATGGCTATTTATATATTTTTTTATTATTTATAATGTTTTTTAAGTCCTAAATAGCGACGATTTGGAGTTTTATCGTCACATCTTTATTATTGTGACAGAATTGCGAGCATTTTTAAATTGAAAAAGCTACCTGGGTATTGACCGTAGGGTTAAAAAAACCAAAAATTGAAAATGTTGTCGCTTAAGCTTTTTTTGCGGTAAAAGTTCGATATATCTAAAGTGCTTTACACTTCATCAGCAATTAATTTCTTTTTGCCGAAATGGAAACTTAATTTCTTCAAAATAATTTTTGGTTTGAGAGGGTAAAATATTTGTACAAAATAAAACATTACGATTCATTCACTGCATTAATTTTTAATAAATTTGTTTTAAAATATGTAAACAAAAAGTTTAGGTTCATTCATAAAGATAAAAACGCAATTTTATATTTTTGGAGCCAGAAGTGGTCATAAAAAACGGGTAACACTGCTTGCGTAGAGTTTAGTGTCAAACGTATAGCAATTCGGTTATGTGTAAAACGCCCGGGAGACTATCAAATAAATACATCAATCACATAGTTGTGTGCGTGCAGTCGTTCTTTTTCGGGTACGCATACGCGTTGTCGGCAATGCTTGATGAAAATCAAAAAGTTTTGATTTTTTTATTTGATGGCTGATTATTTGATAGTCTCCAGTTGTGATTGACAAAAAAAATTTTATTTGCTTTGTGTATGTTGTCATGTACGGAAGAAAAAAAAAAATAAAAACTTGACATTGTTTGAAACGAACCCTATGAAATCAAAATTACAAATGTTGATTGACGGGTTTATTTGTACGTCTCCAAAAAAGCCTCAAATAAACGACACTAACACATATGCACTGATTGACGGGCTTATTTGAAAGTCTCCAGAGCCCTTAAAAAAATTTTGAGAATTTTTTTTTTAATAACATTATGCTTTTTCAAGTAATCATGTAAAAATGGTCAGGCGACCCAATAAAAAATTGTATCATTTTGCGAAGCACTAAAGGTACATTTAAAAAAATAAGCGCACAATTATGCGCTACGCAATAAGACATACCGAAATGTAGTAAAGTTAGTGAAAGAAATCTCAACAACTTTTATAAAAAAAAAAAATAACATTTCAAGTGCTACGGCATTCCCTTACTACGAAGCAGGTTTGTAAGGGAGAATACTTAAAAATAACTGTATCAAAACATTCAGTGTGTTAATACGATCGTTACATCCAACAATATTTATGTGCGCTGAATAATGCGCTTTATGTGTCAAAAATGTATTGCTTCAAAGTGGGAACTCGCCATATAAAATTCATGTATTCCGTAAGCGCAATGGTAAGCGAAACCCTCATGTTTCTCCCTTACAAACCTGCTTCGTTGGAAGCTCCATTTTTTATTGGGGAAGTAATTTAAGTATGCTCCGTCATTGGACAGAAAAAATTTTTCGATCTAAATATCTACAATTATCTTTCGTTTTTCGATTTTATTAGACATTTAAAAAAGTTTATTAAGAATAATGATTTTTTTTATTAAAAAAAAAAAAAATATTAAATAATAATAAAAATTGGTTCTTTCAAAAAAAAAAATAATAAGTTGCTGATTGCTTCGTGAAATTCTTAATTTGTTTCTCTAATAAAAATATTCTTTATTTTTAATAATCACATTTTATTTTATTCTTTGTTTGTTCTTCTTCTATAATATTTTCAATTTTATTTTATCTTTTTTTTTTTGGTCTCATGGTTTTCACTTTGCTTGTTTGTTGTTCCTTTCTGTTCCCTTCTTTTACCAATATTTTTCTTTCTATTACCCAAAATAATCAATTTTTTGTAAGCCAAACCTTCTATTTCACCAAACAATGTTATTTCTATTTTGTCGACAATAGATTTAAAATTGCAAAAAAAAAAATTGTTCAAACTACTTCAATCTATGACTACTTGTAGAAGTTAAGGAGCAAATAAAAAGCAGAAGAAAAGAAACGAAATGTTGAAAATTTCTAAAATGCAGTAAATGTGTGTATATGAGCAACTCCAAAATAATATTTATAGTTGAACGGAGTAATTTTGAACTGCTAAAAATTGTGGGAAAATAGAATCATCAAATGGAACACACAATTATTAAGGCGAAATTAACCAAAAAGGGAATGCTAGGGAAATATATTGCAGAAATAGTCAAGTTTAAATTAGAGAAAATGTAGCAAATACTTTAGTCTAAGCTGCATTGGACAAAAAAGTTGGAGTATGTTCCTCGGACAGCCATCAAAAAAAGGACAGCTCACTTGGATCCTTCAGTGGTCCTTTCACGATATCTAAAGCCAATTTCCATCCTACAGAGCAGCTTAGCAATAGGTGTCAGTTCGAACTCAATCAACTTGTTTTCCTAAAGAAAATATTAAGTAATTTCAATTCTATCCTAGATAGATCATTAAATTATTCCCGTAATATCCGGAATTTCAAGAAATGGACACAGAAAACGGAACAGTATTTTGTCGTCATGAAAGCTCCGGCAGAAGGCATTGAATGCCATGACGTCCTGGCTAAGGAGCAGGTGTATTAGTTAGTCTAGCAGCAACTCAATAAGACTCATGCTGAATAAGTAAATTATAGTGAGTCGGTGAAAACTCAACCATTCTTTTATCTAAGCGACTACCTCGTTTGGCATGCTCAGCTGATTTTGTTTCCCCGGCTGTCTATTTGCCCAGCCAACATTCTGCCAACTAACTCAAATATCGTACAGAAACCCATAAAGGCAGCCTTGTTATAAGGAAATATACATATATAACTCGATAAACAATAATTTCTTAGCCAGTTATCCGCCCGCTTTATAGCAAAGATTTCTACATGCAGGACACTGCAGTTATCTGTCAGCGAAAAGAGAGCCCTTAGATCCAGTCTGTGTTTATAAAAACCCCGAACAACTCTACTAACTTTCTTCGAACCGTCAGTATAAGCCCTAGGGATTGGTTCGGAGAAAAACTTCGTAATGAAAAGTCGAAAGTGCTATATACCGTGCACCGAAATATGGTTACGAGTTGCAGTAGTCGAATGATTGAGAATCCTGGCGTAACCACAATCGCGAGAAACCCAGTTTTACGTACGGCAACTATCCGTTTCTTATTATGCAGACCAATATTTGAATTGTTTTGCATATATTTAAACACTGAACAATTGAAGTTAACAAATTTATTCCTATTTTATCTAACTTTTCATTCTTTCTCGAAAATCTAGGAATATTAAAAAAGTGTAAAATATCTTATTTTAGGCCAAATTAAGTTACACTTAAGAAAAAAGTATTGAAATTTGTAGTTTTCATTGAACATATTGTAAAATTATCATTTTTAAATAACTTTCGCTGCATAGTTTATACTCTCTTCCATTTTCGATACTGTTCCAACTTAAAGCTTTGTTTACAATCAGAGCAAGATCTTATTTCTTCCCAAAGTATTTCATTTCTTTCCTTTTAATTTTTCAAACAAAAACGCAACAATTCAAGGCGAATTCATACAAGGTGGTCTTATTTTGAAAATGGATACAACACTGTAAATTACTTTAACGTTGTGTCAGAATTATACAACACTGTCCTAAACAAATTAGCTGTGTGTCAAAAATATATGCTGTCATATTTAATTTTGTTTTTAATTTTAAATCTTGTTTTGTGGAATGCAATTATTTAAAAATGTGTGCTTAGAAAACCTTATTTGCAAGAAGTTTTGCTTTTTTTATTTAAAAAAAAAATGCAGATGAAGCAGACCGATTGCTCGTGGAATCTTCTTCTGATAAGGTTTCATTGTATTCAAGAGTAAAAGTTTTCAACCTACATAGTTTTAAGAACTCAATGGAAAAAGAGTTATGTTTATACCTTCATCACAATAGTGGAGTTGGTATTATCCCAGCCAGCATTTTGAATTGTGTAAGAGTCTACTAGGAATCTCATGAAGAGCGTTTTTTATCGTCGAAGAGCTCATTTTTAAATCGTAAAACGTTCCTCGCACGGAAGAAACTGTTGCACAAGCTGAGATACTTCTACAAAACAGAGAAAGACGCTTATATTAGGCGTTTGAGATGTGTGTAAAGATTATCTCACGAGTCTTTCAGAAAGCATGTCAATATTCGCATGAGTTTCATGCAGGAAATATTTTACAACTCGTGAAATGCTCAGCCGTACACATTTTTCATGTTTTTTTCATGTTAGAAAATCTTATTTGAAAGATCCTAAAGTCGGTGTGTTTTATTGAAATTGTTTTGACAATGGAATTAGCATGTTTAAAAAAACGCTCTTATATAGGAAGCTCAGTAATTGTTATATGACTAATACAGGGGCTCTCAAAAGATTAATTCGATGATGTTTTAACTAAGGATGAACTAAGTGTAACATTGTAGTTTTTGTACTATTGAAATAATAATTGAATGATAGTTAGGACTTGCATGGTTACCATTCCAAGATTACTCGTCAAATAATTATCAGAAGATTATTTTAGGAGTTGTATATTAAATACCATCGCCTACTAAACAGCCTATGCTAGCTGGGATTCGTTTGTGCAGATGTTTGTAGCACCTTCAAATATTGTTCCTAGACAATCCTTAAGTATACTCTCAGAATCACTTTCTGAGCCGATATAAGTCTGGGTTCACACTATGAAAGTTTTCTTTCAGAAAGTGTAAGCTTATTGGTGAGAGGGGAGAGAATAGCAGCATGGTCTCTTCCTCTCTCACCCATAAGCTCAGACTTTCTGAAAGAAAACTTTCATAGTGTGATCCCAGACTAACGATGTTCGTCAAGCTGGAAGTACTCCACATCCTTCTTTTAAGGTTTTAGGTTTTGCGTGTTTGATTCATTTTTAATTAAAAAAAAAATCTTGAAATTTATTTTGAATTTAAATAGAAATGTCAAAAAAAAAGTAACGGCATATCAGTTATCAGCTGTTGCTTACGTAGCAAGCCAAGGTCACCTTGTATGAATTCGCCTTGCAACAATTTTTATGAAATTGTTTCTGACGTTTAAAATAATTTTATTTAGTTTTAAATGAAAATTGTATCTAAATGTTCCAACAAATAATAATATTGTTCTGGGCGCAATTTGCAAACAGTTTCTTTATTTAAAATGTGTGTGGTCGCGAAAACAATTGTTGCTCAATTATGAACACCAGTGAAAATGTTGCTGCCTATTGTGAACAAAGCTTAAAATTCAATCAGTTGTTTGAAATCCAAAATATTCAACACGTGATATAAGACTGTATTTTTAAAAGTATTCAAGAATAATTTTGGCTATAAAACGGGACATATTAATACACTCGAGGTTGCCTCATCACGACAATGATTCATATTATCCCATTAATGCTACCTGCCTTTATGCTGTCCCTAAATCCAAAGTTCCTAATTATTAAAAAAAAATTCACAAAATAGGAAAAGGTCAATTACAAATCGTCAAAGATGTTTTCGAGAATATGAAGAAAATGAATGGAATGCATTAATTCTAATAGTAGTAAATAAAGAAAAGATAATTGGAACATCTTTTTCTCAGCAACATTTTTGTTTTTTTCCTGCATTTTAGTTTCAAAAACAGTTATATGCCGAATTCAGTCGTTTTGCCAAAGAAAGAGCCAGCTGTATAGCCTCAACATCCACCGAAATAAGAAAGTTGGTTGCATCAAATACTCCTCTTTTCTTAGAATTTTATATTTTTTTACAAAAAATGTTCATAATTGACAACTGTGTTAAATTAAACATGATTTATGTTAAGCCCATATACTTTTTCTTGCATCGATTTTGAAGATAATGGAGTTTTCAATGGATACGTTGATTTAAACAACATAAACAGCAATTTCACCAAGCATCATCAGCAAAGTTAAACGATCGAATTTAATAGTTTTAAATTTTTTTTTGAAGAAGTTTAACAATATTTTTTTTTTTTTATTAAAGTTTAAAATAAAACATACATAAAATAAATTTTGTGCTAAACGCTTTTAATTGTGGATGTATGTAATTTTTTGGCAATGCTTCCTTAATGAAGGCTTTGGTCATTAATGAATGAATTCTCGTTTAAAATAAATTTTTGGCATTTCTTACTGCTACTAACAACTTATAATATAAGTTTCAACATAGAGCGTTTTCCATGAACATCAAACAGGTTCATTGGACAATGCAATGAAGCAGCATTCTTAGGGCTGCAAATAAAATTTTTTTATAATAATTTTATTTAAAATACGGCAATATATGGATAAACCTGTTATCCACTAATGAATTTCATCGCAGAGCTGCGTAATATTGATATAAATGTTTGGCTTATACGAATCGGATAAAGACGGTATTATCGCCAAATTGAAAAGTTTTCGGTAGAAGCAAAATAATTTGTAATTTTACATAAAAGGTATATAAAAAAGCATTTTTAAACCCACCGTTTAATTACCAAAAAGTAGAAAAAATATTAAGACATTTTTAGAGCGGGTATATACGAATGTTACTTGTCGATTTTTTCCAAAAACTGAAAAAATAAAAATTTTGAGTTAATACCATTTTTGCGATCAAGTGCGATTTACATATATTTTTATTTTTATTACGCCATAATTTGTTATTATAATTAAGTTTTAAAAACACCACCACTTGTGGTGAATGAGGGTATACTAAGTTTTTCATTCCCGGTGAAATTTTTTTTTTTTTATTGAATCTTTCTTGTCGAAAATTGCAATATGTATTCAAAGCTTAATTCTTATTTGTATTTGTTAGCCGTTACCAATGTAACCGCTAATTAATTGCGTTCAAGTGTCAAAAAAGCCTGCTATGCTCAGAGTGTCGGATATTTTCAGCCTCCGGTGACCTTCGTACTTTATTAGATCCCGAGCGAGGTAGTTGGGATGGACCATTAGTTTATCTACACAGAAAAAATTATTGGCAGTTTTTTTTCAATTAATAGTGATTTTTGAATTTTAAAATAAATTTGATTACGTTCTTAATTGATTGAATTAAAAAAATATATATTTTTTTTTCAATTAAAATTTCACTTGATTTTAAGCTTAATTTTAATTATAAGTTTAATTCAATCAATCAACTCGGTTGTTTGAGTTGAACACTTTGTTCCTTTCTCCTTGTTGCTTTCCTCCCTCATCAACAGTTTGCGAAAAATGTTACAAGTGCAACCAACATCTTTATAAATTTATTGTCTTTGCCCTTACATGTACATACACACATGTTTTTGTCATCATAAGTACAGTAAGCGTCGCGTGCAAAAAAAACTATCAATAAGTAAAAAATGAACTGAAATTTGTTATAGACGAATTACAATTATGACCACCAACAATGTCAATAATGAGCCTACATACATATGTATATTATGCGTAAAATAAAAAATCGCCTTGTGGCTGACCACAGTGTTGACGGTGGTTATGGTCGCAATCGAAATTTGGTGTTTATTTTCTTTGTTTGTTAATTCTTGAATTATTTTTGGCGTCATTTCATGTTGTGCGTTTAAAGTGAATAGGTGAAAAAAAGTACAGCCAAATTACACAACAAAAACAGTTTTTTGTTTTCAATCTTGAATACCCTGAAGAATCAGAGTTATTCTACAATTTTATACAAAGTTGTATGCATGAAATTCCTCTGTCAAAAAAATCTTTCAAAATTTGTACAATTAAGCATGAGCTATTACAATTAAACAAATAAAACAAGTTATTTTTAAACCATATTTAAATAAAACATATATTTTAAATATTATTATTTTGCTTCATTTAACCATCAACTGAATTGATTTAACAAACTTATTCAATTAACAATTTGTTTGATTGAATAATTTGCATAATTGAATTTAGAGTGTATTTCAAATACACTGTTTAATTTATTCAATTAAAAATTTAATCGATTTAATGCAAAAATTCAATCACTGTTTTAATCAATACAATTATTAAAATAATTAATTTTCTGTATTGTAATCAATTACGTTAGTAATTCATTCAATAAAAATATTGATTTTTTTTTTAATTAATTTGTTAATTCATTCAATTAAAATATTGTTTAATATTAATAATTTTTTCAATTATTTTTGTAATTAAAATGTAAAAACTTTTTAATTGGAAAAAAAATCCTTGTTTTGCAATTTTTGCAAATTTGAGTAATTGGTATAATCATTTCGGTGATAGGTGCAAAATTAAACAATTTTTTGCTTGTTTCAATTATTTTGGTGATCAAAACCATTTTTTACTTTTTTCTGTGTATGTATTTGACTGAATACTTTTTAATTTCTTCCTGGATGGTAGCGATGTTAAGATCTCTGTGGATATACCCGGTGAATTTTTTTTTATTATTATTCTCAGACCCCATAACGTATATATATTCTGGCTACTTGACCAATTCTAAGTCGATTTAGCCATGTCCACCAGTCTGTTAAAAACATGCTCACTTTCAAAAAACTCAAGAGAAAATAAAAAAACAATGTACAAATTACAAATACACCAAAATTGGTTCAGTAGGATAGATGTGGAACCACCACCCATTACGTGAAGATTTGTTTTCATTATTTATTTATTGAATCTTCATATGTTTAATATGAACTAATAATAATTAATCAAATCTTATTCTAATACGTTATTTTATGCCGGACAAAAATGTTTCTCTTCATGGTGATGAGATGAGTCAATCATTATATCTTCTTCTTAAGGGATTCTGGCCGCCATCATTTAAAATACTTCGAGCTAGTGGATTCGTATGCAATTAATGCCTTTTTATCCTTGTAAATATTTGAGTTTTTAACATGCCAGCTGCGATATAAGAGGCTGAGGCAGTGAAAATCGGCTTATAGTTTACTATACGCCCCATATAAAGCTTAGTCTTGCAAAATACTTAAGTACGCCTACATCCGTAACATACAATGCTCCTGTAATAAAAGTTGGTACGTCACAAGTTTAGAGGACTTACAACACACTCTTTCCCCACTGAAATTGGATGGAGTTCTCACAACATTACCTGTAGTTGTAAGTGGGCTAAGAAAAAACTAAATAAAAACAAAAACAAACTGCTTTATTGAAAATTGGAATTCACAAAAAACTTGTTTTCTTTTTAACCCAATTCGCTGCCTTTTTAGTCCAAATTCGATTTTTTTTACCCTACACCACAGCTGGAAAAGGTTATATATAAGTTTGTCATTCCGTTTGTTATTTTTACAATATTGATCGTAGACCCTATAAAGTATATATATGCTGGGTCCTTATGAGGAGTGAAGTTGATCTAACGATGTCCGTCCGCCTGTCCGTCTTACGTTTGATATGTGCTTTCCGGAGACTCCACCCATGATTGCGGCTAGATTGTTTTACATTTATGTCACTTATAGTCAACCATTTCTTGCCATTGAAATTCAGCAAGATCGGTCCACAAATGGCTGAGATATGACAACAAAACTACGACTGGCTCTAATTTTTCCCAAAAATCCCTTGTTGGTGTTGTTTTTTTTAAACTATTTTTTCTGTATATCTGGAGAACGGCAAGAGCCAAAGTTTCCAAATTAGTTACAAACATTTAGGTTATCAAAACGCAGTATACTAGAAAAGGTGGGCGGGATTGAAGAAGTGGTCGTGGTACCTCTCGCACAGAAAATATGAAAAAATGTATAAGTACTAGAATTTTTAGGCTGTCATATGACCTATGGATACGCCTTATATACCAGAAGATCGGAAATATTTAGTGGAACATATTTACTGAAAAACTCGGAAAAATCGGTTAAGATACAAAAAAGTAATGACCAAAACATATTTTTTTTTTGAAAAAATACTAATTTTCGGGAACCATAAGTCTTCCTTAGTCCATTTTTTTTTAACACCAGGTAATGAAAAATTTCTTCCTTAAAACGTTGGTACTTAAATCAGTCGAATCAGTACCCGAGTTACGAGCAATATACTGAAATCCTAAAAAGTACTTTTTTTATACCCTTCTCCACAGGTGGAAAAGAGTATATATAAGTTTGTCATTCCGTTTGTAATTTCTACAATATTGATCTTAGACCCTTTAAAGAATATATATTCTGGGTCCTTATGAGTAGCGAAGTTGGTCTAAAGATGTTTGCATATACTAGCATAATGCCCAATATGATTTTCGTTACCACCCTTCTTTATTATTTCATCTATTTAACGAAATAATTTTACACATACATGGTACAAACCATTTTTGTGAATATAGGCCACTATTACGGTTCACAACTCAAATAAGTTGATTTGTAATTTTTGTATTATGGTTTCCAATTTTGCTATATTGCGGTGAACAAAAACATCAAAAAAATTACAACTAAACTGAGTTGGGTTGTGAAACATAAAACGGGCGATATTTCCTTTTAATGATATTTAAACAATGTTCCTTCATGGTTCAGTTGTCTAGGGGGTTTGTTAAGGTAAGCATCTGTGGCTCCCCTGGTTCGAATCTTGGTTTTTCAAAAACAAAATATTTTTTTTTTTATAATTTTTATGTTCAAAAACAATTTTAAAAAAATATTTACCAGTTTTCGCTTTTTAAATTTAATTTATAATGTTCTCTCTTACTCTTACTTGTTTTTATCTATTTTTCTGAAAATTTAACATATTTTCCACAGACAATGCAGGTTTTTTAATTTTAATTATTTTAAATGTGGTGCGTACAGAATATTCTGTACTGCTTAAGGTTATATTTCATTGTTTCCTAAATTCTGTAAAAATGATTATTAACTTATTTAATTTTTTTTCTGTGCAAATCTAGCACACTGATTTCACCTATTTCCTTTCCAAAAAACAAAAAAAAAACTCGAAAAATTTAACATTAAATGTACCGTTGTTGCTTAAAGTAATTCATACTCGTGCAACACCAACTTCAAATTCCGTTATCAATTCTTTGTTGATACATAAGTAACTAACTTTTCTATAAGTTAATTTTTCTAATTTCAAACGTGTCTTGATTTTTAGACCATTTAAGTATTTTTAAGCTTTTTGCTCCCAACCAACAATGTATTAAGAGTTAAATAATTTTGTTGTAGTTATAAATGTTACTATTTTAGTTGTTGTTATAGCTGCTGTTATTTAAAAAGAAACAGCCAAGAAATGTTTTACGAAAGTATTGTAGAAGTTTGACAGCTTGTTAGGAAGTGGTATAAGAATACCAATCAAATGAAAAGCTTTAGGAAATATACTTCTCAGCTCTTTTTATTTTCTTAGTGTTTCTGCTTTAACCTACTTTAGCTATTGTTATGACTTACCAACTACAACTGTTAACTGCTAGCTGCCAAATGAATAAGAAAAATTGTAGTCTGTCAATCAGCTTGCAACTGCAAGATGGCATACTCCTCCTGAAGCATTAAGGCGCGATGAAATTAGTAAGTTAGAATTTTAAAAGCTGTTTTCAAGTGATATCAAAAATGTATGACCCAATTCTCTATAAAAATGTATTTAATAAACCTTTAATAAAACTGAAATTTTCATTAACGTTGATTTAACTAAACAAATGTGTATTAGGCGAAATTTGTATGGAAAACTAGTTGGTTGGTACCGCCGCTGCTCGGAATTTTCTAAATAAAAATAAAAAATTAAATACTGTAGAATTTTTTTAATAACTTGACCCTTCCTATTAAAAAAAAATTGGGTTTTATGAAGCACTTAAGAGAAAAAGCGCATAATCGAGCGCTTCAATAAAATAGCTTTTATAAAGCAGTAAATGATATAGAATAAAATATACAAAAAAGCTGCTATTTTAGTGCTGACAACGAAGAAGCTTGCAAACCGAAAAAAAATAAAAATAAAAACCGGGAACATCCCATACAAAAATCAGGCATCCCATCAGCAGGTTTGAAGCGATGTGTGGTATGAATTCATACACAAAACCTGCTCCTTTTGGAGCACATTTTTTACTGGGTTGCGCTATCTACCGGGTCACAATATTTTATCAGGAAACTTATTTTTGCTTATTAAATATATTTTGTAAATTTCAGCCAAATCATACCATAAATAACTGAAAATTTTAATATCACAGCTGCGCCACCTATCGGGATTTAATTTAAGAGAAACCTGGCTTCCGACTTAATTAATTTATTTCCCAAGTTTGGTGGTTCCTTAGTTTTAGGAACACATACACGGTACAAACGTTTTTAAATATATATAGGAAGATAAGGTTAACAAGTCAAATTATTAAATTTAAAATATTTTTATGAATACAGGCATAAAAGTTTAACTTCCTTAAACAATAATTGCTGCTCAATCAGAAAATGTTTGAGTGACACATTTTTGGGCGTCAAATGTAAATGAGTGCATTCTAATTCAACACATTCTGACGAAGCCCGAAAAATATATGTAACCTTAGTTATCAAAAGGTCCAACGTGACCGAAAATTTAAAAGTTATTAAAAGCTGATTATTTACGATATTGTTATAGAGAAATATTTAGATTTTACTAATTTTATAAATTAACTCATAAATTTGTTCACTTAGATGAACAATCAGACTGCAAAGCTCTGCAAACGTAATTTCTTATATGTGAGAATGTTTTATTGTATGTTTTCTTAAATATTTATCTTTCCTAAAAGAGGTGATATTTGATAAAAATTATTCCAAAAAAAATTTCTTTTAATGTCTGTAATCTAAGGAAGAGTTCAAAGAGAAATATGTTATTCGGATTAACGGTTGATAACGATGTTAGAAAAGATAAACTCACTATTTATTGTTGGTGTTTTGTTTAAGCTTTGATATTGTTACAGGTAAGACTTAGAGTGTTTATAACTCTTATTCGCTTAAGGTTTTATTTGTTCAATATTTTTGGCTTTTCTAAAATCTTTGGAAAAGGTTTCCTGATGAGCTGGTGTAAGCAACCGGCGAAATGCGCATAGAGGCTTGCTTTCCCTCAACAATAAATTTCAGTGTATTTATCAAATATGAAAAACTGGGAATTTAGCACGTCATACGAAGATCGTATTAATAATAAACTTTGTATTCCCGAAAATAACTTTGATAATATCGACCCCTAACCGCGAAAATAATGTAAGCGCCAAAAATCAAATTTTACAGGAGAGAGCTTTTTTTGTTTTATTTCATATTAATTTTGTATGAAATTTGTCGCTTACACTAAAATTGTTTTTGCTATAAAATCGTAACGGTACATTATGTGACCATGATATTTTAGGAGATGATGCAAGTGTTGCCAATAAAGTTATTTATTAAAAAAAACGAAAATTGAAAATCATGTCGCTTACATTATTTTCGCTGTTAGGGCTCGATATAATTGCATGTGCCCGTGCATAAAACTGAATTGGCAAATTGGTTTAGTTCGTTGTTTTCTTACGAAAACAATAGAATGAAGCGGTTTGTTTTTTAATTTTGTTTTTTCTTTTAACCCACTTACAACTACAATTCGAGTCGGAAAGAACCCAACCAATTGTAGGGGGATGTAAGAAAAGATAAACTCACTGTTTATTGTTGGTGTTTTGTTTAAGCTTTGATATTGTTACAGGTAAGACTTAGAGTGTTTATAACTCTTATTCGCTTAAGGTTTTATTTGTTCAATATTTTTGGCTTTTCTAAAATCTTTGGAAAAGGTTTCCTGATGAGCTGGTGTAAGCAACCGGCGAAATGCGCATAGAAGCTTGCTTTCCCTCAACAATAAATTTCAGTGTATTTATCAAATATGAAAAACTGGGAATTAAGCACGTCATACGAAGATCGTATTAATAATAAACTTTGTATTCCCAAAAATAACTTTGATAATATAATTGCATGTGCCCGTGCATAAAACTGAATTGGCAAATTGGTTTAGTTCGTTGTTTTCTTACGAAGACAATAGAATGAAGCGGTTTGTTTCTTAATTTTGTTTTTTCTTTTAACCCACTTACAACTACAATTCGAGTCGGAAAGAACCCAACCAATTGTAGGGGGATGTAAGAAAAGATAAACTCACTGTTTATTGTTGGTGTTTTGTTTAAGCTTTGATATTGTTACAGGTAAGACTTACAGTGTTTATAACTCTTATTATGAATAACGCTTTTTTCTACATTGCCACAAAAACTACTTCTGTTTTTGCACGTTCGAACCGCTACTTCTTTTGCCATTATCTTTGACCTAGAATCAAGCCCTCCATAAACTTTAGCATAGATAACAGTGCTTTCTTAGTGCTATAATTTAAGGGTTAAGAGAACGTAAAAATATTTTTTGTTTAAAATCTAATTGCATTTTTGATGCGTACGACTCTCACGTTCAACACTATTAAATTACAAACCGTGTTTTACACTACGATATGACACACGCTGCAACTTAATTTTGCGTTCGATTTCAGGCTGTAGGAAATATCGCCCAAAGAAAAATGGCCCAAAAAAAAAAATGAAAAATCGCCCAAATGAAGAATCACCCAAGCGAACATGAAAAATGACCCAAAAAGGCAAATATGAAATTTAGCCAAAAAAAAAACGAAAAAGGGCCCAAAAAGAAAATGAAAAATGACCCAAAAAGCAAAAACGAATTTTTCCCAAAAAAAAAAAAAAAAAAAAATTACTCAATTTGCAAAAAAGTGTTTATTATTCATATAAATTTAGGTGACATGTCATAACGTCCAGTGTCGTAGTGTCCTTGGACTTTATGACACTTTTAAAAGTGTCATAATGTCCATCGAAGAATTGTCATAACGTCCGTGGTCGTTATGACACTTTGCAAAGTGTCATAACGTCCGCAACTTAACTTATAATCAAAAATGTGTAAATTATTTTTTAAAATACCGTTAAAATTTCAAGTGATTTTTTTAAAGATACTAATTTAACCATCCCAGTGACTAATATTCCGAGTACTCAGAATTGTAAGTGGAATTGTAACACAGAGTATGCTTTCACTTACTTCATATTGTACAATGTACATGAAACAGTACTACAGGCAGAGAGGAAGTAAGCTAATCGTGGTATAGAATTGAGTGTAACACACTTTCTCTGAAATACGTATGCTATACTTTGTGTGTACGGGGTACTCGGAAGTGTATATACGTTTTTCGTTTACTTTCTCGTACACTTTGTGGGTTGATGGTAAGCAATGAAAAAGCGGCCATGTTCTATATAAAAGTAAACGAAAAACGTATATACACTTCCGAGTACCCCGTACACACAAAGTATAGCATACGTATTTCAGTACGTATAACACACGTGCGTCACTGGGATAATATGGTTGTCGGTGACAATGATTTGGTTAAATTAAACATAATATGGATAAAATATTTTTATAGCTTTTACTCCGGGTGTATATATTAAATATATATATATCCAAAATAAGGATTTCATCTTGTATGGTATAACAAATACTAGCTTCGCTAACTAAAGCTTCTCGGTATAGCCGGCCTTCGGCCGGGCGCAAGGATTTTCTCCTCTATGGTATAACAAAGACCGGCTTCGCTAACTAAAGCTTCTATGTATAGCCGGCCTTCGGCCGGGTGCAAGGATTTTCTCCTTTATGGTCTAACAAAAACCGGTTTCGCTAAGTAAAGCTTCGAAAAACTGCCTTGTTTACGAACAAGGCCGACTACGCAGAGAAGCTTTAGTTAGCGAAGCCGGTCTTTGTTATACCATAGAGGAGAAAATCCTTGCGCCCGGCCGAAGGCCTGCTATACAGAGAAGCTTTAGTTAGCGAAGCCAGTATTTGTTATACCATAGAAGAGAAAATCCTTATTTTCGATATATATATATATATATTTAATATATACACCCAGAGAAAAAGCTACAAAACCATTTTTAAAAAAATTCTACCCATATTATGTTTAATTTAACCAAATCATTGTCGCCGACAAGCATATTATGGTTAAATTAGTTTCTTGAAAAATAGTTTTGTTGTTTGCAACCATAATAAAACATGGTTTTCTCTGCTATATAAGATTATGGTAGAATTTTAAAAATGAAAAATGGCCCAAAAAAATGGGCTATTTTTCATATGAAAAATCACCCAAATTTAAAAAACGAAAAATCACCCAACAATAACGAAAAATAGCCCAAAAATGTTGGGCCATTTTTCACATGAAATCAGGCCCAATTTTACATGCAATTTTTTTGGGCGATTTTTCATTTTTTTTTTTTTTGGCGATTTTTCTTTGGGCGATATTTCCTACAGCCTCGATTTCAACTACAATTTTATTAAGAGAAAAAAATGTACTTATTTTTTTGTTTAGAACATCAGAATGGGTTTCTGTTACTGAATTTAGATTGTGCATTTTGCTGAAAAATAACCGATGGATGGATCTAAATCTGAGTAAATTAAATAAAGCCCAGAAAAACTTTATGTTGCCTTTAAAAAATTATTACTGTTTAAGCAGAATTTCGATCCAAAACTATTTTCCTATTGAATCGATACTACGATTCGACCGATTTTAAACTGAAACGGCACACACCGGGGTCAAATGCAGTGATTTTAAGGATTAAGAAAAAAAGTTCAAGTACCGTGAAAACTTAAAGTACTTTATTAAAGTGCACAAAATTCTACATCAGCAGGCGAAAAAAAAATGCCAAATATGTAAAGGTGCTTTTGTAGTGACGCGTTAAAATTAAACATTGTGAGCAAAAAGTGAGAAAATAGGCAAGAAAAAACTTTTTGTAATTATTAAATCTAATTTACCGATAGTAACTTTAAAAAGTAACAAGTATAGCCATGTAACCGTCAATCTGAGGTATATATTCAAATGTTCGCTTAAATTTGTAAAAAAAAGTCTTTTTGGAAGTGCTTTTATTTTTTAAGTTCACATGAGAAATGCAAAAAAATGGATTTTACAATTGGGCAGAGATTTTAACCTTATTTAAAAGGGGGTTGTAGGAAAAATCGCCCAAAGAAAAATGGCCCAAAAAAATTCCATGTAAAATTGGGCCTGAATTTATATGAAAAGTGACCCAAAATTGTTGGGCTATTTTTCGTTATTATTGGGTGATTTTTTCGTTTTTTAAATTTGGTGATTTTTGATTATGAAAAATCACTCAAAAATATTATATGAAAAATAGCAGATTTTTTCAGGCCATTTTTCATTTTTAAAATTTCGTCAAAATCGTACATACTATTTGTCTAAATCATTCATTATTACTATACGTCGAATTCCTAAATGTTATTTATAAAAATAACGGAACATATTGCAAAAAGGTGGCATGTCATAACGTCCAGTGTCATAGTGTCCGTGGACAAACTCGAAAGCATAGCCGGCTTTTGGCCGGGCGCAAGGATTTTCTTCTCTTTGATAAAACAAGTACCGGCTTCGCTAACTAAAGATTCTCTGCACAGACGGCCTTCGGCAAGGATTTTCTCCTCTATGGTAAACCAAAACCGGCTTCGCTAACTTAAGCTTCTCTGCATAGCCGAAGTCGGCCTGTCACACCCGAGCCAATCTTTGATCCTGGCGGTAAGCATTTTGTATAACGTGGTCCACTATGATGACCTACAAATTCCCGCGAATGCGATTCAAATTTTCGCGGCCGGGTCTAAAACACTGTATGGTGTCGGTTCTGGCATATACTCCGAGCAGCTAAACTGGAGCATTCCTATAAGGCTGCCGGACCACTGCAGTGTCATCCAGGCCGAGATAATGGCCATCCACACAGCCGCGATACGCATCCGGTACGGTGAAATATCTGGTAGGGATATTCACATTATTACCGATAGCAAGGCGGCCATAAGATCCCTGGAGAATGTGTTCATCACATCGAGAATTGTCCGAGAATGCCGGATGTCTCTGGAGGAGATAGCGAGACAATCACTGGTCACCCTTAATTGGGTCCCCGGACACAGGGACATACTGGGGAACTGCATGGCGGATTCGTTGGCGTATGCAGGCACCACCTTGAATGGAGACGGTTCAACCAGGAAAATCTGGCCCACCATAGATGAAAAAACGACACGACGGGAATTACAGCTGTCCAGACATCATCTTAGAAACCTGATTACGGTTATAACTGGCCACTGGCACCTTGGGAGGCACGCCCAGAGCCTGGGGCTCCCTTACAATGACTTATGTAGAAGTTGCGGCGAGGAGGAGGAGGAAGAGTCAACGGAACATCTTTTCTGTAATTGTCCGGCATTCGGAGATCTAAGACTCAAAATGTTTGGTCGAAGAGCCCTTGGGGACAAAACTTGTCTCTCTGATGTTGAATCGGCCGGATGGCTGCGTGGGAACACTAGCAGCCAGATAACGTAGGACCCGCAACCCCGGTGCTGATAGACTAGCGAGCTAACCAGCTAGCCTTCCAGTATTATTCTCATCAAATAGAACTGCTGATGATCTCTTTGAATATATTCCGGATGCCTCCTTTAATATTTTGTGAAGATTGAAATTGTGTGTAGAATTTGTAGTCTTTCAATTTCTTGGAATTGTCTTTTTATTTGCGCATTTTTTGGGACCCGAGCTTCGATTCTAATTTAGGTAGAGTTTTTTGTGCACATGTTTGCTTCGGTCATTTCTAATTTCTTGCATTTCGTCCGTCATCCATGTCTTTTTTTTTTTTTTTTTTTTTTTTTTTTGATGAAGAATTCTTAACACATTAAAAAAAAAATAAATAACATTTAATGCACCACGGCAGGTTTGTAAGCTTGAATATGAAAAAATAACTCCCTACTTCAATCAATCTTTCTACACTCAAAATATTATGTAGTTAAATTCTAACGAAAATTCATTTGCAACAACTTAAATTTCACTTAAAAAACGGATAATTTACATTTCATTTAAAACAAATGATTTTTACATTAATTTTTAAATTTTTTGAACAACATATTCCTTAAAATTCAATGATTTTTACTATTAAAAAATATATTTTAAACGACAAAAATCAAACTACATAACAAAAATAATACGATAAAACATTATATTTTGGTAGTTTGTTTTTTGAACAACAAACATAAATGTTACAAAATAAAATTATTCGAAAAATAACTATATTTTTATTCAATTTTAACATAACAGAAAACGAACCTACAATGAGTTACTGTAATAATTTTATAAGTGTAAATATGATTCAAGAAAATCCGTACGGTGACAAATAATACCGCTTCGGTTTGATTGATTTTTCTTTTGAGTGTATATTTATTTATTATCTAGTTAGTAAAAATTGCTTAGCCCTTGTGTTAATACCCAACTTTATCCACGTTGTTTAGCACCCGGGGTACGCGGGTACCCATATACTATAATGTATAAATAATCAATATTTTTATGAAAAAAAAATAAATTTTTAAAATTTTTAGAGGCTTATTAAATTATATTTATGTTAAAATATGATTTTTAAACTTTGTTTTGCACAATGGCTTAAATCTTAAACTTCTTATACAGGACAGTATTTTTTAGTATAACAGTTGAACATTTTTGGTCATACATGATATGTAAATTAGACTTCCCCGTATTATAATACTAACGCTTTGGAAACTAAACTTATGTAGTTGTATGATAAAGAATTTAGTTTCTGGAATTTTTAAGCAGTT
Organism: Pollenia angustigena; assembly: GCA_930367215.1. NCBI lineage: Eukaryota > Metazoa > Arthropoda > Insecta > Diptera > Polleniidae > Pollenia > Pollenia angustigena. Next base: position 123,817,186 of record OV884058.1, read on the forward strand.
CAAACGTGTTTGTGTTATCCCATTAAGTGTATTGGGTACCAGGCTACCCGGGTGCGCATGATGCGATGGTTAAAGTTTAAGCAAATTTTTTTGAGTATTAAAGGAGCAAAAAAATAAATCTAGAATCTGAATTTGCTTTCTTTTAAGTTAAATAACGACGATCCAAAAGCTTGTTTAAAAATGTTAATTCTTACTACATTTTTTTCGTGTAAATATACCTGGGTGGGTACCCCGGTACCCGGGTATTAACACAAGGGTTACAATTATTACATTCAATTAAAAAGCTTTTCTTTAATTATTTTAAATTTTTTAGTTTTAATTCAAAACTTTTAAATAAATGAATAGTATTTTCAACAGCTTTAATAAATTATTTCTCATGGTGAGTAACATTTACCCCCTTATTCATAAAAAATATTTCAGTTTTATAAGAGGTTTATTAAACAAATTTTCATATAAATTTAATCTTATTAACATGAAATATTTTTTAAGAATAAGGCCTTTATTATATAAATTTTGATATTATTCGGATGTGTATTCTTAGTCAAATTACAATCCTCAAAAGCTTTTTTTACTTCAATAGTCTTATTCCTTCAATATTTTCCGGGAATATTTTCTATGTACTATCAGAATTTTCGTTTGTATATTTCGGTTACGAGGCTTACATAAGCTATCTTTTGGCTAACAATGAAGTAAATTTTAAAGAAAATTTATCCAACTATTAGATACCAGCAGAATGTAATACATTTTCTGGCCCGCTACGGCCTTCGTCAGCATTCGTTGTATCTTATAACTCGATAGTGCCTGTTGTACATTTTATGTTTTTAACTTAATTATTTTAACAAATAGAATATGGGAATTTATTTCTCATGGTGGGTAACATTTATTACCTAAATTTTCATATTATTCGAATGTGTATTATAAGTCAAATTACAATCCTCGAAAGCTTTTATACTTTAATAGTCAAATTCCTTCAATAAAGGGCTCAGTAAGAACTGAAGTAAATGTTTCCTTGAAGGCACTTTTGCAATTATTGAAACTGAAATTCCCTCCACTAGCGCTTAACGTTAGCCATAGCAAACCCTGTTTACGAATCGTTTTTTAAAATGTATGAAAACAGTTATACTCGCCCGTTTTTACATGCGGTGAATAAAACGCTTTCTGTGTAAACAATCTATTGCTTCAAAGTGGGAACAGGCCATATAAAGTTCTTATCTTCCGTAAGCGATAAGTAGCGAAACTTTTGCGTTACTCCCTTGCAAAAAGCTCCATTTTTTATTGGGAAAGCTAAAGCTGATGGATATTAAATCAACTAAATCTACCAGTATGTCAACAGCTACATACCCGGGTATTATATATATTTTAAAAACGCTGTATCTCTGAAAGTGGCTATATAAAATTATAGATAAATATAACACAAATAAAAGTTTACATATATGGTTACTTAAATTCAAAATTACAAACTTTTTTAGTTTGGCCTCGGAGCAAGCTTCTTAACTTCCCTTTCTTATTAAAATAGGTTAAACATACAATATACAGTACAAATGTGAATACAAATTGAAATTGAAACTACAGAAAAAATATGTCTTCTTAAGCAATAATTACTTTTCCCGCTTGAAAAATAATCTTTGACATTTTAATATTTTGACAATATAAGTGTTGCCACTTCAACAAAAGTTTAATAACGAGGTGCGGCTTGGCAGTGGCGGTAACACTGGTTTTTAAATAAAATTGGACAAATCAGACCATGGATGTGGAAATTTTTTAATTCATACTAGAGTTGTCAACCGATTAAGAATAATTCGATTAATCGATCAAATAAAACCAAACTCATGTTCGAATAATTTCAAAACGACGATTTTCGACTAACGAATAAATCGATTAATTAATGCCGATTAATCGAACAATTTTTTTTATTAAAAAATTAATTAAATAAAAGCTCAGAATTTTATTTATTCTCATACGTTTTTAGTGATTTTATACAAAATGTAGGAAAGTTAAAAAATATTGTTGCCATAGCCCTGGTTGTAATTAATCTCAATGTTTAGTAAGCAAAAAACGTGTTGAGTCTTATTGTATTTTATGTTCTCATTATCAAATCTTAACAACCCTACAAAAAATGAATGAGCGAGTAGTCACATTTTTCATTTTGGTGTTAAGAAAATGATAGAAAGAAATGACCGAAAGTGACCGAAAACTTTATTTCTTTCTATCATTTTCTTAACACCAAAATGAAAAATATGACTACTCGCTCATTCATTTCTTGTAGGGAAACAATTGAGTAGGTGAGTTGCAAAACTCGTTCGTTACGATGCGATATGACAATTGATTGTAACAGTTCTTTTAGCGCTTTATGAGAAGAAATAAACTAATTGTATCAATGTCCTCTTCCATGATTTTAGCACGGACATGCATTGATGCAATCAGAATATTTCGTCTTATAAAGCGCCAAAAGAACTGTAAGAATCATTTTCCATCTCGTATTTTTAATTTTGTAACAAACGAGTTTTGCAACTCATCTTCTCAATTGTATTAGCTGTTTTATTTTTAAATCAAACGTTAAAAAATTTTCAGGAAAGGGAGTTTTTCAATTTCGGGTGAAAAATTTAGAAATAAACAAAAAGCTTAAAGTTACGTTCACAATCAAAAAAACAATTTCGTTTTTCCTTCTATCTTTTTCGTTCCCAAAGTATTTCATATATTTTCCTTTCATTTTTAGAACAAAAATGTAACTAAATTTTTTTTAAAAATGCAACTAAAGTTGACTCAACTAGAACTTCAGCAACAATTTGTATGAAATTGTTTCTAAGGTTTAAAATAATTTTATTTAGTTTCTAATGAAAATTTTAACAAAATGTTTACAAAAATAAAAATAAATGCATAATATTGTTGTGGCTAAAATTTGCGAACGGTTTCTTGATGCAAAATGTGTGTGGTTGCAAAAGAAATTGTTGCTCTATTATGAAGACCAAGTGAAAATGTTTTTTTGATTGTGAACGAATCTTAAAAATAAAGAATTGATTAATATAAATCATATCTTGAAAGTAGAAATTGTGTTATTGTATTATCAGCCTGTTCATGGATTTCGAACGTCATCGTTCGCATAGAAAATTAAATTTAAAACAAAAACAAAATTCGAACATTCTTCGAAGTTTGTTTTTGTTTTTAATGTAATTTTCTATGCGAACGATGACGTTCGATATCGTTAAACAGGCAGTATATTTTTTTTACATTATCCGTACCATTTTCGTAAGGGTCACAATATTACCATTAAAAACGATGTAGTGGAAGATAATCCAACGACATCAAGTAATGCCGAACTTGGTCCAATGGAAAAATACATTAATGGCCATTTTCTCAATGTATAGACAAACTGTCTGTTACTTAATGTCAACTTAAATTTATTGGACCGATAAACGGTCCGTTAACGATTTTGGGTTTCTCAATACACTGACAAAAAATATTGTTTTCAGCTGGCAACGCCACTCAAAATACATGTAAAAGTTGGAAGTCAGCTGATTGAATTTATCTGTACGGCAAATAAAAGGAAAAAAAATAATTGGCAGATGAGTGCCGGTTAGCTTTGCGATAAAATCGAAGCAAATGAGACATTGAGAAAACCAAATTTCTTTAATGTGCAGTTTTTCGTTGGGAAAAAAGATAATCGCCTAATGAGAAAATGGCCATAAGAGAGACAGCGGCTGTTCGATAGAAGAAATTGTAGACAGAAGTTTGGCTGAAGATGGTAGGTCTGCCAACGCCTTTCGAAAATCCAGAGTAATATCGGATACGATACAAAGATATGGAGTTAAGATGAAAAATTTTATTCATCAAAAAAAGAAGAAGTCATAGCGAATGGAAGATTTTCCATAGTAATTTTTTTGTAAAAATAATTTTTTTATTCGTTATTCTCATCGATTAATCGAATAATTTTTTAGATATAATCGTTTGGTCGAACAAAGTTGAAAGGCGAATATATGACGATTCTAATTCATACCCTCGACGAGCAATTAACAAGTGTTTGCTAAAAAGTCGCTTATTGTTAATATTCATACATGAAAGCAAAGACAAAATGCACAAGCCTCTACTAAAATTTTTGTTATTTTAAGTTTTCATGCATAAAAACCAATCGGAGTAGAAAAAAACACAAACAAAATACTAATAAAACAAAAAAGAAATGTCCTTAGCAACGTGTGAATTCGCATATAAAATGTGCATACCGGGGAATGCTTGCTGTTGACATAAAGGATAAAGAAATCTGTTATGAAGAATGTTAATGGTATAAAAATGTGGTTATTTCAAATTTTTTCTACGATCTATATATTAAAATTTTTCACTGAAATCAAAAACTTAATTTTGTTGAGTGTAGCTTAACTCTAAAACTGGTAATCGCAAACTTTTAAACACGCATTTTCTAAGTGCATCTTAAATAGGTTAAGTCTTTAAAATCTTATTGCGTTAATTCTGCCAATTCAAAATAATTTAAATTTAAAAGACTTTAAAAACTTAAATTTTTGTTAACACGAAAAAAAAATAATTTTGCTTTAACAAATTTACAAATCCCAGTACTGAATTACTAAAGCCGATCACGTAGTCCCTAATACCACATAAATTAACTTTGTGGTTTAGAGGCCTAGAAACGTAGATTATTATATTTGTGAGAGAAGTGGTAGCAGAATTACAAAAGTTTATTGCAAGTTCGTGATAACAAATCTTGATACGAGCACAATCAAAAACTTTTTCTCATTTTCTTACACACTTTCTTTGTTGTCTTGTCATAAATATATTTTGCATATTGTTTTTCTTCTTTATTAAGGTTTAAATATACATTTTTTTAATGAAATTAAATAGTTAAAAGAATTATTTTTATTGATGAGATCCAAAAAATTTGCATTTAAAAAAAGATTTTTTTTATTTTGAGCAAAATTTATATCCACAATGTTTTCTAAGACAATCTGTTTTGCTGTTTTGAAATGTAAATTTAGTCACTTTTTAGTTAATAAAAATTTAATACTACTTAATACTATGTTTCCACTGTGAGCAAAACAACTTGTTTTGAGCAAAACGTGTCAATGTTTTTCCATTATGTTAAAGTAGTTTCGGATTTCGAATTTTCGACTTGTTTGTCTTAAAGTTTTTCGTACATGAAGAATGTATAGAAAAACAAGTATCAAAACACTTGATTTGCTGCAAAACTAGTTTTGTGGCCAAACAAATGCAAGTGGAAACGTATTATAAGTTGGTTTTAAGCGACATGTGGCTTTGTCAGATGTAAATTCAATAATTAACTGACCCGCAAATCTGCCAAGTTGACAAATCATCGACTTAGAGCGTTAACCTGCTCACTTCCTTCTAGAAAATTTTACTGGGCAGATAAAAAACCTTTCATACAAAACCTTTCAGACCGCGATCGATTGCACTGATTTTTCTTTAAGTTTGTTTTACTAAAAAAAAAAAAATGATAAATTGATGCAAAAACAATGTGTTTCTGCTTAAAATTTTAACGAGAGGCATAAACTGTGCGTGTCCTGATAATCCTTGTAGGATATAAAAATGGTAAGACCTAAAACTTGATTATATATTCGTACGATATAGAGCCTATATATTCCAAAAATTATGTAAAAATTCCCAGCAGCTTAACGACAGGTCTAAAAGGGATTTATATATTTGGTTTATTTTCAAATATTCTTTAGGGTCCTAGATTGGTCGTACACGTCCTTCTTAGTCGATGCGGAATCTTTATATCTCTCCAGCGGTACATATCAAAATACCATATGATTCAACAAAAATCCAACAAAAATTGAAATTCATTAAAAACCAACCAAAGAAATTATACACTGAAAGAAAAATGCTTCATATATTTAATGAATCATTTTCATAAAAAAATGTTTCTTGGGTAAATGAAAATTTTCATTGTCTAAATGGAATTTCATAGTTATAATGAAGTATTTTCGTTGAAATCGCTTCATTGGATTTCGTAATTACGTTAAAAATTTTCATTAGATATATGAAAACTTAAGTTTGTCCAAGTTGAAAAAAAAATTTTAATTGGGAACATAAAAAAAAAACAATATAAGTATATTCATAAATTCATACAGAATTATACTTTCCTTAAAAAATGTTTAATTGTTAATCAAAAAATGTAAGATTTAAATATTTCATACATCTAATCAAATTTATGAAATCAAAATTTTTTTTATAAAAGTAGCATATTTCAATTATGCTTTCAGAAAATCGTAACTTTTTTGGTACTTTTTTACAAAACATATTGCATTTTGCAATTTTTGGTACTAAAATGGGGGGGGGAAATAGTACCAAAATGGGAAGTACGGAAATTTAATATCTTTCTTCAGCTTTTTGGTTCTACAACTGGTATTTTTTTAAATATCGTTAATATTTGAGCTCAAAACATAAAATTCAACATGCAATGTCCTGAATAAATGCTTTATATCTCAGAAGCCACAAAAAATGTCGCTAAACAGATTTTGGATTCAAAAAGGAGGAATTCAAAATATATATACCCCATACCTTACTCAATCTTTTTAAAAATGGTCGGTAGGTCAAACATATTCTGACCTGACGATATAAAAAATTAAAAAAAAAACGAACAAAAAAGTTCTTTAAAGTGAATAAGAAGTTAAACAAAATTTAAACATATGAGTTTTAAAGATCAGGAAACGTGGCAGCTATTAGACGCTATATAGGAGATATATCAAAGTCTCTACCGTTGGTCGTTGACTCTCGTTAGAATTTGAATGCCAAAAGACATTTTCTTAGGATTTACTGCCAGCTCCATCTGTAAAAGCTAAAGAGTCGTTACTTTTGCCATATTAAAATCTATTATAAAATAAATATATTCAGTGGTCTCCCGATAATTCGTTATCGCAAGGGACCGGCCATTTCTTATGAATTATAGAGGTTTTCGATTTAGCGGGGTTTCGATTTAAAGGGATTAAAATAAAATAAATACGAATTAACGGGGTTTTCAATTTATTTGCTTAAACGATAAAAAAAAACATTGTTAAAAATATATTACAAAATAAATATAACAATACAAAAAATAGCAAATTCATTTTTTAGCGTAAAATACGTTTAATTTTAACAGTGCTGCTGTTGTTTTTATTACGAATTATGAGTGGTAGTTAGCAAACAATTACGATTTATAAGAGATAAAGAAGATTTTATATGAAAAAAAAATTACGAATTAGCGAGGGGACTCAAATGTACGGAAATTTTACGAATTAACGAGATTTTTTCAAGGACCGACAGTTTATTACGACTTATCGAAAATTAAGATTTATTGGGGTACGAATTATCAGGATTTGACGGTACCTTAACATAAAAAAAAACTTTTATAAAAAATATTCTTTCTTGACTTTAAAAACTATTAGCAGCAACTACAAGTTTGTGGTTGTCAATATGTTAACAATAAAGCAAATGAAATAGCAAGCTGTAAGTCGACAGTTGCCATAAAATTGGCAACTAGCAACGAAACTTCAGTTGTGTTGTTATCCGTAATCGACCCAATAGTAAACCCTCAATCACCACAAGTGGTGGTGGAGGGTATATAACAATCGGAAAAAGTGAGAAAAATTGGGATTCAAAATATTCACATCCGATTTTGAAGTGCGTTACGCGTGTAAAGAAATGTGCATGACTTATAAACTTATGTGCAGTTTTTCAAACATGTTTTTTTTATAGAAACGAGTTCACTTACTGAAGGGTCATCTGTCACTTAAATTTGAAAAAAAAAAATTTTCCCAAAACGTTTTTTTTTTCATAAATATTGCATTGTGCTATCTAACACACACGTTTTTTTTTTCTTTGTAAAAAGTGCTATATACATAAAAAAAAATTACTTCATATAATAAAATGATAAAAATTTTTATTACAAAGTAGATATATTATACATCAAAATGTTGGGAATTGTGTCTAGATTTCATAAACTAATATAATTTTTAAATTCGTTGTAGAAATTTTGCAAAAAAAAAAAAGCTGCAAAAAATTGGTTTATGAGTTTTTGTAAAGAATATAAATTTTAATTTATCTAATAAAATCTTTGTTAGCTAAATATATTTTTTAATGCTTAATACAATCCAGCTCAAAGTATTAATAAACATACAAAACGAATCCCACATTTCCCAAAAAACAGCCGATATTTCCCAAAAATGTGTGTTTTTTAAAAATATAATGGCTACCAAGCACGGTTCTTAGTATTCATATCGCACAGTTATAATAAGCATATCGGATCAAACAAACTCGAACGAGTCGCCCAAAATAGGACCGTCCGAATGAAACACCTCAGTGGAAATCATGCCAACATTTACATGATATTATACAAATAAAACTGTTAAGCGAATGTATTTGTATAATATCTTTAGTTTTTCTAAAATCTTTGGATGAAGTTTCCTGATGATCTGGCCTAGGCAACCAGTGAAATGCGTATAGGAATAGCTTATCCAATAACAATAAACTTCAGTGTTTTTATCAAAAATAAAATTTGGGAATTAAGCACGACAAACAAAATCTTGTTGATAATTCACAAAAAATATTTAAAAAAAATTATGATAAATTTGAGTCTTATATTTCTAAAATACTAGACCAATTATAAATTATGAAGAACTATTTTTAATATCAAGCTAAAATTAAGAATTTAGGATCGTTTTTAGTTTTCGTATACCCGAGGTGTCCTTATTTGGGAACCAATAGTACCTCTCCTGCTATGTCTATAGATCTCAAATACAAGACTTAAGCTTAAATTTGAGTCTTATATTTCTAAAATACTAGACCAATTATAAATTATGAAGAACTATTTTTAATATCAAGTTAAAATTAAGAATTTAGGATCGTTTTTAGTTTTCGTATACCCGAGGTGTCCTTATTTGGGAACCAATAGTACCTCTCCTGCTATGTCTATAGATCTCAAATACAAGACTTAAGCTTAAATTTGAGTCTTATATTTCTAAAATACTAAACCAATTATAAATTATGAAGAACTATTTTTAATATCAAGCTAAAATTAAGAATTTAGGATCGTTTTTAGTTTTCGTATACCCGAGGTGTCCTTATTTGGGAACCAATAGTACCTCTCCTGCTATGTCTATAGATCTCAAATACAAGACTTAAGCTCGGCTACAACTTTTTGATTGTCACCTCAAACTGCATTCCAATCGGACCAACCGTTTATAAAATGGCTCCACGAAAAGCCCCCAATGAAATAACGCCCAGGAAATAGCCCCCAATGAAATAATCCCCAAAAAATAGGAAATAACACCCAAAAGCAGTGAATGAAATAACATCGAAAAATAAATTAAATAAACCCCAAAACGAAAACGAAACAACCCCAATTATTTTGATGTTATTTCATATGAAATAACACCCAATGATGAAAATGAAATAACCCCCAATGAAATCAACCCCATAGCAACAAAAATGAAATTATGCCCAAAATTCATAAAAGAGTCCGTTTCACCAAGGATTTCATGAAGTCAATATGGACCAACAGCAAAGTCGCAAAATTATTGAAATGAATCGTGTGGAGGCCCACAGGCGTCTTCTTAATAATAAGGATATATTCTGCTCAAAAATATTGCTGTAGTTATTTTACCCGCCCGTAGATCCTTGTAGCCCTGCTCTATTTTTGCAGTTCGGAAGACAATTTGCCTTCTACGTTTGGCCTTTACACGGGGGGGGGGGGTGCTTTTTAACCATGGGAGGTAAGGCCTTAATGGCTTCTTTATTGCTCAATTGAATGGGAGATAAAGCCGTTATGGTCTTATCGCCCAATCATTGAGAGGTAAGGTCATATTTAAAATTTTGCGAAATGAGAGATATAGCCATATTTTTTTTCACAAATGAGAGACAAAGCCATACTTTTCCAGAATAGTGTTACGCATGGTGTCAACATTCTGTAAAAGGGAAAATCCTTAGTTATCATTTAAAGACATTTTTTTATTCTTGTGACGCACGCAGGAAAACTTCATTCAGCGAAGCCACCTGCCGCGTCCTACTGGAGGAAAAAATCCCTAAGCACGGCCGCAGGCCGTCATGCAGAAAAACTTTAGTATGCGAAGCCAGATTTCAATACTTAACTTTGGTGTTAAAAATGAAATAACCTCCGAATTAAAAATGAAATATCACCCAAATTAAACACGCTATGAAACAAGCCCCGAATTTTAAAAATTTGTTGGGTGTTATTTCATTGGAGATTATTTCATAATTTGAAAACCCCAAATGAAGAATGAAATAATTCCCAAAAAAAATGAAAAACGGCCCAAAAAAATTGGGAGTTTTTTCATATGAAATAACACCCAAAAATTTATGAAAAAAAAATTGGGGAATATTTCATTTCTCGTTTGGGCGTTATTTCATTGGGGGGCTTTTCGTGGAGCCTATAAAATATAGAATTATTTAAATGTTTTCCAAATTTCCCTCACTGTGCAGCGATCATATAAAAAGAAGCGAAACCCTTTCAATCTGGTCCACGTTCTTTTCAACTAAGCAAACGGATGCATTTCCAAATCATTGAAGTCTGCTATTTCGCAAAAATATCATTATTTTTATGATAGTTTAAAATATGTGAATAAAGTTTAATTATTTATTGCTTTTCAATAAACGTAAGTGTAAAATTTTAACTTAATTTTGAGTTCTGTTAACATGATAACGCGTTTCTTTAAATTTTACTAATTATTTTTATAAAAATTCGTGTAACTTAAGCTAAAGTCTCAAATAGTTTTCATTCGTGTAACTTAAGCTAAAGTCTCAAATAGTTTTCATTATTTTAATTTTTGTTCAAATAGTGCTATCTGCTTATTTCAATGTTCAAATCGATAAAATTTTAATTTGTAAATAGTGCTATCAGACATATAAGCGCCAATATCTGGAATTAAGAAAAAAATTAACATTTGTATGATTTAGACATTGTTTTTTAATAACATAAAATAAAGTTTAATTAATACCAGGGCTGTGGAGTCGTCAAGAAATAGTTATAACTCCGACTCCGACTCCTTTTGCTGTAATTTTTTAAGTACGACTCCAACTCCGACTCCAACTCCGACTCCTACTCTAACCTATCATTATTTATGAGACTAGTTCTTATTTGACTTTAAACTCTTTTAATTTGTTTTTTAATTCAGTACCTTTTAAATGGTTAAATATAGCAAGAAAATTATTCTGTAAAACTTTCAAATCGATATTTTAATTCAAACGTGCCGCATTGAGCTTTAACATATGAGGAGGAAAGCTCGAAAAACATATAGCGCCCGATTAAATAGACCAACTGAGCTCTACTTTTTTGATTCTACAGTGTTATGTCATTCTTGACTAATAACTCAACAGTTGAACATTTTAAGCCAACTGTAATATAGAAAAACTAGATGACCCGTGCGAATATTTCGCACCGTTAGTTGTAATTTTTGTAACATAAAATTAAAACAATTAATAGAAATTTTAGTAACTTCAATACATTTTAAAATATAATTTTTATCAATGAAAATATTAATTTTTCAATTTCTAATTATTTTTCGTCATTAGTGTTAGAAATAAGCTTTAAAATGAGATATCATTCATTAAATTTGATGCGGTGGTATGGGAGATATTTGCAACCGACAAAAAAAGTGGTTTAGAAATAATATATATGATGATAATGGATTTAATTTTGGAACCACCGATTTTTGTTACGAACTTTCGAAAGATATGAGTTTTGATTCAAACCTATGGGATCATTAAACTTAAGTATATTTTAAAAGTTATATTTATTTATTAAATATATGCAAACAGTGCTAAAAAATGTAACAAAAGTTGTGTAGGGAAGAGATAAACACACCAATTCACATCTGTTGGAATTTATAGATGTGTGAATTTCCATAAGTTCTATCTAATGCAGCTTTCGAGATAGAAAATTTGAAAACAATGCCAAGTCCAATTTGCTAAGACGTTAAGGGCACCAACGTAATTCACCTTGAAGGTTAGAACTTAAAATTTAGTTTACTTAAGGCTAGATTACACTATTATACTTTGTATTAATACATGTCAAAAACTCAAGTAATATGACAAAGTGTGATAGTGTGAATGCAATGTGTCACTAAAATGACAAGTATTATGAAAAAAGTTTGACATCCCATACGACTTCATCGTTTTTTGAAAAATTTCAAAACAATAATACTTTTCATTGGATCAGGGCTGCATTTAATTTCATGTGTGAGTGTTTATACTTTGTGTGATGGTCTGAACACAAACTGTCATGTTACATTAGATTTTTTGACAGTCGCAACAAAACGCATTAGATTTCTATCTCACAAAGTATTATGGAATACGTAAGACTTGTGAGATAGTGTAATCTAGGCTTTAATGCTTTCACCACAGGAGCTACAGCAGATTTCAAGTCATATATCGGAACATGGCTACAAAAATATTTGTTAATATACGATAAATAAAAAACAACAAATTTTTAACTTCCTTAATTCGGCTCTATTTCATTAGGGAAATCTTGGCGAAATTCAAACAGTGAACCAGCGAGTTTTGTTACTGAAATTTTAGGGCACATAAAAACATAGAAAAGGACATGCTTCGATACAAGCTATATATTTCTCATAAATTGCTAAAAGAACTGTCAAAATAAGATGTTATCTCAATTTTTCTAACTCCCCTACTCATATGAAAAGTATACTGGTCATTATCTTCTGACTTCACAAATTCAAAAAGTAGACCCTCTTATTGCCAATTCCACCAATTTATTTAAATATCAATTTATGTTTAAAAATCGTTTTTTTTTTTTATGTGGAATAAAAATAATATTATATGAAAAATTATATTTAAATATGAATTGATATTTTAAAAGAATTGCTGAAATTGGTCATTAAAATTTTTTTATTTTGAAAAATATTAGAAAAAATTTTAATGCCAAAAAGTCGGAGTCGGAGTCATTAGTGTTTGTGGGTACTTTGACTCCGACTCCGACTCCGGTACAAAAACCTCAACTCCGACTCTTCAACTCCGACTCCGACTCCACAGCCTCTAATGCCCGTTTTCACAACTTACCGATAGCTAAAGGTTGGATTTTATCGGCCGTATAAAAAGTGTTCCATTATTACAACTTTACTTTAACCTACCAGGTAGGATGTACCTTAATTTACTTTATCGCCCAGTTTATGTTAAAGTAAAGTTTTAATAATGAAACACTTTTTATAAGTCTACTTTTAGCTATCGGTAAGTTGTGAAAACGGGCCTAAGAGCTATCGAAAAAATCAGTTTTTTCGCTCACCTGTAAAATTGAGATTTTTCTGATAGTACTATTTGAAAAATAACCCTCGATATATAAAAGAGTTGCGTGAGTGACTGACTCATTCATCATCGCCCAGCCCAAACTGCTGAGCCTAGAAACTTGAAATTTGGCCTAGCGATTGGTCACTTCCCAAATCGATCCACTAAGACGGGATTTTTCGAAATTCGAATGTTAAGGGGAAACGGGAAAATTCGGTAACCTTATGTCCCAAAACTAAAAAGATGCAAAATAAAGTTAATACTTATTGTTGTTCTTTAGAAAAATAAGCGGACAGGTGTCTGGTATTTTTTTGAAATTCGGGCCTATTAGGGAGTTAACGGGTGAAATCTGAATTTTAGTACTTTTTTGCCATCTTTTGAATCAATAAATATAGAAACAAAGTTATTACCACTTGCAAAACTTATCAAAAAAATACGTAAAATAATTTGGAACTTTTTCGAAATTCGAACTTTTAAGGGGTGAAAATCGTAACTATTTTTGGTATTTTTTCACTGAAATTTTTGATACTTTAATGGGCGAAAAAAATAGTACCCAAAAAAGGAAATACGGGAAATTTTCTTTAGCTTGGTTCTACTAAATTAGCGGGTTAAATGTTAGAATTTAAACAAGTGTTAACCTAGAAAAATAAGCTTTGACATAAAAATATGTCTACGAAAAAAAGGAGACGCTTACGAAGTAGCGCGTGTATGCTAGTATAATATAAAACATTCCCATATTATTAAGCGGAATTCACAACTATATGTCCACATATAATGCAAAAAATAGCGTTTTCAGTCCTCGCCAGAGAAATCATTTAATAAGGTTTTTTTCAATAAAAATTTTTATCCTTTATGTCAGAAAATAGCCAGGGAAGAAGTCTTAATTAAAGTTTTCTACCAAAAAAAAAAAAAAGCTGAGCTGACGTGAAGGGTATAAAAAGTACATATGGTTATAGAAAATTGAAAAATAAGAAGAAAAAAAAAAAAAAAATTCGCAAGTTTCCGAGTTGTGGACCTCTGAAGTTTTCATATAAATTTACAAATTCCCTCTACATTTCTGAACGTATATGGCCAATATTGGTATTATTTAAAAGGATTTGAACAGATCTTTCTGGAAATGCAAAATTTATTTAAAACTTTTTAACCCTTTAGCTCCTAATACAGTTTTTACAAAATTTATATCAAAATGTTACGGAAGTGCACTAGGTAATAAAAATGTAATCAAATAAACCCCAGCTTCTCTAAATAAAGCCTCTCTGCATAGAAGGCCTTCGGCCGGGCGCAAGGATTTTCTCCTCTATGGTATAACAAACACCAGCTTCGCTAAATAAAGCTTCTCCGCATAGCCGGCTCCTTAATCCTTAATGGATTAATAATTTTTAAATAAAATGTTTATAATCCAAATTTTTTAATATTTAATATTTTTAATTATGCTAAAGTTAATCAAATTCAATTTTCATTAAATTATTTTTATGAAGAAAGGATTTTTACAACATGAAATTAATTAAAATTTATTGATAATTTTTCATTCTTGACTGAAGCTGGGCTCGAACCCAGTCGTTTTTATGGACAGGTTACCCTTACAAGTTTCGATTGCAACCACTCAATCTCCTCAGAGGGCTTGCCATTTAACACTCGCAGCCATCGACGACTGCTGACGTCAATAGTCAAACATCAATCCTTAAACCAAATTGTATTTAACCTTTGGTAGATCGAAATTTGCTTTGAATGAAAAAATGTTTATATGTAGAAAAATTTATTCAAATGCTTTTAAATGATACCAATAATGGCTACATACGTTCAAAAATGTAGTGGGAAATCGCAAATTTTGTATGAAAACTTCAGAGGTCCATTGTCATTGTTTTATTTTCTTCTTCTTATTTTTCAATTTTCTATAACCCTATGTACCTTTTTTTATTTTAACTGGACTTAAGCCCAAAAAAATATTTTACCTTGATTTAAAAAGTCAACTTTAAAACTGGACCTTTAGCATTGTGTTCTCTTTTAATTGGTACCTATTGTTATTGAATATCTTTAACCCGGATTTTTTAATCAATCTCACAAACCAGCACTGATTACCCTAGTGTGTGACCGTCCAAATGTTTCTTAAATAACATTATTTGTAAAGAATTTATTCTATGAGCTAAATTTCAGTTATGTATTTTATAAAGCTTTTTTGTAATAGTTCTATTCCTTCAATTTTTCAGAAATGAAAAATGTTGAATATAATATAAAGTAACCTTCGAAAAGAAATAATTCCCAGTTTCTATTATTTGTAAAGGTAATTTATCTTTTGTTTCAAGATCTCGTAAGATATTTAATTGAGGTGTTAAATGAAAGGACCCAAAATTTTAATTATTCTCATTCTCATGTACCATAAAATTGGCAGATTTTTTTATTGTTTTATAAATATTTATAAATAAATTTTAATTAATTTCATGTTGTAAAATTCCTTTCTTCATAAAAATAATTTAATGAAAATTAAATTTGATGAACTTTAGCCTAATTAAAATATCAAAATTTGGATTAAAACCCATGAACAGTTTAACAAAATAACCACAATACTAATTATTATAGTTTTAAATTTACGATAATAATTATTTTGAATATTTTCTTGATATTAGTTGTTTACAGCAATAACAGCATATTTATGTATCTTTAGAGTGCATCACTAATAAATGGACTATATAAGAAGATTTTATTAATCTTAAACGAGTTTATTATATTGCCTTAAGTCTAAAATTGGTGACAAAAACCAAAACCAAAGTCGAACGTAATTCAAAGTTTCGGTAATTTTGGAAAACTTTGAATCATATACGTATTTAAATGATATGACTTAGTTTATTAATCAATTTCTAACAAGAACACATCCTTTATAAAACAATTTGCGTAGCTTAACTTTATTACATAAAACGAGTTATAGCTATGATATTATTTCTTATTCATAACTAATAAAAGTAGATAGAAAATATATAAAACGACGATTAATAGTTATGCATGAGGAGTAACTTTATTTGATTTCCATAATAGTTATAATATTTATATTTTTAAATAAAAATTGGCAATACAAATTACGCTTAAGAAATAAAATAAAAATGTATTTATTATAAGTATGCGCAATTTTTTATAGAATATATGTAATACCTACACACAGAAAAAAATCTATGTAAATAAGTTCAAAACAATGTTGATTTTACATTTTTCAGTAGTGATTTTGCTTTATTGTTGTTTCATGTTAATTTAACAAGATTTTACAATAAATTGCAAACAAGATTTTTTGCTTTTGAAATAACTTTAATTCATGTTAATTTAACATTGCAGTAAAGTTAGAGCAAAATGTAATTAATATTGAAATAACAATCCGAATCACGTGGAATGAAAGTTATTTCAAGTTGAAACAACGTGAATTTCATGTAGAATCAAATTGGTTGGAGTGTGATATAACAGTGTGAATACAACATATGCATTTATTTATGAATAATTCAAAACTCTTACCCCTGTAACACATGTTTCACTTATTTTGCAGAATGGCCCGATTTGGTTTTCGTCATCACTCTACTTTGAAAACATGATGTACTATTTAAGTAAATAATTTAAATTAAAAGAATACGGGAATTATCTTCTTTATATAACATATTTTAAACATGATGCATGTTAATTTAACAAGACAAACTTTTGATTTTAATATAAAACTGGTTTTTATGGATTCAATATTGGAAATTTACCATGATTCTCAATCAACATTTCGTCATGTTATTTTAACATTGGTAAAGGGTGGTTAAATTTCAAGGGCCGATGTTGATTTTGAATAAAACACAAACTATTTAGGAAATTATTGTAATTTTATTTTATTATGATATATTGGTATTACTCAATTATGTATGGAACAAAATATCGGCCAAATGGGTGCCGCGACCACGGCGGCACACCTCCTTCCGATGGTCCAAATTTTCGATGACCCTGAGGCATAATGGAGGTTCTATGCCGTTAATGTGCCGAATTATCTCATCCTTTAGCTCTTGAATTGTTGCTGGCTTATCGACGTACACCTTTTCTTTCAAATAACTTCAAAGAAAAAAGTCCAACGGTGTCAAATCACATGATCTTGGCGGCCAATTGACATCGCCATTACGTGAGATAACACGGCCATTGAATTTGTTGCGCAAAAGAGCCATTGTTCCGTTAGCTGTGTGGCAAGTGGCACCGTCCTGCTGAAACCACATATCGTCCACATCCATATCTTCCAATTCGGGCCATAAAAAGTTCGTTATCATCTCACGATAGCGAACACCATTCACAGTAACTGCCTGACCGGCCTCATTTTGGAAAAAATACGGCCCGATGATGCCGCCAGCCCATAAACCGCACCAAACAGTCACTCTTTGTGGGTGCATTGGTTTTTCGACAATCACTCTTGGATTCTCATTCGCCCAAATGCGGCAATTCTGTTTATTGACGAATCCACTGAGGTGAAAATGTGCCTCATCACTGAAGATGACTTCCTTCGAAAATGCACGATATGCATTTTGATTTGAACGCCCATTTTCATAATAAGTCTGGATAACTTTAACACGTTGTTGGATTGTGTATCTCTCCATGGTTCAAATTGAGTAAGTCTGAAATAGAGAAATGTCAAATAAAATTCGGAAAAAAACTTGGCGTTTAGGTGTGGTTCATATTCAACATCGGCCCTTACAATTTAACCACCCTTTATTTTTTTCTTGTGTATTTAGTCCTTGATTAAAAGTTATAACTTAAAAGGTTTCATTAAACTCTAGCAAAATTAAATCCAAGTCACATATGATTTTTCAATTTTATATACAAATTACATAATTAAAAAATATATTTATATAAATAGTTATAAATAATTTTTTTAAAATTTTCCTATTGTATGGACGTCAAAGTTGCTTTTACGTGGGGCCTTCTATTCGCATTGTACCCATTTACTCTCCAAATATTGTTTTGAATATTATAATTGCCTTGCAAAATTGGATGGCTCTTGTACAGATATACGAATTTAAGCATTAAATTCATATGGAGGGTAACATGTAGATACCCCATATGAATTTAATACTAAAATAATATACTATCTATTCCATCTATATTATTTTGTAGACTGTACCTGTTATAGTTTTTAAGATATAAGAATTTTATTATTTACTTCATACAGGAGGTGCAATGTCCACAATAAGTGATCCGCCCATTTTTGCCTTAAATATTCATATTTGTATTAAAGTAACTCGTACGAAATCCAAATAATTATCCAAATATCACATAGATAGCAAAGTTGCTCTGGCAAAATTTTAGCATTCTAACGTTTATAGGTTTCCAGATTTATTTGAGAAATTTCACGCCTACTTTTGTAAGTCCACCCATTTTTTATCCAAATGTTTATCAGGATGTCAAAGATGAAAGTTCTTTATTTAAAGACATTAGCTGTAATTGGATGTACCACCTCGCCTTCTTGCAGTTTCAAAGCAAAAAATAGCCTATGTTACCTTCCAGACATACAGGAAGGCGCTGTCAAAATTTAAAAAAAATTGGTCCAGCGTTTAGCCGTCTTTAGACTCTAAACAAACACACCCACATGCAAACATTCAAACACATGTTATCATTTTATATTTATAGATTTATTCCCTCCAAACATTTTTGAAATTTTTGGGCGATTGCTTGTTTGGCGATGATTACGCGATCCCATTCAGGGAATACGAATCGCGATACGCAATTCGCGTGGTTGACACATGCGAACGTTTTCGCGATTCGCCAGAGGATCTCATTTAGCTGCCACGCGATGCATCGCAGCGATGTTAGACAGTTTGCCGGCGATACGCGGGCGATGATTCGGCGATGGAAGTTGTTTGCAGCGTTATAAATTAAATAAAACACCACCTTATTTATGAAAAATATTTTTGTTTTAACAGAGTTTATTAAACAGAATTTTATAGATAACTAATTTAATAATTTTTAATTAACAAAAAAAATTTTTTATTTACATAATTACTTGTTCACCACATGTTCAATTTAATTTAAATTTCTCAAATATTTTTTTTCCTTGAAGTGATAACACTGTGCTAGTTGAAAAAATGGACAAGCCGGGCACATGGTGTTTCAATATAATTCGGGAACGCTGAATCCAATGGTGCTTACCGTTTGTTAGGTTAGCTCTTGTTTTCGTGATATACCGTTTTTTTGAAATGGAGGAGGTTGCACAACATATCGTCGCAGGAATTAAAGAACGCTGTAACTGATAAAACATAAAATATTCACCAGAGCCAAAAAAAACCTGTATGAAAGAAAGTAGAAAAAAAGTTCATATCACAAAAACTATACAACTTAAGGTGCATGTAGACGACATGTTTTTTACATCTGACTTTTCAACTTTTCAAGTCACATGTAATTGTGCATGTATGTCAAAATGGCTGTTTTACAGAAGGTTTATAATATTCGGTCACAAACGTACATGTAATTTGCTTCTGACATTGTCTGTGTTTTTTTTTCATAGTTGTTGCAAAAACCAAAATAAAAATGCCGCCACGAAAATTTTTATTTACGCCGTAAAATAATTTAGCCTTCTTAACATATTTTTCTTTTAATTCAAAGATGCCAATTTAGGATATTATAATGAAACGGTTTTTTATATATATTTACAAAAATTCTATTCAATAGTGGGATGATCATTCATATCTCGGTATTGTAAAATAGTAACTTCAGCCGGCTAATAATTCCGTCAATAGTGGACGCCGCTGCCGGTTTCCTCTCGGCATAGATTTCTGATGTCAGATGATTTGTCAGAAGAAAATAGAGCATGCTCTAATTGAAATTTTGTCAGATGACTTTGCATCTGACTTTTACAGAAGCGAAGTTTAAAAGGTAACACACGACATGTATGTATTTTGCAGTGGGAAATTTGACATGTCAGATAACAAAAACATGTCGTGTACGGTCGCCTTTACGATCATGATTTTAAAAACGTATTTTTGTTTTTTTCTCGCTTTATATATTGGCTCTAAACATGTCCTCTCAAGTCTATTATTCCCGGTGATTCTGCGGTTTACAGCTTTTTTTTGCGTAAGTGAATTTTTTTCAATCATCCAAATATGGAACCGGGACCAATCGACGCAGAATTTTTTCCTGATAAAAATTATGAAAAAACTTATTTTCGATTTTTTGTCAGTTACAGCGTTCTTTACTTCCTGCGACGATATGTTTGCGTAACTCAAAAACGCTTCAGCTTATTGAAAAGCTAAAAAACGAAATTCCGCAATAAAATTTCCTTTAAGAAAAGTAAAACTTTTTTCTAATACGCGCAGTCGTTTTAGAAACACAATTTTTTTTTTTTTTTCTGGAAATAACGGTATATCTCCAAAACCAGAGCTATCCTTGAAACGGCTAGCACCACTGGATTAAGCGTACCCGAATAAGGTTAAGACGATAAGCACCAAGCTTGTCTAAAAAAAGTGTATATTTCTATCACAGTGTAATATATAAAATATTCATTATTTGTTTTAGCAATTATTTTGTTTTTTAATTTTATCAATTGGAAATTTACCACAATGAATTCACAATTTTAATCTAATGAACAAAATAAATAATAATTTTTAATATTTTAATTAGGCCTAAGTTCATCAAATTTAATTTTCATTAAATTATTTTTATGAAGAAAGGAATTTTCCAACATGAAAATTAATTAAAATTTACTGAAAATTTTTCATTCTTGACTCAATCTGGGCTCGAACCCAGGCGTTTTTACGGACAGGTTACCCTGACACAATACTAATTGTTGTTAAAGCTAAGGCACGAGCTCTATGTTTGCATTTGTCCTTCAAGTTGTGCTGAAAAGGTCAGCAACAAAAAGAAAGATAAGAAAATGAAAAAAACAAAACAAAATATGTACTTTGAACTTCAAGAAGAATTCTTGACAAAAGTACGAAAAAACAGAAGTAAAGGAAGAACATGTAAAATGAATTAAAATAGATAATCATTCAAAGCAAATTTCGATCTACCAACAGTTAAATACAATTTGGTTTAAGGATTGATGTTTGACTAATGACGTCAGCAGTCGTCGATGTCATCGAAACATGTCAGGGTAACCTGTCCGTAAAAACGCCTGGGTTCGAGCCCAGATTGAGTCAAGAATGAAAAATTATCAGTAAATTTTAATTAATTTTCATGTTGTAAAATTCCTTTCTTCATAAAAATAATTTAATGAAAATTAAATTTGATGAACTTAAGCCTAATTAAAATATTAAAAATTTGAATTAAAAACCATAAATAGTTCAACAAAATAACCACAATACTAATTAATAAATAATAATATTTAATACAGAGTATAAATTAAAATGTTCAAATATAATGCAATTTTCTTAAATACAGTGAAAGCTTCCCTAGGCGGACACCGACCGTCGAAGTGCGCGAGCGCACTGTCGACCTTTATCAAAAAAGTTAAACTAGTGTTTTTTCATAGAATAAGTCACATAAAAACTTTTTAACGCGTTATGTACTTTTAACAAGTAATCAGATGACAATACTTAAAGTAATTTACAAAAAAATTATTGAATCATTTAGGAAAAACTTATTGAAGAGATTAAAAAAAAATACATTATTGTATAAAAAAGTAAGGCGAGACAACAAAAACAAACAAAACAAGTTAGAGTGCTATATTCGGCTGTGCCGAATCTTTGATACCCTCCACCGACAGTTCGAATGTTTAAGGAGTTATATCTGTATGATATTATTATAATAAACTGTGACGATTTGCTATTAATTATGGTTTTAGGCGACAAAACTGTTTTCCGGTAGTAGGGTTTATATGGGGCATAAGGTAAATTATGTACCGATCTTTACGAAATTTCACAGTATCATTTCTAGTCCTTTAAAACTGTGACGTACCAATTTTGGTTATGATAGCATCAATATTTATGGTTTTAGGTGTACTAAACTGTTTTCCGGTAGTAGGGTTTATATGGGGCATAAGGTAAATTATGTACCGATCTTCACGAAATTTAACAGTATCATTTATAGTCCTACAAAACTGTGACGTACCAAATTTTGTTACGCTTGCGTTATTTTTTATGGTTTTAGGCATACTAAACTGTTTTCCGGGAGTAGTGTTTATATGGGGCTTAGGGTAAATTATGGACGGATCTTCAAGAAATTTAACAGCGTGATTTCCAGTCAATTAAAAAAAATTTTTGCAAAATCTTATCTCATTCCGTGCCTTGTTCCAGCATTTATGTTATTTTTTGTAGCAAAATTATCAATTTTTTTAGGTGGTGGTTCCACATTTTGATTCATAGCTCTAGTCCTACTGAACCGATTTTGCTGGATTTCAATCCTAAACTGCTTAGGATAACTACAAGCAATTTCACACTAAGTTTGTTAATTTCTTTTGAGTTGTTCGAAAGTGAGCGTGTTTTCAACAGACGGACAGACGGACAGACAGACGGACATGGCTAAATCGACTTAGAATTACTCAAGGACAGAGAATATGAAGAGATGAATAATAAAAAAGTTTCACACGGAATGACAAACTTAATATACCCTCTTCACAACTAATTGTGGTGGTGGAGGGTATAAAAGAGCCGAAGCTTGGAATTCTATTAGTAAATTGTAAATTTTTTCCGTTTACAAATAAGTAAACAAACAAAAACAAGCTACCAGTAATCGTTTTATTAGCGCGCGTTCTGTAACTTGCCATTTTTCATTCGCTAAAGTTCTTAAGCGCACGATACTTGTCAACGAAATAACGCGTGCTATGTACCTGAATAAAGAGCGACTTAGAAAATCGGCTGCCTGTAGGAGCTGTCCTTTTTAAGAAGCTGGCCGTTACTCAATACTTTTACACTATACTGTACTTAATAAACAACCTGCTTTACTTGTAGCAGTTGTTACTAAGCAAGTAATGCTATTCATTCCTTAAATGTTTTATTGATAGTAATAACTAATTTTTTGAATAATAAAATTAATAGATAAATTTGTAAATGCAACTAAACATTTTGTCTAATGTTAGTTGTTTTTTAACAACAACATAAGAAGATAAATGGCTTAAGAACGAATATTAACTTTAGTTTATAAATTGCTATATTAAATGCAGTCTTATTTTTTTTTGTGGAAAAATGTGTGTTTATAGTAATAAAATATTAAATGGATTTGAATGGTAATTGAACTGAATATGAAAGTGGATAAATTATTTTAAATTGAAATAATCGAATGTTTGAATAAATAATTTTTTTTTTTTTTTATTTAATTTAATTATTCATTTACATTAATGACCTTGTAAAGCCGATAGGGCTTGTCTGCAGGTACAAATTTCAATGCTAAATTTGCTATTACATATAGAGCATTCGTTGCTGGATTGCAAAAATAAAATATATATAAAAAAAAATAATGAAAAAAATGTGTTTAAAAAGTTTTTAAATACAAGTTAATTTTTGGTTCATTGAGTATTTATAAAAAAGGTTTTAAATATTTTTTTGGGCTGTAGGAAATATCGCCCAAAGAAAAATGGTCAAAAAAAATGGCTGTAGGAAATATCGCCCAAAGAAAAATGGCCCAAAAAAATAAATGAAAAATCGCCCAAAGAAATTCCATGTAAAATTGGGCCTGAATTCATATGAAAAGTGACCCAAAATTGTTGGGCTATTTTTCGTTACAATTGGCTGATTTTTCGTTTTTTAAATTTGGTGATTTTTTATTATGAAAAATCACCCAAAAATATTATATGAAAAATAGCCCATTTTTTCGGGCATACTATTTGTCTAAATCATTCATTATTACTATACGACGAATTCCTAAATGTTATTTATAAAAATAAAGGGACATATTGCAAAAAGGTGGCATGTCATAACGTCCAGTGACATAGTGTCCGTGGACAAACTCGAAAGCATAGCCGGCCTATGGCCGGGCGCAAGGATTTTCTCCTCTTTGATAAAAAAAAGTACCGGCTTCGCAAGCTTAAGCTTCTCTGCAAAGCCGGCCTTCGGCCGGGTGCAAGGATTTTCTCCTCTATGGTATAACAAAAACCGGCTTCGCTAACTAAAGCTTCTCTGCCCAGCCGGCTTTCGGCCAGGCGCAAGGATTTTCTCCTGTATGGTATAACAAATACTGCCTTCGATAACTAAAGCTTATCTGCGAAGTCGGCCTTCGTTCGGAAACAAGGCAGATTTTAGAAGCTTTACTTAGCGAAACCGGTACTTGTTATACCATAAAGGAGAAAATCCTTGCGCCCGGCCGAAGGCCGGCTATGCAGAGAAGCTTTAGTTAGCGAAGCCGGTTTTTGTTATACCAAAGAGTAGAAAATCCTTGCGCCCGGCCGAAGGCCGGCTATGCCGAAAAGCTTTAGTAAGCGCTGCCGGTAATTGTTACAACATAGGGGAGATAATCCTTGCGCCCAAAAGTGTTTTCGTTATAAGTTTAATATATGCACCCAGAGAAAAAACAACAAAACCATTTTTAAAAAAATGTTGACCATATTATGTTTAATTTAACCAAATCATTGTCACCGACAACCACATTATGGTAAAATAAGTTTCTTTAAAAATAGTTTTGTTGGTTGTGACCATAATAAAACATGTTTTTCTCTTACATTTGTAAGTTACTAAATTTATATGAATAATAAACACTGTTTTGCAAAATGGGTAATTTTTAATTTCTTTTTTGGGAAAAAATTCGTTTTTTCTTTTTGGGTCATTTTTCATTTTCAATTTGGGCTCTTTTTCGTTTCTTTTGGGCAAAATTTCATATATAGCTTTTTGGGTTATTTTTCATGTTCTTTTGGGCGATTCTTCATTTGGGCGATTTTTCATTATTTTTTTTGGGCCATTTTTCTTTGGGCGATATTTCCTACAGCCAAAAAAAATAATGAAAAATCGCCCAAATGAAGAATCGCCCAAAAGAAAATGAAAAATAACCCATAAAATTAAATATGAAATTTTGCCCAAAAGAAACGAAAAAGAGCCCAAAATAAAAATGAAGAATGACCCAAAAGAAAAAACGAGTTTTTTTTTTTGCAAAACAGTGTTTATTATTCATATAAATTTAGTAACTTACAAATGTAAGAGAAAAACATGTTTTATTATGGTCACAACCAACAAAACTATTTTTAAAGAAACTTATTTTTCTATAATGTGGTTGTCGGTGACAATGATTTGGTTAAATTAAACATAATATGGTCAACATTTTTTTTTAAAATGGTTTTGTTGTTTTTTCTCTGGGTGCATATATTAAACATATAACGAAAACACTTTTGGGCGCAAGGATTTTCTCCCCTATGTTGTAACAAATGCCGGCAGCTCTTACTAAAGCGTCTCGGCATAGCCGGCCTTCGGCCGGGCGCAAGGATTTTCTACTTTATGGTATAACAAAAACCGGCTTCGATAACTAAAGCTTCTCTGTAAAGTCCACGGTTAACGCGTCTGGCTTAAAAATGAGCCGATATAGTTTTTGGACAATGCTGAAAAAATAGACACCCCCGTGCAACTTCCAAAAGTTAAAGAATTTATTTCACATATTAAAGTGCTCTCTCACAGCAGTGAACAGTTTCATAAAATGTTTAAAAACTCAGGTTTGACCAAATATTATATTAAGAAAATATCATTTGGTATTAAAATTTTTTGTGAAACAAAAGATACATTTAATATAGTTATTACAATATTAAAAGAACACAACTATCAGTTTTTTATACACGAGTCTAAGTGTGATAAACCATTCAAATTCGTCTTGTACGGCCTAGACAACAAAAGTGCCGAAGAAGTAATAAAAGAAATGATTTTAAAAAAATATAAATGTAAAGACGTTAAGAAAATTGAAAAAAAGTACAATGAGTATGTTGATACTCTTTACATCCTTATGTAATAAACCTCACAAATGGCTTGGCAAACATGTCAAAATTTTACGTTTGTACAAACATTTTGTGTTGTTAATTGGGGTTTTTGCTGTTTGGACAAACATTTGAAGCAATGTTTGCAGAAATATTAAAAATTTTTAATATTTGGCAGATATGTTGGATATTTGTCAAACTTTTTGTGGCGTCTAATGCTAAAAGTATTCAATTCAATTAATTTTTAATATTAAATTAAATTTTTTTAGTAGTAGTGCTTGCCACAAAACAGCTAGTTGTTTAAAAACTGTTTACTTTAAATTGTTTGCCTTTATTTTATAATTTCTTCTCGGTTTTAAGCTAAAAGCAAGAAAATTGCCGCAGCACTATTGGCATCCGCATTCATTGAAATCAAAACAAAAATGAAAATTAATGATTGAACGGAGAATATTTGTGTTGTTTATTGGCAAACCCCAAACGTAAATAATGTGTGTGTTTGCCAAGCATTTTGTGTGGTTTATTATGCCCTATAGTATATTTCGAAAACGGCTCAGTAAAATTAAACGATTTAAAACAGAATCTAAAAACTCTCTTTCATATTGTAATAAAATGGGATTATCAAAGAAGAATTAAAAATAAACCTGTTCAGTGTTATAATTGCCAAATGTTTGGCCACGGAGAAAAAGGTTGCTCTATCAAAACAAAATGGGCTCCCTGTTCAGGCAGACACAAAACATCAGATTGTACCAACAAAGAGAAGGTTAAATGTGCAAATTGCAATGATACGCATGCTGCAACAGATCTTAGCTGTCCAGTAAGAGAATCGTATTTAATTTTAAGAGAAAATATTCAACGAAAAAAATAATCGTCATTCGAATAGTCAAAGATCAACAAATAATAACGGTCCTCCTACAATATTTGATAAAAACTCTATTCCAACTTTACCTCAGCCAAGCAAAAGATATGAAATGAGCACAAATTCAGTATCTCTAAATCGTAGTATTCCTAGAAGCAATATTCAAAATACAAATAATCTCTTTACTCCTGAAGAGATAAGTCAACTTACATTAGACGTTTTAAATAAATTAAAAACTTGTAACTCTAAAGAAGAAAAATTTCATGTTATCACACAATTAGCTATTAAATATTTATACAGTAAATAATTATTCATAATGGCTCAACAATTAAATATTATGTTCTGGAACTGTAGAAGTATTAAAAATAAATACTTAAAACTTTATGATTTTTTAAATAATAATAATGTAGATTTATGCTTTCTGTCAGAAACTTGGTTGTCGATAGTCTATCGATAGTTTCCCAGCACTACTAGTAATACCTGTGTTTAAGTTATGAAATTAACTTAAACTCGCCTTCGAAATAGAATACATTACGAACTTCTTTACACTTTATAACGTGTTATAAGTTGCACTTCTTTTATACCATCGTTGAGAAAATGCAATACCCTAACGATGTATTCCAAAAAAGAAGACAAAGCGTTTTAGATATATAATTAAGCTGCAACTACGTGTATAAAAATGTAAAGGGTGGTTAAATTTTAAGGTCTGATGTGAATGTGAGCCACACCTAAACGTCAAGTTTTTTTCGCACTTCATTTGACATTTCTTAATTTCAGACTTACTCAATTTGCACCATGGAAAGATACACAATCGAGTGGTGCGTAAAAGTTATAAAGGCGTATTATGAAAATGGTCGTTCAAATCAAAATGTATTTCGTGCACTTCGGAATTCAGTGATGAGGCACATTTTCACCTAAGTGGATTCGTCAATAAGCAGAATTGCCGCATTTGGGCGAATGATTATCTAAGAGTAATTGTCGAAAAACCAATGCACCCACAAAGAGTCACTGTTTGGTGCGGTTTATGGGCTGGCGGCATCATGGGGCCGTATTTTTTTTTTAAATGATGCCATTCAGGCAGTTAATGTGAATGGTGTTCGCTATCGTGAGATGATAAAGAACTTTTTATGGCCCGAATTGGAAGATATGGATGTGGACAATTTGTGATGTCAACAGTACGGTGCCACTTGCCACACAGCTAACGAATCAAGGGCTCTTTTGCGCGACAAATTCAATAGCCTTGTTATCTCACGTGGTAGCGATGTCAATTGGCCGCCATGAATTTGACACCGTTGGACTTTTTTCTTTGGGGTTATTTAAATGAAAAGGTATACGTCGATAAGCCAGCAACAATTCAAGAGCTAAAGGATGTGATAGAACCCCAATTATGCCTCAGTGTCATCGACAATTTGGACCATCGGATGGAGGTGTGCCGTCGCGGCGGCCATTTGGCCGATATTTTGTTCCATACATAATTGAAACATACCAATGTTATCATAATAAAAAGAAATGACAATTATTTCCTAAATAATTTGTGTTTCATTCAAAATCAACAAAATCAAAAAATTTAATCACCCGGCGGGGTGCAATAACGCCTTAAGAAATACGGCTTTTTAGGCTTTATTTCTCAATGGAAAGTGAAATAAGGCCTACATTTCCAAAAAGGTTTTATTGCACTTTGAAAGTGAAATAAAGTCGTAAAGGGGTTATTACACTTAAATTTCTTTTTAAATTAAGCAAAAAAAAATTATTATTCTTATTATATTTTATTGAACAATTATAAAAAATTTCATATTAGCAAAAAATAATAGAACATTAATAATTGAAAAAAAAAACAAATGTTAATTTAACTGCAACAATATTGAAAATCTTTGCCTTATAAAGTTTTCCGCGTGGCGGCCTGCAGCCGCTCTTAGGGTTTTTCTCCTCCATGGGACGCGGCAGGTGGCTTCGCTGAATAAAGTTTCCCTGCGCGCGTCACACTACGGTTGATAATGAGTCGCGCGCAGGAAAACTGTATTCAGCGAAGCCACCTGCCGCGTCCCATGGAGGAGAAAACTCCTAAGAGCGGCCGCAGGCCGCCACTCAGAAAAACTGTATTAAGTGAAGATTTAGGTGGCTTTTTCCCACGTAGTGCATAAAGTCCATGGACATTATGTCACTATTCGTGTGTCACAATGTTCATGGACATTATGACATGCCACCGGAAATATATACTTACTTGTTCATTATGAGCAATATGTATTATTAGGAGTTGTTTAAAGATATTGGAACTACTAGTCGGTCGAAATGCTGCTACCAACAACAACAAAAATCGATAAATTGAACAGTGTAACAAAAGAATCAAAAAATATAAAATAAAGGCTTTATTGCACCATTGGCTAAATTCCAATAAAGGCTTTATTTCACTTTCAATTGAGCAGTAAAGCCTTTTTCGCAAAAAAGGTCTTATTTCTCAATTGAAAGTGAAATAAAGCCTTAAAGGCTTTATTTATTAAGGCGTTATTGCACCCCGCCTAATCACCCTTTATATCCAATATTTGTTTAATACTAGCCGCAAAAAATCTTTTTTTGTTGCTTTAAATAAACTATTTTACAGTAAACATCGTACCATTTTTGTGTTCTAGCTAGTGAACACTTTCTTAATAAAAATTAAGCAAAATATATATCATGGCGACTTTTTTTGAATTTTGGCGTATTTTAGCAAAACGGAACAAATAAATTTCTTACGGTTTATAAAAAATATTTTTAATAACTTAAAAAATATGTATTTCACTGCCAAAAACTGGAAAATAAAGGCTTTGGCGATTTTTGAGATTGAATTTGGCGAAAAAGGTCAAAATCAATCTGACAACCCTGCAGACTAACGGTCTTGCGCATTGCGCTATCTTGCTTTATTTGTGTCATATGAGCAATATTGCAATTTAATATCACTCATACGTACAAACAGCTTTAATAGGCATCCGTTTGCAAATTATATTTAAATTATTAAATATTCAACAAATAACTACACCACATTCGGCTGGGGAAAACTATATTTCAGGTTTTATATGGGACAATGATAGATTTTAAGCTAGTCATCTCAAAATTGTATGGTATATAACTTTTGGTGGTACAAATTAATAATTGGACCATATTTTAATAAGCTTTTGTAATTCATTATGATTTAAGGCGAAACAAACATTAACATAACCTATAGGAATAACATAAACAGCATTGTACAATTTTGCAAACACATTTCACTTTCTTTTCGTTGTGCAATAAAAATCAAAAGTCTTTTGATTTTTGCCAATATATTGTGTCACCTTCTAATATCACATACACATTGGCGATATAATTGTACAATGCGTGAAATTTAACAATTTTATTGCAAGTGTATGAGCCGCTTAAGCCTTTAAGCCATGCTAAAGCAATTTTTAGGATTCTGTTCTATTTTTTTTTTTTTTTTTTTTTGTTAAGTTCACATAAAAAATAAAAACTTGTCTCTAATCACCAAATTTATTCCAAATTCATAAAATCAAGCAACCCATTAATTGACTTTGCATCTAATACCAAAATGATTATATTGATTACTAAAAATTGTAAAAATTTTAAATTTTGAATAGTTTTTTTTTCAATAAATGATATTTTTAATTTTAATTAAAAAAATGATCAAAAAACTTTGCCGTTTCAAACAATATGTTGATTGATTTTGACAATTTCCAACAACAATTTTACAAGTTTTTTATAGTACGTTTCCACTTACATGTTTTGGGCCACAAAACTAGTTTTGCAGCAAAACAAGTGTTTTGCTACCTGTTTTCCCATATATTTTTCATGTTCGAAAAACTGAAACAAAAACTAGTTTTGCCCAAAAACATGTCGAAAATTGTCTATGCAACACTGCATTTCTTTTATGATTATAAATTCAACTCTGGGGTATCCATCAATGGTGATTGGAAAATTCGAAAAACTGACATATTTGATTATAAATTACAATAACAAGAACGCGCTGAAAAAAAAAACAAATTTAAGCAAAGAATATTTAAAAAAATTTAAAAAAATTTGCCCTCAACATCGCAAAACTATTCCGACACCTCGTCATCGACACCATTAAGTTCATCTTCATCACGTAACACTGCAAGCAAGAACAAAAACCGAGATGAGTTAATTCAAAAAATATTTAAAAAAATAGAATTACTAGAAGAAAGTGAAGAGAAGGAAAGAACAGAACATTTCAAATGGGAAGAAAAAATATATAATTTAGAAGTTGAAAAGAAAAAAATCTTAGAAAAGATATCGAATGACAGCGAAGAAATTAAAAAAGAGCTACTTAATTTGTTTAAAAAAGACCTCTAAAAATGTTACAAAAAAAAAAGTATAGTACATATGTGGTTGGGCAGCTATTTACAGTGATGTAAAAAACAATAGAGACACGAAATAAAATGGACACTTAACATTAATATGTAAAGAGGAATATCTTTAAAAAGAAATCGAGTATTACAAACAAATAAAAAGTGATTTGTAGATAATTTTTCTAGCTTTTCTAATTAAGTTCAGATTATCTAAGTAATGAATATGCTCAATATGGCCGAACTGCTAAATCATTTTATTTTATTACATTTTTTAGTTACTTGGTTGAAGTACTGGATTTCTTTTTTCAGAAATGCCCTTTTAAATTTTAATGTTAAGTGTCCATATTATTTCGCGCCTCTATTGTTTTTCACATCACTGTATGTACATATATAAATACTAACCATGTTGTATTTATTAAATAAATAAATAATTGTATATTGATATCTATTTGTTTTATTTGACTGGAAATCACGCTGTTAAATTTCGTGATGATCGGTCCATAATTTACCCTAGGCCCCATATAAACCCTACTACCGGAAAACAGTTTAGTCGCCTAAAACCATAATTAATAACAAATCGTCACAGTTTAAGATAATAATAACATCATACAGATATTACTTCTTAAACATTCGAACTGTCGGTGGAGGGTATCAAAGATTCGGCACAGCCGAATATAGCACTCTAACTTGTTTTTAATTAAAGAATACTTACTATGCATACTAATCGCTTGACGTATTTGTTCAGCATCATCTCGTAAGTCATTCAGAATAGCATCCTCTTGTGGGTTTTGCCGATCCTTTTCAAAATTGTTAAACTCTACCATCCATTTTGTGTTAATTTTGTCATTGTTTTTGTTAAGGTAATTATGAAGTACACAACACGCTTGTATTATGATACTGACATTTTTTATATCATTATCGATTCCTTTACCTATCCGACGAAAGCGAACCTTAAGATGGCCAAATGCATTTTCCACAACTCTTCTGGATTTTGATAAAAAGTAATTAAAATGTTTTCTTCTACTATTATTTTCGGCGTTGAAAGGGTAGGGTTTCATTAGGTTTCTTGAAAACCTAAAGGCTGAGTCCCCAATTATATAAACCGGAACTTTTACCGCACATATACTTTCACAATTTTCAGCTAAGAGTTGGCTTTCAGCAAGAGATCTTTTTAGCAATGATTTTTCATATATTTGAGAATCATTGCATCTTCCTGGGCTTCCCACGTTTATATATAAAAACCTATATCTTTGAATAGTAACATCTGCATATGTAATTTTTTGATATACATGATTTTTAGTTAAATTACCTGTAGTCTACTAAGGCTAATAAGACAGTGGAATACCAGCCTTTGTAGTTAAAGTAGTCAACCGCATCATCACATGTTGGGTGAACTTCAATATGGCATCCATCTATATTTAAATATGTACATGCTAGTATGTAAATACATGTTAACATACATATATATGTATGTACATACCTATTGCTCCAATGCATTGGGGTAAGCCTGAAATTTTAAAACCCTTGACACATTCTTCTATAGTGTCTTTAGACAAGGGAAATTTATTTAAATAATGTGGTTTCAACTGGATATACACTTCTTTGCAGAACTCTATCAAAATTTTGCATACCATCGACTTGGATACTCCAAACAAATTACCAACGCTTCTATACTCAGCAGACGATCCTGAAGCATATATGGCTATAGCTATTCTTTTTTCAAATGGAATAGCACATCTAAATGTTGTGTCTTCCTTCTGTAAATTTTTCAAATTTTGGCAAAGATTGTTAAAATTTTCGCGTGACATCCTAAAGTTGTTTTTAAAAAATTCGTTTCCATTTTCTTGGCAATCATTTTCCCAAAAGCACGAAGATCGACCCTGTAGGTATATGTATGTTAAATCATTTATTGTATATATGTATGTACTAAAATCCAAGTAAAATATTACCAATTTCCAACAGCTTGGAGATTTTCTTATTAAACATTTTGCAAGCAAAATTAATAAATACTTTTTTGTACGATTTCTTTTAATTCCTTGCCGGCACAATTGCCTTTGGTGTTCACACAAAATTATAGCATTTGAAATAGTACTAAACACTTTTGTCAACATGTTATTGTTATGTGCAATATAATTTGATAATAAATTAATTTTATTTTCCATTTTAATAAAATTTTTGGTAAAATTTAAAATTATTTTTTAATTTGTATTACTTTTTTGTTTACAACGCAAATGTCAAATTGATTTCGAAAATTCGAAAACCAAAACCAGTTTTACATAATGGAAACACTTTGACACGTTTTGCTCAAAACAAGTTGTTTTGATCATAGTGGAAACATAGTATTAATTATATTATTTTAAACGAAATAATTTTTTGTTATTTAATTAATATTTGAATTCAAAATTTACTTCAAAATAACTACAATGTTAAATAATCAAAATAATGTTTTTAATTTTGTTTCAACAAAAAAATAATTGATTCAATTATCACATTAATTAAATTTAAGTACTTTTTAAACAATTTTTTAATTGATAAAAACTACTAATAATTTTTTCATTGTTATAATGCTAAGGAAATTGAAGTGTTTTCATTTTTTATTATACCACGCTATTAGCCATATTATGTAAAGTTTTTATCACGAAAAATGTAAACAAAAGATAATCCTCATTACACAGAAAAAGTTCTCCAAACTTTTTGACCAACTAAAGTATTAATTAAAAATAAAATCAATCCTTATTAACAACTAAATCAAGTGAATTAAACGTGTAGTCGAGTGAATTTAACGTTTTATCAAGCAAATTAAACGCTTAATTTTGTTAACTGGTGCAAACATAATTGATATTTTAATTTATATCACAAGTTTTTTAATTGAAATCTATTTTAATATCTTGCTGTGTTGGTGCTTTTCTCATTAAATGTTTGCTAGATTTTTTTAATAAAATGTAGAATGTAGAAACAGTTGAATATAAAAAAATTTTCCACAACAACAGGTTCCGCAATTTTCAGTAGCTTCCTAAAAATCAATTATAAGCAGTTTTGGCTACTGACACGTGAAAAAAATAAATTAGAGCAACCCCCCAGACCCTACTTTTCAAAATGACTATCTTCTGGCAGGTAGTCTACAAACGTAGACACCATATAAAATATGTATGGAAATTCACATCGTTCTTTTACTCAACTCGAATTTTTTTGAATGGGGCATGTCGAACATCAAGTTTAGTATTTGTTTTAACTTTTGGTTTCTTGTGCACGTTTGTGTATGCATGCGTGTGCCTTAGGCTTGCCAGACGGGCTTGATTTGGCTTGATCAAGAAAGAATATAATTTGCCTAGCTAAACCAGCATTTTGAAAATTGTTCCATCAAATTGCTAAGAAAATCAAGAAACGATAAAAATTATTGATCTATTTGGTATTTTTGGGCTGCAGTTATAATGTATTTTGTCGGAAAGACCAAAAATATTGGCTTTAGAAAGCAATTGTGGATTAACAGATATTATACGAAGTATCGGAGTAAAATTAACTCCCTCTATCCCATATTGAGTGGGCATTCCTGTACCAAAACCGTGGTTGCTAAAAGAAAGATCATTTATAGACCGATTATTTTAAGTTTATGTTATGCAAATGTTGAAAAATAAAGTTCATAATGTATAACAAGACTTTCAAAAGTTAAGTTTTATGGGAAAAAATTAGAGGCAGTCATAATTTTTTGAGGATTCTTCAGACATTTCGTTGGTTGATTATTAAATTGTCGTATGTGGATACAAATTACATACGACAATTAAATAATCAACCGACGATTTGCGGACCGATATGGCCGAATTTCAATTGCAAGCTATTCCTGACTTTATAAATACATATTTTCTTCAGAAAACCCATTTCAACGTTTACACGGACAGAAAAGCGATCGCTAAGGGGATCGCTAAATCAACTCCGCATTTATTAGATCAATATTGTAAAAATTATAAACGAACTTACGTATGTATGTCCACCTGTGTAGGAGGGTATAACTAATACAAACTTTTTTTGTCAATTTAACCGAAATATGAATTGTAAAGAAAAATCAAGCTTTTTTCTTTTCAATGCCAAGCTTTTTGCCGATTTTGATCTGGCAAGCCTAGTGTGCTTGCTTATTTCACCTTATTATATTTTACAAATATGCATTTAAGTATAACACTCTCCTACTAATGGTTTTTTGATATATGGACATAGTTTTCCATACAAATACATATTTGCTACAAATGTAGACTTTCGACCGCCAACGTAAGTTTACAATCCCGAGCAGGTTTGTTTTTAGAGGCATATTTGTTTATTTTTGCATTTTAAGCAAGGGAAAATATTTAAACGGTGGGCGTTATAAGAATACATACTCCAAGACTACATAACTTTGGTGGGCCGCATATTTCCCTGATTTGATGTACTCGGCTCATTTTTGTTTGGCCATCACATGTTAGGCCGAAAAATTTGAATACATTTATTCCAAAATTTTTAAACTGAACAAATAAAAAAAATATAAGTATTATACGTTTAACAGTTTTTTTTTTTTTTTTTTTTGTATTCCTAAAAATTATTTTGATAATAAACTGGCACGGCTTTAATGGTTTAATAACTTAAGTTTTTCTTAAATCTTTATGGGTGAAGTTTCCTGACGAGCTGGCCTAAGCAACCAGTGAAATGCGCATAGGAATAGCTTATCCCATCAACAATAAATTTCAGTGTTTTTATCAATAATAAAAATTGGGAATTATGCACGAATAACAAACAGCCAGTCCCACGATTGTAGGAATTGTTTTTGTTTTAAATGTAATTTTCTATGCGAACGTTAACGTGTGACATCGTGGGACTGGCTGTTTGTTATTCGTGCATAACAATATGGATTGGCTGAAAATCTTTTAAAATTAGAAAAAAAATCCAAATTATTTAAAAATTAAGTTCTTGAAATTTCTACTTAATGAATTTATCGTGATTTTAATTAATTGGTTCAACGATTAATTGAGATCTCTGATTTATCGGCTTATAACAAATCCCTAGTTTTCATTTATTTTAAAGTAAATTTATTATATTTTAACCTCAATATATGTATTTGTCGAATATTTGCTAAGTGTGCTTGAACCTAAGTTTGTCTGTTATACTGTGAATATGCTGCTTATGTATGAACTCATCATAATCAATAAAAATTTTTATGAATCACGTATTTGTATTTCTC
The DNA here is from genome assembly GCA_930367215.1 of Pollenia angustigena. Lineage (NCBI taxonomy): Eukaryota > Metazoa > Arthropoda > Insecta > Diptera > Polleniidae > Pollenia > Pollenia angustigena. The sequence continues at coordinate 123,853,653 of OV884058.1, forward strand.
AAATACACACCCTCCAAGCAATTGCCAGAGTAATTTTCGATTATCTACGAAATTTGAACTACTTCGTCACATTTAGTAGTTAAAAAGTAGATTTTGCGGAATTTAGCAACCACAAAGTACGTTAAAGTCGAATAATGAGTTCTAAAATTAAACTTTTTCGTTACTTTAAAAAGTTGTTCAGATAATTGTAACAGTTATTAAACATTATCCATGTAATATTGACTTCTTCGCAACGATTTGCAGTTAAAAACTGAATACCAAGTACAAAAGCAATTTGCTTAAGATATGGCAGTTTTTACTAAAATTGCATTATGATCGGTGGTGCGTGAATGATAAAATTGTATAAAGCTGTAAAATTAAGTTAAATTTTAAATATTTAAAAATTAATTAGTACTGTGGTTATTTTGTTGAACTATTTATGGTTTTTAATCCAAATTTTTAATATTTTTAATTAGGCTTGAGTTCATGAAATTTAATTTTCACTAAATTATTTTTATGAAGAAAGGAATTTTACAACATGAAAATCAATCAAAATTGTTATTGATAATCTTTTCATTCTTGACGTGGCTGGGGCTCGAACCCCGGCCGGCAGGTTACCATGACATGTTTCGATCGCAACCACTCGATCTCCTCAGATGGATTTGCCGTATTACACTCGCAAAAAAAAAAAATTAGAAATTAGATATTATATTGTACTCAAAGTTGGATCCAAAAGTTACACAAAATATTACATTGGTAAATTTTTAATAATTAAGCCAACAAAAGTGAACTAAAAAAATTATAGTAGTCTTTTTTAAAGGATATTGTGATTCTTTAAACTGTTTGTTTATTCAATGTGACTTAAATAATTTTTGTGGAAAATTAGTGGTAATATTTTTCTAGTGAAAATTAGTAAAAAAAAAATTTATAAAATAATTTTTGCAAAGCATTAAAAAAATGCTGGTTATTTTATGACGCAACTTTTATAAGGTTAGTGTTTGAACAAATATGCAACTTTCTGTAAATTTCTTTACAAAAAAATTGTCCAAATTAGGTTTTTAACTTTAAAGCATTAATGGCAAATTTCACCAATTTATTAAAACATCAGTTTATGTTAAAAATAGTGTTTTCAAGTCAAATTAAACCAAATTATATGAAATTGTTACAATTGCTAATGCCTTATGTACTGTAGATTTTTTAATTATTTGTAAAAGTTTCAGCTCAGTTATTTTTTATTTTACTCAGACTCGTCAAACAAACACAAAGAAAGATAAACAGTAAAATGGCCAACTCTTTATTATTAAGAACAATAAGAAAAAATTTACTTTAAAAGAGTACTGTTTAGAGCCAACAGCGATACTTCTAAATTCAATTGATATTCAACTACCAAAGCGCTCTAATTCGTCATAAAATATAGTCAGCAAGTAGACTATTAATGGAAATATTACCATAGTGGGACACTTCTTCCCGAACGATGTAACTACATCAATAAGAATTGAATAGCAGAAGCGATAGATTTTTGCTAAAGGGGGAAACTATTTAGAATATTTTTCGATCGAAATTGTTTGCAGGGCAGAGACACATAAAAATATTTACATACATTTACATATGTGTAAAGATTAACTGTAAATATTTGATACAAGGTTGGTACCAGTTTTAATGAATACATATTCATCCATAAACGTACACGTTGCGATATACATATCTATCCGACATTGAAACGCTGCTGGTGCTTACAAGAATATGCTTATACAAGGAAATGATAAAATTATACAATTGAAATCTAATATGCAAATTATCCGATACATATAAAAAATTTTAATTTACATATCATACAAACATATGTATATGTTAAGTAAACATTTCCTTATTACATTTGCTGGTTAAAATCTAATGTTTGTATTAATGCAAACAACTGTCATATAGGAAAATTTTACTCGTTCATTGTACATATTGGATAATGAAATGAATTAAAAAAAAGCCACAGTAGGAGATTTTGCAAAAAAAAAAAAAAAAATAATTAAATAAAAAATTTAGATATATTGGCAATATAATTGTTTAGGAAGATATTTTCTTTCCAAACTCATCGTAACAATTTGTATACCGTTCACCGACGCACAGACAGGTATTTGGCCCTAAAAGTCGCTCAAAATTCATTTTCTTTATATTAGCACTACACCCTTTTTAATTTTTACAGGTAACCCCTTGAAATAATAGAACCAACATGGCGCAGTTCAACCTTTCACCAGCTGCATAAAGTCAGTCGGAAGTTACCATTCGAAAAACGTGTTCGTATGATTTGTTCGATACGCTCAAAACTTTAGTGTCTTCATATATTCATTTTATGGTGATAAAGTAGATTTTGTGTTAGTTTCTGTTATGGATTCAATCAGGTATGTGCTTTATCTAAAACTTAAGTTTTACATTGATTCTAATTATTAACTAGTTTTTTTGCCCTTAATGGTTAAGCTCTTCAAATGCAAAGAAAAAGAACACACACATCTTCTTATTTCGCAGAGGTTTCAAACTATTTCTGTTCATTTCTGAGCTTTAAATTTGGTAGTATTTAGTAGAATAGATCCTCCAGAAATTTAAAAAGCACAAAACAGCCACCCCAATCCACCCCAAAATTTTTAACGATTTTTTTAATACATGGGCTTTGAAAACTATGTTAATCAAGAATTTCAATAAATTGTCATTTTTTCGAGACCAACTGAGCTTATTGTTGGACATACCTAAGGCAACACTAATGATGGGAGTACTGGTCGCCGCTATTTTGAAGAACACGAAAGATCAGCAGAGATATCTTAGATTGACAAACATTTAATATAACGGTTAAAAATAATACTTGATGCCATGTGCTTTGGTATTAAAATTAAGGAAATGTACTAATAATATTGAAAATAAATACGATACTGTAAAAAATGACGAATAAATAAGATTAAATATAATGTTTTTGCCTTTTTCTATGCGAACGTTAACGTTCGAAATCGATGAACAGGCTGTAAATTCATAAAATCAAGCAAACAATTTGTCGATTTTGCACCTTTACCAAAATGATTAAATAGATTACTAAAAATTGTAAAAATTTAAAATTTTGAATAGTCCAATAAATGCTATTTTCCGGTCGATTTTTCGACCAGAACCTTTATTAGCGTATATCTTTAAAGTTAACTACAATTTTTTTGATCTGTTTTCACCAAAATAAAATCTGAAATATTTTTAATAAATTGATTTTTTAAAGACTTTATAACATTTTTGGTAAAAGGATTAAAAAAAGCCAATTTTTGACACATTTTTCCATTTAAAAAAATTATTAAAAAAAATAAAAATAAATTTTTTGTTTTTCATTATTTTTAAAGCATAAATAATCTTCTATATATGAGGGGCTTAAAGCACAAGGGGTTCAAGTGACTTATTTTAAATAATGAGACAGAAGCGGTTGTTTCGCTTCTGCTCCAAGCGAAGCAGGTATTTTAATGTCAAGAGCTTGAATTATTCACTATATCTAGCGTCCGGATGAGAATCCTACATTCACCTCTTGTGCTCTGAACTACTTCTCCGAACTATACCTATAATTCCATATGTAAACTAAATTTTAGAAAATATCATATATAAAAATAAGTTGAATTGTGTTAGTAATTGATGTTCTCCGAAATGCGTGAGCCGATTTTCTGTCTGCAAAGTTCACGTGAAAGGTGACCTCAATACCAAGGTTTTTATGTATCAACGGTGCTAATGTGTATTGGTTCATGAGTTATAGCCATTCCGAAACATGTATTTTTTGCATAGAAATTTTTCGAATTTGACTTAATATTTTGAAAAACTGAAATTCAATTAGTTTTTAAATTCATTGCAATTCGATTTTAGTCAAACCATTACGTTAATTTAGCTACCGAGGTATTGTAAATCAGTTATAGCCATTTAAGTGAGCACTAAATACTTTTCGAAACATGTATTTTTTCTTGCTTGAAAATTTTGCAAATTTAAGTTAACATTTTGAGAAACTGAAAGGCATTTTCTGGTATTGCAGCCACTTTGTTAGATGGTGGTCGCTCAGCACATCCTGCTTTGAAATTGCCATTGAATTACCAAGTTGATGAAACTCCCACATGTAACGTTTCAAAAATATCTGGAACGGCAAAATTACTGAAACGTTGCGGTATCATTATTTGGGATGAATGCACTGTGCCGAATAAGAAATCTGTTGAAGCATTGGAAAGAACAATGAAAGACCTTCGGGGTGATTCAGAGTTGTTTGGTGGTGCCTTGATTTTATTGTCAGGCGATTTTAGGCAAACATTGCCCGTCATTCCTAGATCGACAGCTGCCGATGAAACTAACGCTTGCTTAAAGTCTTCATGCTTATGGAGATTTGTAAAAACATTGAAATTCACTACTAACGTTCGTGTTCAGTTGCAGAATGCTCCATCTGCTGATAAGTTCTAGAAGCAATTGCTGAAAATTGGGAATGGTGCAATGCCTGTTAATGACACTGGATTGATAACATTGCCAAATGATTTATAACATTTCGTACAGTCGAAAGAGGAATTTATTGAACGGTTGAGCGACAGAGCAATTTAAGTTGCAAATAACAAATATGTAAGTGAATTAAATATGGCTATACAATCAAAGATTCCTGCCGAATTGTTTTCGTACAAGTCTGTGGATACTGTTACCAATGTAGAAGATGTTGTGAATTATCCAACAGAATTTTTGAATTGTTTTAATTGAAACTACTATTTTAACCGGAAAATTCAAAGGCGAAGATGAATTCAATCCACGCATCCAAATGATTCCGTCTGATATGCCATTTGAATTCAAATGACTTCAGTTTCCTGTTCGGCTTGGGTTTGCGGTTACTATTACTAAGGCGCAAGGCCAATCATTAGGAGTTTGTAAAGTGAACTAAGAGTATTCAGTTTTCTTACATGGACAGTTGTATGTAGCCTGTTCGCGCGTTGGCAAACAATCGGTTTTGTATATTTACACCGAGAATGGAAATGTTGTGTACCAGGGAGCATTACAATTAAAACAATTCATCACTGATTTAAATGAATGCGAATTGATTTCTTAGTTTCATTTTTGCAGGGGTTCACTAGTATATTATAAGAATCGACCAAAATCCATTTGAAGTTGACAAGTTTTCTGACTTATAAATGCCCATAATCTTTGTTGATCGAAAAATCGACCACTGGCCGGAAGCACAACAATAGCTTATCACTAACTGGCAATCGGTTAAGATCATCTTAAAGGTATTATCATCTATCAGATAATAGTCGCTAAGGTACAACATATTGTTTTGTCAAAGTTCACCAACTTATTGATGTTCCCAATAACAATTGAATAGAGTTAATGGAAATTCGTTAAGAGAAAACCAATCCGTATTGAAATCCGCTGCGAAAGTGAAGATTTATTCTTCAGTATTTTATATGGTGGCTCAAACTGTTCTGTAGTTACTGGATAATTACCTGATACCGATTGTCATATACATAGTTTTTTTTTTTGACAATTTGTTCCTATCATCTCCTCTATTTATTGAATAAGCGCGGGAATAACAGCGCTATCGCCAATGTAATAATCAATAACTCCTCAGTCGAACCAATGGCTAATGTTACGGGGTATTTCAAAGCCGAAAGCAATTCAGGAGTATAATCATAATATGGATGGTGTCAGCTTTTATGACAATGGCGCTCTTTCACAAATTGATTTTCGACCTGAAGTCACAATACAGTTTAGTATTTTTATATGTTCCAAGATCCCCAAAGGGTATGTGAAAACATTTGATGGATATGCCATCTTGTTGTGTTACTTCCTCGGCATAGTTGAAAGTTGACATATTTCTTCAGATCGCAGCTTACCAGATACCTATCTGGTACCAGGGTAGTCATTAGCCCCTGGAATCAAGACTCCGGTTTGATCATAGGTTTATACTGAAAGTCACGGGAAGGGAGATCTTAAGAAGCTGGCTTCAGAGGCTGTTAAACGCACTATTTGTCGCATAGTGGTGTTTATTTAAGTCTTTTTTACTCATACTCTTTAATCCGCCATAATCAACTCAATTATTAGACACATAATTTGTATATTTACATGCAAAAATACATATATTTGAGGCTGTCAGCGCAGAAGTAGTGTTACCCACAATGTAATTTGGTTACGGTTCTGGCGTTAGATATTTTCTTTGCACTGTTCTTTACAGTGCAATAGTCGAGTAAGCCAACTGTTTGTATCCAAAGCAGATGGCGCTAGAAACATAGTTTTTGTACGGGTCGTTACAACCAAGTACTATAGTGCAAGAGTAGTGGTAACTCCTCATTATCTCATAATAAGTAGTCTGGGGTTATACCACTTCTGCGCTGATAACCTCATTTACAAAGACTTCCATTAAGATTAATAAAAAAAGCATTTTTTAATAAATTCTTATAAATAAAGCCTAAAGAAATATTTTTGTACAAAAAAATAAAATAATTTTTTTAATGTCTTAGGCCATTGGTCGATTTTTCGACCAGTCCATATAAAGAGAACTACAAATCGGGAGATAAAATTTTGGGAAAAATATTCTTAATTGAAGTCTCAAAAGCACCTCCCTGCAAGGGACTTAAAAAGTTCCTGAGTTTTATGGTAGCGGCCAATAATGGGTTAATATAACTCAGGTTTTGACAATTTCCAACAAAAATTCTACAAATTCGTTAAGTTATGAAAACCGTCCTTATACGTTTAACAGTTTTATTTGGTTTAATATCTTTAGTTTTTCTAAAATCTTTATGGATAAAGTTTCCTGACGATCTGGCCTAAGCAACCAGTGAAATGCGCATAGGAATAGCTTATCCCATCAACAATAAATTTCAGTGTTTTTATCAATAACAAAAATTGGGAATTAAGCACGAATAACAAATCTTTTAAAATTCAGATAATATATATAAAAAAATTAAAATTTTACTTTAAATTACTAAACTGATTTTAAGTAATAAAAAATTCTCAGTGTAGCTCAATTTTGCCAATACATCTTTCCATTTAGTTAAAAATTGATCAAAGTTTATTGTTTTAAATTTGAAATCTTTATTAATTAATTTTTATATAATTTTATATGTTTTTCTGCATGTGGCAAAATTGATCAGCAATATATGAATTTGTATTAAAGTTTTAGAAACACCGTAATAAGCCTCAAACCCGTGAATCGACAGTGCTAATTTTTTCAACATTACACGTGATAATGGTGTCGGCCAACTGGTATGGGCCACTTTCCCAAGTGATAAATTGCAGGATTCACATTACAAATTGAATTGGCCGTAAAACCCCGAAACGATTGATCTAGAAAAACTGAAAGATACGAATACGAATCTGGTCAATTTTATCATGGGTGAAAAATCGTGTCGTTGTACAGTGTAATCTAATAAACTAAAAATTAGTTTTTGATTCAGCATCGTATGTCTTTAGTAATTAACTGATTCAAAATTAATGCGGCTTAGGTTATGAAACACTAAGCAAAAGTCTTTGAATTAATATTTTTCATCTTCAATATTATTTCAAGCGCTGTGGTAATACTGTTAATTCCTAATCTTTTCGAAATATGAAAAATCAAATGCGGCTATAGCTATGGAAGGCAACGTAATCGTCAAAATAATGTTGTTTTTTTTTTTGCAACATTTGCCGAAATTAGTTTTATATTTCACGTAACGCCAAGCAAACAAATCTCAAAATAAGGGCCTCTGGACAATGAGATGAAATTAGTTTATTGTTTAGTTGAATTATTATTTTAAATGGCCAGCAAAAGGATGTTTCTTCGGATAGCAATCACACTGAATCAGCAAGGACATCCAATTTTCGCTATTTTAGTACAAAATATATCTCAGATTCATATATATTAAAAGTTTTAATTTATTTCGTTTCATTTCATTTGTACTCTTTTTGTACCCTTCACCACAGGTGGTGAAAAGGTTATATAAAAGTTTGTCATTCCGTTTGTAATTTCTATAATATTGATGTGAGACCCTATAAAGTATATATAGTCTGGGTCCTTATGAGGAGCGAAGTTGATTTAACGATGTCCATCGGTCGGTTGAAATGGGCTTTCCGAAGACCCCATATAGGATGGGGGCCAGGTTATTATACATTTATGTCACATATGGTCCGGAATTGTTTGCTATTGAAATTCAGCAAGATCGGTCCACAAATGGTTGAGATATGAGTAAAAAACCACGACTGCCTCAAATTTTTTCTTTTAAAGGTCCCATTAGACGTGACATTACCATACCAACACTGTATTACCAAAACGACATAAACATACTATACAAACCAATTCAATTTTGGTTTCTACGGTTATACAGTCGCTATAATATTGCTATGCAGTCGCTATGGTAATACAGTGTTGGTAATGTGTTTTTTTTTTTTTTTTGTTTTTTTTTATACCCTTCACTACAAGTGGTGGATTTTATTTGTAATGTGTTTAATTTTACGCATACACATACATATTAATGCATGCATATGATATGCCGCTCAAATAAAGAAACAAGCTCATAGACTTAATATATTTTAATTTAACGCTTCTTCAGTAAAAGCATTCGTAGCCGAGTTGTTAAGTTCTTTCCTGACACTGATGATATTGGCCAGTTCCAATCCCAAAAAGATTTTTTTTTATTTTTTTTATTTAATTTTTTTATGTTCTAAAAAACGATTTTAAGATTATAAACGAATTTCAAACCTCAACTTTGGCAAAAGAGGAAACGGGATTAGGCACATACATATATAATTTTTTTGTTTTTTTTTATATTCTTTGGCATGATGGAATGAAAAGTAAGCGTGGCTCAATTAATATTTATTTATACCTATGTAAAAAACGTTATTTGTGTATATACATTTTTGTTCTTACCTCATCATGGTGAAGGGTATATAAGATTCGGCATAGCCGAATATAGCACTCTCACTTATTTTCTTTTTAATTAAATTCCTTTTAGCCTTGCTGTTGATGTTGTTTTCAGATTACAGGTCATATACATCAATTTGAATTTTAAAATATCCCTTTTTTATATCTTAAATTGTCCGTTAATTCAATTTTAATATTGTTTTTATGTGTTTCCCCCTTTCATAAATCTCATAAATTCATACTAAATTTTACTAATTGTTTAATATTGCTTTAATTTTTATCTCCTACAAAAGGAATAAAATAAAAATAGTTTTGTAAATTGCATTTTTATTTGGAAAAAAAGGAATTTTAAACAAGTTTTGATTGCAGTAATGCAAATTTTGTTTTAGCATAAATTGGATTAGCATGTTCAGCATTTATTGGTTTTTTATTTGGCAATTTAGAATTTTTGCAATAGTTTTAATTGCATTTAATTGACTATAAAAAATAAAATAGTATTAAACAATTATAATAGTTCCTAAACCGTTGGTTTATTTATTTAAAAAATTGATAACAACAAAGTTTTATATTATCGAGGGATATTTGTATTTTAAAATATTTTTTATTACTTTTTTATTTATTTAGTTATCTATTTAGGTTTAACATTAGAATATAAAAAATTAATGCAAAAAGTAAGTAAGTATTTTTAATATATTTTGTCATGTTAAACGATTTTTTTTATTTTAAAACATTTTTAATTTGTAATATATGGTGGCATGAAATAGCCCCCCACGAAATATAACCCCAATACGGAAACGAAATAACACCCCAAAAAAATATATGGGAGGCACCAACAACGTTTTTTGGGGGATTTATGACATTTTTTTGGGGGACTTATTTCATTTTCATATTGGGGAGTTATTTCATATTTGGGGGACTTTTTTCATTTTCAAATGTATTCCAAAATCGTCAAAAATGCAGATTATGTCCCGTTATAATATGTAAACAAAACTTGTTTAAATAAATGAATGCTCAAGACCATTAATTAATTAAAAACAATACTTAATAGGTAGTTAGTTTGAGAAATAATTTTGCGGTAAAGAATGAAATAAAGCCATAATGGCGTTATTGCTCGTTTAATTTTTTTTTTTTGCTGGATGCAATGAATCCAGGTATTAATTCCTATTCGTATATTTGGTCCTCTTTCATTTTATTATTATTTGATTTAATTTTTTGACGATGTTTGCTTGTAATACGCGGAAAGTATATCGAATTGAAAATGTCATGTAATAATAAAAATGTTATATGTACGCATTTTACATATAACATTCACCTTGCGTCGGGAAACATGCCTCCCTATTAAAATCAATAATCAACTAGGGACTCAACAATCGCATGTCAAATATCTCGGTATTCATCTAGATCGGCGTTTAACATGGAAATGCCATATAGAAGCAAAATTAACCCAAATGAAACTAAAAGCAATTCAAATTAACTGGCTTATTGGAAGAAATTCTGTTCTTAGTCTCGACTGCAAACTACTACTTTACAACGATATTTTAAAGCCAATATGGTGCTACGGTATTCAACTATGGGGCACTGCCTCGGCCTAAAATATCGAAAAAATTCAAAGGCGCCAAAATAAACTTCTTCGAATAATTACAGCTGCCCCTTGGTATGTTAAAAACTCAAATATCCAGAAGGATCTCAATGTGCCATTGGTAAGAACTATTTTTACGAAGTATGCGGTAAAATATTTGAAAAGGTTAGAGTTGCACCCAAATCCTATAGCTCGAAATATTTTAAAGGATAGCGGCCACTCTCGCTTAGGAAGAAGAGACACTGCAGCACTTACCCATTAAGATGAGTGAGATGTGAACAGAACCCGTAATGAAGAAAATTTTTGTCTGGCACCGGCAGGACAAAAAATAAAGCATTAGGTTAAGATTTGATTAATTATTGTTAGTTCATATTTAATATATGAAGATTCAATAAATAAATAATGAAAGAACTAAAAAAGTGCTGATATAAACTAACATTTCTTCATACAATAGTCAGTACCGCTACTTTCTACTGTACAGTATCCCATAAAACTTCCCAGTAAAAACTTTGCCTACTTTTTCAAAATGAATAGCTTCTTTAACTCATTATTTAGTAGCTTTCTTCTATAACTACATCTATAACAACTTCCATAACTACTTTTTCTGGATGTATGCAGGTAAAAAAAATAATGACTTACTTTTTAATGCGTTCATTTTGGGAAATCCCTTGTAAAATTCATTGGTTCTTTCAGTAGAATTGTAAGTAGTGCCTTTATGTTTTTCTGATTACTCAACACATTATTTTGTAGGCGAAGTTTTTACTGGGTTGAAATGTTCGTCATAGCAACAGAAAAAATGCTTTCAATATGTCGAAGAACGGCGGATAAAATGCAATATAGAGTACACCTGCTGCGTATGTCGCAGGCCCGCCGCGATCAACGGCCCGTCGCGCGCCCCCCCCCCCCCTTCCACCTCCTGTACCATATTTTTTCAACACTTGACAATGGCAACTCATTCTTATGACAATTTGTAACCGTAACAATTTCACTGGTGTGGTGTTATTTCCACTTTGGTTACTAAACGATCATGGTGATATTGCACTTAAGTGTAGGCAATAAAGTCATATGATTTCATTTCTCATTACATTGAGAAATAAGTCCATATGGCTTTATTTTCATTTCTCATTCCATTGAGAAATAAGTCCATATGGTTTTGTTGCCTATAGCTTTATAACACTGCATCCAAATAAATCTATATTTTGAATTGATTGAAAGTTTTGAATACTTTTTGGGGATTTATTTAATTTCAGGAATTGGGGTTTAGTTCAAATGAAATAACTCTTCCACTTTTGGGGATTTATTTCATTTTGATTTGGGGAGTTATTTCATTTTGATTTGGGGAGTTATTTCATTTCGTTGGGGTTTCATTTTAAAATTGGGGGTTTATTTCATATGAAATAAGACCCCGAAAATTGGGGAAATATTTCATAATTTTTTTTGGGGACTTATCTCGTGGGGTGTTATTTCATGCCGCCGTAATAAGTTGGTTTATCTAAGCTTTGATATTGTCACAAGTATGATTTTTTTTTTTTTTTTTTTTTTTGTTATTATTTTTTATTGAATCTTCATATATTAAATATGAACTAACAATAATTAATCAAATCTTAACCTAATACGTTATTTTATCTCCTGCCAGTGCCAGACAAAATTTTCTTCATCACGGGTTATGTTCACTTTTATAGGTGTTTATCGCTCATCTAATTGGGTAAGTGCTGCAGTGTCTCTTCTTCTTAAGCGAGTGTGGCCGCCATGATTTAAAATATTTCGAGCTAGTGGATTTGGGTGTTGTTCAAGCCTTTTTAAATATTTTATTGCATAATTAGTATTGTGGTTATTTTGTTGAACTATTTATGGTTTTTAATCCAAATTTTTAATATTCTTAATTAGGCTTAAGTTCATGAAATTTAATTTTTATTAAATTATTTTTATGAAGAAAGGAATTTTACAACATGAAAATTAATTAAAATTGTTATTGATAATCTTTCATTCTTGACGTGGCTCGGGCTCGAACCCTGGCCGGCAGGTTACCATGACATGACGACTGCAGTCGTCGATGGCTGCGAGTGTAAGACGGCAAATCCATCTGAGGAGATCGAGTGGTTGCGATCGAAACATGTCATGGTAACCTGCCGGCCAGGGTTCGAGCCCGAGCCACGTCAAGAATGAAAGATTATCAATAACAATTTTAATTAATTTTCATGTTGTAAAATTCCTTTCTTCATAAAAATAATTTAATAAAAATTAAATTTCATGAACTTAAGCCTAATTAAGAATATTAAAAATTTGGATTAAAAACCATAAATAGTTCAACAAAATAACCACAATACTAATTATTGTTAAATCTAAGGCACGAGCTCTATTTGTACATTTGTCCTTCAAGTTGTGCTGAAAAAGGTCAACAGAAAAGAGAAAGACAAAGTGAAAAAACAAAAAAATGTACTTGGACTTCAAGAAAAATTCTTGACGAAAGTACGAAAAAACAGAAGTAAAGGAAAAAACATGTAAAATCAATTAAAATGGATAATCATTCAGGAAAGCAAATTTCGATCTACCAAATGTTAAAATACAATTTGGTTTAAGGATTGATGTTTGACTAGTGACGTCAGCAGTCGTCGATGGCTGCGAGTGTAAGACGGCAAATCCATCTGAGGAGATCGAGTGGTTGCGATCGAAACATGTCATGGTAACCTGCCGGCCAGGGTTCGAGCCCGAGCCACGTCAAGAATGAAAGATTTTCAATAACAATTTTAATTAATTTTCATGTTGTAAAATTCCTTTCTTCATAAAAATAATTTAATAAAAATTAAATTTCATGAACTTAAGCCTAATTAAGAATATTAAAAATTTGGATTAAAAACCATAAATAGTTCAACAAAATAACCACAATACTAATTATTGTTAAAGCTAAGGCACGAGCTCTATTTGTACATTTGTCCTTCAAGTTGTGCTGAAAAAGGTCAACAGAAAAGAGAAAGACAAAGTGAAAAAACAAAAAAATGTACTTGGACTTCAAGAAAAATTCTTGACGAAAGTACGAAAAAACAGAAGTAAAGGAAAAAACATGTAAAATCAATTAAAATGGATAATCATTCAGGAAAGCAAATTTCGATCTACCAAATGTTAAAATACAATTTGGTTTAAGGATTGATGTTTGACTAGTGACGTCAGCAGTCGTCGATGGCTGCGAGTGTAAGACGGCAAATCCATCTGAGGAGATCGAGTGGTTGCGATCGAAACATGTCATGGTAACCTGCCGGCCAGGGTTCGAGCCCGAGCCACGTCAAGAATGAAAGATTATCAATAACAATTTTAATTAATTTTCATGTTGTAAAATTCCTTTCTTCATAAAAATAATTTAATAAAAATTAAATTTCATGAACTTAAGCCTAATTAAGAATATTAAAAATTTGGATTAAAAACCATAAATAGTTCAACAAAATAACCACAATACTAATTATTGTTAAAGCTAAGGCACGAGCTCTATTTGTACATTTGTCCTTCAAGTTGTGCTGAAAAAGGTCAACAGAAAAGAGAAAGACAAAGTGAAAAAACAAAAAAATGTACTTGGACTTCAAGAAAAATTCTTGACGAAAGTACGAAAAAACAGAAGTAAAGGAAAAAACATGTAAAATCAATTAAAATGGATAATCATTCAGGAAAGCAAATTTCGATCTACCAAATGTTAAAATACAATTTGGTTTAAGGATTGATGTTTGACTAGTGACGTCAGCAGTCGTCGATGGCTGCGAGTGTAAGACGGCAAATCCATCTGAGGAGATCGAGTGGTTGCGATCGAAACATGTCATGGTAACCTGCCGGCCAGGGTTCGAGCCCGAGCCACGTCAAGAATGAAAGATTATCAATAACAATTTTAATTAATTTTCATGTTGTAAAATTCCTTTCTTCATAAAAATAATTTAATAAAAATTAAATTTCATGAACTTAAGCCTAATTAAGAATATTAAAAATTTGGATTAAAAACCATAAATAGTTCAACAAAATAACCACAATACTAATTATTGTTAAAGCTAAGGCACGAGCTCTATTTGTACATTTGTCCTTCAAGTTGTGCTGAAAAAGGTCAACAGAAAAGAGAAAGACAAAGTGAAAAAACAAAAAAATGTACTTGGACTTCAAGAAAAATTCTTGACGAAAGTACGAAAAAACAGAAGTAAAGGAAAAAACATGTAAAATCAATTAAAATGGATAATCATTCAGGAAAGCAAATTTCGATCTACCAAATGTTAAAATACAATTTGGTTTAAGGATTGATGTTTGACTAGTGACGTCAGCAGTCGTCGATGGCTGCGAGTGTAAGACGGCAAATCCATCTGAGGAGATCGAGTGGTTGCGATCGAAACATGTCATGGTAACCTGCCGGCCAGGGTTCGAGCCCGAGCCACGTCAAGAATGAAAGATTATCAATAACAATTTTAATTAATTTTCATGTTGTAAAATTCCTTTCTTCATAAAAATAATTTAATAAAAATTAAATTTCATGAACTTAAGCCTAATTAAGAATATTAAAAATTTGGATTAAAAACCATAAATAGTTCAACAAAATAACCACAATACTAATTATTGTTAAAGCTAAGGCACGAGCTCTATTTGTACATTTGTCCTTCAAGTTGTGCTGAAAAAGGTCAACAGAAAAGAGAAAGACAAAGTGAAAAAACAAAAAAATGTACTTGGACTTCAAGAAAAATTCTTGACGAAAGTACGAAAAAACAGAAGTAAAGGAAAAAACATGTAAAATCAATTAAAATGGATAATCATTCAGGAAAGCAAATTTCGATCTACCAAATGTTAAAATACAATTTGGTTTAAGGATTGATGTTTGACTAGTGACGTCAGCAGTCGTCGATGGCTGCGAGTGTAAGACGGCAAATCCATCTGAGGAGATCGAGTGGTTGCGATCGAAACATGTCATGGTAACCTGCCGGCCAGGGTTCGAGCCCGAGCCACGTCAAGAATGAAAGATTATCAATAACAATTTTAATTAATTTTCATGTTGTAAAATTCCTTTCTTCATAAAAATAATTTAATAAAAATTAAATTTCAGGAACTTAAGCCTAATTAAGAATATTAAAAATTTGGATTAAAAACCATAAATAGTTCAACAAAATAACCACAATACTAATTATTGTTAAAGCTAAGGCACGAGCTCTATTTGTACATTTGTCCTTCAAGTTGTGCTGAAAAAGGTCAACAGAAAAGAGAAAGACAAAGTGAAAAAACAAAAAAATGTACTTGGACTTCAAGAAAAATTCTTGACGAAAGTACGAAAAAACAGAAGTAAAGGAAAAAACATGTAAAATCAATTAAAATGGATAATCATTCAGGAAAGCAAATTTCGATCTACCAAATGTTAAAATACAATTTGGTTTAAGGATTGATGTTTGACTAGTGACGTCAGCAGTCGTCGATGGCTGCGAGTGTAAGACGGCAAATCCATCTGAGGAGATCGAGTGGTTGCGATCGAAACATGTCATGGTAACCTGCCGGCCAGGGTTCGAGCCCGAGCCACGTCAAGAATGAAAGATTATCAATAACAATTTTAATTAATTTTCATGTTGTAAAATTCCTTTCTTCATAAAAATAATTTAATAAAAATTAAATTTCATGAACTTAAGCCTAATTAAGAATATTAAAAATTTTTATTGCATATTTTGTAATCATAGATTTCACTAATGGCACATTGAGATCCTTATGAATGTTTGAGTTTTTAACATACCAGGGAGCGGCTATGATTATTCGAAGAAGTTTATTTTGGCGCCTTTGAATTTTGTGGATATTAGAGACCGAGGCAGTGCCCCATAGTTGAATACCGTAGCACCAGATAGGCTTTAAGATAGAGTTGTAAAGTAGAAGCTTGCAATCGAGACTAAGGACAGAATTTCTTCCAATAAGCCAATGAATTTGAATGGCTTTTAGTTTCATTTGAGTTAATTTTGCCTCTATATGGCATTTCCACGTTAATCGCCGATCCAGATGTATACCGAGATATTTTACATGCGAATGTTGAGGAATTATTTGATTATTGATTGTAATAGGGGGCAAGATTCCCGGCGCAAAGTGAATGTTATATGTACGCATTTTTGCTCATTGACCATTATCCTCCATTGTCTTAACCATATTTCTAGTTGAAATATATGATGCTGTAAGTAACGCGATGCTTCATAGCGATTTTCGTGGACGCTTAGAAATGCTGTATCGTCTGCAAATGTTGAAGTTTGTGTGTAGTTGCTTGTTGGCATGTCCGAAGTATAAATTAAGTATAACAGGGGCTCCAGGATGCTGCCTTGTGGGACTCCAGCGGCAATGGGCTGAGGTGAACTTAAAAAATTTCCTTCTTTAATAATAAATTGACGACCGACTAAGTAGCTTTCTAGCAGCTTGTGTGTGTTTGCTGGTAAATTTTGCTTCAATTTGTGTAATAAGCCTTCATGCCAGACTTTGTCAAAAGCTTGCGAAACATCGATGAAGAGTGCTGAGCAATACATTATAACCCGGTTAATTACCCCACGCTTAAATGCCTTTCACGCTTATTTACCTCGGGTTTTAAATCCCCGTTTTTTCTTCCATTTTTTAAACAAAAATCCACGTTTAATTGCCATACGCTTAATTACCCGATTCGGATAATTGCCTTAAAAATTTAACTCCCAAAACAAAATTATACCTAAATTTCATTCGTTTAATTGCTTCAGTACTATTTGACAAAAACACAGCAAGTAATGCAACCAAGTTTTACATGTTAATAATTTGAAAATATGCACTCAATTTTTTTTAAAAAAATATGCCTAAAAACAAAATATGGCTTGATTGAAACAAAATATTTAACAAATTTATATTTGCATTAAAAGTTATGTTATGAGGTCAAGATTCATATAAGAGTTATATATTATCTAGATACACCAAATTTATGAGATATTTTGTCTTAAAGAGATTAAAGTTTGAAGTTTGTGATATTATAGACCGATTCTTACAATTTACATAGGTTTCGTTCTTATGACAATTAAACGTATATACCCAATTTTATCAAATTATCTAAAAACTGCTACATTTACTTTTCGCACAAGGTTTACATGGACATACAGCCAGCAAGATGGACGGACGCACACGAAAAGATTACTTAAACAAGTGTTTCTAATTCGATCGCTTACTAAACAATGCGTCTAGGTTTCTATGTTATAAGTTGCGAAAAACATTTATTTTCAACAAAAACTTGCTTTGGTTTAAAATTGTACAAATTTAATGTGGTTGGCGAAATTAAAGCAACAGAAAATTCATCTGTTAACTAGAATTTAAAGCAATTTTTTTATTTGCTGAACATGATCGCATTTAGACTATGCAATTATCGCCGAGTTTTTTTTTCTATTTTCTTTTAAAGAAGTTGCTACGAAACTCTTTTCACATTTACATTTACATTTTTTTCATGCATTTTTTCAACTTTTTCAACCCCGTTTTCTTCCCTACACCTCTTGCTAACCAACAAAAAGTTGCATGCGAAAGTTGCGGCATTAATTGCATAATGTAAATATGGTCCATGTATTAAAATATGTTTTAATAACTTAAAATATGTCTGCAATAAAAATGCAGCAATGGCTAAAACATGTACTAAATTATTTACAAACAAATCGATACCCAAATTCATTAAAAGCTCTAAACGCATAAATATATTGTTTCTGCATTCATTGGTCGCACAAGAAAAACCATGCAATTGAATATTTACGGGTTCCATGAGTAGTAGTAGGGTATGACAGGTCATCTCAAAAAGCACTACAGAAAAAATATAAGACAACAAATCCCATTGTTTTTTTTACTTGCTATCTCTTAAGATTTAGCTGATGCATGTAAAAATTCTTGTCTTATATTTTTTCATACATCAAAGTTAAGTTATCTTGTAAATAAATACGTCTAATTACCTCACTGAGGTATTTAAACGAATTCGCTTAATTACCTCAATGAGGTAGTTAAACGTATTCGTTTAAATGCATACCCCGCATAATTACCCAAAAATATTGGCATTTTTGTCGAGGTAATTATCCGTGGAATACTGTATTTCTTTTCTTCAAATGCTTTTCTTATGACATTTACTATTCGATGAGTCTGCTCGATTGTGCTGTGTTTTCTTCTAAATCCGAACTGATGGTTTGGAATACATCTATTTTCACTTAAAATTGGTGTTAATTTTGAAACTAATAATTTCTCAAACAGCTTTGACATATTTGATAATAAGCTAATAGGTCTATAAGACTCAACTTTTGTATGATCTTTACCTGGCTTTGGTATCATGGTAACTAAGGAAACCTTCCATTTTTCAGGATAGTATTCAAGGCGTAAAATAGCATTAAAAATAAAAAGAATAATTTTCTTTGCTATGCGAGGTAGCTCCAAAAGCATTTTATTACTGATTTTATCAATACCAGGTGCCTTCTTAGTGTTTAAGTCACAAATAGCCTTTTCGATTTCTCTTATCTCAAATCTGAGGGGAATAGCTGCTCTAGCAGCAACAGGTGGTAACTCGACCGCAATATTGTGAGATATATTTGGTGTAAATACGTTTTTCAAATGACTAACAAAAAGATTTCCTTTTTCAATATCGTTTCTTGCCCAACTACCATTCAAGTTTCTTAATGGTGGCTTAGATATAACTGGCCTTTTTAGATTTCTAGCTGCACGCCATAATGAGTAGTCAGATTGTGGAGTTGCATCAAGTTCCTTAAGATATTTTTCTAGAGAAGCCGTTTTCTGATTTTGTAGTAACTTTCTTAGCCTTTTTGTGCATTCTTTTAATAAAATCTTAAGTTGCGGGGATCTGTAAAGTATGATTTAGTATGTTTAAAATTCTTATTCGCTTTAGGGTTTTATTTGTTTAATATTTTTGGCTTTTCTTAAATCTTTGAAAAAGTTTTCCTGATGAGCTGGCCTAAGCAACTACTGAAATGCGCGTAGAAGCTAGCTTTCCCTCAACAATAACTTTCAGTGTACTTATCAAATATGAAAAATTGGGAATTGAGCACTTCATGCGGAAATCGTATTAATAATAAACTTTGTATTCCCGAAAATTACTTTGATAAACCAGTTTAAGTTTTAAATAAAGTCGATCGTCTTATAATAGAGAAGTAAATTACACCATTAGATGCCTATTTTCATATAGGAACAAGTAAGTGCCGTTTTAGGCAATATATTTGCTTCTGATGTCTGATCAAAAGAGGATACTACCTGCAAGGATAGCTATGAATCTGCTTTGGAAGATAGTGATGATTCACATTTGTGTTCTTCTCCAGTCGCCGGCAATCTTGTCTTCTGTTCGGCTTATGATGGATGGGATTTTGGTGTCCAAGAATTTAAAGACACTTATTCCAAGAGACTAGAAATGTTATTTGCGGATTTCGAACAAGTATTATGGGGTGATTTTTTCCATAATGCCAAACAAAATGTGCTATCGCTGGCAGCCAGCTCTCCAATTTGTTTTGGAGAATATTTGGAGTTTGTATGACACCATAGCTGTAAGGAAAGATAAAAATAAAATACCACTGATCGCTGAAAATCTTTGCATTAAATCACAACCCAGAGATATACGCGTAGCAAACCCCAAAGCACAAATTAAAACCGTTTTGGGGCAATGGTAGCCCATTGATCGCACAATTTTATAAATGATCTTCAAACATCCCAGTAAAAACTTCACTTACTTTTTCAAAACGAATAGCTTCTTTAACTCATTATTTAGTAGCTTTCTTCTATTTAGTAGCTTTCTTCTATGACTACATGTATATCAACTTCTATAACTTCTTTTTTCTGGAAATATTTAAGTAAAAAAATAATGACTTACTATCAAGAATAAAAAATGGGAATTAAGCACGAATAACAAAATCTTTTGAAATTAAAATTTTGTATTCCCAAAAATTTAAATTACTTTTTGATAATAAACAGGCAAGTGCACGGCCTAAAAAACACTTAATTGACGACATGCTTTTGTAAGTTGTTGTTGTTTTTATTTTGTTTTTCTTAACCTACTTACAACTACAATTAATGTTGAGAGAATTTCAACTAATTGTAGTGGGGAATGTAAGATGAGATAAACCCACTGTTTATTGTTGATGTGTTTTGTTTAAAATTTGATATTGTTACAAGTAGAACTGTTGCTTATAAGTCTTATACGTTTAACAGTTTTATTTGGTTTAATATCTTTAGTTTGTCTAAAATCTTTATGGATGAAGTTTCCTGATGATCTGGCCTAAGCAACCAGTGAAATGCATAGGAATAGCTTATCCCATCAACAATAAATTTCAAGTGTTTTTGTCAAGAATAAAAACTGGGAATTAAGCACAAATAACAAAATCTTTTGAAAATAATGACTTACTTTTAAATGCGTTCATTTTGGGGCATGCCTTATAAAATTCACTGGTTCTTTCAGTAGAATTGTAAGTAGTGCCTTCATATTTTTCTAATTACTCAACACATTACTTTGTAGGCGAAGTTTTAACTGGGATGTACCGCTTCAAAAAGCATAAATGAAGAACGATTTGAACGACTACTCTGTTCGAAAAATATTGATTTGAACACATATCCCAGTGAAGCATTGGCTATAAAAGATAAAACAACTTCCTCAAAACAAAATCAAACCAAATACAAGTGTGGCCAGTCAATTTTTTTTTTCGTTTTGCTTAATATTTTCAAACAAAACAAAAAAATTTTTAATGCTATTTTGTAGCTAAATATATTTACAAACATTTTAAGTTGTCATAAAAATAAAATATGATCAAGATAACGGCAACACCCTATTTTGTTAACATTATAAAAAGTCAACACTTTTTTTTTTGAGATTGTGTACACTAAAATGTCAACCAATTTCAATTAGGAGTACAAAATTTTAAAACTTTAAATTATAATATAAATATGAATGTTGTTATTATAATAAAAAAATAAAAACAAAAATTTACACTACAAGACAAAAATATTTTTTGATTATGTAGTCAATTCAGAAATTTGCATTAAAATTACACCAAGTACACCTGTACTTAGGTATACGTTCTCGTCTTTGAAGGCTCATACCTCCTCAAAGCCTTGACCTAGGACAGTAGTTGAGATGTCAATCGTCGCAGAATTCTGCTAGATCCGTGGTTTCAGCAAAAATTCTTAAACGTTTTAGCAGGTATATTACTTGGAGATACATACTGGCCACACGGGTATACGGACTAATTCCCAATTTTTATTCTTGATTAATACACCGAAGTTGATTGTTGAAGAAGAAGCAAGTTTCTATGCGCATTTCACTGGTTGCTTAGGCCAGATCATCAGAAAACATTTTCCCAAAAAAAAATTCGAAAAGCCAAAGATATAAGCAAACAAAATAAGTTTTTTTTAAATTCATCCAAGACTCAAGAAACTTTATTTATTATAAGTTTTTAGTGAAATTGGCCAGTTCCGTTTGTTGAACACATGCTCAGAAAAGAAAAACTTTGCAGTGTTGAACAACCACCCTAAAAAATTTAAATTTTTTTTAAAAAGAACATAAATTAAAAACACTATTTGGTGAGTGAAATTATATTTAAAACAACAATTGTTTCTCAGACGGAATTTTGTTTTTATTTTCTAAGAACAGACGGTTTGTGTACTGATTGACTTAGGGTGGGGTGCCTTAATACCATGGGAGATAAGGCCATGATGGCTTTATTGCTCAATTGAATGGGAGATAAAGCCATAATGGCCTTATTGCCCAATCATTGAGCGATAATGTCATATTTAAAATTTTGCGAAATGAGAGATATAGCCATATTTTTTTTCGCAAATGAGAGATAAAGCCATTTTTTTCAGAATATTATTATGCATAGTGTGAACGTTCCGTAAAAGGGAAAATCCTTAGTTATCATTGAAAAACATTTTTTTTATTCTTGTGACGCACGCAGGAAAACTTTATTCAGCGAAGCCACCGTGTCCTACTGGAGGAAAAAACCTCTAAGCGCGGCCGCAGGCCGCCACGCAGGAAAACTTTAGTATGCGAAGCCAGAGTTCAATACTTGACTTTAGTGTTTCCGGAAGTGAAAGCTATTAATCAATGTAAAATTCAAAAGTTCTTCAAAACTGAAATGAGAGATAAAGCCATTTTCTAATATCGCTAATGTGAGCTAAGGCCATGATGGCTTTATCTCCCATTCAAATGAACAAAAAAAATAAAAGACTTTATCTCCCTTTTGAATGAGAAATAAAGCCATCAAGGCCTTACCTCCCATGGTTTTAAAGCACCCCACCTTGACTTAGTTTGTTTGGCTGGCATTAATTGAACAAAGTGAAAAGGGTTATATAAGATATATTGAACAGAAACCCAGCGGTATTTATTGCAAGGACAGCAAGTTTCAGGCCGTGTTGAAGGCCTCTATACAACTTTCTAAAAGATTCGCTTGGCATGATATCAGAAGTATTCCTTATAGAAGGTATACATTTCTTTTTGAAAGATCTTTTATAATATTCAGTACACATTCGTCCCTCCCTTCTTTAAGAAGGGAGAAAGGAAGCTGTTCAGTTTTATTTACTTTTAATTTTAATTACTCCCTTCTTTGGTAAGGGATCGAAGTTGATATCAAAGGCAGTGTGAAAGGGCTTGCTCTCAATGACAACCTGTGTAAAAACTAAAAAAGTTTAAAATGCGGCGAGAAGGGCATTTAACTGCTAAATAAGGCCTTCTATTAGGCCTCTTTACCCATTCTAGCTACCGCTGGGAAACCATCTGTAAACCAATGTGAAAATGTTCAAAAGGCAATGTTTTTAACAAAATGCTTGATTTTTTTTTTTTTTTGAGTTTCTACTGTCATCCAGGAATATAGGATTACACTGTGCAACATCGGGTGCAAACTCTTTCTCCCTCGGATTTACTCGAAGTGCTTATCGAAGTCAACAAAACTGTTCTTGGGTTTTGCTAGTTTAGCTGCCGTTAGGATTTTGTAGTCTCATGAATATTATTTTGATATACTTTACCACTTTGAATCGCTTCTATAAGGAGCATAGTTCTAAATAATTTCAATAAACATATTTTTAACGTCTTGTTAATTTTTTTTTCAAGTTAATTTTTTTGGAAGTATTGTTTCGTTAACATCTTTGTTTCGGTTATTTCGGTTACTTGCAATTCAAGTTATTCTATCTGTTACAAAGCCATAAAAAATATACATGTACAGAGGAACATTTACAGGTGACATACATACATAAGTTACGTGCACATTTAAAAATTTATGTTTTTTACATAAGAATTCGTCTATAGTGCTGTGTTTGCAGCATAATTTATCGTATAATTACATATGTATGTGTAAACACTGAATATAACGTTGGGTATATATATATATATGTTCCTTTAACTCCCACTGGAGCATAGGGCGCCTAGCGTTGGGTACGCTTTACTATTTGTATTTTTATTGTAGACTGTAAGACATTTATTTCAATCATACAATGACTTAAACCCAAGATACGACAATTTATTTTCTTAATGTTATTAAGAAAAAATATTTTTTTTTTTTTTTTTTTTAAATAAGTTGATTTATTTGCACAGGGACCAAATTTCATGAAGTTATCTCAAAAATTGCGAACTGTACTTTGCACACATTTTACATGGCCAGTCAGCCAGCTTGCTTGCGGAAAGACATCGTAAGATCCCCTGCAAGAAATTTGTGTCGATTATTCTTAATGTACCTATCCCGTGACCAGTGAACACAATATTAAAATAAAAAGGAACGAATTGTGATAGGTGAAATAAGACACATCCCAGTAAAAAAATTTTGGGTTTTTTGAAGCACTTAAGAGAAAAAGCGCATAATCGAGCGCTTCAATAAAAGAGCTTTAATAAAGCAGTACATGATATAGAATAAAATATACAAAAAAGCTGCTATCTTAGTGCTGACAACAACGAAGGTTGCAAACCGAAAAAAAATAAAAATGTGCGAAAATTATTGGAAAAAGGCATTTAAACAAAAGTAAAAGCAAAACATTAATGAATATGTTAATATAGTAAGCCCCTAAAAAGCACTTTAGGAGTGCTTTGTTTGCATGTTAAAAGAAGCGCGAGAACACCCCATCCAAAAATCAGTCATCACACCAGCAGGTTTGAAGCGATTTGTGCTATGAATTTATACACAAAACCTGCTCCTTTTGGAGCACATTTTTTACTGGGATCACCTACCTGATGATAATGTGTTTGAAGAGTAGTTACTCCATAGCACATTGGTTGCGCCCTTACGACAAAAATAAAAAAAAATATCCTAATATATTGGGCTTGTAGCGAAACAATTAGTCGCTAATGTCATCAAATGTCTCTTTTCTGATTTTGTTTTGATAATTTCTAACGGTAATTTTGATATGTAAACAACTAAAGTGTGAATTTGCGTAGAAGTAAAAATGTGATTAACGAACTAGGGAAACAAAGTGAGACTTCAGTTTTTAAAATACATTTAATAGAACTGCCCGACTAAAATTATTAAAATGGAAATTAATGTAAATGGTATTGGCATTGTTTTAATGATATAATAAGTAAATAAATTGTGTTGTGGTTATAGTAAGATACAGATTTTGAAGAAGTATTTTGTTTTACATGGTTTGCCATGCATAGGAAAGATAATTGACACAAAACTAGCCATGTGACTGGATTTTGTGCGGGTAGTGGCTGATTCTATCTGGTTCTATTACTTTATATAAAGTGGACCATGCAGTGACCTGTCACGAAGTGTCAAAAAGGTGCAAATTAACCCCCTCCTAGGACATCGCCATGTTAAAGTGACAAGTCGCCTTCGTATAAAGTGTTAGAACTAGAACCGGTCCCTACCCGAACTGTCACGTGACAAGTTTGGTGTTAGTTCTTTTTCCTCTAGGTTCGGTACAAAAAGTGATTCTGACTCAATCATTGTAATCAAAGATTTGTATTGCTGAAATATTGATGTGGGTATAAAAAGTATCTCTAAAAACTTCGCACGTGTTTTGAAATTGTCACAAGTAAAACTAGAGTGTTTAAAATTCTTATTCGCATAACAGTTTTATTTGTATTATATCTTTAAAATTTTTGGAACAACTTTCCGGATAATCTAGCCTTTGCAACCAATGGAATGCGCATACGAATAGCTTATCACACCAACAATAAATTTCAGTTCATCAATAGTACGAATTGTAAATTTAACACGAATTGTAAATAAAAACGAAACCTTGATAATGAATTTTTGACTCCCAAAAAAAAACTTTGATTACAATTTTTTTTTATTTTTAGCAAATTTACTAAATAATCAGATGGAGATCGTAGATTAATGCCCGTAATTTCTACAAACCGATATCTAGTCGTGTTCGTACCTAACAGTTATCTCTACTGATTCGGCACCACTATTTTGGTTATTTTAACGTTAATTTTAGCTACGTGAATGAACTATCGAAAATCGGTGGTGCTAAATACATTTCACTTAAACCCGAAGGTAAGAAATACACAGTTATATATCTTTTTGTTGAAATTACGGGGAGAAGCAGGGGAATGAGCCAATCCGGTAAGCTGCTTCCTTAAAGAAGCACTGAAATACGACAGCAAATTCTGTGAAAACTCCGGATAACTATGGTATTAATAAGCAAACGGCGAATACAACAATTATCAACCATTAGCCATTTGAGTTGTAGGTAAATGCAAGTGAAACTTGGTATTAATTATGACTACACAACGTGTGCATCCAATAATAGACAAGATTTACGAGGAAGAGGGAAGAGGAATTCAAATCTGGAGGGAAATATTGGAGGGCCATGAGACGCCCAAGGGAAGCATGTCATAAACGAGTACATGGTGGAAGATCACTCTTGGTACGGGTGCCATTTTCATCGAAAGACAAGTTCAAAATATGCTTTGTGCCAGGAAAAAATAGTGCAGAAATATATGTACACACATTGATTTGTTAGAGAACAAACTCCTTGATTTTGCTCGTGATTTGCATGGAGACGAATGCCTTTTCCACCAACGGTGTTCTTTAATTCTGATAAATTATAAATACCTGCCTCAAGCCTAGAGCTCAACCCCATCGATGATTTATGGGTAATACCTTATGCCAAATACATACACTCATAAAATTATTACAGTAACTGATTGTAGGTTATTAAATTCGTTTTCGGTACTGTTAAAATTGAATAAAAATATAGTTATTTTACGAATAAATTTATTTTTCAACATTTATGTTTGTTATTAAAAAAACAAACTACCAAAAAATAATGTTTTCCGTATTTTTTTTTTGTTAATTTGTTTGATTTTTATCGGTTAAAATATATTTTTTAAAAGTAAAAACTATTCAATTTTAACGAATATGATGTTCAATAAATAAAAAACTTAGAAATTACTGAAAAAATCATTTGTTTTAAATGAAATGTAAATGATCCGTTTTTTAAATGAATTTTAATTTGTTTCAAATGAATTTTCGTTTGAATTTAACTACATAATATTTTGAGTGTACATACATATGCATGTTCTAAGCAATATGACAGTCAAAGTTTAGCTATTCGGAAACTTTAAATTTTATTTTTGTAGTTTGAACTTTTTAAATACGAAACTTTCATTCATTTCATTATTTTTTAACTAAATATTTTGTTTAATATAAGAGCTGTCTATATATATAGTATTGGTATGAGTGGTAACGAAAAAGATTAATGTAAATAGATTTTGTACGTTATTCTTAGAGCATTTTTTAATATTAATTGGAATATCTCTGAGCAAAATACATACAGCCGTATTCATAATGAAAATTTGGAATAAAGTTAGCAAAAAGTTTATTCATAATACACTAACCAAACTCTGGCTAACCATTTGCTAAACTCTTGTTAACGAGCTGCCAAACGTTTGCCAACTTGTGAAAAACAGCCGTTTAATGTCAAACAATTTTGATGGTTTTTTTTTTAAATAACTGTTGTTTTTTAATTTACTGTCTTTTCTTAATTTATTTTAATTTTAAAAACTTTGTAAAATTTTTATATGCGAAGGGAAAAAGAAAACATTACAAATTCAGCGATGATTAATGCAAAACGTGTTGCATTTTTGATTAATACAATGTTGCATCATAAAAATTTGGAGTTGATTTATTAAAAGTTGGCAGATGGAGAAAAGTTCGTTATGAATTAACTCTGTGCCAACAAGCTGCTAAGCTTAATCGGTATTCTAGTTAGCAGCTCGTTGTACGTAGTGTACAAACTGTGGCTAAGTTTTTGTTATGAATACGGCTGATAGACTTTATATAACTAAGGGTGCATACAGAGTGGCCGCTTGTTGCCGAGCCGAGCCGAGCCGACTGACGCTTATTGCGAGAAACAAGTTTGAGTGTGCATAGTGGATGCGATAATCAGCGCTGATATTTTATCTATTATTTGTGTTTTATGTATGTTTGTATGCATGGAAATTAGTATTTTTCGAAAATTAGAACTACCCCAGGAACTAGTGCTGGGATACTATCGATATTTTCTACTATCGATATATCGATATTACTATCGACTCAATGTTTGTACTTGTGCAGGAAAACTTTAATTATTTTTTTATAAGGCTACAGTTCTTTGTTTTTATCACTTAATTGAATGTACGAGACTTATGTATATATACACGTTATTTTAGATGGCAGTTTTTAAAAAATGGATAAGTACCTTTCTAAAGGAACCGAATAAGATATTCCATTGCAACTTAAAAAAATTTTCTAAATTCTAAACCGAAAAAGGTAATTAATCTAGCGGACTTATCCTCTAATGGTCGTTCATTGTTTTGTCCTATGCTTGCAATTGCATTTGGATTTACATTTTTTTTAAAACATTACAAAAATATTTGACATTTCAGTCCCTACACGCAAAGAAAAAACATGGTTGTGGTAAACATATTCTAAGAGCAACATATTATGATAAGAATTATAATTGTAGTCACCATATTAAGATTATTACTGAATCATATTATGACTAAATATACTCGTACTATTACATCATAATATTTTTCCCTTAATCATATTATTATTCTGTTAATCATACTAAGCTAAGAAGTAATCAAATTATTGTCATGTTAATCATAATAAGCTAAGAAGTAATCATATTATCATCAAGTTAATCATTATAAATTTAGAAGCAATCATATTATGATACAGCACCTTTCATAGCTGTCATAAAAATACAAAATAAATTAAAATATTTATGCATCGATTTTTTATTTTGTGGCTTTTAACAATTTTTCCTAATGTTAATCAAATAGCGGAGTTCAATATTAGGCTTGCAAAAGAGCAAATGAAAAATCTGTGGTTTTCATGCGCAACCGCGTGTGTCCATTTTTCGATTTTAAGATGTTGATGCCATATTGCCTAATTTTGAACGCTCTTTACATTTTTTTGAAAAAAGATTTATCAATTCCGATTTTTTAACGTAATGACAAAGTTTAAATAGTGCAATACCAAGCCCATAGTTTGATCTAGAATGGGTTTTCGGCTTGCCTGAAAAATTTGTTTTAAGACATACGCGGTTGCCCATGAAAACCACAGAAATATCGTAGCACTTTTATAAAACATAACGAAATCTCTGTGTGTTTTGTTGTTGGATTTTACAAAAAAAACTATGATATTTTGCACTTGCACTATTAATTCACTAATACTTGAATGAACTCCGCTAATATTTTATTTTTTTAATTTCTTTAAACTTATTTTTTTTATGGAATTTTATCTTTTAATTAATTTACCGCTCGCAAATAAAAAAACGACACAACTGCTTCAAAATTATTTTACAAATGGCGCTAACATAATATGATTAGAGTAAAAATAGTTTCATTGCATCTTTAACATAATATGATAAATGTATAGAAAGTTATCATGTTATGGCTATTAAATATCATGATATGGTTGTGAGTAACATAATATGTTTTGAAAGTTATCATAATTAAGTTGTTAGAAAAATAATTAATTTTCGGTCAACAATACTCATATTCATAATTGCGATAAACATTGATATGTTAACAGTAACTATAATATTGTTGATATTTAATAAAAATAACAATTATTTGTGTACGACAACAATATATTGTTACATTAAACATAGTGTTGTTGCCGTAACCATGCCCAACCATATTTTTTCTCTGCGTGTATATAAACATGTACAAATTTCGACTTAAAGGCCTTTAATTAGCAGTAAAAAGCACTGCTTACCAATCCATACCACTTGCCATTCTTGTTGTTTGTATTCATTGCTGTAATTCAGCGCGAATTAATAATGGCAAGTAAAAATTTGCGGCAAAAAACTGTGTGTGTATAGCTGCTGTTAGATGTCTTCATAGCTGTATTTTAAATAATAAAAATATCGATATTTATATTTTTCTATCGATATTTTCGATATTTTAAGACTATCGATAATATCGATAGTCTATCGATAGTTTCCCAGCACTACCAGGAACAAAGTGGTTCTAATTTACGAGCGTCTACTGTAATTATGATTTGAGTTTTGTTTTGTTGAGAAATAAAAACTGACAGTGAGTTTTAAAATTTTACTTATTAACGCAATTTTTCAATTATTCTCGAAACTTTTATTACATATTTTTTAATTTTGTTTATAAGTTTTTTTTAAATTTTTTTATAATTTTATTAATATTTATTATTTTTTTTTATTTTTATTTTATTTTTTAATTTTTATTTTCTCTTAATTTTTATTATTTTTTTAATTTTTTGATTGCATGTTTTATTCACTTTTTCCTAAATTTTTGTTTTTAATTTTTTTAAAATGCTTTCCAGACAAGTTGAAATCATAACATAACATAGCATAAACAATGTTTTGGGCGCTGAAAACCGCTTTGGAACTGTTTTCTCGCATTCAATTAGCTTTGCGCTCTGACCACCTCGGCGCCCACTATAACCTGTTCGCGTTTATTTGTACTAACTTGTATAATACCAGTTTTCTCGCATTGGTTCTCGCAATAAGCGTCAGTCGGCTCGGCTCGGCAACAAGCGGCCACTCGGTACGCACCCAAAAAATTCTCAGCCTGTTCATCGATTTCGAACGTCAACGTTCGCATAGAAAATTATATTTAAAGCAAAAACCAAATTCTTAAGTTTGTTTTTGTTTTCAATGTAATTTTCTATTCTTAATTTTTTTTTTTTTTTTTTGTTTTAAATGTAATTTTCTATGCGAACGTTAACTCTCGCAATCGTTTAACGGGCAGTCTTTTTTAACTGAACAAATTGGACTTAAGCTGGTAGCGGGACAAGAAAAACTAGACAATCCAAGCCGTTCCATGCCGTCTGGCAACCCTAATCTTACCTTAAACACTCGTATAATATTTATATTTTAACACAGGAGTCTTAAACTTTATAACCAAAGGTGAAAAGTTAAAAATAAAATTTTCCTTCGAAAGAATATAATTTGTTGCTAGAATTTTTTCTATTATATTCTATTTATTATGTTTGTGGTTGTTGGTTGTGGGTGAAATTGTTTGACGTTGTCGTTGTTGCTAAGTGTTATTAAAAAAATGCTTTACAAAGTATTAAAATACTTTTTTTTATGTCCTTGAAGCTATAAAGAATAAAAATAGAGCAAGTAAGATTTTAAAAAAAGAAGATAAAAGTTTAGTTTCTGTGTTGGCATATCCTTTTTAGAATTAAGCAAAATCCGAGTTAAAGGTACCTTTGAGATCTTTACGTTCAAAAGTACACATGGATAAGACTTTAACTATTTTGTACGATTTTTCAGGAAGTTATAGCAAAATGATTTTCTATTTATCTGTTTCAATGTTCAATAACATTTATAATAAAAACTTAAGTTTACTTCCGATATGTGACATTAGGAATATTTAGGAATAAGAACTTAAAAAAATTGTAACCGCTGAAAGGTAATGATTAGATAAGAACAGGAGTAAGTTTTCAAGAATCATCTTTGAAATTTTAAATTGTTCTGCTGCAGAACTAAAGATAAAAAGACTTAAGTACTTTTTCATTATTGCCACAGATATAAAGGGCCATGTCACAGAGTACAATTCCGTTCGGAATGATTCCTTTCGGAATTGGAGAAAACATATTTGTTTGTTGATGGAAAGTGTATTTTGATAGTTTTATGGCCTTTTAGATACAGACATCTCCTATACCGGTTATGAAAACAAAAATGGTTTCATTCCGAAACATTTTTTCGTCATTTTCTGAAGCACCAAAATACGGAATAAATTCCGTTTCCGAACGGAATTGTACTCTGTGACATGACTGATAATTAACTTGTGGACTTGAGATTTAATATTTGTAGTAGCTTAAATTTATTCTTCTATTCTTAGTTGCTTACAAGTTTTTAAAGTCTGAAGAGGTGTTTTAAGGAAATGATCAAGAAAAGTTTGTGAACAAAGCGTTAAAATGGTAAAAGAATAATTTTAACTACTGTTATGGCTAATAAATCACAGATGGCTTAAACGCTGGTTTAGTTGAACTAAACTTGAATTTATATGTAGTTTAAACTCAACAACTATAAATCAGTGTCCCATGTATTATATTTTGTTAAAAAAATAACATGTGGCAGCACTACGATAAATCTTGTCAAATTTATATGGTCTGTATTGGCAGTTTAAACGCCCTTCAGCTAAAATAATGCTAAATTCACGTTAAACATTAAGAAATCAGGGTGGGGTAGGACTTGGTACACATTTTTGCATTAATGATTATTGAAATACATATTTTTTAATATAAAAATTAAATTATACATCTAGTCTTAAGGCTCAGTTAGTCTTTACTTTCTGTTCTGTTACGAATCAGCTGATTTGTTTTTGTTATTCAAAAACCTGTGAAATTGATTAGATTTTCTGTTCTGTTGCGGTTTGTTAAAATCAAAAACTTGTTAAGTTATTGTAAGTGACAGCAAAATAAATAATAAAAAATACATATTTATGTTGAAATAAACTTTTTTTTGATGTTAAGATTTCATAAAATTTAATTTCTTCAAATTTATGTGTATGAAAGTTATTGAAATAAGACAATGGACAGTGCAAAACTAATAAATTTGTCATAAATGGCTGATAAGTTACTACAGAAAAAGAAACTGTTATAATTTTGTAACAGAACGGCACGGAACATAACAGAAACAGAAAGTAAAGACTAACTGAGCCTTTATATTCCATTAAAAAAAAATTTGCCCATATTAGAAAAAAGTTTAATCTTTCTTATTCAATCAACTAAACAATTTTTGACTTACGCGAAAATATGTTCGAAAACAAGAGCTTACCTTAAAAACGGTTAGCTCCACTGGATTCAGCATACTCGAATTAGGTTAAAACGCCAGGTTTTAAGAACTAGAATTTAATTTACAAAAAAACCTAACTTATCTGATAAAATATCCTAACTTGACTATTCGGTTAGCAATAAATGTCGAAAATTTGTTGTTAAACAAAAATCGCATAAATGTGTGCCATATGATAAGGCAATATGTCTGCGGTAATTAATGCCCATAAATATTTTTTAATTTATTGCCAAAGTGTAAAGGCTCAGCTAGCCGGGACTAATAGTGACTTAACCCTACCGTAAAAAAGTAATACCAATCTATTTGTTATGCTGGGTACACACTATGCAACTCATTTACGCAATCTAGTGAATAAAATTCATTTTCATTCATTCCAGATTGCATCAACATCCAAACGCTTTGATATTTTGAGGTTGCATTGAAACAGATTGCATGTAGATTGCACTATGTGTACCCAGCATTACAGATTGAAACGTAACAGCCTACTGCTAACTATAATCGTTCTAATTGCTTTATACACAGCCAAATGAAACAGCTGATTTGCAACGTTACTGTTACTCCCGGCTAACTGAGCATTAGCACTTGAGCTTTTAACTCAAATGTTTTTCCTTTTAAATTTAAGAGAAACCGCAATTAAATTTTATTTAAAATTAAGCCAAATTACTTTTTTCCACCATAGAATCCTAATGAATTCATTCCATTTTAAAAAAGAAAAAAAAACTCATAAATTCTACTTGATTACAGAGAAAAAAATGTTTTTCGCTCGTTTGCCTACAACAAATATTCACATCAATTAAATTTATACGGAAAAGTATAAATCATGTTATTAATAATTTGAATACATAATAATAATAAAATAAAATAAAATTTTCTGATTTCTCCCAACATCGTTAACAAATTTTGTAAGTGACAATCATAAATAAATATTATTTTATTTTTTACTGCTCATTTGCTTATACATATAAACATTTATTTATTTCTGTTTAAGCACAATTTACCAGAGATAAATCCATATTAATGTAATTTTTTATAATTAATTCAGTTTTGCTGAAAAAATAGTTATAAAAAATAGCTGGAATTGTAGGAAAATATAACATGCGTCATTTTTTCATATTAAATAAATATTAATAAATAATATTTTTATTAAATGTAACACATTGCTGTAGCATTCTTGATGATAACTTTTTGTTGAGAAGTAAGGAAAATAACACTGCTTTACAAATTTTTAATTTGGAAAAACACCAAGAACACCACATGCCTAGAACACGAAAATCGCTGTAATTTTTTTTTCCTGAGTACCGTTTTTTGGATAACGGTACTTTTTCGTTTTTCGGTGTATGGTCCCACTCAAACCCTTGTGGAGCCCAACCAAAAAGTCCGGTCGAAATAAATGGCATATCGTTTGAAAAAAATCGGATGAAAAGTAAAGTTTTTATTAAGGATTTATGGAACAACAATATTTTCATCTCATATAAAATTCCGTGTTTTTTAAATCCATCAGTTTTAACGTATTTAAAAAACAAGGAATTTTATATGAGATGAAAATATTATCGTTCCACAAAATCCTTACTAAAAACTTTATTTTTCATCCGATTTTTTTCAACTTACGCTTAAAATGTTGGTAATTAAATATACTATTTGGTTAAGAAATAAAACATTCCAGATATTTAATATAACAAAGTAAAAAAACAAAATAAAAATGAAAAATAATTAGTATTGTGGTTA
Organism: Pollenia angustigena; assembly: GCA_930367215.1. Classification (NCBI taxonomy): domain Eukaryota; kingdom Metazoa; phylum Arthropoda; class Insecta; order Diptera; family Polleniidae; genus Pollenia; species Pollenia angustigena. Next base: position 123,888,017 of record OV884058.1, read on the forward strand.
TTTTGTTGAACTATTTATGGTTTTTAATCCAAATTTTTAATATTTTTAATTAGGCTTAAGTTCATGAAATTTAATTTTTATTAAATTATTTTTGTGAAGAAAGGAATTTTACAACATGAAAATTAATTAAAGTTGTTATTGATAATCTTTCATTCTTGACGTGGCTCGGGCTCGAACCCTGGCCAGCAGGTTACCATGACATGTTTCGATCGCAACCACTCGATCTCCTCAGATGGATTTGCCGTCTTACACTCGCAGCCATCGACGACTGCTGACGTCACTAGTCAAACATCAATCCTTAAACCAAATTGTATTTTAACATTTAATAAAAATTAAATTTCATGAACTTAAGCCTAATTAAAAATATTAAAAATTTGGATTAAAAATGAAAAATTTAAAAAAAACGTAAAAAAATAGAAATTTTTTTAACTTTGAGGTGCCGTTACTCAGCCATTTCTTATCAGATAGCATATCGATGGAAAAGGCATTCGATTACCTTTCTAACGATATGCCATTTATTTCGACCGGACTTTTTGGTTGGGCTCCACAAGGGTTTGAGTGGGACCATACACCGAACAACGCAAAAGTACCGTTATCTAAAAAACGGTACTTAGGAAAAAAAAATACAGCGATTTTCGTGTTCAGGAGGTCCCAATTAACTTATCTAGGCATGTGGTGTTCTTGGTATTTTTTGGCTGTAAACCAGTGTAATAAAAAGATATTCATCCGAGGTTGCAGCTTATGTACCAAAAATACATACACGGGAAACTCTTTTAGCAATAAAAAAATCTCCCCGAAAGTATTTTACCAAATTTTGTTGCCTACCATTATGTCCAAATTCCTGCGTAAAGTCTAATGGCGTGGGGATATTTATATGAAGGCAAAATATTAGACTGGTGTATCCTATTTTTATTAAATTAACTTTATATTTATATGGGTTGTTTTGGCTCTGTTTTAGAGAAAAACTAACAAGTAAATTAAATTAAAAAAAAGCATGGTATTAAGAGAACATTTTTTGAAAGTGGACACTATTTCGGACCCATGTTTTCAGGGACCCGCCAGAACAAAATTATGTTATGACTTATAAGAGTTCTTTGTGTTGAATTTTATATAGATAACAACATCAACATATAAAAGATTTTTTCATCTTTAAGTGATTTTAGGAAGGGGGATTATAAAATTTACCTATGGTGAATCGACCCTACCAACACAACATTCTACCAGAAGGATGTAGAATTGGTGGCATGTCATAACGTGATGGATACTGTGACACTTTTGAAAATGTCATAATGTCCTTGGGCATTAAGAAACTTTGCAAACGGACATTATGTAATTTGTAAACATAAGGTATGGACCGTTTTACTAAAAAGTTAAATACAAAAATAGATGTACATTAGACTGGTCGCAATTTTTTTTTTTAATTTAATTGTTTGCGCTGCTTAAAATATGAGGTTTGGTGTAAGAAATCATGATCTTATTTTTCAGGTCAAGCCGTGCCGGGTGGGGCCCAAAGTTCCCCATATTATAAAAAAAAACATCTTTTCTATCAGATCTTTATAGTTATACTAGTTGATAAGCCGAAAATCAAAAATATGGCTTCGTAACGATCTTCCGCAGAGAAAGTACTTCAAGTGTGCCTAAGTTCAGCTTCCTATGTCATCAGATGGCTTAAGAAAGCTGCGGAAAGAATAGGACATACATGCAAACATCCTGACATACTAAGAAATTATATATTGTATAGATAGATTAACATATGTTCGCGCAACTCAAAACGCTTTAGCTTATTGAAAAACTAAAAAAACCTAAACTACGCAATAAAATTTACTTTAAGAAAGGTAAAACTGTTTTCTTTATGTTGGCTTTGGTTTTCGAGATATACCGTTATTTCGAAAATTAAGGATGTTGCACAACATATGTTCGCGCAACTCAAAAACGCTTTAGCTTATTGAAAAACTAAAAAAAACCGAAATTCCGCAATAAAATTTACTTTAAGAAAGGTAAAACGTTTTTCTTATATGCGCAGTCGTTTTAGAAACATAATTTTTTTTTTCTGGAAAAAAAAATAATTTTTTTATTAAAATTTCGGAATTTTTGTTTTTAAAAATTCATAAAAAATTGAAAAATCCAGCTATGCTTCTAATTTTATGCAGACATATAAAAAATAACATTACAAGCTATAAATGATTAAAATCTGTTTACAACTTTTGATTTTATGTATTCACAAAAGACGAAAAATTTTAATTAATTTAAGAATTTTATTAAACCGCCACATCTTTTGTGAATACATAAAATAAAAAGTTGTTTACAGATTTTAATCATTTATAGCTTGTTTTGTTTGCAATGTTGTTTTTTATATGTCTGCATAAATTTAGAAGAATAGCTGCATTTTTCAGTTTTTTATGAATTTTTAAAAACAAAAATTCCGAAATTTTAATAAAAAAAACGTTTTACCTTTCTTAAAATAAATTTTATTGCGTAGTTTCGGTTTTTTTAGTTTTTCAATAAGCTAAAGCATTTTGAGTTGCGCGAACATATGTTAATCTATCTATACAATACATAATTTCTTAGTATGTCAGGATGTTTGCATGTATGTCCTATTCTTTCCGCAACTTTCTGAAGCCATCTGATGACATAGGAAGCTGAAATTTGGCACACTTGAAGTACTTTCTCTGCGGAAGATCGTAACGAAGCCGTATTTTTGATTTTCGGCTTTTCAACTAGTATAACTATAAAGATCTGATAGAAAAGATGTTTTTTTTATAATATGGGGAACTTTGGGCCCCAACCGTCACGGCTAGGCACCGTCGGATTGTCTTGGAAAATTAGATCATGATTTCTTACACCAAACCTCATATTTTAAGCAGCGCAAACAATTAAATTAAAAAAAAATCCCATACAAGCTGCGACCAGTCTAATGTACAAAAAATATGTTTTATTATGGTCAAAACCATTAAAACTATTTGTAAAGAAACTAATTTAACCAAAATATGGTTGTCGGTGACAATGAGTTGGTTAAATTAAACATAACATGTTTTTTCTCTGGGTGTATATATATTAAATATATAAGTAACAAAAACACTTTTGGATGCAAAGCGTTTCGGCATAGCTGATAATGATAAAACAAGTCACGGCCTCGCTAACTAAAGCATCTCTACACAGCCGGTCTTCGGCCGTGCGCAATTATTTTTTTCTCTATGGTTTAACAGGTACCTGCTTCGCTAAGTAAAGCTCTTAAAATCTGCCTTGTTTCCGAACAAAGGCTGACTACGCAGAGACTCTTTAGTTAGCGAAGCTGGTATTTGTTATACCATAGAGGAGAAAATCCTTTCGCGTTGCTTTCGAGTTTGTAAACATGTTGTGGACATTATGACACTCTACATAGTGTCATAACGACTACGGACTGATGGACTTTAAAAGTGTCATAATGTCCATGGACCCATTCGCACTATTTACAATAGCTCTGTGTGGTGGCATGTCATAACGTCCAGTGTCATAGTGTCCATGGACTTTATGACACTTGTAAAAGTGTCATAATGTCCATCGGAGAAGTGTCATAACGTCCGTGCCGGTGTTTGTTGTACCATAGAGGAGAAAAACCTTGCGCCCGGCCGAAGGCCGGCTATACAGAGAAGCTTTAGTTAGCGAAGCCAGTATTTGTTATACCATAGAAGAGAAAATCTTTATTTTCGATAAATATATATTTATTATATACACCTAGAGAAAAAGCTAGAAAACCATTTTTAAAAAAATTTTATCCATATTATGTTTAATTTAACCAAATCATTGTCACCGACAACCATATTATGGTTAAATTAGTTTCTTTAAAAATAGTTTTGTTGTTTGCGACCATAATAAAACATGGTTTGCTCTGCGCGAATGTAGATCCATGGACACTATGACACTGGACGTTATGACATGCCACCCTCTGTGTTCGTGAACGTGTTTGGCCACAATTTTCTACATATTATTCGCAAACATTTATCAACTTTAAAGTATGGACATGGGCATGGACGTAGTGGAAATAAGAACCAATGTAGCAAATTTCATCAAAGTATTTCAAAAAGTGCGATTTCTACATGCACAGAAAAAACATGGTTTACAAATAGTTTAAAAAAAACATATATTGGTTCCCAATGGCAACATATAAACAGTTGTTGTTTTAAACATTATTTTTTTACAATTAATGAAATTTTATTTCGATTTAAAAATATGGTTGAATTTAACAATATTATGTTTTAATAGCATATGGCTACAACCATACACTTAAACATATTATATTTACTTTAAACATATTATTGTCACCGGCAACCATATTTTGGTTTAATTAATCCATCAAAAACCCATAACTATATTATGGTTGTGTCCAAACATGTTATGGTTAATAAATACAATAAAATGTTTGATATAATAATAATATTTTAAAACATTGCATGTTTAGTTTTAAATTTAAATATTATTTTGAATTATTTAAATTATTTATGGTCGTTTTGCTCTACATCATTTTATTTATTTTAACTATTGATAAAAATGAATGAACCAGTAAAGAGGAAGGTGTGCCAATGAAGGTCGTCAAAGACTGATTTAAATGGGATTGCTTATAAAAGTGGTACGCTACACATAACAGGAATGCAAAACGAAATAAGATTATAACTTGACACTAAATAGACAGAATGTAAACCATATTATGATTAATTTTGAACATAATATGGTTAATTTTGACCATTTTAATGGTTACCATTTACCAAAAAAAAGGTTAATTTTAAACAAATAATAGTAAATTTTGATCATATTATAGTTGATTTCGGGCAAAATGTTGTAAATTTTAGCCATTTTATGGTAATTGTTAACCATAGTATAATAACCTGCAAGCATTCACATTAATCAAATCCAACTATAGAGTGTTACTGTTAGAATTGGTAGCGATGGACGGACATCGTTGGATCGATTCAAAAAGCGATTCTGAGTCGGTCAGAATACTGAAAGTGTGTGATAACAAATACAAACTCTGATTTTTATTTTAATTATTGAGACATATATGTACATGAACACGGAAAAAAAGGAGTGCCAATTAACCATATTATGGTCAATATTAAACATAATATGGTTAATTTTGATCATTATTTTGGTAAATATTGAATAAACTTTTGTTAAACATTTTTAGACCAAAAATGTTAAAGTGCTGTATTAGGCTGTAGGAAAAATCGCCCAAAGAAAAATGGCCCCAAAAAAATAATGACAAATCGCCCAAAAAAATTCCATGTAAAATTGGGCCTGAATTCATATGAAAAGTGACCCAAAATTGTTGGGCTATTTTTCGTTACTATTGGGTGATTTTTCCTTTTTTAAATTTATTTTTTTATTGTATTTATTGTATGAAAAATAGCCCATTTTTCGGGCCATATTTAATTTTTAAAATTTCTTCCAAATCTTACATAATATTTGTCTAAATCATTCATTATCATTATACGTCGAATTCCTACATGTTATTTGTAAAAATAGGCTGTAGGAAAAATCGCCCAAAGAAAAATGGCCCAAAAAAATAAATGAAAAATCGCCCAAAAAAATTCCATGTAAAATTGGGCCTGAATTCATATGAAAAGTGACCCAAAATTGTTGGGCTATTTTTCGTTACTATTGGGTGATTTTTCCTTTTTTAAATTTGGTGATTTTTCATTATGCAAAATCACCCAAAAATATTATATGAAAAACAGCCCATTTTTTCGGGCATACTATTTGTCTAAATCATTCATTATTATTATACGACGAATTCCTAAATGTTATTTATAAAAATAACGGGACATATTGCAAAAAGGTGGCATGTCATAACGTCCAGTGTCATAGTGTCCAAACTCGAAAGCATAGCTTACAAACTTGAAAGCATAGCCGGCCTACGGCCGGGCGCAAGGATTTTCTCCTCTTTGATAAAAACAAGTACCGGCTTCGCTAACTAAAGCTTCTCTGCACAGCCGGCCTTCGGCCGGGGGCAAGGAGTTTCTCCTCTATGTTATAACAAAAACCGGCTTCGCTTACTAAAGCTTCTCTGCACAGCCGGCCTTCGGCCGGGGGCAAGGATTTTCTCCTCTATGGTATAACAAAAACCGGCTTCGCTAACTAAAGCTTCTCTGCCCAGCCGGCCTTCGGCCAGGCGCAAGGATTTTCTCCTCTATGGTATAACAAATACTGGCTTCTATAACTAAAGCTTATCTGCGAAGTCGGCCTTCGTTCGGAAACAATGCAGATTTTAGAAGCTTTACTTAGCGAAACCGGTACTTGTTATACCATAAAGGAAAAAATCCTTGCGCCCGTCCAAAGGCCGTCTGCGCAGAGAAGCTTTAGTTAGCGAAGCCGGTCTTTGTTATATCATAGAGGAGAAAATTCTTGTGACCGGCCGAAGGCCGTCTATGCAGAGAAGCTTTAGTTAGCGAAGCCGGTTTTTGTTATAACATAGAGTAGAAAATCCTTGCGCCCGGCCGAAGGCCGGCTATTCCGAGACGCTTTAGTAAGCGCTGGCAGTATTTGTTACACCATAGGGGAGAAAATCCTTGCGAACAAAAGTGTTTTCGTTATATGTTTAATATATGCACCCAGAGAAAAAACAACAAAACCATTTTTAAAAAAATTTTGACCATATTATGTTTAATTTAACCAAATCATTGTCATCGACAACCACATTATGGTAAAATAAGTTTTTTTAAAAATAGTTTTGTTGGTTGTGACCATAATAAAACATGTTTTTCTCTTACATATGTATGTTACTAAATTTATATGAATGAACACTGTTTTGCAAATTGGGTAATTTTTAATTTTTTTTTTTTGGGAAAAAAGTCGTTTCTTCTTTTTGGGTCATTTTTCATTTTTATTTTGGGCCCTTTTTCGTTTCTTTTGGGCAAAATTTCATATATAACTTTTGGGTAATTTTTTATTTGGGGCGATATTTTCTACAGCCGTAAAATTAACCATGACACTCCAAAAAGTGTCACAGTGCCCATGGACTTTATGACACTTTTAAGTGTCATAATGCCCATCAGGGCAGTGTCATAAATTCCGTGGACGTTATGTCACTTTGTAGAGTGTCATAATGTCCAAAACATGCTTATAAACTCGAAAGCATAGCCGGCCTTCGGCCGGGCGCAAGGATTTTCTCCTATTTGATAAAACAAGTACCGGCTTTGCTAACTAAAGCTTCTGTGCATAGCCGGCCTTCGGCCAGAAGCAAGGATTTTCTCCTCTATGGTATAACAAAGACAGTATTCGCTAACTAAAGCTACTCTGCGAAGTCGGCCTTCATTCGGAAACAAAGCAGATTTTAGAAGCTTTACTTAAAGAAACCGGTACTTGGTATACCATAAAGGAAAAAATTCTTGCGCCCGCCCAAGGCCGTCTGCGCAGAGAAGCTTTAGTTAGCGAAGCCGGTTTTTGTTATATCATAGAGTAGAATATCCTTTGGCCCGGCCGAAGGCCGGCTATGCAAAGAAGCTTAAGTTAGCGAAGCCGGTTTTTGTTATACCATAGAGTAGAAAATCCTTGTGCCCGGCCGAAGGCCGGCTATGCAGAGAAGCTTTAGTTAGCGCAGCCGGTTTTTGTTTGGGTAAAATAAGTTTCTTTAAAAATAGTTTTGTTGGTTTTTTGCAAATTGGGTAATTTTTTTTTTGGAAAAATTCGTTTTTGCTTTTTGGGTAATTTTTAATTTTTTTTTTGTGGGCCCTTTTTAGTTTTGAATCCAAATTTTTAATATTTTTTGTTTGGGCAAAATTTCATATTTAACTGTTTGGGTAATTTTTCATGTTCTTTTGGGCGATTCTTCATTTGGGCGATTTTTTTTTTTTTTTTTTTTTTGACATTTTTCTTTGGGCGATATTTCCTACAGCCGCTGCATTAGTTGTGTTGCAAGGTTAAATCTTTTTTCATTGTTAAGGCAATGATTTTTCTTATGTTAAGTTTATTGTTACTTAAAATTAATTTAAATAATCTCTTATGTACAATTTTATGAAGTATTTTTGTAAGTTTTTTTTTTATTAATATTGTTGGGTTTTTTGTAATAACCCAGTAAAAAATGGAGCTTCCAACGAAGCAGGTTTGTAAGGGAGAAACATAAGAGTTGCGCTTACCATTGCGCATACGGAAGACATGAATTTTATATGGCGAGTTCCCACTTTGAAGCAATACATTTTTGACACATGAAGCGCATTATTCAGCGCATAAAAAAAATGTTGGATGTAACGATCAGCTTTACACACTGAATGTTTTCATACAGTTATTTTTTAGTATTCTCCCTTACAAACCTGCTTCGTAGTAAGGGAATGCCGTAGCACTTGAAATGTTATTTTTTTTTATAAAAGTTGTTGAGATTTCTTTCACTAACTTTACTGCATTTCTGTATGTCTTATTGCGTAGCGCATAATTCTGCGCTTATTTTTTTAAATGTACCATTAGTGCTTCGCAATATGATAAAATTTTTTATTTGGAAAAAACTATATAGCAATTTTTGCGGTCAAATTTGTTCCAACCTAGCTTCATGTGGCCAGAAAATGTGTAATTTTATTTTGTGTTATACGGTCCATAATTTACCTTGCATCCCACATTTAGCAGCCTACTGAAATTTACTGTAAACAATACAACTAAATTCACCGCTGTATTGAAATTTATGTTTTTTTTTTTTATACTATAAATCACACCAATAAATTTCGTGATGATCGGTTCATTACTTACCATGGCTCCAATATTAATCCCCCTACTGAAAATTGTTTAAATTCGGCTTAAACTGTTACGAATCATTGTCTTTTACTCAAATTAGTTAAAATTGCTAAAAAAAAAAAAAAACTTTCTGATTGTCGGTCAATAATATATGTCTAATCCACAACCAATTTTAATTAAATAGATATCATGTAGATATCACTCCTGAAAAATTCGATCTTTCGGTGGAGGATATCAAAGATTCGGCACTGCCAAATAAAGCACTCTTACTTGTTAATAGTAAAGAGAAAGCATCACTGATGTAGATTAATATAGCCTAAATGACAAAAGACGCCAAATAAATAACTTTAAGCAAAAGAGGCCAGTTAGGCTTAACCACCATTTTACGTACAGTGAAAGCTTTACTAACGAACTACTCCCCTAGCCGGATAGCTCCCATAAGCGGTAGATTTTTTAAGACGCATGATTTTCGCAGTTTGTGTAGAACAAACTAATCTCTGCTAGGCGGATGCTTTAATTAATAATTTATTTAATTTTTAATTAATACATTTATAATAAATAAAGCTAAAGGAATACTTGGATTAAACGCTGGGCAAAAGAGTTCAATGAGCCGTATCTTACAATCATCTTATATAAGTCACTTGTTAAGGCGATTCTTGAATATGGATCGATTATATGGGACCCCATTAACCAAACGTATTCTAATTTTATTTAATCGGTACAAAAACAATTCATGCTCTTCTGTTTTGTTAAAAAATTAGATCTCATTTAATATTCCTCAACGATCATCCCAAAATTTCATACCATTATCCATTAAATTCTTTAAAGCTAATTATGATGATGCTGACTTTCTTAAAAGAATATCAATCATATAAATTTATTGATTTTTCGTTGGATCCAAATAAGTGGATTTATAATTGATTTTCTTAATTGATATTAAAATTAACGTAATTAAAACAAATGTGAGTTTGTAGTCTATTTTATTTAAGTGAATATTTAAATTTGTAAAATGTCTATGAGGATAAATCCATACACAAAATGAAAAATAAATAATAGAGAATACTAATACGTAAATAACTATTTTGAAATTTCATATTAAAACATTCGACTCACGATGCCATTGAAGCAAATCTCCCGTCAGCTGACAAAACTGCTGCGGCTATCGTTGTCCACTTACGAGAGTTTACATTGTATTAACTCATGCCTACAAATTGAATAACAATTACTGTGAGAATATTTAATAATGATCTTAACACCAAGACTATGAGTAAAAATTACACCCTTTCCTGCAGTTTTAATAAATCTTTCTGATATAAAAGTAAGTACTAGCCACAGCAGCCATTCCAATACCTAATAGAATCCCAAGGACTTATGAAATACTGTAGATCTGCCGATTTAAAGCTTCTTAAAGAAAGATGCTCCTAACAAGACATTATTTAAAATACCGTAAAAGCGCATTCGTACAATATCAGGAATTTAAACTTTTATTGTAGTCTTAAAAATATAATATAACGGGCCTCTGGTAATTAAATGTTTTACCCTTGTGACTTTAAAACTGTCAAAACTTTTAATTTCGCATAAAATTGTATGCGATATGTGCCAAATGCAATAAATGCAATTTAAGTCAAATGAATTTAGTTTTGTTTCATCACTAAACAAACTCTCTCATGCCATATCCCAGTGACCATTGTTGCACAAAAACTTTTTTATCTGTTGAAGTAAAAAAAAATAGGATGGATTTTGGATAAAAAAAAAATTAAGGCAACAAAAACTTCTCTTTAAGCTAATAATGCAATAAAAATATTAAAAAAGTACGTTGGTGAATAAAATAAAAAAATTACATTTATATAAATATTAAAAAATTGCTGATACACTTTTTATGATACTTATCAGTAAAAATTAATGTTTCATATTATTAAACAAAAAAAAATCCTTTCTTCATAAAAATAATTTAATGAAAATTAAATTTGATGAACTTAAGCTTGATTAAGAATATTGAAAATTTGGATTAAAAAAACATAAATAGTTCAACAAAATTACCGCAATACTAATTAATGTTAAAGCTAAGGAACGAGCTCCATGTGTACATTTGTCCTTCAAATTGTGCTGAGAAAGGTCAACAAGAAAAAGAAAGACAAACATGAAAAAACAAAAAATGTACTTTGGACTTCAAGAAGAATTCTTGACAAAAAGTACGAAAAGCAGAGGTAAAGGAAAAACATGTTAAATCAATTTAAAATGGATAATCATTTAAAAAAGCAAATTTCGATCTACCAAAAAATACAATTTGGTTTAAGGATTGATGTTTGACTATTGACGTCAGCAGTCGTCGATGGCTGCGAGGAGATCGAGTGGTAGCGATCGAAATATGTCAGGGTAACCAGCCGCCTGGGTTCGAATCTCAGGTCAGTCAAGAATGAATGATTATCAATAACAATAAAAATAACTTAATGAAAATTAAATTTTATGAATTTAAGCCTGATTAAGAATATTGAAAATTTGGATTAAAAAAACCATAAATAGTTCAACAAAATTACCACAATACTAATTATTATTAAACATTTTTTTTTTTATTGAAAATACTGTAACTTTCAATTAATGTCAATATAATTACATCAATTAAATAAAAAATTTATCAATTAACTAAATAAACCTACAAATATGTATTCAACATATTAATGGTTTTATAAACTCCATGTTAAATAAACATTATTTATTTTTACGTTTAATTTTCATTTAATTAAAACACACAAAAAACTTTTTTTACCCCTAAATATTACTGTTACAATTAATCGATATTTTTTTTTATCTAAATACAAGTTAAATATTTACACATCTTGTTGTATTAATAAATCGTAAAAAAATGTTAGGGGGTTTTGCGTTCGTATATACTCCCTCACCTTTTTGCTACAAATCGCTATCATCGTAAGACACAAGTGTCAATTTGTATATATTTTGCGTTACAATTATACAAAACTGTGACATTTATCAGATTAATCAACCACAAAAAGTTTTTGAAGCGAAAATTTCATACTTTTTTAAGAATAAGTAAAAGTTAAAAATTTCCGAACATTAAAAAAAAATATACGCACATATACATATATATATATATATTTATTAATCATACGCTAACGTGGTACATGCACTTAAATCAGTGTTACCACCAGACAAATTCAAAATTACACTTGAGATGAAGCAAAATCACCCGATTAAAATGAAATTACACCTGATATAAAATTGAAGTTTTATTTAAAAAAAGGGCATTTACAAAGAATCAAAAACACAACAAACTCATTGAAAGAACATCAGTTTTAGTTAAACTGTTAAGATTATTATTGTAATGTTTAATAAATTAACAAAAATAACATTAAAGACTTAAAAACAATTAATAAAACATAAAATAAAACTCCTAAAATAATGAATTTAACTTCTACATTTGGTTGCATATATCTAGGGAAGGTTCAAAATGCTAATTGCCATTTCTTTATATTGGGTGTTTTTTAGCCCTATAGAGCTTACGAAAAGTTAGCTGACGAACTGTCATACTGATTTTACTTTTTGCTCAGGCACATCATTATGAATAGATTCATGCTTGAACAGCTCCACCAAATCATCCAAAATTAACTTTGAAAATCAGCCATCGATTTTCGCAACTTAAAGGCGACTTCATGATTAAACTAATGCAACTTATTTCTTAGCAAATGAAGGCGATGTGTGCATTTAGAGAAAATAAACTGTCAATTAGACTTCAAGGCCGTGCGATGTGACACCTCGTGATTGTTTTCCGTAGGGCTGTAAAGTTACTGGTTTATGCTGATAAACCAGCAACAATTGACGTCGTGGAGGTCAACATTGTTCATTTTATTCGTGACATGCAGCCCGCAATGACTTACGTAAGGACAGGCGGTGTCTATTTGTTTGAAATCAGTTTCAAATGGTAATGCCGTAAATAAGTCCGCGATTAAAATTTATTTTTTTTGTGTTGTCTTCCATTTTAATTTTCTTGGTCTTAAAAAAAACTCTTTATACCTTATTAAGTTAACAAAATGCCTCTAGGGTTTTATACAACTGTCCCTTTCGTAATTTGGTTTTACAACTGTAAAGGGCGTTAAATATTTTTCAAACTAACACTCAATTTACATGATGAATTTTATGACGTCCAATTTTGGACGTCATTTTTTTTGTGTGGTCAAGCGGCGTAGAGAAGAAAGAGGAATATAAAAATAGACATGATTTTTGTTTTCTCTTCCGCTTTCTTTTCTACACCGCTTGCTGTCAAACAAAAAATGACGTCTAAAATTGACCGTCATAAAATTCATCATGTAAATAGAGAGTAAAGCATTAAAAAGTTGCAAGATAAATTAAAAATTAATTATATGTTGAAATATTGGAAACATAGCCCGCAGGCTAGTTTTTAGTTTGAATAACTTTTTCAATAAACTTCTGGTTCTAAATCACTATGGTAGGCATCTTTATCCAGTCTTAAGATCCACGTTGCGACATTAATTATCCAACTTTTGAAAATATATTTTTAATGATTGAAGTCTTTTCTTAAAAAACACCGAGATTTTAGTTCAGACGTCTGTGCACTTTTTAGCAACAATATTTGAAAAGCAATAAATGTCATTACTGAAATCGAATCTTGATTTTATTTGGTTATCTGAAGTAAGAATTTCAAATAGCACCTGAATTACACCTAAGAGAAATTACCCACGCTCTATCCACGACAGTAAAAATTGTACCAAATTCGGGTAATTACCCACAAAGTGGCAACACTGACTTAAATAAATGCATATGTTAAATGCAAAAAGTATGCTATAGTTTTTATTAATTATTATGTTTGCTGTATTACAAGGCGTATACTTGATATGTATATAAATTAGACGCTAATGGAATCAGCGTTACCGTTATGCGACTTAAGTTGCAATTTACAACCTTTTTGGCGCTCTGACACTTTTTGTGCGACTTTTTCAAAATCGTCTAATTTTGCAACTTTTTGCCCTTTTTTGAAAGTGAAATACATTTACTCTGCATTATTTCACATATTTTCTCTTAAACATATCAATTTTATTTTAAACATTCCTCGGGATATGTAACCTCAATCGATTAATCAGGTGATTCTTTTGTTTCCAGACAATTTCAACTACTGAACTGTATTGTATCGTGTTCATTGAATTTCCATACTATTCTAGGATTCCGGTATTAATCTCATATCTTTATTTAAAAATGTTACAAATGTTAGAAAGTAAATCCAATGATAAATCATACAACTAAATTTTTAAAAGTAAAAATGTAAAAATTTGGCATGAAGTAGGAAGCTTAAAAATTGCGTTTAATTAACAACAGTGCGTGTGCTCACTTTTTTTTTTTTTTAAATTAGAATTAATGAAAAATATATGCGAAAATACAAAAAAGTTAAAAAACATAAAACCTAAAGTTTATACATATATAAAAGTATATGCAAAAACATTATTACAAATCAATCAAATGTAAAATTAGTACACAAAAGTGTATTTAAACACATTTTTAACGAATTATTTCTATGAAATTAATATCGTTTAAATTGTTAATTCCTTTTGATTTTGTGTTTTTTTCATTAACCGTTGTCTTTCCAAAGATTTTTATGTCCATCGTTTACCAATACCCACCCGGGTGTTACTGCATGTCTATAAGCGATGAGAAAAAGTTATCGTCAACAACTTTTTCGGTTTTTTAAGAAGTTTTCGTCATACAAATTTTTTTCAGTTTTTTTAAACGAAAAACATTTGAAAACTTCAGCTGATACTTCAACTTCAACTTCAACTGAAAACTAAATTAAACCTCCACGAGATTGAGTGAAAGATAATATGTGGACCGGAGATTGGTCCCTCGACAAATCGGTCCATTTAGACGCAAAAAATAAAAGCTCGAAAGATATAAATTCTTTTATTGTATATTCATTTCATAGCTGGGGAATTTCGATTGGAATTAGAAATCATTACGATTAGAGAAATAAAATAATCTAATCATTACAATTGAATTTTGATAAAAATTTCAGATTACTAATTGATTTGATTAGAAATAATCAAAAATCTAATTACAATTGGTGACGATTAGCATTTCTAATCAAATCTAAGCAAAACTAATCCAAAAAATAATTGATTAGATTTCTTGATTATTTTTGATTAGATTTGATTAGATCAACTATTTTTGAATAAAACAAAAATTACAATCTTACAACACAAAGATTTTACTTTCAATGTTAAGTAAACAAAAAAATTATACTTGTACTTCCACAAAACACGTTGACAATTACCATTAATAATAACACAACAACAAAGTGAACCAGCTGTGTCAAGTGTTTAGTTTAAGAACAGGGTGCACCGTATGCAATTTTATGCAATATTCAAAAACTGTTACATTATGTAAATATAGCAACAAATGTGATAAATAAATATTTTCTTTTTACAAAAATAGTTAAAAATAGTTGATCTAATCAAATCTAATCAAAAATAATCAAGAAATCTAATCAATTATTTTTTGGATTAGTTTTGATTAGAAATGCTAATCGTCACTAATTTTGATTAGATTTTTGATTATTTCTAATCTAATCAATTAGTAATCTACTTAAATGGCTAACTAATCATAATTAATCAATTTTTCAGCTCAACTAAAATTTCTAATCCAATTGCTAATCATTAGGATTTCTAATCATTATTCCCAAGCTATGATTCTTTTATATTTTCTTGTTATTTGCAAAAATAATTATGGTGGAATTTTTACACTAGGCAAACACTAGTACGAGTTAATTATTAAGAGATATAAACATCGAAGAAACTACATTTCTATTAAAAATTTCGGGCTGGAAAACCAAATTTAATTTTATTAAGGCTAACGAAGTTACCAGAAATCACAATGCTCTCGCGATCTTCGTTCATAATAAAAACAAGGATCGATATTTATTTTATTTATTTTATTTTATTTATTTTTAAGATCGATAAGTCGGTCTTATAGAGTATATGCGTGAGTATAAGAATTGAAAATAGAAATGTAAAGGCCCTTAGTACGTATGTACATGCTCTTTATCTCATGCAAAGAGGATCTGTGAATTTATGATTGTTAAGATTCATTAAATTTTGTAATACAGCAATCATACAAATTAAAAACTATACCATATGTTTAAGTTAACTGAAATAGTAACTGGTTGCTCGGTTAAGGTTTTAGGTTTGCTACGCTTTTTTAGCAACCTTATTCTTTCGGAGTGCTAACTTATATATTTAATACCGTTAACGGTTAATAAAACATTGTTTTCGCCATATTTAAGTTTTGTTGTATCTAAAATTAGTTATTGACATAACTACCAAGCATTTAAACAGAATACCAAATTTTCTTTTATTTAATTTTTTTCCGCCTTGCACGCCAACAGCATACTTGTTGTAGCTAATTTATTTTAAGTTCGCGTATTCCATTCAGGGGTACCTTTGAGAATTTTGAAAAAGTCCTTTTTTCATTTTAAGTCTCACACTTTTTTTACATTTTAATTACTTTAGCCTTACCAATTCCCACCCGGGTGACAATTTCTGTTTTATTTCTTTAATAACTCTCTTAAATTTGATTCAGTTAAAACGACATTTTTACTTGCAAAACAAATTTTTTTTCGATAAAAAAAACTGAAAAAAATTTGTACGACGAAAACTTCTTAAAAAACCGAAAAAGATGTATGACGTTAACTTTTTCTCATCGCTTATAGACATGCAGTAACACCCGGGTGGGTATTGGTAAACGATGGACATAAAAATCTTTGAAAAGACAATGGTTAATCAAAAAAAAACACAAAATCGAAAGGAATTAACAATTTAAACGATATTAATTTCATAGAAATAATTCGTTAAAACTGTGTTTAAATACACTTTTGTGTACTAATTTTACATTTGATTGATTTGTAATAATGTTTTTGCATATACTTTTATATATGTATAAACTTTAGGTTTTATGTTTTTTAACTTTTTTGTATTTTCGCATATATTTTTCATTAATTCTAATTTAAAAAAAAAAAAATGCCAGCACACGCACTGTGGTTAATTAAACGCAATTTTTAAGCTTCCTACTTCATGCCAAAAATGGTAGGCATTTTTACTTTTAAAAATTTAGTTGTATGATTTATCACTGGATTTACTTTCTAACATTTGTAACATTTTTAAATAAAGATATGAGATCAATACCGGAATCCTAGAATAGTATGGAAATTCAATGAACACGATACAATACAGTTCAGTAGTTGAAATTGTCTGGAAACAAAAGAATCACCTGATTAATCGATTGAGGTTACATATCCCGAGGAATGTTTAAAATAAAATTGATATGTTTAAGAGAAAATATGTGAAATAATGCTGTGTAAATGTATTTCACTTTCAAAAAAGGGCAAAAAGTTGCAAAATTAGACGATTTTGAAAAAGTCGCACAAAAAGTATCAGAGCGTCAAAAAGGTTGCAAATTGCAACTTAAGTCACATAACGGTAACGCTGATTCCATTAGCGTCTAATTTATATACATATCAAGTATACGCCTTGTAATACAGCAAACATAATAATTAATAAAAACTATAGCATACTTTTTGCATTTAACTTATATGTACATATATTTAAGTGCATGTACTGGCTGTAGGAAATATCGCCCAAAGAAAAATGGCCCAAAAAAATAAATGAAAAATTGCCCCAAAAAATTCCATGTAAAATTGGGCCTGAATTCATATTAAAAGTGACCCAAAATTTTTGGGCTATTTTTCGTTATTATTGGGTGATTTTTCGTTTTTTAAATTTGGTGATTTTTCATTTGAAAAAACACCCAAAAATATTATATGAAAAATAGCCCATTTTTTCAGGCCATTTTTCATTTTTAAAATTTCGTCAAAATCTAACATACTATTTGTCTGAATCATTCATTATTACTATACGTCGAATTCCTAAATGTTATTTATAAATGTATGGTATGTCATAACGTCCAGTGTCATAGTGTCCGTGGACAAACTTGAAAGCATAGCTTACAAACTCGAAAGCATAGCCGGCCTTTGGCCGGGCGCAAGGATTTTCTCTTCTTTGATAAAACAAGTACCGGCTTCGGTAACTAAAGCTTCTCTGCACAGCCGGCCTTCGGCCGGGGCAAGGATTTTCTCTTCTATGGTATAACAAAAATCTGCTTCGCTAACTAAAGCTTCTCTGCATAGCCGGCCTTCGGCCGGGCGCAAGTATTTTGTCCTCTAAGGTATAACAAATACTGGCTTCGCTAACTAAAGGTTACCTTGCGCCCGCCCAAAGGCCGTCTGCACAGAGAAGCTTTAGGTAGCGAAGCCGGTCTTTGTTATATCATAGAGGAGAAAATCTTTGCGACCGGCCGAAGACCGGCTATGCAGAGAAGCTTTAGTTAGCAAAGCCGGTTTTTGTTACACCATAGGGGAGAAAATCCTTGCGCCCAAAAGAGTTTTCATTATATGTTTAATATATGCACGCAGATAAAAAACAACAAAACCATTTTTAAATGTTTAATTTAACAATATCATTGTCACCGACAACCATACTATGGTAAAATAAGTTTCTGTAGATCTGTATGTAGATCTTTTTTTTTTTTGTATAAAACATCTTTAAAAATTATGAACCTTATGACATTTTTAAAAATGACATAATGTCCATTCGCAAAGTTTCTTAATGCCCACGGACGTTATGACATTTTCAAAAGTGTCACAGTGTCCATGTACATTACGACACTGGACTTTATGACATGCCACCTTGCAAAAAGCTATATTCAGTTTTGAGTAATTGATTATAACTATGCAGTGATTAATTGATATTGAACTATTGAAGAGTGCACAAAGTTTGGCGGAGGGCTCAAATAGGTATAACTGTCCATACTGCCGCGCAGCTGTTGAAGATACAATGCAATTTTTTACATAAAACTTACATTTGTATGTTACTAAATTTATATGAATTTATTATTTTGTTTTGCAAATTGGGTAATTTAAAAAATTTTTTTTTTTTTGGGAAAAAATTCTTTTTTTCTTTTTGGGTCATTTTTCATTTTTATTTTGGGCCCTTTTTCGTTTCTTTTGGGCAAAATTTCACATATAACTTTTTGGGTCATTTTTCATTTTCTTTTGGGCGATTCTTCATTTGGGCGATTTTTAATTTTTTTTTTTTTTTTGCCATTTTTCTTTGGGCGATTTTTCCTACAGCCCCATGTACTACGTTGGCGTATGATGACTTTTGCGAATTAAAATTCTAGATAATTAGTTTAAAGAATATCTTCATAAAGTCCTAAAAATAATTGAAATGTTTTTCGACATTTTATGGTATTAACTAATATGTATCACTTTTACGATCCTATGCTCCTTGCAGTAGTAAAAGGGACTTACATATACTTATATTTCTTTGATGTCGAAAAAATTTATTCAAAATACATTTTTGGATAAAAAAAAATGTAAAAAGCCAAACTTTGAAAAGTATAACAATGAGTTTTTAGCAAGGATAGTGGACACATAACATAGTTGTATGGAGAATTTGAACCAATTTGGGGGGAGAGAATATAAGAAATAAAAAAAAAAAAAAAAAAAAAAAAATCAGCCACGCTAATGCATCATAGAACATTTGGGAAATCTAAAAACCTCGATGTTGTTTAAATGAGCACAAATGTCTTTCAAGAATAAATCACGTTTATTTCTTTCAACACGATTTGCTTAAATATGGGATAAGTGAGTAACACGATTGCATTAGTCAAAATTAAACCATTCTAAAAAATTTTTAACGACCTTGGGCTTGGCATCGTAAATTTTTTAAAAGTTTTTTCCATTGATTTTCCTGGAAATTCCATTTTAAACAGAACTATACGTTCTCGGAAAGGGAACTATTCTTGAATATAAAGAACCTTATAGTACTTTATATACTTGACCAGTATGGATTCCACAAACCATCTGCATTTTACACAATTTGTTGTAGTTGTTTTGGCGTCCCGCTTTGTTAGATTTCACTGTCCTAATGCTTGAAATATCGATCGATTCAGAATTGTTAATTTTCCTTGTATCAGTTTCCCTAATCGGCTATTTTTCCAGCTAAGTATATGATTGGTCTGCTGTTGCAGGTCCTAGGATAATAAGACTGTCATATGTCGTTGCCTAGAAACAACGCCCACAGTGCTTTTGGTGAAGTGATGGGGACCGGTGCTTTTTTAGATTCCTACAATTTTGAAAGGGGGGGGGGGAGCGGCTGCATTGCCTGTGGCATGATGTAATACTCTTTTTCAGGATGAGGGGTTGGCAGGAGGCTTCTCAGATGGATCTAGAAGTGGGTTTAAGGCACTTAGTTTTAAATTTCGAAAACCATGATGAAATTTTGTTTGTCCTCTGCCAGGGTTCGAAATTGAGGTGCTTGGTTTTGTAGGCAAGCACTTAAGACACTACACCACGCCTTAAGTAAAGTATTTCGCCAAAAGCTCGTCGAATGTTTATTTTACAATTCCAAAGACAATAATGTAATAAGGTAAAAACACAAAATTTATGTGTAATGACCAAAAAACTGTGGCGTGCAAAAACCTCAAGTAGCCAATAGCTCGCACAGCAAAGTGAAATTGGCAGATCTTCTTTCTTACTAAGAGGTTAATCGCAGCTCATCAGCGATCCTATCTCGAGCCACGGGAGTCAGTAGTCCCCATTGGCTTGGTTCCAAAGTGACTATTGACTGAATGCCCATTGAGGACATTGTGGCTGTGATTTTTTGCCCAAAATTGTGGGAGGGTTTTTTAAGTGGATAACTTTTAGGACAGATTTTGAACCCACTGTGAGGAAGTTCAGCTTGTTGGCGGATCTCCCTGTGTGCTGCTGCTATTTAACAGATGCTAATTTAAGCAGTGGAGGCTAGATTGCTGCAGATCTTAAGCAAGGCGTAAGCATATTGGGTTCTGCAAAATTCCATACTCACAAGAATGCTACATGTTTGAGAGTGGGCCGCGCTTGTATGGGGGCATAATGTGGGAGCGTCTTTGTACTCAATTAAGGGCGTTGGCAAATGCATTGTTTTCCAAACAATGGTTATGCCACCATGAGATTAAGCAGTGAGGTACATCTGTAGCGTGAAATCATGTGACTTTGTCCTGTTGTAAGCACATGTCAGCAAAATAAAGCCCGCTCTGAGCAACGTCACTTGTAAAGACATATGAACAAATGACTCCATCGGGCTGTTAATCTCAGCAGAGACTGAGTTTTAGGAATATAAAGGTATTTCGGCTTAAGAGTTATCATCGCTCCAAGAACTGCAATTATGTAATCGTTTAACCAAAAATGTGCTCTATCGGTAAAAAAAAAAAAAAATTTTAAATAAAATGTACACATGATTTTCAATATAAACTTTAACAATTTGTAGACATTTCTCCAGCGCAAGTCTCTTTAATATGAATTGCCTATCCAAATTTACCTTAGAACAACAAAAAACGTTCAAAGCAGCTGTCATAGAAGGTAGTTTTAAGCTCCTTGACTCTAAGAAAACCCCATGTATTATAAAATTATATTTTTTAAAGTAGCTTGTTAATCGCACCCAAAACTTCGTTATTTATTGCTTACATATGTACCTTTTAACCAGACACTTTTTTAATGCAGACACACAATTCTAGTGCTAGAAAAACTTTCAACACATTCACACACAATTTCATATGATTGTTTTTTTTTTTTCTTTTGTAAATAAAGACACTAAAATTATTCTTTACTATTCATGGTTTTAAAGATGAACTTTTTCAATAAAATTGTTTTTTTATTTTTTATATACGAGAACGAAATTTACTCCTCCTTTATAATTTTTTATTAACACATAAAAAAATAGAAGAAGCAACTTCTGTGGCTTGTACTTTGACAAAAACAAAAGTTCCCAATGATTGTCAAATTGTTTGTGCAAAAAAGTACCATATCAGGTATATTAAAATTTAGAAAACAAGGTGGCTTCTGAAGGGACTTAAGTTTGCTTTCTAAAGATATTTTTTTTCGCTTTTCGTATGTCTGTGTAGTTTCCGTTATGGACATGCAATAAACATACATATATATATATATATATATATATATATATATATATATATATATATATATATTAGGGGGCACCTTATTTTTCAAATCGGGATGAAGAAAAAATGTAGGAAATGTAGGCGCAAAATTATACAATATTTCGCTATCCTTCCAATATAAGGTCGAAATATGTAAAAATTTAACTTGGATTTTAAGGTGTCTGTTTTCCAATTTGGTTGAACATTTAGAGTATTTTAAAAATTATCTGGATTACAATAATATTCTAAATAAGTTTAATATTAAATTCATAACAGTAAAGAAATTTGGCTCATTCGCCTAAATATGGCCAAAAAAATTTATTTTTCCGAAAATCGCAAAATTTAAATCGCAGATACGGAAAAACTATGGGAGGTATTAACAAATTCTTTTTATATTTTTTCCACTATTATATTTTTAATATATCCCAATGTTATTATCAAAAAATTCGAAAATTTTTTTAACAAAATTTTTAAAAATTTGGACATGGGATTTTGAAGCTGATGTAAAAAAAGAAGTTTTTTGGTCATACCCGCGAATGGGTTATAGGTATCCCAGTAAAAAATACGACAATAAGCGCTACTTTTAACGTGAAAACAAAGCACTCCTAAACAGCTTTTTAAAGGGCTAACTATATAAATGTTTAAATGCCATTTTTAATCATTTTCGTAAACCGTAATATATTTTTTTCGCTTTAAAACCGCAAAAGTTGTTATGTATTGACAAAATTAAGAAAAAAACTAAAAAAATTGATTTTCTTTGTAAATTACTAGTGTCCGTCCGAACGTTCGGGTTCGGTTACGGAGTTCGGTAAAAAATGATGTTCAGTCAAAATTCGGTGTTCGGCGAAATTTTTACCGAACACCGAACTTTTTTATGAAATAACATATTTATTACAATTTCAAGTTATAATTTGGCATCATTGTTTATGAAAATAATACGAAATCAATACAACTATTTTTCTCTATGATTACACTACGTGACAATTTTTTGACCAAATGAATTTGACACCTAATCTTCGTGTAAAATTTTCCGCTGAATCTGAATATGAAGTCAGAATTGTCAAAAGTAGAACAGTTTTCGAGATATTCCAAAATAACCGTTATTTGTGTTTTTAAAAAGATGCTGTGAATGAAATGCAAATATCCAAAAAATAAAATTTTAGCCTATTTAAATACGAACATTTTCTGCCCAATAGGAACCAGATCGGTGCAAAAATAACAAAGTAACAGAAGATTAATTGCATTAACCCACAACAAATAAATATAGAAAGCTAGATTTTTAGTAACAATAAATATTAGAAATTGCTTGAAACTATTGAATTTCTATGTGGGTTAACTTACAAAATCTTCTTTAGCTTTGTCATTTGTGTACCAATCTATGTCTTGTTGGGCTCAAAATGTTCATATTAAAATAATCTAATGTCGCATGCAAGAAAACATTAGGATTTTTAAATCATTGGCTTAAAAAAAATAACTTGAAAAGAACAAAATTGAACAAAATCATAAAATTTTCAATGAAGCTTGAACTTTTGTCCCCTGTGACTCTGTACGCTCTTAACAAGCAATCCATGGTTATTTAAGAAATTTTATAACCTTTCACTTAAAAGAAAGAATTACATAATCCGTTTAAAATTTTTGAAGATACAGTGGTGTCTCGGTTTAACGAATTATATATTGTCAGGCCCTTTGTTATATCGGAAAATTCGTTAAATCCCGAAGTTTTTTTTAAATACATTTTTATTAATAAAACAACAATATTTTAATAAAACAAAGTAAAGTCGTTTATTTCCATACATAACACAAACAAAAAATAAATACTTCATATCATTTTCAATTAAATGAGTACATATGTAGATATAAACGGCTGCACTAACTCTTTGTTAGAAGAGAGTTTCTCCCCACTTTGCTTCATTAAACGGATTCCATAGCGTTTTTTGAATCTACAGAACCAGCCATGGCTGGCTAAAATTTTTCAACATACATTTTTTTGTGTAGATCTAGAGGGCTTTTGCTTTTAATATAGGACCAATAATAGGAAATTTCCGAATTTAGTCTTTTCCATTTCGCTCAAAAGTTTCCATTTTGATTTTATAATTTTGCATAATGATGACTTAAGCAGCTGATATTTATTAGATTAAGGACTTAGTCGCAGGCCCTTTTCATAGTCGTTAAAAATTTTTAATTTTTCTTATAGAATTTAACGTTTTCTTTTGGGCATTTTGATGTCAACTTTACAAAAACTTCACAAAATTGAAGTAAAATTTGATACAGAAAACAAACATTTGTTTTGTAAGCAAAAGTAAAAAATTACTTTGTAACGTACAAATTTTTATTTTGGAGAGCAAGTATTTTCTTTGCTTTCTGTGTAAAAAATAAAATACTTCTCTTAACTCGTTGTTTTCAGTTAAATCGCTTTAAAAATGTGGTAAAAATTTATACAAAAACAAAAGAGAATGGATGCAAATATGTTTGCATTCAATCTATTTTGCTTTTACAAATTTTTTTGTAAAAATTCGTTAAATAGAGTACAAAAATTTGCTGTTTGTTCGTAATATAAGGTACTCAATGGAAAATATATGACCGTACGTTAAATCACGAATTCGTTAAACTGAGTATACGTTAAACCGGGATACCACTGTATTTGCATTTCAGTCACATCATCTTTTTTAAAAATACAAATAACGGTTATTTTGGAATATCTCAAAAACTGTTCTACTTTTGAAAATTTTGACTTCATATTCGGATTCAGCGGACAATTTTACATAAAGTTTGTTGAAATCTTGTCACGTAGTGTTATTAGTTCGAAAAATACAGCGATGACTAAATAAAATGCTTAAGCGCATAAAAATGTCTTTTTATGAGTAATTTTGAGAAGACTGTAAAAATTACGATAAAAAAACGGTTAAATCTAATTTGGCAAAAAAATACTCTCTATTTATATTCTGCAAATTGTAAGATAGTCTATAGTTTTGGGCGAACCACAAACCAAACTTTATAGTATACATATTTCCAGATCAAAATGTCATACAATCCATTTTGGACTTTTTTTTTTATTAAAATTTAGCAAGCGCTCAATGCAAATGTTGCGCCAAACAAAGTTCAATGGGGAGTTCATTGCCAAGCAAACAAACTACCGCCAAATTTAAACGCCACTTAGAGAAAATAGACCCCAACAAATTCAAAAAATACATTGTAGAGGTTTGAGTACTAATATGTATACTAGGGCTATAACCAAATTATTGGCATAGTACGACGGAGTGGCCAAGAATGTTTTAGTAATGAAAACACCTGTCTCCCGTCGTTTAGCGAAAAAAAACCTCACGCAGCGAAGCAAATTTTTAAGACCTTCTAAGAAATTTTGAACCGCGATGAATTGTAAACCGTAAGAACATTTTTAAATCTAAAGCAGTGGATAAATTCCAAAATAGCATTTAAGTGATACGTATAGGAATATATACAAATATCAGGTGTATATTTTTTAAAATTTCGGTGAGATAAAATGGTTGTTTTCCAACTTCCCTGCGTGAAATTTCTTAACAATCCGAAAAAGTTATCATATTTTTTATTAATAACTTTCAATATTCTACACGACTATACTATACCGTTGTTGATTTTCGCAAAAAGTTTGAAAAAGTTATCGCCCTAATATATACTGTATTAAACTTGAAATTTATTTTTAGGCGAATGAGCCAAATTTCTTTACTGTTATGAATTTAATACTAAACTTATTTATAATATTTTTAATTAGGCTTAAGTTCATGAAATTTAATTTTCATTAAATTATTCTTATGAAGAAAGGAATTTTACAACTTGAAAATTAATTAAAATTGTTATTGATAATCTTTCATTCTTGACGTGGCTCGGGCTCGAACCCTGGCCGGCAGGTTACCATGACATGTTTCGATCGCAACCACTCGATCTCCTCAGATGGATTTGCCGTCTAACACTCGCAGCCATCGACGACTGCTGACGTCAATAGTCAAACATCAATCGTTAAACCAAATTGTATTTTAACATTTGGTAGATCGAAATTTGCTTTCCTGAATGATTATCCATTTTAATTGATTTTACATGTTTTTTCCTTACTTCTGTTCTTTCGTACTTTTGTCACGAATTTTACTTGAAGTCCAAGTACATTTTTTGTTTTTCATTTTGTCTTTCTCTTTTCTGTTGACCTTTGGATTAAAAACCATAAATAGTTCAACAAAATAACCACAATACTAATTATTGTTAAAGCTAAGGCACGAGCTCTATGTGTACATTTGTCCTTCAAGTTGTGCTGAAAAAGGTCAACAGAAAAGAGAAAGACAAAGTGAAAAAACAAAAAAATGTACTTGGACTTCAAGAAAAATTCTTGACGAAAGTACGAAAAAACAGAAGTAAAGGAAAAAACATGTAAAATCAATTAAAATGGATAATCATTCAGGAAAGCAAATTTCGATCTACCAAATGTTAAAATACAATTTGGTTTAACGATTGATGTTTGACTATTGACGTCAGCAGTCGTCGATGGCTGCGAGTGTTAGACGGCAAATCCATCTGAGGAGATCGAGTGGTTGCGATCGAAACATGTCATGGTAACCTGCCGGCCAGGGTTCGAGCCCGAGCCACGTCAAGAATGAAAGATTATCAATAACAATTTTAATTAATTTTCAAGTTGTAAAATTCCTTTCTTCATAAGAATAATTTAATGAAAATTAAATTTCATGAACTTAAGCCTAATTAAAAATATTAAAAATTTGGATTAAAAACCATAAATAGTTCAACAAAATAACCACAATACTAATTATTAAACTTATTTAGAATATTATTGTAATCCAGATAATTTTTAAAATACTCTAAATGTTCAACCAAAATTGGAAATTAACCGAAGTTCGGGTTCAGGTTCGGTCTCAAAAAGTGCGTTCGGTCGGACACTATAAATTACCTTCATATATTAGAGGCGAGGCCCCACGTCTTCCCAAGACGTGATCAGCTTAATTTTATGCAAGACATAGTTTCTTGTTGAGAAGAACATTTCAAGGTGGGGTTACGGTACAATTTCGAAAATATGAAAAACAAGGCGAACTCTAACATACATGCATACATACTTAGTTCTTAGTAGATCCTTATATGCAAAATTTACAGCTATCTTTTAATCTTTCCTTATTGTTTTTTTCAATAAGCACCCACATTATAATTTATTCGTTTTATATCTTTTTTATTTTCATATTCTTTCTATGTCCTTAAAGATTTACGGCCTTTTTTTTACTGGCTAAGTAAATGCAAGAATTTAAAAAGACATATTTTTATATAAATCATATTCATACTCAAAGATTACATTAAATGATGATATTTTTATTTGAATTTATAACACCGAATTGATTTGTTAGAATAAAAATATTAAATATTAAATTGCTTTAAAGATTTATGGCGCCGCCAAACAAAATCAAACATGGAGGGCCCTTATTGATACAAGTGCACTGAAGGACAAATATTTAAATTTGTATTTACAAAAGGCATGTTTTGAAAGGAGTTTTAGTGTTTTAGAACCTTAAATCAGAACCACAATACTTAGTGTAATATTGTAAAGTTTATGATAGTTAATTTATAAACACACTTTTCTAACCTACTGTAATTGTTAGCTCATAACTCTCTACCGAGTGTAGAACGTTAAGTGTAGTTTCATAATATTCTGTTGTATGTATGTGCATACTAATTACTTAATATGTGTGTATATCAAAACTGCAGCAATACTCTCAACAACAGTATAGGTAATATCAATATACTTTTTTAATATTCTGAATATTAGCTTTATGTTAAGATTAATTATGTATATCAAATTACTTGGTTTTTGATGATTAAACAATAAAGACACAATATATTTTGGCGACGAGAAAAAATTAAGAGCCCGTTAGATTGCAGTAAATATAAAAACATATTAATACCAAAAAGCATTGCATTAAGAATGGCATTAATTGGTACAATTGAAGAATTTGGTTTCGGTGACGATTTTGAGGAATATTTAGAAAGGATGCATCAAAATTAATGGAGTGCGGGAGGCAAACAAAGTGGCTTTATTTTTAACGTTAGTGGGACCGGAAACCTATAAAAGAATCAAAAGCATTCTTTTAACAGAAAAAGCAACAAATAAAACGTTCAAAGAATTGATAAAAATGGTTTCACCTCATTTTCAACCGGCGGTATGAACTAAGTCCCCAATGAACTAACTCCCCAAACCCAAAATGAACTAAGTCCCCAAATTTGGGGACGTCGTTCATTTATGGAAAAACCCGAAAAAGCCATTATAAACTAAGCCCCCAAACAGGTGAACCAAGTCCCTAAACAGGAATGAACTAAGACCACAATTTCACCAAATTTCCACAAGAGTGAAAAAAGTCCTCTAATGAAAGTGAACTAAGTCCCCAAATTAAAAAAATATAGAAATTGTGTTGGGCCTCCATTGTATAACAAAGACCGGCTTCGCTAACTAAAGCTTCTCTGTCACGAATCATGATATTTTACTCAAGATTGTCGGTCAATAGTTTAATGTAGGTCTAAACCGCAACCAATTTGAATGCTGATGTGTGTTTTTATAAAGATAAACTAATAATTAGTAGACATCATGCATATATCTCTCCTTAAAAATATTCGAACTGTCGGTGGAGGGTATAAAGGATTCGGCACAGCCGAATATAGCACTCAAACTTGTTTTTTTTTTTTTTTTGTTGTCTGTAATTGGTGGTTGTTTGAAGAATAAAAAATAAATCTTGTTAAAAAGAATATTTTTTCCAAACTTTATTAAAGTGAAATTGGATTAAACTATTAGATTGTTGTTGTAAAATTTAAAGAGAATTTATTAGCATTCCATAGCATCAACAATATAAATTGACTGGTAAAAATGAGAAAGAAGCTGACTTTATAGTAAAAGAGTACGTTTCGGACATTTGCTTAATGCATATTTGTCTTAAAACTGCCAGTGAGATTATCAGCAACAGGGATGATAAATGAGAAAACCAATATCGTACCAATGAACTTTTTAAATCGTTATATTTCGGCCCCAATAGTACCAAATCATTTTTTTTTTATTTTTTTTTTTTAAACAAAAATTTAATACAACAAAAACATAAGGTACTTAAAATTCATTTGTACATGTAAAGTATAGATAGCAAAAAATACATGATCATTAATTATACATAACAATAGGGTAAGTAAAATTTTTTCTCGTCAAAAGCACATCGCGATTCTTGTTCTAAAAGTCATTCCTAGAAACTTTGCGAAAGAAACTATAGGTTAAAAATGAATTTTGAGCCCCGGATTTTTCAAAATGGTTAGTTTTCCAAAATATTCAAGAATATAGGTAAACAAATTGTAATTGGTCTAGCCAGCCCTGTATCATGCTGTTTTAAGGGTCGCGAAATCCATTTTTTTTTAAATTGTCGCCAGAGAGCGTTTTTATACACTTTTTAGAATTTATCGTCTTTTTGTGGAAAATTGACGAATATTTCTCAAAATGCAATCTCGAATTTTAAACGCAAATAATATTTTCAAGCTTTCTAAAAATATGTGCATACAAGCTTCTTCGGATGATTGCATTTCCAATTTTATTGTGTCTACAATTTTCAATATGTACTGCAGAAACAGGAACGGAGAAGAAAGTCCGAATATAATAAAATTTAATTTAGCGCTTGTAAAATCTCCTTCAGAATAATTTGGATTAAAATAATAATGGAGTGGGCTCAAAGTGTTTCAAAATTCTGTTGTTACTGTTGATCATGTAGAACTTTTGCAGAGCTGGTATTTTTTATCTTTTAAAAACTTGTCAATATCATCAGAAAATGCACGTTAATATGCTGCCGCGGATACTAAATTTGAATGTGGCATAAGCAATCGTTCAATGAACAAGTGCAAAAATCTATTCACAATAGCGGAGTTCAGTTTTTGGAACAAACGGTCTTGCAAAAGAGCAAATACAAAATATTATAGCTGTTTTGATAAATTCAACAACACAAAATTTAGTTTCCCTAAGATTTTATAAAAAAGCTACGACATTTTGCATTTTCGCAAGTACAACAGGATCTGGCGAAACCAGCAGATTATTGAAATGATATAAAGGTAATGATGTAAATCCATGAATACGAAACAGTTCGTTGGCATTCAAGAACTTACGATATGACGTCTCTAGGGAACTTTTATTGAGGGGAACAGTGCCTGTCAAAATAATAGATCTAGTTACAAATATTTTTTTAATAATAATAAATAAAGTTTAAATCAAATGGAAAAGGTTCTATGGGCAGATGAATCCAAAATTGTCCTTTTTGTTGGAAAGAGTTCTAGATATTTTGTTCGAAGACCACATAACAATTATGCAACAAAAAACATAAAAAGTTGTGTTTGTAGTTACATGGTATGGGGCTTTTTTCATATCATTAATGCAGCCAGTGCCCATGTTCTGTAACTCCCGCATCGAGAAACTTTTCGATTGGAATGCGAGATATGAAACAGAAATGTCATACATTGAAACAAACAACTGTTTTTCTAACTTAACTGTATCGGTAAAATTTTTGGCGGGTATTAGCCGTTACGTAAGGAAATTACTTGCCATTTTACAGAAAATGTGTGTCTGGAAAAGTTTTGTGAGAAAGTTCTCCCTTTGTATTGTCAAATGAGGCCGTCAGCGGAAAAGCGGTGCAGCCACATTACATTTATTTAATATTTGTTCAACTAAGGAATACTTTTGTATTATAAGCAGAGTAAAAATAAAAAAGTGCAAGACAAACTTTTGCAACGCTCTCTGTTAATGATAAGTGAAACAAGTGTTAAACTAGTTCCGGATTAAATTTTAGCCAAGTTTTAATTAATTTGGCTCCACTTTTCCGCTGACCGCCTCAAGGTTAGGTTAGGTTCCATTGGCAGCCGTGATCAAGCACAGCTCACGTGGGTCCATTAATTAGTTCCCGTTGTGTTACCATGTCACACCGTCTCCCATGGGTCCTATGTTGTCTGGCTGCTAGTGCTCCCACGCAGCCATCCGGTCGATTCAGTAAAGGAGTGGATCCTGTTTACATCAACATCAGAGAGACAAGTTTTGTCCCCAAGGGCTCTTCGACCAAACATTTTGAGTCTTAGATCTCCGAATGCCGGGCAATTACAGAGAAGATGTTCCGTTGACTCTTCCTCCTCCTCCTCGCCGCAACTTCTACATAAGTCATTGTAAGGGAGCCCCAGCCTCTGGGCGTGCCTCCCAATGGGCCAATGGCCGGTTATAACCGCAATCAGGTTTCTAAGATGATGTCTGGACAGCTGTAATGCCCGCCGTGTCCTTTTTTCATCTATGATGGGCCAGATTTTCCTGGTTTCCCCACAGGTAGTTTCAACGAGCCACCTCTGACTGGCGATGATATGAAACTTGTGCGCAATGAGTTGCTTACTCCTTGGGAGTGAAACACCTACATTATATGTCGAGCCGTCTCGATTCAAGGTGGTACCTGCATACGCCAACGAATCCGCCATGCAGTTCCCCGGTATGTCCCTGTGTCCGGGGACCCAATTAAGGGTGACCAGTGAATGTCTCGCTATCTCCTCCAGAGACATCCGGCATTCTCGGACAATTCTCGATGTGATGAACACATTCTCCAGGGATCTTATGGCCGCCTTGCTGTCGGTAATAATGTGAATATCCCTTCCAGATATATCACCGTACCGGATGCGTCTCGCGGCTGTGTAGATGGCCATTATCTCGGCCTGGATGACACTGCAGTGGTCCGGCAGCCTTATAGGAATGCTCCAGTTTAGCTGCTCGGAGTATATGCCAGAACCGACACCACACAGTGTTTTAGACCCGTCCGTGAAAATTTGAATCGCGTTCGCGGGAATTTGTAGGTCATCATAGTGAACCACATTATCCAAATGCTTACCGTGAAACCAGGATCAAAGATTGGCTCGGGTGTGACATAATCAACATCCATGTTCCAATTAATTTCGTTCAGAATATTAGCATGTCCGATATTGTAATCCCTCCATGCTCCGGTGGCCGTTAGTCTTACCGCCGCGTTCGCAGCTAAACTTTTCGCCAAAATGTCTGGTGGTAACCAGTTTAAAATCGTAAACAGTGCCTTAGAGGGGGTTGTTCTAATGGCACCTGTTACCGCTATCGCCACCATTCTCATTGTTCGTTCAAACCTAATTTGATGACTCTTCACCTCGAGTGCCGGCCACCAAACAGCTGCCCCGTAGAATAGAATGGGTTTAATGACACATTCGTATAGCCAATATACATTTCTCGGGTTAATTCCCCAGTTTAGGCCAATGGCCCCTTTGCAGCAATATAATGCAGTTGCCGCCTTATTAGTCCTGGAAATGGTGTTCATCCTCCAGTTCAGTTTGCTGTCCAATATTAGCCCAAGATACTTGGCGCTGTCAGACAGTTCCAGCGAGATCCCCTTTATCCTCGGGGTATCAAATTTGGGAATTTTGTATCTCCTTGTGAAAAGTACCAGTTCCGTTTTGGAAGGATTTACATCCAGTCCACATCCCTGGCACCATTTTGTTAGGACGTCCAATGCGGACTCCATTAGTTCAGACAATAGTCTGGGATCTTTACCCAGAGCCACAACTGCAACGTCATCCGCATAAGCAACCGTTCTGCAGCACGTCCTTTCCATGGCCCTGAGTAGGGTATTCATATTCAGATTCCAAAGTAATGGTGAGAGTACACCGCCTTGCGGGGTGCCCCTAGTCGCAACCTTGGAGATGTTCGAGGCGCCCAAGTTGGATTCAATACGCCTGAAGTGCAGGATACTGCTGACAAATTGAATAATCGCCGGGTCGATTTCCAAATGTCTCATTGCGTTTATAACCGATTCAGGTTCAACGTTGTTGAAAGCGCCCTCAATATCTAGGAATGCAACTAAGGCAAATTCCTTGTAGTGCAGGGATCTCTCTATGTGGCCCACCAATGAGTGAAGCGCAGTTTCCGTGGACCTTCCCTTCGTGTAGGCGTGTTGAGCCAGTGACAAGGAATTGTGTCCTAACGATGATCTAATATGACTATCCAAAATCCTCTCCAGTGTTTTCAGTAGAAAGGAGGATAGACTAATTGGTCTAAAGTCCTTAGCCATAGTGTGAGATGTCTTCCCACTCTTGGGGATGAAGACGATTTTATATGTTGTCCAAGTTAATGGGACATATGAGAGACTCAGGCAGGCTCTAAAAATTGCCAAGAGCCATGGCATCAATATTCCCAGGTTCTTTTGTATATCCGCTGGGATAATGCCATCCGGACCTGGAGATTTAAAGGGATGGAAGCTTTTGACCGCCCATTCCACACGATGGCGAGTTATCGGAATATTAGAGATATCCCGAGTGCCAGTAAATGTTACCTCCCTAGGCACATCATCAGTGCAACCTGGGAAGTGTGTATTCATCAGGACCTTAAGGGAGTCCCGACTGTTTGTGGTCCAGGATCCGTCCATCTTCCGTATATACGATGGAATAGCTGGTTTAGAGGATAAAATCTTACGTAGCCGACTTGTCTCCGAGGAGTTTTCCACGTCGCTGCAGAAATTCCTCCATGACTGTCTCTTGGCCTTCCTTATAAGATTTTTGAATCCATTTACTGAGGACTTGTAACTGTTCCAAACACCATTACGTTTTGCCTCATTAAAGAGTTTCCTGCTTTCTTTGCGTTTTTCAGCAATCTCCGCATTCCACCATATGGGCTTAGCTTTGCCCTTCCTGTCGATTCTTTTACAGGATTCGTTCGTTGCCTCAATTAAGACACCAGTCAAAGACTCCACTGCGGAGTCGAGCATGGACACACTGTCTATGAGAACCGGGCCCATAGGCAGCTTGTCCTCGAGTACACTCGCATAGATAGACCAGTTGGTCCTTCTTCTATTTGTGTAGGGTTTAGCTGAATCAACTCTAAAGGAGAAATTGAAATCAATATACATGTGATCAGAGAGGGAACAGTCCTTTGACACATTCCAATCGCTAATCATATCCGCGAACTTATCACTAATAAGCGTAACATCAAGAACCTCCCTTCTGTTAGTTACAATAAAGGTGGGCTCACTACCCCTATTAACTACTGTTAGTTCATTTTCTACTATGAAGTCCAAAAGCGACTCACCTCGTGGATTGACATCCGAGCTTCCCCAGATGGTATGATGTGCATTAGCATCAGCACATATTATTAGGGGGATGTTGCGCCTGCTGGCATACGACATCGCCTTCCTGGTTGTGGAGTTTGGTGGATTAGCACCCTGATCGTGTGCCATGTAGCAGCTCATGAACCAAACTGTTCTGGTTCTGCATTCTACTGCGACAGTGCAGGTGTCCTTATCGCTAAAATCAGAAAGAATGAAAGCTTTAAGGATGTTTTTGACCATAACGCAAGCCCTGGTCTTACCTTGATCGGCTGCGTACAGAGTACTATAGCCGTCTAAACTGAGTCCGCAAACCCTGTCTCTATACAACAATGGTTCTTGGATACATATAAGCTCCTCCGTGCCTGAAGCCAATCGGAGGAGAAGGGCAGCTGACGCCGCTTTAGAGTGATGAAGGTTGATTTGTGTAACCTTCATCATAGTTCATCGCTATGGACGACTGTGACGTTGGCATCCTCTGGGTCGTCGTCCGATTCCAGAAGGATGTCCTCATCGTCCGCCACTTCCATCTTGCCAAAGAAGTCACCCACAAGTCCACTGACCGATTGAGTGTCTTCATTGGCCGATGACGTAGCGGAATCGTCTTCCATATGCTCCGTTGATGCTGTTGCTGTTGTGGTAGTCACCGGAGCTTGAGGCTTCCCTTTGTCATCACCTTTGTAGACTCGGAGGAAGATAGTTCCAAATCCATAGAATATCTTCCCCTGTGTCTTCCGAAGTGACGGCAGAGAGTCACTGTTTATTATAACAGTGGCCTTCCTGGACTCTTCAACAGATTCAGAAACCCTCACTACTTTCCAGTCCTGTGTGGGTAGCTGGGGGTTACTGATCTGTATAATTTCCAGGATCTCCTTGGGGTCGGATGGCTCAGCGGGGATCTTGGCAATAGATCTGGGCCTTTGCGGTACATCGGCCAGAGGTATTGCCTCAATCTTAGCGCCCTGCCAAACTTCCCCCAGGGACTCCACGGCAGCCTTGTACAGCAGCGCTGAACGCTCATCTGCACACGCTATCAGTTTAATGTGACCTTGATACCCGCCGGCATCTTCACATTGTGGTGGTGGTCCAGGGTTACCCCTTAAGACATTAAGGAACGCCCTACTAAGTGCGACGACAACCAGCTTCCAGTTCTTGGATGAAATGGTGCCGTCACTGGCGTTGCGGTCAATGATCGCCCAAATGAGGTGGTCTTTAGCCACATCTTTGTACGACCTGTTTTGCGGCCGTTGAGGCGTATATTTGGACCGTTTAGTCCCAGGAAGTGTGTCCTCCCCTGACCGTTGCCGTTTAGGCGCTGCTTCGGTTGGCTTCCGTTCAGGATTGCCTTCCTCTGCAGAGGGAGGTCCACGTTTTAAACCCTCAATATGGGTTTTTGCCCACTGAAGAGAAGTTTTCTCCTGCTCAGTGAGCTCACCAACCGGTTTTTCACCAAGTCGGCTAATGATTTTGTAGGCGGAGCGCCTGGTTGTGAAGGCCCGCTTAGATGCATTTATGTGCCTTTGGGGTTTTTGGTAGGTGCCGTAGAGGCTAAGGGAGGTGCATCAGAGAGCATCGAATCATTCTTCGTGTGCTCTCTTTGCACAGGTTTCGGCACATGGGAAACTGGATTTCTAGCAGACTGAGTCTGTACCGTCAAGCCAGCACCCGAGGAAGGGGTTTTGACAGGTTTTTCTCCCGTCCGGACCTGAGAAGCCTTAGAGGTACCTGGTTTCGAAGAACCCTGCACCAAGCTTGGTTTACGACCGCCTGACGGCTTAGTCGTATGTTTTTGCGCACTAGTAGCTAACCGTCTAGCAGAGCCTGGCGCAACCACCTTGCTAGACGAGGTCTCAGTAGCATTCAACATACTACAGCCTGATACCGACGCTGTAGTAGTAGGGTCTCCGGGGATTATGAAGCCCTTTGCCGGATACTTAGGGCATGAATTTTCGGACATTTCGGGGGGGGTGAATTGGGGTTGCATTTTATGCCTAACTGCCAGGCGAAAGAATACCTGCCGCTCCTCTGGAGACAGACGCAGACCATCAGCCGCTCAATATGAGAACAGACGCTGATGGATTTTATTGCGGACCGACGGCCTTCAGGAGGCCTAACAGTTGACCGTAAAAGGCCAGCGGACGCATAGTCATTAGCCGCTCCAACTAGGAGAAAACAGACGCTAATAGACAGGGGGGGGTAGTTCTTGGTTCGTACTCGGTTTAGACCCTTCTGGCATGGGAGGCCCTACCAGTCTTGACTGACGTCACTACCGCCAGCATGACTCTAAACGTCCTTGTACTTAAGCCCTCGCATCGCGGCAAGATGACTACCCAGACCGCCTCAAACATACTCTCAAATATAAACGGGGTGAGAATATTGAGGACTTTAATGTAAAAATACTCTTGTATGCTGACGAGATTGTATTAATTTCGGATTCTCAGGATGGCCTTCAAAATATGATTAACTCTCTGCATACGTATTGCAACTTGTGGCATTTAAAAGTTAATCTAGCTAAATCAAAAGGCCTAGTTCTTCGTAGTGGCACAGGGTTATCAAAAAGTTTAGAATGGAATTACGGTGAACACGTAATTGAAATAGTAAACTCATATAAGTAAAGGGTGGTTAAATTGTAAGGGCCGATGTTGAATGTGAACCACACCTAAACGCCAAGTTTTTTTCCGAATTTTATTTGACATTTCTCTATTTCAGACTTACTCAATTTGAACCATGGAGAGATACACAATCCAACAACGTGTTAAAGTTATCCAGACTTATTATGAAAATGGGCGTTCAAATCAAAATGCATATCGTGCACTTCGTGATTCAGTGTGAGGCACATTTTCCCCTCAGTGTATTCGTCAATAAGCAGAATTGCCGCATTTAGGCGAATGAGAATCCAAGAGTGATTGTCGAAAAACCAATGCACCCGCAAAGAGTGACTGTTTGGTGCGGTTTATGGGCTGGCGGCATCATCGGGCCGTATTTTTTCCAAAATGAGGCCGGTCAGGCAGTTACTGTGAATGGTGTTCGCTATCGTGAGATGATAACGAACTTTTTATGGCCCGAATTGGAAGATATGGATGTGGACGATATGTGGTTTCAGCAGGACGGTGCCACTTGCCACACAGCTAACGAAACAATGGCTCTTTTGCGCAACAAATTCAATGGCCGTGTTATCTCACGTAATGGCGATGTCAATTGGCCGCCAAGATCATGTGATTTGATACCGTTGGACTTTTTTCTTTGGGGTTATTTGAAAGAAAAGGTGTACGTCGATAAGCCAGCAACAATTCAAGAGCTAAAGGATGAGATTATTCGGCACATTAACGGCATAGAACCTCCATTATGCCTCAGGGTCATCGAAAATTTGGACCATCGGATGGAGGTGTGCCGCCGTGGTCGCGGCGCGTATTTGGCCGATATTTTGTTCCATACATAATTGAGTGATACCAATATATCATAATAAAATAAAATTACAATAATTTCCTAAATAGTTTGTGTTTTATTCAAAATCAACATCGGCCCTTGAAATTTAACCACCCTTTATTTGGGTATTGACCTCTGCTTTAATTTATCGTTTCAAAATCACTTGGAAAGAAAACTAATAACATCAAAAATGGCGATTGCCTCATCATGGTCTAAATATATCATGCATCCAAAAATCAGTAATAAAAATAAACTCAAAATACTTAATGCTGCTGCTCGCTCAATAATGTTCTACGGAGCCCAAGTATGGGGTTTTAAAAAATATGATTCAGTGGAAAAATTATTCCGTTTTTTCATAAAGAAGATGCTCCTCCCGCCTAAGAACACTCCAAACTACATGCTCTTCCTAGAAACAGGGCTTAATTCGTTGTTCTTGGAGACCTTAAAACTACATTTCAATTACATCAACAAAATACTCAATTTACCATATAATAGGTTGCCGGAACTATAATTGGCAAACATACGTTCTGGGCTGAGGAATGGACGGACTTGTGTTCCAAAATAAATTATACTACACCCAATAACACTGTTCCTCTCTGCAAATACAGCAATTCTATTTTACTGCTAGTTAAAACATATGAAAATTCAAACCTCGTCTCCGATGCAATAAACTCTCAGTTTCACGACTTATACTCACAGCTGAACTACTCCTTGCTTGAAATTAAATCCTTTGATCTGTCGACTCGTGCTACAAGTCTACTAATAAAAGCAAGAGGTGATCTTCTAGATATAACTGCTAGAGCTTTCAGAAGCACGTCAATTGGTCTCTGCACAATTTGTAACCTAGATGCAACAGAAAACACTCTACATATTATTGGTATTTGTCCTGTTTACAATGGATATCGAGTTCAATATTTTAATCGATCACAATTCAAC
Organism: Pollenia angustigena; assembly: GCA_930367215.1. NCBI lineage: Eukaryota > Metazoa > Arthropoda > Insecta > Diptera > Polleniidae > Pollenia > Pollenia angustigena. The sequence goes on from OV884058.1 coordinate 123,926,251, forward strand.
TTGGAGGAAGTCTTGGACATTCTTAATGGCCAAACTTACAACTACAACACCCTAATTAACTATTTAGATACTTGCCTTAAATACAGAAAATTTATAATAAATGAATTTGCATAATCTAAAACTCCTGTATAATCTAATACTCTGTAATCATATACATCATTTAACCTAATGAATTTCTTGTAAAACCAAAAATCTACTTTGCCAATCTGGCGCACACATACTAAATATGTTAAGCCAACTATAGATAAATATTATACATGTATATATTAAGTCCTGAATTACGTATAACTTCAAAAATCTGTAAATACATACATATATTTTATCTATCTATTAAATAAATAAAATAAACGGGGTGAGAAAAAATTTCAACAATTAAAAGTCCACTAAAAATGCAAATAATTGCATTTTACATTTTAAAAAAATTTGCGAATGTCTTGAAATGAAACCGTGATAATTAATTTTTGATTCCCAAGAAAACCTTTGGTCTTCAAAGCTATAAACATTAAAGACGCACCTTACATTATTTGGTATAGCCGACTGTTTTATTTTCACCGCCGTCGTTGAAGATGTTAAAATTTATAAAATTTCGTCGCCGCACTCAGGGTTTTTTGCCAATCTAGCCGGACATTAAGCAAAAAATTAAATTTAAGTAATGGAAAAGTTAGTACGCAGCTCGACAGACAACAAAGTTCTGCATCGTAAAGTGAATTTTCAAGTCTTTTGCTTGAGATTTGTGGTTTTGGGACACTGTTAAAACCAGGAAAGTTAACTAAATTGCATGCGTGTTCATTGACTTTTTACGGTTTTGGGAGGTTTACAATATATTTTTTTGTAGATAAACGAATAAAGATTTTACATTGATTTTTTTTCTGTGAAAGACTATATAAACAGCTAATTATGAAAATTTTTAGTAAAATTTTGTTAGAAGTTTTTATGATAAAAAAATTAGTTCGAAATTAAAAAAAAACGATTTTTTGGTTCACTTTTTTGTAAAAAAAAAAAAAATTAAAAGGTTTTTGAAGGTGAAGCCCAATGAGTTCTTAAAAATGTTATACATCACGATAAAATTTGAAATCTCTACTTTTAAATTAAAAAAAATCGTTGCGCGTTGTTGCGCCATTTTTTTTTATTTTTTTTTTTTTTTTGAAATTTCACCTTTTTTCTGTTTTTGCTCATCTTGATAGAAACCCTTTCGTCAGTCATAAAATGTTTTGGCTGTACGGAGATATTTTTTATTTAAATTTTTACATCTAAGACTAATATTAGCTGTGTAAAAAAGGGATGTGCGAAACAGTAAGTAACGGGTTTTAACCACCTGTGCGGCCGCTAAATGACGTTATTTTATGAAGCAAAATAAATGTACCTGTTTTGCATAACTTTTAAAATCATTAACAACAAAAATAATATATAATAAAAAATCAAATCTGGGCTCTAGGTACTTAGTTTTTTTTACTTTATATATTGTGGTTATAGCATAAAATTGTTATCAGAACCATTTTGAAGCTTTGAGAGTAAAATGGAAAAAGTGTATAATACATGGCGCAACTGTAATGAGTGAGGCATTGTTGCCTATCGGGCTATTATCAGAAGAAGCGTCCGAGGCACGAAATAAACATTTTCGGCTTTACAGGCAGAATTTTGCTAGAAAGTTTTCGAGGGTTCAGTGTAACAAAGATATTATAAATAGACTTTTACTCAGTTCTGACCCACTGATTACTAGTATAAGACCAACTCCACAAAAAAGTCATTACCCTTTACGAAAGAAGCAATTTCTTTTATGCTTCCAACTGTACTTGGCTCTGAAGAGAATTCAGATTCAGAAGAGGATTTTGAAGAAGCACACGAAGAAGAACCATGGCACTCATCATCATCTTAGTGCAAAAGAGAAGTTATTTTAAATAAAATTTGCTGTTACTATTATAAATAAGTTATAATTACGAATATATTAATTATTTTCAGATAAATTTAATACTATAAAATACATAAAAGATACATAAAATCTTAAAAATTAATATGTTTTGGAAATTAGCAAAAAAAACTTTTTTACAGGGTCGTTCCGGGTAGCGGTGGGGGGAGGGTTTGGAGGGATATCTCCCCCTACCCATAAAAGTTAAACAATTTAATTTTTATAGTATTAAGGCGTTAGTAATCTATTTCTTTTAATATTTACATTTTTTTTTATATTATTTTATGTAAACGCCCTCAAAAGGGGGCGGGGGCGAAAAGTGTAATTTTACGATCTCATGGGTCTAATTTAGGTTTTTTAACTTTCGCCGACGTTAAAAGTTGCATTTGCCAAACAAAAGTAGGGGAAAACTTTAAAAAAATTGCATTTTTTAGAGGTTGGATTAGTTCTTCTTGGGGGAACCTTTTCCTCCTTGGTCCGATGTTATTTATTTTTGAGGTTTACCTGCCTATGACAATATCACATATTTCTGCCAAGTTTCATCGATCTAGGGGCACTCAATAGCTTTAAAGAAGCAATACAAGCTAAAACAAAAAGGAATGTCCGGCTAGATTGGCAAAAAACCCCTATGTGCGACGTCAACAATATGTGTAACTAGCATTCTCAACGTGTCCAATTTTACATCGCCTTCGAGTGGACTATTATGACATTTATAACGTTACGGCGCGGGATGTGGGAGTAGTTTTTGTACAATGTTCGTCCTTTTAAATCTGAGCCTCCACATTAAAAATTAAAGCTTAAATTCCAAATTTCAAGTCTTTATCTCTTACTCTTTGTCTGCAATTGAATTAAGTACTCCTAGATTGGCAAAATCTTACACAGTGCGACGTAGGGGCTTTTGTTTTTTTTTTTACATGAGTTATAGAAACATTTCTTTTCTTAATTTAGAGAAACGATGGACTTTTTCCTTTTACATCTTTCCGTCACGAGAAGTTCTCACAAAAGTTACAAAACATGGGTACAGGTAAAATATATCAGACTTGTTAAGCAAAATTTAAAAATTTTCTGGGATGTAACAAGATTTTAAATTTGACATTAAAAATATATGAAAAACTAATTTTTTACCCAATTGTAGACAAAATAGCGCAATAAGCTTACAGCGGGTAGATATAAATATAACATGTCGATTTTTTCTAAAAAGTAAAAACATGAAATTTTTGAGTTTACACACTGTTACACACTTTCAACAGGACAATGACCCCAAACACAACAGTAAAATGGCATACAATCGTATTGTTCGTAATTTAATCAATGTGATTGTGCGGCGAGCACCGTCGCCCCATTTAGACCCCAACTAAAATCTCTGGACAGACGTAAGATCGGGATTATCTGCGATTAAACCAACGAGTGCTGTAGGGCTTCGAAAAGCTGTAACCAAAATACGGAACTCAATCCGGGTGAAAAGATGTCAGAACCTCGTAAATGCTGTAAAAACGCCTTGTGCGGCTGTAATTGGAAACAAAGGTCATGCAAGAAGTCTTGAAAAGTATCTTTATATTAATAACGAAGCAAATGCTTTAGTTTAGCAATTTTTTCTTTTAGCCAACAAACTTTTTGTATCAATAAGTTTATAAGTTAATAAGCTATTAAAATCATTTTCAATTCTGTTTGTATTAGAATCACACCCACCTCCTGGCAGATGTAAGAAGACTTACTAAAATTTTTTAATTGGTGCTAATATTTTCACAGCATCTCTATATTGGTGGCATGTCATAACGTCCAGTGTCATAGTGTCCATGGACGTTATGACACTTTTGAAAGTGTCCATGGACAATATGACACCTTCTTAAGTGTCATAACGTCCATCAAAGAAATGTCATAGCGTCCGCGGACGTTATGACACTTTGCAAAGTGTCATAATGTCCACAACTTAACTTAAAATGAAAAATATTAAAATGTGTAAAATTTGTTTGAAATATCAAAATAAGTAAGTACAATGCCAAAAATTCTAACAAGCAAGAATGTAAACAAATTTGGGATCATAGCCGGCCTTCGGCCGTGCGCAAGGATTTTCTTCTCTATGGTATAACAAATATCGGCTTCGCTAACTAAAGCTTATCTGCACAGACGGCCTTCGGCCGGGCGCAAGGATTTTCTCCTCTATGGTATAACAAACACCGGCTTCGCTAAGTAAAGCTTCTAAAATCTGCCTTGTTTCCGAACGAAAGCCGACTATGCAGAGAAGCTTTAGTTAGCGAAGCCGGTGTTTGTTATACCATAGAGGAGAAAATCCTTGCGCCCGGCCGAAGGCCGGTTGTGCAGAGAAGCTTTAGTTAGCGAAGCTGGTGTTTGTTATACCATAGAGGAGAAAATCCTTGCGCCCGGCCGAAGGCCGACTGTGCAGAGAAGCTTTAGTTAGCGAAGCCGGTATTTGTTATACCATAGAGAAGAAAATCCTTGCGCCCAAAAGTGTTTTCGTTATATATTTAACAGATACACCCAGAGAAAAAGCAGCAAAACCTTTTTTAAAAAATGTTTTACTATATTATGTTTCATTTAACCAAATCATTGTCACCGACAACCATATTATGGTTAAATTAGTTTCTTTAAAAATAGTTTTGTTGGTTGGGACCATAATGAAACATGTTTTTCTCTGCGTGTATGTAGATCGTTTTTTTTTTGTATTTAACTTCTTTAGTAATTATGGACCTAATGACACTTTTAAAGTGTCATAATGTCCATTTGCAAAGTGTCATAGTGTCCATGGACGTTATGACACTTTTGAAAGTGTCACAATGTCCATGGACACTATGACACTTTTTGGAGTGTCATAACGTCCATAGACACTATGACACTGGACGTTATGACATGCCACCTCTATATTAATACAGTATGTTATGCTTATAATGTAAAGGTAGTACTAAAGGTTCTTTAACAACATATTGTAAGTGTACTGCAATGTTTATTTAATTATTCATTGTAAAGTTTTCAAACTTTGGGAAGATTCAATTTAATTTGCAGAAAGTTTAACCTGCATTAAAAGGTGTTCAATTTGGTTTACAAAAAATTCAATTTGGATTGCAAAAAATGTTTATCATTTTATAATGGGACTTCTCAATCCTAGTTTCGCTTTTGTTTGCTTTGTCTTTTGTTTAGTTTTTTAATGTGATTATTTGCATTATTTATTGCTCTTAGAGAAAAGTGACAAAGATTGTGGGGATTATATTTTCTATTCATTATTTTATATTTGGGTTAGATTCTGTATTATAATGTGCAAGACTTAAAGCATACATTCAAAACAAACATTGAAAAGAAAATGTAATATACATAAATAAAATGGAGATACATAATACATTCTTATGTATATGGGCATTTCCAGCGAAAAGTCTACTTTTTGTCACGTAAACCCAGAAGTATTTTGAATTGTTTCTCAAAAAATTTTATATGTATAGTTTACTTTTTTATATCTTGGTGGAAAGCGCAACTAGCTCTACATTTAGTAACAAATTGGATAACGATTGAACAACATGGTCCGAAAATACAACCTTATTTGTAATCTGGCGTTACATTAAAAAAAGTAGACTTTTCGCTGAAAATGCCCATCTTTACCTTAAAACAAGCAAAGATTTTTAAATTTTATAGCTTGAAAAATAAATACAAAACATCTTGCTCAATTCGCAGTCTTATTCAGTTTTGTAATGCAAGTCAAAATCCACTTCCATTTTTTTAACGTCACGCCAGCGCAGTTTTTTGCTTATATCTGCAAATCCTTAGCATCGATTACTGTATTTTTTTTCTGAATACAGAGGTCTAATCACCGCATTCGATACTATCGTATCGAATAAACTATAGAATGTTTTTGCATACGATAGACACTGGCGTATCGAATGAAAACTCGATAAATGTAATGTCGAGTTACTCGATGTCGAATGCTATTATTTCAAATTCAATACATTTCATTCGATATCGAGTTTCAAGATACCAAAATAAATAATTTCGATCAATTTTGCTCGATGTCGTATGCGGTGATTAGACTCCAGTGCTACTTTATTACTTTGTATATAAAAAAAACAAATTTGACTTCTACATTTAATTTTTTACATTTTGTGTTACAAATATCACGACAAGTCAAAATGGAAATGCCCATATATTATGTACACAAATATATGTATATGTAAGTGTATGAACACAAAAAAAATAAATAAAATTTTGATAAAATATATTTAAAGATTACGTCATTCTAGCTTATTTTAATTGTTAGCCCATTTGTCTAAAACAAATATTTATTAGTTTTTTAAAATGACTTTTGAGCAAAAATTAGAATTATGCTTTACTCGGCTATGACGAACTTAAAAACCTTTCACTAGGAATTACATTTCTTAAATTGGACGTTTTATAGGACCTATTAAATATTACACGCAGAGGAAGCACAATTTTTGATACGATCGCCTCAAGCAAAACTATTCTTAACGAAAAGTTTTTAAACGTATTATGGCTACTATAATCATAATATTGTCACCTGTAACCATTTTATGGTTTAATTAGTTCCCCTCCATCAAGAATCTACAACCATATTACGGTTTTCTTAGAACATGTTATGGTTATAACTCCCTATTTCACGATTCTTGGTAGTGGAGGGTATACAATTTTTTTATTTATTACTTTTTTATAAATTTTTTTGACACACTCGTCTTTTAATCTTGGAATGTACCTTTTGCGACTCTCTATATAATTCATATAACTTTTACTCAGCCACCTAAATAAGAGCGTTTTTGAAATATAAAAATTATTTTACCAATTCAATTTTAATAAAATGAAAACGACCTAAGAATCTTCCACATATAAGATTTTCCAAAAGGATGGTGTTAAATTCGCGAAAATTACAAGTTTTGATATGAAAAAGATAAGATAATCCCTCCAGAGTCTCAAACGATTCTTGATATGTTTTCTGAAGGACTTATTACATATTCTTTACATATTCTTGGTTGTAAAATAATTAAAATCCTTAGTCTGCTGTGCCCACTTATGATCTTTCATGTCCGTATGGAACTGTTTGTTATTTTGAAACGTTTTGTTTTTCTCATGGCATCTCAAGGCTCCTCTTGTTTATTTTAAACGTTCCAACAATTTCTTGCAAAACTGGTTGATAATTTAAAAATGAGGCAAGACATACATACAAGCATGCATGTAAGTTTGTATTGGAAATGATAAAATTTAGATAAACATACGATATAGAATTTATTCTATGAGCTAAATTTCAGTTATGTATTTTATAAAGCTTTTTTGTAATAGTTCTATTCCTTGAATTTTTCAGAAGTGACTTTATACACTACCAGACTATTATATTGTATTTTTTTTATACCCTTCACCGAAGGTAAAAGGGTATATATAACTTTGTCATTCCGTTTGTAATTTCTACAATATTGATCCTACACCCTATAAAGTATATATATTCTGGGTCCTTATGAAAAGCGAAGTTCAAATCCGGTTGTCCGTCTGTCTGTTGAAATGGGTTTTCCGAAGCCCCCAGATATGATGGGGGCTTGATTGGGGTATATTTCTGTCAGGTATTCTTATTATAATTTTGCTATTGAAATTCAGCCAGATCGGTCTAGAAATGGCTGAGATATGAGCAAAAAACCACGACTACCTCTAATTTTTTCCAAAAATCCCTTGTGGATGTTGTATTTTTATTACTTTTTGCTGTTTATCTGGGGAACGGCAAAAGCCAAAGTTTCCAAATTAGGTACACACATTTAGGTTGCCAATACACACCATCCTACAAAATGTGGGCGGAATTGGAGAAGTGGACGTGGTACCTCCCGTACAAAAAAAATTAAAAATTGTATAAAAACCTAAATTTTTAGGCTGCCATATGTCCTATGGATATGACTTATATATATTTAAATATCGGAAATTTTTAGTAGAACATATTTTCTGAAAATTTCGGAAAAATCGGTTCAGATACAAAAAAGTTATGGCCAAAATTTTTTTTAAATACCCACTTTCGGGAACCATAGGTCTCCCCGAGTCTAAGCTTTATAACTAAAGTAAATGGTAAATTTCTTCTTTAACACGTTGGTATTCTGGGTCCTTATGAAAAGCGAAGTTCAAATCCGGTTGTCCGTCTCTTATATAATATAATGCTCAATATGATTTTCGTTATCATCCTTCTTTATTATTTCATCTATTTAACTAAATTATTTTAACAAATCGAAACTAGGAATTTTTGTGTTTTTTTGCTACTTAAAAACTCCCAAAAAAAAAAAAAAGAAAACAAACACGCATACGTACATGCCACAAACTATTTTGGTGAATATATTTCCACATTTCGGTTCACAACTGAAAGAAGTTTTATGGTTTACAACATTGCTATTGTGGTGAACAAAAACATCAAAAGTAATTACAACTCAACACAGTGAAAATTAAACGGGCCATATTTCATTTTAATGATATTCAAACAACGTTCCTTCATGTTTTGGTTATCTAGGGGGTGTGTTTAGTTAGAAACTGTGAGTTCTCTGGTTCGAATCTTGTTTTTTTAAAAAGAAAATTTTTTTTAAATTTTTATTTTTTTATGTTCTAAAAACGATTTAAAAAAAATATTTACCATTTTTCGCTTATTAAATTTAATTTATAATGAAGTTTAAAGTATTATAAATATGTATGTATACATATGTAAAAATTATTTAGTTTTCGTCTAGTTGCTCTGTATTCTGCTTCCACAATGGTGAAGGGTATATAAGATTCGGCACAACCGAATATAGCACTCTTACTTGTTTTTCTTCTGGTAGTGTTTAAAGTCATTTCTGAAAAATTTAAGGAATAGAACTATTACAAAAAAGCTTTATAAAATACATAACTGAAATTAAGCTCATAGAATAAATTCGAAAAATCAAAAATGTTGAATATAATATAAAGTAACCTCCGGAAGGAAATAATTCCCAGTTGCCATACGATATAGTTTAGGGGGATTTCATTTTCGTCTTTGTATTCCTAGTCTGTTGATTCATCGATACTTTCTGGTGAAAGCACACACACGGTGTCCACACCATCATATTATTCCACAATTATACCAACTATTTCTTCAATGGTAAAAAATATGCGTCATTGTTTATTTAAAATACGATTCCCAACAACTAGAAGACGAAAATCTAAAGACAAAGCTCTTCTTCAATCCACTAAATATCTTTCAACACGCAGCCAAAAGTAAATTTTAAATGTTGAATAGCAGCCAACGTTCGCACTTGCGAACACCAATATTAACCTCTATCTGAATCAACTTTGTTATATTTTTTTTGTAGTTTTTTTGCTTTGAATTTACTATTTTCGGCTGTAGGAAAAATCGCCCAAAGAAAAATGGCCCAAAAAAAATGAAAAATCGCCCAAATGAAGAATCACCCAAAAGAACATGAAAAATAACCCAAAAAATTAAGTATGAAATTTTGGAAAAAAAAAACGAAAAAGGGCAAAAAAAATATGAAAAATGACCCAAAAAGCAAAAATGCATTTTTCCCAAAAAAAAATAAGAATTACGCAATTTGCAAAAAAGTGTTTATTATTCATATTAATTTATATACATGTGTAACCCTTTAATTCCCTGTGGAACATAGGGCCGCAACAAATGTTTTCCATTTTATTCTATCAGTGGACATCGTTTTCATCTCATTCCAGGACACGCCATGCTCATGCAACTCGTTCTCAATTTGTCGTCTCCAAGTATTCGCAGGTCTACCAGGTCTCCTGGATCCTAGGGGGTTATATTCTACCGACTGTCCAGTTAAATCATGTGCTGATTTTCTCATTGTGTGTCCTAGCCAACTAAATTTACGCTATCGGATATTCATACTTAAAGGAATTTGGTGGGTTAAATGCCACAACTCCAGATTTGATATCGTGGCAGGCCAGAATATCCTTTCAATACGCCTATAAGCGCTATAAACGTTTGTGTTTTCTTTATTTCTACCGTACATAATACTAAAGTACAGTATTATGTTTATTTTGAACTCTGATTAACGCTGATTGATCAACTGTTATGAACAACACAAAGGGTACATGTATGAACATTAGAGCGCCCCAAATATTAAGTATTTTTTTCGAAAAAAATTTCTTTTTTTGCGGAACGAAGGGCTCACCTTTTTTCTTACAATTCTACTAAAAAACCCAATGCATTTGTCACAAAATAAACGCATTTTCATTTAATTATATGTAAAAAAGAGAAAATTAACAGAGCATTTTTGTAAACTTGTAAAAATCCATTTTTATTTAAGAATCTATTTTTCAAAACATTACGTTGCAATTGTTTATTTTGTTCATTATGATAAGGCATACATATATAATATGTTATGAAAGTAGTTCTGTAAGAACTGCTGTGTTACGCAAACAGTAGCAAAGAAAGCTGCTTAATAATAAGTGAAAGAAGCTATTAATTTTCAAAAAGTAAGCGAATTTTTAAATGGGTACATGTGTGTAAGTGATTGAACATAATAGATGTTTTCAATGAAGTGTTGTTGCCAGATTTTTTTTTTTTTTTTTTTTTTTTTTTACTGTTAGGACCAGCACTCAGGGGATGACCCCTACTAATGCATTGCATTGTGTTGGAACTAGGAAAATAGGTTATAGGAAGGAGGATAGAGGGAGTAGTGTTTGTGAACATTCGATTTGAACTTAATCATGTTGTAAGTGAGAGGGAAGACTTCTGCAGGAAGGTTATTCCACATACGAACAGTCCGGGAAAAAAACGAATTCTCTCTGTAATGCGTTGTACGATTCACCTGCCAATCGACCACATAATGATGGGCTCTTGAGGAAAAACGTGTATTACGAACAAATGTACGGGTTTCGGGAACCAGATCCCTGATTTCGTCGGAACACATCCCATTGTAGTAACGATAAAACAGGCAAATACAACCCACATTGCGACGGTGCTCAAGGGAGTCAATAGAATTGGTTACCCTACTGTCACCAATGAGAACCCTCGCCCTCTCCTGCACGCGGTCGAGAAGCTCCAAAATAGACTTTGAAGCACCGGCCCACACATGAGAGTTGTATTCCATACGCGGTCGGATATAGGTGGTATAAATAGTAAGGAGATCAGATGGAGTGAAGTATATCCTACACCGTCTTAGAAAACCGAGGCACTTGAATGCTTCTTTCGACACCTTGAATATATGTTCAGTCCATCGGACGTCACATTGTTCCCTAATGCCCAGAACATCAAGAGATTCTGATTCCTCAATAATTATACCACCCATATATACAGATAAGGCACCTTGGTTTGTCGCGCGTTTATGCGTCAGCACGCAACATTGGGTTTTTCGGGCATTCAAATCGACCCTATTTGCACGACCCCATTCCGAGACTATGTCAAGGTCTCGGCCAAGCGTATCATTCATATTCTGCCTCATAGCAACGACATCGGATACGCTTGGTCTGCACTCGAATGAGTACGAATGGCAAAGGTTGCTGTCATCTGCAAAAGAGTAGATAGGGTTGGAAGTTTGACAGAGGAGGTCATTTAGAAAGATAAGAAATAGAGTAGGAGAAAGAACGGAGCCTTGCGGTACACCTGAATGAATCTTGAACTCGTTTGACGAAACCCCATCTATAACAACTCGTATAGTGCGATCTCTGAGAAAACTCGATATAAATCGAGAGAAATTATCACCGACACCAAACGCAGCAAGTTTTGACAAGAGTGCACCATGCCAGACTCTGTCAAACGCCTTGGAAATATTCAAAGCAATTACCTTACTTTCGCCAAAATGGTGAATGGAACGGCACCATTTTTCCGATAACAGAGCTAGTAAGTCTCCAGCAGAGCGACCTCTACGAAAACCATACTGGCGGTCGCTTAGTAGGTAGTTTGATTCTAAATATTTGACAAGATGGTAATTTACCATACTCTCCATAACTTTGGAAAGTGCCGAACAAATTGCAATTGGGCGGTAATTTTCAGGGTTATTAGCGGTTCCCTTTTTAGGAATTGGCGTAACGTTAGCAACTTTCCAGCAGACTGGAAATTCCGCGGCACGGTATAAAGTGCTGAAAAGATTTGCTAAGGGACGAGCTAGCGTTGAAGAGCACTGCTTCAAGACCAGTGCAGGTATACCATCCGGCCCAGGAGACTTGTTTACGTCGAGATCCGCAAGAACCCTTTTAACAGCTCGACCCCGAAAAAATATTCTAGGCATAGTTTCGGATACTTTTTCGAGTTCGGGTAGTGCTTGACTGCTAGCTGGTAGGTAAGAATTATTAGCAAATAATTCAGCAAAACAATTAGCCTTATTAACCGGGTCCGTGAATGATCGGCCATCCTTTAAAAGAGTTGGTATTGAAGAACTAGCATTAACCCTTACTCTTTTAACGAATGACCAGAAGCTTTTACTACCCCGGGGAGCAGCAAGAACGAAGACGTTGCTCGTGAAGACTTTTTTCCCGTCTAAGTACTTTGGCACACGAAGACCTTGCCATTTTGCGTAGCAATTCAGTATCAGCGTTAAAAATTTACTTAGTAAATATTGTGTGTTTGTTATCATCAGAAAATTAAAAGAAAAGGCAACGAATTCAAATATTTACTAATGTTGTTGTCATAATTTGACAAGAATTATTATTATCTTAGATAAAATGGAAAATGAAAATCAAAAAGAATAAATTATGGGAAAAATGTCAGCATTTTCTAAATATGTAGATAGATACACATGAAAGTATGTAAAACAGTAACTTTATGGAAACAGAAAAGGACATAGGAAGTAAGACATTTAAGCACTTAGCACCTGCCAATCGACCACATAATGATGGGCTCTTGAGGAAAAACGTGTATTACGAACAAATGTACGGGTTTCGGGAACCAGATCCCTGATTTCGTCGGAACACATCCCATTGTAGTAACGATAAAACAGGCAAATACAACCCACATTGCGACGGTGCTCAAGGGAGTCAATAGAATTGGTTACCCTACTGTCACCAATGAGAACCCTCGCCCTCTCCTGCACGCGGTCGAGAAGCTCCAAAATAGACTTTGAAGCACCGGCCCACACATGAGAGTTGTATTCCATACGCGGTCGGATATAGGTGGTATAAATAGTAAGGAGATCAGATGGAGTGAAGTATATCCTACACCGTCTTAGAAAACCGAGGCACTTGAATGCTTCTTTCGACACCTTGAATATATGTTCAGTCCATCGGACGTCACATTGTTTCCTAATGCCCAGAACATCAAGAGATTCTGATTCCTCAATAATTATACCACCCATATATACAGATAAGGCACCTTGGTTTGTCGCGCGTTTATGCGTCAGCACGCAACATTGGGTTTTTCGGGCATTCAAATCGACCCTATTTGCACGACCCCATTCCGAGACTATGTCAAGGTCTCGGCCAAGCGTATCATTCATATTCTGCCTCATAGCAACGACATCGGATACGCTTGGTCTGCACTCGAATGAGTACGAATGGCAAAGGTTGCTGTCATCTGCAAAAGAGTAGATAGGGTTGGAAGTTTGACAGAGGAGGTCATTTAGAAAGATAAGAAATAGAGTAGGAGAAAGAACGGAGCCTTGCGGTACACCTGAATGAATCTTGAACTCGTTTGACGAAACCCCATCTATAACAACTCGTATAGTGCGATCTCTGAGAAAACTCGATATAAATCGAGAGAAATTATCACCGACACCAAACGCAGCAAGTTTTGACAAGAGTGCACCATGCCAGACTCTGTCAAACGCCTTGGAAATATTCAAAGCAATTACCTTACTTTCGCCAAAATGGTGAATGGAACGGCACCATTTTTCCGATAACAGAGCTAGTAAGTCTCCAGCAGAGCGACCTCTACGAAAACCATACTGGCGGTCGCTTAGTAGGTAGTTTGATTCTAAATATTTGACAAGATGGTAATTTACCATACTCTCCATAACTTTGGAAAGTGCCGAACAAATTGCAATTGGGCGGTAATTTTCAGGGTTATTAGCGGTTCCCTTTTTAGGAATTGGCGTAACGTTAGCAACTTTCCAGCAGACTGGAAATTCCGCGGCACGGTATAAAGTGCTGAAAAGATTTGCTAAGGGACGAGCTAGCGTTGAAGAGCACTGCTTCAAGACCAGTGCAGGTATACCATCCGGCCCAGGAGACTTGTTTACGTCGAGATCCGCAAGAACCCTTTTAACAGCTCGACCCCGAAAAAATATTCTAGGCATAGTTTCGGATACTTTTTCGAGTTCGGGTAGTGCTTGACTGCTAGCTGGTAGGTAAGAATTATTAGCAAATAATTCAGCAAAACAATTAGCCTTATTAACCGGGTCCGTGAATGATCGGCCATCCTTTAAAAGAGTTGGTATTGAAGAACTAGCATTAACCCTTACTCTTTTAACGAATGACCAGAAGCTTTTACTACCCCGGGGAGCAGCAAGAACGAAGACGTTGCTCGTGAAGACTTTTTTCCCGTCTAAGTACTTTGGCACACGAAGACCTTGCCATTTTGCGTAGCAATTCAGTATCAGCGTTAAAAATTTACTTAGTAAATATTGTGTGTTTGTTATCATCAGAAAATTAAAAGAAAAGGCAACGAATTCAAATATTTACTAATGTTGTTGTCATAATTTGACAAGAATTATTATTATCTTAGATAAAATGGAAAATGAAAATCAAAAAGAATAAATTATGGGAAAAATGTCAGCATTTTCTAAATATGTAGATAGATACACATGAAAGTATGTAAAACAGTAACTTTATGGAAACAGAAAAGGACATAGGAAGTAAGACATTTAAGCACTTAGCAATGTACATTATATAATTGTTTTTATAAATTATCTTTGACCAGTCAATTGTAAGTGCGATGGGGACTTACTTGCTTTAAAAAAAGGAAACAAATATGGGTATTTCCTAGAGTTGTCAACCGATTAAGAATAATTCGATTAATCGATCAAACAAAACCAAACTCTTGTTCGAATAAGTTCAAAACGCCGATTTTCGAATAACGAATAAATCGATTAAATATTGTCGATTAATCGAACAACCATTTTTTATTAAAAAATAAATTAAATAAAAGCTTAGAATTTGATTAATTCTCATAAGGTTTTAGTGATTTTATACAAAATGTAGGAAAGTTAAAAAATATTGCTGCTATAGCCCTGGTTGTAATTAATCTTAATTTTTGCACTCATTGTATATCAAAAGGTATTTTATGTTTTTATTTAACAAATCTTATCAAACATTTGAGTAGGTGAGTTGCAAAACTCGTTCGTTACAAAATTTAAAATACGAAATGAAATGATATACTAAGGGCCATTGTTACAACTTGAAGTTAGCTAAAGTTAAGATTAAATTGACAGATAATAATGTGTTATCTGTCAAAAAGCGTCTGTTAACTGTCGGATAACAGCTAACGCCAAGTTTTAATAATGGCCCTAATTGTATCAATGCATGTCCTCTTCCATGTTTTTAGCACGGACATGCAATCAGAATATTTCGTCTAATAAAGCGCCAAAAGAACTGTAAGAATCCTTTGCCATCTCGTATTTTTAATTTTGCAACGAACGAGTTTTGTATCTCATCTTCTCAATTGTATCAGCTGTTTTGTTTTTAAGTCAAACGTTAAAAAATTTTGAAGAAAGGGAATCTTTCAATTTCGGGTGAAAAATTTAGAAATAAACGAAAAGCTTAAAAATAAAGAATTGATTTATATAAATCATATATTGAAAGTAAAAATTGTTGTTATTGTACTATAATACAATTTTTTTTAAATTATATATGTATATCTTTACAATTTGTAAGTGCCACAATACTACCATTTAAAACGATGTAGTGGAAGATAATCCAACGACATCAAGAAATGCCGAACTTGGTCCAATGGAAAAATACATTAAGACGGCGGCTGTCGATAGAAATTGTAGACAGAAGTTTGGCTGAAGATGGTAGGTCTTCCAACGCCTTTCGAAAATCCAGAGTAATATCGGATTATTAAGCAATTAAGGGTTTTACTATGCCTTAAAGTAATACAACGATGTGGAGTTAAGATGAAAAATCTTATGCATCAAAAAAAGAAGAAGTAATAGCGGATGGAATGGAAGATTTTCCATAGCAGTTTTTTTGTTAAAATAATTTTTTTATTCATTATTCTCATCGATTAATCGAATAATTTTTTAGATTTAATCGTTTGATCGAACGAACAAAAACAATTAGTTGAATTATTCGAACAAAGTTGAAAGGCGAATAATTGACAACTCTAGTATTTCCCCAGAAAGGTATACCAGGTTGAAAAAATAAAATGTTAATTATCATCGTCTTTTATTGTTTAATTTTATAAAAAAGTCTTTGTTCTTATAAAAGAAGGGTTTCATAGCATATCTCAGCTGTTTTACTTGAGAAAATTGGGCTGGAAACTTATTCCATATGCAAGAAAAATGTTATGTTTACACTCTTTCTTCATAATCTCTCTATTATAATCAATTTTAAAAGGAGTATTAAGTTTTTTTGTTAAGGAAATTTGAAGACATTTATGGGAAAATGCGTGGTGATAATAATAAAAACACATATGGAAAAATCGTACGTTCGCGACCGGTAAATAAGCCAATTAAACAAAAACCAAGAGAGATATTTTATTTTGTAAATACTGGATGGAGACCTACATTAATACACTTTTAAAATAAATTAATCACTTTTGAATATTCCGTTCCATTGCGCAGATTTTTACATTACACTACTGTCAGCAAAAGTTGACTTCTATTTTGCGTACGTTCGTGACCATACGTTTTTAACTCTTATTATGAAAACTTAAACTCGATGACATCCATCTTTTGCACTAAACATAGAGCTACCCAAATGCTATCGAATCGAAAAAAATGCTATGGAAAAGTTTTGTTTTCTATATTATTTGTACATCAAAAGCATACGAAGGCACGTTCGTGACCCCAGGAAGTGCCCGTATCTTAAGCTTGTACACTCCACGTCCAAGAGTGGCGAATAATAGTTAAATAAGTTTATAATTTCGTGTGCCGCATCAAGTAATAATCATCTAAGACCCCATAAGTTATATATGAGTCGTTTATTTTGAAAGTGGTTTAGTCCATTTTTTTCTTATATTGAGATATTTAAGGGTTTGTGTTTGATTTGTTTCAAAAATATTTTTAAGTGGTATTAATTTTTTTGTATGGCTTTATGACCTTAAACATGTTAGAATATATAACGTAATACGTTTTCTAAACTTTTCTAGAAAAATAAGCTGTGTTTCAGAACCTAAAATGGACTTAAACCACTTTCAAAATTAATAAAATGACTTTTCTGTTTGTGAAAAGGAATAAGTCCACTTATTTTAAAGAAATTAAGCAATAGAAATTGTAAATATTTTATGTTTGATGTAGATGAATGTAATAGCTTTAAAATAAATAGGGAAGCTTTCAATTTAGAGACAGATTTTTATTTATGTAATTAAAAAAATATTTTTAAAAATAAATATGAATTAATTTAGTTAAAAATTAAATTTAAATTTACATTCATTTATTAAGGATAATATTGAAGATCTTGCCATATTATTTCTCCTTATTTATTTTATGTATGAGGTTGTTAAAATATTCATGGTGCATAGGTGGTATATACCTTAGTAACTCCATCATATCCTTATACTTAGGAGTTGAAATGGGACGTATATTTTTGTATAATGGTGTTAATTTTATTTTGTTGAAGTTCCTTGGTCTTCCCCGATAAGGTTATAAGTCAAGTATTTTGAACTCTTTATCCACTTTCAAAGATTCTTCATAAAACATTTGATAGGGTTCACTTTTTATAAATCGCATCCAACATATCCTTATCCAATATACAGCGTTTTTTAATCTTTTATGAATTGCTTCTTCCAGTTTTCATTTTTGTTAATAAAGTTTTGTGGACTTAAACCGGTTTCAAAATAATTTTTTTTGGATTTCGTTAGCTAACTAATTTCCAAGTGCCTAAAATCATAGCGATTTTAATGATACTAGACTTAAATTGTTCATAAAAAAAGATTATATAAGATTGCGATTATTGTTATCATTAACTACTTTTTATTAAAAAATGGACTTAAACCACTTTCAAAATAAACGACTCATATATATATTTTTTTGGGTTCTTCAAATTTGTTTCGTTTTAGTTTAATAGGACCGGATTATACACCACCAAATTTACCATAAATAACCAGAAGTTTAGCTTAAAACTCCCTTATGAGAATCACTTTATATAACAAAAAAACGCACAAAATCAAGTAGACATACAAGGTCGTGAACTACTAAAAAAGGCAAGCAAGAGTTGGCGTGTCTTTTTGTTTCTTCACCTTAAGTAAACTTTGTAGAGAAATTATGGGTTTGGCACAAAAGCACCCAAAACATGCTGAGATGTTTCTTTGATATGAATAGTTTTCGATGCTGAAAATAAGCATCATCTGGCCCCTTTTGAAATGTGTTCCCGAGTTTAGAGATTTGTAACTTTTGGATGCATGCGATTAGTTTAATTAGAAAAATTAGCGCCCATACATACTTCAATACTATGATAATCCAAATAATGTAAGGAACAATATTTTTTTTGCAGGTGAAGCAAGAGTGCCAGAGATAATTTTGACGCAGAAAACAAACCTTATTTGCTATAACCCAACCTTTATTGCTTTTACCCGATTAAGATTGTTGTAAGAAAAAATACTTGCAAATCATTAAAAGCCATGAAATAAGTTATTTAAAAATCTTTTCATAAAGCAGGATTAAACAAAATTGGAGAAAATAAAGTACTACATGAGTTAAAGCCATATGGGGATATTAGCTTAATTTCCCCAGAAGGTAAGATTAGTAATGTAGCTTATAAAAATTAATGGCACAACAAGTTTTAAAATACTGGCCAACTCCGTTTATTTAAATTATAAATTGTGTCCGCTATCACCAAAAGTTCAAATCAGAATGTCTCTCACAAATATGATACATTATATTTTGTTCTTAAACAGAATGCCAATAAATAAAAAAAAAATGTAAATACCCGTTACCTTTCTTCTATTTGGCTTGTACATCAGCTCGTAATACAAAGTTATACATATCTGTATGTAATTTGTAGTTTGTAGCTTTTAATGTAAATATGCATAGATATATGTAAGTATGTAACTTGTAGATTTAAGCAAGATGTATAAGAGAAATTAAAAGAGAGTAAATTAATAAGATCATACATAAGTACATATCGACAAACATTTACAACTTATGATCATATTAACTTCATAATATTTCAAATATTAATGATAATTATTAAACTTTAATAAAATACGGTACGTGTGCAATTAATAAGTACATCCTATATTTAAATAAGTTCAGACAAGTTTTTAAATATTTTACAACATACTGGTCCACAAAAACCGCAGTTTTTAATCCATAACGTATAGAAAGAACGGCCTAACGTTGGGAGTGTTTTGTTTTAGTCTATAGACTTCGCTATGCTCCGACTCACAGCGGCAGGAACAGGCTCCATCCTTTCAGTAGACGATAAATTTTTGTCTTGTGGTGAACATACTTCTGAGGCTGAATCTGTTGGTAAAAAACAAATTTTAGAAACTCGTCATATAAATACTTTATTTCTTGATTGAATTAATACTATTACTCGGCCCAACAGCCATTGTCCAGGGCCACATCTGTCATCAGATATCAAAACGAGGTCACCAATTTTAGCATTTGGTTTAGGTTTAAGCCATTTGGGACGAGCGTGCATGTGACTTAAATATTCTAAGTACCAGCGCTTCCAGAAATGCTGCTTTAGTTGTTGAATTAATTTCCATCGTGACAAAGCAGGGCCCGGAGAGAGCTCATCATTTAACGATTTTTTACCTTCAATATGGCTGCTGCAATCAAAAACAACTCTTAATTTCGTGGTAGTGCTATCCTCTTTTAAGACGCCATGATGGCGCAAAAAATATGAATCTTCCGTTGCTCTGCCAGAGTATGTTCCAATTTCGGACATGTGTCCCAAAGATTCGTACTCATGCATAAAATTATTATAAGTTTCAGAAAAGTATACATGTTTAGAAAATTTGGTTTCAAGTTGCTTATATCATTATGGATTTTCGGAATAGAACCCCCTAATAATATTGAGCGATATGGCAGGTTTACCACATAACGACCCATTGAATTTCGCTTTGTCGTAGTTTTAAAATAATTCTCACAAGCCAATTCTTCATTGGAAAATTCTAGTTTAGAGACAACCTCCTCTTGTTCCCAAAAGGATCTTAAAAGATTCTCCAAATTTGCATTATGTAAACTTATCCGATTAGCAGACACTGATTCCGAAGAACCAGAAAAAAAACCCATCCAAAATGCGTATTCTGAAAAAACTGATTTTAAAAGACAAATGATTCACCAGGAATTCTAATTATGGGACAAACCTCGGATCCCAAAATAATATCAATTGGATCAGCCTGGTAATATAAAGGGTCAGCCAACTCGGTGTTCTCCAAGTTTGGTAAAGCCATCCCCTTTGCAGAATAATTTGGTTTGTAAGAAGAAATATCCGAAAGAACTAATGCTGTGCATGATAATACCGGTCAGTTTTCTCGTGGGATCAACTGAAAGTTTACCATGTGCCTTGAAATATTTTCTCTTCGCGTTCCTACACCGATTACTTTGAAATCCTTCCTTTGTCTAGGAAGACGTAAAAGCTGAGCAGCAGCTTCAGATATTATGGTGCCCTGCGAAAGAGGATCCAATGGGGCTCTTAATGGGAAGTAACTACCTTTAGAATTGACGTTAAGACGAATAGTATATAAAAGAATATTATTAAAGTGTTGAGAGTTGTGTTCAGTCACAACTGGCAATGACGAAGCAACATTCGAATTCTGAACCGATACAGATTCCTCATTATGTAATATTGGATGATGAGGCTGTTTACAAGTATCACATCTATTCAAACTTTTGCAGTTTTGGTAAGAATGACCGGTAGCAAAGCAATTTCTGCAAATATTTCCCCTGCTGAGAAATTCGTTCTTGGACTTTAATGCTAAAGAAAGGAATTTGAAACACTGTGAAAGGTAATGATTCTTTCCACAAAATAAACAAGATATTGGTTTAGATTGAAAAATATTGCCATTATGGGTGTTTATGCGGCTTAAGCAGGTTACCTGGTTGATCTGCACGTTGTCTGGAGCTTCTCGGTTGAACTAATTTGGGATGCACTGGTTGGCTGAACAGAACCACCCTTTTTTGACACTAACTTGCCTACTTGTGGCTCGTTTCCAAAAAAAGTAAAAAAAAACTCTTAAATTAATTTTCCTTCCGTTGTTTTATTCACTTTCTGAATCTTTAGTTTCTTTTACAAATGTTTATTTTCTTTGATTTGTTTAATTTACTTTTCTTTAGATACTTTACTCTACTTCACTTTATTTTTTCACTTCTTTTCTGTTATTTAAAATTTAAAATTTTTTCAGCTTTTTTCTTTTGCTAGCGACATCTGGCTGATCGAAGTATTCAAAAACAAGTAAAGAACAATCATTCTTAAAGCTCAGTTAGCCAGAAGTGACAGTAACAGTAACCTTACCGTAAAAAAGTAAGAGCAATCTATTGCTTACAGATTGAGACGTAACATCTTACTGCTAACTGTAATCGTTCTAATTGCTTTACATACAACAAAATGAAACAGCTGATTTGCAACGTTACTGTTACTACCGGCTAACTGAGCCTTAAGGGTGACGTTAACAACCAGCTGGGCTACATACAACATGTGGTTTTGCCAGATGCCAGCATCACATGTAGTCCGGTTTCACACGATTAAAATAATGCGATACATTATGCCCGGTTTACACCAGCCAGACGCCTTGCAACGGCGTTGCAACATAATAGAAGTGTAATTGTAATTTCAATAAAAAAGGAATGCGATAAGACAAAAAAAGGTTATGTTTTAAAAATTCATAAAAAAAAATAACAAGAGGAAAAAACTTATATCTAGTATAGTAAAAACAGTTCATTAATTCATGCTGTGTATATAATACATGTAGGATGTCTTAGGTAAGAAAAACCTCAACTCATATGGGATAACCCCCTGAATTTAAGCATATTAATGAGGGGAGAAAAAGAAACTAACAAGGATTTTCTTAGTAGCTGCGAGCGAAAAGAAAATAGTTCAGCACTAAGTCACTTTGTGTTTATGGCAAATGTGAGATGCAGTGTATGGAATGTCAAATTTCTAGTATGAGAAATTAACGATTTAAATCCTTCTTAAATGAGGCCATTTACCCATAGAGGGTGCCAGGCCCGTATAACGTTAATTATTACTATATGGCATTTCCAAAGAGTCGTGTTGCTTGATAGTGCAGCACTAAGTGGGTGGTAAACTCCATCTTAAACTAAATATAACCATGAGACCGATAGTAAACAAGTACCGTGAGGGAAAGTTGAAAAGTTATATAATACATGAAACTGCTTAGACGTTAAGCCCGATGAACTTGAATATCCATTATAGAAAATTCATCATTATGACTTATAATATATAAATAATTATAATATTATAATATTATAATAATAGTGTGCATTTTTTCTATATAAAGGACATTGTAATCTATTAACATAGAGTATTAACAGGTCAACCTGAACAAAAGGAGAAAACGTTTTTTTTATAAGAAAAATTCTGCTGCTACACATTTTAAATAAAAAACTAGTATAGCGTGTTCCTGTTTACACAGCTATAAAAAATATTATGGACAAATGGGACACTATTAAAACGAAAACTAGCATACCAAAATCAAAATTCTTGGAAATACTGAAATTCTGTTTGAATGACAACAACTACTTTGCATACAATAACAAGGTATACAAACAGATTTTCGGTATGCCAATGGGAAATGCCTTTCCCCAACTATTGCCGATATTGTATTGGATAATTTACTTGACGTAGCCTTGGCAGAATTACACAACAAGAACGTTAACATTAAATATGTGGCAATATACGTAGATGACATACTGGCTGTAATAGATATTAATGACAAAGACGATATACTTAAAGCACTCAACGGGTATCACCCGAAAATTAAATTCACCGTTGAAGTTGAAACGAACCGAGAAATAGCATACCTTGACACAAAATTACATAGAGGGGACAATAAAATAACGTTTGATTGGTATGCAAAAAATACATCATCTGGCAGAATTATCAATTTCAACGCTACTCAACCAAAATCTCAAATAGTAAATACTGCAAAAAATTTTATACGTAGAGTTCTTGATATTAGTGATGAACAATACCATAACAAAAATAAACATGTAATCACGAAAGTACTTAGAGATAATGCTTTTCCTACAAATTTAATTAAAAATCTAATATCTACCTATAAACCTATAATAACAAACACAAATGTAAAATACATACCGGGCCTCACGGACAATAAAAACATAAAAAACGCAATAGACAATAATGACATGAGCTTTGCTTACAAACCAAACAAAACATTAAGTGCAATATTTACAAATACAAAAATGCCAATAAACAAACTACAACAAAATAATGTAGTGTATGAAATACCATGCAAGGGAGACAACAACAACAGCTGTGATTTAGTTTACATTGGGACGACAAAGAGAAATCTGGAGACAAGAATGGGAGAACACAACTCAGACATAAACAAAAACAAAGAAAGCACTGCATTATCACAACACATATTACAAACAAAACACAAACCTGATTTTGACAGCATAAGAATACTGGATAAGGTAAATAACGTGAGAAAAAGATATACTACAGAGAGCTTACGAATTCAACAGAAAATAAACAGAAACATGAATAAAAAAGAAGATACTGACAATTTAAGCGCCTGTTACAGAGTTGTTTTAAAAAACAGTAGATGACGACACTAGCTGTGGCTTTCATTATTTAAAAATTTATTAATGTAATACAAAATTGTGTTTTTAATGTAAGTTAGTTACATTCAATTTATTGTATTATTAAATGTTGATGTTTTTATTTTATATTAATAGACGAATCCCCTGAAGAAGTGAACATAAAATTCACGAAACGTCGGGAAAAATGAAATAAAAAAGTTTTGCATTTTTATTTTCACAAATAGAGTTAGGCCTCACCAGCTAAGTATATATGTATGAGCAAATATACAAATATAAATAAATGCAAGAATTTATCATAAGATCATTCGCAAAAGTGTATTTAAATTATTTTGCTTGCAATTTAACATAGAATAAATGCTTATGATTTGATTAAGTGTTGATAGATTTATTATAATATAGTGCTTAAATTATTAATGAATTTTATAAAAGCATATTAATCAATGATTTTTTTGTTTATTATATGCACTTCTATGATTAAAAATTCGAAAAAATTCAGGATACCCTCGGGACCCGTTTTGAAACGCGGACCAAGGAGTCTAACATATTTGCAAGTTATTGGGAATAAAAACCTAATAGCGAAATTGACATAACTTATATAATGGGATTAGTTTTTAGCCTATTTAAATTTTATTAATTCAATCCTGGGGCGTTCTATACAGTTATGTATAATAATATTTATATTATTTATACATCTAACTAGAGCGTACCTTGAGCATATATGCTGTGACCCGAAAGATGGTGAACTATACTTGATCAGGTTGAAGTCAGGGGAAACCCTAATGGAAGACCGAAACAGTTCTGATGTGCAAATTGATTGTCAGAATTGAGTATTGGGGCGAAAGACCAATCGAACCATCTAGTAGCTGGTTCCCTCCGAAGTTTTCCTCAGGATAGCTGGTGCATTTAAAACTTATGTAAAATAATCATATCTCAACAGGCAGTACCAATATCTGCAGCTGGTCTCCAAGGTGAAGAGTCTCTAGCCGATAGAATAATGTAGGTAGGGGAAGTCGGCAAATTAGATCCGTAACTTCGCGATGAGGATTGGCTCTGAAGATTGAGATAGTCGGGCTTGATTGGGAAGCAATAACATGGTTTTTGTTCTCGTTCTGGGTAAATAGAGATTCTCGGATCTTGTTCCCCGGATAGTAGTTACGTAGCCAATTATGGAACTTTCTTGCTAAAATTTTTAGGGAATTATCGCAAGATAATATTCCTTCAAAATTATAACTACTATCAATTAACAATCGGGCATGAACTTGGGGAATCCGACTGTCTAATTAAAACAAAGCATTGTGATGGCCCTAACGGGTGTTGATACAGTGCTATTTTTGCCCAGTGCTCTGAATGTCAAAGTACAGAAATGGTAGGTAAAATGTCGCAATTCAGGAGGAATTCTACGGAGATGCCTTAAATTCGACGACAAGCTTCTATGTTCTACCTCCTTGTGGTACCTACCGGAAACATCTGGAACTTTCTGGATGGCTAAAGGACAGGACTTAAAAGGATCCCAGCGGTTGCCAGCCCTTTCGATCCCAATACTAGGGCCAAATGAAAATAATGAGAATTTAATGATCCCGCGTCGAACTTCTGCTCGGCGTAACCAATCGGCCGGTATTTTGCCGAATCCGCCTACCAACACATCGAACCTTCAAAAGCGAAGTGTTTCGAACATAGTAACTATGACCCCACCCATTGATGAAGAAGGTAGTGGCTTCACAATGGGGGGAACGGATGACAATGTGCCATCCCTAATCTTGCCTTCGGGCACCGCTACCACAACAACCGCCAATAATTCTAACCAGTTATCGTCTGAGTATGATAGGGTGAATGTTAGGGTGGACAAAAAGGTACGATGGAACGCTGAGGAGATGTCACTTTTGGCATGTGCAGAGGCCGAGCTCACTCATAGAGGGGGTTATCGGTTCATGAACATGGCATTGCATTAAAGATTCCCACACCACACGATAGAGTCGATTAAGAAAATGCGCCAGCGATATGCTTATAAGGTTAAGGTTCAGGCCTATCTCGCACGCCTTATCGGCTCACTGACTGAACCAAACAATTAAGCGGTTGTGGGACAGGATAATAACATCATTAGCCAGGGCGACATCGAGTCTAGGGAAGTCGTTTCCGATCATCATAGTGATGATCGAATTGGAACCTTTCTGCTAGGTCTAGGCGACATTAATGCAATTGATGATTGCTACAGTGTGTCCTGTCTGAAGTTAATTGTTAGAAGTGTGATTGAGAATGACAAGGAACATGTTCTGCGTAGACTGTCTAGTTATCTTGGTGAGATTTTTCCACTAAATCTCGGGACTAGACGGCAAGCTCCCAAGGAGACTCCTGTGTTTGATAACCGTCGCAGGAGGCGCAGACATGAATATGCGAATAAACAAAGGAACTTTCGCATACACTGTGGTACATGCATCAAGACGATCCTAGATGGCACCGAGAGTTTTCCTCAACCCCTAGGCAGGTAATGGAATCATATTGGAGAAGAATCTTTGAGAGTGTGAATACATCGGAGTCCCAAATGGATTTAAGGGGTATTTTAGGGCTGATGTGTGGTACCCTATTGATAGTGAAAACATAAGGTGTGCTATGCCCTCCCTTACCGCTGCATCCGCTCCTAGTGGGATCACATCGAGGCAAATCAGGTCTATGCCGGTCGACGTGTTATGTCGGGGCATGAACTTGATGATGTGGTGTGGTAAGGTGCCGAGACGATGCCGCGGGCGCGAACGGTCTTCCTTGCAAAGAAGGAAAAGCCCTCACTTCCGGAAGACTTTAGACCGATAACAGTTGCACCGATTCTGATCAGGGTATTCCATTCGATCCTAGCGAGGAGAATTTCAAATTGAATAGATTTTGAACGCAGTCAGAGGGGTTTCATGCCGACGGACGGTAGTGCGGACAACACGTCTTACTGCTACGGGACCACCAGCAAAGATTTATTTGGCCGTATTAGACATTAGTAAGGCATTTGTCTCCGTCACACATAACTCGATCATAGATTCTTTAAAATAATATAGCCTTCCTGAGGATTTGGTCAATTATATAAAACATGTGTATGCCAATTCGACAACCAAACTTGTTAGAGACTCTTGGGAGTCCACCGATGAAGTCAGATATGGCAGGGATCCCCCACCTGGATAACTATCTTGCCGCGATGTGGTGGCTTAAATGCTGGCTGTAGTGAATGTCTTGGAACTTGAATCGGCAAATTCTAGCCCGGACAAGTTGGAAGGCATATGCTTTAAGGCCAGCACGACTAAGGGTTATCCATCCTCCCATCCTCCATCCCATTACCTATGATCCTATCTACCCCCCCCCCCCCCCCTTTATCTCCCATATCTCCCACTTTTAACGTCAAGGAGGTTGACAGCAGTGCCGAGGACCTGAATGGCTGGTTAGTGGTTAAAGAAACTGGTCGCGAACAGCTTCCCTCTGGGGCCGATGGCAAGGGTCAGTTGTAACTTTAGCCTAGTCCGTGCAAGCCGTCACTGCGCGAGACGGTCCTTTTCTTTACGGAACACTCGTGGGACCAAAAACTGGACAAATTTAATGAAAAAAGTAAGGACGCGACTCTAAGAGTCGATGCAGGGAATATCTCTGACAACTCGGCAGTTTCGGCGTCAGATCTAGACGCCGATTGTCTGAGTATCTACAGAGATATTCTGGAGCAAGAAGGTCAGTTATTGACAGAACTGACAGAGACAAGCGGTTCCCCGCCTCGAACATGGGTCTCGGAAAGACTCGAAGGTCTAGCTCTGGGATCTGATGATGAGCATGAAATAACAATGATTTCAGCTCATGATCAGGACCATAGGGCCGGGTCATCGGCTCCTGAGGTCACACTCGAGATAGGGAGCGGAGTAGTGGGTGGATCAAAACCTATTGTTCGGCAGGATGAGACAGAACAGGTCACATCAGAAAGACGAACTAGTCTTGAAAAAGCCAAGAGTGGTGTAAGGGCCTTCTAAGCCTTTCTAGAAAAGATAGCTAAGAAAGACTCCTCACTACACGATGGGCGGGATAGGCACTTGATGAGGAAGCACCGAAAGAACGTTGCCAGATTCGAACGAATCCACGGATCTGTCGGTGAT
Source organism: Pollenia angustigena (assembly GCA_930367215.1). Classification (NCBI taxonomy): domain Eukaryota; kingdom Metazoa; phylum Arthropoda; class Insecta; order Diptera; family Polleniidae; genus Pollenia; species Pollenia angustigena. The sequence goes on from OV884058.1 coordinate 123,954,084, forward strand.
ATCCTAGGCATTCCCTATCCTGCGGGATAAACAGCAAGGGCTGCTGAGGGCCAAATGTTATCAGTAAAGATAACGAACCCTCAGCAACCCCTGCTGATGAATCCTCCAATAATGGAACGGGAAGTCAGAAAGGGGGTACAGAATCAACACCTGGTCCTCTAAATCGTGACAGTACGGTCACGGATAAGGGAACCAAGCCTGATGACGTACTACCCTCTACTAGCTGCGCGATGAGGTCTGGTAAAGTCTTTATAATCTCCGATAGTCCCCCCCAAAGGGAGGTCACAAAAGGGATTACCGGGACTAACCAGCCAACATCTGCAGGGAAATCGGGTGATCACCGATAGAGCTCTGCTAAGGCCCCCGATAAGGGGGTACAGAGCTCTGCTAAGGCCCCCAATAAGGGGGTATTTAAGAGAGTTAGGTCTGGTGATGATCAGAAATCCCCAGCGGTCAAAAGGAAGGATCTCCGAAAGGAGATCACTAAGAGGACTGGCTCCATAGAGGACCAACCCTCTACGTCAAGGAAGCTAAGGGAGTCGTCAGCTAAGGAGGGTATTCTAGCAGCTGTTATTGATCGTATGGATCCTGATGGAAGGATCAGTCTCGAGAAATGGCAGGTGCTAGAAAACAAACTACTCGACGAAATCTTTAGCGTCAAAGGAAGGCCGGACGAAGTATCGTTCAAAGGGGCTGACTGGATAAGAGGTGTCAAAACTGTCAGTTGCGGCAATCTAAAAGCCTTTGAGTTTTTAAAGGCTGCAATCGACAGGTGTGGCAGCGTTTATCCTGAAGCCAAATTGGACGTCATACTCGCGTCTGAGTTGCCATTAAGGCCGGTGGTCACTGTATGGATTCCTCCGCCTATAAAACCGGTGGAGGTCATACTGGGATTACTGGCCAATCAGAACAATGGGTTCATTACAGGCCAGTGGAAGATGATAGGTTCACTGGGTTGTAAGGAGAATCAAGGAAGAGATTTCAGGTTCGCAGTAGACCGGGAATCTCTGAGAAAACTGAAGTCAATGGGAGGAGTTGCTATATTCGGGTTGGGGTCTATCAGATTTAGGTTTCCTAAAAATGATAAACCCTAAGAGGCTGAAAGTGGTGCAGATAAACTTGCACCACTGTGCAGCGGCCTCAACCGAATTAGTAACCCACCTCATTGATAACAATGTGGACGTGGCTTTAATCCAAGAGCCTTGTATTAACAAAAACCGGATAGTTGGATTAAGGATCACGGGGTATACCTTGTTCGTATCCCGCTCAGATGAGAAGGTACGGAGTTGTATACTGGCGAGAACTGAACATAAATTCATGATTTCTCATTCTTTCAGTAATGGAGACCTCACGGTTGTGACAGGAGAAGCCAGGGACAAAACGGTCCTGGCACTAGCATCGGCATACTTGCCATATGAAGCTGCCGATCCACCTGGTGAAAAAGTGCGAAAGTTGGTGTAGCACTCGGGCAGAAGCGGCTCGAGGCTGGTACTAGGATGTGACGCCTATGCTCACCATTCCCAATGGGGTAGTGCCGACATCAACAAAAGAGGTGAGTCTATGCTTGATTTATTATTGCCAGCAATCTTTTTACTTTTAACAGGGGGAATACGCCTACGTTCAGAACTAGGGAAAGAGAGGCAGTGATAGACATAACTTTGACGAACTGTAGGGAATTTGTAGAGGACTGGAGGGTGGCTTTGGATTTTTCCTTCTCTGAACATAGTCGTCTGTCCTTTAGTCTAATGTTTGAAAGGTCGAATAGGTGTCCGTATAGGAATCCGAGAAGGACGGATTGGGATTCGTTTTCGGGACTGGTGCAACGGAACCTTAAGGTTACACGGAACTGGGGGTCGACTTCGGCCGGTGTGGAGCAACTGGTAAACACCTTCACGGGGGCATTGACCAGTAGCTATGAGCGATCTTGTCCGTTAAATTTTCCGGGCAGGCGTACACAGCCAAGATGGTGGACAGACGAGTTGAAAATTCAAAGGTTCACCGTCAGAAGGCTGTTCAATATAGCGCAGGGATGAAGACTGGAGTAACTTCAGGTTGAGTTACGGGAGAAATAAGGGAGATATTAGAAGGGCGAAAAGGGACTCGTGGATTAAGTTTAGCGAGTCAGTTGAATCCGTGAATGAGATGTCTAGGTTCAGGAGAATTTTATCTAAGGACCCTGTAGTCCCTGGGCGGAATCAGGCTCTGAATCTCTCTGTCTGCTTATGGAGACTCACTTTCCGGGGTGTGTGGATCCTGGGTCGGGGGAACAGGCTGTATGTGGTGACCCCTTCTCTGGTTCGGGCTTAGGCGGTGGGGAAAGGGAGACGGTGGGGGATATGATTACCTTGGATAAGGTAACATGGGCGGTAAATACCTTTGGGTCCTACAAATCGGCGGGGCCAGATGGTATATTTCCCGCGATGTTACAGAATATTGGGAAATCATCACTCCTGTTGCTGGTGGAACTGTTTAGAGTATGTGTGCTGAACGGGTACATTCCTAGGAGGTGGAGGGAGGTAAGGGTAGTTTTTATTCCCAAGGCGGGTAGAACCGGTCACTCTAAACCCAAGGATTTTAGACCAATCAGCTTGTCAGCGGCGCTCAACACGCCTACCTTAAAGGTGGATCTGTTGAGAGTGCGTTGCATGATGTGTTTGGTTATGTGGAGCGGGGTTTGCGAACCAGGGAATACACCCTGGCGGCATAGAGGGCACCTTTAACAATTTGAGGATAGAGGCTATAAGGTAGGCAATGGTTGACCTGAGGGTTCCGTTGTTCTTGGTCGAATGGATAACTATGATGGTTAGCAGCAGATGATGTGGTGATATTGGTGTCGGGCAAGTTTCTGCCGACAATTAGCGACATCATGCAAGGGGCGCTGGGCGAACTGGCGGCATGGGCAAGTGACAAGGGACTGGGAATTAATCCGGAGAAGACGGAGTTAATTCTTTTCACTAGGAGGTACAAGGTGGAGGAGTTTAGACTGCCGGTACTGGGAGGAGTGGAGCTTGGACTATCTGATGGTGCTAAGTATCTGGGGGTTTTTCTGGACAGCAAGCTTTCATGGAGTAGGAATACTCAGGAGAGACTCAAAAGGGGTATCAATGCCTACTATTATTGCAGATCATCGATAGGTAGGAGCTGGGGACTCCGGCCGTCAGTGGTGGGATGGCTGTACACTTCGGTGGTTAGACCCATTCTTACGTATGGATGTTGTGTTTGGTGGGAGACATTGAGATTGGCAAGTCATAGGAACCTTCTTTCTAAGGCTTAGAGGTGTGCTTCAATTGGCATGACAGGTGCCATGAGAAGTACTCTTTAGGCTGCCCTGGATGTCATTCTACATCTTCTATTATTGATCAGTATGTGATGGGAATGGCGGCCAGGAGCATTCTTAGACTGAGGGATGCCCTCTAGGGAGAGCTGGTCGGGCAGGAACATATTATTTGGTGGATTTGCTATTTTTACTGATGGCTCGAAGATGAGGGGCACGGGTGCAGGGGTCTACATTGAGAATCTGAACATAAGAAGGTCATATAGGATTCCTGACGACTGCAGTGTTTTTCAGGCGGAGGTTCTGGGGGTCTGGAGGGCCATGGAACTGATGAGGGACAACATTGATAGGGGCTCGGAGGTCACTATATCTGTGGACAGCCAGGCTGCCCTTATGGCCGTAAGGGGCTGTTATGTGAACTCCAGGCTGGTTGATGAGTGTAGGAGGGCTCTGAAGGGAGCCTTAGGGGAGTATTTGCTAAGGTTGTGCTGGGTGCCGGGTCATTGCGACATAGGCGGCAATGAGGTTGCTGATGAGTTGGTAAGACAGGGCTCAGAGATGGAGGATCCTGACTGTGTGGAGGCGGTTAGGCCTCCATTGCGCTTCTATTTTGGTAGGATTAAGGAGTGGATACTGGGCACGACCAATCGGGCCTGGGGGAGCCGAACGGACTGTCGGGTATCGCGGATACTGTGGCCGGTGCTTAGGAAGTCCGATTCGGTATCGCTGCTGGGCAGAAGCAGGGTCTGCGTTAGGACCATGATAGGAATGATCACGGGCCACTGTATGATAGGCAGGATGGCGGTGTGGATGGGATCCGACTTGTCGGATATATGCAGGAGTTGGAGACAGTTGAGCACTTTCTGTTGTAGTGTATGAACACTGTAGTATGCACATACAGCCAATTAACCACACATTGTGTTTCAATTGTATAAGCAAAATACTCGCCTCTACGTACTTGATATTAATGAGTTATATGTGTCACTTGGAAAACTGATCTGATTCGTCACACGTAAAAATATTACGTAGTATGAATGCAGACTAAGTATGACAAGGTCAAGTACACAAATATTAAACTATGAATTAGTAAGTTTTAGTATATAAGAGACTTCGTATTGTAAATAAATTAATCAGTTTGATTCAGTAAACTAAAAAGTAAAGAACCTTCTTTTTATTTATTACATGGCGATCCTGCCGAATACAAATGAAAATATAAGATATAAAGCATTACTTGTGCATTTATACTTTTATTTTCAAAAGAATTTAAAGGATCAAGGAAGAAAAATAATAAAGAGCGTTAAGACATTTTTCATCCTTTAAAAAAAAAAAAAACAAAAAAAAATTTTTTTTTTATTATTTTAAATATTTTAATGGAGCAACCGCTTCATGAACTATTAGAGGAAATAAAACAAACAGAGATTCGTTGGGCCAAATTATTAGCTGAAGGCAATAAAAAAGAAGAAAAACCAGTCGAACTTACGATTGGACCGAAGCCACTAGCAAAGAAGCAAGCCATGTTTAACGAAAGCAGCATTAGAAGAGAAGGCGCACCAACTCAAGAATGAGATAAAACGGCTAAAAGAAGTCAAGAGGAAGGCCAAGAAAAATAAGAAAAAACAACAATAAATATGTCAAAACCCATTTTTTTTTTTTTTTTTTTGTATAATTATTATAGTAACACTTATAACCTTGATTGTAAAATACATTAAATCAACTTTAGAAGAGACGATATTGCAACAGGCGGAGTCTGTAGTAGAAAAAGTTCAGGAAAAAATAGAAAATTTCGATGTCATACATAAACTAGCATCGTTATGAAAATTATTTAATACAAGAAAATAAAAATAAAAAAATAAAAAATATATAATAATAAATAAGAATATGTAAATATATATAAAGAAAACAGATAATAAAGAATATAGGCATTTAAGAATAATAATTTCGTATGGACCCCATTTTTAAATCAATCAATAACATTCTCTCAAACATTTGTGCAAAAAGAGATTAGGTAAAAAATTTAGAAGAAGAATTCAAGAAAAATCTAGAAAGTTTAGCGTATACGGGCAAAGAACAGAAAGAATTAATTCACAGGTATACCTTGCTAAAGAAGGAGACTTTGGAAATACTTAGAAAACACTCAGATAGTAAACAGGTAACAGAAACAGAATTAACAATGGCCAATTTCGATATTAAAGAATTGTCGGCAATAATGGGACTAATTCCAATTTTCACGGGAAAGAAGGATGAGTTGCATAATTTTTTAACGAATTTAGAAATGGTAAATGATACAATATCAGCCGAGAAAACTATTTCTTTCTTTAAATTTATATTCAATTCCCGATTAGACCCAAAAGTTAGAAACAGGATTAATCAGGGCACAACTCCAAATACGGTATCCCAGTTAGTAACAGCATTAAGAAAGGCTTACAAATCTGCAAGGTCTTCAAATATAGTTCTGAACGAACTAACAAAAATAGTTCAGAGGGGCGACAATCTGATAGGATTTGCGTCAAAAATAGAGCAATTGGTAACAGAGCTAAATGAAATCCAAGTGGGCGATGAAGGTGAGGCAAACAGAACCTCAATAATGACCACAAACAATAGAATAGCATTTAATTCATTTATTAATGGCTTAAGAGACCCTCAAATTGTGGCGGCTTTTGACGCAAGTAGGGTGAAAACTTTTTCAGATGCGCTAGCCATTGCTGAGGAAGTAAATTCACGTGAAAGAAATGGTCGAGTCATGTACCAAACCGCGCAGTCAAGCCAATACAGAAGCAATAACAACAACAGAAGCAAAAATGTTGATTGTAGAAAGTGTGGCAGAAGACATGGGGAAAGATGTCCTGCTCCAGGAATGAGATGCCACAATTGCGGCAAAGAAAATCATTTCTCAAATAAATGTTTGGCAAGAGGTAATAATAATGGGAATACGAATAGAAATTATAACAATAATTTTAGATCCATTAATAACGATAACATTAGAGGTAATAATTACGACAATAATAATAATAATATAAATAAGGATAGTAATATATAATATATAATAGTAATAATAAGAATAGTAATTACAATAGAAGAAATAATAATTATCGTAGTAGAGATATTAATCACATTCAAAACCAGGGAAACTCCCAAGAGCCGGAGGTCAGAATATCGGATTCTCCGGAGGAAACTTATTAGACACAAAAAAGGTATATGCCATATCATCCAATCTCAGAAATTATATAAAGCTAAGTGTTGAAGATACAGACAAAGAATTAACATTTTTAATAGCTACAGAAGCAGATGTTTCACTCTGCAAAGAAAAATATTTATATAAATATGATGAAGGTCCGGATGATTATTGTAAATTAACTGGAATTTCAAAAGAAATTATAACATCTTTTGGTTCTACAGTTATGAAAATTAAGATTGATAATGAAATTATTGAACAGAGAACACAGCTAGTAGCAAACGATTTTCCCATAAGTACCGATGGCATTCTGGGTAGAGATTTTTTGACAAAATATAGGTGCAACATTGATTATGACAAAAACATCTTGACTTTTAACATTAACAATAAGACTATAACGATTCCAATTCAAGAAAATACATTTCGAATTACCCAGGTAGAAATAACACAGAGGAGTGGGATAATTTTACCATTCAAGATCGATCTGAAAGAAGATGCGGTAGTATTGAACAAAAAAATCATTAAAGGTGTATATTTGGCGAACACCATCGTACCTAAAAATGGAAATCAACATATAAAACTGTTAAATGTAACCGGTAAGAATGTGACAATACAAAACCTGAAAGTGGAGACAATACCATTGATAAATTATGAAATTTGTTCAATTAGTAAGAAACAAGATGGAAATATATAAACAAAGGAACGATTTGTCAGATTAATGAAAAACTTTAATTTGAATAATTTGGGCTATGAAGATAAAGAAGAGCTTATATCAATTCTGGAAAGATACCAATCAATATTTCATATGGACGATGAAAAATTGACAACGAACAACTTCTATAAGCAAACAATAGGTTTACATGACAACAGTCCTGTCTACATAAAAAATTACCGTCAGCCTCACGCACACACAACGGAGATTAATTCACAAGTACGAAAGCTTCTAGATGATAAAATCATAGAACCATCTATAAGCCCATACAACGCACCGTTGTTATTAGTTCCAAAAAAAGGGCAAACTGATCTGAAGAAATGGAGATTAGTTGTTGACTTCAGGACATTAAATGACAAGATCATAAATGATAAATTTCCACTAACACGCTTGGAAGACATTTTGGATAAGCTAGGAAGGGCAAAATATCGACGCTGGATTTTACCAGTTCTTTTCATCAGATCGAGCTTAATCATAGTTCACGTCCATGCACAGCTTTTTCAACACCTGATGGTCACTACCAATACACTAGATTGCCTTTTGGATTAAAAATATCATCGAACAGCTTTCAACGAATGCTGACGATAGCACTATCAGGGCTGGAATCCGAAGCATTTCTATACGTAGACGATATAATTGTCTTCGGATGTAGTCAAAAACATCATAATGCCAATCTAGTTAAAGTATTTGATAAATTACAAAGATATAATTTGAAACTAAATGCCAACAAATGTTGTTTTCTTAAATCAGAAGTAATTTATCTTGGACACTTGAAAACACCTAAGGTATTAAACCCGATCCATAAAAATTTGAGGCAATAACCAAATATCCAGTTCCACGGAATGCTGATGAAGTTAGAAGGTTTGTTGCATTCTGTAACTACTACAGAAGATTCATTAAAAATTTTGCAGACATTGTTTAAATCAGTAACTAAAGAAAGATAGGAAGTTTGAATGGACAACGCAGTGTCAGAAGGCATTTGAAACATTGAAATTGAAATTAATGAACCCTCCAGTTCTAAGGTATCCTGATTTTGATAAACCTTTTGTATTGAATACTGATGCATCTGATCTTGCGCTAGGTGCAATATTATCGCAAGGAGAAGTGGGTGAAGACAGACCAATATCGTATGCCAGTCGTTCGTTGAATAAGCACGAAAAAAATAAGCCTGTAATAGAAAAAGAACTTCTAGGTATCCACTGGGGTATACAGTTTTTCCGTCCATATCTATACGGAAGAAAATTTATTGTAGTGACTGATCACCGTCCACTAGTTGCATTATTTTCACACAAAAACCCAAGTTCCAAATTGACGAGGATTCGGTTAGAACTGTCTGACTATGATTTTCAAATAATATATAAAAAAGGAATAAACAACACAAATGCTGACGCTCTATCAAGAATAGAATTAGACTCAGATATTTTAAAAACAATGATACCACATAACGATGACGAGAAGATGAAAAAATCGATGGTGATAACAAGAAACATGACGAAAAAGGAAATGGAAAAAGCGAAAGAGAAACAAGATAAAAGAGAAATAGATAATGGTGAAAATAAAGAAAATGGTAATACATGTCCTTCTGAGCCTGATCAACTCATAATGTGGGAATGTACATCCAAAAGAGATATTAAACTAGCTAGAAAATTAAAATCATAAATTTGAAGTTGAAGACAATCTTGCTGAAACGGCCGTCAGATGTAGTGAAAATCCTTATTATTTAGATAATATGTTAGAGAAACTACCATTTGTATTAAGCAGATTGCAGTATAAGGTATTCGCACTAGAGAAAGGTGATAAAATATTCGGGAAAATATCCCATGAAAAAATGAAAAAGAGAATAAATGAAAGTAATATAAGAAACGTAAAAATCCTTTTGTATAGAAATCCTCAAAGAATAGACTGTAATAAAGAAAAGCAAAGACTAATAAAATTATACCACAATACACCATGCGGAGGCCATTTCGGCGTTAGAAAAACTTTAATGAAGCTGAAACACAAATACATATGGAAGAATATGTACAGGATGATAAAGAGTTATGTCTCTACGTGTGATCTTTGTCAGAGAAATAAACAAATAAGAGACACAAAAGAACCTTTATGTGTAACGGATACACCAACGAATAGTTTTAGCACTGTAGTTATTGATACTGTAGGTCCCTTACGACCTTCGGAAAACTATCGATATATACTGACAATGCAGTGTGAATTAACTAAATATGTCATAGCAGCACCCATAGTAACCAAAGAGGCAAAATCGATAGCAAAAACCCTAGTTGAAAACTTAATACTAAAATATGGAATTTTCAAGACATTAAAGTCCGACAGAGTTACGGAATTTACAAACGAACTGATGAAAGAAATATGTAACCTTTTGCACATTGAACAGAAATTTTCTACACCATATCACCATGAAACTCTGGGTACTGTTGCATATAACATCACACCACACGTCGATACAGATTATTCACCGTTTGAGTTAGTCTTTGGGAAATTGCCAAGTTTACCAGGTGAACAGGTAATGAATAGTGAAAGGGTATACAATTTGGATAATTACGCCAACGAGTTGAAAGTTAGATTAAAATATACGTTAGAAAATGTGAGGAAATTGACTGAGACAGTAAAGCATAAAAGGAGTTTAGATTCTTTTTGTAATGTGAATAGTATAGATTTAACTGTAGGAGATTTTGTTCTAGTGAAGTATGAGAGTAGAAAGAAAAACGAATCACCGTATCATGGACCATACAAAGTTATTAAGATAGACAATGTAAACGTTACCATTAAAATCAAAGATAAAATCAAAGTTGTACACAAAAATTTGTTAAAGAAATACATAAAAGAAAAAGTATAAAACTACACTAAACTATAAGCACAACAAAAACAAAAATGTATTAATTATATTCAAATAAAAAAAAAATATATAAAACAAAACAACAAACAGTGTTGTAATTAGATAATAAGCAAAGAAAAAAGTAAACAATGTAGTAATGTAACTAGAGATATAAGTAAAAAAAAAGAAAAGAAAAATTTTTTTTTGTACGTTTATTTTTACCACATGTTCAAAATATTATAAATTGTTTTCTTTTATTTAATTTTTACCTCATGTTCAAAATATTATGAATTGTTTTTTTTAATGGGTTATACCTAACCACTTAAAATCTTACGATTTTTTTTAAGGTGAGGGTGTAGTGTATGCACACTGTAGTATGCACATACAGCCAATGAACCACACATTGTGTTTCAATTGTAAAAGCAAAATACTCGCCTCTACGTACTTGATATTAATGAGTAATATGTGTCACTTGGAAAACTGATCTGATTCGTCACACGTAAAAATACTACGTAGTATGAATGCAGACTAATTACTGCCTGTTTTTAGAAAACATAAGCAAGTGAGTGAGTGAGAAATTATATTGAAAACAAAAACAAATTTTCGTTTTTTATTGTTGTTTTCAATATAATTTCTCACTCACTCACTTGCTTACGTTTTCTAAAAACAGGCAGTAAGTATGACAAGGTCAAGTACACAAATATTAAATTATGAATTAGTAAGTTTTAGTATACAAGAGACTTCGTATTGTAAATAAATTAATCAGTTTGATTCAGTAAACTAAAAAGTAAAGAACCTTCTTTTTATTTATTACACTGTGCCACTGTCCCAGGTTGCAGGATAGCAGGCTGAGGTGGCTGGGCAGTAGATTCCTGGGCGAATTAGAGGATGTCTCGAGTTTCGGACTCGAGAATCTGATAGGATTCGTAATAGGGATAGCCTGGCTGCGCGAGGGAAGACTGGGTGCTAACCGCACGTAGGGCGAAATTGGTTTGAGTAGGATTTCTCTCGGGGTTGGTCCTTTACCTTCTCTTCTTTCTTTTCTATCTATCTTTTTGATCTGTCTTGTGCTTTCACAGTTTATTTCACCTACTTTCTACCTTCATAGCTATCTCTAATTAAGGCGTCACAATGGACCATATTGGTCTCTGGGTGAAGGTGTGAAGGAGAATTCACACCGGCCTTTCTACCTACCTACCAACCTAGGCAGGGATACCCGTAATCCCCTGTTCCCTTCAACTTTGTCATTGCTAGGCTAATTCGGAGACTACCGGAAAAGCTTGGTTGTAGGATTGGTAATTGCAATAAAAATGATGCCGCTTTTGAGGATGATCTGATAATATGGGCTTCTACTCCAATGGGATTGCAGAAGCTGCTCGACATTACGTCTGATTTCCTTCTGAGTTGTGGACTGAAAATAATATCACAAAGTCACACTTGATATCATTAAATGGACAACCGAAACAGAAGAAATCTATAGTTATCCAGAAGGATTTCAGAATTAGAGATCAAGTAATTAGAGCGCTGAAGAGATCGGATGAGTGGAGGTACCTGGGTGTGACGTTCACGGCGGACGGAAAGACGAAGGTGGACCTGAAGGACAAATTGGTAGAGAAACTAGAGGTGAATGTTAGGGTAGACAAAAAGGTACGATGGAACGATGAGGAGATGCCACTTTTGGCATGTGCAGAGGCCGAACTCAATCATAGAGGGGGTATTCAGCTCATGAACATGGCATTGCATTAAAGATTCCCACACCGCACGATAGAATCGATAAAGAAAATGCGCCAGCGATATGCTTATAAGGTTCAGGCCTATGTCGCACGCCTTATCGGCTCACTGACTAAACCAAACAATAAAGCGGTTGTGGGACAGGAAAATAACATCATTAGCCAGGGCGACATCGAGTCTAGTGAAGTCGTTTCCGATCGTCTCAGTGATGATTGAATTGGAACCTTTCTGCTAGGTCTAGGCGACATTAATGCAATTGATGATTGCCACACTGTCTGAACTCAATTGTTAGAAGTGTGATTGAGAATGACAAGGAACATGTCCTGTGTAGACTGTCTAGTTGCCTAGGTGAGATTTTTCTACAAAATCTCGGGACTAGACGGCAAGCTCCCAGGGCGACTCCTGTGTTTGATAACCGTCGCAAGCGGCGCAGACATGAATATGCGAATATACAAAGCAACTTTCGTATACACTGTGGTACATGCATCAAGACGATCCTAAATGGCACCGAGAGTTTTCCTCAACCCCCTAGGCAGGTAATGAAATCATATTGGAGAAGAATCTTTGAGAGTGTGAATACATCGGAGCCCCAAATGGATTGTCTCAATAGGTATTTTATGAGTGATGTGTTGTACCCTATTGATCGTGAAGACATTAGGTGTGCAATGCCCTCCCTTACCGCTGCACCCGGTCCTAGTGGGATCACATCGAGGCAAATCAGGTCTATGACGGTCGACGTGTTATGTCGGGTCATGAACTTGATGATGTGGTGTGGTAAGGTACCTAGACGATTCCGGGGGCGCGAACAGTCTTCGTTGCCAAGAAGGAAAAGCCCTCACTTGCGGAAGACTTTAGACCGATAACAGTAGCACCGATTCTGATCAGGGTATTCCATTCGATCCTAGCTAGGAGAATTTCAAAATGCCTAGATTTTGAACGCAGTCAGAGGGGTTTCATGCCGACGGACGGTAGTGCGGACAACACGTCTCTGATAGACTTACTGCTATGGGACCACCAGCAAAGATACGCGTTTGTTATTTGGCCGTATTAGACATTAGTAAGGCATTTGACTCCCTCACACATAACGCAATCATAAATTCTTTAAAATCATATGGCCTTCCTGAGGATTTGGTCAATTATATAAAACATGTGTATGCCAATTCGACAACCAAACTTGTTGGAGACTCTTGGGAGTCCACCGATGAAGTCAGATGAGGCAGGGGTGTTAGGCAGGGGGACCCGTAATCCCCTGCGATCTTCAACCTTGTCATTGATAGTCTAATTCGAAGACTACCGGAGAAGCTTGGTTGTAGGACTGGCAATTGCAATAAAAATGATGCCGCTTTTGCGGATGATCTGATAATATGGGCTTCTACTCCAATGGGATTGCAGAAGCTGCTCGACATAACGTCTGATTTCCTTCTGAGTTGTGGACTGAAAATTAATATCACAAAGTCACACTCGATATCATTAAATGGACAACCGAAACAGAAGAAATCTATAGTTATCCAGAAGGATTTCAGAATTAGAGATCAAGTAATTAGAGCGCTGAAGAGAACGGATGAGTGGAGGTACCTGGGTGTGACGTTCACGGCAGACGGCAAGACGAAGGTGGACCTGAAGGACAAATTGGTAGAGAAACTAGATCGCCTTACACGGGCACCATTGAAACCGCAGCAGCTACATCATGTACTGACCCTCGGGAACGTCATGATTGGCTGTTAGCGTAATATTGACAGGACGGTTAGACGTTATGTTGGAAGTGGCTGAGCCTTCCAGACGATGTCCCAGTCGCCTTTTTACACGCTTCTGTGGAGGACGACGATCTGGGAATAGTCTCACTTAGGTGGAAGGCACCCCTGTTGAGATTGGAGCGACTGCAGAAGCTACAGTTACCACTGGACGGTGGTGTAGTGACTGCTGACACTTTCTTGGCAACAGAGGTCGGGTCTACTGAGCACTAGGATGATGATTGGCGGTATAATCGCTCATCGGAGGTTCAACGGAGAGAATATGAAAAGAGTAGGCATAGGTAAGCCGGTTGTTAACACCAACCTTGCAGGTATCTCCTAGAGATATTTGCATTGAGACCTACGTAATGTTAGCACATGCAGCCTGCGGACAACAGCTTAAGTTTTTGAATGCTACGTTTCCTCCTAAGCCCGGGCTGGGGTAGTACGTGGCCCGTCGTAAGGGCAGGTCGATTTTCCAGTCGGGGGAAAAGCAGGTGTGAGAGGCGGGAACGTTTGTAAAAAAAGAAGATAGGTAAGTTGTCGCAATTCAGGAGGAATTCTTCGGATATGTCTTCAATTCGACGACAAGCGCCTATGTCCTACCTCCTCGTGGTACCTACCGGAAACATCTGGAACTTTCTCGATGGCTAAAGGACAGGGCTAAAAAGGATCCTAGGGGTTGCCAGCCCTTTCGATCCTAATACGATTGGCACTACAAATAAAAATAATGATAATTTAATGATCCCGCGTCGAGCTTCTGCTCGGCGTAACCAATCGGCCGGTGTTTTGGCGAATCCGCCAACCAACACATTGAACCTTCAAGAGCGAAGTATTTCGAACATAGTAACTATGACCCCACCCATTGATGAAGTAGGTAGTGGTTTCACAATTGGGGGAACAGATGACAATGTGCCACCCCAAAACTTGCCTTCGGGCACCACTACCACAACAACCGCCAATAATTCTAACCAGGGAGCGCAAATAACAGTTATATTGGAATTTTAAAACAAAAAAAGCACATAGAAGTAAATGTCGAATTTTTGTGTTTAATTATCATTGGAATTCCTTATGCACATTAAAATAATTATTAAAGTCATCTAAATTATTAAAACACGTAAATTTATTAAAAGAATAACTTTTATTTTTGCTCGAAAAAATAAAAATCAAAAAATAACTGTTAAATTTGTTCAAAAAAATAAAAATCAAAAAATAACTGTTATTTTTGCTCAAAAAAATAAAAATCAAAAAATAACTGTTTTCATCTGACTTTTATGAAAAAAGGCATAACTGTTACGGTCCCTGATTCTAACCAGTTATCGTCTGACGCTCCAGGCGATAACATTTCTTACCAGTTATCGTCTGACGCCTCAGGCGATAGCGCTTCTAACCAGACACCATCTGACGCCCCAGATGGTGCCACGAATTAACGAGATAGGGACAGATTTATGTTAGGTTTTCCATGTTTCATTTGTGGGCGTTCTTTTACCACTAAGTCAGGGTTAGGTGTACATTAGACCGGGTCGACCTCCATACAAAAAAAAAAAGTTGTGCCAGTCACCCCCTAGAATGAAAGATATGTCAATGAAGTTTCTAAAACAGGAAAAATTTTTTTTTTGCCACGCCCCAAAATACAGCACTTTTGGTTTTTTATATGTAGCGCTGCCATTTAAAGTCCGATCTCATCATATCGCATATCGTTGTTCATGGCTTGATAGTGGCTTCATTTTTGTCTTTGGTGACTTTTCAATCCGTCCTGAAATTCTGGGCGCCACTTATGCCATCTCGGATCCTTCCCCTAAATGTCCAATTTTTTTGACGGTCCAAGAAAGTCCTTATAAAACTACGTATGTTGAGATTTTAATATGCTCACTTTTATGACACGCCTCCAAATAAAGCCCCTTTTTCTGTTTCACATACATACTATATTAAAACAAGTAGAAGTCAATACAAACCAAAAAAATTTTCCTCAGTCACGCCCTAGAATAAAAGGTATATTTATACAGTTTTAAGGACTGTCCAGATTTTCAGGTCAGATTGAAAAGTCACCAAAGACAAAAATGAAGCAACTTTCAAGCCATGAACAACGATATGCGATATGATGAGATCGGACTTTAAATGGCAGCGCTACATAAAAAAAACCAAAAGTGCTGTATTTGGGGGCGTGGCAAAAAAAAATTTTTTCCTGTTTTAGAAACTTCATTGACATATCTTTCATTCTAGGGGGTGACTGGCACAACTTTTTTTTTCGACCCACCCTAGTGTACATAGTAGGAGAGCACATCCCGATGAGTATGATAGGGTGAATGTTAGGGTGGACAAAAAGGTACGATGGAACGATGAGGAGTTGTCACTTTTGGCATGTGCAGAGGCCGAACTCACTCATAGAGGGGGTATTCATTTCATGAACATGGCATTGCATTAAAGATTCCCACACCGCACGATAGAGTCGATAAAGAAAATGCGCCAGCGATATGGTTATAAGGTTCAGGCCTATCTCGCACGGACAGGATAATAACATCATTAGCCAGGGCGACATCGACTCTAGGGAAGTCGTTTCCGATCGTCTTAGTGATGATTGAAATGGAACCTTTCTGCTAGGTCTAGGTGACATTAATGCAATTGATGATTGCTACATTGTGTCCTGTCTGAACTCAATTGTTAGAAGTGTGATTGAGAATGACAAGGAACATGTCCTGCGTAGACTGTCTAGTTACCTTGGTGAGATTTTTCCACAAAATCTCGGGACTAGACGGCAAGCTCCCAAGGAGACTCCTGTGTTTGATAACCGTCGCAGGAGGCGCAGACATGAATATGCGAATAAACAAAGGAACTTTGGCATACACTTTGCTACATGCATCAAGACGATCCTAGATGGCACCGAGAGTTTTCCTCAACCCCCTAGGCAGGTAATGGAATCATATTGGAGAAGAATCTTTGAGAGTGTGAATACATCGGAGCCCCAAATGGATTGTCTCAATAGGAATTTTATGAGTGATGTGTGGTACCCTATTGATCGTGAAGAAATTAGGTGTGCAATGCCCTCCCTTACCGCTGCACCCGGTCCTAGTGGGATCACATCGAGGCAAATCAGGTATATGCCGGTCGACGTGTTATGTTGGGTCATGAACTTGATGATGTGGTGTGGTAAGGTACCGGCGCGATTCCGGGGGCGCGAACGGTCTTCCTTGCAAAGAAGGAAAAGCCCTCACTTGCGGAAGACTTTATTACTATAACAGTAGCACCGATTCTGATCAGGGTATTCCATTCGATCCTAGCGAAGAGAATTTCAAAGTGCCTAGATTTTGAACGCAGTCAGAGGGGATTCATGCCGACGGACGGTTGTGCGGACAACACGTATCTGATAGACTTACCGCTAAATAATTTTGCCTTTAACTTTAGTACAAACGTAAAAAAATTAATGCATAAATGTGACATAAAAACAATCGAGAATATCAATACAACTATACAAAACTCCATATTCATTGAAAACATTACGGAGGAGGAAATTTTTTACATAGTTAAATCTCTAAATACTCGAAAGGGCGCAGGAGTAGACAATATACGCCCAAAAGACCTCAAGCTAAATGCAAGTTTTCTGACCCCAAAGTAGTATGTTTGTGCCGCTCCTACGGCACTTTTTTCATACAAAAGTTGGCTGCATGTTGTGTTGCCAAGTTTTTATTATATGGGACATTTTAGTGCTTTTTTAGTGCTTTTTTTTGAAAAATAAAAAAAAACGCCTAAAATATTTATAATGGGAATAGGAATTTAAAAACCGGGAAACCAAAATACCAACAAAATGGGTATTTTGACGGGATTTTAGCGTCGACTTGAATATCAATTTAAGATTTTTAGTTGTTCTATATATATATAAAATAGGCAAATGGTTTGAAGGTTATCTATTTTGATTACGCTGCATCGGCTTTCTAGCTACTTTTTCCACACAAAAGTGAGGAGCATACTGGCAAAGTTGTCACGTTTTTATTATTGCATTTTAGCGCTTTTTTTAGTACTATTATTATGGAAAATAAAAAAACGCTACAAATTTGCTAAAAATACTGTTTAGGTACAAATACGAATATGAGTGTAAAAGGAAAATGACGTGTAAAGAAAGTTGTTTATTTAGGAGGTGTGAAATTTCTGTTAGGTGTGAAATTTCTTCGTGTACGTGTCAGTCTTGAAGATTTAAAAAATTTTGTGAGGGATGATAATTTTACTTGTGCGTTTTCGTATTAAAGATAAAACTGATCGTGGAATAATTATTTTCAGTTTTTGTGTGTGTTTAGAATAGTTAATGACTTTGTTGCATAGGTTTTCTAGTGACTTTTTATATATGTACATACCTCGGTAGGCTTGTGGGATAGTGAGCTAGTCTATCAGTATAAGGGTTACATATTTAATTATCACCAGAGACTCTGGTCTGTTTTACTACAGCAGACTAAGGATCTAAGCAACTATTGATCGGTTGTATGTCTGTATGTGTGTATGCGTGATAGATACCGGCTATTTATGTGAAAAGTAGGATTCCATCTACTTTTTTTTGAATCAATAGCAACCAGCTGCACATTAGCTTAGTTTACATAATTTACCAGTTGTATATACATAAGTACTCAGAATTATATTACAAAAGGTAGAAAGTAACTTCTTGGTTTTACTTATAGACCTACGTATGCAGTTAATTATTATGATGAAATACTTTTAACCCTTAATAATTTTCCTTATCGTACTCTACTCCTCCTTATATATAACAACAACAACATTAACAACTTAGAATATACATGAATAGAGCTGACGCAGCTGTGACAAATCAAACAGAAAACAAAAACTGAAAATGTTGGTTTTCTGAAATTCTTTAATTCTACTAGAATAAGCCCCGCCCCTTATTTATAAATTTTTTTAACTAATGAAATATGACGGGACTGTACCAAAAAAAATTACTAATTGTGAAAAATTTTTGTATAAATACCGCTATTATTTCTCAATCAAAATCAATCTTGTTTGAAAATCAACCCGTGAACATTAAATTTTTAATTAAATAAAAAAAAAATCCTAAAATAAAAATGCCTTCTTTTGTGTGCAATTATTGTAAAAAAGTGAGAAGTTTAGCGAGTCATATCAGACTATTACATGATAGTCCGTCCTCAGCATGGAAGTGTACAACTTGTAATTTACAATTTGCTTCTCGTAAAGAACTTCTTACACATACAAATTCATACAAACAAAAATGGCATTATCATTTAAGAACTAGTTACCATAAAAGAAAGAGTGCGACTCAAATTGATTCTAACTTATTTTGTGTAAAATCAGTATTTAACAATCGAATAATGACTTATGTTTTGCAAAATACAGAAGAGAAAAATCTGATTCCTGAAAAATGTTTAAATGAAAACAAAGCACAGATAATAACATTAATTAAAGATTCAACAGAAAAACATCTAAATATAAAATTAAATTTTGAATTATTTTGTGAGTATATGCTTGTCAAAGAGGAAGATGATTCATGTACTATAAACCTAAAGTCTCATCAAACAAAAATGATTATTTTGAGTTCAACCCTCACAATTGAGGAAATTGAACAACGTTATAAAGATCAATGTGAGATCCTAATAAGGAAAATGAGCGAGTTTCAGGAACGTGAAAGTGGATGGACTTTAATAAAAATTAAATTTCTGGAAATCAATGTAAACGAATATAGTTCTATAAAATATTAATATATATTTATCAATATAATAATTATTAAGTTAAAACTCACAATATTTAAATAAAAAAAATATTCTCTTTCTTTTTAAAAATAATTTCAATTGTTTTATTTATTTATTTCTTTTTCAGTTATTTTATATAAAAATTCAAATCATGAATATCCACAATGAAAGGAATCTTCCTAGATAGTAAAATTTTCAAAATACAGGTTTTGAATATTTCATGATGAAATAGCAATTCTATTTGCTTATAGATATCAGTAAGAATTAAAAGATAACAGATTTTTGCTCATTTTAACCTTTTATTTTTTCCTAGTTTGATACTCTATAAAATAAGTTAAATGAAGAATTTTTCTATGGTTTGATACTCTACAATGACGGTATAGTTAAGAACTTAGTTCAATCCATGCTTAGGATACACTTCATACAGTATATATTTATACATTATACATACAAATACAATAAAATTTCCATTTTATTAACCATAGTACATAGTTTATTAATTGTTTTGATAACATTTAGTAAAAGTTTATATATAGTATAAAGTTGAAGTCGACTATACCAATAGAATATTAAATGTTACTGAAAAAAGGAAATCATATTACAAAATCAATTAAGATGATCTAAAAAATTGTATTACATAGGAGTTTTGAATATTTAATAAGGAAATATCTATTATATCTGCTTATAATTATCAGTTAGGAATTTAAAGATAACAAAATTTTTTTATAATTATTACAGCTTTATATGTTTTTTTTCTAGCTTATTAACCATACATTATCATACCATACCATTATAATCCATAGAATATAAAACAATTGAAAATAGTTAACTCCGCAAAAGAAAATCACAAACTTTATTTATTTATGTAAAACCTTACTCCATTAATCATTTATTTATACTTTATATATACTAATACTATGAAATGAATAGTTCAATAACCATATTATATGGTTTATTTAATGTTTTTGTATACCGTTTTGTAATTCCTATAATTTGTTTTCCTATTATTTCCCTTCTATATTTAATATTTATAGACTTTCATACATCCTTAAATATACATTCTGTTTTAAGCATTTCTATACTATACATATAAAAAAATTTTTTCTTATACTAACATTCCTATATTTAATCTTAGTATTATGATCTTTCTCTTGATTTTAATCTTAGTCTTAGTGTTGATCTTAGAAGTAGTCTTTTGGTCTTAGTTTTATAGTTTCGGATTTCGATCTTGGTTTTTTTTTTTTTTTTTTTTTATAGACTTGCAACATTACTCTTGTATTACTCTTGCGTGCTGCTTTGTTTACGTTTTCTTAGACTGAATACATATCTGGAAACTTAAAATTTCTTTAATTACACATAAAATATCTATCTACTGTTATACGAATGCGTTGAACTTAGTGTTTTCAATTGAAATATTAAACTTCGATTTTAAACAGACATATGTATCTTTTATTTTATATAGGAAATTAATACTCGGTACTTGCGACAACCTCGAAACTTGCACGTGCAAGAATCGTGTTTCTACTATACTTCATTCTCATCAAACTAATCACACAAGGCGATGTTGAGAAAATCCATACTAATCCTTTCCATTTTATCAAATCTATCCATTATATTATTATTTTAATTTTAACAATTCTTATAAATTCTATTCAGTTCTCACATAATTTTATTCATTCTATATACAACCTTAACCAATAACTCATATTTATATATATATATATATATACATTTTTTTCAAACCACTTTTAAAAACATATTTTGATTTTTACTTGTCTACTATATTAAAAAATAATCTATAAGCTTAAATGATAATTTAGGTTTATATTAAGTAATTTGATTATACGCTGAGATACGCTGATGGTTTTTCTACCTTAAATTTATATATTGGATAGAAAGTTACATCTGAATGTAGTGTTTCGGTAAGAATGTCTCTATATTACTTTAAATCAGGTTTCTTATAATACAAAGTTTTTGAATGAAATATGAACAATCCTAATATTAATTTCAATCTAATTTCATTTTAATCATAAATATATATACATATATATATTAATTTGTTAAAATCAAACCACCAATTACCATCATGATCTTATTAATGTCATATTTTTTTTTTTTTCATTATTTTTATTATTCGTTTAAAACTTTATATTCTTATATGTAGGAGATGCATATGATTTTGGATTTCTCCTTCATTTTAAAATTGTTTGATTTTAAAATTTTCATATAAGTTATTTCAACCTTTTCATTATCATTGTGCTCATTATCATAATCATCATAATTAAGATCAGTTATATTCTTTGCTCATTAAAAACAACAATTCTATTATCATAATCATCAAAATTGGGTTTGAATATATTTGGTTGAAATGATAGAGATGGTGTCCGTTTAATTCTGTTGACTAATTCCCATTTATTAAGACATATAGATAATAAGGATACAGATCGTTCTAAGATAGCTAACAGAATTGATAGAGGATTCATAATTGAATAACTTAGAATAAGAATTGAGCTTATAGTTGGATATAAGTACGATTTAAGCAATAATAAGCGACATCGAATGAGTAATTCATCATTTTATTTTATTGAAAACATACCACTTTACATCAAGATACCTTATTTTTGATCTGGAAACATAAAGCAGTTACCTATTTTTGATCTGATAACGTGGAAACAGAGAGAATTAATATCAGATTTAAATAGCAAACCAAATATAAGATACATTATTATATAATACAACAACAACAATATATTCAACATGAATTGATTCTTAATAAAATACACACAATTCTTAAATACATTCAATTTGTTTGTCTTATGATTATACTTTAGCTGATGGAGATTCATACCATATACATATTTACACGTTATGCACTCACAACATAAAAATATAGGGTTTTATATAATGTTTTAACAGCAATCATTAAAAATTTATATATAATATAAACTTATAGTTAACTGTACCATCAGAATATTGATTAATAATATCAAAATAGAATCATATTACATAAACAATATAGAGAATATTATAAAGAGAAAGACATAAATTAATATATCTAAAGGTAACAGTTAAGAATTTTACAATATATTGGCTTAAGATATGTTATTTCTAATTAAGAGTTTAGTTTAATAGTTTTTAAGAAGTTTATTTTTAATATAAATACATACATACATATTTGTTGATTTATTTCAATTTGATAATTTTTGATTTGTTTGTTTTTTTTCTCCTTTTATACCTACACCACATTAAAGAAATATATATTAGATACACGTTCATGATGACGTTTTTAACACTTTTAAATATTTATTTTATATTTAAATAAAGAAAACCTTATTAATCAATAAAAGATTTGAAGTTAATTATTTTATTTTTAGTTGATTCCAAATCTTTAAACAGAGTACATCACTACTACGATTTAACTCAAAAATGATATAATCATCTGAATTGGAAGAATTATTGATTAAACATAGTAATCAGATTGATAAGAAACATGTGGATGTATATATGAAACTTATAGATGAATTAAGAATTTATAATTATGTAAATAGTCCATTTATGTATATATAAATAATATCATACATAGATATTATTATGAAAATGTTTATTCGCAATCCTTTAACTTTTGTCGATGTCAAACATTTTATAAACAACATTTGTCAACACTTAAGCTTTTTAATATTTATAAACGTATTTTTAATTTTAAATCTGAAAAAGAAATTCCTAATAATTCCTAATAAAATTTAAAATAAAATAACACGACACAACATAATTTAATATTGTTTTTATTTATTTATTTTTTTTAAATTTATATTTTAATTAATTATTTGTTAAATCAACTCTATTACAGGGAAGACTTTTTATTGTTAATCTTTCCCCATGTTGAGTAATTCTGTAATATGTTGTAATAGGTTGTCTGCATATAGGACAATTGAATTTATTATAATTTTTTAAACATATATTACATATATAGTGACTACAATTTATATTTTCATCTAAAAGGAACATTTTTTTAGATGCAATTGACACGTGTTTAAACCTTGAATTTTTAAGGGTGTGTTATGTAAAATTAGACAGACAAACATTTTTTTTTTTTTTTTTTTTTAGATGCAACTGATATTTCAATTCTTTTTTATAGTTTACAGGAATTTTCTTAAATCGTGGGAGGAATATGAAAATATTGTTGATGAACCCTTTTTTTTTTTTTTTGTTTAGAATAATTTGAAAGATTTCTTATATTAGTGTAAATGTCTGGGACAATATTTTTTCCATCTATCTTTAAATCATGAATTTGTAATTGATAATGCTTTAAATTTATGATAATAAAGAATTTAATTTATTTTCCGTTCAGAAAGTGTGTTTTATGGTGAATTAGACAGACAGTCATTTTTTTTTTAGATGCAACTGATGTTTCAATTCTATTTTATAGTTTACAAGAATTTTCTTAAATCGTGGAAGGAATATGAAAATATTGTTGATGAACCTTTTTTTTTTTTGTTTAGAATAATTTGAAAGATTGCTTATAGTGGTGTAAATGTATGGGACAATATTTTTTCCATATATTTATAAATTATGAATTTGTAATTGCTAATGTTTTAAATTTATGATAATAAAGAACTTAATTTATTACATAATTGAAGCACAGCCGCGAATAACGTTTTAAGTTACAAAATAATAATTTTTCAGGAGAGCAAAAAAACGTTTTTTGACAAGCAGCATTATTTGTTTTAAACATTTTTTTTTTATTATTTAAAATAGTGATAATAAAAACTTTAATGCAAAAGGCTTTTAAAACATTATTCCGCACTGCAAAACCATTTCGGTTTCATCATTATGTTAGTAACTTGCAATGTTCTTCCACTGGCTGACACTTTGTACGCCATTTTGAAGGCGTTAAGGTGCATAGTTTTGGTTGATTTGATGTTTAAACTGTGTAAGAGAGTAAAGTCAACGTTTATCTGCAAAAAAACAGTTTTTGCAAAATGTGGCGTTTACAACGTTTTTCGCGGCTGTGCTTCAATTGTTTTTATGTAATACTAAACATTTTTTTATTGAAATATGATTTTGTTACCAGAAATTCATAAAGTATAAGGTTTTTTTTTTTTTGTTAGTATGGGAATATAATTTTATAAAATTTAGTATAAATAGAATAGCTAGGATAAAAACTTTTCATTACAAAAAAAATGGCAGATCAAGATAATATTAATTTCTCCGGTATGGATGATGAGGAAACAGAATTCTTTCCTGTTCAAGATGGATTAACTATACCATCATCACCAGATGGATTTATTATACCAGCATCACCATCCTTACTATTGTCTTTACCGTTAAATACATCTCCTCTGCCGTCTGAATACGAAGAGGAAGATGGAGAAGAAGATGAAGAGGTGGAAGAAGAACGAGAGGAAGAAGGAGACGAATATATACAATTAAAAAAATATATTTTAAATATAGAAAAAGATGGACAGATGGTTAGAAAAAAATTGGCTATGTATAAAAGTAAATTAGATAAAAATAAAAAAATTTTAAAAGATGCCAAAAAAAACCATAAAACAAACCGAAAATAAAATAACTCTTTTAAAAAAGAAATATTCTAAGTTTTCTTAATGAAAAAACCTTTAAATTCTTTTAAGAAAAAATACAAATGTAATATATGTTTAAGTTATAAAATAGGATTAAATATAATATTATTAAATTGTAGTAATTATATATGTAATATATGTTTTAAAAATTATAATAAATTCAACTGTCCTATATGCAGACAACCTATTACAACATATTACAGAATTACTCAACATGGGGAAAGATTAACAATAAAAAGTCTTCCCTGTAATAGAGTTGATTTAACAAATAATTAATTAAAATATAAATTTAAAAAAAATAAATAAATAAAAACAATATTAAATTATGTTGTGTCGTGTTATTTTATTTTAAATTTTATTAGGAATTATTAGGAATTTCTTTTTCAGATTTAAAATTAAAAATACGTTTATAAATATTAAAAAGCTTAAGTGTTGACAAATGTTGTTTATAAAATGTTTGACATCGACAAAAGTTAAAGGATTGTGAATAAACATTTTCATAATAATATCTATGTATGATATTATTTATATATACATAAATGGACTATTTACATAATTATAAATTCTTAATTCATCTATAAGTTTCATATATACATCCACATGTTTCTTATCAATCTGATTACTATGTTTAATCAATAATTCTTCCAATTCAGATGATTATATCATTTTCGAGTTAAATCGTAGTAGTGATGTACTCTGTTTAAAGATTTGGAATCAACTAAAAATAAAATAATTAACTTCAAATGTTTTATTGATTAATAAGGTTTTCTTTATTTAAATATAAAATAAATATTTAAAAGTGTTAAAAACGTCATCATGAACGTGTATCTAATATATATTTCTTTAATGTGGTGTAGGTATAAAAGGAGAAAAAAAACAAACAAATCAAAAATTATCAAATTGAAATAAATCAACAAATATGTATGTATGTATTTATATTAAAAATAAACTTCTTAAAAACTATTAAACTAAACTCTTAATTAGAAATAACATATCTTAAGCCAATATATTGTAAAATTCTTAACTGTTACCTTTAGATATATTAATTTATGTCTTTCTCTTTATAATATTCTCTATATTGTTTATGAAATATGATTCTATTTTGATATTATTAATCAATATTCTGATGGTACAGTTAACTATAAGTTTATATTATATATAAATTTTTAATGATTGCTGTTAAAACATTATATAAAACCCTATATTATGGTTAATAAACTTTGAATTTTATGTTGTGAGTGCATAACGTGTAAATATGTATATGGTATGAATCTCCCTCAGCTAAAGTATAATCATAAGACAAACAAATTGAATGTATTTAAGAATTGTGTGTATTTTATTTAGAATCAATTCATGTTGAATATATTGTTGTTGTTGTTGTTGTTGTATTATATAATAATGTATCTTATATTTGGTTTTCTATTTAAATCTGATATTAATTCTCTCTGTTTCCACGTTATCAGATCAAAAATAGGTAATTGCTTTATGTTACCATATCAAAAATAAGGTATCTTGATGTAAAGTGGTATGTTTTCAATAAAATAAAATGATGAATTACTCATTCGATGTCGCTTATTATTGCTTAAATCGTACTTATATCCAACTATAAGCTCAATTCTTATTCTAAGTTATTCAATTATGAATCCTCTATCAATTCTGTTAGCTATCTTAGAACGATCTGTATCCTTATTATCTATATGTCTTAATAGATGGGAATTAGTCAACAGAATTAAACGGACACCATCTCTATCATTTCAACCAAATATATTCAAACCCAATTTTGATGATTATGATAATAGAATTGTTGTTTTTAATGAGCAAAGAATATAACTGATCTTAATTATGATGATTATGATAATGAGCACAATGATAATGAAAAGGTTGAAATAACTTATATGAAAATTTTAAAATCAAACAATTTTAAAATGAAGGAGAAATCCAAAATCATATGCATCTCCTACATATAAGAATATAAAGTTTTAAACGAATAATAAAAATAATGAAAAAAAAAAAAAAATATGACATTAATAAGATCATGATGGTAATTGGTGGTTTGATTTTAACAAATTAATATATATATGTATATATATTTATGATTTAAATGAAATTAGATTGAAATTAATATTAGGATTGTTCATATTTCATTCAAAAACTTTGTATTATAAGAAACCTGATTTAAAGTAATATAGAGACATTCTTACCGAAACACTACATTCAGATGTAACTTTCTATCCAATATATAAATTTAAGGTAGAAAAACCATCAGCGTATCTCAGCGTATAATCAAATTACTTAATATAAACCTAAATTATCATTTAAGCTTATAGATTATTTTTTAATATAGTAGACAAGTAAAAATCAAAATATGTTTTTAAAAGTGGTTTGAAAAAAATGTATATATATATATATATATAAATATGAGTTATTGGTTAAGGTTGTATATAGAATGAATAAAATTATGTGAGAACTGAATAGAATTTATAAGAATTGTTAAAATTAAAATAATAATATAATGGATAGATTTGATAAAATGGAAAGGATTAGTATGGATTTTCTCAACATCGCCTTGTGTGATTAGTTTGATGAGAATGAAGTATAGTAGAAACACGATTCTTGCACGTGCAAGTTTCGAGGTTGTCGCAAGTACCGAGTATTAATTTCCTATATAAAATAAAAGATACATATGTCTGTTTAAAATCGAAGTTTAATATTTCAATTGAAAACACTAAGTTCAACGCATTCGTATAACAGTAGATAGATATTTTAAGTGTAATTAAAGAAATTTTAAGTTTCCAGATATGTATTCAGTCTAAGAAAACGTTAACAAAGCAGCACGCAAGAGTAATACAAGAGTAATGTTGCAAGTCTATAAAAAAAAAAAAAAAAAAAAAAAAAAACGATCGAAATCCGAAACTATAAAACTAAGACCAAAAGACTACTGCTTAGATCAACACTAAGACTAAGATTAAAATCAAGAGTAAGATCATAATACTAAGATTAAATATAGGAATGTTAGTATAAGAAAAAATTTTTTTATATGTATAGTATAGAAATGCTTTAAACAGAATGTATATTTAAGGATGTATGAAAGTCTATAAATATTAAATATAGAAGGGAAATAATAGGAAAACAAATTATAGGAATTACAAAACGGTATACAAAAACATTAAATAAACCATATAATATGGTTATTGAACTATTCATTTCATAGTATTATTATATATAAAGTATAAATAAATGATTAATGGAGTAAGGTTTTACATAAATAAATAAAGTTTGTGATTTTCTTTTGCGGAGTTAACTATTTTCAATTGTTTTATATTCTATGGATTATAATGGTATGGTATGATAATGTATGGTTAATAAGCTAGAAAAAAAACATATAAAGCTG
The DNA here is from genome assembly GCA_930367215.1 of Pollenia angustigena. Classification (NCBI taxonomy): domain Eukaryota; kingdom Metazoa; phylum Arthropoda; class Insecta; order Diptera; family Polleniidae; genus Pollenia; species Pollenia angustigena. Next base: position 123,982,208 of record OV884058.1, read on the forward strand.
TAATAATTATAAAAAAATTTTGTTATCTTTAAATTCCTAACTGATAATTATAAGCAGATATAATAGATATTTCCTTATTAAATATTCAAAACTCCTATGTAATACAATTTTTTAGATCATCTTAATTGATTTTGTAATATGATTTCCTTTTTTCAGTAACATTTAATATTCTATTGGTATAGTCGACTTCAACTTTATACTATATATAAACATTTACTAAATGTTATCAAAACAATTAATAAACTATGTACTATGGTTAATAAAATGGAAATTTTATTGTATTTGTATGTATAATGTATAAATATATACTGTATGAAGTTTTCCTAAGCATGGATTGAACTAAATTCTTAACTATACCGTCATTGTAGAGTATCAAACCATAGAAAAATTCTTCATTAAACTTATACTATAGAGTATCAAACTAGAAAAAAATAAAAGGTTATAATGAGCAAAAATCTGTTATCTTTTAATTCTTACTGATATCTATAAGCAAATAGAATTGCTATTTCATCATGAAATATTCAAAACCTGTATTTTGAAAATTTTACTATCTAGGAAGATTCCTTTCATTGTGGATATTCATGATTTGAATTTTTATATAAAATAACTGAAAAAGAAATAAATAAATAAAACAATTGAAATTATTTTTAAAAAGAAAGAGAATATTTTTTTTATTTAAATATTGTGAGTTTTAACTTAATAATTATTATATTGATAAATATATATTAATATTTTATAGAACTATATTCGTTTACATTGATTTCCAGAAATTTAATTTTTATTAAAGTCCATCCACTTTCACGTTCCTGAAACTCGCTCATTTTCCTTATTAGGATCTCACATTGATCTTTATAACGTTGTTCAATTTCCTCAATTGTGAGGGTTGAACTCAAAATAATCATTTTTGTTTGATGAGACTTTAGGTTTATAGTACATAAATCATCTTCCTCTTTGACAAGCATATACTCACAAAATAATTTAAAATTTAATTTTATATTTAGATGTTTTTCTGTTGAAACTTTAATTAATGTTATTATCTGTGCTTTGTTTTCATTTAAAAATTTTTCAGGAATCAGATTTTTCTCTTTTTTATTTTGCAAAACATAAGTCATCATACGATTGTTAAATACTGATTTTACACAAAATAAGTTAGAATCAATTTGAGTAGCACTCTTCCTTTTATGGTTAATAGTTCTTAAATGATAATGCCATTTTTGTTTTAAAATATGCTCCTTACATGTATTGCAGTAATTATAAGATTCCCCCGCATTCTGTATATGCACTCTTGAATTTGTATGTGTAAGAAGTTTTTTACGAGAAGCAAATTGTAAATTACAAGTTTTACACTTCCATGCTGAGGACGGACTATCATGCAATAGTCTGATATGACTCGCTAAACTTCTGTTTTACGTAAACACTTTTTTACAATAATTGCACACAAAAGAAGGCATTTTTATTTTAGGATTTGATTTTTTTTTTTTTTTATTTATTTAAAAATTTAATGTTCACGGGTTGATTTTCAAACAAGATTGATTTTGATTAAGAAATAATAGCGGTATTTATACAAACATTTTTCACAATTAGTCATATTTTTGGTAAAGTCCTACATAAAAATGAAAACATAGACACATGGCAAAAACGACGGCTTCTTTGTTCAGCGGCAACAGCTGCAAGAATCTACGGCTTACCAAAAATCCATAAAACTGGAATCCCTCTGAGACCAATTGTTTCCTCAATGCAGGTGCCATGCTACCAACTTTCCAAATACCTAGGACAAATTTTGAGAAACTTAATTTCGAACAACTACAATATAAAAAATTCATCACATTTAAAATTACAGTTGCAAAACATAAATATCTGTCCCGGAGAGGTATTGGTATCTGTTGACGTCATATCACTTTTCACAAACATTCCAGTTCATACCGCAATATAGAACATAATGGCAAAATGGGAAGTTTTAAAAAATTTCACTAGAATTCCCAGATCTAAGTTTTTAAATATACTAAAATTCTGTCTTACGGATAATAATTACTTTATATACAATAAAAAAATGTTTAATCAAATATTTGGTATGCCGATGGGTAACCCACTTTCACCAACTATCGCTGATATAGTCCTAGATACTCTACTTGACGAAACAATTAAGGAATTGCAGGATAAAAATATCCGCATAAAATACATAGCAAAATATGTAGATGATATTTTAGCCATAGTAAAATTAGACGATAAGGATGAAATCCTAAAGACTTTAAACAAATATCATGAGAACATTCAGTTCACAATTGAGACACAAACTAACACAGGAATTGCCTACTTAGATACAAAACTACGCATTAGTGGAAATCAAATAGTTTTCGACTGGTACGCAAAGGAAACATCATCGGGAAGAATCATGAATTTTCACGCAACACAACCACGGAACCAAATAATTAATACTGCCAGCAATTTTATCGACAGAGTGCTAAACATTAGTGACAGACAATATCACTCAAAAAACATAGAAAAGATAAACAACATTCTAACAAGCAATAGCTTTCCAAAAAGTCTTATAAAAACTTTAATAACAAATACAGTAAGGAAAATGAATAACACAACATCTGGCCACTCTAATGCTGACAAGGAGAAAAAACAATTTTATAGTGTAAAATACATACCTGGACTTACGGATAAACAGAACATCAAAGACACAATAGAGAAGAAAAACATATATTTTGCTTACAAACCTAATAAAACTTTAAGCACAATATTTACAAACATCAAAACACCAATAAACAAACAACAATAAAGCAATGTTGTTTACGAAATACCATGTAAGGGAAAAAACTATCAAAGCTGCGATTTGATTTATATTGGGACCACAAAGCGAACATTGGAAACAAGAATAACAGAACATAAAATGGACATAAACAAATTAAAGGAAAGTACTGCTTTAGCCCAACACATAAAAAATACAAATCATACGGCTGATTTTGACAAAGTACGAATATTGGATAGAGAAGGAATAGAAAGGAAAAGATTCACAATAGAGACGCTAAGAATACAACAGAAAATAAAAAAGACGATGAACTTAAAAGAAGACACACAAAACATTAGTGCCAGTTACTGTGTTGCAATATCAAAAAACCTGTGATATAATTTTTAAGTTTGTGTTTAATTTAATTTTTCATGTTTAATGTTTTTCATGCTTGTCTACAACAAAAAATTATTGTTCAATGTAATAAAAATTGATTTTCTTATTGTAAGTCATAATTAATTGTTGAAAAATGTTTGTTGTAATAATATTGTTATATATACTTTCTTTAATTTAAATAGACGAATCCCTTGATAAAGTGAACATAACATTCACGAAACGTTGGGAAAATATGGATTAAATGCATTTTTAATTACATAAAAAAACTTTAGGCCGTATTAGCTAAAATAAAATCTAATTTAAAGTCCCGTCATATTTCATTAGTTAAAAAAATTTATAAATAAGGGGCGGGGCTTATTTTAGTAGAATTAAAGAATTTCAGAAAACCAAACATTTTTAGTTTTTGTTTTCTGTTTGATTTGTCACAGCTGCGTCAGCTCTATTCATGTATATTCTAAGTTGTTAATGTTGTTGTTGTTATATATAAGGAGGAGTAGAGTACGATAAGGAAAATTATTAAGGGTTAAAAGTATTTCATCATAATAAATAACTGCATACGTAGGTCTATAAGTAAAACCAAGAAGTTACTTTCTCCTTTTTGTAATATAATTCTGAGTATTTATGTATATATATTTGGTAAATTATGTAAACTAAGCTAATGTGCAGCTGGTTGCTGTTGATTCAAAAAAAAGTAGATGGAATCCTACTTTTCACATAAATAGCCGGTATCAATCACGCATACACACATACAGACATACAACCGATCAATAGTTGCTTAGATCCTTAGTCTGCTGTAGTAAAACAGACCAGAGTCTCTGCTGATAATTAAATATGTAACCCTTATACTGATAGACTAGCTCACTATCCCACAAGCCTACCGAGGTATATATAAAAAGTCACTAGAAAACCTATGCAACAAAGTCATTAACTATTCTAAACACACACAAAAACTGAAAAACTGAAAATAATTATTCCACGGTCAGTTTTATCTTTAATACGAAAACGCACAAGTAAAATTATCATCCCTCGCAAAATTTTTTAAATCTTCAAGACTGACACGTACACGAAGAAATTTCACACCTAACAAAAATTTCACACCTCCTAAATAAACAACTTTCTTTACACGTCATTTCCCTTTTACACTCATATTCGTATTTGTACCTAAGCAGTATTTTTAACAAATTTGTAGCGTTTTTTTATAATAATAATAGTACTAAAAAAGCGCTAAAATGCAATAATAAAAACGTTACACTTTTGTATGGAAAAAGTAGCTAGAAAGCCGATGCAGCGTAATCAAAATAGATAACCTTCAAACCATTTGCCTATTTTATATATATATAGAACAACTAAAAATCTTAAATTGATATTCAAGTCGACGCTAAAATCCCGTCAAAATACCCATTTTGTTGGTATTTTGGTTTCCCGGTTTTTAAATTCCTATTCCTATTATAAATATTTTAGGCGTTTTTTTATTTTTCAAAAAAAGGCACTAAAATGGCCCATATAATAAAAACTTGGCAACACTTACAACATGCAGGCAACTTTTCTATGAAAAAAGTGCCGTAGGAACGGCACAAACATACTACTCCCCAATAATCACAAAATTAGTAAATCGAAGCCTGGAATGTGCAGTTGTACCAGACCTACTTAAAATGTCGTTAGTGCGGCCAATATATAAGAGTGGAGAAAAAACAGATGTAAACAATTATACCCCTATTTCTATCTTATCTGTAATACATACAATTCTGGAAGAAATTGTTGTAAGGAGACATAGAAGCTTTTTACAAAAATATAAAATTATTAATGCTAACCAGTATGGCTTCCAAAAGGGAAAAAATATAAATAAGCTTTAAGGAAACTTCTCTTCTAACATAAATGAGTCCTTAAGCAAAAATATGCATGTTCTTGTTCTATACATTGATTTTAGCAAGGCATTTGACACATTATCGCATAGCAAGATGATTCAAACTCTCGAAAGAAATGGTATCAGAGGAAGCACATTAAAATGGTTCGAAAACTACCTAAAGTGTAGGTCATATTGTGTTAAAATTAACAACACTTTAAGTAGCAAAGTATTATATGATTGCGGAGTGCCACAAGGATCCAAACTTGGACCAATTCTGTACATAATTTATGCAAACGAAATGATGAAGTGCCTGAAGGAAGAAGCAACTTTTGCATATGCAGATGATACTGCCATAATTGTTGCTAACAAAAATGTAGAAAATGCTTTAGATATTGCTGCGAAATGGAGCCACGACAATGGCCTTATCATTAGCGCAAGCAAGACAAAAGTAATGCACATCAAACCTACTCATCTAGTTCACTCACATATAGAATTAAAATTTCATGATACAGAATGCCTACATAAACAAGCAACGCATAATATAAACTATAATGACAATTGCTCAACTACTATAGAAATGGTTTATTCTTACAAATATCTTGGAGTATATATTGATCACAAATTCAAATGGAAAACGCATATTGAGAACTTACAAAAAGAACTACGTCAATCCTCATATATGTTATATCACCTTAGTAATTGTTCTACTTATAATGTATTACGTCAGCATATTTATCTTTGGCTGAATCATATATTAGACATGGAATAGCCGCATGGGGAAACGTTAGATATAGCAGCACGCTACAAAAAACGCAAAATCAGATACTCAAAATGTTATGGAAAAACCACCAATACGACATAAAAAACACAAACTTAAGTAATACTTTAAATAACTCTTTAAATACCCATAATGACAACAGTTCACCACATGAAATCACAGACTCTAACAACACAACAAACATAATTAATAGAAAAACAATTCAAATAACACAAACAAACAATGCAAATTACATAGATAGCCCCAACATTCAAAATCGCCACCGTAAAACTTCAACAAATCTTGCCAAAGATCTTCATATACTTAACGTAAAACATATATACCACACAACTATAATCAAGGAATTTTCCAATAACACAAGATTTACACAGCGCATTGATCATGGTCATAATACAAGGCAAGGTGCAAGTGGATGACTTAAAGTAGACCGTTTTAAAAATGAGTATGGGGAGTATACTGTTATGCTGCCAACAGTTCTCAACAAAATACCAACAGATATCATTAACATAAAAAATGAGTTAAAAAAAAATAAATTGATAAAAAATCATTTAATAACTCTTTATTACTTAATTATTCAAAATACATCAAATATAATTTATAAGTATTTAATATGTAATGAATTTTTATATATATTACCTCCTGCGGACAAGCCTAAAGCTTTGCAGGTCTAGTATAAGAAAAGTTTGTACACTAAAATTTTTTTAACTTAAATAAATGAATGAATATAAATAAAAAAGAAAACAAAAAAAAAATAAGATACGCGTCCTGTTATTTGGCCGTATTAGACATTAGTAAGGCATTTGACTCCGTCACACATAACGCGATCATAAATTCTTTAAAATCATTTGGATTTGGTCAATTATATAAAACATGTGTGTGCCAATTCGACAACCAAACTTGTTGGAGACTCTTGGGAGTCCACTGATGAAGTCAGATTTGGCAGGGGCAGGGGCACCCGTTATCCCCTGTGCTCTTCAACCTTGTCATTGATAGGCTAATTCGGAGACTACCAGAGGAGCTTGGTTGTATAATTGGTAATTGCAATAAAAATGTTGCCGCTTTTGCAGATGACCTAATAATATGGGCTTCTACTCCAATGGGATTGCAGAAGCTGCTCGACATTACGTCTGATTTCCTTCTGAGTTGTGGACTGAAAATTAATATCACAAAGTCACACTCGATATCATTAAAGGGACAACCGAAACAGAAGAAATCTATAGTTAGTTAGTTATAGTCCAGAAGGATTTCAGAATTAGAGATCAAGTAATTAGAGCGCTGAATAGAACGGAGGAGTGGAGGTACCTGGGTGTGACGTTCACGGCGGACGGCAGGACGAAGGTGGACCTGAAGGACAAATTAGTGGAAAAACTAGATCGCCTTACACGGGCACCATTGAAACCGCAGCAGAGACTGTTTGCACTACGGACGGCTGTGATTCCGCAGCTATATCATGTACTGACCCTCGGGAACGTCATGATTAGCTGTTTGCGTAATATTGACAGGACGGTTAGACGTTATGTTAGGAAGTGGTTGAGCCTTCCAGACGATGTCCCAGTCGCCTTTTTCCGCGCTTCTGTGGAGGACGGCGGTCTGGGAATAGTTTCACTTAGGTGGAAGGCACCCCTGGTGAGATTGGAGCGACTGCAAAAGCTACAGTTACCACTGGACGGTGGTGTAGTGACTACTGACACTTTCTTGGCAACAGAGGTCAGCAAGGTTGAGAGGAGACTGACGATAGGTTCGAGTAGGATTGAGTCTAAACTGGACTTGAAGAAATACTGGGCAGATCGTCTGCACCAATCATTCGACGGGAGGGGTATGCTTCATAGTAGTGACCACTCGCCAACAGCTGAGCCATCTAGACTGCTGACTGGTAGGGACTTTGTTAATTGTGTGCGACTTAGGATAAATGCCCTTCCTAATCGCTCGCAGACAGTGTAGAGCAGGTTTCGATGCAGTGGAGACACTGAACCACATTGTTCACGGTTGTATTACGACTAGAAGCGGTAGGAAAGCTAGACATGACGGTGTAGTAAAATATATGGACAGGACGTTGAGGAGAAAAGGGTTTAGTACCGTGGTAGAGTGCCGGACATTGACTTTAGCATCAAAAATTGCCGGTAAGTCTTGGCTATCTAAGGGTGGTCAAATTTTTCGGATCGGTTAGCGGATGCCGAAGATATACGCAGATAAATTTTCGGTATTTTATTTTTTATTTCGGTGCGGTTTTTTTTTTGGCGGCGTTCGTTTTTCGATAACGGTGGCGTCAGATTTTCTTTATCGATACTGCGTTTACACGGGCTATTTTTTGTGCTGCGTCTTGACGAGCAATAGTTTTTGTCGCGAAATCGCGGACTACTGACATTTCTGTCAGAGTGCGGTTCACTCGTGGCGATTGATATTTTGGACTTTTGGCTATATCTTTTTGGGTTTTCTCTGATTTTACGGTTCGGTTTCGGTTGTTTGGTGTTTTTGAATATCTGGTTGACGATTTGGCAGTTTTTTGGTGCGATTCTTTTTGGGTTCTTGCTGTTAATTGGTAATTGGTGATGCCTCCGGGCAAAAGGAAGCCGAGGGGTGACGCATCAGACGTCACCACTGATGATGTGAGAAGGGCGCTGCCTGTCAGTGTGCCGAAAATCCGCAACACTGACAGTGAGATGTCGAGTGCTGAGGATGGAGGTTCAACGACTTCGAAGAAGTTTAAGCCTGGTTCCCCTCAGGCTAAGCGTGCTGCTGCTGCTGCTATGGCGGCTGGTGTTGTTGGTACTGTTGGTGCTGGTGTTGCTGGTGCTCCCAAGGCTGTTGCTGGTGCTCCTGCAGGCGTTGCGGGTGGAGCTGTAGGTGACGATGAGGTGATGGTGATAAATACTGACGAGTCATCTGCTGTGTACGGTTCCCGTAGGTCGAGGAACAAAAATAAGGTTGGAGGTATAGTAGCTGCCGATGGCGAGATACAAGGGATGAAGGAGATTACGAGAGGTCTAACGGTGGTGGTGGTTAAGGAGGGTGTGTCGACAAGGCTGGCGAGCGAAGTGCTGGAGTTCGCGGCACAATACGAGGAGGTGTTGATTCGGCTCATCGCCGAAAATGAACGACTGATGGGACGATTGGATGTCGGTGCGGTAGGTGGGCCCTCGAAAATGGCCTTGGCTGGTGCAGCGCCCGTATTTGCGGTGCCGAAGGCGCCTGATGTCCCTGTGGCCGCTCCCAAGTTACCATACGTGACGAAGCCGGTGGAGACGTGGGCTGTGATGGTGAAAGGGAAAGGTACCCCAGTTACGTCCAAGGAGGTGGTGAGCAAGGTGGCGGAGCAGGTGGGTCCAACGCTGGGTGTACGAGTGCACCAGGTACGGCCAACGCGGGATGGTGGGGCGATTACAATGAATTGGAGGGGTGTATGGATTAGGGACTCGATTAGCGAGCTCATTAGGTGGAAGTTGTTGAATGTAGGAGGGTCGGCTCTACTGAGCACTAGGATGATGTTTGGCGGTATAATCGCTCATCGGAGGTTCAATGGAGAGAATATGAAAAGTGTTGGCATAGGTTAGCCGGTTATTAACACCAACCTTGCAGGTATCTCCTAGAGATATTTGCATTGAGACCTACGCAATGTTAGCACGTGCAGCCTGCGGATAACAGGCTTAAGTTTTTTAATGCTACGTTTCCTCCTTAGCCCGGGCTGGGGTAGTACGTGGCCCGTCGTAAGGGCAGGTCGTTTTTCCGCCTACCAACACATTGAACCTTCAAGAGCGAAGTGTTCCGAACATAGTAACTATTACCCCACCCATTGATGAAGAAGGTAGTGGCTTCACAATGGGGGAAACGGATGACAATGTGCCATCCCAAAACTTGCCGTCGGGCACCACTACCACAACAACCGCCAATAATTCTAACCAGTTATCGTCTGACGCCCCAGGCGATAACGCTTCTAGCCAGTTATCGTCTGACGCCCCAGGCGATAATGAGAAGCATCTGACGCCCCAGATGGTGCCACGAATGAACGAGATAGGGACAGAGTTGAGTTAGGTTTTCCATGTTTAATTTGTAGGCATTTTTTAGCACTAAGTCAGGGTTAGGTGAACATAGTAGGGGAGTACATCCCGATGAGTATGATAGGTTGAATGTTAGGGTGGACAAAAAGGCACGATGAGGAGATGTCACTTTTGGCATGTGAAGAGGCCGAGCTCACTCATAGAGGGGGTATTCGGTTAATGAACATGGCATTGCATGATAGATTCCCACACCGAACGATAGAGTCGATAAAGAAAATGCGCCAGCGTGATGCTTATAAGGTTAAGGTTCAGGCCTATCTCGCAAGCATTATCGGTTCACTGTCTGAACCAAACAATGAAGTGGTTGTGGGACAGTCTAGGGAAGTCGTTTCCGTTCGTCTTTGTGATGATCAAATTGGAACCTTTCTGCTGGGTCTAGGCGACGGTGATGCAATTAATGATTGCTACAGGAACATGTCCTGCGTAGACTGTCTTGTTACCTAGATGAGATTTTTCCACAAAATTAGGTCTATGCCGGTCGACGTGTTATGTCGGGTCATGAACTTGATGATGTAGTGTGGTAAGGTACCGAGACGATTCCGCGGGGCGCGAACGGTCTTTCTTGCAAAGAAGGAAAAGCCTTCACTTCCAGAAGACTTTAGACCTATAACAGTATCACCGATTCTGATCAGGGTATTCCATTCGATCCTAGCGAGGAGAATTTTAAAGTGCCTAGATTTTGAACGCAGTCAGAGGGGTTTCATGCCGACGGACGGTTGTGTGGACAACACGTATCTGATAGACTTACTGCTAAAGGAGACTTAGAAGCTTTTTAAAAAAATATGAAATTATTAATGCTAACCAGTATGGCTTCCAAAAGGAAAAAAATATAAATAAGCTTTAAGGAAACTTCTCTTCTAACATAAATGAGTGCTTAAGCAAAAATATGCATGTTTTTGTTCTATACATTGATTTAAGCAAGGCATTTGACACATTATCGCATAGCAAGATGATTCAAACTCTCGAAAGAAATGGTATCAGAGGAAGCACATTAAAATGGTTCGAAAACTACCTAAAGTGTAGGTCATATTGTGTTAAAATTAACAACACTTTAAGTAGCAAAGTATTATATGATTGCGGAGTGCCACAAGGATCCAAACTTGGACCAATTCTGTACATAATTTATGCAAACGAAATGATGAAGTGCCTGAAGGAAGAAGCAACTTTTGCATATGCAGATGATACTGCCATAATTGTCGCTAACAAAAATGTAGAAAATGCTTTAGATATTGCTGCGAAATGGAGCCACGACAATGGCCTTATCATTAGCGCAAGCAAGACAAAAGTAATGCACATCAAACCTACTCATCTAGTTCACTCACATATAGAATTAAAATTTCATGATACAGAATGCCTACATAAACAAGCAACGCATAATATAAACTATAATGACAATTGCTCAACTACTATAGAAATGGTTTATTCTTACAAATATCTTGGAGTATATATTGATCACAAATTCAAATGGAAAACGCATATTGAGAACTTACAAAAAGAACTACGTCAATCCTCATATATGTTATATCACCTTAGTAATTGTTCTACTTATAATGTATTACGTCAAGCATATTTATCTTTGGCTGAATCATATATTAGACATGGAATAGCCGCATGGGGAAACGTTAGATATAGCAGCACGCTACAAAAAACACAAAATCAGATACTCAAAATATTATGGAAAAACCACCAATACGACATAAAAAACACAAACTTAAGTAATACTTTAAATAACTCTTTAAATACCCATAATAACAACAATTCACCACATGAAATCGCAGACTCTAACAACACAACAAACATAATTAATAGAAATACAATTCAAATAACAAAAACAAACAATGCAAATAACATAGATAGCCCCAACATTCAAAATCGCCACTGTAAAACTTCAACAAATCTTGCCAAAAATCTTCATATACTTAACGTAAAAAATATATACCACACAACTATAATCAAGGAATTTTCCAATGACACAAGATTTACACAACGCATTGATCATGGCCATAATACAAGGCAACGTGCACGTGGAAGACTTAAAGTAGCCCGTTTTAAAAATGAGTATGGGAGAAGTACCCTTACTGTTATGCTGCCAACAGTTCTCAACAAAATACCAACAGATATCATTAACATAAAAAATTAGTTTAAAAAAATAAATTGATAAAAAATCATTTAATAAGTTTGCAATGAATTTTAATTGATAACTCTTTATTACTTAATTATTCGAAATGCATCAAATATAATTTATATTTAAAATGTAATGAATTTTTATATATATTACCTCCTGCGGACAAGCCTAAAGCTTTGCAGGTCTAGTATAAGAAAAGTTTGTACACTTAAATTTGTTTAACTTAAATAAATGAATGAATATAAATAAAAAAAAAAACAAAAATAAACAAAAAAAAGATACGCGTCCTGTTATTTGGCCGTATTAGACATTAGTAAGGCATTTGACTCCGTCACACATAACGCGATCATAAATTCTTTAAAATCATTTGGATTAGGTCAATTATATAAAACATGTGTGTGCTAATTCGACAACCAAACTTGTTGGAGACTCTTGGGAGTCCACCGATGAAGTCAGATTTGGCAGGGCAGGGGCACCCGTTATCCCCTGTGCTCTTCAACCTTGTCATTGATAGGCTAATTCGGAGACTACCAGAGGAGCTTGGTTGTAGGATTGGTAATTGCAATAAAAATGTTGCCGCTTTTGCAGATGATCTAATAATATGGGCTTCTACTCCAATGGGATTGCAGAAGCTGCTCGACATTACGTCTGATTTCCTTCTGAGTTGTGGACTGAAAATTAATATCACAAAGTCACACTCGATATCATTAAAGGGACAACCGAAACAGAAGAAATCTATAGTTGTCCAGAAGGATTTCAGAATTAGAGATCAAGTAATTAGAGCGCTGAAGAGAACGGAGGAGTGGAGGTACCTGGGTGTGACGTTCAGGGCGGAAGGCAGGACGAAAGTGGACCTGAAGGACAAATAAGTGGAAAAACTAGATCGCCTTACACGGGCACCATTGAAACCGCAGCAGAGACTGTTTGCACTACGGACGGCTGTGATTCCGCAGCTATATCATGTACTGACCCTTGGGAACGTCATGATTAGCTGTTTGCGTAATATTGACAGAACGGTTAGACGTTATGTTAGGAAGTGGCTGAGCCTTCCAGACGATGTCCCAGTCGCCTTTTTCTGCGCTTCTGTGGAGGACGGCGGTCTGGGAATAGTCTCACTAAGGTGGAAGGCACCCCTGTTGAGATTGGAGCGACTGCAAAAGCTACAGTTACCGCTGGACGGTGGTGTAGTGACTACTGACACTTTCTTGGCAGTAGATAGGTAATGGGGATCTTGGACTGTGTCCGGTTCCGATAATGCGAAAAGGAATGTGTGGTGTAATAGATTATCCAAGTTCAGAACCATTTCCGGTATACGAGTAGATGAGGTGAACAGTAATTTTCACATATAGATGGCGCTGATTGTGAAATTCAGTTTTTTTTAGACTTAGATGGCGCATACATTTATTTCATTTCCAATAGAAATTTAAAAATTTTGTGAACAAAATACCAAAAAAATGGGTATTTTAGGGGATTTAAGCGTTGATTTGAATATTTATTTAGGATTTTAAAAATTTTGTGAAGAAAATACCAACAAAATGGCTATTTTGAGGGGTTTTAAGCGTTGATTTGAATATTTATTAAGGATTTTAAAAATTTTGTGAAGAAAATACCAGCAAAATGGGTATTTTGAGGGGTTTTAAGCGTTGATTTGAATATTTATTAAGGATTTTAAAAATTTTGTGAAGAAAATACCAACAAAATGTGTATTTTGATGTAAACTCTATTTTAAGTTTTTAATGTAAACTCTATTTTAAGCTTTTATTTTTTAAGCAAGTTCCGAAACATTTTATTTATTTTCCGAACCATTTTTATGAGGTGAAAATTATGTTTTTAACAACTTATCTTAGTTCCGAACCATTTATATAATTTTGATATTTATTTTTTTAGCAAGTTTCTGAAGCTTTTTGATGAGGTGAAGTTTATTTTTTCACCACTTATCCTAGTTCCGAACCAGTTGGTGAATTTTATTTTATTGAAATTTATTTCTGTGGTAGGATTTGGATTTGATCTCATTTCAACAGTGATTCTAAGCAGTTTAATTTTATCAAAACTATCGAAGTCAAAATCGACAAAATAGAAAATAAAAGTTCAAAATTATAATTCTCAAGTAAAAAACAAGTTTGCGATTCTTTTAAAACAGTTTTTAGAATTAACACAATAGTCAAAGAATTTAAATTTAGTTTTGTTTTCTTCTTTGTATTAAGAAATATTTTGTTCCCGTTTATGCTGACATTATGTTATTCTTATTTGCAGTTTGTTTTCTTTCATAATATAACGTCTCCTAAGAAGATTTAAAAAGAATTTGTATTTTGTTATAAAATGCTGACGATGTGTCTGCATGTTTGTTTACATTAATCTGATGAAGAAATCTTTTTGTTATATTTAAGAAGCATAAACATGATTGAGCGTGTTAGAATGTACAATTTGTTTATAAAACAAAACATTAATTGCAGTTTGTTTTCTTGCCCTTCTTAAAAGGCTTAGTGGAGTATACTTCTGAAAACTAGGTTTATTTACATTTGAGCATTGAAGATTTGAACAATGAATTTGAGCGATTTTGAAATTGAATTTGGCGATGAAAATTCTATGGAAGATATCCCTAACAACCAAATGGCTTACTACGATTTTTTGTGGGAAATTGAGTATTTTTTGGAAGACGAAGAGGGAGATAAAATCATTTTAAAGGCAAATGACGGGTTTTATTTGGATGAAGAAGGAGATCGCTTCATTAGAGAACTAGATTTAAGTTTATAAATGTAAATTTTTTCTTCTTTTTATTCAAATACTTTTAAGTAGTTATTAAATAAAATATATGTACATACTAAAAAGTAAAAGTAAAATAAATGTTTCTTATATTGCATCACATTTCGAAAATAATTTTAAATGGCTGAACATATCCATGTATAAATAGCGTATACAATTCATTTCAACAGCAAGTACATTGTGATTTATCGTGGAGTTCAAATAGTATTTTTAAAATTTGCGGTTGAAATTATGAAAGAAAAAAATTTAAAATGGTTAAAGATCTAAAATTCGATTGCAGTGAAGATCAGCATTTAAAACAATCTTCATTTACGCCACGCTATAGCATGACTGATATTTTCCATAGAGAAGATGAGCGTTTAAAAACTTTTTCATGCTGGCCATTAAAATGGGTAGATAAAAGAGAGTTAGCTATGACTGGCATGTTTTATAGTGGAGATTATGACAAAACAAAATGTTATTTTTGCGAAGTTGAAATTTGGAGTTGGGGGCCTACTGATCAACCTTTAACAGAACATTTGCGTTGGTCACCAAATTGTGCTTTACTGAGAAGATGTTGTACCAATAATGTACCTATTAATTGGAATGTGTTAAATCAACTACTACCACCACCCTGTTATGATACCTGTGGTCTCAGAGAAGTAGAAGGTAAAATACGACACGATAATTTTTCTAACATTCCTCAGTATAATATTGAAATTAAAAACGATAATATCGCTAGAAGCAATCACATTACTAATTATGATGATCAAGTTATTGAAATCCCAATTACATTTGTCGAATCTTCAAATACAATGATGCAAAACGCTGAAATTTCATCATCCATAATAAATGTAGCAAAATATTTTTTTATTTATCATTTTTTGTTATTAATTTTATTTATTATTTTATTTGTATTAGAATACATTTTATTTGCTGAAATAGAACTGAAAATAAATAAATAAATAAAAAAAAGAGAAAAAGTTTTGATTTTTATTATTGGTCTTTATTAAATATTAAATGATAATTATTTATTAAATTTATTACATTAATTTTTCTTAATATATAAACCGCACATCTGCACGGAGTAGGCCCTTCTTCACAATACGAGCTGTACCATGGGCAGCATTGGAAATGTGGCTCCCCATCATCACTTTCAGCAACGCCGAAGTCTTCATTTTCATCCAGCATTGGTATGAAACTTTCTATGCACAGCCTGTGCTCATGCAGGATAACTTCCTCAAATTTGGTTAAAAATTTTACTAAAAATTCTTTTAATGTACACATTTTTGAGTTGTATCCGCTTGGCGTCCTACTTGTTAATGTTTCTCGTTTTTAAATTTCTAGTTATTATTTCACAACATTGTACTTAATAACTAGAGTGAAAGAGAAAAGTATATTAAATTTCTCACTTCTATTCGGTTTACTTAATAACTAGAGTGAAAGAGAAAACTATATTAAATTTCTCAATTCTATTCGGTTTACTTAATAACTAGAGTGAAAGAGAAAACTATATTAAATTTCTCAATTCTATTCGGTTTAATTAATAACTAGAGTGAAAGAGAAAACTATATTAAATTTCTCAATGCTATTCGGTTTACTTAATAACTAGAGTGAAAGAGAAAACTATATTAATTTTCTCAATGCTATTCGGTAATTTGTTCTGTATTGGTTCCTATTTATTTGGTAGTGTTATTCCATATTTATTTATATCGATTTCTTTCTTTAGAGCAAAAGGAAGAAATCTATGTCTTCGTCTCATTTATTCACATGATTATATATCAATAAACTTTTTCTTGATTAATAAAATAGATTATTTTTGATTTAGTTAAGCTCTTTTCAATTTAGAGAAGTGGTTTTAATCTCAGTTGAAAAAAAGAAACTAACGTGATCGGTTGTGAAAAATGGAACCCTCGAAAAACTTAGTAACCAAATTTAATACTCTGAGCTACAGCAAATCCTTAATTCACATTAAGGATCTTGCAATATCTTCTAAACACATTATTATGAATGCAAGTAGAGTGAATACCAAGTATGGGAGCTCAATAAAAGTTGAGCTTGAGGAGAATATATTGTTTTTGCCATATCGCTACAATACGCTAACTGACGAAGATTTGAAGAATTTATCATCTGGATCGTATCTTATATCCAGGGAAGGGGAGAAAAACTTGCGATTGAAGCCATTTGAGGAGGGTGATATCTTTGAAGCCAATTCTAGATATCCCATATACGCAAACTTTAACAGTTTTTAAATTATATTTTAACGATAAAAATAATAATAATATGTACCTTAAAATAATTAAATAAAAAAAACATGGTTTTTCTTTTTAAAATAATTTCAATTGTTTTATTTATTAATTTCTTTTTCAGTTATTTTATATAAAAATTCAAGACATAAATGACCACAATTAAATGAATCATAGTTTTGATGTTGATTGTAGTTATATTTTATATTTCCTCCTAGGTACTCAACTAGTTCCAATGGTGGTTGTAAATTTCCAAAACTATCATAATATTCTATTTGTTTATTGTTTTTATAGTAAGCTACCCAATGTGTACCACTACCGATTGTAGAATCCAAATTAATTACTCCACATTCAATATTTCTGGGATGTTTTGGTATTGCGTCTAACATGAAAATTCCTCTAAAATGTGGAATATTTTTTGAGAATTTTCGTATATCAATATCAGTCAATGGTCTTTTGGGTAGCTTGTTTAGAAGTTTTTTGCTTTTTCTTCATAAGTTAATCCATATCCTTTCTTATATGGTTTGAGGTAAAGTCCTTTACCCATTGCTATTGCTTCCATATTCTTATTGTGTCTAGTCGCTTCATCAAGTTGGAGTTTAGCATTCTTTGCTGCATTAACTGCTTTTGCTATGTTAGCTCCTCCACTCGATAGGGTACCAATTACACCTAAAGCTGTTAATATTGGTATTAATGGTAAAACACCACCAACTTTTGGAACACGTATTACACGTGGTACTACAATTTCAGATTTCCTTCCCTTTAAGGATTTGTTAATGGTTTTACGTGCAATCTTGATAGCAGCGTTAAGATCTGTTGGTTTTTCTTTTCTTAAAATTTTTGTTGTTGCTTTTAGCGTTGAATTGAACAGTTTTCTTCCAATAACTTTATTCGATTTTGATTTCCTATTACTTTTGTTTTGCTTAGTCATCCCCATACCGAGTTTAGTTTTTGCTTTCATTGCGTTAGTAACCAAATATGCCAACGATTTTTCTGGAAGACTGCTACCTTTTGAAAGTACTCGTTCCCAAGCTCTGTTCTCAAGAATTTTATCAGCTTGATGTCTTATATTTATATCTCTACTTTTTGAATAAGCAATATCGTGTTCTTTACATGCACCGTCTAATAGATTAATTCCTTTATCACCTCGTTCTAAACGTTTTTGTAATTTCGTTCCAGGACCACAATATTGATAACCAGGAAGATGTAGTTCAAAAGGAAGTGAATTTACCAATTTATTAATTAAACCTTCTCCTCTGACGACTTTATTACAATTAATCTTGTTTTTAAAACGTATTACCATTTTATTTAATTTTATTCTATAAGAAAAAGAGAATATTTAATTATTTCATTTAGTTCTAAAGATGCGTTTAATAAAACAACATAAAAATATTTTTGTTCGTAATACGGATTCTTCAACGAATTTAAATTCAAAATGTAGACATAGTTCTATATTACCGAATTCTATTCGTGCGCTTATTGTAGGTCCTTCAAATTGTGGCAAGACTAACGTTATGATAAGCTTACTAGAGAGTCCTAATGGACTGAAATTTGAAAACATCTATTTATACTCAAAATCACTATTTCAGCCAAAGTATGAATATTTAAGAAAATTGATAACACCAATTAAAGGAATGGGGTTTCATACGTTTTCTGATAATGATTCTGTAATACCTCCAGATGAAGCACAAAACAATTCAGTTATGATTTTCGATGATGTTGCATGTGAAAAACAAAACAATATACGTGCATATTTTTGTATGGGTAGACATAGAAATGTAGATTCATTCTACTTATGTCAAACATATACAAGAATTCCCAAACATTTAATAAGAGATAATGCTAATATGATTATTATGTTTAAGCAAGATGAAATGAATATAAAACATATATATGCTGATCATGTTGGTAGCGATATGAGTTACGAAAAGTTTCATGAAATTTGTGGAGAATGTTGGAAAGATAAATATGGATTTTTGGTTATAAGTAAAGATGATGAATTAAATGATGGGAGATATAGAAAGCAGTTTGATTATTTTATAACAATATAAATTATAGAATATATTTTATACGATTATTAGTATAACATCAACCTTTAAAGATATTACAACAATAAAACGCATTGTTAACCAACGAATAGCTGATCTGATGTCCGATAAAAAAATTAATGAAAAAGTTTTAAAAGAGTTGATAAAGAGAAGAAATGTTTTAAAAAAGAAATTTCGCAGTATAAAAATTGGTGAAGCTGATACTCGTGAACAACTTAAAGATACATTTAAACCCATAACAGAACCCCTGAAAAATTTCATTAATAGTTCGAAAAATACCAAAGTAAATTTAAAAATTGAAAAGAATAAAATTAAAAATGAATCAAAGCAACAAGAACAATTTAAAACAGATTCTTATATTCCAATTATAAAACCAGAAAAAAATATATTATCTACTGCTGCAAGTAACTCTGAAGATTATAATGATGATGATGATGATGATTTTTATTCTCAACCAGAAACAGAAAATCCAAATAATCATATAAATTTTAATGATTTGTTATATTTAGAAAAAAGAAATGAGTTAGACACACTATATGGAGTACATAAAGATTCAAATAATGAATGGAAATTTGGTGATAGTAACATTCAATTTAATGAAGATAAGATTCAAGTTGGAAACCAAATATGGGCACTCACTCCAGGTTTATTTTCATTAATGTTTCAAAAAATACCAAAAAACTATGATAAATCTGAGTTAGATATTTATAAAAAAATATTAAATAATACAAATGCCTATAAAATAGGTTATAGCTCAGATGGTCATATAAGGGGTACAAGAGCATATAAATACAAGAACATTATCAGAAAATTGATTAAACCTAAAAATCCATCTACCAAAACACCTCAATCTCCCACTTCATCTGATACAATAAAAACAACAAATGAAAATTATATTGGAAGTGGGTTAATGAATTTAAATCCAAATAAACCCAACTATATATACTGGGATGATCCAAATGAGTTGATAGATCGACTTAGACTCCTGCTCGCATCACAAGCTGCAGGCCACAGCAATCATAATAACGAAATTGTTTCTATTATTGAAGAATTATACGAAGCTAACATTATTGAATAACTATAAAATTAACATTAAGTAATGTCTGTCGACAAATTTGGTCACTATATTAACGATACAAGTGGCATAATTTCTATGAAAAATGCGCCTAAATTGCTTGGGTTCTTTATGGATACAGATAACAACATTGATGTTCAAAACAAAAGAATCAAACATATGTCGAATGCTTTGGAAGAAAACGATGGTGTCAATAAAATGTTTTTGCAATCTCAAATTGAAAAAACACAGAAGGAGGTAATGGATCAAATAAACAAGAATATTAATGAAGTTTATCAAATAATAGAGAAAATGAAAAAAGATTTTGAAAGAAGACTCAAAATCTTAAATCAGAAACTATATAACAGGCTTGATATTAAAAATAAAGAACAGGAGATAACAATATTCCCTTAAGTAAAGAGGACTTACTTAATAATTATGTATTCAACAAAAAGAGACTTAGTAAATGAGCTTCATAAACCAGCCCGAAAAAATTTTATACGTCGAAGAGTTGTAATGAAAGGCATAGATGATCTCTGGCAAGCTGATTTAGTTGAAATGGGGAATTATTCTACATATAATAAAAAATATCGATATTTGTTAACGATCATTGATACTTTTTCCAAGTTTGCATGGGGTGTTGCACTTAAAACAAAAACAGCAACTGAAGTATTTCAAGCAATGAAAAGTATTTTAAAATTAGGTCGAGTTCCCAAAAACTTGCAGACTGATGATGGTAAAGAATTTTTCAATAAACAATTTAATATCCTCATGCACAACCATAATATAAATCACTACTCAACATTTAGTATAATGAAAGCCTCAATAGTAGAACGATTTAATCGAACTCTAAAAGGAATGATGTGGAAAGAATTTAGTTTTAATGGTTCATATTATTGGCTTGATATTTACAAAGATCTAATTAATAAATATAATAGAAAAGTTCATCGCACCATTAAAATGGCACCAATTGACGTTAATTCTGGAAACGAAATGAAATTATTGCAAACCGTTTACAATCATTTAAAAATATTTAAAAAATCTAAATTTAATGTTGGAGATTATGTACGCATAAGCAAATATAAACACATTTTTGAAAAAGGTTACACTCCCAATTGGACTACAGAAATTTTTAAAATTAAAACAGTAAAAAATACGTATCCTGCAACATACATACTAGATGACTATCAAGGAAATCCAATTGAAGGTGGTTTCTATGATGATGAACTTTCAAAAACTCGATTTCCTGATACATACCTTGTTGAAAAAATTCTTAAAACTAAAGGAGACATGGCATATGTAAAATGGTTGGGATTTTCTAATCAACACAATTCTTGGATTAATAAGATTGATATATTGTAGTTTGTAAGAGTAGATATAATTATAATAATAGAATGTAAGAGTTAATGTATTGTTATTATTAAATAAGAAAAGAACAAAAAAATATATGTAAATAAATTATTTTTAAATAAATAATATTATGTTTTTTACTTTATTTGCAATTCAACAGTCGAAATGTCAATAACTCTCACTTTAAGCTCTAATTCAACTGAGTTGACGGCTAACTATTTTCCTCCAATTGAGTTGGACGGAAAATATGAGTGTGCACTTACAGATTTTCATTCATACAATAGTATTCCAAATGTAGATGTTTATAATAATATGTTTCATATTGGCGAACAAGTAATTGAAATTCCGATTGGATCTTATGAACTAAACGATATAGTTGATTATATTAAAGAACAATATCAACGATATAGTCCTCAAAATAAAATTAATATTGAAGCTAATAATAATACGATGCAAGTTAAAATAAAAAACTCTAATGATCCAATATACTTTAATAAGAAAAATACAATTGGGAAGCTTTTGGGATTTAAAGAAAATATTCTATTACCTAATAAAGAGCATTACTCAGATCTACCAGTTAATATTTTTAAAGTAAATCTTTTACGAATTGAGAGTAATATAGCTGTCAACACATACATGAATAACTCCCAAGCACATACTTTGCATGAGTTTGCCATTAACGTCCCACCTGGCTATAAAATAGATGAGATTCCTAGGAATCTAATTTATTTACCAATCAACTGTCGAGAGATAAGCTCCATTACTCTGCGAGTGGTTGATCAAGACGGTGATTTACTTAATTTCCGAGGAGAGGAAATTACAATTAGATTACATTTAAGACCAACAAAGTAATGATAATTTACAAGAAGAATATATCTAAAAACAAAGTATTAAACTCTTCTTCTAACAAAATATTGAAAAATAAATTAAATTCAAAGAATTCATTAAAAAATATAAATTTAACGCACTCAAATAAAGAATTTCTAAAATCATTAAATTTAAAATTGAAGAAACCATGAGTTCAATAATAGATGTTCTGGATAAACCTTTGTCCGATGAAAATATAATTAAAAAGGCCTACCATACGTATACCCCATATTTACAATCTTACAATAATAACGATGAAATTCGTATAACAATACAAAATCAAGACTTGTATGTTTTGCCATCGGAAAGTTTTATATATGTAGAAGGATTTGTTAAAGATGATAGCAATTCAAAATTAGTATCTTCTGCAGCCAACATTAAATTAAAAAATAATTTTGTAGCACATCTATTTGATGAAATCCGTTACGAAGTAAATGGTGTTGAAATTGATCAAACAAGACATTTAGGAACATCAAGTACTATTAAAAATTTGGTTTCATTATCACCAATAGATAGTAATGGAATGCAAAATGCTGGATGGAATAAAATTGATGACATTGATCTCGTAAATGGATATTTTAATTTTTATGTACCACTGAAATTGTTTTTGGGATTCGCTGAAGACTATAACAAAATATTATTGAATGCAAAACATGAATTGATTCTATTACGTAATAAAAATGATGAGAATCTTGTTTATTCAACTGTTTCTACCGAAAAGGCTAAATTAACAATTTCAAGTATATCGTGGAGAATTCCCCATGTACAACTATCAGATTTTTGTAAATTAAATATGATAAAAATAATAAACAGTGGTACTTCAATACCAATTGCATTTAGAAGTTGGGATTGTCATATAAATCCACAACTAAATATGTCTTCTAATCATGTGTGGAATGTTAAGCTGGCAGCGAATAGAGAACGCCCTCGTTTTGTTTTGATTGCATTCCAACATGAAAAGAAATGTATACACTGCGATCTGACTAATTTAAAAGTACATTTAAATTCAGAGTCTTATCCATATGATGACCTTAACATAAAGTTTCAGAATGAACGTTATGCAATTCTATATGATATGTATCTAAGGTTTCAAGAAAACTACTATATGCGAGACTCCCAGCCGCTTCTCACATCTCAAGAGTTTAAAAATTATTCTCCAATAATAGTAGTAGATGTTAGTTATCAAAATGAATCTATTGTCAGCGGACCAATTGATATAAAAATTGAATTTGAAACAGCTACTAATGTTCCAGCAAACACATCAGCTTATTGTATTCTCATTCACGATCGTATTATTGAATATATACCATTAAAGGGACAAGTTCGAAAAATTTTATAAATCCTAAAGAAGATGTCTTGTAAACATGTTTTCATTGATTTACAAGGTTTTAAATTAAAATCAAACAAATTTATCGTTAAAGAAGTTGCAATTGTTTTCAATTCTATGGAATATATCAATTTTATTATAAGACCGCCTTTTGATTTCAATTGTTTATCACAAAAGGAGCAAAAAGAAGCATATTGGTTAATAAAATATTTTCATCATCTTAAGTGGAATACAGGAGTAGTATCATTTAAGAGTGTTTGTAATTTTTTAAAAAATAATTTAAAAAATTCTACAATATATGTAAAAGGAACAGAAAAGAGCCAATGGTTGGAAAAAATGCTGCAGAAAAAAGTTTTAAATATAGAGGATTTTGGATGTATAAATTTAAAGGAACTTAATAAGAAGTATCCAGAAAACACATTTTGCAGTTATCACAACTATGGCGTTTGCGCTTTAAAAAATGCTATTTTACTTGAAAGAGAAAATCTAATTTGAAATAAGAACAACAATTTTTTAATTTTTAAGTTTTATATTTTAACTTTTTTCTTTAAAGATAATTATTATTATTAATTTAAAAACAGTAACATACACGTTATTTTTAAGAAACTAATTAATAAATATATATATTTTAATGGTTATTGTATAAGAATAAATGTATTTAGATGTAATCTTATATATGTATATAAAATAATAAAATTTATTTTAGTAAGTATAAAAACAAAGCCTTTTATTTTCATTAACCACTGCTATCTCAATAGTAATAAACAAAAGTATTATTATTCAATTTCCATATGAGTTTCAATTCTATCTCTAAAGTGACCCCAAGCTCTAGTATTTATTCTATCTTCCATAATATTTCTTTTATCATCCGTATGATTAAGTACTACTTTATGCAACTTTTGTGTATACAATTGATGAGCTTTAGTTCTAAATACAATCATTTCATCAGAAACTATTTTCTGTTCAAATAAACACTCCTTATAATCATTTAATGTTAGTTTTTTAATTACACATTTTTTGACGCCTTTAGACTTTTTAGTGTCCTCCGAATTAATAGTTGACAAGGAATACATTTTTGATCGTAAACCTACAAATTCAATCATTATTTCTCCCTTATTTTCGTCTTTCATCATTCCCAATACTTTTTTGTTTAGCTGTGGTAAATTAAAAAGATTGTCTTTGGGATATTCTGACGTATCGAAATTTATACTGACATCGCAACGAATGTCATCATAAAAGTCATTTGTTATAATTGAATAAATAAATGAATCGGTATCCATATAATTTAAGGACAAATTTTCTTTAAATTTTGGAATCATATATCTGTAATGGAAGTCATACATTTTCCATTTGGATAACTCTAATACCGAAAATCCAACATATATAGGTTTGTTGTAGCATGGCTCCATTTTCTTCAGCTCTACTGCATACAAATCATCACTAAACTTTGTCAAACTTAGAAAATTTGGCTTAGAGATTAATGATCGTAAACCTAAATGGTTCTTATTACTATTTTCCCACTCTGTAGCAATACGTATATCTTTTCTTTTATCAACACTTTCCATCGTTTTTCCATAAACTGCATTATTAAGCAGTTTAAAAAAATCTTTTTCAAAATTATTTTTTGCATTTGTTCTGTGCAGCGTATTTAAATCAATATATTTTTTTAACCATGGAGACTGTTTGAATTTTAAAATTCTATGAACTTTTTTCAAAACAAGACCATTGGTAATACATTGTTTTAAAACTCTATAATGTATAGTGTAATTTTCTTTAGGCGTCAAATCTGCAATTAATTTTTTAAATTTAGACTGCCCTGGAGTTTTATTTTGTGGACAAAATGGTAGATCATTATGAAGGTCATGAAGAGAGTCAGGATATTCAAGATCAACTTCTAAAATATAACCATATTCTGAGTTATCTGATATATTTTGTACTCTAAAATTTTCAATATCTTTAGTGTTCATCCAATCAAATTCCCCATAAGGTAGATATTCTGACATTGCCCACCCATATAAATTGTTAGCATCTAAATACATTAAATACTCTGATGCTTTTTTCTCATCAAAGTTTTCCATATATTTATGGTTTGCCTTAGAATATCTTTTTGAGCATTGCACTAATCCACCTCGTATTCCATTTTGCATAAAGAGGTATTTTTCACTATCAGTAAATAGCTCTAACGTTACATCAGTTGTCTTAAGCATTGCATCCCAAGAGAGACCAGGTGCAGTGTAGTACTGACAAGGGTCTAAATTATAAATACTCTTACATATTTGTCTAAAGTTTTCAAAAATGTCAGTTAATAGAAGAACATCCGATCTAAGGTAGAGTTCTGTATAGTCAAGAAGGTTCTTACACTTGAAATAACTCCATACTTGTTTGGCATGTTCGTAATCGACTACACTGCATTCCTCATTACTTAAAATATTGAAAAAATTATCTCTACTTGGAAGCTGATTTTCATTAAACCTTTCCATTGAATCCATGTAAGAGTATGGGAATACACCCTTCCTCCTGATTAGATTAAATTGATTATCATTAGAAAACCGTTCTCGAACTGTTCGAAAATCATTAATGTCAAGATTTTTAGCTAAGGAATCTAAGCTAGAAGACATAAATCTTATTGAATCTAAAAACCTAATTTCAAATCCCCGATTTTTATCTATTTTAATATAAACAGATAATGAAATATAACGCTCTTTATTCAAAGGAATAACTTTTATTGTCGCATTTTTTATTGTTGACAGCTCTTTAAAGAAAAGATGCATGTCATAAGCAGAAAGATTATGGAAGATCACTGGTATAAAATTGGGATTTTTGTATTTTAAATTACACTCATTATGAGCAGCTCCTCGAAAATTACCAGTGAGATGACAGTGGTCTCTAACTTTATCATTATAAAGAAGTTTTTTACAAATGTGGCAATTTGTTGATTTATTAAAAACCTCAATATCATTTACTTTCATTAACACTTTCTCTACTTTGGAGAGATACTGATGGTAAATATCTGTTGCATCTTTGACAATTTTGTCAACAAAGACTTTAGATGCATTTTTCCCTAAATAGTATCTGTCAGATTTAATCTCCTTAAAACTACATTTAATATAATAATTAAAAGCACATGGAATGTGCTTTTGAATATTTGTTGTTTTGTAACTCACACTTTCATCTAATTTTTCCAAAATTGACTCAAAATCAGCATAGATCACGAACGGAACATCCACTTGCTTCTGATGGTTTACAAACGATATATATGCATCTTCGGGATTAGGCATCTTTGAAATCTTCTTTCCACACACATTTTTATGATTTTTGGAAACTGTCTCATCATGTGTATGGTATAAACACGTATTACAGACATAAATTTTGCTTTTATGTGAGGTAATACTGGATCGAATTAGTCTACAATAAATAAAAGAATTTTTTATTCGATTTAGAAACAAATAAGTATATACATTCGTATGTATATTTATTAATGTAAAGAAAAACTTACTTGGAAATATCATTTATGAGAACATAGTGAAACTTTTCATCGGAATGCAAAAGCAGTAAATTTATGTGGATGGTTTTTTCCTCAATCGTTATATAATATGGTCCAACGATTGACTCACCATTATACCCAAATACATTTACACTTATCTCGTTTTGTTTTTCAAACTTTTTTATTGACTTCAAAGGCATAGGAAACTCCAATCCCTTAAAATTAAGATCACATTCGCCCAGAGCAATTTTATTACTATAGATGTTAATGCTATATGAATTGCAGTTTTTTCTTTGTTTATTGCTTAAGTCTTTACGAAGTGCTGCAATTAAGCACCATTTAAAGCAAAAAACATCTTTATTTTCAATATTTATACATGCACCTTTAATATTGCTAATTCTCTTTGGTAATGGTATAAATTGGGATCCTCTTATAATGCTGACCTTGTTTACATTCACTTCTACATAATTTATTTTAGTGAGTGTCCATCCACTGTCCCTTTCCTGAAATTCACTCATTTTTGTGGATATTTCGTCTACATGTTTGTCATATGACTTACTGATATCCTCAGCAAGCGTTATTAACATCATTTTAGAAATATGCACAATTGATGCCAATTGAATTTCATCATTCACCAATTTCATATATTCACATAACAACTCCATGTTAAATTTAAATGTAGTGTGTTTGATGCCACATCTTTTTAATTCTTCAATTACAACTGCCTTAGCATCTCTAAAGAACTCCTCCGGAAACAAAATTTCGTCGTTTTCATTCACCAATCTATAGGTTTCAATTCTTCCTTTAAAATTACTTTTCCTGACAGTTAATGTTTTATTAATATTAACTGTTTGGCAATTTTTTATATGGCGATTTGTTCTTATATGCGCATTAAATGATGTTACCGGTATTAATTCATTGCACTCATTGCAATGTTTATCATTAGCACTTTGAAGAGGAGGTGATTGGATGGTAGCGTGAGTTTCTTTATGTTCAACGAGTTTTCTTGAACTCATGAAAAGTTTCTTGCAAATGGGACAGTGGAGGTTAATGTGCACCTTAAGCATTTTTTTGGAAATAGACGTATTGCATATCGAACATACTTCATAGTCGTTAGCATCAAAACTTTTAAAAGTATTTCTATGCAATTCCATATGCACCTTAAGCATTTTTGGACAGCTGAGCTTCAAAGAGCAAATTGAGCAATATACAGGAGTCATTTTTAAGTATTTTATTTAGCACTTTCTGTATTAACAAATTTTTTAAATTTAAATATAAAAATAACTTTTTTCTTTTCTTTTGAACTTTCAAAAAAGGTTTATTTTTTTGATTTTTATTGATTTTCAACTTTATCAAAAATTTTGTTTTTTACTTAAAACGTTATTTTTTCTTAATGCTGAAAAATATATCGTCACTCTGAGGAATGTTGCGGTATACTGACTAATGACAAAAATAATCTTTTCTTAATTAAATTGGAAATCTGCTTAATGTTCAAATGTAAATAAACCTAGTTTTCAGAAGTATACTCCACTAAGCCTTTTAAGAAGGGCAAGAAAACAAACTGCAATTAATGTTTTGTTTTATAAACAAATTGTACATTCTAACACGCTCAATCATGTTTATGCTTCTTAAATATAACAAAAAGATTTCTTCATCAGATTAATGTAAACAAACATGCAGACACATCGTCAGCATTTTATAACAAAATACAAATTCTTTTTAAATCTTCTTAGGAGACGTTATATTATGAAAGAAAACAAACTGCAAATAAGAATAACATAATGTCAGCATAAACGGGAACAAAATATTTCTTAATACAAAGAAGAAAACAAAACTAAATTTAAATTCTTTGACTATTGTGTTAATTCTAAAAACTGTTTTAAAAGAATCGCAAACTTGTTTTTTACTTGAGAATTATAATTTTGAACTTTTATTTTCTATTTTGTCGATTTTGACTTCGATAGTTTTGATAAAATTAAACTGCTTAGAATCACTGTTGAAATGAGATCAAATCCAAATCCTACCACAGAAATAAATTTCAATAAAATAAAATTCACCAACTGGTTCGGAACTAGGATAAGTGGTGAAAAAATAAACTTCACCTCATCAAAAAGCTTCAGAAACTTGCTAAAAAAATAAATATCAAAATTATATAAATGGTTCGGAACTAAGATAAGTTGTTAAAAACATAATTTTCACCTCATAAAAATGGTTCGGAAAATAAATAAAATGTTTCGGAACTTGCTTAAAAAATAAAAGCTTAAAATAGAGTTTACATTAAAAACTTAAAATAGAGTTTACATCAAAATACACATTTTGTTGGTATTTTCTTCACAAAATTTTTAAAATCCTTAATAAATATTCAAATCAACGCTTAAAACCCCTCAAAATACCCATTTTGCTGGTATTTTCTTCACAAAATTTTTAAAATCCTTAATAAATATTCAAATCAACGCTTAAAACCCCTCAAAATAGCCATTTTGTTGGTATTTTCTTCACAAAATTTTTAAAATCCTAAATAAATATTCAAATCAACGCTTAAATCCCCTAAAATACCCATTTTTTTGGTATTTTGTTCACAAAATTTTTAAATTTCTATTGGAAATGAAATAAATGTATGCGCCATCTAAGTCTAAAAAAAACTGAATTTCACAATCAGCGCCATCTATATGTGAAAATTACTGTTCACCTCATCTACTCGTATACCGGAAATGGTTCTGAACTTGGATAATCTATTACACCACACATTCCTTTTCGCATTATCGGAACCGGACACAGTCCAAGATCCCCATTACCTATCTACTCTTGGCAACAGAGGTCAGCAAGGTTGAGAGGAGACTGACGATAGGTTCGAGTAGGATTGAGTGTAAACTGGACTTGAAGAAATACTGGGCAGATCGTCTGCACCAATCATTCGACGGGAGGGGTATGCTTCATAGTATCATAGATAGCTGAGCCATCTAGACTGCTGACTGGTAGGGACGTTGTTAATTGTGTGCGACTTAGGATAAATGCCCTTCCTAATCGCTCGCAGACAGTGTAGAGCAGGTTGCGATGCAGTGGAGACACTGAATCACATTGTTCACGGTTGTATTAGGACTAGAAGTGATAGGAAAGCTAGACATGACGGTGTTGTGAAATAAATTGACAGGTCGTTGAGGAGAAAAGGGTTTAGTACCGTGGTAGAGTGCCGGACATTGACTTTAGCATCAAAATTGCCGGTAAGTCTTGGCTATCTAAGGGTAGTCAAATTTTTCGGATCGGTTAGCGGATGCCGAAGATATACGCAGATAAATTTTCGGTATTTTATTTTTTATTTCGGTGCGGTTTTTTGTTTTGGCGGCGTTCGTTTTTCGATAACGGTGGCGTCAGATTTTCTTCATCGATACTGCGTTTACACGGGGTATTTTTTGTACTGCGTCTTGACGAGCAATAGTTTTTGTCGCGACATCGCTGACTAATGACATTTCTGTCTGAGTGCGGTTCACTCGTGGCAATTGATATTTTGGACTTTTGGCTATTTCTTTTTGGTTTTTCTCTGATTTTACGGTTCGGTTTCAGTTGTTTGGTGTTTTTGAATACCTGGTTGACGATTTGGCAGTTTTTTGGTGCGATTCTTTTTGGGTTCTTGGTGTTAATTGTTGATTGGTGATGCCTCCGGGCAAAAGGAAGCCGAGGGGTAACGCATCAGACGTCACCACTGATGATGTGAGAAGGGCGCCGCCTGTCAGTGTGGCGGATTTTCGGCGAGTGCTGAGGATGGAGGTTCAGCGACCTCGAAGAAGTTTAAGCCTGGTTCCCCGCAGGCTAAGCGTGCTGCTGCTGCTGCTGCTATGGCGGCTGCTGCTGTTGCTGCTGGTGCTCCCAAGGCTGTTGCTGGTGCTACTGCAGGCGTTGCGGGTGGAGCTGTAGGTGACGATGAGGTGATGGTGATAAATACTGACGCGTCATCTGCTGTGTACGGTTGCCGTAGGTAGAGGAACAACAAGAAGGTTGAAGGTATGGTAGCTGCCGATGTCGAGATACAAGGGATGAAGGAGATTAAGAGAGGTCTAACGGCGGTGGTTGTTAAGAAGGGCGTGTCGACTAGGCTGGCGAGCGAAGTGCTGGAGTTCGCGGCACAATACGAGGAGGTGTTGATTCGACTCATCGCCGAAAATGAACGACTGAGGGGACGATTGGATGTTGGTGCGGTAGGTGGGCCCTCGAAAGTGTCCTTGGCTGATGCAGCACCCGTATTGGCGGTGCCGAAGGAGCCTGATGTCCCTGTGGCTGCTCCCAAGTTGCCATACGCGACGAAGCCGGTGGAGACGTGGGCTGTGATGGTGAAAGGGAAAGGTGTCCCTGTTACGTCGAAGGAGGTGGTGAGCAAGGTGGCGGAGCAGGTGGGTCCAACGCTGGGTGTACGAGTGTACGAGGTACAGCCAACGCGGGATGGTGGTGCAGTAATCCGCACTCCCTCCGTAGCTGAACTGAGGAAGTTCGTCGAGAACAGCAAGTTTGAGGAGGTAGGACTCCAGGTGTCTGCGACCAGTTAATTGGGTCCTAAGATGACCGTGCAGCGTGTGCACGCGGAGATCACCCCGGATGAGTTTATGCAGGAGTTGTATTAGCTGATGATAGTATAGATTTTACTGTAGTTAGTTCGACTGAATTAGTTGTTTGCATCTCTGCTGAAGGTTCTTTTGGTGGGGTATTTCTTTGTAGTTTATGTTGCAGATTTAGCGGGCCCTTAGGTTATATTGAATCAGTGCTGCCCCTTGCGGGTGGATTCCCATTGCAGGTATCTCCTAGAGATATTTGCATTGAGACCTACGCAATGTTAACACGTGCAGCCTGCAGATAACAAGCTTAAGTTTTTTAATGCTACGTTTCCTCCTTAGCCCGGGCTGGGGTAGTACGTGGCCCGTCGTAAGGGCAGGTCGCTTTTCCAGTCGGGGGAAAAGCGGGTGTGAGAGGCGGGAACGTTCGTAAAAAAAGAAGATAGGTAAGTTGTCGCAATTCAGGAGGAATTCTTCGGATATGTCTTCAATTCGACGACAAGCGCCTACATCCTACCTCCTCGTGGTACCTACCGGAAACATCTGGAACTTTCTGGATGGCTAAAGGACAGCTCTTTCGATCCTAATACGATTGGCACTACAAATGAAAATAATGACAATTTAATGATCCCGCGTCGAGCTTCTGCTCGGCGTAACCAATCCGCCTACCAACACATTGAACCTTCAAGAGCGAAGTGTTCCGAACATAGTTTTTTTTTTTTTTTTTTTTTTTGTTTAAGTTTTTATTTAAAACGATACTTCATTCTGTTCAAACTAGTTGAACATATGTAAATATACCTGCTTCATGTACGTTGGTCATATTCAAGGACATTCCTTGAAAAATATAAATAAAAACACACAAATAGAAATACTAACATCTGCCGTAATGATGTTGGTATTTCCAATCGTTGTAGGAGGTAATTTTGGGTTATTTTTAAATGAGTACTGATAAGCCATACGCATGTGCGTTGGTCTTCGGCACAATGTATGTAAAACAACCCTCATTATTTCTAAACATTAGTTTAAGATTTGGAAAATTAGTTCTTAAGGTTATATTTTAAATAAAATAATCAGTGTCTTACAAACATTCATCGACAATTGTTTAATTTATTACAACAAATTGTACATGGTCCTTCGACAAAAAATTGAACCAATAATAAAAAAATATATATAATTTTTAAATTAAAGTTGGAAAAATATAAAAGCGTTTATCTCGGCTTAAATAAACAGAGATAAAATTAAAAAATTAATTAACAAATTCATTTGTTATACAAAGAATTTTAAATAAAGCGTTTATCTCGGCTTAAACAGAGATAATAAAAAATTTATACATATACATAAAAAAACAACAACAAATAACCACCAGTATGGCAAATATTCCCAAAATTTTGGAACGTCAAAAAGTGATCGGTGACGAAATTGTATGTATTCTGACAAGTTTGAGCGAACGACCAGTTCGTCAACCAAAACTGTACGATTTCCAAAAACGTCTGTTGAAACTCGAAGCTGAATTTAAAACAAACGATGGAGTTTTGGAACAGCATGCAAATAAGTCCGAAGATTATTTCGTACAAGAATATTTTAAAAATATTACGAAAATAATGAACGAAGTAAAAGAAACCATCACAAAATATGAAAAAGCAAATGAAATGTCGGCGATTGATAAGGGAACAAAACATTCTGCACCGGAAAAAACAGAAGACGATGACGGAGTTTTTAAGATGTCAAACTCTGTCAAAGAACTTTGCGAGGATATAATCTCAAATATGGAAACTTTAACAATAGGAAGTATATCAATAAAAAAAATGCAGTTAGAAGCTAAATATCAGCGCATGCTAAAAGAAATGAAGGAATCGTCTTATCTGCTTCTAAACATTTCACAACAGTAAAAAGGACTTCCATTAAAACTTCATCATGGGAGTTGGATTATGAAATGGTAAAGAATAAATCGTTTAAACTCTTCGACAAGGTTATAGTAAACAACTTCATGCAAATAGAGCAGCTACAGAAGGATGTCGAATTAATGAAAACAAAACATACCAAACTTAAGGAGCTGAATTTCCATAATACATCTGGGCCCGCATCATTTATTTTAATATTAATAGTCTTGATAATTATTTTTATAATTTATATTAGATTAAGATGTAATAAAGCCACGACAGTCAAGTTAGATTTTTCTCCGCCGGCGTCTTTTAGCGCCCGGCAGAATGTTCAAACTAGTTGAACATATGTAAATATACCTGCTTCATGTACGTTGTTCATATTCAAGGACATTCCTTGAAAAATATAAATAAAAACACACAAATAGAAATACCAACATCTGCCGTAATGATGTTGGTATTTCCAATCGTTGTAGGAGGTAATTTTGGGTTATTTTTAAATGTGTACTGATAAGCCATACGCATGTGCGTTGGTCTTCGGCACAATGTATGTAAAACAACCCTCATTATTTCAACACATTAGTTTAAGATTTGGAAAATTAGTTCTTGTGTACTGATAAGCCATACGCATGTGCGTTGGTCTTCGGCACAATGTATGTAAAACAACCCTCATTATTTCTACACATTAGTTTAAGATTTGGAAAATTAGTTCTTAAGGTTATATCTATATATATAAAAGAAAGTCGTGTTAGTTACACCACTTATAACTCAAGAACGGCAGAACAGATTTGGCTGAAAATTGGTAGGGAGGTAGCTTAGAGCCAGGAGACGGACATAGGATACTTTTGCTCCGCCCACTTTTACGCCCACTTTTTCTATTAAGCGCATAAATTGAGAACGGCTTGACCGATTTGGACGATTTTTTCTTTAAAATGATCGCCATGGTCCAACTTAGGGTTTTACGGAAAGAAAATTTTGCCCCGCCCACTTTTACGCCCACTTTTTTCGATTTACCTAAAATCAAAAAACTGCTCCATCGATTTGACTAATTTATCTTTCAAATGTTCGTATTAATCCATTTTAAGTTTTCATCGATAGAAAAAGTTACCACGCCTACTTTTACGCCCACTTTTTCTATTAAGCGCATAACTGGAGAACGACTTGACCGATTTGGACGATTTTTTCTTCAAAATGATCGCCATGGTTTAACTTAGGTTTTTACGGAAAGAAAATTTTGCCTCGCCCGCTTTTTCCGATTTACCTAAAATCAGAAAACGGCTCTTTCACCAAATAAAAAAAAAACAAAAAACATTGTTTATGCGCTGGCCTTAAGATGAAGTAATAAATAAATATAATTTCCAATTTGCCTTAAATACATGCGTTTCTTTTTTGATTGAGCCCATATCTACACCCTATGTAAGTTATTTTGTAAAAAAAACTTAATGATACACAGAGCGAAAAAAAACGTTAAAAAACTGTCAACCAGTGGTAATAAATTGATAACAAACTGTTGTCAATATTTCGACAACATTTGTTGTTAAATTTTAAACAAAATGTTGTCAAATTGGGCCGTTAGATAAAAAACGTACCATTGTTGTCAAATTGATAACACCCTGTTGTCAAATAGGTATCGCCCTGTTGTCATTATTAACAGCGTATACAAGTTATCCCACAATCAACTTTGGTATTCGAAAGTAAAAAGTGAAAAGTTTCAGTGCTGTGATTAAATTAATAAATAAAAATTTAATAAATAAAATAAAAAAAATTTCTAAAATTTGTTTTTGTTTTCAATTTAATTTTCTATGCGAACGTTAACGTGTGACATCGTGGGCCTGGCTGTAAAAGTGTGAATTTTTTATGTATTTTTTTATAAGTATATTATTTAATGTGAAATAAATTAATAAATTTACATTATTCCATTTTTTTACTTGGGTTCAGAATGGGTTATTAAGTACATACTACAATCAGAACAATGTGTTATCGAAAGGACAACCGAATGTTGTCAATATATTAACGGTGTGTTGTCAAAAATGACAACAGCATGTTGTCGGTATGGTACCATTATGGTGATAATATATAACCAATTTGATGTCATATTGAGAACAAATGGTGACAAACTGACAACGAGGTGGTTAAAAAACATTGATACCATCCGTTATCAAATTGAACACAAACGTAGTTGGCTCACTTTTGACAACGGATGGTGTCAATTTTGGTATTTTTATACCGGATTTTTCCCTCTGTGTAGGTATTCCATGGATTTTTATTTTAAAGGCCGTAAATTTCGTTAAATGTTTAATTTAAATCGTGTGGTAATACAACACTACTGTTTGCTTAGGGTCAGCAACGTGGACCGGGTCAGCTATCTATATATATAAAAGAAAGTCGTGTTAGTTACAAAGTTCGCCCCCACACAGAGGGAAAAATCCGGTATAAAAATACCAAAATTGACACCATCCGTTGTCAAAAGTGAGCCAACTACGTTTGTGTTCAATTTGATAACGGATGGTATCAATGTTTTTTAACCACCTCGTTGTCAGTTTGTCACCATTTGTTCTCAATATGACATCAAATTGGTTATATATTATCACCATAATGGTACCATACCGACAACATGCTGTTGTCATTTTTGACAACACACCGTTAATATATTGACAACATTCGGTTGTCCTTTCGATAACACATTGTTCTGATTGTAGTATGTACTTAATAACCCATTCTGAACCCAAGTAAAAAAATGGAATAATGTAAATTTATTAATTTATTTCACATTAAATAATAAACTTATAAAAAAATACATAAAAAATTCACACTTTTACAGCCAGGCCCACGATGTCACACGTTAACGTTCGCATAGAAAATTAAATTGAAAACAAAAACAAATTTTAGAAATTTTTTTTATTTTATTTATTAAATTTTTATTTATTAATTTAATCACAGCACTGAAACTTTTCACTTTTTACTTTCGAATACCAAAGTTTATTGTGGGATAACTTGTATACGCTGTTAATAATGACAACAGGGCGATACCTATTTGACAACAGGGTGTTATCAATTTGACAACAATGGTACGTTTTTTATCTAACGGCCCAATTTGACAACATTTTGTTTAAAATTTAACAACAAATGTTGTCGAAATATTGACAACAGTTTGTTATCAATTTATTACCACTGGTTGACAGTTTTTTAACGTTTTTTTTCGCTCTGTGCATGTGCTGTCATCTGCTTACAGATAATAAGCGGTACCCGTGCGACGCCGGGGCGGGTACACTAGTTTTAAATAAAATAATCAGTGTCTTACAAACATTCATCGACAATTGTTTAATTTATTACAACAAATTGTACACATTCTTAATGCTAAAAACCTGCTAAGCCACATGGCTTGTCTGCAGGTAATTAATAATAATAAGAAAGTGTTTTAATAAATATGCTTCATTGCGAGTTTAAAAAATAATTTTTATAAATTCTCTTTCTATTCGCCTCATTTGTGATATTTCTCAGGTTGGTTGGCAGTTCATTGAGGATTGTGGGTAAGATGACATCTAACGTTCGATCTCCATAGCTATTTTTTGTGCTAGTAGTCTGGTGTTGTACGAATGATCGATTCTTTCAAGAGAACTGTAGTCTTTTAGTTCCGTTAGGACTGTTAATCGATATATGCTTTTTATATTTAATATTTTCAGATGATATGGTGGGCTTCTATAATGGTAGTTGTTGTGATTGTTTTCTAGATTAGTGCCTACAATTAATTGTGGATTGGTGATATTTCCGCTGTTGTTGCTGGTTGTATTGTTGTTGTTTCTGCTTATGTTGTTGTTGTTTGAGTTGATCGTGTTGGTGCTGTTGACATTGGTGATATTGTTGTTCGTGCTGTTGGTGTTAATGCTGTTGTCGTTGTTGATGTTTTGATTGGTGATGTTGTTGTTAGTGCTGTTGTTGTTGATGCTACTGCTGTTGATACTGTTATTGCTATTATTGTTGGTTGTGTTGTTGTTTATGCTAGTGTTGTCGTTGTTGTTGTTGTTTATGTTATTGTTGATGATGTTGTTTGATTCAGTGCTGTTGGTGATGATATTGTTATTGATGTTATTTGGTTCAGTGTTGTTATAATGCCTATTATTCTGATTTATCCTTAAGATTCTTAGGACACGATTTTGAGTTTGTTGTAGCATTTTACAGTGGGATGAGTTTCCCCAAGCCGATATGCCATGCCTTATGTACGATTCCGCTTACGCAAAGTATGCCTGGCGGAGTACACTGTACGGTGTAGAGTAGCTCAGATGGTATAAGGAAAAGGCAGCTTTACGTAGTTTCTTTTGTAATTCTATTATATGTATTTTCCACTTGAAGGTATCTTCTATATGTACCCCTAAGTATTCGTAGCGATTCACTAGTTCAATTGTTGTGCTACAAGCATCGTTGCTGTCCTCATTTGTTTTGTTATGTATGCACTCTATATTATGGTATTTTAATTTAATATTAGATTTACTCATGTTTGGTTGTCTAATGTGCATAACTTTAGTTTTCGAGGCGTTTATCACTAATCCATTATCATGGCACCATTTACATATTGTATCGAGTTGGTTTTGCATTGTTTTGGTGGCGATCTCAATGTTTTTGTTGGTCACAATGATTGCTGTATCATCAGCATAGGCGTAAGAATGGCACTCGTTGAGAGTGTTCAGCATTTCGTTTGAATACATAAGATATAGCAGCGGCCCGAGTTTAGATCCTTGTGGAACTCCTTGACTGGTTTCGACTTCTTCACTAATTTTGTTATTGAGTTTGACTCTGTAAGTTCTGAGATTAAGATAATCTTTGAACCATAACAAAACACGATCTCTGATACCGTTTCTTTCAAGAATTTCCAGAAGTTTGGAATGTGATAAGGTGTCGAATGCCTTACTAAAATCTATGAATAAAACTAGGCAATGCTCAACCCTACTTATTGCAGTATTTATAGTATTTGCGAATTTTCCTAATAATTGGTTAATGTTTTTATCTTTTTGAAAACCGTATTGATTAATGATTATTATTTTGTATTTTTTAAGAAAATTATTCAGTCTCGTTACAATAATCTCCTCTAAAACCTTTTCGATCACCGGTAATATTGATATAGGTCTATAGTTATTCACATTATCTTTCTCTTTGCTTTTGTATATCGGTCTTATTAAGGATGTTTTTAATTTTTTTGGTATAGTTGATGAAAAGATACTTTGATTTATTAAAGAAGTTATTATTGGTGTAAAAATTGAAGCATTGTTTTTTATGTCTATGGGTCTGATTCCATCATAACCTGCACTTTTTCTCACATTAAGTTTTGTTAATATGTTGAATATTTCTTCTTGTGTTGCATGTTCAATATACATTGAATTTGGTAAAATTATTTCACGATTAAAATTGCTTGTTTCTACGTTACAAGTGTGAATTAATTTTAAAACATTTGCATTAAAGTTTAAGGCAAACTTTTTCAATATAGTTTCATCATTTTGATTTCTAAAGTTTTTTAAAATTCTTCCATCAATATTTTGAACTGTTTTACCCTTTATCTCGTTAATTAGTTGCCAAGTCTTGCGAGGGTTATTTCTATTTTCAACAAACTTTAGGCGATAGTAATTATTTTTTGAGTATACAATTATTTTATTTAATTTATTTCTATATTGTTTATATTCTTTTTCATAATTTTTATTTCTTTTATTGTTTTTCCACTTTTTAAAAAGTTTATCCCAATATTCGCAGCATTTAACTAACTCATCATTAATCCATGGATTAGTAGTTCTTTTTTAATTGGTTTTTTGTTCACTTTTGATTTTTCGTAAATTTCATTAAATTTATTAATAATATTATTATAGAAATCATTTATATCGTTTAGATTTATTAAATTGTTCCAATTGGTTGTTTTATTATTTTATTAATTTTAAAAGTACTTAAGTGTGTCTCTTCACTAAAACAGTTTGGCAATCTCTGTTGGTTTATTTTTAGGTTTGATGCAATGTGTTCGATACAACAAAATATTGTGAAATGATCTGATATAGTTGTTTTGATTATAGATGTGCTAACAATCGTTTGAGGTTGAGTAGATTTAACGAGGCAATGGTCAATGCATGTTTGTGTGTTTTTGTTTACATCAACACGCGTTGGTTCATTTATCAATATATGCATCCCGTTTGATGAACACATGTCGATATAATTTGTTGTTGTATTATTATCAAGCAAAATAACAATGTTTATGTCACCCACGATTACTACATCTTGTTTTGTTCGAATTTGTTTGATCACTTGTTCCAATTCTATTATAAACCGGTTTTTGTTTAATTTTGGTTGTCGATATATTGCAAGAAGGGAAAGAGGTTGTTTGTTTATTTCTATTTCTAGTTGTATGAGCTCGAAGTAGACCGTGTTTATTATTCTTTGCGTGTAATATATATTTTCTCTTTTATATATCACTATCCCACCGCCTTTTCCCACACTTCTGTTTAAAAATGTAGAGTTGAAACCGTGGATATTATAAAAACGATTTTCCTCATCTGTTATATTTGTTTCGATGAGAACTATAATTTGTATTTTTTCTATAATACTATTTATTGTTGTTAAAAATTGTTGAAAATTTTTTGTTATTGAGCGAATGTTCATGCATATTAAAGTAAAGGGATAACTTAGATGTTTTTTTTCAATTTGGCTAAAATTATCAACATTTAAAGTTTGTATTGTGTTCATTTTTGATGTATTTATACGAGTATGTATTTTGTTTTTAGATTTCGTTGTTTATAAGTTCAATATCCGCATTGTTATTAATCATTATTAAGGGTGAGGTTTCATTTTTTTTTGCACATATCATGCCACTGCGAACCCATACAAACTTCCACCCACATTCTTTAGCTTTGGTTTTAGCAGACCATAGCAAACGTCTATTGAAAGCCGTAAGGTGATCTTTAATGTAGATAAATTTGTTTTCCTTGTTATCTCTGTTAACAATGCTTGCATCGATTCTATGTCGTTGGATTTTGCTCATGAATTCTTTTTTTATACCCTCCACCACAATTAGTTGTGAAAACACGCTCACTTTCGAAAAACTCAAAAGAAATAAACAAACTTGGTGTCAAATTGCTTGTAGTTATCCTAAGCAGTTTGGGATTGAAATCCAGCAAAATCGGTTCAATAGGATCTGA
This sequence comes from Pollenia angustigena, assembly GCA_930367215.1. Taxonomy (NCBI): domain Eukaryota; kingdom Metazoa; phylum Arthropoda; class Insecta; order Diptera; family Polleniidae; genus Pollenia; species Pollenia angustigena. Next base: position 124,022,850 of record OV884058.1, read on the forward strand.
GCTATGAATCAAAAAATGAAAAAAACAACAACTTACAAAAGATGTTGTCAATTAAGTGTTTTTTTAGGCCGTGCACTGCCTGTTTATTATCAAAAAGTAATTTCAATTTTTGGGAATACAAAATTTTAATTTCAAAAGATTTCGTTATTCGTGCTTAATTCCCAGTTTTTATTATTGATAAAAACACTTGAAATTTATTGTTGATGGGATAAGCTATTCCTATGCATTTCACTGGTTGCTTAGGCCAGATCATCAGGAAACTTCATCCATAAAGGTTTTAGACAAACTAAAGATATTAAACCAAATAAAACTGTTAAACGTATAAGAATTATAGCAACAGTTCTACTTGTAACAATATCAAAGTTTAAACAAAACACATCAACAATAAACAACAGTGGGTTCATCTCATCTTACATTTCCCCACTACAATTAGTTGAAATTCTCTCAACATTAATTGTAGTTGTAAGTAGGTTAAGAAAAACAAAATGAAAAAAACAACAACTTACAAAAGATGTTGTCAATTAAGTGTTTTTTAGGCCGTGCACTGCCTGTTTATTATCAAAAAGTAATTTCAATTTTTGGGAATACAAAATTTTAATTTCAAAAGATTTCGTTATTCGTGCTTAATTCCCAGTTTTTATTATTGATAAAAACACTTGAAATTTATTGTTGATGGGATAAGCTATTCCTATGCATTTCACTGGTTGCTTAGGCCAGATCATCAGGAAACTTCATCCATAAAGGTTTTAGACAAACTAAAGATATTAAACCAAACGTATAAGAATTATAGCAACAGTTCTACTTGCATAGGAATAGCTTATCCCATCAACAATAAATTTCAAGTGTTTTTATCAATAATAAAAACTGGGAATTAAGCACGAATAACGAAATCTTTTGAATATTGTTCAATATTAAAAAAATTATTTGACTTTCTTTAACCCTGCTGTAAGGTTTGGACCATTTTGGTAAAAATTTTTTTTATTTTTTATTTAAATTTGCAATGGATTACATTATCAACATTAATCGTTAGCTTATGAATTTTTTTCTATTTTAATGCGTTTATTAAGTTTTTAGCTCTCTAGGATTTAACCGAACAGAAAAAAATTGAAAAATACAAATCTAAGGTTACCTGTTAGGTTAGGTACATGAGTAAAAGTAAGTAAAAATAATTATGGCGCATTGTTATTGTCGCAGGAGGATGAACAAATTGTTTTCCGATTCAATTTGCATACAAATCTATTGTATATAGTGCATTTGGCATCATTTTTAAGTTCACAGTTATTACAAATTCCCCTTTTCCCAGAAGCTAATATTTTATTCCACTACACTAATAGAAAAGGCGTCATAACGCTGATGTATTTTGACATCAGTACTATGACAAGTGTTTACGTTTTTGACCCCATGACGCTTTTCATCATGGTGATGTCCACCATAACACAACTTGGCCAAAGTGTCATCAGGGTCAAAATTAAATTATGTCATCAATGGGATGAAACATGTCCTCAGTGCGATGACGCAGTAACATTGGAGAAAGGACACATTAGCATCAATTTAATGACAGTTTGTCATTAAGTAAAAGTTATTGGAATTGACTTAAGTCAAAGTGAGAGAATATTATTATTTACTTATCCATTACATATGTTCGTTTCACGTTTGTTGAATTACGACATTTGTTTAGAGCAGAACTCTCAATAATAAGACACCAGCACCATGCCCCATATGGTTTTTCGTAATAATTTTACTTTAAAAATTTGATGTATTTACCTAAATAATTTAAAAAAATTTAATATAGGAATTTTTGCTTTTTATAATACATTGTAATCATGAAAATAATGTTACTAATATACAAAATGTGGCATCGATTTGATGTCACTATAGTCATAAAATAGATGACACGTAAAAAATTGCAAAATTGTACAAAGCCGTTAGTTATTTGATTGATCTTACTTTTTGCATCATTGATGCCATTTGTAGTAACATTGATGTCACAATTCTGATGTTAGGGCATCATCAATATGCAGGTGCATTTTCTATCAGTGTACTTGCAGATGGTAAACACTTTGATGACGAAGCTTGTTGTTGAGTCAAAAGCTCTGCTGCAAATCTACTTTTAGGTTAGATTGTCTTTTTCAACATCTGTTCTTCTTATAATAGACACCTTGCTTGCTGACGTAATATCCACTATATTTGGAAAGACAACAATTGGTCATTGATTTGTTTTTCTTTTATTGTTGAAGTAGCTAATCATTTAATCAGCTCATCAAAAGTGAAATTTTCATGATATTTATAAAACATTGGAAGAAGAGCTTCACAATTGTCCCATAATGTATGAATAGGAGCAAACTTGTCACTACTTTTGTTTTTTTTTTTCTATTGATAACGTTGTAACGATTTCACTGTGCAATGCAGACTACCTATTATACCGGCTTTGCTCGTCGTTGGGGTGTGTTCTTGTCCCTTGTAAAATTATGATAACTCGCTACTAGGAATTTTGCTTTAGGTAGCTTAACTCAAACTAGTGATATTATTTAGTAAAGTTACGGAATATTGTTGATGATAAATCGGGAATGGTTTAAGGTGTAACGCCCCATGCCTATTCTAACCCACCCTCCTTACTGGCAAAATAACAAAATTTAAATGCCAGCCCATAAAATAGCATCAAATATTTTAATTAAAGATTATTTATATGTAAAACTTAAGATTTAATATTAAAATTATTTATTAAAAAAAAAAAAGATTAAATTAAGAAATTCAGATTAATTTTCAAGAATTAGGATTTTAGTTAAGTCAAATTATATCGAACAAGAATAAAGTTTCCCTTATATTTAGGATATTAAAAGTTAAGTTACAAATATTTATACAAACCTAAATAGTTTAGTAATATGTAAAAAGTATTTTAATTTGCCAATTTTATTATTATTTTTTTGTTTTTTTCTCAAATGTGTTTATTTGATATTAAAGCACATAAGCTGGTCACCTCAATTATTCCCCAATATGAAATCAAACCTTTTCTCCTTGTTAACTTATTTCTTGATTGTTGATAATTAATGGAATTGATCGATGGTACAATTTTCCAACATCACACAAAAATTTAGAAAACCGGCATAATCTAGCCCTTCATACTCGAATCCAGAATATAATTTATATTCAAAAACCCAAAGGATATTAATTTTGCTCCCAATCTCAAAGTTAATTAAGTATTTTGATATACACAAAAGTGGATTTTTCGAAATTTTTCCATTAGTTTTTCAACTTAGTTCAGCCATATTTATTCGATTAGCTTTTTTTTAAGTAGACACCGCATAACGTGTTCCTGGTGGTAGGACGTGGTAAAGGAATTCATTCATTGCATTTTGTTTTTCGTAATGTTAGATGCATCGATACCACAATATTCTTCACCATTTTCTAATTTCTATTCACATGTATCATCAATACCATCTTCACTTTGCATATTTCCATCTACTATGGAAGAAGTTTTGTAATATGCCAGCAAAAGCAGTGCTGTGCAAATGTTATTTTCTCCTTGAGAAAGTAAGAAGACAAAAAGCTTTTCACAAACTGGAGAAAGACTCATACTGGTTGTACACATATCTGTAAAAAAATAGTAAATCCCCGAAATAGAACAATATGGCTGACTTGCAAAACGTCAAATGCTTTGTATAAGAACAAAGTATAATGTTTCATTACGCCGCAGTACAAATTTCGGTACGTTGTACATGTGCATCGTTAAAATACAGTAGTAAAACTGTATAGAAACTTTGTATTAGTACGTTTTAGAAGTCAGCCTATATGCAACAAAATATATTCAATGTAAAACAAAAGAATTTGTAATTCCCAAAAATTATTATTTTGTCGAAAAATTATTTCAAAATTCTGGGCAAATGAGGGTTACATCCTATTACCTATGAAAAATACAACGTGGACCAAAATGGTGCCTGAACTTAGATTTGTTATTTTTTTTTTTTAATCTGGTTAATGTTTCTAATTGATTCACAGTTTGTTTTTCCTTCGCGTGTATAAAAACACAAATATAATTTAAGGATATTTCAAAGGAAATTAATTTTCACAGTATAATCTTAGTTTCGCTCTGTTTTTAAGAATACGAATTCCCAAGCTTGCACATTTTTCCATTCATAATGCCTGTTATTATTTGTTAATTTTCAAAGAAAGATACACAGATTTTTAGTATTGAAAATTTTCTGCATTTTCCTCTCTAAACAATATTTTGTAAAATAAATGCAGTAAATTCTAAAATCTAAAATGCCAAACAAAATTAGCTGCTATAAATTAAAATCAAAAATCATTAATATTTCCATTGTCAATATTCATAAAATTTATGCATTGTAAATATGGAATAAATTTGCTAAATACGTTATTGGGTTGGAGAAAAAGTAAAAGTTAACTCCCGTTAGTGTAAAATTAATAAGTAGAAATTTTAGTAGATTTATAATGAAAGAACATGGGTAATTTCATGTCAAAACGACCAAGAGTGGGAAACAACCCCTTTCGATTTTAATGAAATTTGGTGAGAAGGTTTCTTTTATATTATACGGAACATAATGAACGAAAAAAAAAATTAAAAATTTTTTTTTCAAAAGTTATGTCATATTCAAAATGTCATAACTTCGCCGAATTAGCCGAATTCAATATCTCAAAAACTACTTGACATACGAAGATGATTTTAATGTCATTTGAAAGAGCCATCAGGTGTTAAACGGCAGTAGAAGAAGAAAACAATAAAAAAGCCAACTGTCAATGCATTTATCGTCAAATACGTAATATTATAGTGGTAAGTAACCAAATTTTTAATATTTTTAATTAGGCTTAAGTTCATGAAGTTTAATTTTTCATTAAATTATTTTTATGAAGAAAGGAATTATACAACATGAAAATTAATTAAAATTGTTATTGATAATCTTTCCATAATCTTTCATTCTTGACGTGGCTGGGGCTCGAACCCCGGCCGGCAGGTAACCATGACATGTTTCGCTTGCAACCACTCAATCTCCTCAGATGGATTTGCCGTCTTACACTCGCAGCCATCGACGACTGCTGACAGCAATAGTCAAACATCAATCCTTAAACCAAATTGTATTTTTACATTTGGTAGATCGAAATTTGCTTTATCGAATGATTATCCATCTTAATCGATTTTACATGTTTTTTCCTTACTTCTGTTTTTTCGTACTTTTGTCAAGAATTTTTCTTGAAGTCCAAGTACATTTTTTGTTTTTTCATTTTGTCTTTTTCTTTTCTGTTGACCTTTCTTTTTTTTCTTAGGTAAGTAACTTTTAATCAATAGTCCGTCATTTCGTGAACGTGTTTATTAAATGTAATTATTGATGAAATTATTTTTTACGACAAGAAATAATAAAGTAGCCCCAAATATTTTACTATTGACAAAGTCAGTTCGCATTTAAACTGGCCGCTGTATAAGCAAGTTGCTCATTTATTTGAAATCGTCATTTCGTGAACGTTTCCGTATATTATGACACGTTCCCGAAATGACTGTTGCGATCTCGGAACGATAGTTATTGTTTCCTAGGGCGACTCCCTGACAATTTTTTATGGATAAGACGACTGAACAACAGAAGGAGCTTAAATGGCAACATCTCTTCGTCAGCAGAATAAACCAAAAAAAAAATGGAAAATATTATTATTTTGATGATTTTTTTTTTGTTTTGTATTTTTTTAATATTCTTTTGCTAACTTTTCTTCAAAATAAATAACTTTAATATTTAAACCGTTGCTTACAATTCAAATATTTCCTTACTTATACCTTATGATATCAATATCATCATTTCGGTAACAGTTTTGTCATTCCGGGAACGATTGATCATTTCCGGGAACATTAATATTTTTTAATAAAATACGCATAAATTGAGCTTTTTTTTACAAAATACATAGTTTATTTTATAACAGAACTTTTATTCTGTTGACATAACGTTAATTCGATCATAAGAGTTTTGAATATTTTGATTTTTAATTAGTATTGTGGTTATTTTGTTGAACTATTTATGGTTCTTAATCCAAATTTTTAATATTTCTTCAATTAGGCTTAAGTTCATCAAATTTAATTTTCATTAAATTATTTTCATGAAGAAAGAAATTTTACAACATGAAATTAATTAAAATTTACCGATAATTTTTCATTCACGACTGAAGCTGGGCTCGAACCCAGGCGTTTTTTACGGACAGGTTACCCTGACATGTTTCGATTGCAACCACTCAATCTCCTCAGATGGATTTGCCGTCTTACACTCGCAGCCATCGACGACTGCTGACGTCAATAGTCAAACATCAATCCTTTAACCAAATTGTATTTAACATTTGGTAGATCGAAATTTGCTCTGAATGATTATCCATTCTAATTTTTTCCACATGTTCCTCCTTACTTCTAAAATTTTATGCACGATAACAGCAACTTTTTTAATTTTTTGGCGCATTTTGCTTGAAAAGGATTTTGTATGTATTGTTTTTACTTATGTTTATATAATATAGATTCATAATAAGCCCGTGTTATTAAACGATGCTTAAATTATGTACTTTGTTTTGTTTTTGTTAATTTAATCATACTTAGAAACACGTTCCCGAAATGATGATTTTCTGAAAGATATTCACTAAAAAGCAGTTTTATAAAAAAAGTTTAGAATTGTGTGCGCTGCCCTGTCAAGGTTTATTAATATAAAAATTTTGTAAAAGTATAAACTAAGAGCCATCATTATAGCCTAAAATTTTTTCTGGCATAAAATCAATCTTGAAATTTACAACCTTGGTGATTTTGAGCCATATATGAACGAAAAAAAATTAAAATTTTTTTTTTCAAAAGCTATGTCATATTGAAAATTTCATAATTTCGCCGAATTAGCCGAATGTGTTGAGCTTATTTATTCAATATGGGCTTTTCCTGGGGTCACGAACGTACGTTCGTACGCTTTTGATGTACAAAAAATATAGAAAACAAAACTTTTCCTAGCATTTTTTTTTCGATTCGATAGCATTTGGGTAGCTCTATGTTTAGTGCAAAAGATGGATTTCATCGAGTTTAAGTTTTCTTAATAAGAGTTATAAACGTGTGGTCACGAACGTACGCAAAATAGAAGTCAAGTTTGGCTGAAAGTAGTGAAATGTAAAAATCTGCGCAATGGAACGGAATATTCAAAAGTGATTAATTTATGTTAAAAGTGTATTAATGTAGGTCTCAATCTGGTATTTACAAAATAAAATATCTCGATTTGTTTTTTTATTATTATGACCACGCATTATCCCATAAATGTCTTCAAATTTCCTTAACAAAAAAACTTAATACTCCTTTTACAATTGATTGTAATGGAGAGATTATGAAGATTATTAAATTTAAAATGTCTGTAAGGATTATCATCCATAGACAAAAATAAATAAATAAATAAAGAGTGTAAACATAACATATTTCTTGCATGTAAAATAAGTATATAAAAATGTCTTTAGAAGTAGAAAATACAGAAAAATATAAAATTTTCCAGTTTCCAGCCAATTTTCTCAAGTTAAACATTTCTTTTATAATAACGAAGACCTTTTTGTAATAATAAACAATAAAAGACGATGATAATCAACATTTTATTTTTTTATCCTGGTAGACCATTCTGGGGAAATGCCCATATCTCAAAAACTACTTGACATACGAAGATGATTTTAATGTCATCTGAAAGAGACTACTTGGGGCTATAAACCATGTATTGAAAAATGTAATAGATGTCTGCAAAATTTAAATTTTAAAAACGGACTAAGTCAAAAACTTATTTTTTTATTTGGCGGATTTTTTTTTATATAATACTCATGAAACTTTGGAGGAAATAACCTTTAAAAAAATAATCTTAAAATAGAATTTTAATATTGTAATTTTGAGCAATAAGTAAGTACTAGGGTATTCATTTAATCGGGCTTTTACTTTAATCGGTTAATCGCTCGATTAATTAATCGAGGTTTTGGTTTAATCGGTTAATAATCGGATAATTTTGTTATTGATCGGTTAACCGATTAATAAAGTTTTTTTTATAAAAAAGGTAATTTGAATGAATAAAAATGAAAAATTATTTATTATTTGGAGTCTAGTAGTAAAAAAACAATAACATAAGAATTCTTGAACTAACACGAACAAAAAAATTATAATTCATAACTATTTTAAACATATTTTTTAATTAAAACATATTATGTATTTATTAAAAAATTATTTGTGAGATAATTTTATTAGTAATTTCAATAGTGTAAGGAGAACTAAATAATCTTTAAATTTTTTAACACTTCTAATTGTTTGGGTTAATTCTGTTGTTTCGTTACTATCGTAAGTTTCTTCTGTTGTCAGGTTATCATCTTACTCATCCTGGCAAAGCTCAGCACCGAACTTTCTGCAAAAAAGTTCATTTCCGAATGCCTTAATTTCTGTTTTTGTACTGTATTTTAAAAATGTATTTATAGAAGGGGATATATTGTATACAAAAATAGTTCTAAGCACAACTTTTTTGATGCACTTTGGTAACTTTTTTGGTGAATTTTGGTACGGATAACGTTGTAAAATTGTACATGGATAACCGATTAACGGTTAACCAAATAAATACCCTAGTAAGTACACTGTGCTAGTTGCAAAAAACAGACCAGCCGCGCACCTGGCATTTTGCCCTAACTGGGGCACGCTGTATCCAGTGGTGCTAATCGTTTTTTTTAAGGTTAGCTTTTGATATCAAGATATACCGTTATTTCGAATACATACAGCATATACATATTCGCTTAACTCAAAAACGGTTTAATTTATTGAAATAAGAATTAATCCCGAAATTCGGCAATAAATAATAAAGTGGAATTGGTCCATCTAGGAGCATCTCACGTAAAAATAGCTTTTGAAATCACTTAAGCTTTTGTTTATTTGTCAAAATTAAACCTTTATGATGGCGGGCTTCAACCTTTCGGCTGCTTGCACAATTAATTTATTTTAAATGTGTAATACTATTTAATCCAATTTTGTTCAACATTCCAATGCATATTGTTACGAAAGTTAAATTATCTAAGAATTATTTATATTTATGGTTATTAGTTAACTAGTAAGTTATAGTTTAATTTCATATTAGGGATGACTCATGTACATATAATTAGTTAGTTTGTTTTGAGAAACGGTTCTGTTCGTAACTAACAATGCTGAACAAAATTTTTAATTTCAATAAAGTTTGTTAAGTTGAATAAGTGCGTGTTTTTATTCGGATTTGCAATAAAAAGAACTCAAACGCGTTTATTAAAGAAAAAACGTAACAATATAATAAAATTAGACTAAATAGTGCCACAGACTAAAAATGAATGAACTGTATCCACCTGAAAATAGACGGTTATCATTGTTAGAGTTTATTATCGACAAATAAATAATAAACAATGTTATTTCAAAAGAGTTTTGAAGCCATATTCCATATCGTCGTCAAGCCTGCGAGTTAAGATATGAGTTTTTTTAGCAGGTTTTAAGTAGAGCGAAATAACGTATTTATATTATCCTTTTATGATATTTTGTTGATATCATATGCCAAAATAATTCACGGGCACATTTTCTAAACTACTGCGTTAAATAAAGTTCGGATATCTGTTACTTAGCTGTGCGTGATTTTTAAGGAAAAACTACACATGACACCTTTTGAGGGAACACATACCAATTTTTGCTTATAAAAGCAAGCTAAGATTCAAGTTTTTATGGCAAATACGCTAAAATCAAGCAAAATTAATTGTTCAATATGTAAATTAATAAACATTTTTTGTTAAATATAACAGAAATATAGAAAATTTCAATATATTCCTAGTCTGTACACTAGACCGGGTCGACCTCCATACAAAAAAAAAAAAAAAGTTGTGCCAGTCACCCCCTAGAATGAAAGATATGTCAATGAAGTTTCTAAAACAGGAACATTTTTTTTTATTGCCAAGCCCTAAAATACAGCACTTTTGGTTTTTTATATGTAGAGCTGTCATTTAAGGTCCGATCTCATCATATCGCATATCGTTGTTCATGGCTTGATAGTGGCTTCATTTTTGTCTTTATTGACTTTTCAATCCGCCCTGAAAATCTGGGCGCCACTTATGCCATATCGGATCCTTCCCCCAAATGTCAAATTTTTTTGACAGTCCTAGAAAGTCCTTATAAAACTACGTATTTATAAATTTTAATATGCTCACTCTTAAGACACGCCTTCAAATTAAGCCCCTTTTTTCTTTTTCACATACATACTACATTAAACCAAGTAGAAGCCAATTCAAAACAAAAAAATTTTCATCAATCACGCCCTAGAATAAAAGGTATATTTATTAAGTTTTAAGAACTTAAAAAAGAACAATTTTTGCCATGCAATTAATTACAGCCCTTTTTGTTTTAGACATATAGCAAAATAAAAATTCCGTAAAAGCCTCCATTTTTTTTGATGGCTCCCTAAGCCATTATTATTCTCGTACAAAACTCTGTAAGTTTCACGCAATTTTTGTTTAATTATTCAATAATCCTGAAAACCACTCTGTATGGCTTGTCATTTCAATTTTTAAAAACTGTTTCTTAGTCTTTGGTTTTTTTAACTAAGCGGTGTTTTCAAGTAGACTACTACTAGCGTTTTTTAGCCAGTTTATACATTTTGTGCCATTTTTTTGCTGGACTGTGAAACTCTTCTGGCAATGTTTTTCCGTATTTTTTTATTTTATTTATTTAAATACTACAAATTAAAAATCTTAATTAAGACATTTGTAAAAGCAAACATAATGTTATATATGAGAGCATTATACAGAGTTAAAACAGGAACTAAAAAAATATAAACAAACTGCAGAATTCTAAAAATGAAAAAAAAAATTTAAATGCATAAAAATGAATGCCTCAAAACGTGTATGCGAAAAATTATAAATTGGGCAGTCGGTGTATATAAATCTTAGCTAGACTCAAGGTGACTCAAATTGGAGCATGGCGAGTATATTAAAACCTAGATATACTAAGTTTGAGAGGGACTTTCTTAGCACGTGAAAAAATTAGACATCAGAGGGAAAGGATCCGAGATATCATAATTGCCATCTAGAATTTTAAGTTAGTTTAAAAAAGCATTAAATACGGAAATAATACGATACGATGAGATTGGACTTTAAGTGACGATGCTGTATATATAAAACAAAAAGGGCAGTAATTTAGGGCGTGGCAAAAACAATTTTTTTAAGTTCTTAAATATACCTTTTATTCTAAGGCGTGGCTGATGAACATTTTTTTGGTTTGTATTGGCTTCTTCTTGGTTTAATGTAGTATGTGTGTGAAAAAGAAAAAAGGGCCTTAATTTTGAGGCGTGTCATAAAAGTGAGCATATTAAAATCTATACATACGTAGTTTTATAAGGACTTTCTTGGACCGTCAAAAAAAATTGGATATTTGGGGGAAGGATCCGAGTTGGCATAAGTGGCGCCCAGAATTTCAAGTCGGATTGAAAAGTCACCAAAGACAAAAATGAAGCCACTATCAAGCCTTGAACAACGATATGCGATATGATGAGATCGGACTTTAAATGGCAGCGCTACATATAAAATACCAAAAGTGCTGTATTTTGGGGCGTGGCAAAAAAAAAATTTTTCCTCTTTTAGAAAAAAAACCTGGTTGTGGTAAACATATTCTAAGAGAAAAATATTATGATAAGATTCATGATTGTAGTCACCATATTAAGATTATTATTGAATCATATTATGACTAAATATATTTTTTCATATCCTATTATTATTCTGTTAATCTTAATAAGTTAAGAAGTAATCATATTATTGTCATGTTAATCATAATAAGCTAAGAAGTAATCATATTATCATCATGCTAATCATAATTAATTTAGAAGCAATCATATGATACAGCACCTTTCATAACTGTCACAACAATACAAAATAAATTAAAATTTTTTTGCATCGATTTTTTATTTTGTGGCTTTTTACAATTTTTCTTAATGTAAATAAAATAGCGGAGTTCAATATAAGGCCTGTAAAAGAGCAAATGCAAAATATCGTAACACTTTTATAAAATAAAACGAAATCTCTGTGTGTTTTGTTGTTGGATTTTTCTATGATATTTTAAAAAATAAAACGAAATCTCTGTGTGTTTTGTTGTTGGATTTTACTACGATATTTTGCACTATTACATCACTAATACTGAACTCCGCTAATATTTTAATTTCTTTAAGCTTATTATTTTTTTAATGGGAACTTATCTTTAAATTGTTCTACAGCTCACATATAAAACAAATGACACAACTGATTCAAAATTATCTTACAAATGGCGCTAACATAATATCATTAGAGTACAAATAGTTTGATTGCATCTTAAACATAATATGACAAATGTATAGAAAGTTATCATGTTATGGCTATTAAATATTATGATATAGTTGTGAGTAATATAACATGTTTTGAAAGTGATCATAATTTAGTTGTTAGAAAAATAATAATTTTTCGGTCAACAATACTCAAATTTATAATTGCGATAAGCATTGATATGTTTACAGTAACTATAATATTGTTGATATTAAATAAAAATAACAATTATTTGTGTACGAGAACAATATATTTTTACAATAAACATAGTGTTGTTGCCGTAACCATGCCCAAAATTTTGTATGGGAGCCCTCTTGGGGAATAGGCATATCGAGTAGGTATGTTAGAAACAAATGATATGCATTTAACAATTTTTTTTTTTTTTTTTTTGTAATTTAACGCACATAAACACAAATATTGATGCTGAATTGACGTATGTAAGCAAAAATAGTTCTAAAGAAAAAATTCACATTAATGCTGCCGTTTGCTTTTTATTTTAGTTAGGTTTTGTTAAATATGAGATTTAGGGATAACTTGTTCAGACAAAAGTTGTTGGAAACTTTACTAGTAACAACTTCTTAGCAAAGGATTTTTATGTAAAATTAATATTTTCCAAGTTATGAGTCAAACAAATTGGAATTTACGATCTGTCTCAAATTTTGGCGGGTTTGAGGGAAGGCATAGCCCTCGCCAATTGTCCTAAAATCTTTTTGGCGTTCTTTTTTATAAATACCCACCGAATTGGGGGTTACAGCATGCACAATTTTAAAACAAATATGCTCCATACATAAATGTACATATTTGTCCAAAAATTTTTTAAATGTATATTTGAATTTTTTTTAGTTTATCAATGATAAAAAGAAATTTCTCTTTCACCTCGCCATTAACATAAGTAGTAATGACAAAAATTTGCAAAATATTTCCGAATTTATTACTTTGCATTTACATATGCATAGAATAACAGAATTATAGACGAGCATTAATTTGCATGAAATATTGAATCGTTATTAAATCTAAACCATTTTATTAAAACAAATATTGTGAATATCTGAAATTTAATAAAATTAGAAATTTTCATGAAATTTAATTCTAAAATTGTATTCATCTGCAAATGCCATATTATTTCAGGGTATTTCATACTTCCATAAACTTATGCTGAGTTTATTTAATCCATTAAAACACAATTGAAATATTTTGTTTATAGAGCAAACATCAACAAATGAAGAGAAAAAGTTTTAATTAAACAAAAATATTTGTCGGCGTGCCTGTGTATATGTGTGTATGTACTATTTATTTGGTTATATCCCTGCAAATAAATGGAAGATATCCCCTAAGGCAATAGTTTAGCAATATCTCCAAATTGTCATCTAAAAGAAAATAATCAAAGTAATATTTTATTTTCTTCCTTTTATAATTTTTGAGAAAATTACGCAGCATAGACAGACAATTTTTTTTTAAATTTAATACATACGTCATAAAACTTAAAAATTATTTCCCAAAATATTCTGCAAAAGGTAAATATTTAAATTAAATAAATCGGTTAAATATTGTTCTGTTTCCTTTTAAATTTAGTCAAGAATTTCTCAACCCTGGATGCAATTTTAAAGAAGTGGTAGGTTTTTTTTTCAAGAATTTGGTGGAAACTAAATCCTTATGTATATTTTTTACTTTATTTTAATTATAAATTATATTATGTTAAGTAAAATTTATACGTATACAATTACCTATTTAATTTTAAATAAAAAGCTGTGCTTCTTTGTACACAAATGACAATTTTTTTAAATGCAAAATCTTCTTTTTATCAACCCAATGATATTTTGGTGATATCTTCCTATTTTCTTAAAATTGGTTATCTGGCGATATTGCTAGTTAATCATCTAGAAGTATCGCTTTCGTATTGCTTAGAAGTATTGCCATCGAGACACGTTTCTTCCCGAAGGAAGTATCTTCCGCAATACGAAATCGGGTATTGCCGCAATAAAATTTTTCATCCAGGCAATACGTTTGGCAATACGTAAGGTGTATTTCTGTGTTTGCTGGGATTATTTTAACTAGAGAAATTTAAAGCATAAAGTTTCTGTTCCCAAAGACTGTACAAAAAAATGCTATGACTGAAAAAATTTACTCGGTTTTATTGTATAAGATAATGTGTTAAAGAGATTAGAAATAAATTAAAGAGCAGCTAGTCAATAAGTCAATCAGTCTAGTCTATACGATATCCTACACCTGCACGCAAAGAAAAAATATGGTTGTGGTAAACATATTCTAAGAGCAACGTATTATGATAAGATTCATGATTGTAGTCACCATATTAAGATTATTATTGAATCATAGATTGGCTAAATATATTCGTAATATTACATCATAATATTTTTCCCTTAATCATATTATTATTCTGTTAATCATAATAAGTTAAGAAGGAATCATATTATTGTCATGTTAATCATGTTAAACTTAGAAGCAATAATATTATGATACAGCTCCTTTAATAACTGTCATAACAATACAAAATAAATTAAAATTTTAATGTATCGATTTTTTATTTTGTGACTTTTTACAATTTTTCTTGATGTAAATATAACAGCGGAGTTCAATATTTGTTGCTGGATTTTACAACGATATTTTGCACTCTTAATTATTAATTATTTTAATTTCTTTAAATATATTATTTTTTATGGCAATTTATCTTGTTTAACCGCTCACATATAAAACAAACGACACAACTGATTCAAAATAATTTTACAAATGGCGCTAGCACAATATTATTAGAGTAAAAATAGTTTGATTGCATCTTAAACATAACATGATAAATGTATTGAAAGTTATCATGTTATGGCAATTAAATATGGTAAAAAATTATGTTTTGAAAGTTATCATAATTTAGTTGTAAGAAAAATAATAATTTTTCGATCAACAATACTCAAATTTATAATTGCGATATACATTGATATGTTTACAGTAACTATAATATTGTTGATATGAAATAAAAATAACAATTATTTTTGTACGACAACAATATATTGTTACAATAAACATAGTGTTGTTGCCGTAACCATGCCCAACAATATTTTTTCTCTGCGTGTGTTCAGGGTATAAAATGAAATAAGAAAAAATAACGTTTGGGTTATACAGGTTTTGCTGTTCTGGTTGCAACATATCGATATGGTTATTTAAGCGTTTTATGTGTCCTTATTGGAAACTACGGCAATACAAATTAAATGTTTAATAAAATGTATTTGATATAGATACTTACTTACATATACATACATATTTTGTTTTTATTTCATATTTATATTTTCATTTCGCACTGGTTCCTTTAAAGAGAGTGAAATAAAAATACATACATATTTCAATTTAAACTTTTTGCAATAAATCTATGTTCAGTGGTTATATCTACTAGAGTTGTCCACCGATTAAGAATAATTCGATTAATCGATCAAACAAAACCAAACTCTTGTTCGAATAATTTATAAACGACAATTTTCGAATAACGAATAAATGGATTAATTAATGTCGATTAATCGAATAATTTTTTTATTAAAAAATAAATTAAATAAAAGCTTGGAATTTAGTTTATTCTCATACGTTTTTAGTGATTTTATACAAAATATAGGAAAGTTAAAAAATATTGTTGCCATAGCCCTGGTTGTAATTAATCTCAATGTTGAGTAAGCAAAAACCGTGTTGTGTACTCATTGTATTTCAAAAATGTATTTTATGTTCTTATTAAACAAATCTTAACAAACAATTGCAAAACTCGTTCGTTACAAAATTTAAAATACGAGATGACAATTGCTTCTAATAGTTTTTCAATAATGCATGTCCTCTTCCGTGATTTTAGCACGGACATGCATTGATGCAATCAGATCATTTTGTCTAATAAAGCGCCAAAACAACTAAAAGAATCATTTGCCATCTCGTATTTTAATTTTGCAACAAACGAGTTTTGCAACTTATCTCTCAATTGTATCAGCTGTTTTATTTTTAAATCAAACGTTAAAAAATTTTCAAAAAAGGGTATTTTTCAATTTCGGGTCAAACATTCAGAAATAAACAAAAAGCTTAAAAATAAAGAATTGATTTATATAAATAATCCCAGCTAGCAGTTTGTATCATAATCTGATCATTTAGCAATTAGCTTCAAGGGCAAAATACCCGTATATGAGCTCATTTTTCAATCATAAATGATACTCTCGTTGTGAGAAAATGGTACCCTACCGATGAATCACCTGAAAGAATCATTTGTGATACCATTTTCTGATTCCTTTTTGATCATTTTAATATAAGTTTTTCTAATCATTATTGAATCGTTTTTCTCTCATTTTTTAATCGTAAATTGTATAGTTTTTGATTATACATATATGTATACTTCATATAATTTTTTTAATTGTCATGTTTTTTAATTTTTCTCCGAAAAATCCGCACTATTATGGCTTTTGAACAAAACAAATGGAATTGGTTTTTCGCAAAGAAGATAAGAAACAATTTGCACTAACATTTAAGTTTATAAATTGTCAATAATTTTTGGGCTTCTTTTTAGCCAAGCTTTTTATATGTTTGGCTGACATGAAAGTTTCTATTGTTAAATTTTTTCATTTGGCAAAAACAAAAATGCAAAATAATTAAAAATCATTATTTAAACATATAAATTAATCATATACGAATCCTTTTTTAATCACTCAAGTGATAAATCAGTTTTAAATCATCAAAACTGATCTGAAAAGAATCATTTAGGTGATTTTTACAAAAAATAATCAGCCAAATGCTAGCTGGGATATCTTGAAAGTAGAAAATGTTGTTATTGTATTATATTTTTCTTTTTAAATTATATATGTATGTATGTATATTAGTGTGACCGCAAGTTATATGGGCAATTTTTTTCGTATTTTCACTTGGCAAACCACTTAAAATGATTCGAAATTAGAAAAAAGTATATATATAAAATTTTAGATCGTTTGCATAGATATTAGCCGTGCCTTAAGCCCACAAAGTTTGCTAAAATGCTATTTTTCTCACTATGGGTCGCTTTAATTGTTGATAACTTCCGTAATATTTATTTTAGAGAAAAACCTTACCTATAAATATTCTAGGGCTATATCTTATGAACAATGTTGCTCTGTATTAGTTTTCTTTAACATGAATATTTTATCCAGAAAAAACCAAATTAAAAGATAACACCGAAATTTTCACATATCTTCGCATTCTTTGCCTGGTGATTACACTACGTGACAAATTTTTAACAAAGTCGTGATCAAATCATTCTGACAGCTAATTCCCCTGAATCCGAATTTGAAGTCAGAATTGTCAAACGTATAACAGTTTTTGATATATTCCAAAATAACCGTTATTTGCGTTTTTAAAAAAGATGATGTGACTGAAATGCAAATGTCTTCAATAATTTTGAACGGACTATGTATTTCTTTCTTTTTATTGAAAGGTTATAAAATTTATTAAATAACCATGGGTTGTATGAAGAGATTATTCATTAAATGGCAGAGTTATAGTGGACAAAACTTGAAACATCAAACTTCATTATAAATTTTATGATTTTGTTCAAGTTTGCTCTTTTAAATTCAGGGGAAAGTTTTACATAAAGATTAGCTGTCAGAACCATTTGGTCACGACTTTGTTGAAAATTTGTCACGTAGTGTAATCACCAGGCAAAGAATGCGAAGATATTTGAAAATTTCGGTGTTATTTTTTAATTTCGTTTTTTCTGGATAAAATATTCATGTTAAAGAAAACTAATACAGAGCAACATTGTTTATAAGATATAGCCCTAGAATATTTGTAAGTAAGGTTCTTCTCTAAAATAAATATTACGGAAGTTATCAACAATTAAAGCGACCCATAGTGATAAAAATAGCATTTTAGCAAACTTTGTGGGCTCAAGGCACGGCTAATATCTATGCAAACGATCTAAAATTTTATATATATATATTTTTTTCTAGTTTCGAATCATTTTAAGGGATTTGCCAAGTGAAAATACGAAAACAAATAACGGTCACCCTAATGTATATCTTTTCCATTTGCGTAAGTGTCACAATATTACCATTGAAAACGATTTAGTGTAGTGTAGTGCAAAAATACATTAAGAGAGACAGCGGCTGTTCTATAAAAGAAATCGAAAATCCAGAATAATATCGGATTATTAAGAAATTAAGGGTTTAACGCTGCCTTTAAGTAATACAATGATATAGAGTTAACATGAAAAATGTTATGCATTAAAAAAAAGAAGCCATAGCGGATGGAATGGAAGATTTTCCATAGTAATTTTTTTGTAAAAATAATTTTTTTACTCGTTATTCTCCTCGATTAATCGAACAATTTTTTAGATTTTATCGTTTGATCGAACGAACAAAAACAATTATTTGTATTATTCGAACAAAGTTGAAAGGCGAATAATTGACAACTCTAATATCTACGCACTGCTAAAGTCTTAGAAAAATTATTATAGTTTATTGCAAAAAAAAAACAAAAAAAAAAAAAAAAAAAAACAATTGTATCCCCCTTTGTAGTATAAGAGTACATAAAAAAGATAACAAGTTTTTTGTCTCAACTGAAAATTTAAAAATTTTGAATAAGCCCTCTTAAGAGGAGCCAGTGCTAGATGTATAAACAAAGGATGCCAATCCCAAAATCCCAGGATTTTTAAGAATCAGCGAAACCCGAATCCCCGGATTTGAATTTCTAAATCAAAGAAGAAAATTAATACAAGAAAAACTTTTCTTCTTAAATGTACAAAAGAAAAAGCAAAACCAAAAGTTATGTTTTGTTTAATTTTCAATTTGATTCCAATGGTACACCAAATGCAAACTTTGTTCGTTATGGATTTAGACGTATTAAAGTGTTTTCCGAGAGTGGGCATGGGACCTACGGTCAATTATGGACTACATAAAGAAAGTAAATATTGCTAAGAATTAGTTATATTTATATTTAAATTTAATGTTTTAATTTATTACTCGTTATTTTTAAAAGTAGTTGTTAATTTTTAATAAAATCTTTAATATTGGTAATGCCAAAATGTTAATGTTGATAATGCCGTAGTGGTCATCCATAATGTATAAGAATGTACAAGAACCCAACCAATTGTAGGGATATGTAAGAAAATATAAACTCACTGTTTATTGTTGGTGTTTTGTTTAAGCTTTGATATTGTTACAAGTAAGACTTATGGCCATTTTCTCAATGTATCGACAAACTGTCTAATGTCAACATAAATTTATTGGACCGATAAACTGGTTTTGGGTTTCTCAATATACCGACAAATAACAAAGTTTTAAGCTGGCAATGCCACTCAAAATACATGTAAAAGTTGGGAGTCAGCTGATTGAATTTATCTGTACGGCAAATAAGAGGAAAATAAATAATTGTCAGATGAGTGCCGGTTAGCTTTGCGATAAAATCGAAGCAAATGAGACATTGAGAAAACCAAATTTCTTTAATGTGCAGTTTATCGTTGGGAAAAATGATAATCGCCTAATGAGAAAATGGCCATTAGAGTGTTTATAATTATTATTCGCTTTAGGGTTTTATTTGTTTAATATTTTTGGCGTTTCTAAAATCTTTGGAAAAGGTTTCCTGATGAGCTGGTCTAAGCAACCAGTAAAATGCGGCTCCACGAAAAGCCCCCCAATGAAATAACGCCCAGGAAATAACCCCCAATGAAATAAACCCCAAAAAATAGGAAATAACACCCAAAACCAGTGAATGAAAAAACATCGGAATATTGGGAAGTTACTTCATATGAAATAACTCCCAATGATGAAAATGAAATAACCCCAAATGAAATAAACCCCGTCAGCAACAAAAATGAAATGATGCCCAAAATTCATAAAAGAGTCAGTTTTACCAAGGATTTCATGAAGTCAATATGGACCAACAGTAAAGTCGCAAAATTATTGAAATGAATCGTGTGGAGGCCCGCAGGCGTCTTCTTCATAATAAGGATATATTCGGTTCCAAAATATTGCTGCAGTGATTTTACCCGCCCGTAGATCCTTGTAGCGCTGCTCTTTTTTTGCAGTTCGGAAGACAATTTTCCTTTTACGTTTGGCCTCTGCACAACTACATCCAGTGTTTAAAAATAATTGTTTTTCACTTTTCGCTTTAAAAATGAAATAATCCCCGAATAAAAAATGAAATAACACCCAAATTAAACACGCTATGAAACAAGCCCCGAATTTTAAAAATTTGTTGGGTGTTATTTCATTGGAGATTATTTCATAATTTGAAACCCCCAAATGAGGAATGAAATAATTCCCAAAAAAAAAAAATAAAAACGCCCCAAAAAAGTTGGGAGTTATTTCATATGAAATAACACCCAAAAGTTTATGAAAAAAAAATTGGGGAATATTTCATTTCTCGTTTGGGCGTTATTTCATTGGGGGGCTTTTCGTGGGGCCTTAAATGCACATAGAAGCTAGCTTTCCCTCAACAATAAAATTCAGTGTACTTATCAAATATGAAAAATTGGGCGGCATGAAATAACTCCCCACGAAATAACTCCCCAAAAATAAAATGAAATAAGTCCCCAATTCAGAAATGAAATAAGTCCCCAAAGGAATGAAGTAACTCCCCAAACTAATATGAAATAACACCCCATTTATTTGGGGACTTGTTTCATATGAAATAAGTCCCCAATTCTTAAAATGAAATAAAACCCCAATAATTTATCAATAAATTCCTAAAAATTGGGGAGTTATTTCATTGGAAATAAGTCCCCATTTCCTGAAATGAAATAAATCCCCAAAAAGTATTCAAAACATCCAATCAATTCAAAATAGGGGGGTGCTTTTTTATCATGGGAGGTAAGGCCATGATGGCTTTATTGCTCAATTTTGCGAAGTGAGAGATAAAGCCATATTTTTTTCCCAAATGAGAGGCAAAGCCATATTTTTCCAGAATATTGTTACGCATGGTGTAAACATTCTGTAAAAGGGACAATCCTTAGTTATCATTGAAAAACATTTTTTTATACTTGTGACGCACGCAGAAAAACTCATTCAGCGAAGCCACCTGCCGCGTCCTACTGGAGGAAAAAACCCCTAAGCGCGGCCGCAGGCCGCCAAGCAGAAAAACTTTAGTATGCGAAGCCAGATTTCAATACTTAACTTTAGTAAAAGGGAAAATCATTCGCTCTTAATTATAAAAATAAAAAAACTATTAATCAATGTAAAATGGAAAAGTTCTTCAAAATTGAAATGAGAGAGTTGTCTTGACCGGCGGCATGAAATAACTCCCCACGAAATAACTCCCCAAAAAAAAATGAAATTACTCCCCAAAAAAATTTTTGAGGACTTATTTCATTTTAAATTTTTGGGGAGTTATTTCATATGAAATAACTCCCTAAAATAAATAATGAAATAAGTCCCTAAAAAAATGAAATAAGTCCCCGAAAAACGTTGTTGTTGTTTCCTGTATATTTTTTGGGGGAGTAATTTAATTTTTTTTTTTGGGAGTTATTTCGTGGGGAGTTATTTCATGCCGCCGAAAAATTGGGAATTACCCAGTAAAAACTCCGCCTACAAAATAATGTGTTGAGTAATTAGAAAACCATAAGAGCACTACTTACAATTCTACTGAAAGAACCAATGAATTTTTCAAGGGATGTCCCAAAATTAGCGCATTAAAAAGTAAGTCATTATTTTTTTTACCTGCATACATCCAGAAAAAAGTAGTTATGGAAGTTGTTATAGATGTAGTTATAGAAGAAAGCTACAAAATAATGAGTTAAAGAAGCTATTCATTTTGAAAAAGTAGGCGAAGTTTTTACTGGGTAGCTCGTCATACGGAAATCGTATTAATAGTAAAATTACATAATAATGGCCATTTTCTCAATGTTTCGACAAACTGCCTGATACTTAATGTCGACATAAATTTGTTAAAAAAAAACTTTCTGTTAGCGATTTAGGTTTTCTCAATATACCGACTAAAAATATATGTAAAAATTTTTTAAGCCGACTGATTAAATTTATCTGTTGACGTGCAGTTTTTCGTTGGGAAAAAAGATAATCGCATAATGAGAAAACGGCCATAAATATAGTAGACGTTAAATTTTAAAAGTACAGCAAAAGTAAAGGTGCGAATATTCACGATAATTCGGGAAGTTGCCGGAAATTAAGTATAATAACCTCATGTTAGCTGGAGTAGTCAGACTGATTAATTCCGACATTCAAGAGTGTAGATTACAAAAGTAAGCTGTGACATGTTTTAAAAAAGTGTATATAAAAGTTGCGAATTTGACTAACGACCTATTTTTTGATGACAAGCGCAAAACTTACTAGTTTAAATTACCTTTAAAACAAAAACCGATTTTTAAATTTTATTTTTCTGTTAAATATAAGTTTAACGAGAAAGTTTTGCGCTCTTCATCAAAAAACAGTAGGTGTGTTTTCATTAAGTTTATTTTAAGTTGAACTAAAAAAAAACTAAAAGCCTTATTATAAAGGAATTAAACCTAAACATTTTTAAAAGGACGTAACGTGGCAATATATTTTGAATTAAGAGTTTGAGAATTCATCTTAATTCATTTAATAAACATCTTAATTGAATATTACAAATAAATCCATTAATTAATTATTTAACTAATTGAATAAAATTAAGATTTTATGTCCATTTTTGTATCAATTCACTTAATATACTGTGTGAAATCATACAGTTTTTTGATAATATTAAAAAAAAAAAAGATTTAATTACTTTTTGAAGAGATTAAATTTTTACAAATTTTCGTATTCAGTGTAATCATTTTCAAGAAAGGGTGCAAAACCAACAAATTGTTTGCTTTATTCCACAACTTAGGTGTTTAAAATCAATTTAAAATGTTTCTCCGTGTGCTGTGTATTTTAACTTTGCAATATTGAATGAATTAAAAAACTGTTGTTTGTAAATAACTTTTAAAGGCGTTTGTTTCAATTAATATCTATAAAAAGCATTAACATTTATATTTTCAAAAACCCTAAATTCTGAAAAACCCCGATATCCTTTAACATACCGGAATACCGTAAAATCCCGGAATTCGCGAAAACCAGTCTTCACTGGCATCCCTAGTGTACACACCGAAGTGTATAAGTAATAATTATCGTATTAATATTAATCATACGTCCGACATATGCAAGGTAATTTTTGGGATTTATTTACTGATGCATAAAATCTTTTTAATTATGTCTTTTTCCATTAGAATATGTCAATTATTGTAAATTTTTTCGCAACGATTTAATTTGTTTGGCGTTTTTCTTTTGAACAAACTCTCGATTTTTTTTTGAAAAGTATATGGCCAGTTCGTCGATAACGAATGTAGACTTCGTTCGCTTAACTTACATGTAAAACAAAACAATATTTGATAATTTGTTTTTGTTTTAAATGTAATTTGAGCGAACGAAGTCTTTATTCGTTATAGACGAACAGGAACATAATTTTTAGTATAAATGCTTCTTTCATTTCTGGTAGGCGAACACCTCTTTCAAAGAATTTTTAATTTTTCGAAGTATGAAATTTATCAAAAAAAAGTTTTGCCAAGTCTGGATAATTATGCAATGAACCAATAAAAGAAGTCAGTATTGACATGGCTTAGCTTACAAAGCGGGTAAGGTAAAAACCCCTAACAACAGATTGCCAAATACTTTTTGCTGATTCTTGATCATAAACAATGTTATAGAGGAATGTTATGTCTTTGTGCAAGTAGCATGCTCTGAAAGTTTTTCGTTGATTTCTCTCTTTAAGCTATCCACTGTTATCGGTGTTGTTTGTACTTTCGTAATAGTCTAAACAGAATTTGTACAATTAAAATGGACATTTTATTTCAGTGTGGAATATTGTCATGTGTAAGATCGGTTGTAAGACACACAAGCTCATCTGCCTAATTGTTTGGTGTATTTTTCACAGCGCGGGACCTTAATGGTACTAATGTTAAACATGACATATTGATTAGAGATGGGCAAAAGCGTAGGACTATACATATTTCCTTTCAGGAACAAAAAACTCAAAATTTTAATCAAACAGGAAAATAGTTAACTTTTTCTTGCATAAGTATTTTACTTGTCTCTTTAGTAAGCACAGACAGATAGTTTATAAAGTATTTTATGGCCCGCTTTCACAACTTCCCGATAGCTAAATGTGTGATTTTTTCAGTCGTATAAAGAAAGGTTCATTCTTAAAACTTTCTTTAACCTTTATAAGGTCTTCGGGTCAAATCTGACCCATTTTGAAATAAAAGTTAAATTTTTTCTAAGAGTGAGTGACTTATATTTTTTATATTTTATAACTTTTATTTAATTAAAATTGCCAACAACTACGTTAGGTTTTCATGAAAAAATATTGGCGAACAAAATATTTATAAAATTTTTTGCACTTAAGGTCTTTGG
Organism: Pollenia angustigena; assembly: GCA_930367215.1. Classification (NCBI taxonomy): domain Eukaryota; kingdom Metazoa; phylum Arthropoda; class Insecta; order Diptera; family Polleniidae; genus Pollenia; species Pollenia angustigena. The sequence goes on from OV884058.1 coordinate 124,047,536, forward strand.
GTCATATTTGACCTGTAGCAAAATTCTTAAATTTTCGTTAGAAATTTCCATTTATTTATTTTTTTTCACCTCATGGACATGCGTTATTGTGAAGATTACTAATAAGGAAGGTAAATGTGAATTTGGAATTGAATGGACTGAAGTTTGCGACACCAAAATTTCGCATTTATTGGTGCACTAGTTAGATGAATTGAATAGATCAAATAAAGAGAGTACAGACAGCTTGTGGGATGTTGTGAAACGAAAGCCTATTTTAAGAGCTATCTTGCTGTTGAACAGATTCAAAAACTTTTGAGAGTACTAAGATTTGACAACAGGGATAGGCCAAATTTAAGAGAAGTTTGCTCTGACGTGAGCTATGAAATCTATGGGTTGATTAGTCATGCCTGGAATATAAACCGTATACAGGCAAATAAATAGGAACTTTGCCTGAATTAAACAAATGTGTGCATGTAGTTCTGGATTTGACATTTGTTTTGAAATGTCACAGTATGATTGCAGACAATTGTTTTACATCGTACTAATTGGGACAAAAATTGCTTGATAATCAAATTACTTTAGTAGGAACTATATGAAAAAACAAGATGCCACGAGAGCTTTTGGCATCTAAAGGCTATCATTAACATCAGCTTAACATGGCTAGAACGCAAACTGTTTTGCCAAACGTCGACATTTCTTAGAAAATTTCGGTTTTCAACTTGCCGCGCCCTATATCAAGGAGCCAAAAACATTACCCAAAGACTTACTTTCACGAACAATTGCAAAAAGTGCATGTAGTAGCTGAACACGAAAAGCACCCGTCATCTTCAACTAAAACCTAGTAAAAAATGCTTACCAGTCAAAAATAAGTCGTTGCAAATTATGTCACAAAACATTACAACCACTTTATGTTAAATGTACTTTTGTATTCGCAATAAATGTTAACAATAAATACAGCTTCAATATACTGAATAAATCTAGAAATAAAATATCAACTTTTAAAACATACTTAATTTAAAAAAGTGAGTGTTTCAAAAATTTTCTATTTGGGTCAAATTTGACCCGAAGACCGTTACCGTCAGCAAATTTGAAGACCTTATGAAGGTTAATCTACCATGTAGGATTTGCTTTTTTGACGTAAAAAACTAATTTTAAACCTAAATTGTTATTTAAGTAAATTTGTGTAATCGGCCATAACTCTTAAATTTCCCAAAATAAATGTTATAATAAGGTTTTCAAAAATAAATAAACTAAAATTAAAAAACCCTTTTAAAAAACAAGCTTTTATTTGAATGCGCTTAAAAGAAAAAAAAATAATATTTAGCTTTAAAACTTTTACTTTCAACTTATAACGTCATTACACAATTTATATGATATAAAAGCTTGTCGCAAGATTAAAGTACTTGTATTTACTAAGTTTGAAAATTTTAATAGTTAAACTCAAGTTATTAATTTACTAAGTTTTCTTCACTAGTAAATCTCCTATCAACAATAAATTTCAATTGTTTTTATCAAGGAATTAAGCACGAATAACAAAAATCTTTTGAAATTAAAATTTTGTATTCCCAAAGAAATTACTTTTTGATAAGAATTTTTACTTTTAATTTTTTTAAAGCTCGCATTCGTATTCTCAGCAAGCATTTAGAACTTAGTCAGCCAAATTGTATCAAGAGTGACGTGACTTTATTTTGCAGGTTATTCTTAGCAAGCCCTTTCAGTTGATACGCATATTGTAGAAGTGCATTAAATATAACTAGTCCGTCATCTTGTGTATGCCGCCATATTGGATTTTCATTAAGTACACATTTTGTAGAAGTGCATTAAAAAAACTAGTCCGCCATGTTGTGTGTGTCCAACAAATTTGATTAAGAGTGACCCTTTATTTTCCTAGTTATTCTTGAATTTGATACCCATGTTGTTAAAGTGCATTCCAAATAACTAGTCCGCCATCTTGTTTGTGCCGCCTTATTGGATTAAGAGTGACCACTATATTTTTCGAGAAATTCTTAGCAAGCCCTTTAATTTAATACTCATTTTGTAGAAGTGCATTAAAATAACTAGTCCGCCATATTGTGTGTGCCCAAAATATTGGATTTGGAGTAACCACTTTATTTTTCGAGTTATTTTTAGCAAGGCCATTAACTTGATACCCATATTGTAAAAGTGCATTAAAAATAGCTAGTCCTTCATCTTGCTTGTGTCGCCAAATTGGATTTAGAATGACCACTTCATTTTTCGAGATATTCTTATCAAGCCCTTTCATTTAATACCCATTTTGTAGAAGTGCATTAAAAGTAGCTAGTCCGCCATATAATGTGTGACCGCCATATTGGATTTAAAGTGCCACTTTATTTTTCGAGTTGTTCTTAGCAAGCCCTTTCATTTGATACCCATATTGTAGAAGTGGATTAAAATAACTAGTCCGCCATGTTGTGTGTGCCCGCCAAATTGGATTTAGAGTGACCACTTCATTTTTCGAGATATTCTTTTCAAGCCCATTCATTGATACCCATATCGCAGAAGTGCATTACAAATCATTAGTCCGGCATGTTGTACGTGGCCGCCATATTAGATTTAAAATGACGTCACACAAATTGCTAGCATTGTCATCCAAACTAAACGTGTATACAACATTTCAGCTTCATCGGTTGAAGTTAACTGCTTAATAATTTAGTTGCAAGATTTCACCCGAACAATCATACATTTATACATTATAAGCTAAATTTTGATTTAAGTTGAACTGTTAATTTTTAATTTTTGGTATTATTTAATTAGGCTTGAGTTCATCAAATTTAATTTTCATTAAATTATTTTCACTGAGGGAAAAAATGTTTACAGCTTGGAATTTTTATTAAAATTTATTGATAATTTTTCTTGACTGAGCGGGGATTTGAACCGGGGTTGATCTTAACATGTTTAAAGAATCACCACATTCTATCCTCAGAAGATCTTTCAGTTCTACCCACTGCACCACTGCGGTGCACGTTAGCCAACAGTCAAACATCAATCTTTAACTAGTAGTACTGGTGGTTCGAAATTTACTGTTATTATCATTTTTAAATTTCAAATTACATGTTGCCTCCTTTCCTCTGTTTTTTCGTATTCTTTCTGTCAAGACTTTGTCTTGAAAACCTGAATACCTGTGAGCTTATTATATTTGATCTAATTGTTTTTAATATATTAATACTTTTTTGTATTCCATTCTAATCGTCACTGTATGAACAAAATCTGGTAAAGAAACCATGTGCCGGAAATTTAACGTTAAGTTGTTTTTCTATGTTGTCTCATTTCCGATTAAAAAGCTATCATTGTTTTTGCGTCATCACCCTGCAGATAAAGAGACTAGTCCATACATGCATGTAAAGAGTAGTCCATAAAGGAGTAGCAGTACTCCAAAACTACTTCAAATATATGGGTAAAAGGTGGTCCATTTAACATAACGATGTCCTAGGAGGGGACCATATAGCCCACCGAAGTAGTCGCTAAACTACTCCATGGAGTACTAAAGTGCGTTAGTTTAAAAAGTACTCCATGTGACTACAGTATGGAGTACACTTAAGGGGTAGTTTAAGCATATTTCTTTTCAATTTTTTACTAATCGCCTTTTATGGTGTGTACTGTCTATTATTGCTATTATTAAATATATTTACTTGGTATTTTTAATTTTTTTACCTTTTTTCCACAAATTTCACAAAATTTCACTTTTAAATAAACAATTAATAATGGACACCATCAGGGCTACCAATGTGTAATACTGTAAACTATAGAAAAGTATACATCATGCAGTTGTTGGCAGCACTGCATATAAATTTCTTATAACATGCTCCATACTACAGTACATTGGACCATGTTGTAAGTAGTCCATTTAAGACACAATGGACCACGTAGTCCAATATTATCTGTAGGGCAGGTAAGCACCTGCAATTTCTTTTTAGTTTCTCTTAAAGACTAGACAGCGAACCAATTTTTTTTTTTTTTTTTTTGCTAATAAGCGGAAGCATACGAGGATTTAAAGCTCTCAGAATTGTGCTTTTACTAGTGTGCGAAAAAACACTATTACTTTTTTTTATTGTTTTTGCCGTTTTCAGACTTATTGTGCAGGAATGCCGTTGTAGCTTTACGACTTTCAACGATTTTTTCAAAATTTCGCTTATTGACAGCTTGAAACCCTCGTTCGCTTTCACATTAAGTGATTTTCCGTAAACGGATTTTCCTTTAGCCATATTTATAGCAATAGACTACTTTATCAGCAAACAATATATACAGTAGGGTCGTTACAAGAAATCAGTGTTAAATTTTCCATCGGCGCAACTCTGAAATATGTGCCAATAGCACAGAAAATGCGATTGACAAAGTTTTAACCCAATCGGATAACGATAACATGTGCCTCATTGAGAATAAATTAAGGAAAAACAGCGAGTTTTCACTAAAATTCGTATTTGTTTGCCTTTATAACCGAAACCAATCATTCTAGGAACCTGACTCGAGTCTTGTTTTATATGAAATTTTATTCTTATTAATTTTGATATTGATAGTTTTGTTCCTTATACCAATAGATAAAGTGATATTTAGCATTAATTAAGGACAAAGAAATACGAACTTTAGTGAAAAATCACTGTTGTCCCCTAATTTATGCTGAATGAGGCACGTGTTGCGTTATCCGATTGGATAGGCTATTGGCATATTTAAGAGGGGAGCACCAAAAGATAGCCCCCAAAAAAATTTACCATATCTTGTAATGACCCTAACAGGGTGGTTACCAGAAATCAATGCTAGATTTTCCGCCCGGGCAACCCCCTTATATGTGCCAATAGGATAGAAAATGCGATTGATGAAGTTTCTGCCTAATCGGATAACGCTAACATGTGTCTCATTGAGCATTAATTAAGAAAAACAGCGATTTTTCACTAAAATTTGCATGTTTAAATGGGGTTTCCGAAGAGCCCATAAATAAAGGGACCAAGTTGTTATACATTTGTGTCACATATACACCGTTAAAGGTTGCTATTGTTATTTAATCACATCGGTCCACAAATAAAAACGAGCAAAAAACAACGACTGCCTCCAATGTTCTCCAATATTTTTTATTCTTTTTTATTTAGCAAGGAACTATATTTTTGAAAAGAATGTTGGAGGGGCACCTCCCACACAAAGACAATGTAGATTTCTGTATATCAGGAGAACGGCAAGATCCAAAGTAGATAAGATACAAGAAATTAAGTTATCTAAATTTAGTAAAAATTGCATCGTAATCGATAGACGAGATATGTTTGAACAAAATTACTTATTTGATTTCAATGGGTGTAACAAAGTTCACCGTACCGTGGTGAATGAACTGTTTATAAGATTCGGCAAAGGCGAATATAACACGTTAACTTGTTACATATTAATTTGAAATATTAAGACTTCTTTAACTAAAGGCGTTATATATGTACATTATGTACTAATATTAATGAAGAATTTGCCACATTTATATTTCTATCAATTTTTCACCATCTACTAGTCCATTTTTGATACCGTACAAGATTGTTATTTGAAAAATATTTTAGGCATCTTTCCAGTTTTGTTCCTGTTCATAGACAGAAATAAATTAGTTCCTAATTTGTTCTTTTTGCCTTTTAACTCTTTACCCTTTTGAAATTGTATACCATTTTTTTTTTTTTTTAATTTTAAATGGATGCCACATTAACAACAAAAAAATCAAACAGAATGTTTTAAATTAATTAACAATCCTTTTTCAAAGTGCTATGCATTCTGATTAAAAAAAAGTCATTAGAAAGATATTCTTTTATTTTTTTTTGGTTGTGTAAAATATTTTGTAGAAATTATTTATAATGGGTGCTTTTTTTCGAGTGATACTTTGAGTTGGCATCACTGATTTATTTGACCACCCATTTAATAGCTGATAGTTCCCTGCGGAAAATTTGTGTCAATTGGTCCAACAGACTGGTCTGGGAGTAGTGAAAATGGAACAGGTACGAAAAGAAAGAACTCACGACCACTGAAATGAGAACCAATCATGTAACTGGTTTATGCAGAACAAAAAGGTAGAAAAAGTAATGAATTACAGAATAGTCTTCACCGGTGGTGGGACAAATTTGTTTGGTTGTTCTAAAATTTGGTTCTTGAATTTAATTCTAGGACTTGTTTTATTGAAATAACACTACATTGTAATGAAATAATACTACATTGTAGTAACTGGACGTGTTTAGTGTCCATTAAGAATAGATTTGTGGCTGGTCAAATGGTGTCAATGACAACCCTATGTAAAACTGATAGGTCTAATTCATAGAAAGTGTTAAAACTAGAACCGGTCTGTACCACCAAAGACCTATCACGTGACTACTTTGGTGTCAGTTCGCTTAGTTCGGCAAATGGGCGAATTGATTTAGAATTCCAATTCAAAATTTTATTTTCCGATGAAGCAGTAAATAAGCAGAATAATTGCATTTGGAGTGAGAGAATCCACAAGTTTTGTCGAAACCCCATACATTCACAGAAAATTACTGTTTGGTGAGCTTTATGGGCTGGCGAAGTCATTTGCCCATTTGCCTTCAGAAACGATGATGGTCAGAATGCGAAAAGTTTTTGAAAATTGGTGTTCCAGATTGCGCTTTCTACGCGCCAGCGGTGGCGGCCACATGGCCGAAATCATATTTAAAAATTAATGTTATACAATTTTCTTTCCAATAAAGACCGTTTCATTGATATAAAAAATATCGTCCCTTAATATAACAATAGCGTATGTGCTCAGACGCTATTATTTTTTTATTGTATATTTAGAATCTCCGTCATTAATTTTATGTCTGATCAAAATTTCGTCCAATTCTACTTCCAAAAAGTAGGTCAAAATGTCGTTGGAAAAAATAGTGTATAATTTCTTGTTCTAAATTTTCCTTCAATAAGTGTGTAAGCACATATACGCTATTTTACTTGAAATTGCCACTCCAAAGTTGTTTAAAGAATAATAGTGTAAACGCATTATACTCCATTTTAGCCTGCAGAAAAAAATACCATTTTTGAAAACTTTAACTCATAAAATAGATTATAATAATATACACTATTGTTTGAGAAATAGTTTCATTCCGACCATCGAAAGCTGCATGATCTCCAAAATTTGTGCAAGAAGAATGTAATTCCTCGTGGCTCGTAGTCATTTTTCTTTAACTTACAAGGTGGAAAGAAGCGACATTATTTAGATGAGCCAGATGTAGCAGAGGAAGACAAAGGAGACGAATGAACTTCGAGTTATTTTTGATTTACGCAATGCATTCCTTAATTTGTCATAATTTTTTGTTTATAATAACCCAAATTGGAAGGTAATGAATATGTGCCACTGAATTAACAAAACTATGAATTAATCACTGTTTTATAATAGTGTATCAGATACATCATACGAATTCCTTAAAAAATAAAATAGCCTATACGGAGGACTTGCACTTTGAATGACATATTAATGGTCTTAAAGGATGCGTAGAATAAAAAGAATTGGTAATTTTAAAGACAAGAAACGCTATTATGTATTCGTCGAAAAATCCAATATGAAGAATCTTTATTTACCGCGATAATGAGGTTTTAATAGACATCCGATTTGACAAAAACTTTAAACACGATTTTCTCAAAACCCCAAAAAAAATTATACGCTATTGTTATATTGAGGGGACGATATATGGGTTCTCATGAGATGAGTTTTCTCTTTTCTTTCTCCTCCACTTTTTCTTATTTTTCTTAATGACCTCCTGGGTCTAACTTCCAATATTATCTATTGTTTCGCAGATTTTGTCAAAAAGATTTGTTTAGTCATATACCAAGCGTTACTGAGGTTGAAACTATGAAGCGGAATAGGAACGACGCACTTAATCATGACCTTAAGACGATATCCGAGTGGAGTCTTACGAATGGGGTAGATTTAAATTCTCGTAAGACTCATATTTTGACCCACAGACAGTTGATGAGTCAGCGTCATCTGTATCCTTAACGCTTTTTCCGAGCATTTTCTGATACAAAAAAACTTCTTTTATGAAAATTAAATGCCAAAAAAAAAAAATATTTTTAATGTTTTTTTTTATCGGATTAATAAAATTTTCCTTTAATAAAAACTGAAAATTGCTAGCAATTATGTCTTATCTGGACTTCGCTAGAATTTTTTATTGTAACTATTTCTTTCTTTATTGAAAAGCCCATTAGCCATGAATAGATAAAAGTGCACTACAAGTTTCATCGTAATTTATTCCAACATTTTGCTTTTCTAACTCTTTTATTTAAAATATTTTACTGTTTTTCTTTAATTATCCTTTGCTAAGTTGCAGGATGTTGATTTTAATTTAAATTTAAAATATATTTTAAATATTACAAAGAGAAAGAACAGATTAAATGAAATTTAACTACAAGTGCCTTTTAAAGGATTTCATTTTTGTACAGAGAAAAAAGAAAGAGGCAACTTAAAAATTTTACAAATCTCTTTTAATGCTTGATTTAGACAAAAAAATTTCAACTTAAATTTATGGTATAAAAAAAAAATTTTTAACTATAGTTTGCCATATTTACTAATATATAACGTTTGAAAAACTTCTATTGAAATAAATAATATGTACTCATTTGCAAAAATAACTTGCTCTCCCAGTAAATATTAGAGTTCATCTTCATATTTCAAATCTAAAAATATTTCCCTTATATTTCGTTTGAATTATTCTACTTCCGCATTAACTCCCGCTCATAGTTTAATAGTTGCTCTTCACTTATACCTAAATTCCAAATAAACACATAACTTTTATTTGCGAATCTACGAGGGTGGTGTAATAGATCCGTGACTATTTGAATTTTTCAGCTCTTAACTGAAAGTGCAATACTGATCCTGTCAACAGGCATCACTCGCTTGTGGTTGACAGCCATTATTGGCGGACTACCTCGTGACTTGACTTGAAATAGGAAAAAGTTGATTTTGTGTACTCATGAAGCTTTAATTGCCAGAAATCCACGAATAAGTCTATAATTTGCTTCCACCCAGCCTATTCTCCGCATATTATCCCGACTGTCTATTACTTATTTCCCAACCTGAAGAAATTACTCGACCTAAAGCGATTTGGCTCCAACAATTAAATCATAGCACACGCCTATTTTAATAATCTGACAAATCTTACATTTTGGAAGAGATAAAAATTTACGAGAAAAATTTAAAAATGTGTATAAAACTCAATAGAAACTATGTTTATATAACAAGTAGTAGACTTTAAGGCTATTCCTCGTACTACACACACACAAATTATAACTACATATTACAAAAGCTGTTAGTTTCTAAATAAAGAAAATGTAGTATGGCCGTGCTATTGCTGCATGGACAAACTAAAATAAGTAATCGTTGCTAAATATTTTATGACTTCTACGTTACACATTAACATACAGTACAGCTAAGTTTGAGAAAAATGGTCAGAAAATGAAACGCAAAATACTTCATGGTAGAAATTTATTTTAGTAGTTATACTTAATCAGTTTGCAGCACATGGACATAATTATCGAAGACCTTTTAAAGCACATAAGTACATTCATTAGTACATACACAAAATATGTGTGTCTAAAGTACCTTGTTGGAATTAAAATGCTATAATGTACTGATTCTCTATGGACTTTGTCACCAACACCACCAATTAACTATAGACTATATAATGTTTTGTGCCTTAAGTGAAAATTTAACATGTGCTTGAGAATGTCATTGAGAATTCACTACTTACCCTAGAAACATTGACGAGGTGCTTATATTGGCATTGAAACGAGAGACTTACTAGTGTATTTTATTAATTTAAGTCTTCTCTAGTCTTATTTTTTTTAACCATCAAAATCAAAGAAAAAAGTTTAGATGCTTCGTTAAAAACAGGCCACAAAGTAATCAACAAATGCGGCGACTTTGAAACAGCCCTCCTGTGATAATACTTAAGACTTCTGGTACCTAAAATGTTTCTTCTTAATCCTTTTTTTCGGAAGACTTATTTATAAAGTTGTAGCTTATCAAACAACTAGAAAAATATTAAATTGAACTATGAGCACAAGCCAAAGATAGTCAAGACAGTACTGCCACAGTAGGCATTCCGACAGGGAATAAGAAAAAATACTTCCTAGTAAAATACTAAAAGTAAAATTTATGTTCATAAAATCTGATATAATTTGTTATAATAAAAACCAAATTATGTCAAACTATTAAAGAAAATAAGTCCCCCAAAAAACAAAACCAAATAAGTGCCCATAAACAAAGTATACGAAGCAACAACAACGTTTTTGGGGAATTGTTTCTAATTTTTGGCGCCTTATTTAATTTTTGGTTTTGAAGACTTGCAGTGCAGCTTGGCGGCATTAAACTAACTCCCAAAATATAAGGCCCAAAAAAAAAATAATGAAATTACCTCCCAAAGCATGGCAACTTATTTCATATGCAATAAAACCCGAATTTTGAAAATGAAATAAGCCTCAACCGAAATGAAATAATCCCCTATTTTTTGGGGTTTATTTATATATAATATTATAATAAAAAGACAGAGGGACAGACGGACAGACAGATATAGTCAAATCGAACTTGAGTTTAACAAAACTCCATAATCTATACAATTTACAGAGTTTAGATAAATGGTATTACAATAGAAAATTTGATAACCCCTCATTATACCCAGGGTTGTCAGATGTGGCGTTTTCTCGCCAAACGTGGCGATTTTCAAACTTGTTTGGCGAGCTAATTTTTGATTTGGCGACATGGCGATTTTTTGGCGATTTAACAAAAAAGTTGGCGATTTTGTTGGCTATTTTTGATGAGCTATGCATTTGTTTTGAAAATCGTTAAATTCAATACTGAGAAATAATATTGATTTTATTATACTTATATTATTTTTATGTATGAAGTTTGAGGCATTCATATGTATGGTCAGTATTTGAAAGTTCAAATGGCTGATGAAGATAATGAATATCTTCGAGAAAATAGTTTTTCATATTTAAAAGTGCTCTTGAAAGAATCAATAAATAGAAATTAACATAAATATATTTAAAGTCTATGAACATTTTTTCATTATATGTATGCGGCAATTTTTTATCCCAGATACAATACGTTGTTGTCAGTGATATTTTGGAAATTTTTATGAAAAATAAGCGTTGGTTAATTGCAAAGATAAATAAGTTTATGCCAAAACTTTAAAGCTGCAACGAAACGGCAGGTACGTACAATTTCAAGGAACTTACTTTGACTGTTCTTTATATGTTCTTTATATTATTATAAGTTATGCCTGTGCTTAAGCTATGAACTCCACTACAACTCGCCTTTGAAGTAGAATGCAATACGAACTTCTAGACGCGTTGTTACGAGTTATAAGTTGCACTTCTTTTGTACCATCGTTGAATAAATGAAAAACCCTTACAATGTATTCCAAAAAAGAAGATAAATAGGTAGCTTTGCCGGTGAAGCGTTTTAGATATATAATAAAACTGCAACTACATACATATATAAAAAAGTAAATATATTCAATATTTGTTTAATACTAGCCGCAAAAAAACTTTTTTTTGTAGTAAACATCGTACCATTTTTGTGTTCACTAGCTATTTTTACTTTTTTCTAAATAAAAATTAAGCAATATATATACCATGGCGACTTTTTTGAATTTTTGGCGTATTTTAGCGATACGGAACAAATTATTTTTTTAGAATTTATAAAGAATATTTTTAATAAATTAAAAAATATGTATTTTACTGCCAAAAACTTGAAAATAAAGGCTTTGGTGATTTTGGCGATTTTTGACATTGAATTTGGCGAAAAAGGTCAAAATCAATCTGACAACCCTGATTATACCCACACCACCATTAGTAGAGGTTAGGGATACCAATCCCGAAATCCCAATCCTGAAATTTTTGAGATTCAGTGAATCCCGGGATTTAAACAAATTCATCTTTCCCCGATAAGCAGATAGGGAACACAATATTGATATTTTTATTCATTTCGTTAACAATATAATTCGGCGCTGCGAAATATGACCCCAAAAAAATAAATGAAAATCGACCCCAAATTTGGGGCTATTTTTCATAATGCAATATGGCCCCATTTTTTTATGAAAAATTACCCCAAAAAAATTAAAAATAACCCTAAAAATAAAATGAAATATGACCCTAAATTTGGGGCTATTCTTCATTATGAAAAATTACCTCAAAATTTATAATGAATTTAATCCCCAAAAAAGAACACAAAGAAAGTTACATTAAACATTTTCGGTGGAGTTCATATGTCCGAAACTAAAAATCACAAATTTAAAATCCCGATTTCAAAATCCGGATAATTATACAGTTTTGGTTTTAAAAATCGTACGATTGATAGCATGGTTGGGCTTTCGGCTTTCGGATTTTTTTCCCTATGGTATAACGAAAACTGGCTTTGCTTACTAAAGCTTAACGTTATAGACGGCCTGCGGCCTGGCGCAAGGATTTTCTATGGTATAACGAATACTGGCTTCGCTAACTAAAGCTTCTCTATATAGCCGGCCTTCGGCCGGGTGAAAGGATTTTCTTCTCTTTGGTATAACGAACACTGGCTTCGCTCATTAAAGCTTAACTACATAGCCGGCCTTCGGCCGGGCGCAAAGATTTTCTTTTCTATGGTATAACAAACTCTGGCTTCGCTCAGTAAAGCTTCTCTTAATAGCCGGCCTTCGGCCGGGCACAATGATCTTTTCCTCTATGACATAACAAACACCGCTTCGCTAACTAAAGCATCTCTGCATAACCGGCAAGGATTTTCTCTACTTTGGTATAACAATTCGGGTTTTTTATACTATCCATAGAAACTTTTACATAGAGTTTTATAAAATTTGTGCAAAAATGTTTGGGGTGATTTTTCATTTCTTAAAATTTGCATTTTTTATTAGTAGACGAAAAATAGCCCCAAAGTAAAAATTGTGATTTTATTTGGGGACATTTTTTATTCCTTGTATTGGGGTAATTTTTCATTCCACTTAAAAAGCAAAAACACCCTAACGAAAAAATGTAAATAACCCAAAAAAAAAAAACAAAAAATTCCGCCAAAATATCGTGTTGTTTTGTCTGATGTAAAATTTTGGGGCCGTTTTTCATTGTACTTATGGGGCCAAATTTCCTGGGGTCATTTTGCGCACCGCCACATAATTCGCACATGGGAGGTGTAGCTCTCATTGACGCCTTAATGGGAAGATACAAAATAAAGGTTCGCAGTAAAAGGTGGCAAGTTCGATTATTTTACCACATTTTGGATCTAGTGATGGCGAACTCATGGCTATTTATAAAATACTGCTCTGGCAAGAAAACAGAAAAGCTTCTATCTTCCGCAGAGTTTCGATTGCAAATTGCTGAAGCTCTCTTAAAGCTTGATACTTAACCAAATTTCAAAAGAATAAGATCAATTGAACCTGATATACAAGCAAAAAAGTCCAAAGGACCTGCACAATATGCTCCACCACAAGCTGTGCGCAAAGACCATGTTGGCCAATATGGGCTGACAAGAGAATCCGATGTAAAATGCCTAATGGCCAAGGCGTGTCGCAAATATTATGCGAAAAATGTAGTGTTGCATTGTGCTACATAAAAGACATTTATTTTAAGCAAAACTTTGCTGTTCCGTCAAAATTTTATATAAATTTTATATACAAATGGCAACACAAATCTCTTTTCGGATTAACTAAACCTAGAATAACTCAGATCTCAAAACCCCAGCCTAAATCAATTATGCATCTTATGTTTTAAACTACTTCCCGTATATAGAAATAATCAAATTATGTAGATATGTAGATAAAGTATACACATTTTTGTTCTTCGGTGTCTTTTTTTAATTGTTGTAGCTTTATCACTGCTTTAGGCGTTTGCTTGTTGCTCTTACATATGCATGTAGGTCGGTTTATGGAAGTATCGCTACTACCCTTGTAGGTATAATAAAAAAATAATTGAGAGAGTTTGAGAAAAACATTTTATAGCGCTTGTGGAATTTTAGTTAAAAATTGGGTAAGAATGTCGCTTAAAGTGAAGTTTCTATCATAAAGCCAATACAAACATTTATCAGATGAAAAAAAGCTAAATAGAACTGATCTATCGAACAGTTGTCTGAAAGAGTAGACGGTGAAACACCATATACTGGGAATATTATCTGTCTAATGCTGATATTTATGTACTTGAGATGAAAGTGATGCCGAAGCAAATATTTTGCCGTGTGGCAAAAGCACAATTTGTTATCCCATCAAAAATAAAAGTCTTAATATTCTACGGCAACGTTGTTGGACTGCACCATCAACGGGATTGCTCTCAAAAGCTCAAACTTGAGAGTAGATATGGTGGATATGATAGTGCGTCAGACAAACAAATAAGCAGATGCCACATATGAAGTCTATATAGGAACTATCCCAATAAAACCACGACTTAATTGGAAATATGTAACAGTAAATGAAATGTATACTTTTACTGACATTTGAATAATGACAGGAGCAAATCATTCATGTAATGATAATAAGAAATATTTGTGTGCAATCACATCTTATCCTGCATGTTGAGTAACAATGGTAATTAACAGATTCTGGTCACTGCGACGTTTTATTGACGATTTAAACATCCACTGAATGCGAATCCAGCCAATTAAAGTTTTGTGGATTTGTGATGCAAAAAACTCCTATCCGCTCGATGACCAACTATATACCGGGAAATCACCAATTGGTCCTGAGATACGACAAGGAAAAAAATGGTTAAGGATCTAAAAGGTCCTTTCCATGGTAGTTGGCGCACCATCACTTATTAATATTGTTTTGGTGAGTCCATGGTTGCCTAAAACAAGTGACCGTTTCGAAAATTTCTCTGCAAATACTTTGGCGTAGGGTTTCATATGCTCGGGCTTGATCGACTAGGTGATGAATTATTTGTTTCTTAAATCATACAGAAATGAACATAGAGTTAAATGCTTAGATTTTGGACACCAAATATAGAATAAAAATAAAATAAAATTGCGGAAAGTCTCACGAAATTAAAAAGTAAGTTGTAAATCGCATGATTTTTAGGTTCTCTTGATACTGGATATTTTATAGCCGTTATAGTCATTTCCATTCCTTTTTATCAGCCGCAGCATATTTTTGTATCACTTGTCTATCAAATCGTCCCCTCAATATAACAATAGCGTAAAATTTGTTTGGGGTTTTCGGAAAATCGTGTTTTAAGTTTTTGTCAAATCGGATGACTATTAAAACCTCAATATCGCGGTAAATAAAAATTCTTCATATTGGATTTTTCGACGAATACATTACCGTTTTTTGTCTTTAAACTGACCAATTTTTTTTATTCTACGCATCCTTTAAGACCATAATTATGTAATTACTACATATCTACATATTTTGTAATAATTTTTAGTTTAATATATAATCTTCTAATACATGTATCAAGTAGCTTCTCCATAACTACAACAGGAGAAGCTGGAGAACCCATAGGCAATCCTTTTTGTTGAGAAAAAATTTTGTTCTTATATTGAAAATATCTACTATGCAAAATTTGAGAATTCTTAAAAATAATTCCCTTTCAATAGTTGTATGTTCTCTAATTGTATTCCGCTTTTCTTCTATAATACCTAAGGCTAAATCTATAGGTATACTAGGGAACAAGGATATTACATCGGAACAAGGATATTACATCGAACGAAATTATCTTCTCCTCATTTTGTATCTTGATATTTTTAATCCCATCTTTAAATGTTAATGAGGTCTTTACATTATATACTTAATTTTCTGTTATCTTTCTAAGAATTCCCATTATATATCTGCCAAGTTCATGAGATGGAGCATTAATGCTCGAAGAAATTGGTCTTAAAGGAAATGTTTCCTTATGCACTTTCGGAACTCCATATAATTTGGGTGCTGTAGCAGTTGTTGTTTTAATTTTTTTTCTTTTCAAAAAGTGTTATTCAGCCCAATTATGAATAAAAATTCCCCGGGAGTTTTCTCCCATCTCCCATTTTTCCTATGTAAATTCTATTGCAAAAATGGGAAAAGGGAAAAAACTCCCGGGGAATTTGTATTCATAATTGGGCTGATTATCTCCAAATTAAATAATTTTTCCACTATATCATTATTTGTCTGTTGCACTTTTTTCGTTGGGTCTATTTTCAATATTCTATATGCGGAGTCATCACTAAGAATATCATTCATTCTCGAACTATTGTCATGTATATTTATCGCAACTTTGATATTACCCTTATCTGCATTCAGAACTAAAATGTCCTGGAAATGATTGAAAGGTAATAATATTAAGAAGGTCGAAGAAATTGGGCTAAATAACACATATTAATTTTAATTTTTAGTATGTTGTTCGTGTCTTCCTTCAAATTAATTGTTTTCTTAATTTGTTGTTGTATTCTAATGGCCAATTTGCAGGATTGATATTAAAACACATTTATTTTAAAAATTGTTTTAAATACAAAATTCTCTTCTTCACTAAAAACTTAAGTGAAATTAAGTCACCGATGTGGTACACTTAATTTCAACTTAAGTTTCCATTGTAACATTTTAGCAAGGTGGCCTCAATATCACAAGAATACAACAACAACAAGCAAAGCATTAACTGTCAGCTGTTTGTTCAGACCACCTTGTAAATAAATACACTTTTTTATATATTTTTTTTTTGTAGTGCTACCATACTTTTATCTTAATTAAATAAGACTTTTCAAATAAAACTCAAAAAAACTAAAAAAACCAATCTGTTTTAAATACGATTTAAGTTTGTTATGAAAATTAACTTAATATTGATTTAAATACTATCCTGAAAATTGGGCATTAGTTTTTCAATTGTGTATCCCTACCTTTCTTTTGTTTTCTTTATCTAGAATTCTAACATCATCGAAATTGATTGTGTGATTGATGTTGATAAAAATAATATACATAAATTCATCACTCTGGCCAAAGGAACAACTACAACATAAAATAAAATATGTTTCACTTGAAGAATTCACTTTAACCCAAAATAATAAACAAATAACAAACTTAACCCATTAAGGACGGATGGGTATTTAAATACCCAAAAACAGAGCCTTCGTTGAAAAATTCTGGCCAACTTCAGGTAAGAGGTATCGGAAATTGGTTTTAACAGATAGATAAAGAAAGGATAAGACTACTTAAACAAATTTTTGAAATTAAATTTTGCCCCCTTTAATTGGGTAAGTTAGCGGCTTACAAGTTAGCAATTTTTAATATTTGGAAAAAGTGAACGATAACGGCTCTGGAAAATTGGGAGAGCGGAAAATCGGAAAACCCTCTTGGTGACTTACAGCCTTAGGTGTGCTCTGCTTTAGAAAAAAATATTAGCTAAAGTGGGCCAATAACGTTGACCACAGGTTTGATTCAATGAGATGGGTATTTAAATACCCACTTCGCTGTCAGAGGGTTCAAAACACATAGTTTTTTTTTTAAATTTTGGCAAGTAAAAATGCGATGTTTTATGTAAAATGAACTATTTATTAGTAAAAAATAAAGAAATTTATATTACAACTGTGGTCGATTATTGAGATAATTTTATATTTTTTGGGAAACCAGCATGAAAATGTGCAAAACAAGCCTTTGGGTGTTACTAAAATTTGCATTTTGTACAACCAAACTCAGTTTTGCTTCACATTGTCCAAAACGGCCAAGCTGAATAATATGGCTTATCATATGGTAAAAGCTCTCCATGCGCTTTGCCATTTCTTGTGCATTTGTGACAACTTTTTCTCTTACACCAATGCTTCAACAACGCTCACATGAAATAAAATTGACTCATGATTGGAGATCCTTCAGGTTTTCTTAGCATGCAGTGTAAATTCCTGGGATACACCATAGCAGCATCCAAAGCATTAGTAAGAAGGCCTCGGCTCTTTCGTATAAAATATAAAACATTCCACATTCCCTTCTATGACAACAGAGAAGAGAAGGAGTAACATTTTTTGTTATGTTTTTTCGCACAAGCAAAAGCAAAAGAATTGTTTTTGATCCCGTTTCCATTCTTATGTAACTGCAAAAGAAACGAGAGCAATGACAACGTGTGTGAAAAGATATGAGAGTGGAATATAGCGAGCAAGCCTTGTAAAGGGCCAATGTTGAATGTGAACCTTACCTTATTATGGCTTATTATTAATGTGGGCGTTCAAATCAAAATGCACATCGTGCACTTCGTGATTCAGTGATGAGGCACATTTTCACCTCAGTGGATTCGGCAATAAGCAGAGCTGCCGCATTTGGGCGAATGATAATACAAGAATAATTGTCGAAAAACCAATGCGATCACAAGAGTGACTGTTTGGTGCGGCTTATGGGCTGGCGGCATCATCGGGCCGTATTTTTTCCAAAATGAGGCCGGTCTGGCAGTTACTGTGAATGGTGTTCGCTATCGTGAGATGATAACGAAATTTTTATGGCCCGAATTGGAAGATATGGATGTGGACGATATGTGCTTTCAGCAGGACGGTGCCACACGTGGTGGCGATGTCGATTGGCCGCCAATATCATTTGATTTGACACCGTTGGTCTTCTTTTTTTGGGGTTATTTGACAGAAAAGGTGTACGTCGATAAGCAAGCAACAATTCAAGATGGATGAGATAATTCGGCCCATTAACGGCATAGAATCTTAATTATGCCTCAGCGTCATCGAACATTTAGACCATCGGATGGAGGTGTAGCGCCGAGGTCGCGGCGGCCATTTGGCCGATATTTTGTTCCATACATGATTGAACCATACTTATTTTTTCATAATAAAAATAAATGACAATATCTTCCTAAATAATTGGTGTTTTATTCAAAATCAACATCGGCCCTTAAAATTTAACCATCCTTTTCATTCAAAAGATGGAATACAAAGGCCCTCTAGAAGGCATCCGTACTTCCCTCTTTTCCCGCTGGGACAGATTCAACGTACATAGTGAAATAAGCACACAACACACACATAAATGCATGCAATAAATGAATTTTTTAAATTTTTGGTTTTCAAAAAATCTTGTGTTTTAGAACTCTTTAAGAGCGAAGTGGGTAGAAAAATACCCATGGTCTAGGGGCCAAGGTTTGACAGGTAAAAATAAAAAAAAAACGCAATGTCAATATAAATGCCCATAATATCAAATGTGTAAAATTTCATCAAAATCGTACCACGAAATCGGGGTTCAGTCTTTAATGGGTTAATTGTAGGTCTTGTACTTTAAAGTCTAAACTCCGTTATAAAGCTCATATGTATATCTTATTGATTTTGGTTTATCTTTCTATGTAACTATTTCAGTGAAAAATCATTTTCTCATCTATCTGGCTAAAATAACAAACAAGATAGAACAAATATTTGTAAAACTAAAATGTTGCATTTTTGTTGATTGAAATTGCTTAGCAAATAATTGAAATTGAAAAACAATTATTCATAAAATCTATTCCTATTGGTTTTCCTTTTGCCAATCAATTTGAAAAGTTTTGCAAAGAAAAACTTTTGTGAAAAACAATCTGCTTGTGACTCAAAATGTTTCATAAGACTGTTAGCAGGGATTTTGTTTAAGTTTTAAAAATATATAGAATGAATAAAATCAAGGTCAGATCATAAATTATTATAATAGGCCATAAAAAAACTGCAATATATGGCATTTTATTTTCCAATTTGATTACAATATTGTTTTTTTTTTCTTTTTTTTATTTTCATGGCGGAGTGTCTGTCTGCATAAATTTGCATAAATTATGGTTGTGAGATGCTGTTTGCGTAGAAAATATTTCCTTTGTTTTATCTTAGGTTTGTGTAGAGAGTCAGTAATAATAAAAAACATAAGTTTTTTTAGGTCTTTTAAATTTTATTACGGTCATGAATTTTAAGCAGGAGAAAATTGTAGCTTAAAGATGTTATTTAAGTAACAAAATTTTTCTTATAGGTTTATAAATCAGGGTTTAAAAGCACCCATCAGCTGGATGCTTTTTATTTTTGCTTTTGCCACTGCTATTGAAATTTTTAATTTTTTTCCAATAGCCAATGTTTTGTTTTTTGTTTGTGCAAAAAAGCAAATCTCCTCTTTTGTATATTTTTATTTTTTGACAATTGCTTTTTTAGCAGCCAGCGACAAAAATGGGCAACCACCTAAAAAGCAAAAGCTAAAAAAAATTATTTCGCCTTTTGCTTTTTTACTTTTTCCTAAAAGAAGAGCTAGTTAAAAACAAGTAAGAGTGCTATATTCGTCTGTGTCGAATCTTATATACCCTTCACCATTGTGCGAGCAGAATACAGAGAAACTAAATAATTTTTACATATACATACACATTAACAATACTTAAAACTTCATTATAAATGAAATTTAAAAAGAGAAAACTGGTAAATATTTTTAAAATCGTTTTTAGAACATAAAAATATAAAAAAAAAATTTATTTTTAAAAAACCAAGATTCGAACCAGGGAACTCAGAGTCTCTTTTTGGTCATATCTCAGCCATTTGTGGACCGATCTTGCTGAATTTCATAAGCATGGTGGACTATATGTAACATAAATGTAAAACAACCTAGCCGCTATCATGTCTGGAGTCTCCGGAAAACACATATCAAGCGTAAGACGGATAGACGGACAGACGGACAGACATCGTTAATTCAACTTCACTCCTCATAAGGACCCAGAATATATATACTTTATATGGTCTAAGATCACTATTGAAGAAATTACAAACGGAATGACAAACTTATATATACCCTTTTCCACCTGTGGTGAAGGGTATAATAAAAAAGACAAACCAAAAAAAATCTAAAATTCAAAGAACAAAAATTCTTCTCTGGCTGGTAATAACAAGAAGCCGATTCAATAAAATGAAAAGCAGCTGAAGTGTGTGCTAATAGCAGTCTGAGCAGAGCTAATAGCTCTGGAAAAAGGCAGATTACACCGATAAAATACTGATCAGTGTACAAGCAACATGATTTTTTTCATGGTGGTGAGGAAAAATAGATTGTTGCCTTTCTTCAGTAATGTTGTAGTAATGTTGTTGTTGCTCGACAGTTTGCATGACTACAGCACGAAATGTGTGTGTGTGTATTTTGTTTTTCTAAAATATGTATATTTAGTATGTAAAGGGAACCAGCCAAAGTGTCTGTTGGATTTTTTATTGTGTACCTACAAAACAAAATCAAATTCTTGTTGTGTTTGTTTTGCATGAAAATATCACTTGTCGTCGTCGAGTGTTTTTTCGCAATCATGTGGCTTTCAGAAACCTTTTGCGCTGCTTTTATATCCTATTTTGCGGCTATTAGCATGCATTGGTTTTTGATATAGCGGCTGTTTGACAGAAGATGTTTGTTTCATTCTTTTTTCTACATATTTTTTCTTACAGCATTAAAGTGATTGCCGTTGCTTTTTGAGTTCCATCAAATTAGAAATTTTTGCTTTTTTTAAAAAAGCAATAGTTGGAAAAAGCCAGTGTCCATCAAAAGATTACTTTTCAAAATCAGTGTGTTTATTTTGCTGCTGCTTTTGAAAAGTGTGGGCTTTTTTAGCAGTAGAAGTTGTCGGCTTTTAGAAGTAGAAGTTTAGTAGAGTTGTCGGCTTTTTATTTTTGATTTTTTTTTAATAGGAAAAAGGCAAAATTTGGCTGCTTTTGCTAATATGGCGATAGCATTTTAAACCCTGATATTAATTTAATATTTTTTTTTTTTAAATATTCTTAAGAGAATTTTTATATAAAGTATTTTTTTAAAACCATTTTACCGTATCTAAGTACGCAACTAAGTACGTCAATGTTAAAATTAAGTACTATTATTTGTATCCGACCTCTATAGTTCTCCATATTCAATTGTGGATATTGGTTACAAAACAAAATCAGAGAATGTTAAACTCTCTTTTGGCTTAAAATGTGTTTAACCCATTTCGTTCCAGCGATTTTTTTTCGAGTAACTTTTTAAAGCTTGATGTTTAATAGAGAATTTGGGACTAGAAAACACGACTCTGAAGTCCAATTTTTTATTTTTGAGAAAAATGGTGTTCGATTAATCGAACATTGGGCACTTTTTAGCATTTTAGAATAGAACAAGGCGTTCATAAAAATTAAAAATATACAGTTGAACCTCGATAATGCGACTCGCACAAGACCGGGCTGGGCAGGGATAATAAAAAATGGTAATAGATTTTTCGGGTAATTCATCGTGAGGTTTAAATTATTATGTAAAATTAAGCACATAAATTTGAAAGTGAAATTGAAATTTTTAATCGGTTAAAAGAATAATTTATGGCATTAACTGTATGAAAATGATATCATGGAAATGTTGGCCATGACTTCGTCTGAGGTGGTCCATTCGGAAGGTCCAATTTTGGGCAACTCATTCGAGCATAGCGACTGGTATCTCGCGATTAAAACGAGTAATGTTAGCTTCCAAAGCGTCAATCGTAGCTGACTTATTCCTGAAGACAGTCATTACATATCCCCAGAGAAAATGGTCTAATGTGTGGTATCGCAAGAATTAGGTGGCCAATTTACCATAGCAAATCATTAAATTAAGTGCTCACCAAAATCTATGGCTCTTAGCGACGTATTGTTGAAACTAGATTTCACCGAGACCATTAGCTTGATTTTCAGGTTGCTCTACTGGTGCTGTTCCATTTATCATTTTGGCAAAAGTAAGGTAATTGCTTAATATATTTTAAAGGCATTTGACAGAGTCTGATATGGTGCACTTTTGTCAAAACTTGTTGCATTTGGTGTGGGTGATAATTTGACTCTGTTTTCATTGAGTTTTCTCAGACATCGCACTTTAAGAGTTGTTTTAGATAAGGTTTCGTGAAACGAGTTCAAAATTAATTTAGGGGTGCCTCAAGGCTCCGTTCTTTCTCCTACCATCTGTATATCTTTTAGGCATTTTGAGATTGATTTAATCTTAGTTTCAACAATGTTATTTTTCTTGAATCAAGACCAGTTTAAATTAAATCAATCTCATTTTCGGATTATTTCAAGTACGAAATCGGTATTGAATATTGATAACTTAAGTATTTTCCGATTGAAAATCCGTACTTGAATCAATCTTTCTGTACTTAATTCAAGGCAAAATCCGTACTCAGTGTACCGTATTAATACCGCTTCGGATTCATTTGAGTACGGATGGATTGATTTTTCTTCTGAGTGTATAAAAAGTCAATTTAAAGTTGTACCCATTGGGAGATAATTTTTTATAAAAATCACCATCCAATCACTCTTGATGATTTAAAACTTCATCGATGGAAGAGAATTGATTATTATCCATTGCCGAACAATTCAAAAGATTGTATAAAAAAGAAACCCACAAATTATTTTCAATTAATGAAAATAAATGAAAGTGCGAATGGTTTAATTTTTTTCTTTGTGAGGACCCGTGAATTTTATTTGGTTCAAAATAAAATTTGTTCAAATAATCAAGAGCTGCTTTAATCGGAGAAAAATTTAAAAACATGATTACAAATGTAATCAAAAACTATTAAAACTACAATTGAAAAATAAGACGAAAATACTTAAAAATAATTATAAAAAAAACTATCATTAAATTGCTCAAAAAGAGAAAATTATATGACAAATTATTCTTTGGGGTGATTCATCGGTAGGGTACAATTTTCTTACAACTAGAGTATCATTTATGGCCGAAAAATAGGTGAAATTGGCCGTAAAGCAGTCCTTTTTACAAACTAAAAACTAAATAATCAAAAATTAATTATATAAATTCTCTCAAAATCGCATTTATGTATATTTGGAATTTGTTTGGATACTAAACAATCGTGCAGTGTTAAGAATACCATTTTTTAATTTAATTAATTGCGGTGCACTGGAAGGTATACAAATTTGTACATTGTACATCTTCAAAAGAGCAGACAATGCAAATTTAAGATAACATTTTATCACTTAGCGCATTTCTTTCCTTAGTGCGAGCATCAGTGAAGGTAGAAAAAATCCTTTCGCTATCTGTATTTGCATGTATCAGTAATAAATCAAAGAAAGCTGATTTTGTCTAAAAAGGAAAATGAAATTTTCATTAAAATTTTTAATTTTCGTGACTTTTATGCAAAACTTTTTGATGCCCATCTTTTACAAATTATCTTTTTCTTGCTGTGGAAAAATAAGTTCAATTTCGCGTAAAAGAGATTTTCACAAATTAATGTTAAAACCAAAAATATGAAAAAGATTGCCAAATGTATATAGTCTTGTCACTTACTCAAAAGTCAATTGTAATAAAAAAATCTGTCTTTTTTTCTCTACGGCAATTTTTTTTTGAAGAAATCCCTACGAATAGGGATTTTTTCCTTCGTACAACATCACTGGTATATGTTAAATATAAGCTCGTTAATGATTTTTAAAAGTACAGTTACAGCCAAATTCATAAAAAGTTAATTATGATTAAGTAACCATTTTTAAGGAAAAACTGCTAAAGTTGTATTCATAAAAGAAAAATAGTCTATTAAACCTTTAACAAACCATTCATAAAGCAAGAAACTTTATTGTTGGAATAACGCTTTTTTAAACCAAAAATAAAATGATATATTTATCAATTTGCATTTTATGATATTATTTTCGTGAAATATTTTTAAAATAATTGAAAAAATGTTTTATTTATTTCTAGAGACATGTTTTATACATATAACTAAATATTTTTATTTTAGACAACAAATTTAAAGTTATATTGTTAAATTTTTTTTAAATGTTTTATATGATTTAAGAGACAAATGCAGATATTCGCTTTAATTATTTATAAATGTATTGCAATTGGTTTTTTTTTGATGTTTTGAACAACAAATTGTTGTTCAAATATATAAAAAACAAGTTAGAGTGCTATATTCGGCTGTGCCGAATCTTTGATACCCTACACCGACACTTCGAATGTTTTAGGAGTAATATCTGTATGATGTCTATTTATTATTATAATCTTTGTAAAAACAGACATATGCATTAAAATTTGTTGCGGTTTAGACCTATATACAATTATTGATCGACAATCAGAATCATTTTTAAAAAGTTTGAGTAGAATATCAGTTAAAGCTGAACTAAAATGATTTTCAAGGGAACAAATTATATAAAAGCCATGGTAAGCTATGAACCAATCATCCCAAATTCCGCAGAACGATTTCTGGTATTAAAAAACATAAATTTCAATACAGCGGTGCAATTAGTTTAAGCGTTTGCAGTGAATTTCAGAAGGCTATAAAACTTTGATGTATCAAATTTTGTAATAATAGCGTTATTTTTTACGTTTTTAGGCGTACTAAGCTGTTTTTCGGGAGTAAGGTTTATATGGGGCCTATGGTAAATTATGGACCGATCTTCACGAAATTTCACAGTCTTATTTCTAGTCCTGTAAAACTTTTATGTTCCAAATTTTGTTATGATAGCATTATATTTTGCGGATTAGGGTTTACCAAGCTGTTTTCCGGGAGTAAGGTTTATATAGGGCCTATGGTAAATGATGGACCGTTCTTCACAAAATTGTAAACTCTTATTTCTCGTTCAATAAAACTGTGATGTACCAAATTTTGTTATGATAGCATTATTTTTTACGGATTTAGCCGCACTAAACTGTTTTCCGGAAGTAGGTTTTATATGGGGCCTAGGGTAAATTATGGACGGATCTTCACGAAACTTAACAGTTTCATTTCTAGTCCTATTTAACTGTGACGTGCCAAAATTTGTTATGATTGCATTATTAGTTAGGGTTTTAGGCTTACTATACTGTTTTCCGGGAGTAGGGCTTATATGGGGCCTAGGGTAAATCATGGACGGATCTTCAAGAAATTTTACAGCGTGATTTCCAGTTACATAAAACGAACTGTTGCGAAATCTTATAGCATTCTGTGCATTTTTCCACCATTTATGTTAGTTTTTGTAACAAAATTATCAATTTTTTTTAGGTGGTGGTTCCACATTTTGATTCATTAGATCCTATTGAACAGATTTTGCTGGATTTCAATCCCAAACTGCTTAGGATAACTACAAGCAATTTGACACCAAGTTTGCTTATTTCTTTTTAGTTTTTCGAAAGTGAGCGTGTTTTCAACAGACGGACAGACAGACGGACATGGCTAAATCGACTTAAAATTATTCAAGGACCCAGAATATATATACTTTATAGGGTCTGAGATGAATAATAAAAAAGTTTCACACGGAATGACAAACTTAATATACCCTCTTCACAACTAATTGTGGTGGAGGGTATAAAAAGAAAAATAAGCAATCATAACTAAAGTGATGTTTGTAAAAAGTAAACAAACTTTTTATTCGAATACTTTTTTTTATCGTTTATACATATATATGAAAAGGGAACATTTGTTTAATTTTTATTTACTATGCCAACTACACACAAATCATTGCCATAACTAAAGGCTCAATTAGCCGGGAGTAACTGTAACAGCCCAATAAAAAATGGCGCCTTACTTGAAATTTTATTTTTTTTTTTAATAAAAGTTGCTGAGAGTTCTTTCACTTACTTTACTGCATTTCTGTATGTCTTATTGCTTAGCGCATATTTGTGCGCTTATTTTTTTAAATGTACCTTTAGTGCTTCGTAAAATGATAAAGTTTTTTATTGGGAGGCCGTGAATTACGAAAGAGAGAAAGAATTACGAAGAACGCTGTCATATTAGTGAAAAAACTAATAAATTTAAATTAACATTATTTTTTATAGCTCGGCATTGTTACGGTTACTACATTATGTTTATTGTAACAATGTATTGTAGTTGTACACAAAAGTTTATTATTTTTATTTTATACTAACTGACCCGGCAAACGTTGTTTTGCATAGAAAAGTATTGTTTATGTGTATATATAAAATACAGATACAGAATCAGGTACAGGTAATATTCGGTGCAGATAATTTATCTTTATTTACAAAAAAAAAAAAAAACAAATATGAAAATGTGAATTAAAAGTAAACTATTGAATAAGTTAAGAGAATATCATTGAAGCACTTTGTGATAAACATTATTTTTCGTTTTGTTGTCAGGTGCGAAAATGAACAAAGAGGATGGCTTTCCGACACGGGAACATGCGACATAGAGTGGACCGTGTGAAAAACAGTCGTTCTCCAAATTTAGGCCACAAACACTCAATGATTGCCCTTGGGATTTGTTGATTGTCATGGCGAATGCGAGACGAATTGAAAATTGGATTCGTTTAAACTCGAATGGCATATCGGTTAGGATCATTGGAATTCTCGGAATGAGAACTTCCTCTCCTTTAAACATTCCTTTAAGCACTCCAGGGGAACGGGGTTTTTCACAGAGGCTCAAAGCTCTCTGTATGCTATCCACTTGGGGATAGCAAGAAGCGATTCCTCTGTTTGAAATTCCCAAGCAGCTCACGACTTCCGGTCTGTGACCAAGTGTTCCCTGGAAATGTATTTTGAGCAACCGCTTGAATACAGCCAATGTGAGAAGGCGCACAGTATTGAGTAACCTGAATGGCATGCAGGCATAGATGCGTCTCAGGAAGTAGGTGATAACGGATGACAACTAGTCACTGAAGCTCATCTGTATTACGCCGTGTAACGGCTCACCGGCCTAGATGTGTGTTGGCAGCCCCAATACTAGGATCGGAGGCTTTGGCCTAATCAGTTAATCCTCCTAAGCACAAAATGATTACAGAAACGTTAACTGACGCCCTATGTTCTTCGTGAACTATTTATTTAAGTATCATGTAGAATTTTCTTTTTTTGAATTTTACTGCGTATATTTAAGTAAATAAAGGATATATATATATACATTTAGCACTCCATACAAAATGTATGAGAAAATGAATTTTCTTTATATTTTCCTTTTTCTGGATTATTTTAGACATTTTTTTTGCTAACAGATCAAAGCATGATCAATTGCAAAGCTTACGATTTGATTCATTTTCAATAGCACTTCTTGTCGGAAATTGTTCATACCAACATAGAAACCTTTGCCGGCTCATGCGCAATAACTTTACTAAAGACCATAGCATGATCAAATGATACAATTTATTTTGAGTAATTTTCAATGGTGCCGCCTATCGGAAATTTGTCATACCAACCTAGAAACCTTTGTATGGTAATGCTCAACAGCTGTGCTAAAGATCATAGCATGATCAAATGCACAGTTAATGATTAAACTCATTTCGAGTCATTTTCAGTGGCGCCACCTGTCTGAAGATGGTCACATCAACTTATAAACCTTCGCCGGCTCATGCTCAACAACTTTGCTAAAGATCATAGCATCGCCAAATGCAGAGTTTACGATTTAATTCAAACTGAGTAATTTTCAATGGCGCCACCTATTTTAGATTTTTTTGCTATTATTCTTACCTGGTCAGAGACCATTCCGAATTGGTACGAATCATCGAAATCGGTCCAGCCGTTCTTTAGTTATAAACGTAGTAACTAACGACACTTTCTTTAAAATACATATAGATCAGCAATATTTTAGTTACTGTGAACATATCAATGTTTACCGCAATTATACAGTTAAGTATAGTTCATTATTTTTCTAAAAACATATAATTCAATTCAACTATTTAAAAAAAAAAATTCTATAAAGATTTTGTTCGAGGAAAATTTTTTTCGCTTTGTGTTAAAAACCTTAGTACGTTTGTTTTTCATGTTATTGCTTTTTTTTTTTTTGTCTTTTTTGTTGAGTCTTATTTGTACAGCTTATAGGACAAATGTTAACATATAAAGCTTGTACCATAGCTATTTTTATAACAATTGTAGTTTTTTCGAAATATTGGTTAAGGCTAGATTACACTTTCTCACAAGTCTTACGTATTCCATAATATTTTGTGAGATAGAAATCTAATGAGTTTTGTTGTGACTGTCAAAAAATCCAATTTAACTTGACAGTTTGTGGTCACACCACTGACACATGAAATAAATTGTATGTATTGTTTAGAAATTTTTCAAAAAACGAAGAAGTCGTATGGTATGTCGAACTTTTTTCAAAATACTTGTAATTTTCGTTACACATTGCACTCACACTATCACACTTTGTCATATTATTTGAGTTTTTGACATGTATTAATACAAAGTATAATAGTGTAATCTAGCCTTTAAGCGGCTCATACACTTGCAATAAAACTGTTCAATTTTACGTATTGTACAATGATATCGAAGGTGGTACAATGTATTGGCAACAATCAAAAGGCTTTTGATTTTTATTGCACAACGAAAAGAAAGTGAAATGTGTTGGCAACATTGTAAAATGCTGTTTATGTTATTCCTATAGGTTATGTTTACCTTTTTATTGAATGAATTAAGCCAATGTGCGGATTTTTGCATAATATAGGACAAAATGAAAATAATATGGCGAAAGTCATACACAATAATATTACAAGTGTATGGGCCGCTTTAGAAAACAAATAAAGAAAAATTGTATTTAACAGAGTTGAACTGATTGACTCAATACTTTTTTGATTCGAAGGCAATTTTATTTCTAATTCTTTCAGTCAATACTGAACGAATCGAAATTATTTTTTCAGTGTTGTGAAAACCCAAATAACCGATCAATATATGTTGTGTAAAAGTACCTTATAGAATCCTTAACAAAAAAATGACGGCAAAAAAGTCTGAAAACTCAAGTTAAAAGAAAACGTAAAAAATAGAATATCGATTCCTTCCCGCAAGAATGTATTAAGCGACATTTCTTAAATTGTGTAGGGAACGAAAAAACGTTTCATTTAGTTATTTATTTGTATATTTTATTGAAAGGAACATATTTGGAAAGCGATATTCAGAATACAAAACTTGACATCATTGCAAAACCAAAATTTTAGTCAGATAACAAAGTTTTTGCCGCTTGGTACATTTTCGTGGTCAAGACATTGGCGCTAGATACAATTGTAAATGGCGCTTAAAACATTTACATAGACACAAAAAATAAAGGTTTGAAATAAATAGTGTCGTTTAATTCATTTTTTATTTTTTCTGTTAAACTATACAATAAATCAAAATCGATATATGTACATATGTAAAAAGTAACAAAACATTTATGTATTTCAAAACAAAATAAATCATTTCGATTGTCAGACAAATCATCTTCATCGTCTGTCTCTTCCAATTCGTCTTCTTTCTCACCAAATGTATTTTTGATAATATCTTCGTATTCTTGTATGTATCATAATCTGGAGTGTTATAAGCGACAAAAATGGATCAAGTTCTAGTTGGATGAGTGTGCTAAGCGACAATTTCGGTTAAACTAAGCGACATCTAACAAAATTTTTGTGTGGACCTTTTGTTGCTTACGACAATTACATTTTTAAAAATGTGGCTTAGCATAATTTCTTTGGCGGATAATACAAATTTCAGGGAGCAACTTTATTCCAATGAGAAAACTTGATGGTTGATACAATTTTATTTTCTCTCTAGTTTCCTTTAGATCCATGATAGGGCAGCGAAACCCAAGCCAAAATGTGGCTTGGGTTTCGTTCCACATCAAAAAGTCATTTTCGAAAAAAGTGTCGGTTTATACATTCTTGCGGGAAGGTATCGGTATTTTTAAAAGCTTTAGAATATTTACAAATAATTTCGTATAATTTCAACAAAAAAAAAAAAAAAAAACATATACGCCCGTATTTATAACATTTTTAACATTTAATAAAGGTTTACAAAACAAATTTCGTATGAAAATTTGCCTTAACAAACGTTTGTTAAATTTACTAATCGTTTATAAATACGGGGGTTATTATTTTCAATTTGACAAATGAATGGTTTTTAACAAATTGTCGCTTAAATTTAATGAAAACCCTTTAGAATCATATAAAGCGCTATGTCGAATTTGTATTACCCTTTACCAAAAATAAAAATGTATTGATTAAGGGTATAAGAAATCGTAAAAAGACTCAAAACAGAATATCAAGCAAAATTAGGAGGGGCTCTGTCACTGCGAAATATGAATTCAGGATTTATGGCCGCAAAAAGCAAATGCAAATTGACCTTATATTAAGGGGCTTTTTCATAATGCAATGTAACTCAATTTGTGACCCCAAAATAATGAAAATGAGATATGCCCCTAAATTTAATTCTTCTTAATGAAATGCCTGAAACCTAAAATCCAAAATCTATAATAATTGTACAGTTTTAGTTTTAAAAAGTACGTGATAGCTTGGCCAGATATTTGTTAATATTGCTAAGGTTTTAGTAGCCCTAATTTGAAGAAAGAATCACATATAAATATGTCTATTAGAATGGTTCGGTCCCCATACAAAAAAAAAAAGTTAAGCCAGTCACCTCCTAGGATTAAAGATTATTTGAAAAGAATTCCAGGAAACATTTTTTTAATTTTTTACCTCGCCTCTGGATGCCGCCCTTTTAGTTTTTTGTATACTGCGTCGCCCACTTTCGCAGAATTCTCGCATAAGCAAAAATTAAATAACATTCAAGACATAAGGTCTGTCTGCGTACACATATTTTGCGAAAAATGCTGCAAAATCTTGCAAAATGTTGTCTGCGTACTCCAAATCTCTTGCAGCGAGAGAGCCAAAAAGAGAATTTTTTGACAGTTGGAAGTTAGAGAACTTGCAAAATGTTACTGGAGAAATTTCCGCTTGCAAGATTTTGGAGATAGTTTGAACAGCTGTTTGAATGAAATAGTTTTTGTGAAATAAAAATAAAAATTGAAATTTAACAATGGCAGAGGAAAGTAGTTAGAATTGTGTTGATTTTTAACGTTTATAATAAATTATAATAAACAAAACATTTTACTTCATGCTAGAAACGTCCAAATATACAGTGCGACCGTGGCGTAAGTGGAGTGGAGATGGCAGAACCGATAGAACCAGCAGAACTTTGTGGGACAAACTTTGCAATTGAAGAGGCGAGTATTTGAAATTGTGTTCCTGGCGAGCACTTCACATCCAAATTATTTTTCTCTGTTGTCAAGCTGTTGGAGGGCACTGTATTGGGCATTTCATTCTTTTTTTCCATTGTAAGCCGGCACTATGTTGCGCAATATAAGCAAAAGAAAAGACAAATAAAACTAAAAACTAAGAAGAAATTGAATTTACCGAATTAATAACAGTGTAATAAACAAGTTTTTTAATTTACAACACTTTTTAAGCTTCACTTTAATTAATAATTTTTTAATTTACCTCGAGAATTAAATTTTGCTTACACATATGCTAAAATTCTTTTGCTTTGTTATTTCAATTGTTTACACACCGATCAGCTGTTTTCTTGCAAAATTTCACTGGATACTGTCTGCGTACTTTTTGAGATTTTTTCAGCCGATAGAGTAATATTGGTCTTACTCTCCCAAAAAAATTTACTGAGTATTTGCTACTGGAAAAGTACCCAGACAGACCTATAAACAACGATATGTGATACGGACTTTAAAATACGGTTTATATAAAAAACGAAAAGTACGGCTTTAGGGGGGTGGCAAAACTCGTATCTACAAATCTAGATACTTAATTGATATAAAATTTTATTGACTGCTGCAATGTGCTTGTTGTTGTATGTTTATCTACCTGTTTTAATGTAACATAAAATTGACCAAATTAAAACCTAGACATACAAACTATTAGAAGGGCTTTCTTGCCACGTGCAAAACATTGGACATTAAGAGGAATGATCCGTGATGCTACAAGTGGCGCTCAGAATTCCTTGTCGGACTTAAAAGTCAACCAAGACAAAAATGAAGCCATATAGGCTTTTTACACTGCTCAACATCTAACATCTACCTCCAAAGATGTAGAAAATGTGATACACTCGTTTACATTGCTCACATCTAACATCTACCATCAAACAAAAATGTCACCATTTTTGAAAAAAAAAAATTTTTTTTTAAAATAAAAAATGTTTGTTCCAACAAAAGTGCCAAAATTAAAAAAGAAAACACAAAAATGTATTTGAAGTTGAATTTTTTAAAAAATATAAAAAATACTTACCAAAAAAACATTGCAATAAAAGAAAAATCCTGACAAATGGTAACGCTGCTTTCAAAAAATATTTTTTTTTGTCAGTAATGCCACAATAATATTAAAACTTATTGCCACTTTTCTAGTGATGACACTAAAATAATCGAAAGATGTAGAATGGAATAAAATGAGATAGGAGCATCTTTTAAAGATGTTGGTTCTTGAATTTCTTATGGAAAGATGTTAACATCTTCGCAAATTGCGGTTAATTGATGGTAGATGTTAGATGTTGATCAGTGTAAAAAGGCTAATAGACATGCCATGAATAACGATACACAATATGTTATGATCGGACTTTAAATGGTGACGCAGTTTACAAAAAACTAGACGTAATTATTTCCAATAAATCTTAAATCTTAAAATTAAAAAAATATATTTTAAAATTAATAAATACATTTTTTTGGAGCCTTGCTTTAAATACAAGGTTTTCAAGATTTCGACAAGAGATCCGTCTATTTTAAAAGGATGCAGCACCTTACATGGTTTTAAAATATTTTAGTCAAAACATGGTTTTCAAACATGCAAATTTTAATGGAATGTATCCCTTGGTTCGCTTTCCACCGCATCCAGTAATTATAAGATAGGGCCTGACTAGATGTCGTAATTCTATTCGAAAAAGTTTGAGTGGTTCAAGAAGTTTGACAGGGCTTAAATTTAAATATCATCAGAAGTCAATTAGCATTTGCTTTTTCCAATAACGGATATATTGGTGATATAATGATGAGGGATTTTGTTCCTTAGTGCTCAAGTCAAACTAACTGATATTGCTGAAAGTAATATTAAAAATGTGGAAGAAGGCAAAATACCTTAACATTAAAAAAAATCCAAATTGTTTTCCAAAAAATTAAGGATTTCGAAAACTAAAATAAATTTCAAATATTGCTGAACTAAAATTTAAGTGAGATCTAAAAATAAATTTTTTTTAAATGCATTGGCATTCTTCAAGTTCAAGACAACGTTATATGGTGTTTTCTTTTCTAAAAAATAATAATGCATTATAGTTGTGTAATATATTTATTAGGTTACACGAACCCTTACAAAGTGAAACATTTTTCTAAATTACAATAGAACAAAATAATAGCCACGTTTTACACTCAACACTAATGTGTTGTACTAAAAGCGATATTCACCACGCTTGTAGCAATTTTCAATATAAATTTTCTTACAATTCCAATAAGCGTTTACAGCACTGATTTTCAATAATTAATGTCAGCCGTTGTTAAAAACTTTGCGACAATATATTATATAAAAATAAGTCGGGGTTTCCTTCCTGACGCTATAACTCCAGAACGCACGAACCGATTTCCACGGTTTTGCATTCGTTGGAAAGGTCTCGGGCTCCGTAAGGTTTATAGCATATACAATTGTTCCCCGCCCACTTTTACGCCCACTTTTTCTATTAAGCACATAACTTGAGGACGGCTTGACCGATTTGGACGATTTCTTCTTTAAAGTGATCGCCATGGTCCAACTTAGGTTTATACGGAAAGAAAATTGTTCCCCGCCCACTTTTACGCCCACTTTTTTCGACTTACCTAAAATCAGAAAACGGCTCCATCGATTTGACTAATTTTTCTTTCAAATGTTCGTATCAATGCATTTTAAATTTCCATCGAAAGAAAAATTTATCACGCCTACTTTTACGCCCACTTTTTCTATTAAGCACATAACTTGAGGATGGCTTGACCGATTTGGACGATTTTTTCTTTAAAGTGATCGCCATGGTCCAACTTAGGTCTATACGGAAAGAAAATTGTTCCCCGCCCACTTTTACGACCACTTTTTTCGATTTACCTAAAATCAGAAAACGGCTCCATCGATTTGACTAATTTTTCTTTCAAATGTTCGTATCAATGCATTTTAAGTTTCAATCGAAAGAAAAATTTACCAAGCACATAACTTGAGGATGGCTTGACCGATTTGGACGATTTCTTCTTTAAAGTAATCGCCATGGTCCAACTTAGGTTTATACGGCAAGAACATTTTGTCCCGCCCACTTTTACGCTCACTTTGTACGATTTACCTAAAATCCGAAAACGGCTCCATAGATTTGACTAATTTTTCTTTCAAATGTTCGTATTATTCCATTTTAAGTTTTCATCGAAAGAAAAATTTACCACGCCTACTTTTACGGCTACTACGAAACAATCAAAGCCGAATTGGAGATACGATGATTTGTTGGCAGGTGATTCATGGCAAACACTTCCAGTGATACCACGATCAACGCCCGCCGATCGAATCAAAGTCCGAACTCATCCGAAAGGTGTTTTAAAACACTACACATAATTACAGAAATCATGATTTGTAGAGCGAACGTGCTATATTAGCTACGTTGATGTCGACGAACTGAATTTTAAGATTCAAAGTGAAATCGCTGGCAAATTGGAGACGTACAAATCGGTAGATTCCATTACTTCTCAGAACGATGTCGTCAACTATCCAATCCAACTCTCTGGGATTACCCGGATTACCTCCTCATAAATTCAAACTAAAAGTTGGATCGGTAATCATAATGTTACGAAATATAAACCAACCACGTCTTTGTAATGGCACCCGACTAACGGTAAAAAAAACTGATGAATAACGTCATCGAAGCAACAATGCTTAAAGGAAAGTAGAAGCGAGAAAATGTTTTGATACCTTGGATCCCAATGATTCCAACCGACATGGCATTCAATTTTAACGCTTTCAGTCAGTTTCCAGTAAGTCTCGCATATGCAATGACAATCAACAAACCAGACAACCAAACAAAAAATATTGTATTTTACAAAGCATTGCAATTAAAAAATTATGATATCCTAGCAAAGCAACCGAATAAGTTTTACTTTTTTGTACTGTTTACCTGAATATTGATCTTATCAACTAAAATGTAAATAGGATACTATAAGATTCACAGCATATATATACAAACATATGTATTTTCAAATCAAATATAAATCATATATATGTATATGAACAACATTTTAATTTAAAAATACTTTTTTCCTATTTTTAACGGATTTTAAAAATCGAACGCAAAAATTTTTTTCTAATTGGGACAGAACAACGTCTGTCGGGTCAGCTACAAAAAAAAATTTTTCTTCACCTTTTAATCACCACACGAAATGTTACATAAAACGAAGCCATCTGTTGGCGAAACGGAGTTCACCGGGTTTGCTAGTAAAAATATAATTATTAAATAAAAGTAAAACAAACGAAAAACAAAAAGTTTTTATATCCATCACAATATAACTAAAAATCACAATATAACGTAAATTATCCGCAAACACAAGAAAAAAAAAAATACTTGCTTGCTTAAAAAAGTACTTTACGCAGATACAAAAAAGGGTATTATCTCACACTCAGTTATAACTGCGGGTAAGAAATGGAAAAAATTTGCTATTTATTGTTGCAACATGTTTAGAAAGGAAAACGACAACTTCTCACATTTTTGCATATATTTTTGAATGGAAAGAAAACCCGCACAAATGGCAGCATATATGGAACATTATTGTCAGAAAAGAAAACACCATTAGTCTTAACCCTCTAATGTAAAGTTTCAGAATAAATGAGAATATATTATGAACATAATTATTATTAGGGTATTTTTGGGGTTTCGAGTTACAAAAAAATATTTTAAAGCCTGAACATTGAGTCGTTTACGTTCCAGATAAGAAAACATCAAGGAGTACCTTAAGGCATCCTTGGGTATCTATTTAGTAATAAAAACACATTTAATTTTTGGAAATTCTGTGTGTAATGAAACAAATTAAAAAAATATGTAGTTTTGTTTATGATAATCAAAAAAAAAAAAAAAAAAAAAAAAAAAAATTATTTGAGCAGCATACATGAAGTTTGCATTTTGAACAAAAGCATTGTGTTCGAAAAAGCTCACAATGCTTTTAGATCTTTTAAGAGCCTTCGAAGCTTCTACAAATATTTTTCTAGATCGTTAAGCAATTGTTAACAAAAATAGAAATTAATACAAATTCATTATATATTTGACGTCAGTCAAAGGTATTAGAGGGTTAATAAAACAGTACTTATTTATTTAAACAAACAAAAATTTAAATAAGTAAAGCTATGTTCACACCTTTTAAATATTTGACATCCTATACGTAACCAGTAGTTTTAGTTAAAGATTATTTATTTGCTTTTGCAAAACGTTTGGCTAGATCAAATATCATTAAACAGTTTCTAAATAACATTATGAAATTATCTTCTTGCAAATCATTTTAGTAAATCAATAGAAATATGAAGTTAAAATTAAAGCTAAAGTTTGATAAATTTACTAGTCTTGCTTTTTTATTGGATTTTTTAGTCAAATATTTGTTAGCGCTGAACATACCTTTATTTAAGTTTATAAAGATATTTGAATAACAATAGACTGAATTTTTTAAATTTTTGTTTTAAGTAAAACCAAAAATTATAAGAAACTGGGAATTATTTCCTTCCGAAGGTTACTTTATATTATATTCAACATTTTTTATTTTTTCGATTCATTCTATGAGCTAAATTTCAGTTATATATTTTATAAAGCTTTTTTGTAATAGTTCTATTCCTTCAATTTTTCAATTTTAAGTTTTTTTGGATTATTTTGTGCATATTTCAAGAGCATAATTTTTTTAGTGCATGCAAATCTCGCCCCTAATAATAACTACAAGTTATTGTTTTAACTTTTATATACTCTCCACCGTCACTAGTGGCGAATAAGAGTATATTTAGTTTGTCATTTCGTGTGAAACTTTTGTATTATTCATCTCAGACCCCAAAAAGTATATACCCAGTAAACTTAATTTGGATTTTTTGAAGCACTTAAGAGAAAAATTGCATAGTCGAGCACTTTAATAAGACAGCTCTTAAACAGCAGTAAATGATAAAGATTAAAATATACAAAAAAGCAGCTATTTTAGTGCTGACAACTAAGAAGGGTTTAAAGCGAAAAAAAAATAAAAATATATTATTGCTTACGAAAATTATTGAAAAAATGCATTTTAACAAGAAAAAGCAAAACATCAATGAATATGTTACTATAGTTAGCCGTTAAAAGAATTGCTTATTGTCAGGATAAAAAAGTCCTCCACACTGGGAACACCCCATAGGGCTGGTTCACACAGGTCAAGTTTGACTCTTCAAGTCTTGAGCTTTTAGGAGAGAGGGGTAAAGAGAATGGAAAGGGGTACATACTTGACCGTACCAGTCAGTTTTGTATTTTTCTTTTCTTTTTTCATCCGTAATATAATAAAAAGCTACAAAGTTGAAGGAATAGAAAATAAAACTTAATTTTGTGCATGAACGTGAACGCAAGTTCAAAAGAAAATTTAAATAAAACTGTTCAAGTAAACTTGACCTGTGTGAACCAGCACATACAAAAATCAGACATCCCATCAGCAGGTTTGAAACGATTTGAGGTATGAAGTCATACATAAAACCTGCTCGTTTTGGAGGAAATTTTTGACAGGGTATTTTCTGCGTAATTCTAAGTCGATTTAGCAATGCCAGTCTGTCTGTCCGTCTGTTGAAAACACGCTCACTTCCGTAAAAAAGAAAAGATCAAATCCATCAATATCTGTTTAGTATGATCAGAGTTATAGTCCAAGTATGAAACCACTACCCTAAAAATTGATAATTTTGTTAAAAAATTAAACATAAATGGTGGTTTAATGCAGAGATGGATATAAGATTTGGCAAAAAGTTGTTATTTATGAATAGAAATTATTTTGGTTAATTTCGTAAAGATCGCTTCATAATTTACCATATGCCCCATATAAAGCAAGCTCTCGGAAAATAGTCTAGTACGCCTAAAACCGTAAGAAATAATGCTACTGTAATACAATTTGGTACGTCACAGTTGTATAGGTCTAGAAATCACACTGTCAAATTTCGTATATTCCCCATGAAGTGCCCACTCTGTGAAATTATTTAAATACGCTTAAAACAGTAGCAGTAGCAGACATTGATGTTGTGGTCAAATTAGTTCCAATTAAGATTCAAATGGCTAGAAATCTTTCCATATAATTTTGTAATAATTGCTCCATTGATTTCCTCAGGTCTCACATTAAGCAGCCTTCTGAAAACAAATTGAAAACTTTAAAACGCAATAACAAATTTCACTACTGTATTGAAATATGTGCAAATTTAGTTTCTTTAATTGCGCAAAAAACTCTTCAGCATTTTGTAATGATTGGTCCATAATTCACAATGAATCCAATATAAACTACAATCTCGAAAATATTTGTTCAAATAAACTTTTATAAGACTAGATTTAAAAGCATAAAGCTTTCTGATTTTCGGTCAATAATTTAACATATATCGGTATAAGCCGCGACGAATTAAAATATATACCTACGTTTTTATAAAGATAAAGTAACAATTTATAGATCCCATGTGCACGCAGAGAAAAAACATGTTCTAATATGTTCACCTCCTACAAAACAATTTTTAAAGAAAAGTTTTTACACATAGGCCCATAATCATAGTCAAACGCTAAAGTCGGTTCTTTTTAAAAACAACTTTAAAAGAAAAACATTCTTTTAATTATTTTGCTACTATAGGCGAAATTAAAGTATGTTTTAAATTGAACCGACTTTAACTGGGTGCCACCTCAAATGTAGAAAATTTTTTCCTACAACATACAAGAAAATATAAGCAAGTGGCAACTCTAAGCAGCTGACATTTAAAATTAAAATATAAATAAAACACTGCATACCTTGTAGCGTTGAAAAATTTTAAACGCAATGTGAATTTATGTAGGAAGCAACAACAAAATTACAAAATATTTTTGACTTTGTTTTTGCTTATATTGTAATTTTTGGCATTGCGTTTTACACAATTAGGGCCTATACATATGTATTTTGTGTTAAAAGATAAAAGATTTCCTCCAAATCAATAATTATTGCAAAATATCGACCAATATCTTGTAACATAAACATTTTTAACTTTTTGCAAGTACTTTTTATTTGGCGAAAACAGCTGATGCTGTTGTTAAATGAGTAAAACACAACTTCAGCTAGTTTTAAAATTAACACCGGGTTTAACGTGTAAAGTATGCTTTTGCTTGTCTATAGTAGATCAAAAACATATTTTTTATAAAAGTTTACTTTAGAACTCTTAAAGTATGCTTTGTTTATGACTATAGTTATGGGCCATAATGTTTAACTAAACCATACTTTTGTCATTAGCAACCATATTATCGGTAAATTTGTCCTCCATCAAGAAGCCACAATCATGTTATGGTGGTGGAGGGTATCAATGATTCGGCACAGCCGAATACAGCACTTTTACTTGTTTTCACTTTAAATGTATACGACGGTTGCATTCTACATGATGGAAATGACCATATACACTACGGTATCTTTTAAGCATACTGCTAAGGGTTTTTCAAATATTTATTTTATGTTTACTTTTTTTTACTTCCGAATATTCCATTTTTACAAACAAGTATTTATTACATTTGTAGGCAATTTTTCAACGTATCGTTTCGCATCGCATGTGTAACTACATTTTTGTAGGAGTTTAAGGTTTTTACATTTTCAATTTACACAAATGTTAACAATGAAATCAAGCAACAACAATAAATTAACCAACTGAAACTATGTAAACTATATTTTTTTTTACATTTTTACTCAGTTCTTATTTCTTTTGTTTGCAAATAAGAATTTTCTTTTAGAATTTATTTTTTATTTTCTAGGTCAAATTAAAAATACAAACTACAACAATTAAATTGTAAAAGAAAAATCCAACAAACGAATAAGTCGAATAAATATGAGGACTTTAATGACCAAAACGAACTTGATATACCCTTTAATTTGCCATTGGGTATACACAGAAAAAAATCAAGTTAAAAACGTCGAAAACAAGGTTGATTTTAAATTTTTCGGTGGTGATTTTGCTTCATACGTTTTTCATGTTAATTCAACCTGATTTTACATTAACTTGCGAACAACAACATTTTTTTCTTTTAAAATAACTATAATTCATGTTAATTTAACATTGCAGTAAAGTTAGAGCAAAATGTCATTTATATTGAAAAAACCATCCGTATCACGTTGAATGAAAGTTATTTCAAGTTGAAGCAACGTGAATTTCATGTAGAATCAAATTGGTTTGGGTATGAAATAACAGTGCGAAGAAGCTTCAGAGACAACGTATGCATTTACTTAAGAATAACTCAAAACACTTACCACTGTAACACATGCTTCACTTATTTTGTATTCTCCTTTGTTAACAGAAGCATCAGCAGAATGGCCCGATATGGTTTTCGTCATCATTCTAGTTTGAAAACTTGATGTACAATTCAACTTAATAATATTAATTAAAAGAATACGGGAATTGTCTTCTTTTTATAACATATTTTAAACATGAAACTAAAAAAAATGTTCATACTTAAGTATGTATGCATGTTAATTTAACAAGATACACTTTTGATTTTAATATAAAACAGGTTTATTTGGATTCAATATTGAACAATGTTATTTTAACAGTGAATAATATTACATAAACGTGATTTACGGTTATTTTAATATTTTTCATTTAATTTTAATATGAAATAATGATCGAATCGATCGAATCGAACAATGTTCGAATTTTGTTTTTGTCTTAAATGTAATTTTCTATGCGAACGATTAAGTTCGATATCGTTAAACAGGCAGTTAATACCTATAACTAGGGCCTGAAATTTCATGCAAATGCATTTTTTTCCTCGATGGTTTAAATACTAATGGCCATTTTCTCAATGTATCGACAAACTGTCTGTTACTTATTGTCAACGTAAATTTATTGGACCGATAAACTGTCCGTTAACGATTTTGGGTTTCTCAATATACCGACAAAAAACAAAGTTTTAAGCTGGCAACGCCACTCAAAATACATGTAATACTTGGGAGTCAGATGATTGAATTTATATGTACGGCCAATAAAAGGAAAATAAATAATTGGCAGATGAGTGCCGGTTAGCTTTGCGATAAAATCGAAGCAAATGAGACATTGAGAAAACCAAATTTCTTTAATGTGCAGTTTTTCGTTGGGAAAAAAGATAATCGCCTAATGAGAAAATGGCCATAAGTGAATAGGTTATTTATCGGTATCACAATTTTTACTGGAAAATGGCATCGATTTGTTTGTGCATATTTTTGCATATATTATTGTTGCTGGCATTTTGACCCATAAGCCGTCAAACAATGCCTTTCAATTCGCAAATTATATTAATCGTATTAATAATAAGCTTTGTATTCCCGAGAATAACTTTGATAATATATTAATTTTTGCTGAAAAAAGCATATTTTTTTTTTTCATTCAAATCATAGTTGGGGGTAGTGCACTAAATATTGTTTTTAATCAGCAGTAATATCCAGGGACCGTAACAGTTATGCCTTTTTTCATAAAAGTCAGATGAAAACAGTTATTTTTTGATTTTTATTTTTTTGAACAAAAATAACAGTTATTTTTTGATTTTTATTTTTTTGACAAAAATAACTGTTATTTTTTTATTTTTATTTTTTCGAGCAAAAATAAAAGTTATTCTCTAAATAAATGTACGTGTTTTAATAATTTAGATGACTTTAATAATTATTTTAATGTGCATAAGGAATTCCTATGATAATTACATACTAAAATAAAAATTTAAAGTCAACTAAATTATTAAATCACGTACATTTATTTAGAGAATAACTTTTATTTTTGCTCGAAAAAATAAAAATCAAAAAATAACTGTTATTTTTGGTCAAAAAAATAAAAATCAAAAAATAACTGTTAAATTTGATCGAAAATATAAAAATCAAAATTATAAAAATCAATATATTTTATCATTGACAAGTGCATAAGAAACAATATGGTATACTTGAATCAGTTTTTCGACATTTATTTCTATATGCTTTTTTTGTTTTAAAATTCCAATATAACTGTTATTTTCGGTCCCTGGTAGTATCACTTTAAAAAACTGCAAAAAAATTAGTTTGCACTCTTTTTACCAGCTTTAGTGATGATTGTTATTTTTTAGCTACCAATTAACACAAATTTAGTGATATTACAAATTTTTTCACCATCACTAAACGCCGATTGAATGCAAATAATCTGCACTCAATTTAAAAAGTGCAAAATTTGAACTTCACTCACAATATTCTGTACGTAAAATTAACTGAAATTGTAATATTAAATAAATGAAAATTCAATTAAAAACCGGTCTACTTATTTTTCATTTATTTTTAACAAAAAGTTCATTTAATTTTTACTGTCAAAAATTGAACACCATATTCAGTAAAAACAATTAAATAATCAGTTATTTTGTAAAATTTTACTGTCAAAAATTGAACACCATATTCAGTAAAAACAATTAAATATTCAGTTATTTTTTAAAATTTTACTGTCAAAAAATTTACCCCATATTCAGTAAAAACAATTAAATATTCAGTTATTTTATTAAATTCATTCATTTTCGTTTACTCCACAAAAGAGCCGAATTTCTAAAAAATACCAGACAGACACCTGTCCGCTTGTTTTTCTTATAAGCTTACCCTGTTACACACGTTTGTTTTACTTTCGTTGTACTGACCACGTTGTTTACAGAAGAACTCTCAATTATAAGACACCAGCAGCATGACCGATATGGCATTGCAATTATTTTACTTTTAAAATTTGATGTATTTAACTAAATTATTTTAACAAATAGAAAATGGGAGTTGCTTCCACAAAACAAGCAATTCATTTTTTATAGATAAGTAAAAATTAATTTTTGGTAGTTAAATTATATAAAATAACTGGATATTTAATTATTTTTACTGAATATGTTGTTGAAATTTTGACAGTTAAATTTAATTAAATAACTGCATATTTATTTGTTTTTACGGAATATGTATTTAATTTTTTGACAATTAATTTATATAAGATGACTGAATATTCATTTGTTTTTACGGAATTCGCGTTTGAATTTTTGACAGTAAAAATTAAATGAACTTTTCGTTGCTTAAAATTACATTTTTATTTAATTTATCATAAAGAAGAATTTAATTCAATCAACGGACAATATTAACTGCAACTGAAAATCCGTATTAATATGCACTTAGTTTGTTGAATAACTTTAAGAATCAGTTAAAAATAAATTTGCTTGGAATTTTAAATGTTTATTTATTTAAAAATGACTGAACGGAATATTTCTTAAATAAACTACAGTCCGTTACTGTAATAATATTGTGAGTGTTATAATCAAAAAAGCTGTATATGAACATCATCTCACTTATGTTTCAAAAATTATTGGCAATGAAATTTTTTAGAACAAATACGAACAATAAAAATTTTAGATACCAAATTAAATTATTTTTATTATTATTATTTTGAGTGAAAACTAAAAAAAAATCATGTATGATATACATAACTATACCAAATCACACCAAACAACAGTAACAAAATAACGATCGGCATAATCCGGGCGCCGCGTTTTCTCTTTTATACTATTTTATTACGTACGTGTGTACACACATTAAACAGAATTAAATAATATTAAGAACAACATATGTATAATTCATACACCGCATGCAATCGCAA
Source organism: Pollenia angustigena (assembly GCA_930367215.1). Classification (NCBI taxonomy): domain Eukaryota; kingdom Metazoa; phylum Arthropoda; class Insecta; order Diptera; family Polleniidae; genus Pollenia; species Pollenia angustigena. The sequence continues at coordinate 124,091,892 of OV884058.1, forward strand.
CAAGTAATACAGGGTTGATAAAGTTGGTACAATTGTACTTTTTTTGGTACAATTCAAAACTAAAAAGTACGCTGGTACGCCTGTGACTCATTTGATACTATTTTCAAATTTTTCAAATCTACATTAGCGACCAAGTTTAAATTACACAAATTAAAATTAAAATAATGTCAATAATAAATTTAATAATTGCAAATTATTTAATTTTCTCATATTTTATATAATGTAATATATATATACTTTAAAAATGTTCCCCTGAAGAAGACAACAAAAAATTGACGAAAATGTAATTAAATGTGTTTTTAATTTACAATGGAAAAATTTAGGCCCTATTAGCTTACGTAAATATTTAAAACTTCAAAATTAACACCTTGGCCAAAAAAATAAATATAAAATATTTATTATTGTTATAAAATTGCAACTCGTATTTACTGTCGAATGAATATAAGCGGAGTTTAGTGTTTGGAGCAAATAATCTTGCCTTTTTATGAAATCTAAGGGAAGCTCTATTTTTGGATTTAACAAAACCGCTATGATTTTTTGCTTTGCTCTTTTGCAAGACCATTTTCACCTAACACTGAACTCCGTTATTGTGAATAGATTTTTGCACTTGTTCATTGAACGATTGCTTTTATGCCGCATTCTAAATTTAGTATCAGCGGCAGTATCAGGGTGCATTTTCTGATGATATTGACAAGTTTTTGAAAGATATATACATAGTAGAAAAGACGACTTCTTCTCAATTCAAATTTATTTTGGAACGAATTCATAATATTTTTAAATATGTATTCGTCAACAAGAAGGGTGTCACGTCAAGTAGTAATTAACAGAATTTTGTAACAGTGGGAGCCCACCCCATTATTATTTTACTCCGTATTATTTTGAAGGAGATTTTACAAGCGCTAAATAAAATTTTATTATATTCGAACTTTATACTCCTTTCCTGTTTCTGCAGAACATATTGAACTCAATAAATTTGGAAATGCAATCCGAAGATGCTCGTATGCACATATTTTTAGAACGCTTAAAAATCATATTTTCGTTTAAAATTCGATACATATTGCATTTTGAGAAATATTCGTCAATTTTCCACAAAAAAGACGATAAATTCTAAAAAGTGTATGAAAACGATCTCTGGCGCAATCAAAAATAATTGGATTTCTCGACCCTTTTAACCGCATGATACAGGTCTGGTTAGACCAACTACAATTTGCTTGCCTCTATTCTTAAATATTTTGGAAAACTAACTATTTTGAAAAATTCGGGGTTTGAAATTGATTTTTGACCTATGGTTTCTTTGGCAAAGTCTCTTGGAATGACTTATAGAACAAGAATCGCAATGTGCTTTTGACGCAAAAAAATTTTACCCAGCCTATTATTATGTATAATTAATGATCATGTACTTTTTGCTATCTAAACTTAACATGTACAAATGAATTTGTTTTTGTTGCAGTAAATTTTTGTTTTTCAATATAAAGCAAAGTACTATTGGAGCAGAAAAAGTACGATTTTAAAAGTTCGTTGGTACGATATTGGTTTTCTCATTAATCATCCCTGAAGTAATAGTATAGATTCCCGAATAAATATACGGTCATCGAGATCACATAGTGTGTATTGAAAAGTTGCCCATACATAACAGTGTTATAGACTCACAGCTGTTGTGTTGTGTTTTCGTTTACACCAAATTATACATTGCGTTGATTTGTTTAAATCAAACTACTGCTTAAGGCTGTTTTACACTATCACACAAGTCTTAAGACTTTTGGTCTTACAAAATGAAATGATTTTTGGTCTGATTGTCAAAAAATCAAAGATAAATTTTTTTTCATTACATTTTGCTTCTACACTATCACAATTCAAATAAAAAGTAAAATCTTTGTGATTTATGAGATCCACTTTAGATTACAAAATAAAGACGAAAAAACATTTTATTAAGCATTGGAACATTGTTAGCTGGCGTATTATTCACTAACTTGCACATTTAAACTTGCACCTTGGTCCTCAGATATATTTTTGCTTTATTTTTAATATTTCATTAATATTTAATAATTTTTATTTTGATGTGGCCGGCAAATTATTCAACAGCTGTTTTTTTATTTTCTTCTAGGGTGGAAAAGTTGATACAATCATATTTTTTTATTTTTTTTTTCGTCTGTGTACCGTATTTAACGATTTTTTACAACAAATATTTGTGATTTATTTAAATTTTAAAAGAATTCACTTGAAATTTTATATTTTTTTTATCGTTTTGCAATTTTTTATTAGTAAAAATAATAGTGAATATTTGTGCACAAAATTTTAATTTTCCATCCCTGATTTTCTTCTTGTGCTTTTGTAAAAACACAATTCTGATAAAATGAAAAATCTTATCGTTTAGAAAAATTTCAAAAAATAGAGAGAACCATACGACTGCCAAATTTCTTTACGTATTTTTTGACATTTCATTACAAAATGTTTTTACACTATAATACATTTTGAATGACTTGTAAGTTTTTGACATGTCTTAACACAAAGTATTATAGTCTAAAATGGCCTTTAACACCGAATTGTTGATTAAAAAAAAAAAATAATACAGTATTTGACACAACAATAACTTGGTGTGGAGAACTGTGAACAAGAAACAAATGCATTCGTGTAGGGCTTTAGTAAATACAAAAGCGAAGTTCTGCATTAGGCTTGCAAAAGAGCAAATGCAAAATATCGCAATACTTTAATGAAATCTAACGAAATCGCTTTGTTTTGTTGTGGGATTTTACAAAAGAGCTATGATATTTTGCATTTTCACTATTGCAAGACTAATACTAAATTCTGCTAATATCCTTATTTTTTACATAATTTCTTTAAACTTATTCTTTTTTATGGACATTTTTCTTTAAATTGTTTAACCGCTCACTAGCTAATAATTCGATCGCATATTTAAAACAAACGACACAATAAATTCAAAATAATTTTACAAATGGCGCTTACATAATATTATTAGAGAAAAGATATTTTGTTTGCTTCTTAAGCATACTATGACTACACGTATAGAATCTCATCATGTTATGGTTGTTAGAATTTTAATTGTTTTCAAAGTTATTATTATTTAGATGTAAGAAATATACATAATTATTTTTCAGTCAACAATACTCTAATTTATAATTGCGATAAACATTGATATGTTTACAGTAACTATACTATTGCTTATATTTAAAAAAATGAAATTTTTTGTGTACGACAACAATATATTGTTACAATAAACTTAGTGTAGTAACCGTAACCATACCAAACCATTTTTTTCTCTCTGCGTGCAGTTCAATGTCTATCTGCTGTGCTATTTTTAAAGATTTTACAAGATGTTTTTGTATTTGGCAAAAATCTTCAAATTGGTGTCTTAATTTATGAAGTGTCAAAAACACAATAATAACACTGTGCTCGAAATTGACACTTTTTTTAGACAAGCCGGGCACATGGCGTTTAAGCATGATTCGGGTACGCTAAATTAAACTCAAGAAATTGGCAGGTTCTTAAAAGAGCGCTATTTCTTTTAAAAACCTGCCAATTTCAAATATTGCCTTCAATTACAACTATACACGATGGTCAGCAACCGTCATATGATTACGGTAGATACTCAAAGAATTCATTCAATGAAAATATTGTGGCGGAAAGAATAATTTCAGTGAGGATTATATTTACCCCTCATAATTTAGATTGCGACTGCATAAAAAGTCTTATTTTTTAGCACTTTTTGTTGAAACACAACAACATCTTTTTTAAAGTATTGTAAAATATTTTGAATCCCAAGTATACTTCAATATGTAGTTTTCCTATCTCTATTTCCGCAAAGGCCGTTGGTTCTTTATCTAAATGGACTTAGAGGAACTTAAATCCTGTTTAAAAAAATTTATTGCTGCAAATTCTCTTCATACATTTTATTAAATCTGTTTGGTACTTTGTAGGGTGCAGGTCTTAAAGCGGAAATGAAATAAATTTTTTACAAATCAGTCCGGCAAGTAACAAATGATAGAACATAGTTTTTATTTTTGTTTGTATGTATGTGTGTCAAACTAGACTTGAGTTTTAGCTTTAAGCCTTTTAGAAACTGAAAAGGAAAACAATATGGTTAAAACAAACAAAGCTACAACAAATAAAGATAAACTAGATTGTAAAATGATGTAAGTATCGATGATTTTTATTCATCATACAAGTGACTTTTTAAATTTTTTTTTCTTTTCCAATTAACCCTAATTATATTAACATAGGTATATAAGACACATTGTAATTTTTTTTTTTTTTTTATTTATTTATTTATTTAATCAATGGATATTATCCTTACTGACTAATAACAATATTGACTTAAAATTAATGAATAACAATAAGCATTTTAAAATATACTACACTTTACAGAATATATGTACATACAAATTTACGAATTAAGAAAAACAATAATTTTATGCTTTATTGAATTTAAACATAAAGAAAAGTCAACAAATTGTGACAGAGAATTAAATTGTCTACATAACCTTGAAAAAGGATCAGCAAAAGCATAATTTTCTCTATAAAATTTAACAAAGAGCAGATTATAATGACGCGTATTGCGACTAGGTATATTAAATTTAACAGACTCTAACAAAAAATCACAACAAACATTACCATTAATAAGATTAACCATAAAAGAAACATTTAACATTGTACGACGACTTTTGAGCGATGGTAATTTTATTAATGCCAGTCTACTAGCATATGAAGGAAAGTTTGTCGAGTAACTCCACTGTAGATCACGTAAACAGAATAATAAAAATTGTTTTTGGACTGATTCAATACGAGAATTGTGAATGTTGTAAAATGGGTCCCAAATGATTGACGCATATTCTAAGATTGGTCTAACGAGTGATACGTAAAGTTGCTTCGTTATGTATGGATCGGTGAATTCTTTAGCCCAGCGCTTAATAAAGCCAAGAACACCTCGAGCTTTATTCACAGTTAATGTTATATGAGAAACAAAGTTTAATTTAGGATCCAGTAAGACTCCAAGATCAAGAAACGAATCAACCAACTCCAGTTGATGGCCACCAAAAGCATAATTAACGGCAATACAGTTATTTCTATAAAAACGCATACATTTGCATTTCACAAGATTAAGCTCCATCATATTATGATTACACCATAAAAAGAAGTTATTAAGATCCGATTGAAGATAAAAATGATCAGCGAAGCAATTAAAAGAATGGAAAATTTTTACATCGTCAGCATACATCAATATATTGGCGAACTTGATAACGTTGGGCAGATCATTAATAAACAGCGAAAATAAAAGTGGGCCAAGATGACTGCCTTGGGGAACACCGGACGAAACATAAATGTACTTGGATATACAATTATTGAATTGTACTTTTTGCTTTCTTCCAATTAAATAAGAACTTAACCAGCATAAACTTCTACGGGATAAACCTAATAAATCCAATTTAGTAAGAAGAAGGTGATGGTTAACTTTATCAAACGCTTTACTGAAGTCAGTATAAACAGCATCAGTTTGTTTCTTTTGTGTAAATGCTGTACTGTACGGGACGGGGAAATGATACCAGCTGGTTGCTGTTGAACAACAACCAGTGAGTGTGGCCAGATTGTCGGCGGCGCTGGTATGCTGGCGGTTTGCGCGGCTAGAGCTCGCCGGATGGGGGTGGTTCTTGCCGACCAAATGGCTCAAAACCCGGGTACAAAAAATATCCATACCAGCTAGGAAATTGGAAAAAAAATTAAAAAAAGCTGGGGCCCGAAGTAGCTGAAAAAAAACAAAACAAACAAACCAAAAACATCTCCTCCCTCATCACTTTCACACATCTCCGGCTGATGACGTGCCGGGATTGGCCCTCCCCCCTAGAGACGAAGTCTCTCCATGACATCCTTCTAATTTCTGGATGTCCCAAACTTCACCTGCAAAAGAGTTACCTTCCTCTACTTACCCGCCTGCAATCAATTTACCAACTCATAATAAAAAAACAGGTAATGTTCATTTTAAAACGTTATAAAACATGCCTTTGCTTTATTAAAAACAGAAATAAAAAGATTGCCAAAAAGTAAGATTACAAAGGGTTTTAAAAAAAATCCATTTAGGCTTGAAATTCTATTAAAATTGACAAACAAAAGAATTAATTCAATTTACTTTTAAAACTTAGAATACTAAAAATTGACTTCGAAAATTAAAATATTAAAATTTACTTTAATTTTCCAAAATTTAAATTTACAAAAAAAGAATCATTAAATCGAAATTACAATCGAACCATACAACTCCGAGAAAAAACATTAATAAAACTGCTTTTTTTTTCTTCTTTCATAGCCGCAGCTTCTTTCAAAAACTGAGCTCCTGCCTCCAGGAGGAAGATCTAGGATTCTGCCTTCCGTCCGTGAAATGTCTCCTGTCCTATCTTATGGTAAGTCTAAAAAAACCGTCTATATATATTTTACCTGCCTTAAAAATCTACCGCTTCTATTTTCTTCCAGGGAAACTTAATATCACGGTCAAATTTAACCTAGCCCGAACGAGAACCTAGGTTTGAGCTCAACCCTAACCGCGCACTTTAGGTCTAAATCGCCCAAAGGTCTGGAACCCGGTAAGTTCCCTCGCAAAAAAATTAGCTTAAATTTTAACAAAAGCAAGATCAATATATAAATTTCACTTTGTCCGTAGGTCGTCTGTTCTGGCGTTGGTCCGAAGTCAAGGCAGATACCTGTGTTCCCCAAGGCTTGGGGAGGTGCTTACGGCTGGCAGATCCCACGCTGGTGTGACAAGGATGATTAGCTGGCGCACTCGGCTGTTGTGTTTTTTTTTCCTTATATTCAAATGTCTTTTCTTTATTTTTTTTTTTATAATTATTTTACGGTGTACAAGATTATGTTTTTAATAAGTTTATATTTTTCTTTATTCGTTTATTTTAATTTCTATTTGCAATGCACTGTCTTTTCTTCGTGCTTTATTTAACTTTTTTAATTTCAAATTTTAGTTTTTAAGTATAACAATTGCCAGTTTCTTTTTATTATGTTGCACTTAAAATTCCTTCTATGCCGTATGTTTATATATTTTTGTTTTAAATAAAACTTTATCTATTGTAGATCAAACTTATTTTTTTTCCACACCAAAAAACCAAATTTTTCTTTTGTCCAACTGCCGGTGGCCACTTGTCACACTTCTCAACCAAAAACAAAAAAGGAACGACATTTTTCATTTCTGTCCCCACGAAACCTCGGGAACGCTACCCTTCACCATTTTCGAAAATCTTTTTTCTTTTCAGCAAAAAGCAAAAAAAAAATCCTTAAACCTAAATAATAAATTCTTCTTGCTCTACCTATATTCTTCCTTTTCTTTTGTTCCCTTTTTCATCATACAGCTGTCTCAATTTAAAAAAAAAATAATTTTCCCTTTTGCCTATAATATTGCCAACCATCCACTGCCTTACCATCATTAGGGTGACCATAACAAACCCAACCATTCCTTAAATTCACTAGTGAATTCAGGATGGGAGGGAAAAAGGAACCATCTTAGCGAAAAAAAACAATGTTTTAACTTTCGGAGATTTTGGGTATTTTTCCTTGACCCCAAAAATTTAACGATAGGGCAACTTTGATTACCGATATAAAAATAAATACAACACTGAAAGTACTGTACCCTTCGAAACGATCTGGCAACACTGAAATCATTTATTAATTAATAGCCTTATGAATGAATGGAAAAGGAGAATGAAAGAACCGAAAATAGTAGCGTGATTTTACACACATACTATTGCACCAAAAACAACGAAACAGAGATGAATGGTAAGTCGACATTTTTATCGAAAATTATTAAAATTAAATTATTTAGGTACAAATTAAATATTTGTACATTTAATAAATATTACTTACTAACAAACGCTATTTCTTTTCAGGAAGTGATGACAGATAACCAACAATATCGGGAAATAAAGGTGAGTACAAAAATATTACTAATGGAAAAATTTTATTTCAGGTTACAATAGTGACGACAAGCGACAACTTTTCTGCGATGGCGATTTTCCGGTGGGATTTTAATAGAAAAAGGTATGTAACCAAAAAAAAATTAACGTAATTTTGCAACAATTGGAATTAATAAGTGTTTAACTTTCTTTTTACTTTCAGAAAATTCTTTTTTGCCAACCATAAGGGTATGTGGACGGACATATGGAAGACGGCAAAACAACAATGGTGTAATCAAGGTAAGTGTTATGAAATTAAAGTGAAAAATACTTGAATATAAATGTGCTCCGTGACTGCCGTTATTAAATAAAAGTGTTGAATGTTCCTTACCGTGCGTAACAAAAATTTTCTCACGCTCAAAAAAAAAATTTTAAAATAAAATTTGTTGAAACGGTTGTAAATAAAAAAAAACATGAGAATGGAATAAAACCAAAAAAAATTTAATTTTAAAATAACAGTGCGGGAAAAAAAAACTTACGGTTCAAAAAAAAATTTAAATAAAACTTTTTCCTGAAATGGTTTTAAATGACCAACGCGAGTGAAATAAAAAAAAATAAAAAAATAATAAATTTGAAAAATTTATCTGGGGAAAAAAGAAAAAAAAAATTATAAAAAATTATATGCACAAAACCAATTTGTTGCCTTTGCCTCTATTTTCCAAGAAAAAAAAATTTTTGATTTGTGCTATTTAATTAACATTTTAGTTAAAACTTTATTCCAAAACAACTAAAACTAATTAAGGCCAAATCATATGTTTAATTTTTCCCAAAAAAACGAAAAATAATGATGCACACTAATATAATTGAAATACTTCTTAGCAAAAAAAAACTTTTACTAATTAACACCTACTGATAATTTCCCCTGTGATTTTATGATTGTACATTTCAAAAGGGTGTATCAAAAAAAGTTGTATCAAAACAAATTATAAAAATTAACTGAATTTTTTTTTTAATACGAGTGTCGCAATAATAAAGAAAAGCATGCGTAAAAAAGTAAAAAACTTTTTTTTTTTTATATTAAAAATAGGTGTGGAGGGAAAAAAAAAATTATTAAAAGGCGTATTTTTTTTTTTTTTTTAAATCAATTTAAAACTTAAAATGCAAATTGTTCCAATGTTTTACATAAAAAACATTAGTTACTTTCTAATTAAGCTCAAATGAAATTTAAAAAAGCATTTTAAGGCAAAAAAAAAAAAAAATTTTACCTTTTAACATTATGTATATCATTTGGAGACTTTTACAGACATTTGATCTAAACCAACGTTTTTCCTTTATTTGTTAATTTTTCCACAGGGATTTTATTTCAACCTATGGCTAAACTCCTGGCGGAATACACCGGCCTAAATTTATCAGACTTCAAAAAAAAAACACAAACCGTGCAGGCTTCATACGGCTTATGGCCTGGGAACGCAGGGACTAAAACCACCAAAGCTCTTTGAACTTTGGCGAGAAGAACCCCCTGCAATTCCCTTAAGAAATTGCCAGACCAAACCCAAATGTGAACAAAGGTAATTTTGGCTATTAGGTTATGTAAACAAACAAATATGTAAAACTTAAAACTCAACATACTAACTAAAATCACTTTCCCACAGGTTCTAGCAATACAATTCAGGGTGACCAGATGGAAAAATTGTAGCCATTGACATTCAATGACGTAAGTAAAAAAAATTAACAAAAAAACGAATTATTAATGTAAAAAAAAAAAAATTTGGGGATATTACCAGAAATAGAAACGCAAGGACTAAAACCACCAAAGAATTTCATCTTTGGCGGGAATTACCCCCTGTGATATCAAAAAAACGAAAAACCCAAAAGTAAAAAAAATAAAAGAATTCTAACTAAAGATAAAAAAATTATTTTCCATGCTATCCCGACTAAATTTTCTAAAAGGCGTTAATACCAACGTTTTCACAAAAATCCATTCCTCACCTTTTAGAATATTTAACCAAAAACTTAAAAATGAGTATTGCGTAAACTAATGTTTCCCTTTACCGCAGGCTAAACCATTCATGGAACCTGGGCCAGAAGGACGAATACTGGACTTCAAAAAAAATTCAGGGGAATGGGTGAGCCCAATATTTACTTAAAAATTACAACTACAAAAAAAAAAAAATATATATATACTAAAGTCTTTAACATTTCTCAACAGGTTTCCTAAGTTAATTTACACCAATTCTGATGACAACATGCCTCAACCGACTACTACAACAACAATACAGATCTTATGGTGAGTCTTATGTTATAAGTTATCTATCAAAAAAAAACCCCAAACTAGGTATATAGGTATTTAGTAAGCTAAAGGTAGTTTCCATTTAACAAATATTTGACGCAAAAAATAAAAATAAAGGCCTGGTTATTAAATGCCATTAATTTACCATAATGACCAATAATTTTGGCTGAAATTCAAAATTTTATTAAACAAAAAAAAAAAAAATTAACTAATAATGTAATTAATTAAATGCCAAATGCCTTTTGATTTAGCCAACGTTAGGCAAAATCAACCAATTATTTAACAAAAGAAAAAGTGTTCACGTGCAGGTGTCAAATATTTGTTTAATGTGATCGTAGCTCTAAAGGACACTAAGCAGGGTTACGCGAATCACGTCTAATACGGCACATCGCGAACACATATTGAAATAGATTTGCATTGGCATACTGAAATACAATTTTCGGATAGCAGTATCATACTTTAATAAAAAAACACCATCAGTGCTTTGGGTTTTTACCAAGCATTGATTAAATAAGTCCCTATATTTGTCCCAACTTGCTGTAAGACCGGACTCAGAAGATGTCATTAATTCTAGGTGACTAACAACCCTTAGCTCTTAATAGCACAGTTCTTCAGAGTGATCATGGGGTTGCACTATTAGAAACAATGACGGTTACATATGTAGCCAGTTAAGAAACGTAAGCTATTGGTTGGAACAAAATCAGGACTTCAAAATAAATAAAAAAAAAGTGATATTGCTATTTCATAATATAACAATAAAACAAAGCTGCCAAAACAAAAGTAAATCAAAGCCAATATGTGTTTGCTTAGTCGCATTATGACGCCTAGCGAAAATAAAACTAAAAAAAAGTATAGCGGTAGAGTTAGGTTTAAAATTTAAGTATAACCCATGCGTATATTAAATAGGTTTCCGCGGTACGTTATTGCTTCAAGTCCTTTCCGTGAAATACTCCCAACGATTTTCCCATCAGATCTTCCACCTCGTACATACTGTTTCCGACCGGTTTTACTATACGGCATTTTAGGAACTTTCGGGCAAATTTCGCGTTAAAACCGGTTTTAAAATCGCTCTGTTGAAAGTTTCTACGGTATACTTCTTGTCCCGGTATAAATTTAATGACTCGGCATCGCGTATTATAAGATTTCTCACCCCGCAAATAAGCCTTATGTAAACTTTCCCGCACATTTTGCCTCAAAAGGTCCATTTTTGCTGATTTCGGCAAAATATTCGACTCCACGTCACTTAACATTTTAAGTTTTCTAGCTAATTTGTACACACTACCATGGCCTATCATGTTCATACCGAACAGAGCAAAATAAGGTGTTACACCAATCGAAGTTTGTACTGAAGATCGCAATGAAAACTCTATTTCGGATAAATGTTTGTCCCACTCAGAGTGATCTTCTTTTAAATACGTACGAATAGCTGCCAAAATTGTCTGATTTACCCGCTCGGACGCATTTGCTTGCGGCGAATGTGTTGCCGTGCGGAGATGCTTTACACCGAAATTTTGTACCATGGTACCAAACTCTTTACTGGTAAATTGCTTGCCATTGTCAGAAACAATTGTTTCTGGCGTTCCAAATTTATGGAAAACTTCAGCTATCAGAAATTTGATAACATTTTTGGTACTAGCTTTTGTCATTGCCTTAAGTAAGACAAACTTTGTAAGGTGGTCTAATACGATGAAAATATAGCAATTTCCGTTCTTTGAACGCGGGTATGGGCCAAGAAAATCAATAAAAATTCGTTGAAAAGGACGTTCACTTCTTATTTCAGCCCCCATAGGTGGGCGTAGTGTTACGTTAGCCGGTTTCGCCTCTTTACACATTTCACAATTTTTTACAAAGTCGCGAATTTCCATCGTCTGGTGCGGCCAATAAAAATACTCCCGGACTCTGCGGAGAGTCTTTCCTATGCCCCCGTGAGCAGCTTGCGGCGAATTGTGGGCGTTTTCAATGATAGTTTTGGTTAGTTCGAGAGGTACCCATAGCTTCCAAGCAAAATCTTCGCTTAAAACTTCACCATCATATGGACGTACCCTCTTATAAACAAAACCATCAACTACTTTTAAGTCAGGTAATTGCTCAGAACTTGCTTCTACATTAGAAACAAGTTCTAAATAATTACTTGACCTAAATGCATCAGAATCCAAATCGATCATACTACCAACCTCAGCCGATATCTCTGACATTTCGTAGCGCGATAGGGTATCAGGTACTACGTTTTGTTTCCCCTGCCTATGCTCGATAGTAAAATCGTACGCCTGCAAATGCAAACTCCACCTCGCCAATCGACCGGTCAAGTCCCTATGTGACATAAGCCACTTAAGACTGCTGTGGTCGGTAATAACAGAAAAAGGCATCAATTCTATATAGGGCCTAAACTTCTTAATCGCCAAGACAACTGCCAGACATTCTCGCTCAGTGACAGAATAATTCTTTTGTGCTGAAGTTAATTTATGCGAAAAATAGGCTATTGGGTGTTCACCATCAGAATCGTCTTTCTGGAAAAGAACAGCCCCAATACCTACATCCGATGCGTCACACTGAACGTAGAAATGTCTGGAGAAATCCGGATGATTAAGCAGTGGGCTCGTAATCAGAGCTTTCTTGAGGCGATCAAACGCGACCTTAGCTTCATCCGAAAACTTGAATTGCTTCCCCTTCTTTAGCGTTTCAAAGATTGGGGCTGCAATGGTAGCATAGTCAGGTATAAATTTTCTATACCATCCTGCTGCTCCCATGAAGCTCCGCACTTGCTTTGCTGTTTTAGGGTAGGCAAAACGAGAAATCGTGTCCACTTTAGCCGGATCAGGCTTTAATTTGCCACCTCCAACTATATACCCCAGATACCGTAACTCTTTGAAACAGAATCTAGATTTAGCCACATTAATAGTTAGCCCTGCTGCACGCAACTGAATAGATACCTGAGATAACAATTCCAGGTGTGTCTCGAAATCTGGAGACACTATCAAAAGATCGTCTAAGTAGACGAAAACTCTATCACGTAGTGCTGCGGGAATCACTTTATCCATCAAACGACATAACCTTTGAGCTGCGTTACACAGCCCAAATGGCATGACCGTAAAATGGTAAAGTGGTCGCCCTGGCACAGTGAATGCAGTTTTCTCCCTACTAGACGGGTCTAGTGGTATCTGCCAGAAAGCGTCCTTTAGATCGACACTGGATATAAAAATCGTGTCTCCCAAGCGACTGAGCAAACCTTCGATATGCGGTAATGGATATGCATCCTTGACCGTCAGTGCATTAAGCTTGCGCGCGTCCAGGCACAACCGGTTTTTCTCACCCTTGCGGACCAGAGTAACCGGATGACTCCATGGACTCTCACTAAGCTCAATGACACCAAGGTCAAGCATCCTATCCAGCTCCGCAAACATTAATTTCTGTACAGCCGGAGAGACAGGATAGTGACGATCCTTCACTGGAATAGCATCCCGTGTGTCTATTGAGTGCGTTTCTAAATTTGTTTTACCTAAGCCATTCTTCATATAACAGGGAAACTTTAATATAACCGAATCCAGCTTCTGCTGCTGTTCGGCTGTCAAATTATGAGTTACGACATCTGAAGTACTATCTGCCTCTTCACAGAGACTTACTTCATTTGTCGTAAGACTATCAATGTTGGCAAATAATTTGAAAGCCTTCATAAAGTCGACACCCAAGAAAAGCTCTCGACTCAGAGTAGGCACTAAATAAAAGGTGACAACTTCTCTTTTACTACCGAGCCTTATCTCCGCCCGAACACGACCGACAATTTTATGCGCCGTACCATCTGCGGTTTTGACAATACTCGTAAAATCAAAGATTTTAACCCCGGTATTCTTCAGAAAATCTAAACAATTTCGCCCCAGACACGTTACTGTGGCTCCACTGTCTAGAAGACCTTCGATTTGTTTACCGCCTATTTCAATCCTAGTATATAATCTAGCATCTTCGCCCTCGTATAACGCTGCTGCCGCGATTTCGTTTCTTATTTTCCTGCGAATTTTATATCGCTCTCGCGCCTTTTTAATTTTGTTGGATACTTCCCCAAAAATCCTCTCTTTTGCCTCTTTATACTCTTTAAGCCTAATATGTAATGGCCTAAGCTCTCGCAGCCGAGGTTCAGGGGTTGTCTCTCGAGCTGCCCTGTCCTTATTCAATAAAATACTCATGCCTCTCACCTGTGAATCTGACCGTTGTTGCTGTTGTTGTTGTTGTTGTTGTTGTTGTTGTTGTTGTTGAACTGGGTCTAAACATCGGTTGACCGCGCCTCCCCAGTTCGAGACGGGTTCCGGGACCGGTTTCCCTGGCACTTAGGGCATTTTGGTGTCACTACACCATCCCTACCACAACGGAAACAAAATTGCCTAGCCAACGGCTCAGGACAATCAACAAAGCCATGGCCGACAACCTTGCAATTCCAGCAAGTATACTGGCTTGTAGAGCGTATTGCGTCCACCTCCAAATCGATCAACGACAGATCCTCCTCACCCTCCAGCTCGTTTACCCTTTGAGGCAGATTTGCCCTCTGCTGAAACATTTGCCTCTGATTCGCCAACAAATTTTCTGCTCGCCTTGCTTCCCGGCAAAATTCTGATAAGGTGCTAATTCGCACAGAAAACATCATTTGACCCAGAGATGGTTTTAAATTACCTCTCATAATCTCCACTAATTGCGCCTCCTCATATGGGGTTTGCTGCTGATTGCGCAATCTGATTACAGAATTGTAAAAATCATCGAAAGGTTCATGGGGTAACTGCCTACGATTTAAGATTTTCATTTGAACTTGGTACTCCTGTTCAAATCGACGATATTGTGCCAACAACGCTTTTTCCAACTCTTCCCAAGTGTTAATATGGACTATTTTTCGGTAATCCCAGTACCAGTCCAAAGCTGGGCCATCTAGCAACACATGAAAACTACGCAAAATTTCATCATCGGTACAATTATAATCTTTTCTTAGAGTTCCCACTCTAAAGATAAATTCTTGAATATTCATCGTCTTGTTAGTACCATCAAATTTCACTCCCCACTTTTCCAATTTAAATTGGTTTAGGGCTGGATTTTGCCTTGGCATAGACATAGCAAAGTGGTAATTTTGCGGTTGACCTACTGGTGGCTGTACTGCTGGTGCAGACCAGGCATCCTGTGGATAGCCTGGCCGCATATAAGCATACGACTGTGGTTGGCTATAAAACGGTTGAGACTGGTTGGACCGAGGCTCTTGGGCCTGTGGTGGCAATACTTGCTGCTGCTGATGAGCAGTTGGCGGTTGAAATGGCAAAGGGTTTTGTTGTTGTAACGAGAATTGTTGTTGTTGATATGACGTTTGCCGAGGTGCCTGTGGCACCGATGGCATGTCATATACATACTGCGCTGTTTCAGCGTACTGTGGAGCTGGGACCAAAGGTGGTGGTGGTATATACGGTGGCTGCACTGTTTCTGCTACCGCTGGCCTTACGGTTTGCCCATAATTAAAAACTTGTGGTTCTCTTGACGTTCTAGCCAACACTGGTGGCTGACAATTGCTCGAAGGAGCTGACCTTGGGGGCAGACTTTGAACTGCTGGGCCAAAATGTGCAGGCGGTGGAGCAGCTTGCGTGCTTGTTGCTTGTGACATAAGCAATCGCCCAATGTCATCTAGCGCTTTTTGTATTTTATTGTCCACCTCTTGCATAAGCCTGGCTTGGCATAGGCCCACAGACGCCTCTACTATTTGTTGGACATTGCTAACGCTCCTTGGCGCTTCCATTACTGCACTCTCACGCACTTCTCGCCTTATGTTTTGGGCTGTTTCACTATAAAAAGTTGGTGAAACTACTGTCTGATTTAGACTATCAGAGCTAATGGACACATCCTGAGATGGCAAAGTAGTAAAAATTGGGTGATCTGTAGCGGCTGCTGCTACTATTGTCGTTGTGATGGACGTAGGGTGTGTTAAATTACTGATCGTTACTGTGGTAGCGGTATCAGTACTACAAGTGGCACTTGCTCTGGTTGTCGCCATAGTGTTGTTGTTGTCCCCTACCGAACGGCTGGAACTACGGGTTAAAACCATTTAAAAAAACGACTTTAGTATAAAAAAATCAAATAAACAAATTCAAAAAAAAAACGTACCTTAGGCAAAATGGTATTGTAAACTCCAATATGAAGATATTAAAAACTTATAAAAATGGGTATATAAATCTTGTAAAAAAACGAATTTCAAAAAATCAAAAATAATAAAAATCATAAAGATTTTGGCGGTTTATTTCGAGGAAATGTAAACTTTTGCAGGTAAAGTAAAAATAAGATAAAATTCTTATACGTGTGAAAATAATGGTAAAAAGTATAATTTTCAGATGTAAAAAAACAAACAATTGGAAAAATGGAAATTGACCTTCCTTGCGACTGGGCTGCTACAATAAGAACTATACCAAAACTGTTCCCTGGACTAACCCTAGTCATAGCGATCCCCACGGATGAAAACAGAAGAAGACAAATGTGAGTATCACCATAAAAAAAATCAATTTTTTTTCTGACTATTGACACTAACATTACGTAAGGGATGATTCTTCCAACCCTTGCCTCACACCTTGAGCCACTCAGATAATGATTTTTGACAATCATGTACCGGCCTCAAGATGTCAGGAAGGATCGGGAGTGATGAATCGCTGAGTCATCATGCCCATACCTCTCACACCTAATGTCGCAGCGCGAAATAGTCTGCTCAGTCTCTTAATTCGGGACCTACATAAGTGTGAGCGTTATGCTCACGACAACCCACACGATTCATAACGCCTATTGTGCTGAAAAAACAAAATTAAAGAAACAAAATTAAAAACATATTTCGATTGGTCGCTACGGTTCAGGGACTCTTACTCCTACCTATCCGGACTTACTAACCTAAATAGTTTGTAACCATATTAATTCCTATACATTTTTACTTCAAGGCTATGGAACTACTTCGTGCCCCACGTTGGGCGCCATTCTGTACTGTACGGGACGGGGAAATGATACCAGCTGGTTGCTGTTGAACAACAACCAGTGAGTGTGGCCAGATTGTCGGCGGCGCTGGTATGCTGGCGGTTTGCGCGGCTAGAGCTCGCCGGATGGGGGTGGTTCTTGCCGACCAAATGGCTCAAAACCCGGGTACAAAAAATATCCATACCAGCTAGGAAATTGGAAAAAAAAATTAAAAAAAGCTGGGGCCCGAAGTAGCTGAAAAAAAACAAAACAAACAAACCAAAAACATCTCCTCCCTCATCACTTTCACACATCTCCGGCTGATGACGTGCCGGGATTGGCCCTCCCCCCTAGAGACGAAGTCTCTCCCTGACATCCTTCTAATTTCTGGATGTCCCAAACTTCACCTGCAAAAGAGTTACCTTCCTCTACTTACCCGCCTGCAATCAATTTACCAACTCATAATAAAAAAACAGGTAATGTTCATTTTAAAACGTTATAAAACATGCCTTTGCTTTATTAAAAACAAAAATAAAAAGATTGCCAAAAAGTAAGATTACAAAGGGTTTTAAAAAAAATCCATTTAGGCTTGAAATTCTATTAAAATTGACAAACAAAAGAATTAATTCAATTTACTTTTAAAACTTAGAATACTAAAAATTGACTTCGAAAATTAAAATATTAAAATTTACTTTAATTTTCCAAAATTTAAATTTACAAAAAAAGAATCATTAAATCGAAATTACAATCGAACCATACAACTCCAAGAAAAAACATTAATAAAACTGCTTTTTTTTTCTTCTTTCATAGCCGCAGCTTCTTTCAAAAACTGAGCTCCTGCCTCCAGGAGGAAGATCTAGGATTCTGCCGTCCGTCCGTGAAATGTCTCCTGTCCTATCTTATGGTAAGTCTAAAAAAACCGTCTATATATATTTTACCTGCCTTAAAAATCTACCGCTTCTATTTTCTTCCAGGGAAACTTAATATCACGGTCAAATTTAACCTAGCCCGAACGAGAACCTAGGTTTGAGCTCAACCCTAACCGCGCACTTTAGGTCTAAATCGCCCAAAGGTCTGGAACCCGGTAAGTTCCCTCGCAAAAAAATTAGCTTAAATTTTAACAAAAGCAAGATCAATATATAAATTTCACTTTGTCCGTAGGTCGTCTGTTCTGGCGTTGGTCCGAAGTCAAGGCAGATACCTGTGTTCCCCAAGGCTTGGGGAGGTGCTTACGGCTGGCAGATCCCACGCTGGTGTGACAAGGATGATTAGCTGGCGCACTCGGCTGTTGTGTTTTTTTTTCCTTATATTCAAATGTCTTTTCTTTATTTTTTTTTTTATAATTATTTTACGGTGTACAAGATTATGTTTTTAATAAGTTTATATTTTTCTTTATTCGTTTATTTTAATTTCTATTTGCAATGCACTGTCTTTTCTTCGTGCTTTATTTAACTTTTTTAATTTCAAATTTTAGTTTTTAAGTATAACAATTGCCAGTTTCTTTTTATTATGTTGCACTTAAAATTCCTTCTATGCCGTATGTTTATATATTTTTGTTTTAAATAAAACTTTATCTATTGTAGATCAAACTTATTTTTTTTCCACACCAAAAAACCAAATTTTTCTTTTGTCCAACTGCCGGTGGCCACTTGTCACACTTCTCAACCAAAAACAAAAAAGGAACGACATTTTTCATTTCTGTCCCCACGAAACCTCGGGAACGCTACCCTTCACCATTTTCGAAAATCTTTTTTCTTTTCAGCAAAAAGCAAAAAAAAAATCCTTAAACCTAAATAATAAATTCTTCTTGCACTACCTATATTCTTCCTTTTCTTTTGTTCCCTTTTTCATCATACAGCTGTCTCAATTTAAAAAAAAAATAATTTTCCCTTTTGCCTATAATATTGCCAACCATCCACTGCCTTACCATCATTAGGGTGACCATAACAATGCACAATTAATTAAAGTTGTTAAATGAAGTACATTCGTTGTAGTTGAACAGCCTTTTCTAAAACCATGCTGGCAAGCTGCCAGTAAGGACGAGGTGTGATGACTGAGGAAATCAGTAACTAGTTTTTCAAAAAGTTTTGGAATCTCACTCAATTTGGCAATTCCTCTATAGTTTGTTATATCCGATTTATTGCCAGATTTAAATAAAGGTTTTATATACGAATCTTTCCATAATACGGGAAAATAACCACATATAATCGACGCATTAAACATAAAAGTTAATGGCGTAACTAATGATTCAGCACATCGATTTAAAATACACGTTGGAACAAGATCAGGACCATGACTAAAAGTCATCTTTAGCCTTTTTAAGTTAACCAAAATATCATTGCTATTAAAAGTAGGAAAAGAGATTGCATGGTTTGATGAGAGCATATAGGGATAACCATTACTATCATCGTATACAGCATCAGAATAAGTCGTGGCAAAAAAATCGGCAAACATATCACATATGACCTGAGAATCTCCAGATTCTTGGCAACGAAATTTCATAACGGATGGATATCCATTAGATTTTCTTTTAGAGTTGACGAATGCAAAGAACGATTTTGGGTCTCGAACGAAATTGTTTTTCACCTTATTTATATATTGATTACATAAAGCATGATTCAGCAGATTATATTCTGAACGACTGACAGAGTATTTTCCGTAATCAATAAATGATCCAGACTTTTTGAATTTTTTATAATTTTTATTCTTTAGATTTTTTAGCCTAGTAAGCTGTTTAGAGTTCCATGGCGGTCCAACTGGAGTATAAACAAATTGTTTAGGTATGCAAATATCAAAAAAGGCGTACATTTTTTCATAAAATTTAGAAACCATCACATCAATGTCCGAGCTGTTGTTTAATTGAGAAGGTAGGACGTTGCTCCAGCACGTATTACTTATTAATTGGTTCAATAAGTTGTAGTTAGTCCTTTTAAAACAAAAAACTTTATCGACCTTAAATGGCTTTAATTTAACTTCTGATGGAATTAAAAAACTCACTTCAATAGTGGGGTGATAACGATCTTCAGGCAACGTTATAGGTTCTGAGCGAGTAATAATACAATCATCCACATTATTTACGAACACCAAATCAAGCAGCTGACCAAAGTCATTGAATACGTTATTTATTTGAAACAGAGATAAACCAAGAATTTCATTCAAGAAGTCATCGTGACAGTTTTTATTTTTGACTGGAATTAAATAAGGTGTATCTGACGTTTTCATCCACGATATTGAGGGCAAGTTGAAATCACCAACAACAAAAATAGAGTCATCATTATAAACATTTAGCATAACAGAATTAATGGCTTGAACATGTTTTAAATAAATAGCACTATCAGAATCCGGAGGAACGTAAGAACAGGTGAAGTAGATTTTTTTATTTTTCAATTTAACCACAACAGCAACAAATTCAATACCAAGGGTATCAGTAACTATAACTTCAGATGGATATAAACAAGAGACAGCAATCATAACTCCACCACCTCTACGTGCATTTCGATTATACCTAAATATTTGGTATTTATTACACAGAATTTCGGTATTATAAATATCATCTTTTAGCCAGGTTTCAGTGAAGATAATTACATCGTACGTGAAGTCATAACTATTAACCAAGAGAGTAGACAATTTGGTATTTAATCCACGAACATTTTGATAAATAAAATTTAAACGATTCTTAGAGCCAATTAGTTTTTTGAAGCAAACGGTCTTCTAGGTGGCAAACGAGCAATATTTGTAGCTCTTGGATTATCTTTAAAGATGTATTCACGAACAATGATATTAGCAGGCCAAAAACAGGTATCAATAATCTGATCAAAGACACAAGCAGCAACAGCAATTTTAAACGATGTTATACTTCTGGGTTGAGAGTATGAAAATTTATTTATAACAATATCAACATTAGAACCGAGTTTTGTTTTAATGTAATAATCGATGTCTTCTACGGTTGTATCGCAAGCCAAACGGGAAATAAAAATTGTACGTTTTGGAGGCACAACAATTAATGGCTTAGGAACGGTAAAATTGCCAGCATTAGTTACCACTTCAGAACCCGATGGGCAAGGACTAAGATCAGCAGAATTTTTAGATCCAGTATCAGTATCGGATATAGGAATATTACCCAGTAGAGGGATAACATTCGTAGCTAAATTTGGTGCTGATATTGGATTAATGTTATTATCAGTGCTTAATTCTGGACCAGAGGAGTTAGCCATTACTGGTGTAACATGAGACCTGGTGGATGTTTTCTTTCTCTTCGGGGATGATACTTTTGGTGAGTTAACAAATTTATCAAGGTTCGAAAATTTTGAAAACAATTCCCCAAATTTTAAAAGTTCATTCTGAACAGCTAAAAAGTTTTTGTTAAGTTTATCAAAATCATCCTTATAACTTTTAACAAATTTATAAAACTCAATATTAATTTGCTTGCAATTTTTACAGGTCCACTGAAGGGATTTAATTGGATCAGCAAGAGCATCAGCGTCACGTGCTTTGAGTGCTGTACATTTCAAATGGTAATTACCAGAGCAAATCCAACATGATATCATTCTCTCACTACTGGTAATGTTGCAGTTAGTATTAAAACAATCCGTTATTATTGCAGATTTTAGTTTAGTAACGTATATCACAAATGTGTTTACTGGGATAAAAATTACACATTCACAAGTAGATGGCGTTAATGTACAAATATCAATTTCCTTATCCAATTCACAAACCCGTTAATATTTGTATTTTTATAACAACAGTGATTTTAAATAGTTGTATTTAATGTTATTAATTTAAACAGCTGATTACCACACTTGTAAAAAGATCGTAAAGTAAATTAATTAAATTATCAAAAACAAAAATCGACGAAATAGAAAATAATTGATTAAAATGATGGTATAACTGGTAACTTCCCACAACAACTTTATAATGCACAGGTAAAAAAACAAGTTTGCGGCTATTCTAAAACAGTTTACAGATTAAACACCGTAGTTAAAGTATATTAATTTTGTTTTTTTCTTTTTTTTTATTTCAGAGCAGACAATTTGACACAATATCAACCAATATAACAACTAAAATATAAAACGTATTTGCAAACATTCCTCATGACCTTTTTTATGATTAAGAAAGGAAAAAGTATTTGAAAAAAAAAGTATTTGAAACCAAATCATAAAAATATCGAGCCCTAACCGCGAAAATAACGTAAGCGCCAAAAATCAAATTTTACAGGAGAGGATTTTTTATTTTATTTCATATAAATTTTTCATACAAAATTTGTCGCTTACGATAAAATTGTTCTTGCTATAAAATCGTAACGGTACCTTATGTGACAATTGTGGTCTCCGGGTAGAAGTATGTCCTTGCCCTTATATATACAAATCTATGTATATCTTAATAATGCGGAGACTTTGGTTTGGCCCAAGGATATAATACGCGATAATTGTTTTCGTGTTAAGGACAATGTTATAATTAATTGGCAAAATATCTTTGCTAGTGATACTACTGGGAACTTTAAAAAATAATCGTTGTATATCTGCATCTTTTTGCTAAATAAAAAAGCGTAAGTAAAAACAAATTTGTTTGGGTTTACCAAACAATGAAATTATATGCTTCTTCAATGAATTTTGATACAAAAATAATAAAATCGGAAGTAAACTAACATTACAATCGGACACATTGGGTCAACAAACACATAGTTTTACTTGCGAGAGAAAATCAAAAAGGAGACCCTTGACGTTTATCTGTAATTTAATATTTGTGGAATCGCTAGATAGTTCCAATCCATATTATGAAAGATTTGCTGCGAAACATTTGAGTTTGCTAATGAAAGGGGAAAGACGAATGGAAAAGTGTAATTTGTTACATGTACAAGCAGTTTTTGTAAGTTTGTTATTGAAAGAGAGAGAGAGAGAGAGAAGGCATAGAAAATGACTCAATGCCGTAAAACAAAATTTTTATTCTATGGACACGAATGCAGTTTCAAAAGAGAATTGAAGTAAATTTTTTGCAGCAAATGTTTCATGATGAGGACGTATCGAGCTTAGAAACATTTTAATTCTTCTTTCTTATATTTCCAGATATGTCCAAGCTCAAGAAAAAAATTAAAAGGGCATTTAATTCAATGTACGCATGAAGTAAATACATCCAGTAGTATAACAAATAAACCAGTAGTATTACAAATCACAGAACCAGAGAGCATATTATTATTTAATTTCCCCATTACACATGTTTATTTCACTTTTGTTGGCTACCGCAGCTTTGTTTACAAAATAATTCTTAATTAAAAGACACCAGCAGCACGCCTAATAACGGTTTTGTAATCATTTTACTTTACAAATTTGATGTATTTAACTAAATAACTTTAACAAAAAGAATGTGGGAATTATTGCTTCTTAGTTTACTTTTTAAACATGAAAACAGTCCATATTTTTCCTTTTGTAGTAGTAGTAATTTTGGATTGTTTTAAGTACTTTGAACTGTTATCCGTACTTAAAGTTTAAATAACGACTCGTGCAAAAGTAAGAAGAAAAAACTTAAATTTAGTACGAGTTATTTTTTTTTTTCTGTGTATTATTGAGCGATCTTGTCAAAAAATGTGACAAAATTATCTGCAATAAAAATGCTATAAAAACATTTATTTTTAAAGAATGCACTAACCTAAATATCTTAACATAAATTTGTTTGTAACACTGTGCTTACAAAATATAATGCATGTGGCACTTGTGGGTCAATTATACCCAATGTAGAAGTTCATATATTTATTATTTCTGTTTATTATTTTAGACTCAATGCATGTAATACAAGTGTTGAAATAATTTTTACATAAATTTAAAACATTTTCTTGAAAAGTTTGTATGGACTTAATAGTGTTGAGCAGTTTTGACCCATGTTTACAAAATGCGTAACATTTTTGGTACACAGAAAGAAAAACACTCGGGATGAATTAAGTTTTTTGTACATACTTTAAGAACGAATCGTACTTAAAAATTTAAGTACGAAAAACACTAAAACTTGAGTCATAAGGGCATATGCCATTCAGTCTCAATATAATGGGACTTAACGCCATAAATTTTTTCCGTAAAATGAGACATAAAGCCATATTTTTGATAATGATTGTATTTCCCCCTATTTCATGTAGAAAATGCTTTGTTGTTTCATGTCGCCCTGTTTTATGTCAAAAATGGCGGTATGAACTAAGTCCCCAATGAATTAACTCCCCAAACCCAAAATGAACTAAGCCCCTAAATTTGGGAACGTCGTTCATTTATGGAAAAAACGCGAAAAAGCTACGCTAACTAGAGCTTCGCTGCATAGCCGGCCTTTGGCCGGACGCAATGATTTTCTCCTCTATGGTATAACAAAGACGCTAAGTAAAGCTTCTCTGCATAGACGGCCTTCGGCCGGGCGCAAGGATTTTCTCCTCTAAGGTATAAAAAATACCGGCTTCGCTAACTAAAGCTTCTCTGCGTAAACGGCCTTCGTTGGGAAACAAGACAGATTTTAGAAGCTTTACTTAGCGAAATCGGTACTTGTTATACCATAAAGGAGAAAATTCTTGCGTCCGCCAAAAGTCCGGCTATACAGAGAAGCTTTAGTAAGCGAAGCCGGTGTTTGTTATACTATGGAGGAGAAAACCCTTGCGCCCGGCCGAAGGCCGTCTATGCAGAGAAGCTTTAGTTAGCGAAGCAGGTCTTTGTTATACCATATAAGCATTTGTAACGCAACACATCAAATGGGACATAACACCATAATGGCTTTATGTCCCATTCCACTAAAATTGATATGAGACTTAAGGCCATATCAAAATTATGGCTTTATGTCCGTTTGGATTGAGACATAAAGCCATTATGGCTTTATGTCCTATGGCTTTGTGACACCCCACCGAAGAAAACATATATTTTTTTAATGTTTTAAAAGTAAAATAAAAAGCAAAAATACCCATTATATTTGTAAAATTATTTCGTTAAATTCATAAAATTTTTAAAATAGAAACCATGTCGAGCATGATGCTGATGTTTTATAATTGAGAGATTTTCTGTAAACGAAAGGGAAAATGAAACAAACAGGTGAAAAACGGGTTAGTAAATTTATCATAATAATATTATCCATTCTTCTGTCTCTAGGGTGATTGTTTTAGGTTATAATCAATCTAATTTTACTATCCGATTATTTCAAGTACGAATTCGCGATTAAATCAACTTTATAATACTTGAATCATGCGCATTTTTAGATTGATTTAATCTTAATTTTACTTAAATCGATCTTATTTACGGATTATTTCAATTACGAATTCGGGATAAAATATGGATAAGTGAATATGGATAAGTGATATAGATATCGTACTGGGGTAATCCATACTTAAATCTGTAGTCTGTACCTGATTCAAGAAAATCCGTACTTACCGTACTATTGACACCGCTTCGGATTGAATTAAGTGCGGATGGATTGATTTTTCTTTCCAGTGTTCACACATTGCGAAAAACATTGATATAAAAAATATTATGTATCTCTTTATGGGGATTTTTTTTTTCTCTCAATTTCGCGATATCTTATAGTATAATTCAAAGGGGCTCTCCTTGTAAATTTTGACATAACTTTCTTAATAATAGTCCATTTTTGGAATTTTGTTTTCTAAAATATTCGTCTTTAGATGTTTTTTGAACAAAGTATTTTTCATTACATATCTTTCGGAATTTTCGATTTTTATCAAAATTTGTAGTTTTGAACTTCTACCTACCCAAAAATTGTGTAAGCTCGGTCTTGTAGTGGTGCTTCCTTAACTACTATATTTTCGATTTTTTAAAATTTAACAAATAAAAAAATTGGTATAAAAAATGGACGTTTTTTTCTTAAATTTCTATAAATCGGATAAAAGAAGTTATGGAAAACTCACTAGCGGGCAGTGCTTAAAAGTTGTTCAGTAGATAGAAATTTCAAATTCAGAAATCTTAATTAAAAACACTTGGAATATTCTTGTTTTATTTTTTTCCGTAAAGATCATCTAAAAATGTTTATTTCACAAAAAAAATCCAATTTGAAATATAAAAGTTATGAACAGGGAAAACAAAAATATGCTCTAAAAAACACGTTTGATGCGCATTAACCCATTTGTGCATGAAGTTCCCCAAGTACTTTTTAACTAAATTCTTTTTGAACACGTAATTTAAAACAACTTTTAAAATAATTTTTAGAAGTTTTATTTGAATAAAATTTTTTAAAAGATTTAAGAAGGAGTCACTTATAAGGGACATTATGCAATATCGTCACATGAAATGTGAAATTTTTTGAAACATTCTTTTGGGTGAAGGCCATTGCTGCACATCAAATTAGACTTGTAACCGCAGTTTGCACATCTTTATCCGTTTTGGAGTAGTCTATTATGTGATTTCTACCGTCATTTCGTTTGATAGCATTGAAAATCGATGGTCTGTAATCTCTTACAGAGGGCACACCGTACGTAAGAAGTGGCTATATATATACGGAATTGCAACAAGTTGGAGCAATTTAGGTCGTTTGGATGCAGCTTTCTCATTAGTAGCCAACCATTAACAACGGAAGCATGCAACAGATATGCGAAAATTGGTCAAGACCACTTACGTTGTCTTATACATGACCGATAAACAGCAATTAACTGGTCCATTTGGTCTACACCATCCATGCCTTGATTGTAATGTTGAAATACTTTTGGTTGGGTATCTGCATGGCGCCTTCTCCTCTTGCATAACGTTTTCACTTTCCAATTTCATTTTTGTTAACATTAGTTCCTAAGGTGACTACGTTATTGTCTTTCCATCGTACGACGAGTATATTGCCATTATCAGAAAAAGGATAGTAAGTAGATCCTCTTTGATCTTTTTTCATTTCCGAAACGGGACAGAGTGGGCATTTTTCGGTTCGACTATAGCTTATTATACCAAATGAGCATATTCCAGAAGCCGACAAATGCCGAAGAAGCTTCACGGATATAAAATAATTATCAATAAAAACCTTTATGTAAGAAAAATTTAAATTTTCAATTAAAAAAAATGTATGAAAATAATTAATTAATCATTTCCATCTAAAGGAGGTATTGCAAATATGTCGGTATTTTGCAAGTTGTCGTCTATATGTTCTAACTGCTCCAATATTTCAGCAACAGTAAGTCTGTATGAAAATAAAAATGAATATTACCATAGAGCAAAATGTCCCTTTAAAGGGACATGAATAAAAAACCCCAATTGCTAATATTTTTAAAATCATTTGTATTTTAAAACTTTAACTATTCAGTTACTTAAGCACATTTTAATAAACACACATTAAAAAAATATAAATAAAGCAACAAACTGTTAATTTTTTTTTCATTCTTACATACCTTTCACGTGTGACGCGAATTTTTTTTATTCCCGTTATACATTTTTTGTACAATAATACGCACTCAATAGAATAAAATTGAATAAAACACTTGTTGTTTTAACGAAGACACACAAGAGAATGAGATGCTAAATGAAAGTTTAATTTTTAATGCTTCGTGTTGCTGTAAAGTGGAAAAAAGAGCGTCCCTTAAAAGGCACCATGTGCCCTAATGGGTTAAATATGCAGTAAAAACTTGAAAATAAGCCATGAAAATTGTTAAAAATATGCCACAAAAAATTCAGAAATTGCTGATTTGAAAACAATATATTCAACAATTTAATAGCAGTTCCATTTAATAAAGAAATCCTTAAATTATAATCGGTAAATCCTAAACTCCTCCATAGTATTACAGGTGAATTTTCGAGATTTTACCCAATTTGGAAACGATGGGCCGTCATGTGAAATTTACACCATTTACAAAGACTTTGTCCTTAGTACAATTTAAAAGTGAATTTGTACTTTGCGCTTAAGGCTAACATGGACAGACAACTAGCCAGACGGATGGATGGACATCGTTATATCACTTTTAAAAGTGATTCTGAGTCGATATACTAAAATCTTGGTACAGATTTCTATGTATTACACACATCGCCAAAAACGTACATAATTGCTTTATCGTTAATTTTTTCTTAAATTAAAAATTTTAAAGTTTAAAATTTCATTAATCTTGAACGACATCCGGCTTTGTCTTACAACTTTCGAGTAAAAATTAAATGTTGATACAGATAGATAATGAAAAGAGAAAAGTCAAAATAATAAAAAAAAAAATTTTTATATGATGTAGGCATCTAAAAAATTTAACATGTATCAAAATATGCCTCAAAAAGGCAAAATATGCGCTTAAAATTTAAAAAAAATACTGCAAAAGTGCCCTTTCAACCAAATTATGCAAAAAATGCTCCAAACGGTAAAATATGCAAAAATATGCACTAACAAATCGATGCCAAAATTTTAAAATAAATAAATATACTGTTTCTGCCTTCATTGGTCGCACAAGGAAGAACATGCAATTGCATATTTTTGGTTTCCCTGGTTATGAACAGGAAAAAAAATGTCTTTTGAACGAGTTATTAAAATAGTGTAAAAGTAGCAGTAAGCGTAGAAATTATATAATGATAATGGCATAAAAGTAGGCAGGCAAATTCGTAAAGCGCATAAGCTTAAGCAAAGCCACTTATATAGTTGGCTAAATTTTGCAAGGAACAACATCCAGCATTCATTACCGATTAGATTTTAAATTGAAGATTATAGTTATTTGACAAAGCTATGAGATCATTCGTATTGTCACCACTTTTGAAGTGTTAAAGCTCTTATTTATTGTTTAAATCATTTAAAATAACAAGGCTATACTCGGCAATAGCAATTTAGAGTTAAAATTCCCATTGTTCTGTCCAAGCCTTATTGTTCTTTTCTTATTGCAAATGCGACCCACAAAGAAACAAATAAAAATTGATTTCAATTACAAAATTTGTGCTATTTTAAATAAAAAAATTTTAAATGTGCACCACTAAACAAATTAGCAGTATCAAAATTTTTTTTTTTTTTGATATTAACCGAATTCTCCTGGTTTATGAAACAATCATCCGATTACTATTATATTTGATTCACGGCATGTCTAGGATACCTTTGGTATGTATTTGAAAAGAAAAGTGGAATATCGGGTCCATTTTTCGAGAAAAGTTGTTCATATCGATTTTAGTTTTAGAACTTTTATTTGTTCTTCAGTGTTTTACGTTTTAAATAGTTACATTGAAATATAAATTGAAATATTTTTAAAGTTGAAGATATGGGGCGAAGCAATCAACACACAAACCTTTATCACATTTTTAGCACTCTGTCCTTACAGTTGATTTACATTTATCACCAGCACATCGTCTCTGCTTATTATTTTTTGTTCTTTGCCCATAGTGCATATGTATATCTATCATATCTCATAGCATCAGCCCCAGGCTGGGATTTCGACATTCTCCCTGGACCTTTCGGAAATTAGTCTCTAACGAAACATATGAAATTGCTAATTCTCTTCGGAAACTCTTTTGCTTGAGTTTAGGATCATGCTGTCTTGCTAAAAGCCAAGCATTTTGTACAGACACGTCCAGCATCCAGGTAAATAATGGCCACCACCATTTTTTACTTTGATTTGAGATTTTTTTTCTCCCAGTTTCCAAACTGTTTCGTTTTGCTTTTTTCATGCACTCTTTTTCTTTTGGTGTATTGTTCTTCGGTTTTTGTGTGAAGCTCATATTTCAGCAGGTGCCAGAAGTTGGTTACGAGACACAGAATTAATATTTCCTTCGATGTCCTCATCTGGAGGTTCGATGTAAAACTCCTTTGTTCCATTTTCTGCTTCTAAAATATCCAAAATGATTAAAAAAAAAATTTGATCACATAGTACTCGTTGTATCATAGTGTCGTCATTTGACGACAACCAAATATATTCCCAAAAAAAAAATATATGTATTTCTTCTACAACTAGAATAAACTTTTTTAGCAAGAATCTTGTAAACTAGTACATATTAATTTTCATTTTATATATGTAACTTTTACGGCACATTTATAATATTAATTAAGTTTTTAACATTTACTTTCCAGCCAAACTCATTATTATGATTTTTTTCAAAAAACTCTCACAATAAAAAATTTACCACACACGAACTGTTTGAATCACAACATTGAACTTAATTTTGTATGAAAAAGCAATTAACACACAAGACAATTGTCTTTGTTTTATGCGTTTCTATCAGAGATCAGCAATGAGTAGTGAAAAAGTGAGTAGAGCTAAATCGTGACTCATAAATTCAAACTCATATTCACTCAAAAGTTTCATTTTATTCATCGTACTCATACTTAAAGCTAGATTACACTATTATACTTTGTATTAATACATGTCAAAAACTCAAGTAATATGACAAAGTGTGATAGTGTGAATGCAATGTGTCACGAAAATAACAAGTATTATGAAAAAAGTTTGACATCCCATACGACTTCATCGTTTTTTGAAAAATTTCTAAACAATAATACTTTTCATTGGATCAGGGTTGCATTTTTTGTCATGCGTGAGTGTTTATACTTTTTGTGATGGTGTGAACACAAACTGTCATGTTACATTAGATTATGTATTATGTATTATGGAATACGTAAGACTTGTGAGATTTGTAGTGTTTGATTTAGAATCTACTCAACTCAATGTGTATAGGCTCAAATAGCAAAGTGACGATTTGGCAATTACAGTTTACTAAGGTGACATGTACGAAGTGGACGATTTTTCGGCAAATTTATCTGGCAGCGCTGATAATTAAGTTGTGTGTTTTATCTGTTGTGTTAAAACGGTAAATGGATGAGCTAAATGATTTGAATCATTGTGATTGTTGTAAGTATTTACTTGAAATTATAAATCAAGCTGAGGTCATTTATGAGTATGCATAATGTCGACGTCGCACTCATAAATATTTCTCTTGTGAGTATGAGTGAATCACAGTACTTTAGTTTAAATGATTTCTACGCACTTATACTTACAATTGTATGAGCTAGTATGAGTAGCGATTCATTGCTGAT
Organism: Pollenia angustigena; assembly: GCA_930367215.1. Taxonomy (NCBI): domain Eukaryota; kingdom Metazoa; phylum Arthropoda; class Insecta; order Diptera; family Polleniidae; genus Pollenia; species Pollenia angustigena. Next base: position 124,122,966 of record OV884058.1, read on the forward strand.
CTCTGGTTTCTATGCAATAATAAGGTTTCCCAGCCAGTTGAAACTGCTAATGTTTTTGTCGTCATATGACGACGTAAGAAGAATTCGGGTTAACAACATTTTTTCAGTAATGTTTTTATTATACCCAGAAAAAACTTCGCCTATAAAATAATGTGTTGAGTAATCAGAAAAAAGCACTACCTAAAATTCTACAGAAAGAACCAATGAATTTTACAATGGATATCCCAAAATGAACTCATTCAAAAGTAAGTAATTTTTTACTTAAATACTTCCAGAAAAAAGTAGTTATAGAAGAAAGCTTCTAAATAATGAGTACTAGAAGCTATTAATTTTCAAAAAATAAGCGAAGTTTTTACTAGGTAACTAAGAAAACGTTGATTGAATTTTAAATTCAAACTGGGTTTATTTTTAAAAAAATTGGCGAGAATTTTTTCTGTTCAAAAGATTCTGTGTCAAAATACTCTGGTAACTGCCATTTTTGCTTTCTTTCCCGTATCTTGTGAACAGCCTGAAAATTAAATTTTCCTTTATACTCTTCAAAAGTTTTTATTCCATCCTGTCTTGTTGTTACTTTTAATTAAAAATGGTTTTTTTTTTGTTTTTTCTGTTGCTATTGCAGGTGTTGATTTAATTTTTTTTTTTTTGTTGTTTTTGATGATGTTCTTGTTTTATGGCACATTTGTTTGCATGTCAACTGCTTAACTCACATGACGGCTGTTGACTTCGCTAACACCTGAGCTTGAAGGATTTCGTGATGCAAAGAATACTAAATGAAAAAAATAACTCAATGTCTAACAAACACTTAAGCTTTGGTCACACTTGACAAACAATCCACACGTAAACAGTACTTTTATTAAACATTTGTTTGGTTTTGCCTAAAGCTTGCTAGATCAAACAACATTTAACAGTTTGCTAACTTTATTCTTTTACAATATTTATCCAGAAATAAGGTCTATTGCCTGCTTTTCAAACTTAAATAAAAATTTTCCGTAGAAATTTATATTAAAAATAAAAACAAATTTTGGTTTTTTTATTTTTTCTTTAATATAAATTCCCAACCGAAAATTTTTATCTTATTTTGAAAAACAGAAATTTAGAAAATTGAGAAGAATTTTATAAAATTCAATTAAGTGGATACGCTCTTTTCGTCAAATATTTGTAGAGTGTAAACACACCTTAAATTTCATATAAGCTAATGGAATACCAATGCAGTGCATTGACAAACACAAACATTCTCAAATGATGTAAACAATTCATCAGAGATGGCAATTGCAATCATAATTATAGAGTTTTTATTGACTCTCTGTGACTGTTAAGCAAGTAATTGAAACTACCCTAGAGGGAAGCGAACTGACACCAAAGTAGTCCCGTGAAAGGTCTTTGGTGGTAGAGACCGGTTCTAGTTTAAACACTTTCTATGAATTAGACCTATCACTTTTACATGGGGTTGTCATTGGGGGGGTCAATTGACACCGTTTGACCAGTCACACATATATTCTTAATGGACGTGTTTAGTGACAGCTACTATAATGTAGTATTAATTATTACAATACAACGCAGTACTATTTTAATAAAACAAGACGAAGAATTTAATTCAAGAACCAAATTTTAGAAAGACCGAAAAAATTTGTCACACTACCGGTGAAGAGTGTTCTGTAATTTATTACTTTTTCTACGTTTTTGTTCTGCATTAACTAGATACATGATTGGTTCTCCTTTCACTGGTCATGAGTTCTTTCTTTTTGTACCTGTTCTATTTTCACAACTCCCAGGACCAGTCTGTTGGACCAATTGACACAAATTTCCCGCAGGGTATTTGCTTATGTTTCATGGAAATTTGTTTTGAATTTTTTTTCTTCAAATAAGTCTAACTAGATTTTTCAAGAACACTACCGGTAGAGCTTTATTTCGAAGTTTACGCTCGTATTCGCGTTAAACGCGAATAAAATTTGTATACTCAAGTACAATAAAACGATATTGTTATACTTTCGGAATCAATACTAAATTTAAAACAATTTAACTCTATTTAACACAATTGTTCGCTATTCTTTCGCGGAATGAAACAAATCGATCCATTTTTTCACGAGCACTAAAGTAATTAAAGAAGTATTGCTAATGAAGTATGTATATCGATAAATGGTCTAACATATCCTCCATTTTAAACCCCTCCACCTCCCGGGAATTCTGTTAAAACACTGTAGTTGTTGCCGAAAATCAGCGTATAAGTTATATTGCAGTGTTTAAAGTTACTCATACTTACCGGTAAACAAAATAAGCGCCATTTACAAACATTTAATTGTAAAATAATTACATATAAAACTATTTTTAAATTACAATTTTCTATAAGTTTTCCAACTTTCCGTCTTTTCTTTTTGGACTTGTTTGAAATTAAAACATAAAATTTTTACAAAAAAATTTTTGCTCAACAAAGATTGTGAAATTGGAGAATTTAAAACCGCTTTTTTCGTAAAACCATCATTAATTTTCCCACTTGAAACTCTACATATTGGGTATGCAAATTGCAATATTTAAGAGGAGACTATTAAAGTTTTAAGGATAATCGTTTTAATTGAATTGTTTGTGTTTTGTTAAAAAAAATTTGTACACTCATATAATTATTACAGTAACTGATTGTGGGTTATTAAATTCGTTTTCCGTAGTATTAAAATTGAATAATATTATAGTTATTTTACGAATAATATTATTTTTTAAACATTTATGTTTGTTATTCAAAAACCAAACTACAAAAAAATAATGTTTATTCGTATTTATTTTGTTATGTAGTTTGATTTTTGTCCGTTAAATTATATGTTTTAAAAGTAAAAACTGTTCAATTTTAACGAATATGCTGTTTAATAAATAAAAAATTTTAAAATGAATGTAAAAAGCATTTGTTTTAAATGAAATGTAAATGATCCGTTTTTTAGATTAATTTTAAGTGGTTTAAAATAAACTTTCGTTTGAATTTAACTACATAAAATTTTGAGTGTATACACGCAGAGAAAAAATATGGTTGGGCATGGTAACGGCAACAACACTATGTTTAATGTAACAATATATTGTTGTCGTACACAAATAATTGTTATTTTTATTTAATATCAACAATATTATAGTTACTGCAAACATATCAATGTTTATCGCAATTATGAATTTGAGTATTGTTGACCGAAAAATAATTATTTTTCTAACAACTTAATAATGATAACTTTCAAAACATATTATGTTACTCACAACCATATCATGATATTTAATAGCCATAACATGATAACTTTCTATACATTTATCGTATTATGCTAAAGATGCAATAAAACTATTTTTACTCTAATCATATTATGTTAGCGCCATTTGTAAAATTATTTCGAAGCAGTTGTGTAGTTTTTTTATTTGTGAGCGGTTAAACAATTAAAAGATAAAATTCCATCAAAAAATAAGTTTAAAGAAATTAAAATATTAGCGGAGTTCATTCAAGTATTAGTGATGTAATAGTGCAAATGCAAAATATCATAGTTTTTTTTTGTAAAATCCAACAACAAAACACACGGAGATTTCGTTATATTTTATAAAAGTTCTACGATATTTCATCAACATCTTAAAATCGAAAAACTGGACACACGCGGATGCCCATGAAAACCACAGATTTTTCAATTGCTCTTTTGCAAGCCTTATATTGAACTCCGCTATTTAATTAACATTAAGAAAAATTGTAAAAAGCCACAAAATAAAATTTCGATGCAAAAATATTTTAATTTATTTTGTATTTTTATGACAGCTATGAAAGGTGCTATATCATAATATGATTGCTTCTAAATTTATTATGATTAACATGATGATAATATGATTACTTCTTAGCTTATTATGATTAACATGACAATAATTTGATTACTTCTTAACTTAGTATGATTAACAGAATAATAATATGATTAAGGGAAAAATATTATGATGACATATTACGAGTATATTTAGTCATAATATGATTCAATAATAATCTTAATATGGTGACTACAATCATAATTCTTATCATAATATGTTGCTCTTAGAATATGTTTACCACAACCATGTTTTTTCTTTGCGTGTACATAAATATGAACGTACCCAGCGGTATATATTGGAAGGACCGCAAGTTGCAGTCCTTTTTGAATGTCTCTATACTCCATTCTAAAAGATTCGCTTCGTATGATATCCTCCCTTCGGAAGTAGGCTTTCTAGAAGACATAAATTTCCTTTCTAAAATATTCACTACCCATTCGCTACTTCCGTCTTTAAAAAGGGAGAAAGGAAGTTGTTCAGTTAAATTCTTTAGTTACCTTCCTTTCTCCCTTCTCTGGGAAGGGGAAAAAGTTGTTTAATTTTTTAATTTTTTTTTTCGGTCACCAACATTCTTAAAAACAATTTTATACATTTCTTTTTGCGCCTGATCTTGTTTTTATAACGGTTTTTAATTTTGTTAATGTCTCAATAGGCCTAGTAACTCTTATGTTAACGTATACGTTGCGGATCACTTGTTTCGTCTTTCTTTCTTGCCAAGCATATATAACAGTGTGATCGAGGAATATTTTCACTACACTCATAAAATTATTACAGTAACTGATTGTGGGTTATTAAATTCGTTTTCGGTACTGTTAAAATTGAATAAAAATATAGTTATTTTACGAATAATTTTATTTTTTAACATTTATGTTTGTTATTCTAAAAACAAACTACCAAAAAATAATGTTTTTCCGTATATATTTTTTTATTTAGTTTGATTTTTGTCGGTTAAAATATATTTTTTAAAAGTAAAAACTATTCAATTTTAACGAATATGAAGTTCAATAAATAAAAAATTTTGAAATTAATGAAAAAATCATTTGTTTTAAATGGCATGTAAATGATCCGTTTTTTAAATGAATTTTAATTTGTTTAAAATGAATTTTCGTTTGAATTGAACTACATAATATTTTGAGTGTAGTTTCTTAATCTTAAAGGGTCTAGCCAAGCCGTCAATACTTTTCCCACACCAAGTTTTTGTTCTTCTCCAAAATTTACCTCTTTATTATTTAATTTTAAATGGAAGAGTAAAGCACTTTTACACCTTTTGTTTCTTTAGCTTAATTTGTCTCCATAGACTTGGTCATTTTTTTCTACAAGTTTATTTTTATAAATTTTCTTTAGTCGTTTTTTTATATATATTTCATGCTATTATTTTACTTTGAGGACATTTGTTATATTATTTTTTGCATTTATTTTTTTATAAATATTCAAAATCCTGATGTTCTAGTAAAAAAAATATTACAAAACAAGACAAAAAATTTATTTTATGTCACTGCAGGTGATACGACAATCATTATTGTTGCAACAATCACTATTCTTATAAATTTTTTTTTTGTTGCTATTGTTGGTAAAATGTTATCAAGTGCAACAAATAAAACAAATAGAAGAAACCTAACAAGAAAATCGCTTTTACATTTTCCTTTTTATCCTCAAGCATTTTATGTACTATAGTATACAACTCTTTTGAGTATAGTACCTACAGGTAGCAGAAAAATATTTTTAGTTTTAGTGGAACTCTACTGCAGAACATGCATTTTGATTAAGTCTTTTCAGTTGAGAAAAAGATCGTTGTTGTTGCCTTTTAAATAAATTATTCATGGTGAGAAGAAAAGCGTTCGTGACAGAAAAGTTAAAAGTGCATTTTGTAACAGTCAAATTATTTGCTTTGTGTTGCACTGTTTGTTCTATAAAATAATGTTTAGTGTTTGCGATTTTGCTTGCAGTGGGAATTAAATGAGATGGGAAAAGGTATATCTTTTAAATGGAATATTTTTGATTTCCCAGCATCCGGCAATTAAATAAATAACCAGCCTGATAGCCAATACTCAATTAGTGATAAAACCTGTGTTCAGAACCAAATGCGATTTCTAAAAATTCACACACAATTTTCTTTACTACATTAGTGGAGTTCTGAAAAAGCAAATGCAAAAAACGTAGTTATTCTGTTAAATTTAACAGTTTATTTTTTTATTTAGAACGAATTCCCACCCTATATTTTAAACTGGGACACGTGCTATCTCTATACCAAGTTTTTCAAATGTAATTAAGTACCAGCGTTTCCACATGCTAATCCCCCAGAAAGTACGCTGCATGTTAGTGTAGGCTTTAATCTGCATGTATATCAAATTTATCGAAAAGAGAAAAAGTACCAATTTAATCCCGTTTTTTCCTTAAAAAGCAACAATATATTCCCAAGTATTTAACAATAACTTTAGACGGGCCAATATTAAAGCAATCCATTGAGGTAAAATACAAATATTTCGATTATGGGACTGAGCTTTTGGCAAATATCAAAAACCAAAATATTTTGTTGGCTAAACAAATATTTATATGTCTACAGTAGCAAGCAAAACAAAGCAGTACTTTTTATAAATATAGTTTATTATTTTTTATATTAAAAAAAATTACCAACAATAAACATATGAAAACGGCAAGAAAATATATTTTACTTCGGTCTTATAAAAAAAGTAATATTAAATATGAATGTACATTAAATTAGAAAGAAACATTAAATACTGGTGTAACTTTTCAAACTGATACAGCAAAAGTAAGGGCACACCTACAATACATATGTATAGCCTCTTTCCGATGTGCGAAAGAATTCTTTGTTTCGAACAATTACATTTAAAACAAAAACAAATCTTAAAACTTTGCTTTCCTCATTTGAATTAATAGAACTCTCGAGTATTATTAAGGGGCTTTATAAATATAATTTTATTTAATATTGTTAACTTGTGTTTATTGTGGTTTAAGTTTTCAAATTTGTGAATAAATTAACGTTAAAAAACGATACATGATTTTTGTTTTTATTAAGTAAGATAAATTTTTTTGTAAGTTCAATTAGTGCTTCTTGGAAAAAAAAATTCATTCCAAAATAGTTTTTCAACACACTGTACCAATTTACTATATACATTAGGGTGGCAGCTAAATTTAAACTTTGGATTTTCAACATCTCCCGGGCGGAATATTGTGCCACATGGTCTAAAACTGATGTGGGAAAAATTTCAGCCAAATCGGATAACTTTTACCCCTGCCCCTTTGAGGTTAAAGTTCAAATGATAAAAAAAAAAAATTCCATACAAGCAAAATATTTTTTTTTCGATTTTTTTTTTATCATTTGAACTTTGACCTCAAAGGGGCTGGGGTAAAAGTTATCCGATTTGGCTGAAATTTTTTCCACATCAGTTTTAGACCATGTGGCACAATATTCCGCCCAGGAGATGTTGAAAATCCAAAGTTGAAATTTAGCTGGCACCCTAGTAATCATGCTCTTAAATAGGGCCAAAAACTGCATTTTTCCAGTTTTTTACCCCAATTTAGTGCCCCGGTAGACTAGCTGGTAGAGAGCTTGTCTATCAGCGCCGGGGTTGCGGGTTCGATTCCCGCCAGAGACTCTGGTTTCTTTCCTGCAGACAAGCGTGGAGCTTCGCGGGATTAGCGTAGGGAATTAAAAAAAAAAAATAAAAAAAAAATAAAATAAAAAAAACAAAAAAAGAAACAAAAATGCGATGTCGAAAATTTAAAAAACCTGGTATTAAGAGCAACAAAAAATCTTTAATGTGTGCTTATCAAAACCAGAAAAAGATTTTTTTGAAAATTTTTTAGAGTAAGCCCCTAACAAGCCTCAAATTTTTTTTTCAGAGTCACTTTTGAAACTGAAAATCTTGTCCGATCGAAATGAAATTTTTTGTTGTTAATAAGCTTATAAAGCTTACTAATATTAAAAAAAAAAAATCGAAAAAAAAAATTTTTTGCTTGTATGGAAATTTATTTTTATTATTTGAACTTTGACCTCAAAGGGGCAGGGGTAAAAGTTATCCGATTTGGCTGAAATTTTTTCCACATCAGTTTTAGACCATGTGGCACAATATTCCGCCCGGGAGACATCAATAATAATACAAAAAATTGCTCCATACATTTAGCTGCCACCCTAATATACATACATATGTACATTAGGGCCATAACGTTTTTAACATTTTTGCGAATATTAAATGGCCCTAGCATAGTCGAATGGACCACTGAAAATTATTTAAAACAAGTTAGAGTGCTATATTCGGCTGTGCCGAATCTTTGATACCCTCCACCGACAGTTCGAATGTTTTAAGAGTAGTATCTATATGATATGATAGTAGTATCTATATGATACTTATTTATTATTAATTTATCTTTATAAAAAGGGACATCTGCAATAAAATTGGTTGCGGTTTAGACATATATATTTAATAATTGACTGACAATCAGAAAGTTTTATCACTTTTTTTTAGGAATTTTTACAAGCTTTAGTAAAATATCATGATTCGCAACAGTTTAAGCCGAACTTAAATGATTTTCAGGAGGGGAATTTATATTGGAGCCATGGTAAGCTATAAACCAATCATACCAAAATTCTGCAGAGTGATTTCTGGTATTAAAAGACATAAATTTCAATACAGCGGAGAAATTAGTTTTAGCGTTTGCAGTGAATTTCAGAAGGCTGCTTTATATGGATCTAAGGGTTATTACGGACCGTATATCACAAAATTGCATAACATTTTTTCTAGCCATATGAAGCTAAGTTGGAAGAAAGTTTACCGCAATATCTATATCTGCTACGGTTTAAGGCGTATTTAATTATTTTACCAGAGTGGGCTTTATATGGGGCCTATGGTAAATTATGGACCGCTCTTTACGAAATTTCACAGTGTTATTTCTAGTTCTAAAAAACTTTGATTTACCTAATTTTGTTATAATAGCATTATCAATTATGATTTTAGACGTACTAAACTGTTTTCCGGTAGTAGGGCTTATACCCAGCAAAAACTTGGTAATGACTTGCCATTACTGAACAACTTACTTTTCAATGACTACTTCATACCATCTGCATTACATAGAAGTAGTTTGGTAATGGCTGACATATAATCTGATACCTAAGTACTTGTGTATGAGTTGATTAACGAAATTTATAATTCATTCGTAATAAAATGCATCTACGGCATTGATGTTCAAAAATGTTTTGCATATGTATTATGAGAGAATTTCAAAATACATAGATACGCAAAACTAATCGCACAAATTTTATTTAAATTTAATAGAAATAAATTGTTTTGATTGTAAAATATTTATAATAATACCGTCCGACTAAATTTTCTATTTTTTAAATTGACTTTTAAAATTTTAACTTTTAAAAATTTTTAACAAACAGTAAGAATTGGAAAATTTTTAAATATTACCATTAAAAAAAATTCAATGTGAAGTGCGAGCATGTTTAGAAATTAAAATTAAGAATTATATCTAAAAAAAACTCCACTTAATTCTTCTACATTTATGCTTTTATGACAATTTCGTAAAAACATTCAAATATTTTTTTAATTTTATTACTTATCTTACACACTGTATTTGAAATAAGATCAACTCATCTTCCGTACGTGTGCAACAAATTAATGAGCGTAAAAAACAAAGGGGTGGGGCTTCTAAACAATTGTTTGCTTGAATGAACATCACTGATCTACGGTTGAAGTTTTTTCAAATCTAATACAAATTGATTTAAAATATTTGTTCTTACAATTTGTTTTTTTTTTTATTATAAATAAAAAACAATTTGTAATAAATTTGAATATGAAAAATTATGCTGTACTGAAATTTTATAGTCATGACATGTTAGTTGTAATTTTGGTGACATCGGAGTAATAAGTTATTTAAATTCCTATTTGTAAGCGAATGTGGTAATGACTTATTTAACTCCCTATTTGTAAGCGAGGGTGGTAAGTAGTTGCCTCCAATAATTTAATCTCATATTTACGCTCTTAATTGAGTAAAAAACATCGTTTTTTTATACAAAAACTACACTGCCCCGGTAGACTAGCTGGTAGTGAGCTAGTCTATCAGCACCGAGGTTGCGCGATCAAATCCCGCCCCAGAGACAGAAAAAAAATAACAAATAAAACAAAGTTAAATAAAATAAGAAAAAATATAAAAAAAAACATAAAGTAAAGTAAAATAAAATAAGAAAAAATAGAAAAAAAAATAATTAAAAAAAATAATAAAAAAAAAAAATTTTTTTAAAGTCATGACATGTTAGTTGTAATTTTGGCGACATCGGAGTAATAACTTATTTAAGTCCCTATTTGTAAGGGAATGTGGTAATGACTTATTTAACTCCCTATTTGTAAGCGAGGGTGGTAAGTACTTGTCTCCAATGACATCACCGTGTTAAAATAATGAGTTAAAATGCCAATGTATAAGTAGTGAAGAGTCGTTATATTAGCTTTTTAACTCATTACTTTGCAATGTAAGTTTTTGCTGGATATGGGGCCTAGGGTAAATTATGAACAGATCTTCACGAAATTTTACAGTATTATTTCTAGTCGTATTAAACTTTGACAAGCCAAAATTTGTTATGATAGCATTATTAGTTATGGTTTTAGGCGTGCTAGTCTGTTTTCCGGGAGTAGGGCTTATATGGGGCCTTGGTAAATTATGGACGGATTTTGGAAAATTTTACAGCGTGATATCCAGTCGAATTGCATAATCTTATATCTTTCAATGCATTTTTCCACGATTTATTTTACTTTTTGTAACAAAATTATCTATTTTTTTAAGTGGTGGTTCCACATTTTGATTCACAGCTCTAATCCTACCGAACCGATTTTGCTGGATTTCAGTCCCAAACTGCTTAGGATAACTACAAACAATTTGGCAATTTTTATTTCTTTTGAGTTTTTCGAAAGTGAGCGTGTTTTCAACAGACGGGCAGACAGACGGACTTAGAATTACTCAAGGACCCAGAATATATACACCTTACGGGGTCTGAGATGAATGATAAAAAAGTTTCACACGGAATGCCAAAGTTAGTATACCCTCTTTACAACAAATTGTGGTGGAGGGTATGCAAATGGTTTAACTTTTTCGCGGCTGTCAAAAAAGTTCACCTACAAACCGCGGTAAAATTTCGAAATAAGATTTTTTTATTATTTAATATATTTTTCCCAAAAGCGCAAATTTTTTTTTTCAATCAATATGTTTTAATTAAACAACATTTTTCACTTTACTATTTTAGTTATTAATATAATTTTTTTTTATTTAAAATTGATGTATTTATTTTTGTTTTTGGAGACATTACAAAATCGTTTTTGTGGCTGATTTTTTTTTTTTTTTTTTTTTTTTTAAAGCACAAACATTAACAATCGTGTGGTGCTGGAGCTAAAATTTTGTTATGACCCTAATGTACATACGTACTACAACTATGCAACTTAGGAAATTTTTTTCAAACTCAAATACCTAATACATCAATATCGATGTATTTTGTTAATTCAATACCATGTAAGTGGTTCAATGTAACTATTTGAAGTTTTGCTTTTAGCAATTTATTAGTGTTTTAGAAAGAGAAAGAAAAAAACAAAAAATTTAACAAAACACTGACATGCGGTTGATTGATGAATTTCTGTATTTGATTTAAAAACTACAAAATAATATTCCAAAAAAAAAAAAAAAAAAAAAACTTTACCATTTTTCATTCTTATCAACAGCTAGTTCATGTTCAAGGACCAATAAAATAAAACAAACTTGAAACATTGCAAATTTTACAATATCTGTTTGCAACATGGTTTTTAAAAGTGTAAAACGAGAAAAGCATTCCATCAATTTGAAAAACCCATCGAGACAATCAATCTTTTGTTTTCATAGCTATTTATTTGTTAAAAAAAATTTGAAATAGAAACAGAAAAATTTCAAAAAGTTACTGGCATATTTTTTTTTTTTTTTGCTTTTAGCTTTTAAAAGAAATTTGGAGAATTTCTTTTTATTCCGTTTTATTAAAAAAAAAAAAAAATTCAACATAGCTAATATACATTTTATTATACGTATCTAATATACAAAAGACCTTTTAAAGAAATACTGTGATATTATTCAAATTTTTTTCTTTGTTTTAATTTTGCATTTCCTCTACTCCCAAATAAACCCAATTTGCTAAAAAGCCTTTAGCCCTTATTTAATATTATTTTCATTATTTATTAATAAAATGCTACTTAACACATTCGGTTGTTCATTTATCGATTTCCCGGTTCTTGCTTTTTTACTCTCAATTACCCAATAAAATAAATATTTAGGACGCTCTTTTCAAAGGTCAACGATGTGCTTAAGTGTATCAACATCCAAATAATTTGATGCCACTTTCAAACTCGCACGCTCCCAGTATACAAAGTTTTAAAGAAAATTCAATATACATATTTATTTATGCAAATGCGTATTTGTTTGTAAACTTACCACAAACAGAATTTTAAAGGAAGTATTGTAAAATATTGAGAAAGGGAAAAAGTTATAATTTACCATGTAACAAAAATGATGGGAAAAATATTTTGTGCATCTGCAAAGAGGAAAGTTTAAAATTTAAATGAGTTCCATCAAAAAAATTTTTATGTTTTTACTCTAGTTGGCCAATTTCAAAATTTTAAATCACTTTCTTATTGTTAACCCTTATGTGAATGGCAAAAAAACAAACACCCTTAACAGCATTGCAAGGTACCCGGGTACCTATACCCTCTTAAGACCCGAACATTAACCCATTGAATTTTTACATTTATTTTATATTTGTTACACCTTTTGGGGAGCAAATAAGACAACGGTATATATTTTTTAAAAAAAATTTATTTCAATTCTTAGAAATTAAGGGAGCACATATGTGTACCTCAGGTCTTAAAATATGAATAATTTCAACGTAAATCCTTAATTTCTTAAGATCTGAACTGAACCGATTAAGTAAAGGGCTTATTAACTATTTGTTTTATCTTATGAGGTGAAATTTAAATTTCGGTTTTTATCATTGTTTAAATTTTTGTATCTAAAGTAGATAAAGAGGTGCACATATGTGTACTTTAGGTCTTAAGCCCTTATGAAACTACATTTTTTATTCATTAATTGATATAGAATTGATAGAAAGAAACAGTAAATGCTAGAAAAAGCAAACTATAAAAAATGTAAACAAAGTTTTTTAGTTTTTTTTCTCTTGTTATGGTTTCGTTTCAGGGATGGCGTTGAGAATTTTTAAAATTATACCAACAACCTTCAAAAATTTACCTAATTGTACGAAAAGATTTTTTTAGTTGAAATTAATTGTATTTATGTTCTTAAAAAATACCACTAAAGGTATTATAAATCTTAGATTAAAAAGTATCAACAAAAAAGTACAATTGAAACAACTTAGCCATCCCTGCTCTGTTAATTTTATTAAATGTTGCCAACTTTGTGTTTATGAGAAACCTAAAAACAAAAAGCGGTAAATCGCTGAATTTGCCCATAAGCCGCTGATTCAGCAACACTTAATATTTCAAGCTTGAAATGTCAATTTTAAGTTGAACAATTTTACATTTTTGTTTGACATAACTTCATTTTTTATCGATAACTTTAGTAAAATGTTTGACAGCTTGCCATTTATTTTAAAACAGCTGAACCCTTCGCACTTGGTAAATTTTTCTATTACTTTATATTTGCACTGTTCACCATAACTTGAACAATGCATTAAAAATGTAGTGTCATAAGGGCTTTAGCAACTAATTATTGAGGAAAAATATCCCAACAGTATGGTTTTTTCAAACTGGAAAATTAAATGTAAAAATAATGGCTGAAACTTCTAAACGCTGCCATTTTTTGATATTTTTTTGAAACGCAGTAGCTTAAAGCAAGCAATAAAACTGTTTCTATTGGTCACACGATGTCGCTAGTCTTTAAAACTTGTAATAAGTTAAGGTACACATATGTGTACCCACGGTCTGAAGAGGATACGAAAATAGCATTGTAAACTAATTTTTTTTTTTGCCTAAAATATGTGCATTACCCCAGAAAAGAACTCTGAGACTTACAATAGATGTTTATTTTCAGTAAATTTCAATATTTTGTAAATGCCGTGGGTTGTGCAACGTTCTCTCTAATATTTCTGAATGCATATCAAAGTAATTAAATGTGAAACAAAAAAGTTGTAAATATTATACCGGTAATTTCCGTTCTTTCAAAGATGTAACATAAAGAGAAGAAAATAAACGACTACAACACAAATATATGCAGAACAGCAAAAAAAAAAAAAATTTAAGCATCGGAGCCATTTCGTGTAGCTGTGTTAGATGCTCGCGTCCACAAGTGAAATAGAGAACACAAAATAGAGCTGCGGAAACCTTCTCTCTTGCCGTTTTTTCGGCAGCAATGTTTATCTGCAGATTCTAAATTATGTTATGTTGAAAATGATGAAACCCGCTTATTACGAGCAGAAACTGGTAAAGCTGCTACTCTATTTTTTGGATATTTGGACAATGGTGAATGAGAATTTACATCAGAGTTAATTCTTTGGGTTGCGATGCATTAAACTCTACATGGAAAGCAAAGGCTAATAACGCTTTTGTATCTGATTTTCCATACAAAAACTCTGGAAGAAATGTAGCTACTGGCACTTTTTTTCTTTATCTTCCAATCATTAGTCAAATCTGTAATACAGAGTGTGCTTGGGAAAGATTTCGAAGTCAAACTTTTCTGGTTTGCCAAAAAATAATAAGAGCGACCGCACCACCGTAGTAGCGAGTTATCACGACGTGTGCTTGCAACTACGTATGAAGAAGAAAAAAACACGTAAAGCTTGCACCAGATGCTCCAAACCGATCGATAATAGGCATTCAACAAATTGTCCAATATGTAGCTAAGAGTTCAGTTCTGTGCCCATGTTCTGTAACTCTCGCGCCGAGAAAGTTTTCGATTGAAATGTGTGAAATGAAACAAAAATGCCATAAATTGAAACAAACAGCTGTTTTTCTCACTTAACTGTGTCTGTAACTATTTTAGCGAGTACATGCTGTCACGTAAGGAAATTACTCGCTAATTAACAGAAAAAGTGTGTCTGTAACATTTTGGTGAGAAAAGTTCCCGCTTTGAACTGTCAAATAAACTCACGAATAAAAATGGGGCGAGAAAAAATTTTAACACTAAAAAACAATTAAAAATGCAAAATGCAAAGAATAATAATAAAAATATTTTATTCTTGGCACATTTTTCATTGTTTTATTGTTTTGCTTTTAACATTTTTATAAAATATACGAATGCCTTCAAAGCTCGTTTGCAAACAACAAACATTAAAGTCGCTCTTTATACAATTTGGCGTAGCCGACGGTTGTATTTTCGCCGCCGTCGTTGAAAAACTTTAAATTTAAGTAAATTTTGGTCGCCGTCAACGATATGTGTTACTGGCGTTCTGAACGTCTTCAATGTCACATCGGCTTCGAGTGCAATATTATGACATTTATAACGTAACGACGTAATCTCTTTTGATAGTTTTCGACATGAGTTACAGACACACATTTTTCTCACTTTTCGAGAAACGATGGAATATTTTGTTTCACTCTTTTCGATGCAAGAAGTTCTCACTAAAGTTACAGAACATGGGCACTGGTTGTTTTTTTATTTATGAAAATATATATGAAAAAAGTAACTTCTTTTGTTTGTTTTTCTTTAACCAAATAAAAGTTTTAATCTCAAATACTCATAACGTCTTTCTTTAATTGTTTTATAGAACCTTTCGCTAAAAATATACTTGCAAAAATCGTTTTTTTTTTAATATTAAATATATGAAGGTACCCGGGTACTTTGCCATACCGTTAGGGGTGTACGATGAAAATTGATCTGCCACGCCCTTTCAAAACTATTTTTAAGCTAAAAAATAATGGTAATTTCAAATTTATTAATAGATAGGAGTTCTCAAGAAGTTCCAGCTATATGGATCATCTGTTTCTATAAAAAAAAAATCAACTGAAAACGCCAAAGGTACCCGGATACCTTGCCATTCACATAAGGGTTAAGCTGGTAAGACCTGGAGCTCCCATGTAAATAAAACATCAATTTTATTACAATTTTTTCTATCGTTTGGTAGAGTATTTTTCTACTTCTTCAGGGGATCGGATGAATCCTTTAGTATTCGCTCTCCTTAAGCGAGGTTGTCCGCAATCATTTCAAATATTTCGAGCTACTGGATTCCGATGCAATTCTAGATTCTTTAAATATTTTACTGCACATTTCGTCATTATACTTTTAACTAATGGAATTCGAGATGCTTGTGAATACGTTTATTTAGGCAGTGCCCCATAACTGAATACCGTAGCACCAAATTGTACTTGCTTTTAGTTAAATTTGTTTTAATATGCCATTTCGACATTAAGCGCCGATCTAGATTGGTTCTTTTGGCTCGTATAAGGAGCATAGGGCCTTAAGTCTAGATTTATACCTAGATGTATTATTTCGTTATTGATTTTAATAGCGGACATGTTTTCAGACGCAAAGTGAATGTATGCATTTTTGCTCATTGACCTTTAACTCCATTGTTTCAACCACTTTTGCAGTACATATAAATACATGATCCCGTAAGAAACGAGATTCTTCATGACGGGTTTCGTGTACACTAAGAGAAGGTGTATCATACGCAAATGTCAAATCTTGGGTGGAGTTGTTTGCTGGCATATCCGAAGCATAAATTAAGTATAAGGCGAGCCCAGGAGGCTGACTTGTCAGAATACAGCGTCAATTGGCTGAGGAGAGCTTACAAAATGGACTTATTAATAAATTTACGACCGACTAAGTAGTTTTCCAACTGTTTGTGTATGTTTGCTGGAAGTTAAGCTTCAATTTACATATCGCTCCTTTATTGCAACATAGTCATACCTCAAAAAATCAAAAATGTCAAATAACTTAACCAAAAGTGTTCCTTAATACCTTCTTTATATGTAAAAAAATCATTAATATATCTCGAACTGAACCGAAGTTATAGCAAAATATATTTTATTAAACCTGTTTATAAAGGCTCATTTTGAAAACTGTAATCGCATTAAGTTTAACTTTTTTTTAGGATATGACTATGGTGCAATAAAGGAAAGATATGTATTAAGCCTTCATTGTAATAAGCAATACACTTTTCGAGATTGCACCCTATCTGGAACTGATGAGCAGTCATGGGCTCAACAAAACAAAGTTCGTATCGCTCCTTTATTGCAACATAGTGTTATCTCAAAAATCAAATATTTTAAGTTACTTAAGCAAAAGTGTTCCTTCATATCTCTATCTAAGTTTGATTTTTTTGGGATATGGCAATGTTGCAATAAGCATCGATATAAGCTTAGATATCATTATGAGTCTCATTATCGTAGTCGAGAACCAGTCGCTTTTAGAAATTGGTATTATTAATATTTTTCATGTGTTTTATGATAACGACAAACATTTTAAGCGGCTTCGACTTCGAAATCGATCCCGACAACGATTTTCGTAATAAGGTTGACTATCTAATAATACCATTGATTTGAATTTTTTTTTTCTTGTCTTAAAAGGATTTTATGACGGTCGCTTGTATGTTTTTATGCGATTTGGGATGCGATTTTCATGCAAATTCATGTTTTTTGTCAATAATCTAAGATCGATGTCGACCAGTTATCTTTCCGAATCATTAATTTTGCGTTGAAATGGCATCGATTTGTTTTTGCATATTGGTGCATATTTTTGTGACAATGCATACTTTTGCCTATTTTGGTCTTAAATGCATATTTTTGCATAATTTAACATTTTTGAGTGATATATTTTTAAGTTACCATATTCTAAAATAAATTTCTGCAAAAAATTTCCAAATGCACAAAAAAGTCTTCCAAAAAAAAATTTCAAGATCAATAAATAAATGGATTTTGCAAAAAAAAAAAAATAGTTAAGCGCAATGTATGACAGTTGCCAAAACTAAATACCTTTGATATTTTGCTGATTAATTTTTGGAAACAATAATTCACTCAGCATGACTCAATAGATCTTGCCGTTCTATGAAACGGCAGCTCCTTTTGAAAGTACATGTAAACCGCATTAAACAGCCAATTTTAATGAATGTGATGGTGATTCGTTAAGAGCTAAGAAAAGTGCTCTATTTATTTCGCAAACAGATTTTTTTTAAAGCAAATTTTCACAATTTTGAAGCGTTGTTCCAAGGTTAAACTATACATGATGATTTGGCATACATAACTCAACAGAACTTTCAAAACATTCCCAGTTCTCAAACCATAGTTATCGATATCGAAAGTTTAGGTAAAAAGCACTCGTTAAGTAAAGCAAAACTATTAAGCAGGCATAAACATGATTTTAATCAAGTTTGCTCTTAAACAAATAATAATACCATCATGGACATTATGGCACATACATTCGGGGCTAAAAGCTGTCATCTCACCTTAAACCACAACATTTACTAAAGTACAAAAGCAAGAGCTTTCTCTAAATCCAAATTATTTGCTTATTCATACATAAATACCAACACTTATATTGTTTTTGTTATCAGGACTTTAAACAATTAACTTATCCCATAAGCATTATAACATGTATTCATATCCATACATTTCTTTAGCTTAACAAAAACTATTGACATGTTTATTTCCCAAACTGCTAATAAAACTGTTAGCAAGACAGACATATAAATTCATACATTGAAAATATAAGAAAAGAAGGTCAAAACAATACAGCAAAACAAAAAGGACAACAAGATATGTGGGGATGGCACGAAATAAGGAATGTCATTAAATCCCACTCAATACTCATGTGATTGACATGTTAAAAAGGGTTTCATTGCTGCCAGTCCATTTTGTTTGATTTCTTTTTTACCACTTCTGATATTCCAATGAAATTTACATGTCTGTCTGATTTTGTGTATATTAAATATTATTTACAGATAGGATTGAGTTAAAGAATTAGAAAAATTCATAAGGTTTCCAACTAAACAACTTAACATATTTTTTTTTTTTTGTAAATATACAGTAGCACAAAACTTAAAACGGCCAAGGCAGTTGATTTTCTATTCAAGCCCATTCAAGCCGCGAAAAGCGTTGTAAGTGTAACGTGGCAAACGCATGAGAAAGTTTTAAAAGCAAAACTCAAAAAAAAAAAAAAAAAATCAATTACGGAACCCGTTACCCTTTACTCAATATTCCAGGACGTGAAGGTGCTTGACCCTATTCAAACAACCTTAGCGCTGCCTTACAGTATTTCAGAGTCCCGACAAAAAAAAAAAAAAAAATGCTAATAAGAGTTTTTATTTGGTACCAAGTTTGCTTAACCTTCATAAGGTCATCGGGTCAAATCTGACCCATTTTTAAATAAAAGTTAAATTTTTTCCATAAGTGAGTGACTTATATTTTTTATATTTTATGACTTTTATTTAATGCTCAATGCCAACAACTACGTTAGGTTTTCAGAAAAAAATATTGGCGAAAAAAATATGTATAAAAAATTTTGCACTTAAGGTCTTTGGGTCATATTTGACCTGTAGCAAATTTCTTAAATTTTTGTTAGAGATTTCCAGTTGTTAATTATTTTTTTGTCACCTCTTGTGGCATGCGTTATTTTGAAGTTTACTAATATTGAGGGTCAATATCTATTTGGTATTGATTTGGCTGAAGTTGGCTACACCAAAATTTCGCTTTTATTGGTTCTCTAGGTAGCTGGTTCCCAAGTAAGCTTAATTGTATAGATCAAATAATGAAAGTACAGAGAGTTTATGGGATGTTGTGGATGGAAAACCTATTTTTAGAGCAATCATGCCGTTGAAGAGATTCAAAAATCTTTCGATAGTACTTAGATTTGACAACAAGGATACTGACAGTGAACGTAAAATTTTATGAAATCTATGGGTTGATTAGGTATGCCTGGATAATACAACCGTAAACAGGCAAATAAATAGGAGCTTTGCCTGAAATAAACAAATGTATGCTTGTAGTTCTTGATTGTTGGTTTGAATGTCACAGTGTGACTGCAGACAATTATTTTACATCGTACTAATTGGGACAAAATTTGCTAGAGAATCCAATTACTTTAGCAGGAACTATATACAAAAACAAGATTGATTTGCCACCAGAGCTTTTGGCAACTAAAAGCTATTATTAACATCAGTTGAACATATTAGAATGAAAACTGTTTTGCCAAACGTAGACATTTCTTAGAAAATTAAGGCTTTCGTCTTGCCGCGCCCTATATCAAGCAGCCAAAAAAATTACCCAAAGACAAGTTTTCACGAAAAATTACGAAAAAGTGCATATATTAGCTGAGCAGGAACAGCACTCGTCATCTTCAACCACAACTAAGCCAAAAATATATTTACCAGTCAAAAATATGTCACAAATAAGTCATTGTCAATTATGTCACAAAACAAATACCACCACTTTATGTTAAATGTACGTTTGTATTCGCAATAAGTGTTTACAATAAATACAGCTTCAATATACTGAATAAATCTAGAAATAAAATATCAACTTTTAAAACATACTTAATTGAAAAAAAAGTGAGTTTTTATATAAAATTTTCTATTTGGG
This sequence comes from Pollenia angustigena, assembly GCA_930367215.1. Taxonomy (NCBI): domain Eukaryota; kingdom Metazoa; phylum Arthropoda; class Insecta; order Diptera; family Polleniidae; genus Pollenia; species Pollenia angustigena. Next base: position 124,143,326 of record OV884058.1, read on the forward strand.
TCAAATTTGACCCGAATACCGTTACCGTCAGCATATTTGAAGACCTTATGAAGGTTAAAATTATTAGATACTTATGTTAACAAAATAACTAAAAATAAGAATTCTTGAAAACTATTAAGCTCTTAAAAATGAACAAAAGATGAGGAAATGATAAATCAAATACGAAGTTCAACTCTGTTTTGTTCTAGATTAAAGGATTTATAGAGGCGTTTCGGTCAAAAAGAAAAAAATTAAATTTGTCACAGAGTGTTATTTTTGAAATTAACTGCCAGACCCACAATGTCGACAAGAACATGTCTTGCGCATATTTATATTGAAAACAATAATAAAAAACTAAAATTAGTTTTTATTCAAAGTTATTCTTATTCGACCTTTCGTATTTTAAGGCCTCGAGCTTGACTAATTTTTTACTTATTAGTTTTTATTTTCAATATAAATATACGAAAGAAATGTTCTTGTCGACATAGTGGGCCAGGCTGAAATTGTTTTTTTAATAAATAAATTTTATTTTAATAAATAAATATTATAATATTTTTAATTAGGCTTAAGTTCATGAAATTTAATTTTTATTAAATTATTTTTGTGAAGAAAGGAATTTTACAACATGAAAATCAATTAAAATTGTTATTGATAATCTTTCATTCTTGAATTAAAATGGATAATCATTCAGGAAAGCAAATTTCGATCTACCAAATGTTAAAATACAATTTGGTTTAAGGATTGATGTTTGACTAGTGACGTCAGCAGTCGTCGATGGCTGCGAGTGTAAGACGGCAAATCCATCTGAGGAGATCGAGTGGTTGCGATCGAAACATGTCATGGTAACCTGCCGGCCAGGGTTCGAGCCCGAGCCACGTCAAGAATGAAAGATTATCAATAACAATTTTAATTGATTTTCATGTTGTAAAATTCCTTTCTTCACAAAAATAATTTAATAAAAATTAAATTTCATGAACTTAAGCCTAATTAAAAATATTAAAAATTTGGATTAAAAACCATAAATAGTTCAACAAAATAACCACAATACTAATTAAATAAATATTATTTTAATAAATATGTACAAAATGTTAACAAAATAAATATGTATTTGTTTGCTTGTCGCTAAAAACAATAAATTTTTAACGGAGGGAAAGTGTAGGGAAATTTTTTTTCGGTTGTAGGGGAAAAAGGGATTTTTTTTGAACACACGTAGGGATTTTTTTAAATTGTTCCTGGCATCACTGCTGTACACGTACCATACTGTAAGTACGTTAGTATCCTTATTAAACATTTAAAAATGTACCGTATTTCAAAAGAAATAAAACTAAACATTTGAAAATAAATTCGTACCCAGCGGTAAAACTCAGAAGACCTTCTTACTTCAGGCCTTTTTAAAGGCCTGATTAAAAAATTGTTTGATATAATTACTATTCTTATGTTACTTCTTAAGAATGCCTCATAGAAGGCCTCGGCTCTTTGGTATAAAAGATAAGATACACTTTCCACACTCGCTTCTATGAGAAGCGATAAAAGAAGGAGTAACATTTTTTGTTTACAAAAGCAAAGTAACATACGTACATAATAAAATAACTTCCAAATGAACACAATAATGTACATCATTTTAGTTGAAGTAATAAAGAGAAAGAGTAACATTTTCCCAGCGGGAAAATAAGGAATTGATTACATAAATAACTAAAAAAAATTATGTATTATTTTCGAAAGAATAATAATGCATTCATGGGAATCGAGAAGGTAATTTTATTGACACAATAATTATGATTTGATTACCACGTATATTCTCACATTTGCAGAACAGGGAATGTATTGTTTCTGTTCGTAAAAATGTTTCATGTTTTTTCTTCTGTTCGTGACAATTATTCGTATAATTTAGAATTATTTAAGTCATTCCCAGTATACATTTAAATAATTTATTACAATCCTAGGACATGCTCTGTGTTAAGAATAATGAGTTCTGGAATCAAATATTTATCAATATACTATGTATTACATTCTCGTTTGCTATTGATTCCATTTTCCCGCTGGGTTGTGATTTGTTTTTTTTTTCGGCAAAGCGAAAGAATTCAGATCCCGTTATTAAAACAAACCCAGCGGGAAAATGGAATTAATAGGAATCGAGAAACCCAGCGGGAAAATGAGGAATTGATTACATAAATAATTAAAAAAATAATGCATTATTTTCGAAAGAATAATAATGCATTCATTGGAATCGAGAAGGTAATTTCATCAGACACAAAATTTAAGCACTGATTACCACGTATATTCCCACATTTGCAGAACAAGGAATGTATTGTTTCTGTTAGTAACAATTATTCGTGTTTTTGCTTTACATACATATTTCCTTAATAAAAATCCGTTATTTTTTTGCTGCCTTTATGTCGCCTACTTATAATTTTTATTTTAGTCGCAGTTTGTGTTTGAAAGCCTACGGTCAAAGCACAAATTATATGTCTGTGGGTCAATGTTATTTAAAGTAAACAGGTATTAAAAAATGTATTCCAAACGGCATTGGAGAAGACTTTTATTATAAGACTTTTGAATAATATAATTTATTCCAAAGAATGAACTATTTAATTCATTCGTAGGATACATTAAAATAATTTATTACAATCCTAGGACATGGTATGTGTTAAGAATAATGAATTCTGGAATCAAATATCATACAAGATATGTATTACATTCTCGTTTCCTATTGATTCCATTTTCCCGCTGGGTTGTGTTTTGTTTTTTTTCGGCAAAGCGAAAGAATTCAGATCCCGTTATTAAAACAAAGTAACATAATAGGCAGGGTTGTCAGATCGATTTTGACCTTTTTCGCAAAATTCAATATCAAAAATCGCCAAAACCTTTGTTTACAAGTTTTTGACAATAAAATACATATTTTTTAAATTATTAAAAATATTTTTATACATCCTAAAAACAAAATTAGTTCCGTATCGCTTAAATACGCCAAAAAATCAAAAAAAGTCGCCATAATATATATTTTGCTTAACCCTTATGTGAGTGACAGGGTACCCGGGTAACTTTTTAAACTTTAGTTGCATTTTTTGTTTGTTTAAAGTTTCTAAACGGAGTGGAACCTCTTGAGAACTCTTATTAGTGTGTTTTAAATATATTTAAATAAACATTAGCTTAGTTTCTTAATTTGAGAGGGTTCTGTGGGGCAATTTATATTTTGCACCCTTAACGGGGTGACAGGATACCCGGGTACCTTAACGAAACTATTTAAAATAACATTTATTTTTTAGTATTGTTTAATTTACTATAATGTTAATCAGCTTAAAAGCATGGTGAATTGAATAAACTGGAATATTTTTTACTTTTCACATGAATGAAAGTTTAAAATTTTAAAATAAAAATACAGTGTTAGTTATTTTGTATATTTCGTTTACATTGTTACAAAAGACTGAAGAAAGCACAAAAAAAAAATAGAATTTATACATACTTCACTATATAACAAATCAGAAAAACAAAAAAAAAAAAAAAATAGTGCACTGAGATCGTTGGAAGAAGGATTCACACAGGGGACAGTAAGTTGAATGTTCGTTACAACTTGCGCACGCCCTCCGAGTTTTTCTATTTTTTTTTAGAGCAACTGCCGACAACTCTGAAATTACTATTACTTTCACGCAAAATTACTCACTGGATAATACAGTTTTGAATATGTCCTTAGGTGTTCCTATATTTAAGCCAGGAGCAGGACCTCTGCGTTGTCGTAATTTCTTTTGATGTATTGGTATTCCGGATAGGGATCAAGACGCCAATGCAAACCATCCTTGCCATGGACTTCAGTTGTTTCTTCACTCTCGCCAGAATCATATGAATCCTCGCTGTCCTCTCTTTATCTCATATGTTCTGCATCGGATGCTTCTGATATTATATCGCAAATGTTAAGAATATGTTCACATTTGTTTTATTTCTCATTTGTATCGGTAGAATCTAAGCGTGCTTGTTTAGAACAAGAAGCCAATGTATTACACTTTACCTTCTTTTTGCGCTCACCGCACTTATTCATATATAAACTTAGTAATGTATGAAAGCAGTAGCAAGTAGATGAATTTGTCGATCAATCACAAGGCCAAAGGGAAATCCCCCGATTCGTGTTTATGTTAGACAATATTTTACATTTTGTTAAATGAATTTTCTTATATATATTGTAATATAATGTAAAATTTTCGTATTTATTGTATGTGGTACCCGGGTACCCTGTCACCCTGTTAAAGGTGTTTTTTTTTTTTGTTACTCACATAAGGGTTAATTTTTATTTAGAGCGAAATAAAAATAGTTAGTGAGCACAAAAAAGGTACGATGTTTACTATAAAATAATATATAGTAGTCTACTTAAAGCAACAAAAAAAGATTTTTTGCGGCTAGTACTTAACAAATATTAGAAATGCACTATATACAATAGTTGCAGTTTTATTATATATCTAAATCGCTTCACCGTCGAGACTCGCTATTTGTCTTCTTATTTGGAATACATTGTGAGAGTATTACATTTATTCAACGAAAGTACAAAAGAAGTGCAACATGTACTATTCCCATTCATATAACTTATCAGGCATGTTCTGAAAATCACTTTTTGTGAAAGTGATTTGAAATCACCAAAAATATGTTCTGGACAAAAAGCTTTTTTCATAATTGTGATTTTAAACAAGTCAGCTTAGTGGCCGCCGAATTAAAATTACTTGCTTATTTGTTTCCACCATTTTTAACTAAGTTAAAACTTTTGTGGTTTTCAAAACACCCATTATTCACAATTGTGATTTCAAAATCACAAGCGATTTGAAATCTTGTGATTTACAGAACATGCCTGTATAACTCCTAATAACGCGTCTAGAAGTTCGTATTGCATTCTAATTCAAAGGCGAGTTTTAGTGGAGTTCATAGTTTCAACCCAGGCATTACTAGTTGTAATAACCGCATATTAAGGACAGCCAAAGTAAAGTCCTTAAAATGTTACGTACCTGCCGTAGCTTTAAAATGTTTTCCTAAACTTATTTAGTTATCTTTGCAATTAACCAACGCTTATTTCTTCCATTGTGTTTCATAAACGTTCAAAGGTATGATAGGATTCATAAAAATCTTTAAAATATTAATAACAAGAACATATTTTATCTGTGATAATAAATTGCCACATACATATAAGTATAATGTGAGAATGTTTATAGACTTAAAACAAATTCGTGTTTTAAGGAATTCTATTTATTGTTTTTTTCAAGAGCACTTTGATATATAAAAAACACTTTTCTAGATGATTTTCATTAACTTCATCAGCCATTTGAACATACCTTCAAATACCTATCATATATATGATTGCCTGAAATTTCATTCATAAAAATACGAGAATTAAAATAATATTATTTCTAAGTATTGAATTTAACGAATTTCAAAACAAATTCATTTTAAAAATTTTATAAATCGCCAAAAAATCGCCATGTCGCCAAATCAAAAATTAGGGCGCCAAACATGTTTGAAAATCGCCACGTTTGGCGAGAAATCGCCACATCTGACAACCCTGATAGTAGGTACATATTAAAATACAAAATAAAACCAATAAATGTAAATCGTTTTAGTTGAGTTTTGTTCATTAAGGAAGGAGGTCTTGTGCTAAAAAGTAAAACAAAAAATAGTTAACAAATTAAATGAAAATAATGAAAATGTTATCTATTATGTATGTATTTATTAATGAATTGTTTTTGATAGCATATAAGCAGGGATTATTCTACGGGCCTCCTTAAATGCCTGCAGCTGAAGGCTTTTTGATAAGCCTTTATTAAAAACCCTTCAAGATAACCTTTTTTTAAGGCCTTTAGACATTCATTCTTTGGAAAGTCTTCTAAGAGCCATTTATAAGCAGGGATTATTCTACGGGCCTCCTTAAATGCCTGCAGCTGAAGGCTTTTTGATAAGCCTTTATTAAAAACCCTTCAAGATAACCTTTTTTTAAGCCCTTTAGACATTCATTCTTTGGAAAGTCTTCTAAGAGCCATTTATTTGAATGCCTTTAAGAAGCTCTGGCGAAAGAAAGGAAAGCGGAAGGCCTTCTCCGCAATGACAACGCGTGTAAAAAAGATGTGATTATGGAATGGAGCGAGCAGGCCTCCGTACTCCTTCTTTTTCCCGCTGGGTATGTTTAAAAAAAATGAAAAACGGGGTTGCCGCTATAGAATAAAGAATTATATTGTTTCGGGCTATAATTAAAGAAGTATTTTCTATTATGAAAAAATTTGATGAAGAACAATTCTACAAACACACTAGAATGACTCGAGATATTTTTGATTTGTCGCTGACTTTGGTTCGTGATGAGCTAACATAGCCCAGGTAGAGAGTTTGAGCAGAAGAGAGACTGGAAATTACCCTTCTGTAAGTAAAAACATAAAAAAATAAAATAGTTCAATATGTCAATTTGCCGCATATATTTAGGTTATGGCTTTTCCTTACGGTCGATAGATTGGTGCCACAAAATTGGAAAGTCAACAGTATGCAGCAAAGGTCTGGAAAACTTCGAAATATTTTGGCTAGTATTATCTCCAATTTATTTGAACGAACCAATTACTTGCCAATATCAGGATATTTAAGAAGACTTCAGTGCGATGTGGAATACTGCTAATTGTGCGGGTGCCATAGATGGGAAGCACGTGACTATAAAGTTTTTTTTTTTTTTTTTTTTTTTTTCATTACTTATTTATTGAATCTTCATATATTAAATATGAACTAACAATAATTAATCAAATCTTAAGCTAATATTATTTTTTGTCCTGCCAGTGCCAGACAAAAATTTTCTTCATCGCGGGTTCTGTTCACTTTTATAGGTGTTTATCGCTCATCTAATTGGATAAAAGCTGCAGTGTTTCTTCTTCTTAAGCGAGTGTAGCCGCTATCATTTAAAATATTTCGTGCTAGTGGGTTCGGGTGCAATTCGAGCCTTTTTAAGTATTTTACTGCATATTTCGTAATCATAGTTTTAACTAATGGAACATTGAGATCCTTGTGAATATTTGAGTTTTTAACACACCAAGGGGCAGCTGTGATTATTCGAAGTAGTTTATTTTTGGCGCCTTTGAATTTTTTCGATATTAGAGGCCGAGGCAGTGCCCCATAACTGTATACCATAGCACCAGATTGGCTTTAAGATGGAGTTGTAAAGAAGAAGTTTGCAGTCGAGACTAAGAAATATGTTTAAATTATTTGTTAACTAAATAATTAAAACAGTTAATTTTTATAAAAATATATATTTTTATTTGTTATTAAATTTATATTTAATATAATACAATTCTTTAGTTTTAAGTTATACTTTTACTTAAACTTATTTGCGGTTACGACTGCAATAGTCAAAGACAAGACGCTGAATGAATTTTAAATTTTAAAACATGATCGTGCATGCACTGTTTTGTTTATTACAACAACAACATAACAAAGTTAAATCGTATGATTTTCTACCTAGACCAAACATACATACATATATTTATATCATTGTAATAATTGAAATGTTTCAATTCTCTTTGCTTAATATTTTAAGACAAAATAATTAAACAAACAGTGGCATGGTTAAAAGGGGGTGTCCTTTACAAAAAGACTTAAATTACAAATTAGATATATATTTATATATATATAACTCCCCCATCCTTGGATTGAGGCTCAGACGAATATAGCGAATATAAATAAATATAATTAATACAGTATTTTTATAAGATTTTTTTTTTTTTTACATTTAATAAGGGAAAACAAAATAGTGGTTTTATTTCATAAACAAAAATTATTTTTTTTTTGTATTTTTGATTATTTTTTTTTTTTTATTTTATGTTGTATTTTGCTATTTTATAGTAGTAGAATAAAGTTCTTAAATTTTTTTTTATAAAAGTTAATACATGTAGTTTCTGTGTTTGCATTAGTTTCTTTTTTTTACAATTTTTTATTCCAGGAGCAATTCAATGTTAGGTTTAATAATACATATATAATTTTTTTTAAATGCATATATATTATGCCATATAGATTTATTAACATTTTTTCCAAGTTTTAGTTTAAGTTACATATAATTCACATAAACACATTTAAAAACCAATAATAATATCACGTCAAATTCTCAAACAAATATATTTTTTTTTTTTTTTTTTTTTTTTTTTTTTTTTGCTTAACAAGAATTATGAAAATGTTTCCTTTTATTTTAAATTATAATTTTTATGCATTAAATTTTTTTCTTCTTTTTAAATGAGATTTGTAGTACTTATAGCCCTTGTTAGTAACAACATGATTATCATCAAGTTTTTCTACATAGTTTTTTCTAAACTTTGCATGATTTTTCCCTCCTCTTTCCTGTTTTATATAGACTTGACCTGTTTGTAGTTCACAATCTTCTCGTAAAGTATTCAATTTATTATTAATTCGTTCCTTTTTCTTAATTAATTTCTCTTTAATTTTAGGGTATTCCTCAATTTTTACATTTCCGTTAAGAAAATCTGAAGGTTTATATCCAGTTGAAGAGTGTATGGAGTTATTATAAAACATAATAATTTTATATAGTTTTTCCTCTACAGAATCTATGTCTCTATTAGGGTCATGCCGAAGTAATCGGATATGCTCATTTATCGTGTTATGGAGTCTTTCTACATCCGAGTTTGAAGAATGGTTATTATTAGACGTAAAATGGATTTGAATGTTATTTTCTCTTAAGAACTCCCTTATTGGAAGAGCTTTGAATCCTAATTCGTTATCGGTTACAATTTTTCCTATGTGACCTACGACGCTAAGATATTGGGTGACACCTTTTTTAAATTCGACCCAACTTCGATTTTCGATTTTAATAGCCTGAGCGAATTTGGAAAATTTGTCTATAAATGTCAAAAATAACGATTTTCCTAGACTGTAAAAAACATCTACATGCACTATTTGCCCAGGCTTATCCGGGGTCTCAGTAGTTCTAAACTTTTGTCTAACAGGATTTCTGTCATACTTCTCAATGTTACAAATTTCACAATTATTTATAAACTGTGTGATTCGCAATTTCAACTTTGGATGATAAATGATATCCTTTAGCTGACAAAAGTTTTCAGTTATTCCCCTGTGGTTATTTCTATGATGTTCGTGTTCTATGTATTCGGCCAATTCATTTTCGTCGGTTATATCTGTAAGAATTTTCTTACACATAACGACTCTAAATTTAGAATTCTCACTAAAATATTTTGCAAAGGTCTGGGTGAATATTCCGTACATATTATCATCGTTGATAATAACGGCATTCAATTTTGTACAATCGAAATGATTCTGTACCAATGATAACACTATGTCCTCATTTAACACAGAGGTGGAGATGGTAATTCTCCTTTTGTTAAATATTTCCTTACTGTCGATCCTAAAAGGTCCGGTATCTAATTTTTTTATTTCGACTTGATATTTAAAGAAATTCAATGGAGACTTACTCACAGTAATTAAGTCCGTTTGTTCTACTAAATTTACTTCCGGTTCAATTCGTGATAAGGCATCAGCGTTACCGTTACTTTCTCCTCGTTTGTAAATTATAATGTAGTCGTATTCCTCAAGCTTTAGTCTCCACCTTACTAATCGACTATTTGGTTCTTTTATCGAGAACAACCATTGCAATGGTTGATGATCTGTATGAATATGAAACTTTCTTCCAAATAAGTAGGGTCTGAAATAATTAACCGCCCATACTATAGCAAGTAGCTCCTTCTCTATAGTGCTGTAGTTCACTTCATGGTCATTAAGGGTTCGGCTAGCATAACAAATCGGATGGTTTTCCAACAAAACAGCCCCGATTGCAAAATTGCTTGCGTCAGTATTGAGAACGAATAATTTGGAAAAATCTGGATATCTTAATAGAGGGTCATTGATAAGTAAATTTTTTAATGTGTTAAAGCTTTTAATATATTCAGGGTCAGCAACATCCAATCTAGCGTTTGCCTTAAGGTACTTAATCATGGGCCTCGCAATCTTGGAGTAATCTTTTATAAACTTTCGATAGTACCCACTAAGTCCTAAAAATTGTTTAATTTGACGCGATGTTTTCGGAAGTGGGTAATGCATGACACATTCTACTTTCTTGGGGTTTGGTTTAATGCCCTGCTGAGTTATAATGTGACCAAGAAATTCTGTTTCGCGTTTTAGAAATTCGCATTTATCGATTTGGACTTTAAGATTTGCCTCTTTAAGGCGATTAAGAACTAACTTTATTGAATTGAGGTGTTCGTCCAGAGACGTTGAAAAGATTACAATGTCATCCAAATATACCAAGCATATTTTATTGAGAAGGTCACCAAGAATATTGTTCATAAGACGTTGGAAAGTAGCAGGCGCGCTCTTGAGGCCAAAAGGCATTCTGAGGAATTCGTAGTGACCATTTTCGACAGAAAAAGCGGTTTTGTAAATGTCCCTCTCATCTATTTCCACCTGATGAAACCCTTTTGCCAAATCCAGCGTTGTAAAATACAAGCATCTACCTAACTTCCCTAATATATCATCAATATTCGGTATGGGATACCTATCATCTATTGTGACTTCGTTAAGCTTGCGATAGTCTACCACAAGACGCCATTTTTTTTCTCCGCTAGCATGATCCTTTTTTGGAACAATCCAAATTGGGGCGGAATAAGGGGAATTTGATGGTCTGATAATATTACTAGCGAGCATTTCCTTAATTTGCCTGTCCACTTCCTCTTTGTGAACGTAAGGATAACGGTAAGATTTGGTATGGATAGGAATGTTGTGAAGCGTACGGATGCGGTGCTTAATAGCATTTGTAAATGACAGGTTTGAGTTTGTATTGTAAAATAATGAGGAGTATTTACGAATAAGCATAGAGAATTTCTGCCTTTCTTCTAGATTGAGATGGTCCATTCTAATTTTGTCAAAAAATGATAGTTGATTTGAATTCTCCTTCGTTATCGAGTCATCAATCAAGTGATAATTTTCTACTGTTACCGGCCATGAATCCTGTTGCCCAACATGTATAACATCCTGGCATTTGTGTCTAGTTTTTACTTCTATCTTAAAGTTCTGAACATCATAAATTCCCTCCTCAAGGATAATTTTACCACACGATGAACGGTATTCGGTAAAATAAACTAACCCGCATTCTACGTTCGTAATGAATTTCACGGTATAATAATTTTGGAAAATTAAAGGAATATTTCTATCGTTTATAATTAATAAATTTCGATCGTAATTTATTATAGCTTTGTATTTTCTCAAAACATCATTGCCAATTATTCCTTCATAGTAATCATGAAACTTACATTCAATTAAATTTATTGAATCTTTTAGATTTCCTAATTCTGCAAAAAACGGAACGCGGTAAACTATATTTGTTTGGACAATATTCTGCAGCGTTTTTAAAGCTACGAAAGACGAATTTATTCTCCACTTTGGATCACATAAACCGGCGTTTATAATTGAGTGCGTGGCTCCAGTGTCCACTAAAAATTTTAAATTTCCCTTTATTATCAAATACGGTAGTTCCCCAGAGAGGCTGGTATGTGAAAATTTTGCGGGATATCGTAATGATACGTTGATACGTCTTGGTGTCTACAAGGACCATACAAATTCAGGCGACCACCTTGTTCTAGAAACTGTTTTTGATACGCTAGTTGTGGGTGTAAGTTATCATTATTAGTAACATTCCCTGACTCTAACCGATATGGGCTATCCGTGATATTACCAAAATCATTATAACCTGTGTAAGTGGTTTCATTTTCCGATTGAGAAAATTGATATGGGTCTTGATGGTGAATATTTACATCCATTGGCTCTATAGGGTGTGGATTTTTATTGAACGCACAACTATTACCAAAGTTAGGATTGGAATATTTATTATTTTGAGATTTATGAGCACTGTTAAAAACTGGTTGAGAAGAGTGATGTGAGTAGTCTGAGCGGGCGTGCAAATTGTGGTAATTTTGATATTTTCCAAATTCACCCCTATCGATATTAGGTCTTGGAAGGTTATCGTAAAATTGGTTCCCATTATAATTTAGTCTTCTACTACTGTTAGTATTACTAGCTGTATCCCTAATATGAGAAACATTGTTGATGGTTACCTTCCTGCTATCATCAAATTTAGTTGAACCCTTATGTTCATTGGATCTATTGTTCTTACTGCTAAAGTGTGCGTACCCTGACTTAAATAAAATTTCAATGGCCTCTTCCAGACTGGCTGGATTCCTGCAAGCTAGAATAGTTCTTAAGGGTTCAGGAACTTTCTCCCTAAATATATTTAACGCCGTTCGCATGTTATTTGCTGCTATCCGTTCCGATTCTGTGTTAACTCCTAACACCATAGCAGTTTTATTATTTAAACTTCTTAATTTATCCTTTATTTCATCATAGAATTCTATAGCATTTGTTTTAAAAATAACGGACCTCATTATGTCATATAATTCCTCTATACTGTGCTTTTCACCGAAATTATTCAGTAGCACGCCTTTCATATCTGCCCAAGATTGTGCATGAAAATTGATCTCAATCGTTTCCCTAGCTTTTCCCTTTAGCCTACTCTTTATAATATCCGCAAATAGCAATTGTGACATTTCGTCATATCTTTCAAGGACTGGTTGTATTCTATCTACAAGGGCAATAAAATTGTGCAAATCTCTTTTTTCGCCAGAAAATTCTGGGAGCCTTTCTAAGTATTTTAAAGGGCTTATAGCAATTGTAGCTGATTCTTGTTGAGCCATTTTTTTTTAATAAAATTTTTTTGTGATATCAAATAATTATCAAGAGGAAAAAAAAATCTTAGATTTTTAATAGTTTATATTAACTGTAGAATAAATTATAAACAAAATAAAAATACGCATACAAAAGTTTCTAGAGGGTCTCTTGAGAATCGTAGGACCTTTGTATGCCTATAATTCGCAATGCATTCAGAAACCAATAATAAATATGTTCTTACAAGTAAAATTATTTTTTTTTTTTACTTATAATTAATATATTTATTTATTTGTTTCACTAATTGCAACTTATACAAATATTGATTATTTGTTGATTTTTTTTTTTTTTACAAACAGAATATTAAATATATTAAATTAGTTACATACTATTTAAGGCATACATATATTTTGTTGATCTTCTTTATGGTTGGTATCAGTCCTCAGACGCTTGATGTTTCTTCCTCGGCCTTTTTAGCAGATGTTAAGATAAGTTTTAATTTGGAGTCTGGTATTTTGTATTCAATATTTGTATTTTAAACAAAAATTGTTCATTAAGTGTTTATAATTTTAAGTTTCGGTGTACATAGCTTTAATTTGTTTTTGGTTTTAAAACTTAACCTTTTCAGCTACTTTAAGTCTTTAAAAGGAAATATTCGTTTAATTTTTCCTTTTTTTTTTTGATAACGTAGGTAAATTTATAACTCTTATTTATTTTTATTTTAAGCACATATTTTTCAAAACTAAAGCTGTATTTTTTTATATTTGAGAGTTATGCTCGTTAAGGATATTAAAACATCCAGTACCCTCTTAATAGGTCACTTAAAAGGATACCCGAGTATCCTACCGACTGCGCCAAATATGTTTAAATTATTTGTTAACTAAATAATTCAAACAGTTAATTTTTATAAAAATATATATTTTTATTTGTTATTAAATTTATATTTAATATAATACAATTCTTTAGTTTTAAGTTATACTTTTACTTAAACTTATTTGCGGTTACGACTGCAATAGTCAAAGACAAGACGCTGAATGAATTTTAAATTTTAAAACATGATCGTGCATGCACTGTTTTGTTTATTACAACAACAACATAACAAAGTTAAATCGTATGATTTTCTACCTAGACCAAACATACATACATATATTTATATCATTGTAATAATTGAAATGTTTCAATTCTCTTTGCTTAATATTTTAAGACAAAATAATTAAACAAACAGTGGCATGGTTAAAAGGGGGTGTCCTTTACAAAAAGACTTAAATTACAAATTAGATATATATTTATATATATTTAACTACTAAGGACAGAGTTTCTTCCAATAAGCCAATGAATTTGGATGGCTTTTAGTTTCATTTGAGTTAATTTTGCCTCTATGTGGCTTTTCCACGTTAAACGGCGATCTAGATGAATACCGAGGTATTTTACATGCGAATTTTGAGGTGTTATTTGATTATTGATTTTAATAGGGGGTCATGATTCCCGACGCAAGATATTTTTCCAGAGAAGCCGTTTTCTTAGTCTGCAGTAACTTTCTTAGTCTTTTTGTACACTCTTTAAGTAAGTTCTTAAGTTGAGGGGATCTGTGCAATTGCCACTCTCTTCGAGCCCTCCTTTTTTCAGACAAAACATGCTCGACATCTGTGGAATATATTGTAATAGTTTTTGTTTTTTTGGGGGCAATATTGGAATGTTGAACAGCAAGTTTCAGAAAACTGTCAAAATTGTCAATACAGCGATCTACATAATCCGGTGTACTGAGCGGAATATTTTCTGTGCAATGGGTACTGAGATATTTTTTATATTTTAACCAATTAATTTGCGTAGCTGTCGTCGGAGGTACAATTCTATTGGGGTTCATTATAGTAACAATTGTAGGTGTGTGGTCGGAAGATAAATCTAGGGAGGCTTCAACTTGAATCGTTTCTATGGGAATGTTTTTAACCACGCCGAAATCTATGACATCTGGAATTTTTTGATGATCAGTGGGCCAATATGTGGGTTGTCCGCTCGCTACCACATTTAAATCCATTTTAGAAATTATGTTAAATAAAACACGACCCTTTGGTGTTATAAGTCGCGACCCCCAGAGGCTATGTTTAGCGTTATAATCGCCAGCGGCTAGGAAACACGGTCCTAATGATTTAAAATATTTACAATATTGGTCCTCCGATATTGAAAATCTAGGCGGGGAGTATAACGATGACTATAAAGTGTCCCCACAATTCAGGTTCTGTGTACTACAATTAAAAGAAACATTTCAGATTGGTGTTGATGGGAGGTTGCGATGCCAAATACACTTTTACTTCTGTTAGTGTGAGAAGCTATGGTAGCCCAAGTGATGCAGGTATTGTTCTTGGTTATGTTTAATCATTTTCATATATTAACCCCCTATTATACAACCTGCCGATAGCTAAAAGTAGGATTGTATCGGCAGTATAAAAAGTGTTCCATCATTACAATTTTGCTTTAACCTACCTGGTAGAAAAAACCTTAAATAACTTTATCGCTCATTTTAGGTTAAAGGATAGTTTTGATAATGGAACACTTTTTATACAAATTATATATAAACCAATAAAAATAAAATAAAATAAATATGTGAAGACAAAATTTAGCCAATCAAATTATTTAGACATCAAAAAAAAACTTAATTTGTCCAAGGACGATCATCCATGTCCTTTTGTTAAGGATTTTCTGTAAAAAAAAGTTTTTTAATTTTTTGTTCGGGGTTGTTTGTAATAAAAGTGCAAAATTAACATATTTTAATCTTTAGTCGATTTAATTAAATATGTGCCTCAGCTTTTTTTGAAATTCGTGCTAGTTCGCGTTTTGACAAAAATGCAATGAGGTGGTAACCCTTCTTTTTAAATAGGGCAATATGGGCATTAAATTTTATCTTTTAACAAGTTTATAATCTTTGTATGTAAATAATTTAGATTTTTGCAAATTAGATGCATTTTACACGGTGCTCTGGAATATATATAAATGCAATTTTGTAGTATGTAGTAGTATCTAATATGATAGAATATTTAGTTTCTAAATCCTGTATGGATGAAAATAAGACTAAAGAAAGAAAAAAAGAAATGATCCACGACTTGAATTTTTTTTAATTTGCGAAAAAAATATGCCGCCAAAAAGTCAAAAACCCGCAAGGAGTCGTCAGAATAATTAATTGGTTTATGTATTTAACTACATGTATTAAGTTTTATCCAGAATTTGATCTAACAAAACAAATGTCCCACAGGCGACCTCTCATTTTTAAGGATATTGCAGACATTTAATATAAATTTCACCTACAATACCGATTAAACACCTTTAGAATGGCTCCTAAAAAAGAGCATATTTAAACTTTATAGTACATTTAAACACACTTTAAATGGATTATGGCTTAAAGGCCATACCATTTTGACACTTTTAATAGGCATAAAGTAAAATATTTTCGTGTTTGCCTTAATTTAATGAACGTGACTTGAATTTTATACAAAACTCATGTACAGACTACCACTAACTTAATCGCCGAAAAAAATATTTCAAGACATGAAATCGTTTTAACTGCAAAGAAAAGTAAAGAATCATTAAATAAAAAAAAAAAAACAAATTAAACTAAAAATATATATATATTTTTTTAGGTCATGTTATAAAGAAACAATTAATGAAAAATCCTCGTAAAATGCATGAGGTTTTAAGTGCAGCGCATACAAATAATTTTCATTAAATTCTTTGGTTCGTTATTAAGGGGGCGGAAAAGAAAACTAAATGGTTGTCAGGTCTCAAAAGTCTTATAAATCACTATATAAAAATTGGGAAATAAAAAATTAAGCTAGTAATTGAGCAAAATTATAAAAATTTATATATAGTGAGTTTTCAGAATTTATAAAAAGAATAATTTCAAACATTGTTATGAATTCATAAAACTATTAGAATATTAAACAAGTTAGAGTGCTATATTCGGCTGTGTCGAATCTTTGATACCCTCCACCGATAGTTCGAATGTTTTAGGAGTAAAATTTAATCTTTAATTTTTATAAAAATAGACGTCTGCATTAAAATTGGTTGTGGTTTAAACCAAAATAAAATTATTAGCCGACAATCAGAAAGTTGTATGTTTTTTTTTTTTAAATTTGAAATAGCTTGAGTAAAATGTCATAATTCGAAACAGTTTAAGCCGAACTTAAATGATTTTCAGGAGGGGAATTTATATTGGAGCCATGGCAAGCTATAAACCAATGCAGAGGTGAAATTAGTTTTAGAATTTGACGTGAATTTCAGAATGCAGCTTAAAATGGATCTAAAGTTCATTATGGACCATATGAAGCTAAGCTATTTGCTACGGTTATAGGAGTATTTAATTATTTTACCAGAGCGGCCTATAGTAAATTATGGACAGCTCATCACGAAATTAATATGATTTCTAGTCATATAAAACTGTGAAGTATTAAATTTTATTCTGATAGCATTATTTTGTACGGTTTTAGGCATACTAAACTGTTTTCCGGGAGTAGGGTTTATACGGGGCCTAGGGCAAATCATGGACTGATCTTCACGACATTTCATATTCTTATTTAGGCGTGCTAAACTGTTTTCCGGGAGCAGTGTTTATATGGGGCCTAGGGTAAATTGTGGACCGATCTTCACGAAATTTCACAGTGTCATTGCTTCTCCTATAAAACTTTGACGCACTAAGTTCTATTATGATACCGCTGGTTATTACGGTTTTAGGCGTACTAAACTGTTTTCCGGAGTAGGGCTTATATGGGGCCTAGGATAAATTATGGAGCGATCCTCAGGAAATTTTACAGTGTTGTTTCTAGTCCGATAAAAATGTGACGAGCCAAAATTTGTTATGATAGCATTATTAGTTATGGTTTTAGGCGTACTAAAGTGTTTTCCGGGAGTTGGGTTTATATGGGGCCTAGGGTAAATTATGGACCGATCTTCATGAAATTTTACAGCGTGATTTCCAGTCAAATAAAACGAATTTTTGCAAAATCTTATATCATTCCGTGCATTGTTCCACCATTAACGATAGTTTTTGTAACAAAATTATGTATCAATTTTTTTAAGGTGGCGGTTCCACATTTTGATTCATAGCTCTGATCCTAAGAACTAATTTTGCTGGATTTCAATACCAAACTGCTTAGGATAGCTACAAGCAATTTGACACTAACTGAGCTACCTAAATAAGAGCGGCAAGCGTCTGTTTCATGTCAAAACTTTTCATTTTCACACAGTTTATACGAAACAAAACTTTAGAACACGAATTTAACACCACCCGGCTGGAAAATCTGATTTGATAGATCGCTTGGTCGTTTTATTTTATTGAAAATGTATAGGAATTAGAATTTTGATGTTTAAAAAAACGCTTGCCGCTCTTGTTTAGGTAGCTCAGTAAGTTTGTTTATTTATTTTGAGTTTTCGAAAGTGAGCGTGTTTTCAACAGACGGACAGACGGAAAGACTGACGGACATGGCTAAATCGACTTAGAATTACTCAAGGACCCAGAATATATATATTTTATGGGATCTGAGATGAATAATAAAAAAGTTTCGCACGGAATGACAAACTTAATATACCCTCTTCAAAACTAATTGTGGTGGAGGGTATAATAATTGAAATTAAGCGCGGTACATTGTTGATGAGTTTTGAAATAACACTGTACGACAAATTTCAACTTGGTCTCACCCACCACATCTGAGAGCAGTAAGAAGTATTTAGGCAAAAAATCTGGCATCTCCATCAACTGGTAAGGGTGTAATCGAAACATTCCCAAGTGATAGACAGGGGGATTCACATTAAAAATTTAATTGCCCGTAAAAACGCGGACTTACTTGATATAGAAAAACTGAGAGATACGTATATTTTTTTTTAAGCTATATTTCCAGAATCTTGGCAGTTTGATCATCGGTGAAAAATTGTGTCGTACAGTGTAAAAAATCGATTTAGGTTATAAGTACGAAGCATTTTACGTATTAAGGAAATATTGAGTGCCCCGGCAGCCTAGCTAGTACTGAGCTAGTCTATCAACCCCGGGGTTGCGGGTTCGATTCCCGCCAGAGACTCTGGTTTCTTTCCTGCAGACAAGCGTATAGCTTCGCGGGGATTAGCATAGGGAATTAAAAAAAAAAAAAAAAAAAATAAAACTGATTTAAAAAAAAAAAAAAAAAAAAAAATTAAGGTCAAACTTAGTTGCCTAAGACCATCCAGCGCCTTATTAACGGGTGTCATTTGTTTCGCGAGGACTACAAACTCAGTTATCCGAGTATTAGGTTAGTTTGCTGGCTAAGCCGTGAGTGTTAAAGAAGTAGCTGAAGTAGATAATCTCCTTTGACTCGTGCAGTTCAGTTCGATAAAAATTAAGTCTTCGTTTATTCAAGCGCAAAAATTTTAGATGTATTTTTTAATGCATTTTTCTTTAATATTTGTCAAAATTGTATTGAGCCCGTATAAAACTTAATATATATCGTCGCGAGAATTAAAGAACGCTGTAACTAACAAGACATAAAATATTCACCAGAGCCAAAAAAAACCTGTATGAAAAAAAGTAGAAAAAAGTTCATATCACAAAAACTATACAACTTAGGAACATGATTTTAAAAACGTATTTTTGCTTTTTCTCGCTCTAAACATTTCCTCTCAAGTCTATTATATTCGGTGGTTCCGCGGCTTACAGCTTTTATTTAGTTATCATTTTTTTTTTGCGTTAGTGAATTTTTTTTCATCATACAAATATGGGACCGAGACCAATCGACGCAGTATTTTTTTCTGATAAAAATTATGCAAAAAACGTATTTTCGATTTTTTGTCAGTAACAGCGTTCTTTAATTCCTGCGACGATATGTATATTTTCTTTTTAATTTTACATTATCACCTTAAATTATTTCTTATAAAATAATTAAATTCCTTGAAAATTTCAATATGTTCTCTTCTGTCACTAGGCTATTAAGTAAAACCAAAAAACAAGCAAGTTAAATGGACATGTCAGTTGCATGTCCTGCAACAACATGAACGAGAACTGGATAAAGAAAAATATATGCAGCACAATATAGAAAACTCGGCTTTAAATGCTTTTCAAAATTTATTTTTTTCACGTTTTTTTAAGAAAAGCCATAAAAATAAAATTGGTATTCGGTTGTTAGGCAGTAACTTCAGGTTTATGAAAAATAAAAATCTATTAATCGCTCATTTGCTGCAACGTCATCATAACTCAAAAAAAAAAAAAAAAAATTAATTTTTAATATTTTTAATTAGGCTTAAGTTCATTAAATTTAATTTTCATTAAATTATTTTTATGAAGAAAGGAATACTAATAATTGTTAAAGCTAAGGCACGAGCTCTATGTTTGCATTTGTCCCTTCAAGTTGTGCTGAAAAGGTCAACAAGAAAAAGAAAGACAAAAAAATGAAAAAACAAAAAATATGTACTTTGAACTTCAAGAAGAATTCTTGACAAAAGTACGAAAAAACAGAAGTAAAGGAACAACATGTTAAAATAAATTAAAATAGATAATCATTCAAAGCAAATTTCGATCTACCAAAGGTTGAATACAATTTGGTTTAAAGATTGATGTTTGACTAATGACGTCAGCAGTCGTCAATGGCTGCGAGTGTTAAACGGCAAGCCCTCTGAGGAGATTGAGTGGTTGCAATCGAAACATGTCAGGGTAACCTGTCCGTAAACACCTGGGTTCGAGCCCAGATTGAGTCAAGAATGAAAAATTATCAATAAATTTTAATTGATTTTCATGTTGTAAAATTCCTTTCTTCATAAAAATAATTTAATGAAAATTAAATTTAATGAACTTAAGCCTAATTAAAAATATTAAAAATTTGGATTAAAAACCATAAATAGTTCAATAAAATAACCACAATACTAATAATTTTAAAAAAAATTAATTTCGAAATAAACGTGTTTAAAGTTTTTTATACACAGTATAAAGAAATACATAGCGAATTTAGCATCACTAACTTAATAATTAAATGTTTTGAGTTATGACGACATTGGAGCAAATAAGCTATGTCTATATAAAAATCTCGTGTTACGATACTCCTCCAAAACGGCTCAACCGATTTATCTGAAATTTTTTATGTATATTTGGTATTTATTAAATTATATTTTATACCGCTAGGCCAGTAGTGTGTTCATATCCAAAAACATTTTTCCATTTTTTTGCCACATTGCCTAAGTCAAATGGTGAATATCGACCAATAGCCATCTTGTGCTATCTATCCAAAGTTTTGGAAAAACTATTGCATAGTGAAATGTTGGGATATATTAATGAGCATAATTTGCTTTCTAATATGCAATCTGGTTTTCGCTGGGGTCATAGCTGTATTACAGCTCTTACGGAGGTATGTGAGAATATCCGACAGATACTTGATAATGGGCACATTAACTTTTTGGTGCTTCTTGATCATTCGAAGGCATTTGACACAGTGGATCATCAGATGCTTATTAGTAAACTGAGACACTTTTTTCGATTTTCCAATACTTCTACCAATCTCATTTTTTCTTACCATTCTCTTGGTCAAACTCTTTATCTCTAATTAAAGGAGTGCCACAGGGCTCTATTTTTGGGCCACTTCTTTTTTCGATATATGTAAATGACTTACCCGAACAATTATAAAATTGCAAAGTCCACTTGTATGCGGATGATGTGCAACTTTATTTAAGTAGCCCTGTTAATAGTATTGCTTTGGGTATATCATCTGTAAATACTGAAATGAACAAAATATACCTCTGGGCTTCTGCAAACGGGCTCTGTTTGAATTCTCGGAAATCTAAGTGCATTGTTATATGTAGAAAAAGTATTGCTCATTACCATTGCTGATAACATTGTCATAAATGGTGAGAAGATTGAGATTGTGAGGGCAGCGAAAAATTTGGGAATAATTTTTAACAATAGTCTCACTTGGAACGATCATGTGAACTCTTTAGTTGGTCAGTCCTATATTAAGTTACGGGCCCTATGGTTGATACAATACTTTACCCCATTGAGGATAAGAATTTTGCTTTTTTTTATTTTTTATTTTTAAATTCCCTAAGCTAATCCCGCGAAAGAAAGAAACCAGAGTCTCCGGCGGGAATCGAACCCGCAACCCCGGCGCTGATAGACTAGCTCACTACCAGCTAGCCTACCGGGGCACTCCAAGACATACCTGATTCCTTGTTTAATTTATGGATGTGAACTGTTTGCAAATTGTGATTCAACTAGCAAAAGAAAATTAAATACTTTATTTAACAATATTTTGAGATATGTGTACGGTTTAAGACGTTTCGATCGTGTTTCATCCGTTTCAAACAGTCTGTATGGAGTCTCTTTCGAAAATCTTTTGAAAATCCGAACTCTTATTTTTTTTACACAGAATGATAAACACTAAAACCCCAACTATTTATTTGAGAGGATACGTTTTGTTCAATCTCGAAGGAACCATAATATTATAATTCCACGGCATCAAACCTTAGCCTCCGAATGGCAGTTTTTTATTCATGCTGCTCGTTTTTGGAACCTTCTTCCACTTAATCAACAACTAAATCGCAATGCTTACAGTTTCACAATGTTTTTATATAACTTTTTTTCTTAATTATTTTTTAACTGAAAATGTTATATGATTTATATGACTTATATTCTTTTTAATAATTGTATTTTTTGTTTGTTTTAATACTATGAACTATGAAACATTTTGTAATAATTATATGTAATTAAATATTCTTGTAACATTTTGGCGTTCCTGTACTGTAATTATAAGACACTGTCTTGTTGTACAGGAAATGAAATGAAAATTAATAAATAAATAAATAAAACTTTTTTTTGGCATTTTGTTTTTACTTGGCATCAAAATATATCTATAACCAAACATTTTCACCCTCCTACCATCACCCTTCCATTTTAAATTGCGATTTTAGTATTTTTGTATGAGCAATATTTATATTATTTTAAACAGAACGAAACGGCTCTACCGATTTTTACGATTTCTTTGGTTATTAAATAAGTATAACAAAAGGTCGTTAAGTATATTTCATACCGCTTGGTCATTAGGGTGTCCCTATCCAGAACTTTTTTCCGTTGGCAAAAACTATTATTCGCTTTTTTTTTTTATTTGGCATCAAAAAATACACCTATTGTTCGATATCGGCGATAGAAAATTAGCTTTGTTTGAAAATATGGGATGCATTAACTTGCCCACATTGACCGCATATTTTCTGACGTAAGCACACAATATAAGTCAGGCGTTGCTGGCAGTAAAAGCTATTTTGGCAGCAAGAAAATGTGGACGTCAACGAATCGGTCGATACAGTTTGTGATGCCAAAGAAGCTATAAATTATACAAAAGAGTTTATGAACTCACTGGATTTACCAGGCATCACACCTTTTATGACTGAAAGTTTGGTCTCCGGTTATTCTACTTCGGATCGGAATTTGAAGCCACCTGCAAAAGTCCGCAATTGGTCATTAAAAAATCGATGAAAAATGTTATCGAAAATTTGATTGAATGGTTAATTTTAAAGAATATTTTGCTTTCACGAATTCCAATAATTCTCACAGACGTGACAATTGAATTCAAAAGCATTAAATTTTCCATTTGATTGGCATTTGCATTTTTTTTTTTCATTATTTATTTATTGAATCTTCATATATTAAATATGAACTAACAATAATTAATCAAATCTTAACCTAATACGTTATTTTTTGTCCTGCCAGTGCCAGACAAAAATTTTCTTCATCGCGGGTTCTGTTCACTTTTATAGGGGTTTATCGCTCATCTAATTGGATAAGTGCTGCAGTGTCTCTTCTTCTTAAGCGAGTGTGGCCGCTATCATTTAAAATATTTCGTGCTAGTGGGTTCGGGTGCAATTCGAGCCTTTTTAAGTATTTTACTGCATATTTCGTAATCATAGTTTTAACTAATGGAACATTGAGATCCTTGTGAATATTTGAGTTTTTAACATACCAAGGGGCAGCTGTGATTATTCGAAGTAGTTTATTTTGCCTTATTGGAAAAACTACTTTTTCTTCTTGTCTTGGTCTAAAATATTTCTTCCATATTTTTTTCTTGCTGTTTTATTTCTCTTCCCGTTTTCTTGGGAGTCAGAAAGATTCAGTTGTGTCCTGAAGGATTGACATTTCAAATGCTACAAAAACGTTCATAAAGACAAAAAAATCTTTTACTCTTTTGGGTTTTTTTTTATTATTTTCTCCTGCATTTAAGTTCATTTTTTGGTTTTTAATTTACAAGAGAGATACAATATGTTATCAAAAATCCATTATTTCTCAGTCTAGGATTTTGTAAAAGAAAAACGAAAGAAAAACGTTTGCTTTACAAATTCTTCTTATAAGCATATCTTACGATGAATCTAAAGTTTAACCCTAGGATAACTGTCTCGGTCTGGCTAGACCAACTTTGTATTTCACATGCAATATCTTTCCCATAGAACAAAAAAGCCAAGTTCGTGAATCCTATAAATGGTGTGTTCTAAATCGAATAAAATTGATTTGGAATCGCTCGAAGTGAAATCCGTTTTTATTTACAGATGTTAAATTTCCCTCTTAGCCTGGCTGGACCACGAAGTATGTATTGTATTTTTGTGTTGTTTTGGTTTTTTTTTTATTTTTTTGTAAAATTAAATAAAATTATGTGACTTGGCGACGAAATGATATCTTTGTCTGTTGTTTTAGGTTTTTATGTTTTGTTTTTGGGTTTTACACAAAACCAACTGCAAGCCAAAGGCGGTTTATATTGCTTTGAATAAAAAGAGCCCAACAAAACTACCCATAGAATAGGAGCCAACACACGAAAAAGAAATATATGCATTTATTTGCTGGGATTTTCAAATGGGCCACAACCTGCTAAAGAATTGTATGCCCTATACAACAATTATGTTTTTAAGACTGCAATATCAAAAAAACGATTTAATTTATTGCTACGGTTCAACCGCTTCGACAACGCAAACAGTAGGCCAATGCGCCAAGAATTGAGCGAAAATACGATCTTTGGTTTAGGCTAGTTGCGAATTTATAATCGTCATACACTCCAGGGGAAAACCAAACCGTGGATGAACAGCTATTACCTTTTTGAGGACGAACGCGATTCACAATACATTCGATCAAATATTTTCAAACATAAAATGCTAAACACAACTGGGACGAACGACGAACTATTCGCAACGAATATTCGTCATTAGAAGTAGAACACATTGGTGTATATGAAAGTACTCACAATCATTGCGTTGACCGAAATTCGTCGTGCGTGACGAACTGTGCGATAGGTTTATAGGGACAGTGCAGCATGATAAAAAAGTCTAATATTTGTTAAAAATCGTGAAAGCTGTAAAGAATCACAGGGACAAATCACTTCTACTGCGAACTTAGCTAAAATTCGCGAAAAATGGTAAACTTTTAAACAAACACTAAAATTTATTTGATATCGCAGGTTGGTGAAAAAAAAACAAAATGTGGGAAAATAACAAAAAAAAAAAAAAGCAAAAACAGCGAAAATTCGCAAAAAATGTTGCAAACAAGCCATAAAATTTATTTAAAATCTCTAAAACCATAAGGAATGGCAAAATTCGGTAAAAATTGCTTAATAAGCGGAATTTCGCAAAAATTTGCTAACAGGTGAAAAAAAACAAAATGTCGAAAAATAACAAAAAAAAAAATTGCAAAAATTGCGACAATTCGCGAAAAAAAAATTTTACACAAGCTATAAAATTGATTAAGGCCCGTTTTCACAACTTACCGATAGCTTAAAGTAGACTTTAAATGGCCTTATAAAAAGTGTTCTATTATTAACACTTTACTTTAACCTTAAGTGAACGATAAAGTAGATTAAGGTTAATCCTACCTGGTAGGTTAAAGTAAAGTTGTAAAAATGTAACACTTTTTATATGGCCGATAAAATCTTACCTTTAGCTATCGGTAAGTTGTGAAAACGGGCCTAAAAGTCTCTAAAACTATATGGAATGCCAAAAATTCACATTAATACCTGGAGTTTACGCAGTTGCTGTGTCTCATATGACGAACTTACGCAACGAATTCTTTCCGACGAATTCGTCGTACTTTGCGAAGTTCGTCGTTCGTCCCAGATTTGTTTATACCATAATTTATTTCAACGTTCATCATTTCGTTTAATAAATGAATTTGTTATTATGTTTCTTAATTTTTATTTTAAGTTCTTTTTTATGTATGATTAATATCGAATATGATCAAATCTAACAAGTATACGTCTGCTATAAATTTTTTTATGTCTCAAAGCGAAATGAGTAAAAAATGTAGCATATTTTTCGGGTTGTATTAAAAGACAACATGCAATGTACGTATGAGCAATATTTTGAATTTCAGCGTTGCCAATTTCGGAATTTTCGGTAAAAACATTTACTATTTAATATATTTAAACAAAATAATATTATAAAATTGTTGTTTAACTGTAATGTAATTGCTAAGAATAATTCAATAACAAATACTTTTTGAAAATTCTGGACTATTAATCAAAATTTTTGATATTTTGATCAGGCTAAAGTTCATTAAATACATTTTTTTGTTAAATTATTCTTATGAAGAAAGGTATTTTACAATATGAAACTATATAAAATATATTGATAATTTTTCATTCTTGACTGAGCTGGAACTGAACCAAGGTTTTCGCGGACAGGTGATCCTTGCATGTTTCGACTGTCACCACTGAATCTCTTCAGAGGCCTTTTAATACTCACCGCCATTTGCGATGGCTGGCATCCAATAGTCAAACATCAATATTTAAACCAAATGATATTTTAACTTTGATAGATCGAAATTTGCTTTTAAATGTTTATCTACTTTAGTTGATTTCCATATTCTTCCTTACTTCTGTTTTTTTATACTATTTGTCAAGAATTCTTCTTGAAGTACATTTCCCTGTTTTTTATGTTTTTTTGTCTTTCCTTTTCTTGTTGATCTTTTCAACTCAACTTTTACTTTATGGCCAGACTAAAATAAAATTTTGTAAGTTAGATAACGATTACACATATACAGTAGCCCAATAAAGTCTACATACACCCTTATGAAATTAATTGTAATGCAATTTTTACAGAAAATAGTAAAAATCATCAATGGTAAGACAAAAAAGGGGAAAGGTTGTTAATTTTTGTTTTTAAAAATGGCAATTTTTTAGAGGCCGAGGCAGTGCCCCATTACTGAATACCATAGCACCAGATTGGCTTTAAGATGGAGTTGTGAAGAAGAAGTTTGCAGTCGAGACTAAGGACAGAGTTTCTTCCAATAAGCCAATGATTTTTGATGGCTTTTAGTTTCATTTGAGTTAATTTTGCCTCTATATGGCTTTTCCACGTTAAACGGCGATCAAGATGAATACCGAGGTATTTTACATGCAATGACAATAAATAAGTCGCAAGATCAAACAATGTCTGTTTGCAGCTTTAATTTGGGCACATCATGTTTTTTGCACGGATATTTATACGTGGCATGTTCACGCGTGGGAAAACCATCGAGCTTCTTTGTGTTGGCTAAAGACGGACTAATAAAAAGAATCGTATTATTAATATTGATTTTATTAACTTCATATTCTTTTTTTCCCTTTTTTTTGTCAATCCAGAGCTTTTTTAAGCCCACTGATGGGCTCGAAAGCTGAAAATTGGTATGCATATAGTAAAACACCTATATATATATGTATATTCCTCTAACTTCAACTGGAGCATAGGGCGCCAGGCAATTCGTTTACAAATTATATTTCGGAAAAGTGGGTTGCTGGCCCTCCTTTCTTAGATTGGTGATAGGGCTGCTATCTTCGTGTCCAATCCCACGATGCAGTCATGCTTCAGCAAATATTCATGTAATTTGCCTACTTGCCTGAGACGTTAAGATGTACTTTAACCATGTACTTTAACCATTCAGGCTACATGACTGGGCGCCTTCTCACTTTAGCTAGCTTTCAGAGGAATCTAACAAACCAATGGTTGGTTTAGGACCGGAAGTAGTGAGTTGCTTGGACAGTCAAACAGGGGAATCGTTACTGGCAGGGTTACCGTTGGAAGTTTTTGGAAAGGGTCACAAGGGGATTTTCCAGAAAAAGGGGTCAAAAAATGGTATTTAAATTAAAAAAGGGTCAAGTTTTTTATAAGTAGTATTTCCCATTTTAAAGAAAATAATAAGACAAGTTTTTTATGTACGAACAAAAAAATATTTGTTTTATGTAGGAAGTGCTGACAAAAAGTTAGTTTTTCATTATTATAGCTAATTTTTTAATGCTTTTTATGTTATATTCCGACGTTTTCTTTTTTTTACCAATTTCAAATAAATTTTATGGTTTTTTTCCAATTTTGCAATTGTTCCCGAATTTAAGCCATATTCGCGATAAAAGCGATTTTTTCCTGTAAGTTTTCTAATTCCTTAAATCTTTTACGATTTTTAATAAAAATAAGGCTTTGGTATCATAACGCTGCTACCAAATGTTAGGGAATTATCACTAATTTGGCAATTTTTACCGAACTTTTTCCATTCCTTTTAGGTTTAGGGACTTTTAACCAATTTTATCGCTTGTTTAAAATATAAAAAATTTTCGCTAAAAGTTGCAAACTTTTTGGTTTGTAAACCAAAGTTACTTAATTTACAAGGCACTTTCAACACTGTCGATTTATACTCGGCAATAGTTCAATACCCAATGCGATTAGAAAGAGTGGATTTTTTAGAATAAAACATGCTACCCTTTTGGAGAGCAAAACATTTTTAAGAAACGTACACTAAATCGCATTTTTAAATAAAATTACACTTTTTTTGTTGACAAGAAAATAAGTTATTCAATTAATAAAAAGAATATATATAAAATAACAAATATGTATGTATGTATATGAGTTACTTTTGCTATTAGATAAATTGTACTTTAATTTGTACTTTTCTATAGAAAATCTAAATTAGAGGTCGTTAAAAATGCTTTAACACAAACTTTTTACGAATACTAACTACTTTTTAGGAATGTGCGTGCTATATTTTGTTATTAAATCTTCACTTAAAGTACATTCCTCCACCTCCGCTTTAAAAAAATTGTGAAAAGAAAGCATAGCATTGTAAGTTTCTACTTTGAGTATGTTACAAAGTTTAGTTTTAAACAAAATGTGAGTCAAAAAGTGGCACAAAATAGTTAAAAATGATACAAAAGGGTAAATTAAAACAAGGGTCAAAAAGGGTATCAAGACCGTCGATAAAGGGTCAAATTGATACATTTAGTATCACAACGGTAACGCTGGTTACTGGTCACTCCCAAGTGAATGACAGTCAGAAAACTTTCCACACTACGTGCACCTATCCTGAAAGTCCCATGTCCCAAAACACCTACGCCAAATCTAAACGTTGCCGGATTTTTGCTTTTTGGCTTGTGGACGGAGAGTTCAGAGGAAAAAGGGACGTGCCAAAATTAATTTTTTTTACATTTTAGCTTATATTAAAGCCCCTAATGATATAGGAAGTTAAGCATATGGTACTGACGTTGGGGCTTAACTTAAAGTAGTTTTTCTTCCTTCCTGTCTGGGACAGGCTTAACGGCTAGTATTTTTATATCGGCTGCTATATGTCTATTTGTGTTTCTATATTTAGCACACTTTGAAAATGATAAACGAAGTTGATCGAAATATTGGCAAATAATAAAAAAACAACAAAAGTTAAAATTTAGTCTTAGCTGACCCTTAGATGTCCTGGCGGCATGAAATAGCCCCCCACGAAATAAGTCCCCAAAACGGAAATGAGATAACTCCCCAAAAAAATATATGAGATGCAACAACAACGTTTTTTGGGGATGTACTTCATTTTTTTGGGGACTTATTTCATTTTCATATTGGGGAGTTATTTCATATGAAATAAGTCCCCAAAAATCTGAAATGAAATAAGTCCCTAAAAATATTTTGGGGACTTTTTTCATTTTCAAATTTATTCAAAAATCATCAAAAATGCAGATTATAACGTAAACAAAACTTGTTTTAATGAATGGTCAAGACCACTCATTTATTAAAAATAATACTTACTAGGTAGTAAGTTTGAGAAATAATTTTGCGGTAAGGAATAAAATAAAGCCATAATGGTATTATTGCCCATTTCATTTTTTTTTTGCTGGATGCAATGAATCCAGGTTTCCCATTCAAAAGAGAGATAAAGCCTTTTATTTTTTTTTTCATTCCAATGGGAGCCAAAGCCATCATGGCCTTAGGACACATTAGTAATATTAGGAAATGGCTTTATCTCTCATTTCAGTTTTGAAAAACTTTTCCATTTTACATTGATTAATAGTTTTCTTATTTTTATAATTAAGAGCTAATGATTTTTCCTTTTACTAAAGTTAAGTATTGAAATCTGGCTTCACATACTAAAGTTTTCCTGCGGCCGCGCTTAGGGGTTTTTTCCTCCAGTAGGACGCGGCAGGTGGCTTCGCTGAATAAAGTTTTTCTGCGTGCGTCACAAGATTAAAAAAATGGTTTTCAATGATAACTAAGGATTGTCCCTTTTACAGAATGTTTACACCATGCGTAACAATATTCTGGAAAAATATGGCTTTGCCTATCATTTGGGGGGAAAAAATATGACTATATCTCTCACTTCGCAAAATTTTACATATGACCTTACCTCTCAATGATTGGGCAATAAGACCATTACGGCTTTATCTCCCATTCAATTGAGCAATAAAGCCATCATGGCCTTACCTCCAATGATGAAAAAGGACCCCCCTCCCACCTATTTTGAATTGATTGGATGTTTTGAATACTTTTTGGGGATTTATTTCATTGCAGGAAATGGGGACTTATTTCCAATGAAATTTTTTTTTTTTTTTTTTTTTAAATATAAATTTTATTTTTATTATTGAATCTTTCTTATCGAAATTTACAATATGTATTCAAATCTTAATTCTACTTGTTGTTTATTAGTTGTAAGCAATGTAACCACTAACTGCTGTATTCAAATTTTAAAAATGTCTTCTAGTTAGGCTCAAAGTATCGGTTCTTTTTAGCCTCTGGTGACCTTCGAAGTGAAGCAGACCCCGAGCGAGGTAGTTAGGGTGGGCCATTAGTTTATCGATGTAACTTATTGAATATTTTTTAATTTCCTCCTGGATAGTGGGGACGTTGAGATCTCTGTGGATAATATCATTACGTATATACCATGGGGCGCAGACAATTTGTCGTAATATCCTAGACTGTCTTCTTTGAAGCTTTTGGATGTTAGATGCGCATGCAGTACCCCATAATTGGATGCCATATGTCCATATTGGTTTTATGATGGACTTGTATAAGAGAATTTTGTTGTCTAAGGACAAGTTTGAGTTTCGACCGAGAAGCCAATGTAGTTGAGCTGCTTTAAGTTTCATAGCCGTTATTTTCGCTTCAATATGACGAGACCTGGTTAAGCGTCTATCTATATGAATTCCCAAGTACTAAACATGGTTTTCTACCGGAACAGTGATGTTATTTATTTTTACAGCTGGGCACGTTTGCCTTCTGAGCGTGAAAGTTAAGTGAGCACATTTAGCCGGGTTAACCTTTATTCTCCATTTTTCTAGCCAGGCCTCTAGTTCATTGATGTGGGACTGCAGATTTTGCGATGCGACTTTTGGGTCAGTTATGCGTTATTTGTAAAACCAGAATCAAGGCTCAGAAAAACACGTTTTTGCTGCGGTGACTGCAACAAAGCTATGTGCCTTCAACATGGCAGAGAGATAAAAACGTATATTTGCATTGATTTTTTTACACAATAATTTATATATTTTACAATTATATTGAAAAATACTGATTTATTTTAAATTAACACAAAAGAAGTAAAACATTTTGTTTAGTTTACTTATTTGGCTGGGGTTTTCAGTCGTGGTCTGGCCAGACCATGTGGTGCACTAAGTGGTACTATGGTATTCTATAACCTTCGAAGGGTTAAGAAGAATATATATAAATATTTCTGCAACAGATATCATAAGAGGAAACTTACTTTATCCAATCATCCATCAATGTTTTCAAAATTCCCAGAATCTCTCTAGTGTTGCTTTGGCAATTTCCAGTTTATGCAAACTTTATCCACTTTTTCAAGAAGCCGAATAGCAATTCGTTTAACCTTTTTTTTTGAATTTACTCCCCCTTTGAAGCTATTTATTAAAAGAAAAATCTTAGCAAGATGTTGTAAAAATCTTGTTTTGTTAAAGATTACGTATTTTGTGTTTTCAATAAGCCATTCTCCTAATATCATAAACGACTAATGTAATGATTACTAATGATTAACCTAACAATAAAACAGCAATCCTAAAACATTCTTACAATAAGTGCCTTCAAATTTTCTAATCAACAAAAAAAAAAAAAAAATAAAATGAAATTTTAGAAAATTGGATTATCTGATTAATGACCAGTATTTTCTTCTACTTCCTTCCGCTTACCGCGAAATATCTTACAATGCCAGTACAATTATCATAGAAAAAGTTCAAGAAAGATAAATTGCAAACACAAAATACTTGTTTTTTTTTTATTTGAAGTATAATACTTACCAAACATTAAATGGCAGTTATTTATTGAATGACAGCCACTTCCGGTTACATTGACAAACTCAAGTGATTGGAAATACTCGTGGTCAATGTATTTTAAGTATAAAGAATTATTACAGAAAAGTCTGGTTAAGAGTACATATGTATGTTTTTACAAAGTGTACATGTGAAATGTTGTCTCTTAAAATACAATTTATTACTTAATTCGCTTCATAAGGGTTTGACAAGGACAAATACTGGGTAATTTTTTAGAGGCGGTCAAATTAAAATTAAATAAGGCAAAATATTTTTAATATCCATCCAACTGGTTTTAAAAATTAGTTCACAGAAAGAAAAACCCTCGGGATAAATCAAGTTTTTTATGATTACTCCAAGTACGAGTCGTACTCAAAAGTTTAAGTACCACTAAAACGTATTCAATACAATCCTAAATGGGCTTACTTTCGAAAATCAATCCCGGAATTTCTTGAAATAAGTATAAAATTCTTAAATCAAGTAAAAAAAAGATTAAACCTTTCGTTGTGTTTCACCCTCCGGCATACGCATGTTTTGATTTTCTATACACATTGAAAAAAGGTCTGGCCAGAATCTTGCGTACCACGAAGGGCTAAAAGGTTAATTTGAACTATTGTTTCTCATTTAGTTTATATTTTTGGTTAAATATGTACATAAGATTTCTAAAGTAAAAAATTAATTGCATTCAAGTGTCAAAAAAGCCTGCTAGGCTTTAAGTGTCGGATTTTTTCAGCCTCCGGTGACGTTCGAACTTTATTAGATCCCGAGCGAGGTAGTCGGGATGGACCATTAGTTTATCTATGTATTTGACTGAATACTTTTTAATTTCTTCCTGAATGGTAGCGATGTTAAGATCTCTGTGGATAATGTCGTTACGTATATACCATGGGGCGCAGACAATTTTCTGTAATATCCTAAACTGTCTTCTTTGTAGCTTTTGGATGTAAGATGCAGTACCCCATAATTGGATGCCATATGTCCATATTGCTTTTATGATGTACTTGTTTAAGAGAATTTTGTTGTCTAAAGATAAGTTTGAGTTTCGACCGAGAAGCCAATGTAGTTGAGCTGCTTTAAGTTTCATAGCCGTTATTTTCGCTTCAATATGACGCGACCAGGTCAAGCGTCTATCTATATGAATTCCCTAGTACTTCACATGGTTTCCTACCGGAACAGTGATGTTATTTATTTTTACATCTGGGCACGTTTGTCTTCTGAGCGTGAAAGTTAAGTTAGAAGTATGTATGCTCGGGCTTGTTGGCATATTAGGTATATATATTATATAAATTAACGGCCCTAATATGCTGCCTTGAGAGACACCAGCAGATATATTCTTGGTGGGGGAGAATTTGTTTTTTGATCTTACCATGAATGTTCTGCAAGTTAAATAGCTCTCAAGGAGTTTGTGAGTGTTTTTAGAAGTGTTCGTGCTATTTTTATGAGTAGCCCATCATGCCAAACTTTATCGAGAAATGTCTATAAACAATGCTGAGCAATATTCCTTTTTCTCTTTTTGGGTTACAATTCTATGCACTTGTTCAATTGAACCACGCCTTGCTCGGAACTCGAAAAAACATGAAAGTTAAGTTTTTTTATTTATGTAAAGAAAAGTCTTTATAAAAATTGTGCATTTTAATTTTTTTGAAATCATCTTCAGTTTTCTTGCTGTAAGCGTTAAAACTAGTATTTTGAAGCTGCACGAAATAAGCTGCGAGCCACTGTACATTTCATGGCGTATCAGATAAAGATTTTTTAGCGTAAAGAACAGAATGAACAACTTAATATACCGTTATTTACTACTCGTGTTGGTGGACTCAAAACTTTGCAATCTTGTGAGTTCAATATATTGCCGCATTATTCTGCATATAAATTTTCTAACAATAAAAAAATTTATAAAGCAATGTTTAATTATTAAAAAATTACACAATAATGGCATAATTAGATTTGAAATATACTACATACATACGTACATACGTAAAAAATAATGACCTTTCTTACGGCTTAAACAGTATAAACATAATTATGACATTCTTTGTGAAAAAATATGTAAATTTTCTTCTAAATAAATAATGTTAAAGACTAGTCTTTGATTTATTTGTCAAATTAGTATTTTCAAACTAATTTGATTTAAAAACATCCATACATAAAAATGTATGTATGTAAGTGCATACATCACTTCTATTAATCCTTATTTGCGCGGCAAAAAAATAAGCGCTGCATGGAACCCGGGTACTTTTATGGAAGTTACGTAGAAGAGAAAAATTTTCGCACTAAATATTCAGTTAAAACGTTGTAAAATGGTGCTATA
Source organism: Pollenia angustigena (assembly GCA_930367215.1). Lineage (NCBI taxonomy): Eukaryota > Metazoa > Arthropoda > Insecta > Diptera > Polleniidae > Pollenia > Pollenia angustigena. The sequence continues at coordinate 124,177,802 of OV884058.1, forward strand.
ACGTCTTGTTTGTACCGCGTTTGTTTCAGCTGCAACCAGTATCTTTGTTTTGTCCTCGTTTACCGTTGGACCTAGTTGATCAGATTCCATCTCAATTATCTTTTGGTCGGCACCACTGAATCATATATTGAGAAGGCGACCAAACATTTTTTTTATGTTTTCCAGTCTTATGCTATGTTCACATTTGGGTTCTTAAACGCGTTTAAGCAGCTCGAACGTAATTAAGCTCTAATCACTTCAAAATCGAGATGATTACCCATACATTGAAGTGATTTGTTAATCACTTCAAATTGACATGATTACAACTAAATCACTTCATAAGCCACATAGAATCGACTGAACATACCTCAAACTGAGTATAATGTAGAATCGCCAACATGATCGTGTATAACCGGCCGCTTAATGTTTTTATTTTTTTCCTTAAATAATTCATAAATTTTCACAATTTCATCATTAAAATGATTTAAATAATCTTCTGATAACTTTATAAAAGCATTTTTAATACTTTAAATAAATATTAATTTGTTTGTTGTATTTTTTTCTTAATCATCTTAATCATCTCAAATGTAATGTGAACGGCTTTGATTAACTTAATCAACATTTTGCTCAAACGCGCTTAAAAACCCAAATGTGAACATTAGGGTGTCCCAAAATTTTTTTTTGTCAGACGCTCAAGCATAATTTGAAAGCTTATTGATGTTGATTTTGAATAAAACACAAACTATTTAGGAAATTATTGTAATTTTATTTTATTATGATATATTGGTATTACTCAATTATGTATGGAACAAAATATCGGCCAAATGGGCGCCGCGACCACGGCGGCACACCTCCATCCGATGGTCCAAATTTTCGATGACCCTGAGGCATAATGGAGGTTCTATGCCGTTGTGGTGCCGAATTATCTCATCCTTTAGCTCTTGAATTGTTGCTGGCTTATCGACGTACACCTTTTCTTTCAAATAACCCCAAAGAAAAAAGTCCAACGGTGTCAAATCACATGATCTTGGCGGCCAATTGACATCGCCATTACGTGAGATAACACGGCCATTGAATTTGTTGCGCAAAAGAGCCATTGTTTCGTTAGCTGTGTGGCAAGTGGCACCGTCCTGCTGAAACCACATATCGTCCACATCCATATCTTCCAATTCGGGCCATAAAAAGTTCGTTATCATCTCACGATAGCGAACACCATTCACAGTAACTGCCTGACCGGCCTCATTTTGGAAAAAATACGGCCCGATGATGCCGCCAGCCCATAAACCGCACCAAACAGTCACTCTTTGTGGGTGCATTGGTTTTTCGACAATCACTCTTGGATTCTCATTCGCCGAAATGCGGCAATTCTGTTTATTGACGAATCCACTGAGTTGAAAATGTGCCTCATCACTGAAGATGATTTTCTTCGAAAATTGATCATCCACTGTTGCCATTTCTTGCCACCATTCTGCCCATTCACGACGTTTGGAATGGTCAAGAGGCTTTAGTTCTTGAGCCAATTGCACCTTGTAAGCGTGTAAATGCAAGTCTTTATGCATAATGTTCATCAACGACGAGCGTGAGAGGTGCAATTGTTGGGCACGACGACGAGTTGAGGTGGACGGCTCTTCAGCCACACTATCGCGAACAGCAGCAATATTTTCTGTAGTACGAGCTGTACGAGCATGCACTGGTGTTCTCACATCTTCTACAGACCCGGTTTGCTCGAATTTTTCCACGATTTTTGCAATTGTACGCACATTTGGACGATCAAATTGACCAAAAAAATCACGAAGTGCACGATATGCATTTTGATTTGAACGCCCATTTTCATAATAAGTCTGGATAACTTTAACACGTTGTTGGATTGTGTATCTCTCCATGGTTCAAATTGAGTAAGTCTGAAATAGAGAAATGTCAAATAAAATTCGGAAAAAAACTTGGCGTTTAGGTGTGGTTCACATTCAACATCGGCCCTTACAATTTAACCACCCTTTAGGTTCCAGTATTTTTTTTTTAGATTTTTTAGGAAGAGATTTAGAGGTTGCGCAAATCAAGTCTTTGTTAAAAATCTGGATTTTTCGGCCTTTTTTCAAACTTGACTCGTAACTTTGTCAATAACCGCGTTCATTTAATTTTTTGACCGAATATTTCTAAAGAAAATTTCCCAAACTTTATTTCCATATGCAAAAACTTTAAGTTCCGGCAATATTTTTGTCCATTACGATTCCACATATTCAGTTCTTTTGTAATTTTTTAACAAATTCTGAAAAAACGGTTTATTACTTTTCAAATTTATATGAAAGGTATAAAAACGAGTGACGCGATTTTGAATACCGATAAGTTCTAAACAATTAAGAAAAAAAAATGGAATGTTGTCCTACAGTTTCCGAGTTGGTTATAGTTTGTACCTTAAAAATGGTGATACTTTTTTCGTTATAATTATTGTATATTTCCATTAATTTTTGATATGAGCCTATTAAAGGAATTGGATAGTTATAAAATTATTAATAAAGCAAAAGCCTCGCTTTAACTTTTCTAGGTCATCAGTGGTACTTTATTTCGAAATTGGCTGCCCCAGCGTTTTTTGATGAACGTATCGACACCAAAACTTAGCACTTAATGACAAAAAAACTTGCAGATACTCCATGCAGCGATTATGAAGTTGCAAATGTAACTTTAACAGAAGAAAACTTTAGAAATAAAGAAATTCAACAATTCATTTCAAAAGCCAGTCTAACTTTTTTTGAAGCTTGCAATATTTCAATTTTTTAAAAATAGATCCACAGAATTGGAAAGAGGCAAAGAAAAAAGTTCAACAATTACAAGCAGAAAATAATGTGGCAGAACGAGGCGTGGCTTTGGCTAATACTTATATTAATGTCACAACTTCTGAAACTGATTACCAGAATTTATTGCAAGGTATATAACTACATCGCAAGAACCGCAATAAATGATTTTTCACAGAGCAAAAGAAACGTTTTTCTTTTTTTTTTTTTTTGTTGATTGGGTAAGATTGGTGAACTGGCAAACAGCTTATAATAACAAATACTGGGTATAAAGAAAAAAACGGGTATAACTCAGGAACAGTAAAAACAAATTTAAAAATTAATTATTCATATTAATAGGAATTAATTTGTCTTTCAAACTGCATCATTAGTTTTTTTCGCTTTTATTTAAACTTAAAAAGTTGTAAAGCGTTATTACAATTTTTTTTTAAAATTACGAAAAATTGTAATTAAGGGTATCTAAATGAGTAAACTCATCACCAAAACTTATAATTTTTTCACACAGGAATAAAGCTTGAATATTTTTCTTTAAAAGTGTTTCCTCAGCAGTGAAGAAACTCGATGGTATTAACCAAGTTATGAGTAAAGTTAAAAAAAGGCCGAAAACTCCGTTTTTTTATGAAAACTCCATTTGCGCGACCTCTAAACCTATTCCAAAAATTCTCAAAAAAAAAAAACCAAAAATACTTTACCCTATAAGCTTTCAAATTTTAATTGAGCACATATGAAAGTCAGAAAGAAAAAATTTTTTGGGACACCCTAGTGAACATAGCATTAAAATGACTTTATTCATATGAGAGTTAATACTAGTAAACCTCAGTAGCCAACAAATTCTAACCCTATTTTAACTATTTCATAAAGAACAGGGTGGTCCAAAATGGAGTTTCTCAGTATTTGGTTATAGTTCTGAATTTCTTAGCCAATTTTTTAAGTTGAAATGCTCATAACTTTTTTTGAAAATACCAAAAATTCCCTAAAACCTCTTACTTTATAGAGCATAAGTCCTGAGCGTCAAAATGAGTCAAAAAAATCTATACTTGCTTGTAATCCGGACTCTAACCTACATTTCTATACAAAACTCTTGTCAGGTTTTGTTTCAGGGATGGCGTTGAGAATTTTTAAAACTGTACCAACAACCTTTAAAAATTGTACCTAATTGTACTAAAAGATTATTTTGGTTGAAATTAATTTAATTTATGTTCTAAAAAAAAACGCCACAAAAAGGTATTATAAATCTTAGATTAAAAAGTATCAACAAAAAAGTACAATTGAAACAACTTTGCCATCCCTGTTCTGTTAATTTTATTAAATGTTGCCAACTTTTTGTAAATGAGAAACCTAAAAACAAAAAGCGGTAAATCGCTTAATTTGCCCATAAATCGCTGATTCAGCAACACTTTTAATATTCCAAGCTTAAAATGTCAATTTTAAGTTGAAAAATTTTAAATTTTTTTTGACATAACTTCATTTTTTATCGATAACTTTAGTAAAATGTTTGACAGCTTGCCATTTATGTTAATACAGCTGAACCCTTCGCACTTGGTAAATTTTTCTATTACTTTATATTTGCACTGTTCACCAAAACTTGAACAATGCATTAAAAATATAGTGTCATAAGGCCTTAACTAAAGCTTTTATGCATAGCCGGCCTTCGGCCGAGCGCAAGGATTTTCTCCTCTATGGTGTAACAAAAACCGGCTTCGCTAACTAAATCTTCTCTGTATAGCCGGCCTTAGGCCGTGCGAAAGGATTTTCCCCTTTATGGTAAACCAAGTACCGGTATTGCTAAGTAAAGCTTCTTAAATCTGCCTTGTTTCCGAACGAAGGCTGACTACGCAGAGAAGCTTTAGTTAGCGAAGCCGAATTTTGTTATACCATAGAGCAGAAAATCCATGCGCCCGGCCGAAGGCCCTCTATTCAGAGAAGCTTCAGTTAGCGAAGCCAACCAATGGCAGACTTAGGATTTCTCGGTACCAATTACCACAGTCTTAATTTCTTTTTATTAAATTTCCAAACCTGCTTAGCTTTTGACCTCTGCGTCTCAGAGCTTGGCAGTAATGGAACCTGCAATCTTTAAATGACGCATTAGGAATCACATTTTCTAAAGCCTGCCTTAAAGCTGCTTCATAGTCTGTATGAAAAGCCAAATATTCGAATTGTAAAAAATTTCTATCAATAAATAATAATTCGTTTTCTTTAGTTTTGATAATCACTTAAAATATTAACGGTATTTTAAAACAAATTTAACACATTTTAATATTTTTGGTTATAAGTTAAGATGTGGACATTATGACACTGCTCTGATGGACATTATTACACTTTTAATAGTGTCATAAAGTCCATGGACACTATGACACTCCAAAAAGTGTCACTATGACACTGGACGGTGTGACATGGCACCATAAAAATACTAATTTTGTTTTAAAACGTCAAGATGACCGGGCACCTAACTGCGCACATAAGGGTTAAAACTAATAAAGTTTAGCGAGTTACCTTTGAAGCCAATTTGAATGAAAAATTTATTTTAAATTCCAAGAAAAAAATAAAAGTCTACAATTAGCTGACATTATGTACAGGAAGTTTAAAGGGTCGATTATGAATTTAAACAGAAGTAGGTATATGTATATAGTCTTGATTAGCAGAAAGTATGTGGTTATTGGTGAGAGGGGATGAAAGGAAAGTATGAGGTATATAAATACTTTCACGTACCTGGAAATGCTCTTATGTTTTATAATTCTTAAACACAACCTTGGTTATGTTGGTTATGTTAAAAGACATCTTATATTATTTTTCATACTACTTTTTTTTAATTTTAGCTTTACCACTTTATTTTTTGTTTACACGTTTCAATAGCTGGAAAATAATGTTTGATTACACATGTAGAAAATTGCATTTTCATTAAAAAATTGTCGATGTATAGACACAAAAAAAAGTTTAAGCCGTTTTCTTGCTCATGAGTCTCGCCAGTCCTTTTCAATTTGAAATGTTAATTTAATTTAAAGGATGCTCCAACCATAATGAACGATGTTAATTGTGTGTCACACCTTAAAGTCAAGTTAACTTAATTCGCCATATCTTTTTTAGTTAAGATTGTTGAAGCTTTTTACGAAATTCAAATGCATTTCGTGCACTTCGTGATCCTTTTGGTCAGCATTATCGACGAAATGTGTCCACAATCGGGATAATTGTGCGCGAAACCAGGTCTGTAGGAAATGTGAAAACACCTGTGCATGCTTTGGTGCTGCTTATGGGCTGGCGGCGTAATCGAGCCGTATTTCTTCGAATACGAGGTCCCTCAAGCAGTTACGTTATTGCGAGATGATAACGGATTTATTGTTGACAGAAATTGAGGATATGGATCTGGACAATATGTGGTTCCAACAGTATGGTGCCACTTTCCCCATAGCCAACGAAACAATGGCTTTTTTGCGCGAGTTTTATCTCATGTCGTGTCAATGATAATTTGCCCTCTCGATCTTGTGATTTGAAAAATTTACGCCAAAAACAATTCAAGAGCTAAAGGATGCGATAATTCGGCACATTAACGACATTGAACCTCAACTATTTCTCAGAGCCATTGAAAATATGGACCGACGGATAGATTTGGTTTCACAGACAATTATCGTAGATCCTTCTATAATAACACAAAATATGAAGATAATTCTCTGAAAACTTTTTGTTTTTTTTACAATTAACATCCTACGTTATGGTTGGACCACCGAGTATTTAAAATTTCGAAGTATTCGAATATTTTATCGCTCACATCACATTTATAACAGATGTGCCCTGACCAGACCCATTCATATTTTGTATTTAAGATGCTGTATTTTTAAAGTTATTCTTGTTTGTTTATATTTTTTTTTTTGTAAATTTTCTGTTATTATTTTTTGTTTAAATCATTTAAATACACAAACTAGAAACTTCTTCTAGTTCTAAATTGAAAAAAAAAAACATCAAAACACTTTGTTCCTTTCGACCCGTCATTCGAATAGCAATGGTAAAACAAAATTTTAGAATGGAACCGATTATTTTAGTAATATATAACTTATCGGTAAAAGAAAATCGGAAAAACAATGATTGGTGGCTGTGATGGTTGTGGGGGTTGTGGTACATTTGTGGTACATTGTTGTACCATTCGGAATGTTATGTGGAACAAATAAGTACCAACCGTCCGGTAAAATTAACTTTCGCCCATAATATCATGCTATGCACTTGACTTTGGTAGCGTTGTAACTTACAAAAATCGGTCAGAAGACTTTAAAGACTATAAGCTTCATTTCGCAACCCAGCAACATTAAATTTGAAGCTGTTAGAGATGTTTATACTTACAGTGGTACACATATGTACCATCCGGGTCGAAAGGGTTATATAATAAAGCGGAGGCTTTGACTAGAACAGAATCGTTAGAACATGAGAGAGCAGCTGAGGAAGGTGATACAATCTTACCAGGGATGGAAAATTACTTTTAAAATTTTGTACCAACTATGTACATTTAAGGCCATAACGGTTCGATTTTCATAAAATTTATTAAAAAAAAACAAGCTTAACAAAAATGCGTACAAAAATTAAGGAGTGCACAAAACAAAATATTACATACCTAAAGTTTATTTATAAAATATTTATCAAATCCCCGAAATGGTTACACATTCGGCTACAATATCTTACTTGACCTGCATTTTAGATAATTTGTATGTTTATTTAAAGAAGCTTATTCGTGTTTTCAAAAATTTATAAATTCTTAGGCCCGTTTTCGCTACTTGCCGATACCTTAAGCTTGGATTTCATCGGCCATATAAAAAGTGTTCCATTATTTCAACTTTACTTTAACCAAAAGTAATCGATAAGTTAATAGAAGGTTCATCCTACCTGCTAGGTTTAAGTGAATTATAATAGTTGAACACTTTTTATACTGCCAATAAAATTCTACCTTTCGCCAACGGTAAGTTTTGAAGCTTACAATAATTTAAGGCCTGGCAATGTCCTGAAAATATACTGACAAAGAAAAATTGCCACCAATAGTAAACAGTCAGTTCAGACGATTGTAAGAAAATCATAAAATTTCTTTGGCAGACAGCTGTCTGACATTAAAGTTATCTGCCAACAAAAATGTTCAGTTTACACGGTTAGAACTAGAACTGGTAGATCTCTTTTTAGACATTGTCAGAAAATGAAAATTGTTTGTATTTTATAAATTAAAAAAGTAAAAATATTGTAATTGAATGAAAAAGCAATGACATCATCATCAGATGCATAAACTTCGCATATCTGACAATGAAAAATAAGCTTCCAATGACAGAAAACAGTCTGCCAATTTTTAAACTATACCAAGTAAGCTGCAGTAGTACCACGGTATAAACAAGGTCCAAAATGTACCAGCAATAAGAAAATTTTTTACCATGATTTATATCCGTGAATCGAACCGTTCGCAGATGAACAGGATGATGATATCGATTAAGTTCCAAAAGTAAGCGATTCAGCCAATTTTGGAAATGAATCGTTTGATTCTTAGGACGATGAAGAAAGTCTTCTTGCGTTCAGACAACTTTCAGAGGGTCTATGTCCTATCAAAGCCTCATTGACGATCGTATAACACTCGAGCGTTGAGTACCGCCCACTCTCAAAATTTTTTCAATATCAATATATCGATTGGCAGCTAAAATAAAAGAAAAGTCTAAATTTACTAAGAAACCTAAAGCAATTCTGTTTTGCAACGCAAATTAATGCGGAGTCGAATGCATTGATCAAATTGTTTCTCATTTTACAACACAACGATACACAAAATATGGACTTTTGCTTTCTTGTGCAGTATATTGGGCATTATGGCATTGGCTGCCTTTTGTATTTGCTTGGGTTAAACAAATGGGTTCTTTCTTATATCTAAAATTTAATATTTATATACTCGAACATTTTTTTTTTTTTTTTTTGTTCAAGTGTGCAGTTTGTCTGATTCCATGGCTTTGTCTTTTGTTGTTGCAAGAGCGAGAAAAGTCTGATAACAAGAGCGAGATAACACAACGGTCTGATTTTATCGTGCTGTTATTTCTACAATTATTCGATAAATAATAAAAAATTTATTTAAACATAGATACAAATGTACATATGTACATAAGGGTGTGTCGAAAAAAAGTTGTGCCAGTCACCCCCTACAATGAAAAATATGTCAATGAAATGTCTTAAACAGGAAAATTTTTTTTTGCCACGCCCCAAAATACAGCACTTTTGGTTTTTTATATGTACCGATCTTATCATATCGCATATCGTTGTTCATGGCTTGATAGTGGCTTCATTTTTGCCTCTAGTCACTTTTCAAACCGACCTCAAATTCTGGGCGCCACTTATGCCATCTGGGATCCTTCCCCCAAGTGTAAAATTTTTAAACGTGCCAAGAAAGTCCTTGTAAAACGAAGTATGTCTAGCTTTTATTATACTCACTTTTATGCCACGCCTCAAAATTGAGCCCCTTTTTTCTTTTTCACATACATATCGACCCCTTTGCGCGAAATTATCGTATGTTACAAAAACCAAATTTTACAGGAGAGCCATTTTTCTACTTTTCTCTGCTACAGTGTTGCCACTTTGTGGGTAATTACCCGAATTTGGTATAATTTTTACGGTCGTGGGTAGAGCGTGGGTAATTTCTCTTAGGTGTAATTTAAGGTGTAATTTGAAATTTTTACTTCAGATGCCCAAATAAAATCAAGATTCGATTTCAGTGATGACATTTATTTATTTTTTAATATTGTTGCTAAGAAAGGCACAGCCTTCTGAACCAAAGTCTCGGTTTCTTTTTAAGAAACGACTTCAATCATTAAACATACATATATTTTCAAATGTTTGGTAATGAATGTCGCAAGATGGACCCTAAGATTTGGATAAAGATGCCTATCATAGTGATTTAGAACCTGAAGTTTATTGAAAAAAGTTATTCAAACTAAAAACTTGCCTGCGGGAAGATATGTTTCCAATATTGCAACATATAATTAATTTTAATTCTGTCTTGCTACTTTTTAATGCTTTATTTTAAAGAGTATTTAACGCCCTTTACAGTTGTAAAACTGAATTACAAAAGGGACAGTTGTATAAAACTCTGCAGGCATTTTGTTTACTAAATAAGGTATAAAGGGTATTTTTTAAGACCATGAAACTTAAAATGGTAGACAACACAAAAAATATTAATTTTAATCGCAGATTGATACACGGCATTACCAGTTGAAACTGATTTAAAATAAATAGGCACCGCGCCTGTCCTTGACGAAACGCATTGCAGATGTCCAATTTTGTTTCTCTTTTTCGAATAAAATTAACAATGTTGACCTCCAAGACAGCGATTCTTGCTGGTTTATCAGCATTAACCACTGACTTCACATCCCTACGGAAAACAATCAATAAGTGTCACATCGCACGGCCTTGAAGTCTAACTGACGGTTTTTTTTCTCTAAATCAACACATCGCCTGCATTTGTGAAAAAAGTTGCGTCATGTAAATCAAGTAGTCACCTTTAAGTTGCGAGAATCGATGGCTGATTTTCAAAGTACATATATTTGGATAGTTTGGTGGCGTTGTTCAAGCATGAATCTATTCATGATGATGTGCCAGATTAAAAAGTGAAAACAGTATGACAGTTCGTTTGACAGCTAACTTTCGTAAGCGCTATGGGGCTAAAAAGCATCCATTATAAAGCAATGAAAATGAGCATTTTAAACCTTCCCAAGATATATCAACCAAATGTGGTAGTTCAACTCATTATTTTAGCAGTTTTATTTTATGTTTTATTAATTTTTTTAAGCCTTTAATGTTATTTTTGTTTATTTAAATAAAATTAACAGTTTGACTAATATTGATCTTGTTTTAATAAGTTTGTTGTGTTTTTGCTTCTTTGTAAGTGTCTTTTTATTAAATAAAACTTCAATTTTATATAAGGTGTAATTTCATTTAAATCGGGTAATTTTGCTCATCTGAAGTGTAATTTTGAATCTTGCTGGTGGTAACACTGTTCTGCTATCACTTGCAATATAAAAATGAAAATATACATTAAATTTTTGGAGCAACGTAGTGGAATTCGCCTACAATATTTTGTCAGGTGACGTCTCTTTGAATGTACAACAAGATTGCATCAAAAACTCAATTTCAAAAGAATTGGCATATACAATAATTTCGCGCAAATGGGTCGATATTACATTAAATTAAACTACATTGACATACAATTCATTCTAGGGGGTGACCGAAACAACTTTTTTCTTTGTATGGAGGTCAACCCGGTCTTGTATACATACATATGTATATTTGAATAACCTTCTTAATAGAAAATTTAATTTGTAATATATTACCGTACGGAGTAGCTGTCATTGCAGCTCTAGCTGGTGTCTTCACGACTTCTATGTTTACAGTGGAAAGCCGGATGTCTCTAAATGAGATCGCGAAATATTCCAGTGTAACGCTGACATGGGTAGCAGGGCACAGTGGATGCCTGGGTAACCAAACTGCAGACGGTCTTGCCAAACAAGGCTATCTCTTCGACTACATGTTCGTCGATGGCCTGATTGGCATCTCAATGGCCCGCTGCAAGACTGTCATCATCAGACCAGAGTCGTACAAGAGGGCTCAGAGGAGATGGCAGGGGGAGTATACCTGCTTGATGGCCAGTACTCTATGCCCTAGCTATGACGCGGCGAAAACGCGCGTGCTACTTGGTCTCGGCAGGGACCAGATGAGAACAGTGATATCGGTCATAACGGGTCACTGGGTGATAGGGACTCATGCTAGGAGAATGGGTCTTGATTACAATGACTACTGTTGAACTTATCATGATGATGAAGAGGAGGAGACGGTGTTTCACTTTCTCTGCCATCGGTTAATGCATTTGTGGAGACCAGAATTGCCATGTCTGGACAATGTGTCTAATGTGGGGCTGAAATCGATCTCTCTGTTCTGCAGGGAATCGGGGTGACCTCTGGGGAATAGTCAGGTTGACACTGACTGACTCTTGTCACTGGCTAAGAGTATCACAAAGGGACCGCTATAAGGACCCAAGTGACCCAGCGTCGTGACGGATGCCCATTGAACCTAGCCTAACCTACCGTACGGATTTTTTTCTCAAAGCAAAGTTTTAAGTTACCCGAATGTAACGCGTTTTTTATCTTTAATGAAGCAACGAAGTGTTTCTTTGCATTAATGAATAGGGGAAAATTAAATGGTTTCATTTCTGCAACGAACTGTTTTCCTTTCTTTGTAGAAAACTCTTGCATTTTTTCGACTAATTCTATGTAAATTTTTTTTTAAATATTTTCATATAAATTTTATTGACACAAGATTCTTTATTACGCAGAAACACAAACCATTTTTAAAACGAATCTTATTGACTTTTATAATAATTTTACAAAAAAAAAAAAAAAAAATAAAATAAAACCTTTCAGTATTTTATCAAACTTTCGCTTTCAGTTATATAAAAAAAAATTTGTTCTATTTAATACGATACACTTATGAATTAAATTAAGTAAAACAAAAATTTTCTATATCAACGTTTTTTTTTTCTTTTTTATGCAGTTAAAATAAAAAGCAAGAAAATTCAAAAGCGAAAATAAAGAAACAATAACAACTCACTTTCTAAACCACAATTCGAATAGTTGACCTAATTGGCAATAATTCAAGAACCGCTAAAAATACGAAAGTTGTAAGAGTTTGTTGGCAAAAACTATTGCATATTTTTAGGAGCCCCTTGTCCTTGCATTGTGTCGACAACGTGTTAGTGGAAATAATACAAAGAATAAAAAGGAAGTGAAGACTGAATTTTAAACATGGAAATATCAAATAAAGAAGAAAAAAAAGGTTTCTTTTGTAATGCACTTCAGAAATACGACCAACAGTTGAAATTCACAAAAGGGAAGAAACAAACTAAGTGCATTGAAATATGCATGTAACCATTATTAAAAAAATGTGTGTATATACATATGTATATTCTTTTGAGTGTTGTTAAGTGTGTGCGTTACACTTTAATATAAGGGTAACGTGAGTGTTTTTATAATCAGATTATTTATACACTTTTTTTGCATTTTATTTTACTAGAGAGTACATCGGATATTACAAGTAAAATGAAGTTAAAGATCAATAAATTTAAAATGTTTAATTTAAAGATTAACTTAAAATTTTTTTTTTAAATTTTATATAACTTATCCCTGTTTAATCCGTCTTTAATTCCCTATTTATTTCTAAAGGCAATCAAGTAAATAAATATCGCACACTTAACTATAAGCAGCACCAATCAAAACTCAAAAATGTCTGAGAGAGGCAGAAAACTGATGTCAAAAACATGCTTGCAATTTCCTAACCGAATTGAGTTCCACAAATGTAAGCGACGAAATTTACAAGAACACAAGTGACGCAAACGAAGTTTTTGTGGTCTCTATAGATTGGATGTGAACTGAACCCATGTTCTGTAACTTTGGTGAGAACTTCTCGCATCGAAAAGCTATGAAACAAAATATTCCAACGTTATAAATGTCACAATATTCTACTCAAAGCCGATGTGAAATTGCAGACTTTGAGATCGCCAGTCACACATATCGTTGCTGGCGACCACAATTTACTACAATTACAAAATGTTCAACGACGGCGGTGGAAAAACAACCGTCGACCATACCAAATAACGTCAAGTGCGACTTTAATGTTTGTTGTTTACAAAATGGCTTTGAAAACATTCGTATATTTTCAAAAAATGTTAAAGGCAAAATAATAAAACAATAAAAAAATCAACCAACAGCAAAATAATTTCTCACGTTTCAATCTAAAAGTTTCTCGACGCGGAAGTTACAGAACATGGGCAATGGTTGCAATTTCGGACTGAGTTCCACAAATGTTAAAGAAGAAAATCTAAGAACACAGTGACGCAAATGAAATGTTCGCGGTCTCTATAATTTTGATTTGTGAACTGGTTTATAAAAAAACGATTTTGAACCATTTTGAGATGTGCTTGTTTATGATTAAGTGTGTGATATTGGCCTCATAAGTAGTTTTAAAAAAAGTATATCATGAATTTGGTATTCTCACCAGATAACGAGGTTTTTGTAAATATCTATCACAAAATTATCAAAGTAATTTTTTGGGAATACAAAATTTTTAATTTACAAGATTTAGCTTGTCGTGCTTAATTCCCAATTTTTATTCTTGATAAAAACACTGAAATGTATTGTTGATGGAATAAGCTATTTCTATGCGTATTTCACTGATTGCTTAGGCCAGATCGTCAGGAAACGTCATCCAAAGATTTTAGAAAAACTAAAGATATTAAACAGTTTAAACTGTCAAGCGAATAAGAATTTTTAGGCACAGTTTTGCTTGTAACAATATCATAGCTTAGACAAAAGCAACAACAATAAACAGTGAGTTTATCGCTTCTTATATTCCCCACTACAATTGGTTGGAATTCTTCCAACATTCAGCCATGTCACAGAGTACAATTCCGTTTGAAAACGGAATTCATTCCGTAATTTTTTTGCTTCAGAAAATGACGAAAAATGTTTCGGAATGAAACTATTTTTGTTTTCATGAATGAAATGGTAGTTTGCTGTATCATAAAGGCCAAAAAACTATCTAAACACACTTTCTATTCTATCAATAAACAAATGTGTTTTCTTCGATTCCGAAAGGAATCATTCTAAACGGAATTTTACTCTGTGACATGGCCCATTAATTGGAGTTGTAAGTAGGTTCAGAAAAAACAAAATGAAAACAAAAACAACTTGCTTTATTGTTTTCGCAAAAAAAGCATGTTGCCAGTGTAGTTCTTTTAGCCGTGCACTTGCCTGTTTATTATCAAAGTAATATTTTGGGAATACAAAATTTACAAAAATTTTAGAAAAAATCCATTAAAAACAAGCAAATTTAAGCCAAAATTGTTCAAAGCATACTAAGGTTAACATTCCTAAGCAAAATTTTTTTAAGTTAAAAAATGTAATTAAAAAGATTTCAGTAGAACAGAAAATTTTGCTTTTAAAATTAGAAAAATTTTAAAGCAACTTTTCATATAATCGCCTTTAAAAAGGAAAGTTACGTACAAATAACTTTAAAAGGAAAATTTACGTTAAAATATCTTTGAAAAACAAATTTCGTTAAACTTTCCTCTAAAATTCAACATTACCTTAAATAGTTTTTTCGTAAAACTTGAACGTAAACTATTGTCTTGAAAGAAATTTTCCGTTAAATTACCTTTAAAAAGCTAATGAACATTTTCTTTGAAAGAAATATTTACGTAAAGTTTCAACTTTAAAGTAAATGTGTGTAAATGTAAATGTGTAGTCTCTACAGGGCATTTTGAATTTTGTTTGATAATTTAAATTTACGTAAAATTTTCAACGTTTTAAGAAACTGGCATAACCCTAAAGTATATTATAAAATATTTTTTTTTTTAAACTTACTTTTACCATCCTTAAGGGACACAGAAACTTTTATTGTCTATGTATTGAAGATACACCGTCTACATCTGCAATTACAGCCAAATTTTTGACAGCTCAGTTATTTGAACCATATTTTTAAACTATAGCCTTTGCTATTCTCCAGATACACATAGATCGAGTTTATGCCATGCCCAATTTTTCAATTTCGCCAATGTTTGACAACTGCTGTTTATTGATAACAATTTTTCTTTTACCAAATTTAGACAATTTTACATCTATCCTTCTGTAGATATAAAGAATTTAATTTTGTGCTCTCCGAAAATAAATAAAAAGCCACACAGAAAGAAAAACACTTGGGGTAAACCAAGAGACGTAATTAAACTACTACTACTACTTTCGAAAATCAATCCCGGAATTTCTTGAAATATATGTATAAAATTCTTAAACCAAGTAAAAAAAAAGATTAAACTTTTCGTTGGTAGTGCCACTCTGAGAGTAAAATAACAAAGAGAGAGTTTTAATCTGATATAACTTATTGGTCTCATCTCTCAGCATTGCATTCTTTTATGCGTGCATTAGTGTGTGTTTTTCAAAGTTTGTTATAGATTTACAACAACACAACAAAAATTCGGGAAAAACGATTTCCTTGTTGCGTGTAGAAACAACAAAAACAACAGAACAAGAAGAAAAACATATATTATTTTCATGTTTAACCCTCCGCCTTACGCTTGTTTTGATTTTCCATGCACATTGAAAAAAGATCTGGCCAGACTCATGTGTAAGACGAAGGGTTAAAAAGTAAATTTGAGCTCTTACTTCTCATTTAGTTTATATTTTTAGTTAATTATGATGATTTTATCTCAAAACAAAGTTAAATGAAAATAAAATCTTTAAAAAAAAAATCTTGTAGAAATCCAATTTGTATCCTACTTAAAGCAAAACTTTATTAAGAATAAGAAAACTTTAACAAAACCTTCTGCAAAATAGTCATATGAATGTAAAATTTTTTACAAAATAAATAAATTGGTAAAAAATATCCCAAAAGTTTCCTTGAAAATACTATTCCTATCAAATATCAATATGAGAGAAAAATACTTTCATGAAGTTTCCTAAAGGCTGTCGAAATTTGAGGTCAATGGAAACGGCTACAGGGATATGATCCTTAGATTTTTGTGGCGGAAACTTGATGACTTAGACGTAGAGAATATGTGGTTTGAACAGAATGGTGCCACTTGCCACACAGCAAGATAAACAATTAATCATTTGAAAAATCGCATTATTTCTCGTAGAGGAGGAGTGAACTGGCCACCAAGATCGTGCGATTTGACACCTTTATACTATTTTTTGTAGGTTTTTTTTTTTTTTTAAATCGAAAGTGTACAGCAATAATCCCACAACTGTTCCAGACATCAAAACATCATTATCGAGCCATTATGAGCCATTGACAGCAGTTTATTGCAAAACGCGATTGAGGATCTAAGTAAAAGATTGGGAGCCTGCCGAGCCAATAGGGGTTTTTCGAAGCCCTGAGATATGATGGGGGCTTGGTTGGTATATACTTCTTTATGTCAGGTAAGCTCATTTTAATTTCGCTATTAAAATTCAACCAGATTGGTCCAAAAATGGATGAGATATGAGCAAAAAACCACAACTACCTCCAATTTGTTCCTATTATCCCTTGTTGTTGTATTTTCTGTATGTTTGTAGAACGGCAAAAGCCAAAGTTTTCAAATTAAGTACAATATCAATACACAGCATTTCACAAAATGTGGGTGGGATTGGAGAAGTGGGTGTGGTACCCCCGGACAGAAAATATCAGAAATTGTATAAAAACCTGAATTTTTTGTCTGTCATATGATGACCTATGGTTACGCCCTATATATCAATCGGATATCTTAAGTGTAAAAATTTTCTGAAAAAATCGGAAAAATCGGTTCAGATATATCTTATTTTTTTTTTTAATAATACCCATTTTCGGGAACCATATATCTTCCCGACTCCAAGTTCTGTAACCCAATTAAATGGTGAATTCCTTCTTAAACACGTCCATACATAAAAAAATGGCTGAGTTATAACCGAAATACTGAAACCCCAAGAATTACTGTTTTTATTAAGATTGTCTCTTAATATATTTAATACCTCGCAAGCATGTGCAAATAATTAAATGCGATTAAGCGATTAAAACTACATATATAAATATACATTTATTTAGATAAACGTATATATAATCTTATTTCTTTCCCAACCATGGTGAAGGGTATATACGATTCGGCATAGACGAATATAGAAATCTTACTTGTTTTTATTGAAATTAAAACGATACCTCTATTTTGGACGTCCTTTATAAAAGAGAAATTAAGGCAAAATTAAAAAAAAAAAAAAAAAATTAAAATAGCAACAAATTTGTAACAAAATTTTTTCATAAATTTGCAAAATTTTAAATTATTTCCGAAAGGTAAAGAGACTAGAGTTTGCAAACATCTCTTTTCATAAATAGAAGGTAAATAAAAGTCATGAAACTACACAATACTGGCCATAACGCCACTAACACGGCGTTTATTCAGGCTTAACGTTAAGGCAAATAAACATAAAAACCAACATTCGGAACAATGATGAAAATAAAAACGCAAACTAACTGCGAAAAGATGCATTTGAAGCGGATACAAAACTGGGACTATTGGCGCCAAATATAAATAATAAAGAAAAAAAAATGGCGACTAAATGGGGAAAAAATATTTTTTTACGCCAGCAGAACCGAAAGTACAAACATAATAAATATTACAAGAATTGAAAGTTTTTGCTAAATACAACTGAATAAACCAATAAAGAATGACATTTTTCTGCAACTTACTTAAACAGTCTTTATCTATTTCAGCTTAAAGAAAAAAAAAAAGAACAAAGAAAACACTGCATTATAAATCGTGATAGTTTTTTCAAGGAAACGGCAGATAAACTTATAAATAAATAATATTTTGTTATCTCAAATGCTGGTATTAGAATTAGCATTATATTTCTTTTGTTATAATTGTAAAGAATTTTTTCTTTGAATTAATGCCTTATTTATACCAACGACAAAAATAGGTTATGCAACACTTTTGTTGTTTTTTAACCCTTAAGCGAACCCCAGGTCCTGGCCAGGCATTTTTGTCTTTTTTCCAGTCTTTTTTTAATATAATTATTAAATACATTAGAACGAAACTTTATGTTTTCCTCAATCAAAGTGTTTTTTACAAGAAACTGAGAAAAGAGTATAAATTTAAGCTCCGTGGGCGTGGCAATTGGCCAAATAAAAATTTTGTGCATATTGTATCTACCAGGGCCTGTAGTGGAATTCTCTAACTTTTAACAACTAACGTTAACGTTAATTTTACCGGCACAGTTTATTGCTTACGGTAACAATACAGCAATTCAGTAACTCAATTTAAACAACATAGCTAAAAATATCAATCAAGTGGCATCTTTGTTAATTAATTAGTATATTTAACGAACACTGCAAACTACTTCTCGTGTGGAACGACTTAAAGTACTTTCGAAACTAACAAAACCCCATTTAGGATTTGATAGTCTAGCGAAAATTGCAAAAAATCGGAAAATTTGCAAAAATAGCGAAAATTTTTAACATATCAAACAAGCCATAAAATTGATTAAAAGTCGCTAAAACTATAAGGAATTGCAAAAATTCGGTAAAAATTGTTAAACTAGCGGAAATTCGCAAAAATTTGCAAACAGCGGGTATTTATTAAAAATCGTTAAAGCTCTAAAGAACCACAGGAAAAAATCGCTTAAAACGCGAACATGGATAAAATTCGCGAAAAATTGCAAACTTGGAAAAAAAACCTTAAAATTTATTTGAAATCGCTCAAAAAACAAGTTGTCGGAATATAAAATTTTTTTGCAAAAATAGCGAAAATTCGCGAAATTTTTTAATATTTCGAACAAACCATAAAATTTATTTAAATTCACTTAAACTATAAGGAATGGCAAAAATCCGGTAAAAATTGCTAAATTAGGGGAAATTCGCAAATATTTGTTAACATCGAAATGATGTCAAAGTCTACTATTTATTAAAAATCGTTCAAGCTGTAAAGAATCAGAAAACTTACATTAATAAAAAGCTTCTACCGCGAACGTGGCTATAATTCGCGAATAATTGCAAACTTGGAGAGAAGCAAAAAAAATTTATTTGCAATCATTAAATCGGTTAAAAAAACCAAAAAATGGGGGAAAATAACAAAAAAAAAAAAAAATGCAAAAACAGCGAAAATTCGCGAAATTTTTTAATATATTCAACCAAACCATAAAATTGATTTGAAGTCACTTAAACTATAAGGAATAGCAAAAATTCGGTAAAAATTGCTAAATTAGTGGAAATTTGCAAAAATTAGCTAACATGATTGGAAAGTCTACCACTTATTTTTTGTGTAGAAAAGAAAACACTTTTAGTGATTTCCATAAGCTGCATCTAAAATGTAATATTTTTAATGCTTTTTGGTAAATTCGCAAAAAAAAACCAAATTGTTTAATATTATTTTTGCAAAATTAATGTAAATAACGTGAATTTTAAAAATGTTAATGAGGCTTTTATTCGCCAAATTTTTTGTTTGTTTGTTTTTTTTTTTAATA
The DNA here is from genome assembly GCA_930367215.1 of Pollenia angustigena. Lineage (NCBI taxonomy): Eukaryota > Metazoa > Arthropoda > Insecta > Diptera > Polleniidae > Pollenia > Pollenia angustigena. The sequence goes on from OV884058.1 coordinate 124,197,582, forward strand.
ACTACGAATTTAAAAATAAACAATGAAAAATATCTGACGTTAAGATAGAACTTAGCAGTAAACGTTATTGTTAAAAAGTTACTGAATAAAATTTACGTTAACTTTGCTGTTAAATATTTTTAACAATTTAAATTATGTTAAAATTGAATAGAGAATCGCACTACTGCCCTGGCAGTATAAAAATAAAAATGAAACGGTTCAAAAAGCATACGCAAAACATAAGAACTCTTTCTTTACTGGTTTTTCGAAGAATTTTTCTATTTCCCCACAATATGTTCCTGCTATAGCCATAAAACTCCATACATATATGAGTAGTCCCAGCTAGTGCTGGGAAACTATCGATAGTACTATCGATACTATCGATAGTCTTAACTATCGAAAATATCGATAGGAAAAATATCAATATCGATATTATTATTATTTAAAATACAGATATGAATACTAAAGCAGCGGTCATCACAAAGAGAGACAATTAAAAATGTGTATGTTGTGGTGAGTGCAAAGAAAGGAAAATAAATTTACTCGTTTAAGACATTAACTATGTGTGTTGTTCTTTTTTTTTAAATTGTGGCTTTTTACAATTGTTTCGTTAACCTTCGTGTTGTGTGTGTGTGAAATTCACGAAAAGTGCTCGGCCCCCGGGGGCTTAGCGTGATGATCGCTGGACTAGAGTGGACCATCAATGAAGGGAAATTTTAAAAAGTTATCTGTTTCATAAAGGAAACCAGTTTTGTGTTAGGTTAGGGTAAAAAAAACATTTGGTTAAAATATGACACATATAATGAGACGGACATGAAGTGCAAGATTACAAAAACGGAATTGGATTGGGTTACATCCTAATTGGTTCCGTTTTTTAATCTTGGACTCCATGTCAGTCTGGCTGTCAGTCCGTCTGTTACAGAGTCGGTTTTCGAGAAAATTAAATTTTTCGTATGGAGACCACATAAAGGGTTGGAGATAGAGGATAAGTTTGTCGCAGAGAAATATTGGGAATGCAAAAATAATGGGGGTTGGTCATACATTTTACATCGCTAGGGGTGACTCCTCAGTAGTTACGGGCGTTTTTCTCTCCATTCTCACAGATTTGTTACAGCAGCTATACACACACAGTTTTTTGCCGCAAGTTTTTACTTGCTATTATTAATTCGCGCAGAATTACAGCAATGAATACAAACAAAAAGAATGGCAGGTAGTATGGATTGCTTAGCTGTGATTTTTACTACGAACTTAAGTCCTTTATGCCGAAATTTGTGTATGTTTACATAGGGACTAAAATGTCAAATAGTTTTATGATGTTGTAAAAAAATCAAATAAAAATGCAATTGAAACTGCGAGCTGTCCTATGCTATTCTAAAGTTACAATAAAATATCTTTTAGTCCCTATTTCTTTGGTTTTCTTCAGAAAGGTGCTTATGAGCATCACAATTTTTAAAAACAGTCATCTAAAATAAAGTGGATACATATGTACATACGTCTCATACGTTCAATAAAGTGATAAAAACAACGAACTGTAGCCTGATAAAAAACTAGTTAAAGTTTTCCTACTTAAGGACAAACATTCAGACGATAGTAATATCGATATATCGATAGTGAAATCTGAACTATCGATAAATATCGATAGTATCTCAGCAATAGTCCCAGCCAGGCCCAGGGGTTCGTTAGTGTGAGTTTTTCTATAGCCACAAAAAGCTACATTTAAAATACAATGAGTCCCAGCCAGGCGCTGGGGTTCGTTTGCGTAAAATAATTTTGGTGTTTGCTTAAGGGTTAAAGTATTTTTTTTTTTGTTTGTTTAATGAACGTTCATTTAAATGAAATTGTAATAACGGACAAGTTTTATTGTTGCTGTTTTTATTTGCATTATTTTTGCTGCCATATCTTTTTGAATTCGGAATGAAAACGTGTTGAACCGTGTTCAACCTTCTTTTAAGAGATAGTTAAAATCATAGTTTTTTGTTGTTATGAAAAACGTAAACTTACTCAACAGAAGTAGTTTTGTAGTATGTAAGTTTTAATAATGTTGGCTACGCAAATCCCACTTTTGTTTTTGTACTTTTTTTATAACAAACCTTTTTAAAAAATATTTTTTGTCATTATTAAGCAGCCAATGAAGAAGGCAAATAACCCTTTGCAACTGTTTAATTTAAGAATGTTCGTGGCTAGACGACTCAACTATAAGATAATAGCGGATATAATCATTATTATTAGATTGAAGATGTCACAAAACTTTAGGTATCAAGTGATAAAAGCAAAAAAGTTATAGCACTTATAAAATAAAAAAAATTTACAATTGAACCCATTTCGCTGGACTAAACCCTCATTTAGTATTTTATTGGCGAAATATGTTTTTGTACAATAATTTATGGAGCGATTTGAGCCTTTAAAGCTAAATGATGTGGTTATTGAAGATATAAATTTAAATTGTCATGCTGATTTTTATGAGTAATTTAAGCTGTTAAGGTTATCTTTAACCCTGCTGTTAGGTTAAGCCCAATTGGTCCAATTTTTGAATTGTTTCCTTTGTAATTTATGAACGGTGATATATACTGACTTAGTTTTTAAGCTTACGTGGTATTTTTATAAAACAATGTTTTTTTACAAAAATTCAAGGTTCTTACACGAAACAGGACTGAGAAAATTATAAATTTACGAATCTTAGGTTAAGGGACCATTTGGTCCATAGTATATTTTCTTTGATTTTTTTACATTTATTTAAAAAAAATAAGTTTTTATTAGTTTAATTTATAATAATTGTCATTGCATTATAATCAAAATGTTTTTCGGTTAGTTTTGCAAATAAAATTGTTACAAATGGAGCATTTTATGTCAGACTTATGGCTAATAAACCACTGATGGTTTAAACGCTGGTTTAGTTGAACTAAACTTGAATATATGCGTAGTCTAAACTTAGGATCTATAAATCCTTATCCCATGTATTATATGTGGTTAAAAAAATAACATGTGGCAGCACTGCGATAAATCTTATCAAATTCATATGGTCTGTGTTGGTAGTTTAAACTCCCAATTTTCTGCTTTTAAAGATGGTTTATATATTTAGTGATTTATAGATTTGTTGGTTTAAACACATTTTAAACCAAAAAGAGAGTTTAACTTGCTCTGATTTGTTAGCCCTTAGGCTTACAGCAACTACATATTTCACGCTTTAGATCCCCTGAGTTAGAGGTATTATTATTCGGAGAGACCACTAGAACTATGCACGATGATCGTATTTCAGTCAATAACTGTGCTGAGAAATCTAGTTTTGGTAATCTAGTCCGTTTCATCATATACTCCTTAGCCAGGGAAAGTGCTAGTTACCGCAAAGACTCAGATCTCCTGCGATTCCGATCAGCTGGAGCCCATGAAACGTCGATTTTAGAAAATAGTATGAACGCATTCAAAGCGAATATATCCATTATGTTTGCAAATACAAAGTTTGGCCATCGATTTGCTTTGCGCTTTATGCTGTAGGAACTAACTATTTGATGAGCCACCTTAAAACCTACGCCACCTTAAACCCCTACATATGTAAGTTTCTTTCCTGAATTTTAAAGGTGTTAAAAAATGAACGTGTTGCCCTTAGTTCTTTTCAGGCTGTGCATATCTTGTTTCTTGGCTAACCAAGGTATGGTTGTATTTTCGATACGTAGCCTAACTTAGAGTTTACCGATACCCAAAATTTCAAACCATATTTTTCTGGTGTCGATGGCATAAACTGTCGAAGAGAACATCACCCCCAGATTGCAAAAATGTGATCATCAATGGTGACATTTTTGTGAAAATTATAAAATATTGAAAGAAGTTGTTGAGAACAGTCCCACAGTTCACGAATTGAAGCAAATTTTTATCGTATACGCATTTTTCGTCGACTTAAAACATCATCGAAGCGGATGGCACTTTATCTTCAGACATTATTTTATTTTTAGCAATAAAAAACGGATTAATAGAGTTAATTGCAGCTTGGACGGGTTCCCGTTCAGTATTTGTTTCAGAAGAACTTGTTTCGCAATTTTCTGAAATATAATCCATTTCCGAGTCTGATATATCGGATTCCCTTCCAACATTGAGTAAAACACGTCTTTCTGAACTATTAAAAAAAACTCATACAATTAACAAAGCAGTGCAAATATTTGTGTTTCTCTACAACAAAAATCAAATATGGTGTATCCCACGATTGTCTTTTACATATTTAATCTATGTTGATTAAAAAAAGGCGTATCCCATACCTGATTTTTACATAAGCTGTTTATGGACCAAATGGTCCCTTAACCTAACATTCGCAAGTTTTTTCTGACCTAAGAGCAGGGTTAATTTATTATTTTCAGAGCCCTAGTGAGTTTTTGGGATAACGCAAGATTTATTTTGACGAATTTCCCACTATATGCACAGGTACCTTTGAACGACTCACCAAAAAAAGTGCTCGATGTACCCTCCTTAAAATGAACCTTGGACTTTTTAAGATGAAATTTTAAATATTTTGGCTCCAGCTTTGATCTCTCGTGAGCTGGACCAGTTTGAAAAAGGGTATATTTTTGCATGTTTTGTAAATTTTAGAATCTGTTTCCTTACCAACATATGCAAATTGGGTATCGTAAGAAAGGTTTTAATGCGAGTCCAACTGTATACACAATTTGTCCAAGGCCGATCATCCATGTCCTTTTTTTAAGGATTTTCTGTAAAAAAAAACGGTTTTTGAAGTTTTTGTTCGGGGTTGTTTGTAATTAAAGTGCCGAATTAACATATTTTAATCTTTCGTCAATTTATTTAAATATGTGTCTCAGCTTTTTTTTTAAATTCGTGCTAGTTCGCGTTTTGTTTTAATTATTGCAATATGGATATCAAATTTTATCTTTTGGCAAGTATATTATCTCTGTATGTAAATAATTTAGATTTTTGCAAATTAGATGCATTTTACACGGTACTGTGGAATATATTTAAAAGCAATTTTGTAGTGACTCTAATATGATAGCGGATTTAGTTTTTAGATAATGAATGGATGAAAATAGGACTAAAGAAAGAAAAAAAAGAAATGATCCACGACTTGAATTTTTTTTTAATTTGCGAAAAAAAATATACCGCCAAAATGTCACGGATCATTTTTTTTTTAGTCCTATTCATATTAGAGTTACTACATAATTTCATTTATAAAACGAAGTGTTACCACCCCATTGCATTTTTGACAAAACGCGAACTAGCACGAATTTAAAAAAAAGCTGAGACACATATTTAATTAAATTGACTAAAGATTAAAATATGTTAATTCGGCACTTTAATTACAAACAACCCCGAACAAAAAAATCAAAAACCGTTTTTTTTTAAAGAAAATTCTTAAAAAAGGACATGGATGGTCATCCTTGGACAAATTGTATATTTAGTTGGACGCGCCTCAAAAAAACATTTCTTACGATACCCAATTTGTATATGTTTGTAAGAAAACAGATTCTTAAATTAACAAAACATGCAAAAATAGACCCTTTTTCAAACTGGTCCAGATCACGAGAGCTTAATGCTGGAGCCGAAATATTTAAAATGTCATCTTAAAAAAGTCGAAGGTTCATTTTGAGGAGGGTACATCGAGCACGAATTTTGCTTCCCTACAATTTGAGTCGCTCTAATGTACCTATACATAGTTTTATGAATTGACAACTGGGCGTATACTTATTAGGTAATATATAATTCTTATTACACATACTATATTAAGTGTAACAAATAGTATATTGAGGAGTTGCAGAACCAAACGTACTTTTTTGCTCTTATCAACATTTAAGAAAATGGAGGTTAAGTTTTTTCGCCCCCTTTAAAAACTGTATGAACCTGGAAATGGTAAAACGTTTTTTACTTATCAATTGCTTTATCAAACTGCCATAACTCACCGCATTAAATGTAAAGGATGTTCGGTTTCAATCAACTTTTATTTCGGAAAATGTACATTTTTAAACAAATTGAAACGCACCTTTTGTTTAACACGAAATATAAAATGATGAGTTTTCGTTGCTTGTGGCCAATTTCACCAATTCTATTTAAATATTAATTCATATTTTAAAAAATTATTTTATATAATTATATTTTAATTTGACATCAAAAACGAATTTTAAATATAAATTAATATTTGAAATCGGCCATTAATATTTAACAAAATACAAAGAAAAGCCTAAATTTTTTACATGAACCTGAATTTTTTACACAAAAACATGTAGCGTTAATTAGTTTAAGAAAACTTCATATAAAAACAAGTAATAGTGCAATATACGGCTATGCCGAATCTTATATACCCTTCACCATGGTTCGAAAATAACAGAAAGTTATATAAATACCGTTCTTTAAATTTAAACAAGTCAAATGTGTGCCACTCCTACTTGTCCAATCTTACCCACATTTTGTCGGCTGTTGTGAATTACTAACCAATATGTACCTAATTTGGAAACTTTGGCTATAACCCTTCCCCATATATACAAAAATCGTTAATGGCTGTGTATGAAAACCACTATGCCCACTTGTCCAATTTCGGCCACATATTGTTAGATGTTTTATTTTGATAACAAAGATGGTTGTATCCAAGGCCCATCTATCAGGTCTGCTTGTACCAATGCCCACTTGTCCAATTTCGGCCACATTTTGTTAGATGTTATATTTTGATAACGAAGATGATTGTATCCAAGGCCCATCTATCAGGTCTGCTTACTTGTACAAAAACAAAAAAACGATTCTTTTTAGTTGTCAAAAATTTACTACCACATATACATACAAAGCAAAAGGAAAAAACGTGTATGTGTGGCATACCATAAACGTAAACAAACGTATACATGCACATGTAAGCCAAATGTAAACAACTTTTGACAACTAAAAAGAACATAAACAATGATCATCAGGCTTCTGGCGCAGACCTTTTCAATGGGCCTTGGTTGTATCTTATTTGAAAACTTTGGCTCCAGCCGTTCTCCAAATATACATAAAAAATAATATAAAAAAAAAAACAGCAACAACAAGGTATTTTTAGGCTTAATTAGAGGCAGTCGGGATTTTTGCTCATATCGCAGCCATTTGAGGATCAAGCAGGCAGAAGTTCAAGAGCAAACAACTCCGGACTATATGTGACATAAATATACAACAAGTCCCTTTCATATCTACTTCGCTCCTTATAAGGACCCAAAATATATATACTTTATATGTTCCAACATCAATATTGTATATATTTCTACCCTCTAACCTTCGGTCAGGGGTATAATAAGAAACTTTTTATTGATTTGCTAAACAACAAATAAAAATTAATTGAATCAAACCAAGCTTTCTTGAGCATTTTTTGAGATATTTTAAGAAATCCCTTGCACTTGTTTCTTGATTCAAAAAACTCGATTTCACTAAAAATCAAGAAGTCCAGACTTAAATCTAAAATAACACTTGCTTCACTTCTTATTAGATTTTCTTAACTAAATCTAGTTTATCGATCGTCTATTTTTGTTTATTAATTGTCTGTATATGTGTGCACAATTTTCTGTGTCGGTAATTGGGACGAGGTGTGGATTAACATCAATAATATGTAACATCTCAAATGTAAATCTCCTTGAATAATTTCTCTACTCATGTAATATTTTTACTCCTTCATATCCTTAATATCTACTTTCTTTGATACAAAACCTCAAAATGTCCTAAAACAAATCCTTAGGTATATTTGTATGTGTCTTTAAAAATTTCCATTTTTCTTCTATTGTCCTTAGCGCAAAATAAGCGAAATGCTTGGAAATAATGAAACCATATCAAATGAAATAAACACTTCGTCATCGGCGATGTAAGTGTTATTTATTCTTAACTAAATTCTACTGTTTTCCTTGAAATATTTTGCTCGAAAATAAGAAAAATGAGAAAAATACGGGGTTTAATTTTTGGGTATATATATATATTAATTGGGTTTTTATTTATTATATTTTGTTGGGGTTTTTTCTCAGTACGTACCGTACACTTTGGGGTTTACAGAGTAAGTAACATATAAATATTTACAACATAGACATAAAATACAACAACTTCAACTTAACGAAAACAGTAATTAGTCCACTGAACAATAATCAGGGACCGTTTACATTATGCGCGTAAACATCCCGCCCCCCTTGCTATACTGCAACAACGAGGGCTAAGAATCACACGGGTCAATAATTCATAAAAAAAAAAATTTTTTTTTTTTGAGAGCATTTAGCCGGAGTCTGGGGTGTATCCAGAAACGTTGAAGGCCGGGGTTGGACTGCGTGCTTGGGTTGTATATGGGTTGTTGTTGTCGTGTGGGTTGCAGTCATTGTGAGCTGGCAGCTATGTTGGCATATGTTTGCAGGCTGGGTTTGGCTGCGAATTACCTCTTCCTTTAATCTTCTTCTCGGGTTCGGGAGTAGCCTTAGTGATGGAGGAAACTTCAATGGACGACGTCATGTACTCGACGGGATAAAACAGAATAAAAGAGAATAAAAAGAGAGAAAAAACAAGAATTAGTGGGTATCTGAACTGAGTAAGAGAACAAGCTTGTCGAAAGGCCGGGTGAAAACGCCTGAAGCTGTTCCCATGTCCGCTGTGCAGACCATTAAAATTAGTAAACGGGGTCAACGTGAGTAGGCTGCTCTTTGAAGATAGGGGTATACCCCTGGAAAGCCGACTATACTCCGGTATAAAATTCCGCTGACATATAAGAATCAAGCGATTTCGAGTGAAATTCACTTCTGACTGGGTTAGAATCAAGGTATCGTACGAGCATTCACGGGTTCTTAAATACTGTAAACACCTAAAACAATACGAAATAATTCGCATTGCACGGGGTAAATCGGAAAATCGTTCTTATATGTCATACGGGCGTTCGAGCTGAACAGAAAATGATTGAACTTCAAGGTGCTGGTGGTCGATAGGGGGGTGACGCGGCCAGCATTCACGAGGTTGCCTCAACTACGCAGGGCCATGCCACCAAAGAGAATTATCAATTAAATCTCTTGCAAGCATTCCACGACTTGCCAAATCGGCGGGGTTGTCCTTGGAATCTACATGTGACCAGTTTTCATTACCAACTGTATTCACTATGAACGGGTTTTTTAAGCCAGGATAAAACAATAGTAGAATCAGTCCACAGGTAAAACTTCCTCCTGTCTAGATTTAGGTGGGAGCACAATGATTCTACCATTTTTGCCATCAAAGCCGCTCCGCAAAGCTCTAAACGGGGTAATGTTTCTGCTTTCACGGGAGCTACCTTTGTTTTTGACGCGAGTAAGTGCGTCGTAATCGCTATCGATGACTCATTTCGAATGTACAGGGCAGCGCCGTACGCCTTTTCAGAGACGTCGCAAAACGCATGAAGTTCACTTTCATTTTCGGGGAGAAAATCAACCCATCTTGGAATATTGATTTTCTCTACATAAGGGTAGTCGTTTAGAAATGCGAGCCATTGAGATAGGGTTAGGGGGTGCAAAACTTCATCCCAGTCTGTCTTGTCCTTCCAAATTTGTTTCATTATAATTTTAGCCACAATAATTTTCGGGGAAAACCATCCGGCTGGGTCAAACAACTTCGCTATTTCGGACAAGACAGCACGCTTCGTGACAATATCCTGGCGTGGCTGCGATGCAATTTTGAAAAAGAAGCAATCCTTAGTAGCATCCCATCGCAAGCCTAGGGTTTTGGTAGTACTAGCATCCGAAAATTTTAAGAAGTCTGCATTAAGCAGATTCTCACGGGGTAAATCTTCCAAAAGTCGTAAATGATTGGCTGTCCATTTCCGCAAAACGAAACCTGCAGAGCCAAGAACATGGGTTAGTTCATTACGTCTCTTGAAAGCGTCTTCTAGCTCATGAGAGCCAGTCAGCACGTCGTCGACGTACATTTGGGTTTTCAAAATTTCAGATGCCGCAGGACTCAGGGGTTTACAATCGTCAGCCAATTGCAATAGAGTACGTAACGCTAAGTACGGCGCACAGTTTACTCCAAACCTGACCGTACTAAGCTCAAAGTCCTTTACTTCAGCTACAGGATCATCACGAAACAATATCTGCTGATATTGGGTTTGGTTGGGATGAACAAGTATCTGTCGATACATTTTCTCAATGTCTGCATTAAAAACGTCTGTAAGACAGGACCGGGGTATAGGGCATTATTAAGGCTCACGCCATTGGAGGAGGGGTTTGAAGCATTAAGTACCACTCTCAATTTTGTGGTAACGCTTTCAGATTTAAACACTGCATGATGGGGTAAATATTAATTATGTGCAGTGGAAACTGGAGTTTTGACAGCCTTTACATGTCCCATTTCGAGATATTCACGAACTACATTGTCGTATTGTAATTTCAATTCGGGATTTTTTAACAAGCGAGTCTCATTTCGCACAAATTGGGAAAAGGCGCTTTTACGAGAATCTCCTAATACTAATTCATTAAAAAATTCACGGCGAAATGGGAGCGAGACCACGTAACGGCCATCAGGGTTTCTATAAGTGGTGGTCCGGTAAAGTTCCTCACAATATTCAGCGTCTTCAGACAACTGTGTCGCCTGCGAAACTTCTTCAAGTTCCCAAAATCGCGATAGTTGGGTGTTTAACTCGAGATGAGTGCAAAACGATGCTATAGAGTGCAAAGGTTGGGACTGAAAAACTTCACCTGTGACTATCCACCCGAACACGGTTCTCTGGGCGACCAGGTTGCCATTTGGATGTATTCTGACATCCGTGGTTAAAATTTTAGGATACACATTTCCTCCAAAAAGTATATCCATACGGGTACACATGACGTCGGTCAGTGTAATATCGGGGAAAGTTGAGGTTACAATATCAGAGATATTATACGAGGGCAACCGACCGGTGATTTTCTCAACAACGTACGCATTAATTTCAAGTTTAAAGCCGGGGTCGATCGGCGAACCGACCGTTAGAGCGCACATTGTAGAAGATTTTCCAGCCAAGCAGTCCATCATTCCCATGACATTTGTCGAAGGCACGGAAAATGTGGGAATAGCAAGCTTCCTTTGTAACCTCCTTGAAATAAAGGTACCTTGCGAACCGGGGTCAACTAAGGCTCGGGCCGCACACCTAATGTCGTTTAAATGCACTATGCAAACTGCAGAGCCTAAAAGGACTGCTGAATGGGGGTTCGACTTGAGATGTGCGGAATAAGTATGTAAATTCTGAGCCGCGGTAGAAGTTGAAGGGGCAAAATTAAGCGGGGGTTGAAAGTGACTGCTAGCTGGATTAGGGTTTGAATTAACGGGGGGTTGAGATGAAGACACAGTCAAGACGGGTGCTATAGGGAGCTGGGGTAAATTACTGGCAGACATATGTGACTTTACATCTTGATGAAGCAGGGAGTGGTGCTTCTGTTTACAAAGCGAACACACATGAATACTTTTACAATTCCTGTACTCGTGGGAAGTTGCCAAACAGTTCGAACAACACTTCAGTCGTTTCACTGTTGACATTCTTTCATCAGCATTCTGACTCAAAAAACTAGGACAAAGTCTAATGGGGTGAGAGCCTTGACAAAGGAAACAGCGACAAACCGTTGGGGTGGGAGCAGTTTTGGTCGCAAAACTTTGTATCCTCTTATTTTCATTTGATGACTTTTTGGCAGCGTTAAAATTAGGGGTATTTCGGGTATTGGCAGTTGTGGGGTGTTTGTTCGGGTTTTGAACGGGGTTTAAATGAGACTGCCTTATGTCAGAAATTGACTCGAGAGTCTTAAAATGCGCTGTCAAAAAGGCATCCATATCATCCCATTTAGGGGATTCTTTAGAATGTTTTTTGGATTGTTCCCAGCGACTTAAAGTGTTCTCGGGTAGCTTTGTAGCACAAATATACACAAGCATTACGTGGTAAAATATTTCGGGGGTTACTTCAAGTAACGACAAATTCGTAATGCAAACATTTATCGTTCTTTGCAAATTTTTAATAGTCGCTCCTGACTCTTGTGAAAGCGGTTTAATATTTAAAAGGGCTCGAAGCTGTTCATTTTTGAGGGCATCTTTATTCTCATAGGTGTCAACCAACTTTTTCCATGCGACCTCATAACCATCGTTGGTAAGGGGCACAGTTTGTATGGTATCATGTGCATCTTTTGCAGTTTTCTGCAACAGGTAGTACAATTTTTGTACTGGGGTTAAACGGGGGTTATTACCATACAAAGCTGAGAACATATCTCGAAATGAGGGCAAACTCTTATAGTCACCATAGAATATTGGGGTGTCACAAGGGGGTAAATTATTCATGGGTGCGGCTTGCGCAATTGACCTTTCGACCTGCGTCGCTAATTTAAGTCGTTCTAGGTGACCTGTAATAAGAGATATCCCCCGGGTATAGGTGCCATAAGACTGAAAGTATTTTGCTTTAACCGAACAGCTTCCCATAATCGATTGAGTTCTTTCTCATGACTACTTAAAGAACCGAGTTGGTGTTCCGCTACGGGTATAGTGGCAATATATGCCTCGAAATCTGACATACGGTCGGCATTGCGGATAAAAGTAGTCATATCCATCTTTGATCTCAATGTATATCGAAAAATTTTAAAAGAAATATATTAAAACCGATAAAAACTTGCTTAAAAAATGGGGGAAAAGAACGATCAATTAATTAATGTTAATTAACTGGGTAAAAAATATGCAAATATATCCGATTCTCAAAAAAGAAATAACACAGTCTTCCAAAAAAAATGGGTATCTTTCTTAAAAAATATTTATAAAATAAATTTATTGAATAAAAAATATAAAAAAATGGGTAAAAATAAAAATATATTTATTAAACCAAAGTAAAATTTTACACTTGGAGTTCTAGATTCAATAAAATGGGTAAATATAGCGAATAAAAATAAGAAACCGGGTTAAATTTTGCGATTATAGGAAAAAATCGGGTTAAACTTTAGTAGATATAAAAGTCTACAAGTGTAAAAACTCTCTGTTTTATTAAAAAAGGTAAAAAATCCGATAAAAAACACTTGTGCCGCTGCGAAATGTTAATGGGTACCCACTATGGGTTAATCGAATATTTTTAATTTACTAAAAAACTAGCTGTTTATAGCGATTATTAATTAATTTAATTATTAAATTAATTTTTAAGGCTAAAAACCAATGAAAAGAAACAAAAATAATCACTTTTCACAATTAATTTATCAGTAACCGGGTTTTCGCACGAATAAAAAGTTGCAGCACTAGTGTACGTTGTGTGTGTGACAATATAAAAGAGAGAAAACAAAACAAACCAACAAACACACAATAAAGATGTAATGTTGTGCTTTTAATAAAAATAAAAAATATTGCACTCAATTGTTAACACAGGATTATTTTATTTTCAATTATTTAATTAATTTTTTAATAATTAATGGGGTAAATTTCAAGCAATGACTCAATTATTTAAAATTAATTATTTTACAAAATTCACGTATGTCCGTCCTTTCTCGTTGGCAAAATTGCCGAGTAAAAAGTAGCGAGTATTATTCTCTCTAGAGCACGATCGGGGGGAAAAAATAAAGAGCTTTTGTTAACAGAGTAGTTAACAGAGAATAAAACCGCGGGTTAAAAAAACAAAAACAATTTCAATGATAATAAATATAAATTTAAATAAATGAAATTAATTTAGAAAATCTTTAAAAAAATTAATTATTTCACTTATTAAAAAATATACTTTTTTGGACTAACAACACACGCGAATTTAGGGATAAAACGGGGTGTAAAAATAAGCACAAACACAAAATCTCACACTGTGGTGTTTTGCCGACGGCAAATCGATTTCAGCACTTGTTGGTTTTGTTGTTTTTATATTGTCACTTTTTATTTTCACTTGTAACATTATAAAAATCACACAACTTACCTTTTTGTTTAAATTATGAAATGGGGGTTGAAAAAAATGAAAAATTAAAATGATCGAAAATGTTGATCCAAAAATAAGCGCTGGGGATTCTGAAAATAAAATATTTTCTTGAAAATATTTCAAGGACTCGGGGGGTTTAAATCCGGGTTGAAGGACCAAAATGTTTTCCTTGAAATATTTTGCTCGAAAATAAGAAAAATGAGAAAAATACGGGGTTTAATTTTTGGGTATATATATATATTAATTGGGTTTTTATTTATTATATTTTGTTGGGGTTTTTTCTCAGTACGTACCGTACACTTTGGGGTTTACAGAGTAAGTAACATATAAATATTTACAACATAGACATAAAATACAACAACTTCAACTTAACGAAAACAGTAATTAGTCCACTGAACAATAATCAGGGACCGTTTACATTATGCGCGTAAACACTACAGCATCATTAATATTATATTTCGAATTTTCCGTCAAGTGTTTAAGTATGTCTACCAGAGATCAGCAATGAGTAGTGAAAAAGTGAGTAGAGCTAAATCATGACTCATAAATTCTTGTACTTATATGCACTCATACTTATTCCAATGTTATTCACACTCCTATTCACTCGAAAGTTTCATTTTATTCATCGTACTCATACTTAGCAACAGTTGTAGTGTTTGATTTAGAATCTACTCAACTCAATGTGTATCAGAGAACCTCAAAACTCACTATTTTTGTGCATTTATTCATACGCTAAAATTTACAATAACTCTATACTTGCAAAACAAAGTTCAACGTTGGTAATTTTTTTATCCTTTCGTACACATTTGATATTTTCATTTATTCGTTTTTTATTGAAAGTGCTTTATTTGCATTTTTGTTGCTCACGCAATATAACAAAACTGAGTAAATTCAAAAGAGCACATTCTCTATACTTTTGTTTACATTAACAACAACAACAATAAACAACGATGAGACGCTTTTTCAAAATTAACAACAATAAAAACAACAATAACAAAAATACATTGTACCTACTACTACTACTACTGTACTTTTTGTTTCTATGGAAATTGTGTGTACCTACATAAGTATGTGTGTTTAGTTTCATTTAAATTTTTTTTTTCTTGTACTACATACCCAGCGGTCAAAAAGTTATTACAAATTGAAACACATCCGATTGTTTACAATAATGTCAATAGGAAAAATAAAAAACAAGTTCGTTAATCGCATACAACTAGCATCCAAATCAGATTAGTCTTACTGATATCCCGTTGTTAAATAAAATGTAAATAAGAATCAAAAACAAAACAAACGCGAATAAAATGTTGCCATCGCACTAGCATCTGATTTGGATGGCTTAGTAATGTATCATATTTTTTTTTACATTTTCAATTGTGTATTTTGCTTGTTTTCTTCTACTTTTTGTTCCGTTATTTTTTCAATTTGTTCTTTGAAAATTTTAAAGTAAAAGTTCAAAGTGTAAAGTGCGTTCAAAAGTGCAAGTGAATAAACAGTGTAATTGTTATTAAAAAAATAAATAAAAATTATTAAATAAAAATTTATTGAAAAATATAAATATTTTAAGTATTAAAAATTATAAAAATTGTAAGTGATTCTGAATATTTTCTCTATTGTAGTTACCTTTTTGTATTATTTGTTTTTTATGTTAAAGACAAAAATGTTTGGATTTAGTAAAAGGAATTTAAGAAGATTAAAAAAAATAGAGTGTGAACGTTTGCAAGAAAATGTGGAAATGGCCTCCGAAGAAAATTTGGAAAACAATAATATTGGTTTTAATATTGAAAATAATAATGATGATTTTAACCAGTCATTATCAGGCTGTGAAAGTGTTTTGGAAATAAGTTCAGGAGAATTAAAAACTAAGTTGGCGTGTTGGTATAGAAAATATTTGCCGGGGAAGAGATGCTGCAACGAATTATTACAGATTCTTCGGTCAGAGGGACTGGACGTTCCAATGTCTGTGAATTCTTTTAATGAAAATAAAAAAATGGTTACAAGAGTTGTAACACCTGGAACGTATTTTCACATTGGCATTAAAAGTCGGGTACTAAATCTGAAAAATGAAATTATTTCATTGCAGTTAAAAGAACTGCTGTTAGATATTGGCATAGATGGTTTACCACTTTTCAAATGCTCTAGATCAACCTTGTGGCCAATTATGGGGCATTTTTATGACTTTCCGGATTCTGAAGTTTTTCTAATTGGCACATATCTTGGCAAAAAAAAACCTTTAAATGTTGAGTCATATTTGCACGATCTAATGTATGAAGTTGATAAAGACCAGCATTTAATTGATTTAGGTAGCCTGAAAGTGAAACTTCGAATAAGAGCTTTCATATGTGACAGTCCAGCCCGAGCATTTATATGTGGAATTGTTGGCCACAATGCATTTCATGGATGTTCTAAATGTATGCAATTGGGAAGCACGTATGAAAGAACAATAATTTATTCGACTCAGTCTGGTCCTTTGCGCTCAGATGAAAATTTTTCTAACAGACAGGATCCATACCACCACTTACCGCAATATAGGATTTGCAAAACCATCTTAGAAGAAAAGGGTATAAATATGGTAACACAATTCCCAATCGAACCTATGCATTTAATGGATTTGGGCGTGTGTAAAAAAATCTTAAATTGCTTAGTCAACAAAAAAAAATTTACATTTTAAATTATCAAATGCAAATTTAGATTCTATTTCCGAAAAACTACAATTTCTAGCCAAGTATGTGCCCTGCGAATTTGGAAGAAAACCCAGGGGCTTAGCAGACTTACCTCGATGGAAAGCAATTGAATTTCGTCAATTTGTTTTGTATACGTCAATAATAGTACTTCGAGGAATTATAAATGACGATTATTATTACCACTTTCTTCTATTTCATTGTTCTTATCGAGTGTTGCTTTCTAAAAATGCTGTTGGCTACTTGCCAGTTGCTAATAATATGCTAAAGGATTTTGTCGAGAATTTTGAACTGCTATATCCAAAAAAATATTTGTCTTACAATATGCATAACTTATTGCATGTAACACAATGTATTAAAGAATTTGGAAATCTTCAGTCATTTTCCGCTTACAAATTTGAAAATTTTTTGCAAAAAATAAAAAAGAAAATCAAAAGTCCAACAAATATTTTAAGGCAAATCGACAATAATTTTAACGGTTATTGCCCATTCAAAAATCAAAAATATTTGGGATTCAAAGTCTTAGGAAACAAGACAGTAAACAAATTCGTAACGAAAGATTTTACATTGACAAAAAAAAATCCCAAACAATATGTGTTGTTTAAAAACCAATTTTCCATTTCAAATTTCAAACTTCGAATTACGCGACGAAAAGTTATTTGTTATAGGAAGAAGATATATGGAGAAAACTCTTTTTTATGAAACTCCTGTAACTTCTGCCGACTTTGGAATTTTTGTAGTGTCTAATAACTCTTTAACCAACGAAGAAGCAATAGTTGCAGATGATATTGCCTACAAATATGTTTCATTTCCAATTGATGATAACTTTCTTCTTATACCTATTATTCACACTTCAGATACTTTTCTATTTGGCAATGGCGCTATTTAACAGAAAACAATATGAAATACCAGCAAAGGAAAATTATGGTAATACCCTAAGATCAGGCACGATTAGCAAGTTGTTAATTTTAGTATTTTTCTCTTATTTATTTCAGAACAATCAAATCATATAATTAATAAATTAGACCAAGTTTTAAAAAATCAATCTGAGATAGCACAGGAAATAACAAAGATGAACAACCGATTGGATGAAATTGAAAAAAAACTTGCAATTAATACTGGGGCTCATTCCGAAGAATTAGTTATTTTAAAACAAATGGTAAAGAAAAATGTGGCAGTTCCAGAAACTCATAATTTTCCAATTAGATCTGATGATGAAATTACGGTTATTGAACAAAAAATCCAACAAGATATCGAAAAATATGTAAGATTACTTAACATATTATATTCTTACCTTTCTAATAGTTATGCTTTTTCAGGTTAATATTATTAAAATTATAATTTCGCCAGGAGGGCTAACAGACAATTTTGCTAAAATTATTGATTTAAATATGATTTTAGCTTATAATTATGATGGTACGCAAAATAAGAAATCATTTAAAGAATTTAAGCTTTTAAATATGGCAATATTCGGTAAATCCTTAATATTTCGTTTAAAATTTATTTTATAACCATTCTTTATTATCTGCCCTTATTACAGAAGCCATTAAGTGTGAAGGTTTTACTGAAAAGGACTACGGCCAAAAAATAAGAAACTGTTTCAAAATTCATAAAGCCAGACATTTTCGCAAGCTTTCATATAATAAAAAAAATATAAAAAATTAATTAATTACACATATTATTTTTAAGTTAATAACCAACATAAATATCAATAATAAAATCGTTTAAAAAACATGGATTTCTACTTTATTCAAATTGCTAAAACCCATCCGATGATTGATCTTATTAGGACCCATCTAATACTTATACAATGTCTGCTACAAAGGACTGATTACATCGAGACAAATCTTAGTAACCTCTGAATCACCACAATCATTGGACCCATCCAACCTTCACTTGCAATGTATGTAGTGTCGGATCAATCTGATAGCCTAGGCCATCTCTGTGTAATTGTAAGTAGGAATTGAATACAGACTTTGGATGGGTCGCACTTACATTGTCGTTGGTCTCAGACCGAAGATGTATGTGATAAAAAGTCCACTGGGTAGTTAATGCTGAATAAATACATGAGTAATGATTGTTTGATTTCTGGCTCTTTCGTTTGTATTTTTTGTTTCTTTACCAAACAATCATTTGCGCTCAGAACACTTAGAATCTGTATAAAAAAAACGAAGGCAACGATTGTATAAATAACAAAGCACGATGTGCGTTATTTGAATGACTGCAAACCAGCAGCGAATATTTGCGGTTGCGCGAGTTTGACTGTATGACCGTAAGCGTGTGTATTTGTTGTCGTTAATTAAATGCGATTTTTTTTCAATTGCAAAAAGCTATTCTCTGATGTGTATAGGCGAAGCAAAATGCGAGGCTGCCAGGTTTTTCCCGGAAATAGCAAAGTGACGATTTTTCAATTACAGTTTACTAAAGTTACATGTATGAAGTGGAGGATTTTTCGGCAAATTTATCTGGCAGCGCTGATTATTAAATTGTGTGTTTTCTCTGTTGTGTTAAAACGGTAAATGGATGAGCTAAATGATTTGAATCATTGTGAGTATTGTAAGTATTTTCTTGAAATTATAAATCAAGCTGAGGTCATTTATGAGTATGCGTATAATGTCGACGTCACACTCATAAATATTTCTCTTGTGAGTATAAGTGAATCAGAGTAGTTAAGTTGAAATGATTTCTACGCACTTATACTTACAATTGCATGAGTCAGTATGAGTAGCGAAAAAACTTTTCATTGCTGATCTCTGATGTCTACCATGTATTTAGAGCAGCCATCGGCAACCTATACTACTACATTTTGCGATTATGTGTGTTATATTCGCTCTCCCTCTCACCACGAACCGGTGTTGCCAGAAAAAACATTTTTCTCATATCCCCAATTTAAAAGTAAAAATCTCCAATCGTTAACATATTTTGATACATTACATCTTCAATCATCATATCATATGGATACAAATTTTTGCGTGATTATTTGCTGCCATATGCTTAAATGACACTGCTATAAATGACATGTCTTATCTTATTATCTGTATAAGAAGTGTTATGAAAATTTTGTGTTATTCTACAATAAGCATTATTTTCAAAAAGTTTGAATATAATGAGTACAGGGAAAATTGTCGTTCAAATTGCGAACAAAATACGTGGAGGCCATAATGCCTTAAGTCATAGAAAATTTAAAGATTTTCTTGAAGCCGTGCATGCTGAATATGTAGATTTGGTTATGTATACAGAAATAAGGTGGTTAAGCAATGGTCGTTGTCTTCAAAGACTTCTTAGCCTTCGTAAAGAAGGCATAGCGTTTTTGGACGAAAATGTAACTAACGAAACTAAGGCATTGTCTAAACATTTGAAAGACAAATAAATCCTTTTTATTAGATTTCGCGTTTCAAAAAAATTTTGATATCAAACTTCATATTTTATTACATCATCAATATTTATTTCATATGGACAGGATTTTTTGCGTATCAGATTTTCTAAATGCTTACCAGTCAAACGATTTCGATTTTTAGTTTGAATATGTTTAAGTGCCGAAAATATTGACTCGATCCAAACATTGCATACAATTTAAAAATTTCGTTTTTAGCTTTCGGGTATAGATCTTCAGAAATATTTCTCCAAAACTCAATTCCATCAGTAAATGGTAAAGCTAAATCTTCCCTCATTTTAATTAGTTCTGCTTTAAGATCGTGATTATGTAGTTCAATATTACATAACAAAGGGTTGTAATGCATTTCAATAAAATTTTAAATTTTTTTAATATCATGAAAACGATTGTTGTAATTTTTTAACAGAGATTGGAGCACATTTACATACTCAATTAGTTTGCTATTTGGAACTCCACTATAAATTTCAAATGTTCTTGTTAAACCTATTAAATTGTTATTTTTAATGTTATTTATTAAAATTTCAACTTTCCTTATAAATTGTTTAAGTGCAGAAAATAGCTCAAAAATTGTTTTGGTTTTTCCTTGCAACTGAATGTTAAGTTGATTGACAAATTCTGTTACATCAGTCAAAAACGCAAAATTTAATAAAAAGGATTTGTTTTTCAAATTTTTAGACAATGCCTTAGTTTCGTTTGTTACATTTTCGTCCAAAAACGTTATGATTTCTTTACGAAGGCTAAAAAGTCTTTGAAGACAACGACCTTTGCTTAACCACCTTATTTCTGTATACATAACCAAATCTCCATATTCAGCATGCACGGCTTCAAGAAAATCTTTGAATTTTCTATGACTTAAGGCATTATGGCCTCCACGTATTTTGTTAACAATTTGAACGACAATTTTCATTGTATTCACTACATTCAAACTTTTTGAAAATAATACCTGTTGGTGAACAATGCAATGAAAAACATACAAATCTAAATTGCTTTTTAGCAAATGTCCTACAAAACCCTCTTTTTAACCCACCATTACATTGGCACCATCAGTACATACAGAACAAAACTTATTCTTATCTGTAAAAGAAAGAACATTTTCATTCACGATATCAAAAATGAGTTTTCCTTTCACACTGTTGTGAAGGCCGTATAGGGAAAACATTTCTTCGTGTACATCAAAATTTTCATTAACAGTCCTTTGAAAAGATGAATGCACTGATATGCTCAGTCCGTCGAACAATTGTGCGAGCGGAGAGTGGAATGTCGTTTATCAATTTACGTATCTCTTCAGATTTTTCGCCCAAACATTCTAAAAGATCGTTGCTAAGCTCTTTAAAAAAGTCGCCATCTTCAAAAGGACGACAACGTTTAGCTAGAGACGCAGCAACAACGAAAGATGCCTTTCTTTTTAATGAAAAATCGACTGCTCCTTTCGAGTTTAGTTCCGCATCAGCAATCATTTTTTCATAAAAAATTTTCTTTAAATTAACAACAAGGGCTTCTCTTGCATCACCAGTAATACTTTCGTATTCTTTGTGAAATGCTTGAAGATGCCTTTGCATGTCATGGGTTTTAATCCGTGACAAAGTACGCTGACAAACCAAACATTCTGGTTTGCCAAAATAATTTTCTGAAAATAAAAAATTCAATTCATATTCATCTACCATTTTTGTGGGGACAAATTTTTTTTTATATGACAACGCTGATTTTAACCTTATTTTAAGCAACAAGCGATAACACGACCTGCCTTGTTGAATGCTCAAGCTAGACTGATTAGTGTTGTTTAATTCCCTAATATGTGTGTGCACACGTACGTAATAAAAGAGCATAGAGAAAACGCGGCACCCTGATTTTGCCGATGGCTGATTTAGAGGGTCAATAAGAGGATGAATTTATCGACGAGCATATTGGCCTCAAAGGCATTCATTCCATTCTTGTGAATTTTTGTTTTATATAAGAAAATTTTACCAAATACAAACAAAATAAGTTAAAATCATGAAATTATTTTTGGGTTTTCGATTTTCTTGTTTTAAGAAATGAAATTGATTGATTGAGTTCGCAACTTTTGAACTTTTTGCATATCACAAAACTAGTACCAGTATGTTTTCTGATCTCTATTTCATTATCTCGTAAAATGCATTAGCTCTATGCTTCAGAATTCGTAAACCTCTCATAAGTTTAACTTTTTTCTGGGGATCAATATCAGTTTTTAGTTTTATTTCATGTGAAATTACACACAGTGCAGACGTCTGATGCCGGTGATGAAAATTAGATTTACTTTAAGACCAGCATCAACAGATTTATTATAAATCGAAAACATTTTGGCAATCTTAGGGCTGCTATCTAAGTAAAGGCGTTTAGATTTATGGCTCAACCATAATATGAGTAAGCTAGCGTAAGTTACTGTCAAAAAAATAACGAAAAGCGTATCAAGTACATTTATATAAGATAAGGTTCCATTGGCAGCCGTGATTTGGGACCAGCAACTAGTTTCTGTAGATATAATCAACGCCCAAGTGTCAATTTATCTCATACAGGATTAAAGGGTGGCTGATATCTTGAGAAAAAAAACACAAATAAATTTGTAAACAAAGCTAAAGTTAGTAAATTTTACTTTGTTTGTAGCGCAACTAAGAATTAATAACAAATGCCTATTTCTTAAGACTCTTTTCAGTATTCCCATCACGTTCTACGGTAGAGGTTGTGCAAGGTTTTTTCAATTATCTTTAAGACGAATAACAGAAAACTTATAATTTCCTAATGTTTCTCAAACTTTCTTAACATTAATTCTGTTGCCATAATGATTCCCAAAAACGGTTTAAGCAAAAGAGTTTAAGCATTTAAGGTGCCATTTATATATAGAAAAGAAATTGCGGTTCACCGAAAAAAAAAATAAAGAACAATATTTTTCTCTATTTTTCATCAAGTGTAAATAAAAATTTTTTCCAAGTGAATTCGTGTGGATGTATTTGTGTGTTTATATTTATACCAAAATGGTGTTTTTTTTTTAAATTTCCTGCTAGTGTAGTTAATCCTTGACCAGGACTGGCATTAAATCCAAAGTAGGCAGTATTATGTTACACAAAAGCATTTAGAAATTGTGTACATTGTTAGCTTTTTTTTTGTCCTTTTATACCATTAACAAATTACATAACTTCCCACAAAATATTATGGCCGGTTAATGGAGTTTTTGGCCTTTTTTTTTTGTTTTTTTTCAATAAAAATATTTAATGCTTTCCTTCCTGATCCTTTTTTTTCCAAAATGTCGACCGAATCTTATTTATGTTGTCACATTCTAACATAAATTATTTGTCCCGCTTAATGTACGTTATGGATTATTGGCTGCGTATGAAAGTGTGACTTCATAACTCTCAATGCCAGTAAAAATTTGTTGTTCAAAAGTCTAAAAACTTTTTTGACTGTGAAAAAAATGCGAACAATAATAGTTCTTCCATCAAATACAGTTTTATTTAATTGAAAAACATGGAAAAGGATCAGGACGTACAGCAAGGAACCAAAATAAAATTTATAATAAATACTAAAGGTCACAGTAATTGTGCAATAAGCTTGTTAAAAAGATAGTTAAAAAAGTGAAATTCAGTTTATTTTTTCATTCGTTTTCAATTTGCTCGAAGTACTAGAATGACCTTGTTTTTAACAATTGAATTTCATTATTTTAGTTTCATTGAAATATGAGAAAAGAAGAAAAATCATAACGATTTAATTATTTCATAAATTTAACTATTCATTTAGTACGAATTCAAAAATACATACAGCCAAAACTAAAGGAACATTTGCAGAACTGCAGAGTAAAATTTTCTAACAACTTTTTTTTACTGCATGAATATTGTGAAGGTACGTTCACACTAAGATCAAACCTGGAATCTTATTGAGGATACACGCAAAGACATGGTTGTGGTAAACATATTCTAAGAGCAACATATAATGATAATAATTATGATTGTAGTCACCATATTAAGATTATTATTGAATCATATTATGACTAAATATATAAATATATAAATATTAGATCATAATATTTTTCCCTTTATCATATTATTATTCTGTTAATCATACTAAGTTAAGAAGTAATCAAATTATCGCCATGTTAATCATAATATGCTAAGAAATTAATCATATTATTTTCATGTTAATCATAATAAGCTAAGAAGTAATCATATTATCATCATGTTAATCATAATTAATTTAGAAGCAATCATATTATGATACAGCACCTTTCATAGCTGTCATAAAAATACAAAATAAATTTAAATATTTTTGAATCGATTTTTTATTTTGTGGCTTTTTACAATTTTTCTTAATGTTAATCAAATAGCGGAGCTCAATACAAGGCTTGCAAAAGAGCAAATGAAAAATCTGTGGTTTTCATGGGCAACCACGTATGTCATATTGCCTAATTTTAAACGCTCTTTACATGTTTCAGAAAATTTTTGAAAAAAGATGGATCAATTCCGATTTTTTAACGAAATGACAAAGTTTAAAAAGTGCAATACCCAGCCCATTTTATCTCGAATGGTTTTTCGGCTTTCCTGAAACATTTGTTTTAAGACATACGCGGTTGCCCATGATAACCACAGAAATATCGTAACACTTTCAAAAAATATAACGAAATCTCTGTGTGTTTTGTTGTTGGATTTTACAAAAAAACTAAGATATTTTGCATTTGCACTATTAAATCACTAATACTTGAATGAACTCCGCTAATATTTTAATTTTTTAATGTCTTTAAACTTATTTTTTTATGGAATTTTATCTTTTAATTAATTAACCGCTCACAAATAAAAAAAACGACACAACTGCTTCAAAATTATTTTACAAATGGCGCTAACATAATATGATTAGAGTAAAAATAGTTTGATTGCATCTTTAACATAATATGATAAATGCATAGAAAGTTATTATGTTATGGCTATTAAATATTATGATATGGTTGTGAGTAACATAATATGTTTTAAAAGTTATCATAATTAAGTTGCTAGAAAAATAATTATTTTTCGGTCAACAATACTCAAATTCATAATTGCGATAAACATTGATATGTTTACAGTAACTACAATATTGTTGATATTAAATAAAAATAACAATTATTTGTGTACGACAACAATATATTGTTACATTAAACATAGTGTTGTTGCCGTAACCATGCCCATGCGAGTAGAAGGGAGGTTAAGGTAATGAAAGTAAGATGTGTTTAATAGTCCGGATTTGCTCATTAGTAAGGCGGGCACGCCACTTCGTTATGGCTAATAAACCGCAGATTAAGTAGAGAGTAAAATAAAGAATTATTTACAGCTAACAAGCCGTTTACTTAGTTTTACAGCTATTTATATGAATTCTTCAATCTAAAATCGTTACATATCTATAATTATGACCTAATTATAAATTCTATTTGTTTACATTCAGCGTAGTGTGTAGTAGGTTATTCTTACTTCAGCATTTTGTTAGTTCTTACTTATTACACTTTGATAAGTTGTGCAATTTGATTCCTCGCGCCGTTACAATTTGTAGGTCGTTAATACTTATTGTTTATATTATTATGAAGTGTAACAAATGCATTTTTAAACAATGCAAATGTGACCAACACACTACATTAAACTATGTATAAACAACACCAAAGCCCGCAAGCAAAATTGGATCAAAACAGCAATAAAATACCATAAGTCGATAGTTGAAACAAAGTGCGACACCCAAAAGGCCAACGAATGGAACAGGAATGGAAATTTCTCGCTGGTCATAACTACTCCAACACGAGGCCCCTGCGCATTGCGAATGGTGAATTGGAATCAATGATAACAATTGTAGTTAATTTACCCTTTTTGTAGGGATTTTTTCGAAACATTTCAAGCGTAGGGGAAAAAGGACAGTTTTTTTTTTAAGGCAAATGTAGGGAATTTATATTTATATTGTCTAAAAATACGTAAATATTCGGTGGGGGGGGGGGTGCTTTAAAACCATGGTAGATAAGGACATGATGGCATTATTGGTCAATTGAATGGGAGATAAAGCCATAGTGGCCTTATTGCCCAATCATTGAGAGGTAAGGTCATATTTAAAATTTTGCGATATAGCCATATTTTTTTCGCAAATGAGAGATAAAGCCATATTTTTCCAGAATATTGTTATGCATGGTGTTAACATACTGTAAAAGGGAAAAATACTTAGTCATCATTGAAAAACATTTTTTTATTCGTGTGACGCAGGCAGGAAAACTTTATTCAGCGAAGCCACCTGCCGCGTCCTACTGGAGGAAAAAACGGTCAGAAAAACTTTATTATACTTAACTTTAGTGTCTCCGGAACTGAAATGAGATATAAAGCCATTTTCTAATATTGCTAATGTGAGCTAAGGCCATGATGGCTTTATCTCCCATTCAAATGAAAAAAAAAAAAAAAACAAAAAGGCTCTATCTTCCTATTGAATGAGAGATAAAGCCATCATGGCCTTATCTACCATGGTATTAAATCAACCCCCCCTCCCCCCACCTCCCCCCAAATATTCATCTTATTTTCATTTAAAATTTTTGTATACAATAGCAATTTAGTACAAATGTAGTATTTTTTTTAAAGGATCCATATTCTTTAATTCCTTGTTCCCGAATATTTGCGACCTATTCGCTTATTTTTGCTATTTGCATTTGCACTCACATTCGCTAAAATGTATGCGAATATATAATGAATGAACGTTCTACATACAAATTAATATGTAAAAAAAAAAACAATCCCACCTTATAGCTAAAAGAAATAGAAATATTAAATTTTGAATTTTTAGCCTTCCCTTTTATTTAGTACCAAGGCTCCTAAAAATTTTAAGATACTTATATAAAAAAAATTATTAAAAATAAGTGTTCTTGAAAACTATTAAGCTCTTTAAAAAGGACAAAAGATTAGGAAATGAAAAATCAATTATGAAGTTTGACTATGTTTTGTCTCTAGATTGAAGATTTATAGAGGCGTTTCTGCCAAAAAGAAAAAATTATAACTCTGACACAGTGTTGTTTTTGAAATTTGTGTGTGTGTGAGCTATAGGAAAGTTTAAAAAAAACATATAAGATTCAGAAAAATGCATGAAATGCATTATTTGAATCGATAGTACGGTCCATATAATTTAATGTTTGAAGATTATTTCATGCAAATGTTGACCGTGACTGCGCCTTAAATGGTCCATCCTCTTAGTCCAATTTTGGCATACTCTTTCCAACATTTCGGCCGGTAGCTCATGAATAAATGCTTCAATGTTGTCTTCCAATGCGTCAATTGAAGCGGACATGTGTGTATAGACATGAGCTTTAACATAGCCCCACAAAAAATAGTCTAAAGGCGTTAAATCGCACGATCTAGGCGGCGAACTGACCGGTCCCGAACGTGAAATAAAATGTTCACCGAACTCGCCTCTCAATAAGTCCATTGTTAAGCGTGCTGTGTGGCATGTGGCACCGTCTTGTTGCAACCACATGTCATGCATGTCAAGCTCTTGCATTTTGGGCAAAGAAAAGTTGGATATCATCTCACGGTAGCGCTCATCATTCACAGTTACGTTACGATTCGCATCATCTTTGAAGAAGGACGGTGCAATGATGCCACCAGCCCATAAACCGCACCAAACTGTGACTTTTTCTGGATGCATTTGTAGCTCTTGCAATGCTTCTGGCTGATCTTCACTCCAAAATCGACAATTCTGCTTATTAACGAACCCATTGAGCCAAAAATGAGCTTCGTCGCTGAACACAAGAAGCACGCGATGAACTTTCTTAACAGAGCACGCATTTTGATAATAAAATTCAAAAATTTGCAAGCGTTGTTCGTTTGTAGGACGATTCATGGTAAAATTGTAGACCAAACTGAAGATGTTTGACAATGAAACAAAACACGAAACGTGTGTCAGCTGTTTAAACCAGTGTTGCAAAAAAGATAAAAGCTAAAAAATCACCCGATATAATGTGTACTAAATGTTAACGAAACATGAATTTGTTTGCCTGTTGCTAACAATAAAATTTGACCGTAGGGAACAGTGTAGGGAAAATGTCGGATTTTTTTAAATTTCTCTTGGCATCACTCATTGGAATACACAAAATAAGGTCAACTGCGAGTATGGAAAGAAAACTATCGGAACATACTTGATAGCGCAAATGATGATGGAATGACTGAGTTCTTCAATCAAACCAATCATAATGGCAGCAATAACATCGTTTAAAGGCCGCAAGGCTGCAGGGCCCTCAAATATTCCCCATAAATTGATCAAAGTTGATAAATCCTTTTCGGGAGGTATGATGAAACCGTTAGTTGAACACTTTTGGCACAGTTTTTCTTCTTATACTAATCCCGCAAAGCTCTAAGCTTGTCTGCAGGATACCAGAATCTCTGACGGGAATCGAACCCACAACCCTTGCACTGATAGACTAGCTCACTACCAGCTAGCCTACAGATGATAGAACAGGCAGGATTCAGATCTCGCATAAACCATATCAGCAGTCTTTGTATAATTACTGAGCAGACAGCCGAATGGAGGTCGAATCTGTATCTGTTGTTTATATTTAGACTACCAACTTGCATTCCCTCTATCACTCCACCATATGTATGCAGTGTATAGGAATTCCAGATAAATTAATCAGGCCCGTGGAATATCCATGAAGGTCAAGTAATCGAAAACTTCAGCATTAAAAGTGTCAATCTCCTTTGCTTGTGAATCCCTTGCACAGGATCATATGCAGAGCTGGAAGACTTACACAACTTGAATACTCGCATGAAATGCAACAAATGTTACATAGCATAACAGCTAAAGCGATGCAGGACTGATTTTAATTACTTATCAAACAAAAAAATACGTTTCATTGTAACGAGCGGCTAACGCTTTTCACTGATGTGGAAACAGCTTGAAGATGTCACAACCTTTTGCTACTTGGACAGCGTTATTCCTACTTCCGGTGGAAGTTGCGAAGATATTCAAAGTCAATTTTAAACTGTGATACCAAAAGAAAGAAAGTTCATCTGTGATATATTTTATTATTTATTTTATTTATTATTTATTTTATTTATTTTTGTGTTTTATGTGGTACTTGATGTATTGTTTAAAAACAGATTTATTTAAAATTATAATGTATCGATTATATATTCAATAAAATTTAAATCCCTCAGGAAGTTGAAAAAATCTCAACGAAACGTCGGAGGAGTAAAACTATGAATAAATAGTCTTTTATTTTTCATTTACTGTGACCTAGAAAGCCTGACTTAGATAATTCTAAGAAAAAAACAACATAATTATAGATAAGGTCAATAAAAATTATACTAAACAGACGTTTGGAATCTTGAAAAAGTTTTGGAGCGAAGCTAACATTGCAGTATCTACAAAAATCAAAGTATTCAATGTGTTTGTCAATAAATGCCTTCGCCGGATCCTCAATAGTTTGGCCTCAAACTTTAACAAATTTTCAGTTATGGCTTAGAGCGCAACAACCTAGAATTGACCATGTGATCAAAACACGCAATTATAGATAGTTCAGTCATACCCTTCGTAAGCTATCCAATGACATCAATAGGATATCCATTGATTACAACTCACAATAAGCAAGACAAGGGGATGATTTAAAAATATGTAGAGACGCCAAAGTTTGAAAATAAAAATCGGCAAAACATATAATTTAAGCCATAAAAATACAAACCTCTGCTACAAACAAATTAGAATACAAAACGAAATAGTAAACATAAAACAAGCAAAGCAGCAAACAAAAAAAAAATATAGAATAGAATTTTGTGAAAAATTAAACTATTTAATTTTAGTAGTGTTGTAGTTTTAAAAAAATATCATCATAAAAAAATGTACTGTTGGTGCTAAAATAAAAAATTCGTTTAAAATTTTAACAAAATGCCTCTTTTGACAAACAAAGCACAACTGACTGATCTTGACATTTAAGGTCGCATAATCAGCCTTATTAAGGATCTGACAGCTATAACTGATAGTTAATTATAACTGAACTTCGTAAAATTGGGGTTAAGTCGATAACGAGAACCGTAACAAGTCTGAATCTTTTCTGCAAATTGGTTTGAAAACTGTTACGTTATCGTTCGCATGCATTGTCGTTCAATTTGTCGAGCTGAAAATTACACAGTACAACAGCCAATCTGGGGGGTGAGAAATTCCAAGTCAGGGTGATGGTACTAGGTCAGTATAGTAAAACCCTCAAAGGGTTTGGCGTTCGTATGTGTCAGTTTTTTTGGCTCCGTGCAATAACTCCCAGGTGCAATAAGTCCCAGTGCAATAACTCCCAATGAATTAAATCCCAAAATAAATGAAATAAGTCCCAAACTGGAAAAAAGAAATAAATCCCAGAAAAAATGAAATAATTTCCAAGTCTTAAATGAAACAAACCCCAACTTTTGGGAGTTATTTCATAATGAAATAACTCCTAAAGACATTAATGAAATAACTTCCAAAAATAGTCCATCGAAAAAAAAGAAATTCGACCCAAAAAAATGAAACAACTTCCAAAGAAATTTATTATATATGTATTCGTTTTACTTGAATATTTACATATTAGGTAACCAAAAAACTAACATTGAGTCCTCGACATTTTGACAACAAATGGGGCATTTTATTATATCCTGACTTCCTGCAATGGCAACTGCCTGCAGTTTAAGCACGCGGGGTACAAGGATTACCTCCTCTATGGTATAACAAACATCGGCTTCGCTAACTAAAGCTTTTCTGCATAGCCGGCCTTCAGCCGGGCGCAAGGATTTCATACTCTATGGTATAACAAACACCGGCTTCGCTAACTAAAACTTTTTTGCATAGCCGGCCTTCGGCCGGGCGCAAGGATTTTATACTCTATGGTATAACAAACACCGGCTTCGCTAACTAAAACTTTTTTGCATAGCCGGCCTTTGGCCGGGCGCAAGGATTTTATACTCTATGGTATAACAAACACCGGCTTCGCTAACTAAAGCTTCTCTGCATAGCCGGCCTTCGGCCGGGCGCAAGAATTTTATACTCTATGGTATAACAAACACCGGCTTCGCTAACTAAAGCTTTTCTGCATAGCCGGCCTTCAGCCGGGCGCAAGGATTTCATACTCTATGGTATAACAAACACCGGCTTCGCTAACTAAAACTTTTTTGCATAGCCGGCCTTTGGCCGGGCGCAAGGATTTTATACTCTATGGTATAACAAACACCGGCTTCGCTAACTAAAGCTTCACTGCATAGCCGGTAACCATAAGACACTGCAATTGCAATTAGCAAAATTTTCTTCTTTGATAAACTTAAGTCATTGTATTCAAATAGTTTGAAATATCCTGTTATAAATACCGTTTAAAATTTTAAACAATTTTAAGAAATTGCAAATAATTGAAAATGAAAAAACTCCCACAAAAAATGAAATAACTCCTACAGCAAATGAAATAACACCGAAAACCAAAATAAAATGAAATAACTTCCACGTTAATTTTTTCGGGGACTTATTTCATTTGAATTTTATTTCGTTATGAAATAACTCCCAGGCAAAAAATTAAATAACTTCCAAAAAAATGAAATAAAACCGAGAGGACTGGGAGCTATTTCATAATGAAATTACTCCCACATTTGTATGAAAAATTTTTGGATCTAATTTCATTTTTTTCTTGGGACTTATTGCACCTGGGAGTTATTGCACGGAGCCGTTTTTTTTTTTTATGACATTTTAAATTTTTTCCTTATCTTGATGTTTTTTCGCTTAGTTTTAACATTTTTGCAAAAACGTAGTTTAACATAACTCGAGAACCACTTGTCCGATTTTGATGAAACAAATTTAGAAAAATTAAGAATTACAATTTCTCTAATCTGTTTCTTTACCGTTTTCCTATATGTGCAACACTTTCGAAGTTAAAAATGAATGTATGAAGAAAAAAAATATTTTTTGCCCAACAAATTTGAATTTATAAAACATCCAAAACAGTAAAAAAAAGTTTCAAGTCCTATTACTTTCACGTGAAGTCGCATAACCTATGAAATAAATGAGACATAAATCATGAAAATCGATGAACGCGTTTCGCTTTTATTAACAATTAAGTGAAGGTATGCATTTCAAAATTTGCTCGAGATATGCACAAAATTCTTTGCAAAAACATTTATAACTTTTTTTATGATTCTTAGAATTCCAAAAAAAAAGTAATAAACAAAAGGTTATTTGATTTTTATGATTGCGCTAGCAAAGTAATAAGCGGTAATAAATGTGCGTGGACAATTGAAAGGAAAAAAGGAAAGTGCACTTTTTTAATTATTTGGGGTTTTCCGTTGGCTACCTGTATGATTTTTTTATAGAAATTCCACCCACATCTATTAGTGCTCATGTTTTGAAACGTTCCTGTCAGTAAAATATTGAAAAATACGTAGTATTTATAGGTGTTCATTTATCGATTTTCGTCATTCAACAAGTGCCGACGAACGCGAACAGTAAAAGTGATTTTTCTCCAGTTTTTTAAAAGTGAGCAAAAGAGAACAGAATATGGAACTGTGCAAGCCAGATATAAATAGCTTTTTTTACTGCTGTGGTCAATATGTCTCAACACATAAAAAAAGGGGAAATTTCAGTACTGATTTTGTTCAAACATACGAGATGTACTTCAACCAAAATGTTATAGTGAACGAAAATTGGGTACCAAATATAGTGTGTAAATTTTAATAAATCAAAATAAGCTTGATTTAATTGTTGCCAAGTTGGAATTAACACAGCATAAATCGGAAGATCTGGCTTCCATTTTGAAATCAAACAATTTGTTGGCACCCGGTGTGAAAGTCACAGCTTATCGAAGTCGTCAGGCAACACTCCAAAGTTTATTCCTTGTGAATGATGAAAAAACTTCTGCATATTGCCCGGATGTAGGAAAATTGATGGACGCAATGGAAATAAAATATGAAGCAGATGACTGGAGATTATTTATTGACAGTTCAAAACTCAGCTTGAAGGCGGTTTTACTGCATAAGACCAATAAAAAACCTTCAGTTCCAATCGCCTAAAGTACAGAAACGAAAGAAACATATGATGCACTGGAAAATATTTTAAAAATGGTTAACCACGCCAAACATATGAGGCGCATATGCTGCGATTTAAAAGTTGTAGCAATGCTTTGCGGTCTTCAAAGCGGCTATATAAAATATATGTGCTTTTTGTGCGATTGGGACATACGATTTTCCGGTGACCAATATGAATGCCACGGATGGAAACTCAGAGAGCACACCAGGTTACAAACGGCCAATATTATTCGTGAGCCTCTAGTGCCGAAGGAGAAGATATTGCTACCTCCACTGCATATTAAACTTGGAATTGTTAAGAATTTTATCAAAACTGTCGCCAAAAGAGATGAAGTTTTCTTGTGTTTGAAACTAGTTTACCCGAGACTCAGCGAAAGTAAAATTAAAGAAGGTAAGTTATAATATCACATTCATTTCCCATGATTTTCCATCTTAACAAATTAATTTTTTCCAATCAGGCGTACTAAATGGTCCAGATATACGAAATCTGATTAAAAGTGACGCATTCAACAATATTTTGATTGACGCTGAATTGAATGCATGGCAGGCAATCAAAGAAGTAATAGAAGGCTTGTTGGGAAAGCATCGTTCTAACAACTACGATGTTTCTGTCGCAAAGATGTTAAGAGCATTCTCGGAAATTGGTGTCCACATGTCCTTGAAAATCCATTATTTACATCATCATCTGGACTACTTCAGCAAACAATTGGCTACCGAAACTGATGAACAATGTGAACGCTATCATCAAGTTGCTACGCCATTTGAAATGAGGTAATACTGATTTTTTATTTTTTCAAACTCATTTTAATAAAACAAAAACTTACAGATATAGAGGCAAAAAGTCGCCGAGTGCAATAAATGCGGAAATTTGCTGGTGGAGTAAGCTTGTGTGGCAATACAAGGATGATCTTGATGATAAAGAATTTTCAAGAGATGCAGAAGGGCCAACAGTGGCGTCACACATTGACATTATGTGTGATTCAGAAACTGATGATAGCGATGAATGCGATGCCACTAGTCCCGAACAACCACCATCGAAAAAGTCTAGGCAATATTTATTAAAATAAATAAAAATAAATAATTAAAATAAAAATAAAAAATTATAAAAATGTTTACATCATTTTTTTAGTAGTTTATGGCCAGAAGTCTGGAGTTATTGGGGAAAATTTATAAAAAAGGCGATAAATGACACTTTTTTGAATAAAAACAAATATCAATATTCTTGTC
This sequence comes from Pollenia angustigena, assembly GCA_930367215.1. NCBI lineage: Eukaryota > Metazoa > Arthropoda > Insecta > Diptera > Polleniidae > Pollenia > Pollenia angustigena. The sequence continues at coordinate 124,231,710 of OV884058.1, forward strand.
AAAATGGGATACCTTCACTTAATTGTAAATAAAAGCAGAACGCGTTAATCGATTTCTATGATCTTTGTCGCATTTTGTTTATAGGTTATGTGACTTTACATGAAATTAATAACACTTGATCCTTTTTTCCGTTTTGGATTTTTTATGAATGTAAAAAAAATTTTAATTTTTAGGCAAAAAAATATTTTTTTTTTTCCACAAATTTATTTTTACCGGCAAAACTGTTGATTATAAAGAAAAACGTTATATGAACGGATTAAATTTGTTTCATCAAAATCGGACAAGTGGTTCTCGAGTTATGTCAAACTACGTTTTTGCCAAAATGTTACAACTAAGCGAAAAAACATCAAGATAAGGAAAAAATTTTAAATGTCATAAAAAAAACTGACACATACGAACGCCAAACCCTTTGAGGGTTTTACTATACTGACCTAGTACCATCATCCTGACTTGGAATTTCTCACCCCCCAGACAATAATCCCAAAAATGTTCCATAGTGTTATTGGTGTTTCGAATGAAAATATGTTTATTCTCCAAACTTGGAAGTACGACCCGAGTTCAATCCCTCGTTCAGTCAAGAATAAAAGCAACCAATAAGTTTTATTTAATTTCATGTTGTAATAAATAATATTATTTAACTTAAGATTTCACGAAATTTTACAATTGTACCCAATCTGCTAGACGAGGGTTAACAAATTTTTATGTGCTTAAAAAAAACCTGGATGCATGTGTGAAGATAATTTTTGGAAACAGTTACGGGGTGTTTTTTTCCGTTTTCAATTTACCAAGCCTTTTTTACAACAGCCCTTTGTCTTGTAGGCTTCAATTAAGCTTACATATATATTTTATTATTTCTATAACTATTTAAGCAACAAGTACTTGAATTTTTTAAGTGTCATTAAAAATATATTTGAAAGAAAAGAATCTGTGTTAAAGTGCACTAACATGAGAGTGTTATAGTAGCATTTTGTTGAAGCACAAAGTGAACAAAATAAATCAAGTTGTATGAATCTATTAGAGTATCCAATTATTTGACTGTTGGTTTTGTTTGATCAAGGAATTAATCGATTTGAAAATCAATTAATCAAATTAAATATGTTATTTTAACTGTATTCTGCAGAAAAAAATTAAGACTTTAATTCAGAAATGGATTTGAAATTCGATCGAAATCCATCACACCTTTTTAAAACGATTGTTTTGAAATCTATCGATGCTCATCACATACCAGAATTTATTATATTTTAGTCCCGGCAATTTATAAGAGGTGGCAGCTAGTTTTGATAAGTTTTTTAAATCAATTTATTTTTCTGGTAAAGAGAAGAATTCAAAGTATGAAGTATGAATATAAAAGTGTTTTTTATAAACTTTTAAGACAGGATCGTTTTTAAAATTTATTCGAATTCACTTGAGCTCGTAGGTATTCGATTTCCAGAACATGGATAAAAGCTTTTAATTTCCTTTATTTTAAAACTTACCTCGATAAATTTGGATAATTTGCCATTTTGTTTTTTAACTCCTATCTAAGGACGAAGTAAATGAATTCTTTAATGTCGAAATTTAGTCGCACAAAAACACGTTTCGCATCATCTGTCCCATTTATTAATGCTGAATTTCTCACATGGTAAAATTTTTCACAAGAAACGAGTGAATCGCAACAAAAACAATGTAATATGAAACAAAAAAACGTTTTCTCACACAAGTGTTTCTGTATCTTTCCTTTGCGAGAATTATCTGTTATGATCAGCCCGGCCCCCGATGTCGATCGACAACTTAAGCGAGCCTTGACAAGTCACTCATAACCGTTCTCTTAAGCGGCCCACTAACTGCCGACTAATCCGTCGACTGGGTTATGGCCCAATTAGTAGGTCTGCGCACACCTACAACAATGCAACAATAGAAAAGACAACACGAGCTTTGTCAGCTGTCAAGAAATATGTTTTTTGTATTTATCATGCATTTATTTTATTTAATGAAAAATTTTCAATCGAAATTTTGGTAAAATAAGTTTGTCCTAAAAAAAGTGCTTAAAACCAATTGGCCGATAAAGAAAATGAAAACGAAAGGATAATAGAAAGATTTTTTCTATATTTTTTTTAATAGAAACAATATAAATAAAATAAATTTTTACATTTTGCAAAATACTACCAGTATTTGCTGTTTGTGTTTTAAAATTTTAAAAAATAATATAAATAATAAATAAAAAACAAAAAGGCGGACAGAATGAAGAACATTTATCATCTCCCCCCCAGTGATGCAACAGCAGCACCAATGTATTTATCATTTGATACCGAAAGTGCCATGTCCAAATCATGTAACAAACAAAAATTAGTCTGGGATAACGAATAAAGACTGCTTACTTATTTCCTCCGCCATCATATGGCTGTGAAGAAAACAACGGAAATGCTTAACCCGGTATAGAAGAAGTGTCCCCTTGGTCAACATGTTCGTCTGTGGAAATAACTCTTCTGTTATTGAAACAAAAATGTTGATAATTATGTACCATATGCAGGCGGCGGTGGAAAGTAAGCAGTCTTTAATGTGCTGTTTAAATGATTATACCCAGATTAATTTTTGTTTATTGAATGGTTCATACCAAATAGAGTTTGTAACATGCTTTGGACATGGCACTTTCGGCATCAAATGATAAATACATTGGCGCTGCTGTATAAACTGGGAAGGAGACGATAAATGTTTTCCATTGTGTCCGCCTTTAAGTTTTTTATTTAGTACTTATATTTTTTTATTATTATAATTATTTAAAATTTTTGTTCAAAATTTTTGTCACAATTATTTAATTTTATTTCTATTTTCACAATAAGAAAAATAATGTTTTGAAATAAAAAATCATATTAAAATAGTAAACAATTTTCAAATAAACACAATAGCGTTAAAGAATATAAACAACTTTTGACATTTTGCTTATGTATTTTTATTAAAAACACAACTCTGCATAAAATCAGCAGGCGTTTCAAGCAGACCTACTAATTAAGCCATGGACTGGTTTTACGTTTCTCACGTTATTCCATGGCGAATTTATCCCAGGTACTTGTACAACAAGTACAACTCGTACAGTTCTGCTTCTGTGATACTTAGTTTTATACAATTTAATTATACTGTGATATTTTTTACTTTTATTTATATTTTTGCATTTGTTTTGTTTAATTAAATTTATGTTTTATGTTGTGTTTATGTAAAACAGAATGTGTGTTAAATATTCAAAATGCAGAACTATTGACGAAGGATTATATATCTAATAAAATATCCCTGATGATGTTGGGAATCTCTAACGAAACATCGGAAAAATAAATTATGAAATAATCTTTTATTTGCATAGAATACATGACCTTAATAAGCCCGATTTAGAATTTTCTAAACAAATCAATAACACAAGCAATTTGTTTTTGTAAAATCATTGTACAATGACAAAAACAGAAATAAAACAAAACAGAAACAAAGTTAATAAACAAAATTTTGACATTCAACAATGATAAAGCTAAAAGAAAGTTATCAGCAGGGCTTTTCGCCTTGCGCAATTCTTTTATTTATTGTCAAATGATTGCCACATCCGAATTTCACAATTAAAACGCTAGTTTTGAAATAAAAATCGACAAAACATATAAATTAAGCCATAAATATAGAACTCTGGCTACACACAAAGCAGAAGAGAAAAAAAAGGAGTAAACAAAACACAAACAAAGCAGTAAACAAAAAATATATAAAATAGAATTTTAGGCAAATATTTTAAAAGCTGATATAATTTTATAAGTGGTGGTGTTTTAAAAATATGTAATAATAAAAAAATATTTAGTGTTTGTGTGTAAAGAAAATTAATACCTGTCGACAACCACAACACAAGTGACTGATTTTGACATTTGTGGCCGAATAATAAAACTGCTTACTTGGTGGCCACACGATCAAGTTTTGCCATTCAATTCCTTTCAATTTGCAATACACTTTCAGTTTTTTACTAACACACATACACTTTTTAAATTGATCCCGCGATGGCTTTCAATTTCACCTTTCCATTTGTTTGGCAATTTTACTTTCAATTTAACAGCTAATTATCATGTTTTTCTTTAAAAATTGTTTTTTTGATGACATCAGGAAAGTAAATTGCTTACAAATTGAATGCAGCCTACATCACAGGTTTCAATTTATGTAAGTTTTAACAAGCAGTATATGTAAAATACTATCAAGAACAACTTGATCGTGTGGCCGCAGGATAAGTTTTAAACACATCCCAGACAGCAAGCTACCGACTTCAATAAGTCAAAAATAGAATACATGTGTGTATATGGCGATGATTATTTTCACGACGTCACGGCTACATGGCTGCAGGTTGTTGTCTTCGCTTATTTTGTCGTTGTAGTCAAATTAAACCAATTTCTATTTTTGTCCACTACAAAACAGAAAAAGTGTTGCTAATAAAAAAATATTAAAAGAATGAGTGCTTAACAAATTTTGTTATTTTATTTTTTGTTTAACAGAAAAGAATCGGCTTGAAACAAGAATATGAACTCGGCTTAACATCAAATTGATATTTATATAATTTTTAAGTATTCTAGAAAAAAGTTCTATAGGAACATGTTTTTCGCGCCAACGCTACTACACCATTTTTCATTGAAAATGAGAAAATTCCAAATGAAAATAAGAATTTCAATTTGAAATTGAGAAAATTCCAAATGAAATTGAGAAAATTCCAATTGAAATTGAGAATATCAGTTTGAAATTGAGAAAATTCCAAATGAAATTGAGAATTTCAATTTGAAATTGAGAAAATTCCAAATGAAATTGGGAAGTTTAAATTTGAAATTGAAAAAATTCCAAATGAAATTGAGAAATTTGAATTTTTCTTTGATAAAATTGAATTATCTATATAATTTTTATTATATTCATTCAACAAACATGCATAACTAACAAGGATCGAAAAAAATTAAACTTAATAAAAATCGCAGTATTATTGACCAACAGGCATCCAGATCCTCGTATTGGTATGTGACAATGCTCAATGCCACAGTCGGCTACAAATTATTTTTGACAACTCTCCAGCTACACTCCTGCGATTGAGCTTCTATTCACCGATGCTTAACGCCATTGAAATTATTTGGTCAAAAATAAACAGTACGGTAAAAGCAACGATGAATGTACCGAACGTAATTCCCACCCATGTAGGAGAACAGAGGCTTGTCTTTTTAGAACAGATGATTAATGCTTCTAAGACATGTATAACTACTGGAGATTGCAGTAGAGCCATTCCCAATTTCATTTGGAATTTTCTCAATTTCAAATTGAAATTCTCAATTTCATTTGGAATTTTCTCAATATCAAATTGAATTTCTCATTTTCAATTGGAATTTTCTCAATATCAAATTGAAATTCTCAATTTCATTTGGAATTTTCTCAATTTCATCTTGAATTTTCTCATTTTAAATGAAAAATGGTGTAGTTAAGGAGTTATAGGTCGTAAAAGTTGCAAAATACTTTATCCATATCTCTTGAGGAAAAAAATTATCTATAAAATATGGGAATCATTGGAAAATGCTTCAAAATGTGTTTACATGGCGTTTAAAGTATACCGATTTACCAATTCAGAGGTAATATTATATATTCATACTCCGTGGCTCACATTTTTTTTTTATAAAATTGGCGATATTTATTTAATAGTAAACTGTTGCACACTTAATTAATTCATTATGTATATATTACAATAATTAAATATGCAACAATCACCTAAATTATTACCATATACATTATAATCCCGATAATTCGTAATTGCAAGGGACCAGCCATTTCATACGAATTATAGGGGTTTTCGATTTAGCGGGGTTTCGATTTAACGGGGTTAAAATAAATACGAATAAACGGGGCTTTTCAAATTATTTACTCAATCGACAAAAAAAAACATAAAAAACAATTGTTAAAAATAAAATATATAAAAATTATACATAAAAATTATTCATGTAACAAACTGACCTTAAGAAAATTAACCCACACACAAAATAATTCTTTCCATGTTTCTGTTGTTTTTATTACGAATTATAAGTGGTAGTTAGCAAACACTTACGATTTATAGGAGGTTAAGAAGATTTTATTTGAAAAAAAAATTACGAATTAGCGAGGGGACCAAAATGTATGGACATTTTACGAATTAACGAGATTTTTTCAAGGGAAAGACAGTTTATTACGAATTATCGGGAATAACGATTTATCGGGGTACGAATTATCGGGATTTGACTGTACATATATATTTTTACTTAAACTTATAAATAAATTGAGAAATTTTCCAAAATAAATTTTTTTAAAGATTAATAATTAAAAAAATCTATATGATGGAGTTACTAAAAATATGGCCTATAAAATCTTGTAAGTATTCTTTCGTAAACATATTCTGCCGTATTCATAAAAAATTAATATATATTTGAATTGTATTTTAAGAAAAAATTTTATGAAAATTTTGACTTAAGACACATTTCAAACTTATTTTATTTTTTATGAATACGGCAGATCATGTTTTAATAAATATATTAAAAAAAATTTAAGTTTTGTAGAAAAATCTTTTAAAAAATATTTATTTTTGAAATTCGCTCTTAACGGGCTAATAAATAAGAATTTTTAATACATCATGTGAAAGATATTTCGAAGTAGTTTATACTAATACCAATACTGCTTTGATCTAGTTTTTACCTAAAAAGTTATTGATTACGGTACGTTCGTAAATGCAGTTATTGGGTATCACTTGCGCAGGAGTAAAGTTTGATGTTCGAAAAAACATCACTTTTAAGAAACTTGGCATGACTTTTATGTGTCAAAAGTTTATTTTATGCTCGGCAGCAAATTTTGGCAATTACTGCTGCAGTTAATTTTCTAAAGCAATTACTTTTAACATAAAAGAACTCGTTTTATTTTCCTTTTGTGATGCTTTTTCTTAACATTCATAAGAAAGCTGTAACTTGTTGGTTCAATATTTTTAATAAAATTTCGGCTGTAGGATAAATCGCCCAAAGAAAAATGGCCCAAAAAAATAAATGAAAAATCGCCCAAATGAAGAATCGCCCAAAAGAACGTGAAAAATTACCCAAAAAGTTAAATATGATATTTTGCCCAAAAGAAACGAAAAAGGGCCCAAAATAAAAATTAAAATGACCCAAAAAAAAGCGAATTTTTTTCCCCAAAAAAAAAATTTTTAAATTGCCCAATTTGCAAAACAGTGTTTATTATTCATATAAATTTAGTTACATACAAATGTAAGTTTTATGTAAAAAATTGCATTGTATCTTCAACAGCTGTGCGGCAGTATGGACAGTAAAACTTATTTGAGCCCTCCGCCAAACTTTGTGCACTATTCAATAGTTAAATATTAATTAATCACTGCATATCTCCCTTATACAAATAGTATGCCCGAAAAAATGGGCTATTTTTCATATAATATTTTTAGGTGATTTGTCATAATGAAAAATCACCAAATTTAAAAAACGAAAAATCACCCAATAGTAACGAAAAATAGCCCAAAAATTTTGGGTCACTTTTCATATGAATTCAGGCCCAATTTACATGGAACTTTTTTGGGCGATTTTTCATTTATTTTTTTGGGCCATTTTTCTTTGGGCGATTTTTCCTACAGCCTTAAATTTCACATCATTATTGTTGATAACATTTTTATTATTATTTTATGTTTGCTTATTAAACTTTTGAAATTCAAACTATGCACATCTGTTGTGCAGTAAAAAGTATCAGCATCACAACTGCAACTGGTAATTACGCATAAGCAACAACACTTGGATCAGTGCAGCATTAATGAATAGATTTCATGCGTTAACGTGCGTACTAGGCTTTTGCACTAAGTACATTTAAATTCAAAAACATTTGCTTTTTTAAAAATTCTCAGAGTAAAGCTAAGTACAAAAGGGAATCAAAGCAAATAAATTCAAAACAAAAAAAAACAAATAAAAGAAATTATTCTCTTTATACGCTCAGAGTTCTTGTATTTACTCATTCTTACTCACTATAAATAAATTACAGTAAACATTTTTTTTGCTAATGTTCTGTAAGTACTTTGCAAGATTCTTATTTTACAATGTGGGTATTTTAAGCATTAAATGCAAGCAATGGTTATTGCTTTTTAATTTGTCTTATTTGCAGATTATTACTAATTATTAAAATAAAAACTATTACTTTGTGTTACCGTTATTTATATTTTGTCTCTTTTGGTAATTTTTATAGTTTTAATACAGTATAAAATAAAAATAAAAATAAAAATTTTTCTAGTTTTGATTTAAGTCTTTGTCTTCTCCTGTAAAATTTTTCCAACGCAACTTATGGCTTTTGTAAATTTAAATGACGATATGTAGGTAAATATTTTTACGGAAATTCTCTTGGTTTTTATTTTTAGCATTAATTTAGCAGTTAATTTTATGGAATATACATATGTATGTACATACGTATCTAGGTATACCTATATAACTATTGCTATGTTGATAATTTGATCATAACATCAAATTAAACAAAAGCGAAATTTCATACAAACAAAATAAAACTTACAAAAATACTCAAGTATTTTAGTAAATGGTTTAAGAACTTCTTGTCTTAAGTCCAAACATGTGCATGTTCTTGTTTTTATTTTGCTTACTTCTTACCATGCTTAAGACTTGCTTTATTTATTTTTTTCAAAAACAATAAACACAATGTTTGTTTCTTATAAAAGAGAACAGCAATTGTCTCTCTAAAGAGAAGGTACAATAAAACAAATACACGAAAAAAAGGGAATGTGTTTAAGTATTTGTTTTTTGTACTTTTGCAACAGCCTAGTGCGTACCCAAAGTGTTCTGAAACTTTTAAAACGAGCGTGGTATCGTTGACGGTATTTTTTTTTTTTTTTTTTTTTTTTTTGTTTTCAATGCAGTTTATATGTATTTTTTTATTTAATCTGCCGTTAAAATTATATTGTTTATTACTTCAAAAAACAACAAAATTATAATATGTAATATGTTTTATAAAAAATTCAATTGTTTTTACGTTATAAAATGTAATATAAATAAGTATTTTTATATATATAATCTTAAATAAAGTTTGTATAAAAAAGCCTGCAATTATGCATGTTTTTCATTTTATGAAATTAAAAAAAGTGGTAGTGGCACCACTGAAATATAAGCACAATGTAAAAAAACAGCTGTTTATATTTTTTCATTTATAGCTGCCGTCTTCAACATAATTCAGTAGCTGACTACACGACTGTAATTGCACAGCAGCATTTGTAGTCGTGTGTCCGTTATCTTGCTGTGGTGAATGTGTTTAAAGCATCGATCAACTTGTCGTTCGGAAAATTCTTAGTGGGCCGCAAATCAGCTGTTTATCGTTGAAAATGCAAGCGAACGATAGCTTTCAACATCGGGGGGCTGTTAAATAATTTTCCAGCAATTATTGGAAGTGTTTCTGTAACAAAATTTTGTGAAAAGTTTCTCACAAGAACTGTCAAAATAAGTGACATATTAATATAAATAAAAAACAAAAAGAATTGAAATGATGAATGAGTAATTTAAATGATGAAAAAAAAAATAATATGTATTTTGTTATTTTTTTAGCCTTTCCTTGCTTGGTTTTATTTAGCGCTGCCAGATTAATTTCCGAAAAAATCTGCAATTTCCTTAAAAAAAACGATATTTTTTTGTTTTATAAAACCGACAATTTAAAACATAGTTAAAGTTTATGGGCATTTTATATACAGAATCTAATAAATTGTCTATTGTCCGACCTAAATTTTTTTAAATTTATATTTGTTTTATTAAGCTTGAGGTCTATTTTTATGAGATTATTTATTTTCTTTAATCCGATAACAATTTAACATTGTTATTTTATATCGTATTGAACCAAAAATAAAATAAATATTTTTATAAAAACAAAAACAAGTCAGGCTTATTATATCGGGTTTTTCAACAAGAACTTCGTTTTCTAAAACAAAAATAAGATGAAGATGATTCACATTTTTATTTTAAAACGAAGAGAAAAGTTCGGCATTAATGAATGAAATTTCCATTCACGAAGCGACAATGAGATCTATAAATAAAGGAAAACAGAACTAGGAACGGTTTACCAGCTGAAACTTAATCGAACCTGGGTACAACCTTATACGTTCGGGACATTGCAGTTAAAACCAATGCTATTACAAATAAAGCTTTCAGGGCTTGTGAAAAACTTTGATCAGCTACCATCTATAAAAAGAAGCATGGTTTCGACAAGTCATGGTTGGTTTAACAAATTTTAGCAAGCACATTTCATACATAATCTATAATAAAAAGGTGAAGAAGATTGATTAAAAATGCTGCTAAAGAAAATTCGGAATAATTTTCTAAAATTATTGCTGTCAATTCATACACTACTGATGAAGCCTTTAATGCAGACGAATCTTAAATTTATTGTAAAATAAATGAATTTTCTAAACAAAATTTAAAATTTATTCGTATTTGGATCTTTTTTATTTTTTTTTTTTTATTAACACGATTTCTTATACGAAAATTTCTCATTTCGATTTACACGATTTTTTCAAGAACGCCTCTATCGCGTTAATCGTGTAAATAGTTTTCTCTGCCACATTATAAATTTGCTAAGCAATTTAAACCTTTTTGTTTTATTTTTTAAAACTAATTTGAAAAAAACCTCCAAAGCTCCAAATAATTCGCATTTATAAAATAAACTCTACAAAGAGTTAAGCAATTTAGGGCTTTGCAACTTTTGTTTTGCATTCACCAAAATAGACTATTTGAAATTGCAGGTGACCACAGTGGGAGAAAAGTTAAAATTGTTTGGTGTAAGCGAGTTTGTGGCTAAAACTTTTAAGCTACTTTAATTTACTGAAACAAAACGAAACAATGCAAAAATTGATCTCTAAATAAAACCAAAACAAAACTTTTTTCACATATTTAAAGTTGATTGTGTTTTTGATATTTCAGATTCGGTTTACCGCACACAAAATAACTTTTGCGATTGTGATTTCTGTTTCAAGTAAAACGGCACTTTTTTTAGATTGTTTTGAACAAATAAAAGAAAAAGTAACAAAAATATTTATATTTAGTTTTTTTTTTAATATTTAAAAATGCTTTTGTTGGCTGCAAGTTGTTGCTAAATTTTTTTTTGTTCTTTGAGCAAAAAAAGTTTCGAACAACTCTGATTTATTTGCAGATAAAATTATAACGACCATTTGGACTTTTTGGTACGCTAACATGGCATATTGTCATATATGATTGGATGATGTTCTCTGATCTGACAGTTTGCAATAATAATAAGGAAGTATTTTCACATTACAAACGAATTAGTGCTTTGATCCACCAAGTCCCTATGGGCAGAGAATTTTGTAATGTGAGCTTAAAACTACACTTACATTTGAATACGGTTTTTGTTTAAATGCTTTCAGATTTAAAAATTATATATTGTCAATATTTTGTGATTGCCATCACTTTAAATTAATTATTTTTGGAAATCCTAGATTTTGATGCAATGAATTTAATGAAATCATGCGTTTTCAATCAATTCCTCTGAAATCACAACTTAAGTGAAAGTCCAACGAAATAATGTGCACTTGGAATCTAGCGGTTGTTAACAAAAACTGGCTTTGTTAACAATTCCAAAGAATCATAGTCAGCTTTATTATAACGTGTTCTTAAATTAAGTCTTAACTTTTAACTGTTCGCTTGCGAAACTTAAATGTCTTCTTTTTATACCCTCCACCACAATAAGTTGTGAAGAGGGTGTACTAAGTTTGTTATTCCGTGTGAAACTTTTTTTATTATTCATCTCAGACCCCATAAAGTATATATATTCTGGGTCCATGAGTAATTCTAAGTCTATTTAGCCATGTCCGTCTGTCTATCCGTCTGTTGAAAACACACTCACTTTCGAAAAAGTCAAAAGAAATAAACAAACTGGGTGTCAAATTGCTTGTAGTTATCCTAAGTAGTTTGGGATTGAATTCCATCAAAATTGGCTCAGTAGGATCAGAGCTATGAATCAAAATGTGGAACCACCACCTTAAAAAAATTTGATATAAATGGTGGAACAATGCACCGAATGATTTAGCAAAAATTCGTTTTATTTGACTGAAGATTTGAAGATCGGTGTATAATTTACCCTAGGCCCCATATTAACCTTACTTCCAGAAAAGAGATAAGTACGCCTAAAACCGTAAAAAATAATTCTATCATAGCAAAATTTTGTACATTAAATTTTTATAGGACTAGAAATATGACTACGAAATTTCGTGAAGATCGGTCTATAATTCACCCTAGACCCCATATAAACCCTACTCCCGGAAAACAGTTTAGTACGCCTAAGACCATAATTAATAATGCTATTACAACAAATTTTGGCTCGTCACAGTTTCATAGGACTACAAATGACACTGTGTAAGTTCGTGAAGATCGGTCCATAATTTACCTTAGATCGCATTTTAGCAGCCACTGCCAACGCTTAAACTAATTGCACCGCTGTATTGAAATTTATGTTTTTTAATACCAGAAATCACTCTGCAGATTTCGGGATGATTGGTTCATAGCTAACCATGGCTCCAATATAAATTCCCCTCCTGAAAATCATTTAAGTTCGGCTTAAACTGCTACGAATCATGATATTTTACTTAAGCTATTTAAAATTGCTAAAAAAAAAGCATTTAACTTTTAATGCAAATGTCTGTTTTTATAAAGATAATAATAATAAAAAGACATCATACAGATATTACTCCCAAAACATTCGAACTGTCGGTGGAGGGTATCAAAGATTCGACACAGCCGAGTATAGCACTCTTACTTGTCTGAATATATTTTCATTGTTTGTATTTGAGACAAAAATTCAATCTTAAAATTCTGAAATGATTGATAACGTTTACAAGTATTTAATAAGTAAAGATGTTTTGGTCAATGTTATTGAAGAAGAAACGTTTGTTGCTGTATTACAGCAAATTTGTAATGAAAAAAGTTTTTTTGTTTTTCTTATTGCCAGGTATTTGTATTTTTTACAACTTTATCAAAAGTCAATTTCGTTTTAGGCGAAATAACTTTTTTGGAACACAGAAAAGAAATTAAAAGTTAAAAATATTTTAAAACCAGACGAAAAATTTACAATATTAAAATTAATTTGGTTAAATGCTACAGGGAAAAGTAATTTAAAATTGTAACATTCGGTTAAATTTCAATAACTTGAAAAAGTTTTATATGTTGCCAAAAAAAAAAAAAAAAGAAAAAAAAAACTTAAATGTAAACTTAACAAATTTGTTAAGGTAAGTTAGTTGTTCTTTAGGTACATTAATATAAAAAAAGTTTGTTAAAACATGTCAAATAGGGAGTTGAATTAAAAAGTTAGGACAGCAATCAAGAAACAAGAATTGTATTCGATTTTTGAAACGTAGAATTTCATAAATTTTGCTAAATAATTTTAGGGACCTACAATGTTTAAAAAATAAAAGAACATCTTCAATTTGCATTAACTTCAAATGCAATAATGAATTTGCTGAGTTTAGAGAAATCCGATTTCAATTCGTTTGCTTAAAAAAATTTATTATTCTTAATGTCTCTTCAACTTCGTTATTTAAAAAAATAAATTAAAAAGCGCCTACAGCCCAACAAAATATTAAAAAAAGCGTCCAAAATTCTCTTCTTTTAAAAAGGCTATTCGCTGATCATAGAAAGGTAATGAAACAAATAAAGCGTCATAATTTGATGAAGTTTGGTACATATTTAAAGAATTCGGCCGTTATCGTAAGGGAATGGTTGTTTTATAACACAAAAAAAGTTTTGCCTCATCTTGCCCAGAGCCCGGATTTAAATCCGATTGAGAATTTGTGGGCTCATATGAAAACAAAATTAAGAGATTACTATATCCGGAAAATATTCCTTAAAATAAGCTCTCAAAGATATCTGGAGTTCTATTCCCTAAGAAGTTACAAAAAATCAAGTCCATTCGATGCCAAGAAGACTGCTGTCTGTTAAATAAGATAAAGGACACCGTACAAAATACTAAAAACCTAAATATTTTAATCTTTTTAAAAGTTACGTTGAGTTTTTTGTGCTGTACAACTTTTTTTTTTTTTGTTTATGAGTTTTAGCATATTTATGTTATTGCTGTTTTTTTTTTAACGTTAAAATATACAAAATGAAAAAGAAGTTTTATTTGAATTAAAATATAGATCTTAAAATTTAATTAATGTGAAATAAAAGTTATAATATGGTTTTACTTTAATCTCTGTGTTTTCTTTTATTATATCGGGCTGCCAGTAAAACAATTACAACCAATAAAAAAAGCACACAATTTAATAGACTAGTAAATAGTAGGCTACTGGCGACTCCTATAAAGTATAAAGTTTTCGTTTTTAAAATTATGATACTGATTTTGTAAGAAATGTTTTTTATTTTCAAGTAAATATTCTGATATGCAATGAAAATCGATTGATTTCGAAACAATCGGTTTATAAAAGGTGTAATGAATTTCGATCGATTTAAAAATCCATTTCTAAACTATTGTCTTGATATTTTGTTCAGAATACAGTTCACCTTTCATATATAATGCACAAATTATAAGCATATAGACGGGAAATAAGAGAAAGTTGTATTCGAAACAAATTTTTTAAGACGCTGAAAACGATTTTATCGATTTGAAATCGTTTCGTTTTCTAAAACGAAACAGCTGCATTGGATATCGATCGAAATTTCCATTGAATATGTATGAAATTTCGATCAATATCGAATGCCGTATTTTGGTCCCTGATTGTAAGTTTTAAAGCATAGCTGGGGAATTTCGAAATCGATTAGAATTAGAAATCATTACGATTAGAGAAATAAAATAATCTAATCATTTTTTTTTTGATTTTGATAAAAATTTCAGATTACTAATTGATTTGACTAGAAATAATCAAAAATCTAATCACAATTAGTGACGATTAGCATTTCCAATCAAATCTAATCAAAACTAATCCAAAAAATAATTGATTAGATTTCTTGATTATTTTTGATTAGATTTGATTAGAAATGATAATCGTCACTAATTGTGATTAGATAAATTTTTACTTACCAATAATTTTGAACACTTTAATTTGAATAAAACTAAAATTACAATCTTACAAAACAAAGATTTTACTTTCAATGTTAAGTAAACAACAAAAATTATACTGGTACTTCCACAAAACACGTTGAAAATTAACATTAATAATAACACAACAACAAAGTGAACCAGCTGTGTCAAGTGTTTAGTTTAGTATGCAACTTTATGCAATATTCAAAAACTGTTACATTATGTAAACATAGCAACAAATGTGATAAATAAATATTTTCTTTTCACAAAAATAGTTAAAAATAGTTGATCTAATCAAATCTTATCAAAAATAATCAAAAAATCTAATCAATTATTTTTTGGATTAATTTTGATTAGATTTGATTATAAATGCTAATCGTCACTAATTGTGATTAGATTTTTGATTATTTCTAATCTAATCAATTAGTAATCGTCTAAAATGGCTAACTAATCATAATTAGTCAATTTTTCAGCACAATGAAAATTTCTAATCCAATTGCTAATCATTAGGATTTCTAATCATTATTCCCAAGCTATGTTTTAAAGACTATCGATTGTTATCGATGACGTTTAAAAAACTATCGTGTACTATCGCTAGTGAAGACTATTGATAGTTTCAAGCCACTAGTATTTATGTGTATATAATTTTGTGGCGTTAACTTGTATAATAGCTACCACGTTATTGCAAAAATTTTATACTGGATTTAAAGTAGGTGCCATAAAACCCCCTCTTCAAACACGCTTTACTAAAGGTTTGAGTTCGAGCCGAATCCGGATATATACTCGTAACTTCTCTTTCACATCATGCTCGTTAAGAGTTTGAAAAACTTTGTTTTTCGCCATAATCCAGACATTTTAAATTATTATTTATTTATAAAGCCTGATATGTATTTCGTTTGAAAGTTCTACAAATTACATTAAAAAGAAATATTTAACCTTTGTACAATCTTGTCCCTTCTCTGAGACGGCACATCAGTTTTTATAAATAAAGATTAATTCGCGCAGTTATGACGTCTAGATTACGGCGAAAAGCAGGAAAAACTTTAATTGAAGAAAAACAGGAAAAACTTTAAATAAATTCTGAGTACAGTTTCAGCGCAACTCACACCTTTAGAAAAGTACACGTTTTGAATTTTGCAGGTTTTTAATGTAAGATACGCCTCTTCTAAATTATAGTAACGATAAATTTTTATTATTTGTATATCTTATATTTAAAAGATAATTTGCTTTTATTTCAGACTTGATGAAGTTTATGATAAATTAAACTTTACCGTGCAACTTTTGGGAAGTCATCGAGTGCAAACTCTTTCTCATGTGGAATTTCTCATAATACTTATCGGAACCAACAAAACACTGTGGGCCAAAAATAGTAAAAAAAATATAAAAACTAAAATTTTTTGACATTAGAGCAATTTTAAGGTACTATGTGCAGCTTTTTTGCGTTAGTTTGTTTCACACTTTTTTCTCCTAGCCTTTAGTTGCTGAAGTCAGAAAAACAAAATTTCAATGGGTTTCCGAGAAAAATTGCATGTTCTTCGAAAAATCCATTTTTCGCTAAAATCTTCATGAGGCCATAAAATCCGAACAGTGTTATGAAATTCCACACGATAAGGAGTTGGCATTTGATGTGTTCCATATTCCAGGCATATTTAGTTGTGGAATCGCAAAGTGCCCAAATTTTTATGCCATATCTGGCGGGCTTTGAGGGAATATATTGCCTAAAACTGCACCGACCTCGAAATGGAACCAATTGTTCATCCACAGTAACATTTTCATGTGGATTGTAAAAAACTTTGAGCTGATTACTCCACTTGTCCCAAACGTTTCTTATCGGTGCTAGTTTGTCACGAAGTCTTCTTTCTTCTCTATCTTCAGAGCTGTCAAACCGTAGGCACTTTGATATACTCGCAAATCGCTTGAGACTCATTGTTGCTCGAAAAATAGGTCTTCCGTTTTTTTCATTCCACAAGCTAGTGAGATTTTCTCCATGAGATTTATGAACTCCTGCCATTATTTGTAATCCAATATATGCATCAAGCTCAATCATATCAATAGTTTGCCAATTATTTCCATATAATTCTACACCCTTTTGATTTGTCATTTGAATCACAATATTTTTTATATTTGGTGATGTAAACAAATCAAACGAAGACTTTATATCTGTAACCATAGATGTTGCTCTTTTGGTAGGTCCAGGCTTATTCAATAAAATTTGATTTTTTGGTAACCTGCCTGTTTGAAGTGGTGGCTGTTGTTTCCAAACTACACTTTTGTTCTTAGATAAATATGTAACTGAAGTGCTGTGATCTATTTCTACTGCATCTTCCACTACCACGCTTTCAACGCTATTATTTGATGATGAATAGGATTCGTCTTCTGCATCGCTGTCGGGTGAAAGAATTTCGTCTTCATCAGTATCATCAAAAATGTCATCATCTTCGTCATTCATTATTTGTTGCAACTGAAGATCACTAAGAGTCTGAAGCAATTTCATTATGGAACAATCATATATTTGAAATTTTATTTTACAATACTTACTTTTCTTCTTTCTGCCATTATGTAAAAATACTGAATTATGATGAATTACAAAAAAAAAAAAATAGATTTATGCACGCTGATCACCAAAAAATAAACTGAGCTCATTGAAAGAAAATATTCTAATGAAACAAAAGTTATAGCAACATCATAGCGAAATATTGTTTTTTCATATACAAAACGGGGAATCACCGAATTGCAATTTGAATGAACTCTTTTGTTTACAAAGTTCAACTTTCAATGCGTTACCATATTATCATAAAACAAATTTCAAGAGATACCTTTGCGGGATTCTCAAAATCCCACCCACTGTTTGAGAATAATAACATTTTGAATGAAAAATATTCAATAAAAGCGATTTTATTGATTATTTGACTGAACAAATTATTGATCGATGATTCTGAATGAAGATGAACTCCATTTAATTATATTCAAAAGGGAAAAAAACGGTAAAGTGGAATTAAACTTGCAATATCGCTTGTTGGGTCATATTGACCCAAAGGATATTGAATGTGTGTAAATTGTGTTTTTAAACGTGGAGGGGGGAGGAAAAATTTAAATTTTATTATTTTCTTTTAAAAGCATAGCTTTCGTCCCTATTATGGATAAATAAAAGTTTCACGTTGATATCTGCAATTTAAAGGGAAAAATTTTGCGTTTGAAAACCAAAATTGGGTCAAATTGACCCAAGGAGTGCAGAAGGGTTAATCAAGTTAACAATAATCTTAAAAACCGTAAATATGCGAGTATAAGTTTTTCCTTGTGCGACCAATGGATATAATAATATATATATTTATATATATATACTAGCTGGCCCGGCAAACTTTGTTTTGCAATATAATTTTTTTTTCATTCAGATTTTACAGTGTTTGCATGCCAAATTTTAAGAATACTGTCTGATTAGTTAAGAAGATAATACAAATTATAGGCTTTAGTTCTTTCCAGATGTAACACTATTTGCCCGCAAAATTTCAAGAAAATCAGTTAATTGAAGCACAGCCGCGAAAAACGTTGTAAACGCCACATTTTGCAAAAACTGTTTTTTTGCAGATAAACGTTGACTTTACTCTCTTACACAGTTTAAACATCAAATCAACCAAAACTATGCACCTTAACGCCTTCAAAATGGCGTACAAAGTGTCAGCCAGTGGAAGAACATTGCAAGTTACTAACATAATGATGAAACCGAAATGGTTTTGCAGTGCGGAATAATGTTTTAAAAGCCTTTTGCATTAAAGTTTTTAATATCACTATTTTAAATAATAGAAAAAAAAAATTTTTAAAACAAATAATGCTGCTTGTCAAAAAACGTTTTTTTGCTCTCCTGAAAAATTATTATTTTGTAACCTAAAACGTTATTCGCGGCTGTGCTTCAATTAGTTAAGAAGATATAGGGAGGGGGAGCTTTTACTCCTCTTGCCCTTTTTCATGCCCTTTCTCTTTCAGATGTTACAGTGTCTGCATGCCAAATTTTAAGAAAACCGGTTGATTAGCTAAGGAAGGGAGCTTTTACCCCTCCAGCTTCACGCCCTTAATAATAAAAACTATATAACTATATTTCCAGCTGTAACACTATTTGCCTGCGAAATTTCAGGAAGATATTAGGAGGGCGAGCTTCCTCCACCCTTCTTGCCCTATTTCACATCCTATTTCCTTTCAGATGTTACAGTGTCTGCGTGACAAATTTTAAGAAAACCCGCTCATTAGTTTAAAGATATAGGGAAGAGGAGCTTTTACCTCTATTGCCCTATCTGACGCCCTATTCCCTAGTTCCTTTCAGATGTTACAGTGTCTGCATGCCAAATTTTAAGAAACCCGGTTGATTAGTTTAAAAGATTGGGGAGGGGAGCTTTTACCTTATTGCTCCATTTCACGCCCTGAATAATAAAAATTTTAGGCTATAGTTCTTTCCAGATGTTACACTATTCTACTGAAAAATTTCAAGAAAATCGGTGGATTTGTTAAGCAGATATAGGGAGGGGGAGCGTTTACCCCTCTTGCCCTAATTCACGCCGTATTCCCAATTTTCTTTCAGATGTTATAGTGCCTGCATGCAAATTTTAAGAAAACAGGTTGATTATCTATGAAGATATAGGGAGGGGGAGCTTATGCCCTATTTTGCCCCTCTAGCGATATAAAATATACTCTACGACCTTTTCTCATACCTAACAAAAACACATACAATTTCATAAAAATCAGTCAAGCCATTTCGAAGGAGTTTAAAATGGAGGGCATTTTGTTGATATTTGTATGGGAATATATAGGAAAATCTAAATGCCATATCGCCGGATCCACTGGGCTGATTTCATGCAAACTTTACATAAACCATCTACAGACTATCCCCAACGAACCCCAATATTTTTGTTGAAATCGGTCTAACCGTTTTCGCAGTTAGTGGTGACATCAAAGTGTACACTTCTTTTTATATATATATATATATATATTTAGGCGCTTTAAAATTTTTTTATGAATTTTGGCATCGAGTTGTTAGTGAACATTTTAAATGTTTTAAATTGCAGCATTTTTTGCATAAATTAGTCAAAAGAGCATTTTTTTTTAATAGTATTTATTACACTTATTGAGTGCCACAAATGGCAAAATTGTTCCGTAAATCCAATCACTGGAAAAGGGCATTTAAGATTTGGCATAGTCTCTCAATTGCTAGGGTTCAAGTTCAATATTGGTGAAATAAACGAAATGACAAATAAATATGTTTCTTTTAATTTAACTAATGATAAAAAATTGGCATATTTGTATCTTGAGTTTAACTAAATAAAGAGAAATTGTGCTTTTAATAATTTTAAATCAATTTTCTGTAACCTTTTAAATTTCCTTTTAGTACATAAAATATGGGCAACTGAAAAAGTTGAAAATTTATATTTTTTGCTCAATGCGGTTTATTCAAAAAAAAAAAACAGAAATCTAAAATATGCACATACTAAAAGAACGTTCACATTGTTAGATCAATTTAACACTTACTTAGTACAATTTGTCATAGAACTAAGTTCCTATTGCAAAAATTTTTTCTAACAACTCCAACCTCAAAACACGAATTACATCCATATGTCAACTTTGACCAATGTTGTTATTAGGAAAAAACTGAATTTTAAATATTTGAAAGTTGACCAGAATATAACCACAACGTACTTGGTTTTGAAAAAAATTCTATAGAACTATTGCAATTCATGCTTAAGTTGTTCCGGAAATGTAAATTTTAATACGAGCACATGTTCATTTTTGCATATTTTATGCAGACTAAATAAAAACATGTGGCAAATATCGTTGTGTATTTTAAGTGGCATTGGAAAAATGTTTGCAAAATTTAATTAAAGAGAGAAAAAATATATTCTGGTTTTCTTTTTTATTTGAAGGCAAAATGTAAATAAAAATGGTGTCCTTGTATATGTTCCGCTACAAATCCTACACATACATAGTACATAGTTTAAGTAAAAATATTTTTGTGGTTTAAGATAAAAGCAATGTTCAAAAAAAAATAATGAAGTAAAGGGTTTTTCCTAAAGCGCTTTTTATTTAAAAAAAAAAAAAAACAAAGTAGTTTCGAGATATCATTTTTTAAAAGTTTAAAAAACCTATCGATATCATTTTGTATAAAGGTCCCTGGTGACTATTAAATAAATCGATCAATCAGTTCATAAGTGTTAGTGAAGTTTATTTCAGGCTTATTCTGGGACGTACAAAACAACACGTCTATAAACATTTGTGTTTTCTTTTTTAAAAATCAAAAACCTTAAAAAACAATATATACTTATTTTTTTTTACTCCGTACTCTTCTCATAACAACAAACACAAAGCCGATATAATTTTTTGTTAATCACAACAGGAGATGGACTATCAAATAATCCACCATCAAATTGAAAAATCAAATCATTTTGATTTTCATCCAGCATTGCCGACAACATGTATGTGTAACCGAAAATGAACGACTGCACGCACACAGCTGTGTGATTGATATTTGATAGTCTCTAGGGCGTGATACATATTGAAACAGCTCTGGCTCTTAAATCAGGCTAAATTTAAAAGGTGGCATGGGCTATGTTGGCCTAGAGGGCCCCACAGTGGCTTATCTAATGGAGTGAAATTATAAGTATTTATCGACCTTCTTTTTTTGATTACTCTAAATAGTTTTTATAGTTTTCTATATACAGGCTTTCAAGGTCATTAATTTAATGTAAATAAAAGATTATTTATTTCATTATCAATAAAATCCAACGTTTCGTTGGTATTCTTTCAAACTTCTTCAGGGATTGAGTTTTATTAAAATCTGGCAACATTGTAAAAATACAAAGTAAAAAAGTATTCAATAATAACAATAATTATAATCTTAATTTTATCTTAAGTTGTCATCACCTCCACTTCAGATCAACATTCCCTGAAATCGCTTGTGTAGAATGTTTAATTTGGCATGCGATGTATGGTGCGTTTCGCCATCCTGTTGAAAGGATTTGCTGTTGTTGTTCATATCATTTAATTCAAGCCGAAGGATGTTGGTAATCATCGCACTCTCGCCGTTGAAGTCGATGACATGGCAAACGTCGTTCTTAAATAAATATGGACGTATGATGCCGTCAGCCGCACATTTTTTGGGATGACTTCGACTCTCTTAAATTAACTGCAGATTGCTTTTATCCTTCTCATTTCTAAAAATGATTTTTCAATTAAAAGTCTAATCATTGTTGCAGCCCTTAAATTTCTTAATATTTCATCATTTGGACGTGCTGTTGAACAGATCCTTGAATGGTGATTTGGCAAAACAGACTGAAAATAAAAAATTTAAAAAAAATTACTAAAAAATTTTTTTTTTATTTTTTTTTTAATTTTTAAAGTTTGAAAAAAAATATTTCAGTTGGTTTCTTATTAGATTTCTATTCCAGCAAAATTTTAATTTTTAGCAAAACTTTATTATTTTTAAATTAATTAATTTCGTTACGCCAGATCAGACAAATCGGCCACTGTGCAGAGCCATGAACACCGATATACAAAATGTTATGATCGGACTAAAAATGGCGATACAGTGAACAAAAAACTAAAAGGGCAGTATTTCTAGGCGTGGCAAAAAAAATAAAAAAATAATTTTTGGAATTGTTTTTACATTATCTTTAATCCTAGGGGGGACTGACAAAAAAATTTTTTTTCGAACCACTCTATTGTACAGGTTAACAGTGTTAACTTAACACTTATACTTCGAAGTATACAAATGATAGCCACTTTTTTAACTGGGTGACAATTTGACATTAGCTTTTATTGAAGACAAGCTTTAAATTTGTAAGTTTTAAAATATGGATCTAAATAAATTAGCCAATTATAAATAAAGTAAATATTAAATAACAAAAACAATTATTAGTGTTACCAATTTCTTAATGATCTTTAACATGCTTCATTAAGATTAATTGCAAAACCCAGCGCTGAAGCACCTAATCAATATTTCAAATCGATTGCCTTGGATTCATTGTATAGCTAGGAGGAACTATCACTAAGACCAGCGCGCCGAAATGCTTTTTCTGCAAGAATTAAAAGTAAATATCTACTCAAAATTTAAAATAGTATAAAATAAAAATATTGAAACAAGCAAGCATTTTCTTAACGGTTTTGAAGTATTATTTTAACCTGGATCTCTCAGAACAGTCGTAAAATTAATTGAATATCCCAAAAAATGCTGGCTGGGATTTTGCACATAAATGCATCATAATTTGAGAGTGTATTAATTTATATACATACTAGCTTAACCCGGTGCGCTTCGCTACACTACTTTAAACACTTCTTCAGTTGAGAGATATTTAATATATGCATCCAAAGGGAGGTATTTCCCCCCTGCGCCTACCGTTTTATTTTATTTACAAAAGTGTAGTATACCATAAGAGTTCCTTCAACAAAGTTTGAACATTCTTGCTATAACAGTTCTTATGATATGTGATTGTATAAATTAGCACAAAGCTTTATATTTTTGACTTTTTAAATATTACATTTATTACTAATAACTTGTAACGGCTGTCTTTGAAATTTTTATTGATATAGTTTGAAAAGCCCTGAATTTACTTGTCAAACCCTAATTACATTTTATTTATCGGATAAATTAACATTGTATCTTGTCAATTTAAACCGCCAAGTATAAGTAGCCATTTTAATTTACTAAGCCTTGATGGCACCCAATTAACCTAAACTTAACTTACTTGAATTATATTCGTGCTAAGGTGAGCATCCCTTGCTTAAAATAAAACTGAATTGTATTAAACTAATCAATTGTATTGTCTATTTATTTCTGCCGCTATTACATACTTTTATAATTTCTCATCAACTGAGAAATTATACGATCTGGAAATATTAACTTATTTCCAGCGCAACTACTTTGTGGTCACCATTGGATTTTCTCTCTACCAGATCTTAATTATCGTCCCTCATCTTAATTAAACCGCGCTCCCAGAGTTAAAGACACTGGCTCCTAAAATTATACCTGCACCTTGACATACTTTTGGTCCCATTCACTCAGCAAGCAGCTAATATTTTATTCATGGTCCTTCGCCGACGTCAGACTGGTCACCTTTAAAAAAAAAAAACAAAAGCTCATCGCAACATTTGTCAAGCAGATCAAAGCACTGGCACTTTAGTTGAATAGAAGACCGCGCTAAGAAAACAACCACGTAAGGAAAAAAAAACTATGCCGGGAACAAAGTGAGTAGACAAACAAACAAAAACAAAACACATCTATTCATACGGTTAAGTTAAAAAACTAAAAATTTTCATAAGAAATACTAAATTTTAGTGTTACAAAAAACAACAGAATTAACTTGTTAAAAAAGTAATAAAAAACCTAAAAATTGAAAAAAAAGTAACAAAATCAGCGTGTAAAAACAGAAAACAACAACAAAATTAAAGTGTTAAGAAATCAAAAGTACACAAGTACATAGTTTGAAGCAACAAAAAGTCAATCCCAAAGTTAAGGGTAAAACCTTTCAAAGCATAGGTATAACCAAAAAGTGCCAAATTTCAATAGTTTTCAAAAACATAAATTTCATTCCAACCTCAAATTGCCAAATTTAAAAAATTTCAGTACCTAGTGCCAATACATATGTAAGCACGTAAATGCTATATACTTACATACATTGTAGCTCGTTAAAGTTCAAAAAAGTGGTTTAAACAGTTACTTTTTCCATTTACTTTCCTCTCTCTGCATTCTCACATTCCCTTAAAACCATCAAGTTAGCAAGTGCAAAATAAGAAAAAAAAAAAACAATAATAAAAGAGAAAATTTTTGTTGCAAAAGTGAAATAAAGAATACCAGACAAATCAGGAAATGTTTAACAAGGAAGAGAATCAACAAGATTAAATTAAAAAAAAAAAAAACACAACAATAAACAAGAGATCAATAACAGGAACAACTTTTAAAACGTTATTTCTCTTACAATTCTTACAATCAACATTCGCTCCAAAAGGAAAAAGCTTTATTTTTAACTAGCAAAACAGTGAGTAATTTATATGTTAAACTTTTTCATGTTCATTTTCTCTTAAACATACAAGCACAGTAGCATTCACATGTAAAAAATAGAGGCAAAATTAATAAACGGAAAGATTTTATTTTAAATTGAAACAGCTAATACACGCGATTAATTACCAGAAAATAAAGTTTATAAATTGAACTAAATAAAGAGCAATTAAACTGCATAAATTAAGAAATATTTTTTATATAAAGCTTTACCGTCATCTCACGTATGGGAAAACAAATTGCACAGTGGATACGAATACAAAATATAAGAAATATTTTTTTTAATTGTTTCATAAAAAGATTTTTCTAAACTTAAATCAATTCAATTAAAATTAATTTGGCAAAAATTTCTTTTTTTATCAAAAACTTAAGAAAATAATTTGATTTATAATTCCATATAAAGATTTAATAAATTGATTTAATATTAATTTGGCAAAACATTGTTTTTATTTCTCATAAAATTAAGAAATAGTTTGATTTTTAATTTCATGCAAGGATTTTATAAAATAAACTTAAAATAATTTGGCAGAAATTTCTGTATTTCTCAAAACTTTAAGAAATAAATGTGATTTATAATTCCATACAAAGATTTAATAAATTAAAAATTAATTTGGCAAACATTGCTTCATTTCTCATACTATAAGGAATAATTTTGATTTATAGTCTTAACGAAACTTAATGTAAAAGCATTCGGCAACAAATTTCAAACGTTAAAAGTGAATTCCATACTACAACACAAAATTCAAATTTGGCATCAAAAAATTTAATTTATATCACTTGATGCAAACGTGAAAACCAAATCAACCGGTAACATTTATGCAATTCTGTAGATCTCTCAGAACGATTCTAAACACAGTCCATTGATACCATTTAATAAAAGCAAACTTTCTGATTTATCTCAATTTAAAGGCTTTCGCGAATTCACATTCCAAGCCAGTTTACGCTTATACTTACTCCAGTGAAAGGCTTTTGCGAATTAAAATTCCAAGCCATTCTTCGACTAGCTAACTTACTCTCTAAACCGCTAAATATTTTTTCTTGTGGAACTTAATAGATTCCCAATCTATACTTTTTTGATACCACTCATATAACCGCAATTTTACGTTTCTAACATTATAATATCCCTATAAATAGTTCTAATCGAACTTGGTTTTTCCCCCTGTTCGCATTGTAACTTCTATAATTTTCACAATGGCTTCTCCAGACCACAGATTTGCATTCGATGCGAAAAATTTAATAGCATTTTGCAAAAGGAATGACGTACAAGATTCGTCGGCACAATCCGAAGCGCTTTTAGACCTCAAGATGAGAGATCTTGACGGGCGCTGGAACAAAGTGGAAAAATCATATGAGGATTTAATGCTGTCTGATCAATGCGAAGAAGTTAAAACGACAGCCCAAGAACAGTATGACGCATGTGTAGACATGTATTACCTCACTATATCAAAACTTCTTGACATAATAAAACCGCACAGAGAAAGCATTAACCCTCGCATAAGTTCAGCTTCTGTGATCCCTAACGTTTCCGAAGAAACATTTAATACATGCCTCAAACTGCCTCCGTGCGATACCCAAACTTTCTCAGGAAGTTATGAGGAATGGCCTGCCTTCCGTGACATGTTCACAGCAGTCTATATCAATCACCCAAGATTGACATGCGCTGAAAAATTATATCATCTGAGAAATAAGACTACAGGAACAGCGGGATCAATTGTAAACAGATTTCCCCTTACAGATAATAATTTCAATTTAGCCTGGGAAGCTCTTAGGTCCCGATATGAAAATGTGAGGGTTTTAGTCGACAATCAAATTCGAAATCTTTTCAACATCCCTGTTGCAATTGTCGAAGATAGCGAATCCCTGCAAAGAATTCACAGTTCTGTAACGGATTGTTTGGCAATGTTGCAAGCATTAGGTGTGTCTTCAGAAGGCTGGGATCCCATATTAGTGAACCTTATTTATTCAAAACTACCACACGAAACACTAGCTCAATGGGAACAGTCTCTTAATGCTAGTAGAGATTTGCCAAAATGGTCCCAACTAAGCAATTTCATACTCAAGAGATGCGAGGTTGTCGAAAGAATTTCAACCATTAAACTCACAAAAACTTCATTTTCAAATCATTCCGAATCTCAGTCCCGAATTCAAACATATTCGTCTCAAGAGAAAATTAATTTAAGCTGTAAAGTCTGTAATGAGGATCACAGCCTTAGTGCATGTCCTCAATTCCGCAAATTCTCAATACAAGAACGAGTCGATTTCGTTTTCAAAAATCAATTTTGCAATAATTGCCTATCAATGTCTCATACTAAAACTAATTGCAAAAGCAAAAACACTTGTTTAAACTGTGGAAAGTCACATCATACTTTGCTTCACATGCGTCCCAACAATAATTCAAAGAAAAGTGTAAATCAATCACTTAATAACAATAACACAGTTTCTCAAAATCAAAATTTTCACAATCAAGCCCAAATTCCACAATCTCAGGAAATGTCAGTGCAACCTTCAACATCGAAGTCTGCAAAACCTTCCCAAATTCATTCCAATTACGCTGCAAATAACACCAATATTCTTCTACGAACAGCTCTCGTTAGAATAGAAAGTAGAGGAGAATTTTTCACAATTCGAGCACTTATAGACCCAGGCTCAGAAAGAACTTTTCTTTCAGAAAAAATACGAGCTCGGTTAAATCTCCCTTTTAGAAAATCAAAGTTCGAAATTGTCGGAGTGGGTGGTCAAAGCCAAACAGCGGATAAGGAGTGTGACCTTACTCTCGTGTCACAACAAAATAACTTTCGACTACAAATATCAGCGATAATACTCCCTAAAGTTACAAATAAAATACCCTCGGCCTCTTTCCAGATCAGCAGTACGTCTGGGCTCTCGGATATTGAATTAGCGGACCCCTACTTTAACATTTCCTCTTCCATTGACCTTATTTTGGGAAATGACAGTGAAAGATTTATAAATCTCGATGGCATTAAAAGGGATGTTTGTGGTTCCGCTTCAGCTTATAAAACCGTTTTTGGATGGGTTCTTAGCGGACCTATTCAAACACTGCCAATATTCTCATTTTCATCTCTCGCAAGCTCTCCGGAAACCTTAAACACAAATGATTTACTACGGAAATTTTGGGAGCAAGAAGAAGTTCCGACAGCTCAGCCAATCTCTTCGGATGATGCATATTGTGAAGAATTTTATGCTAAAACGACAAAACGTCTCCCTGACGGTCGTTACATGGTACGATTGCCATTTAAAAGGGAATTCCCAAAAACAAAATTTCTTGGTTCCTCAAGATTTATAGCCCTAAGCCAATACATGCGAATGGAGCAAACTCTGACCAAAAATCCATCTCTCCATTTCCAATATAACGAAGTTCTTAATGAATATCTTACATTGGATCACATGGAAGAAACCACCTCTCGGGAATACTTCGCGGAAAATAAGTGTAATTCATTCTATCTTCCACATCACGCTGTCATTCGTCCAGACAGTAAAACTACCAAGGTTCGTGTAGTTTTTAATGCATCTCGCAAAACAAAATCTGGTCTCTCTCTCAACGATGTACTATATACAGGTCCCACTTTACAAGCAGACTTAATAACTATCATACTGAATTGGCGATTTTACAGGTTTGTCTTCAGCGGTGATATTCAAAAAATGTACAGACAAATCCTGATAGACCCACGCGACAGGCCATTTCAACGAATTTTATTCCAAAAGTCGCCCCGGGAGGCTGTCAGAGACTATCAGCTCAAAACAGTTACATTTGGTATTAACTGCGCGCCTTTTCTGGCAATTCGAACTCTTGAACAATTAGCCTTAGATACTCAAGAGATCTTCCCAAAAGCTTCTCAAATTTTACGTAAAGAAACATATGTTGATGATATACTCGCTGGAGGTCACTCAATTGAGAGTGCTAGAGAATCACAACAACAGCTTATCCGATCTCTCGAATCGGCTGGGTTTCTTTAAAAAAAACTCACATCGAACAACTCTCGTTTGTTAGAATCATTTCCAAGAGAAGACTTAAATGATTAAAATTTTCTTAAATTCCATGATTCGAGTTCCACAAAAACTCTCGGTATTCGTTGGAATGCACTTACAGACTACTTCACCTACTCTTTTGAACCTATTCCTGAGGTTAGTAGCGCCACTAAACGTCAAATATTATCATCCATTGCCAAATTATTTGATCCAGCAGGTTGGATCTCTCCTGTAATTATAAAAGGTAAAATTCTTATTCAACAACTTTGGCTGGAAAAGATTGATTGGGATGAGTCTGTGAGTGAAGAATCTCTCCGAATCTGGAATGAACTAATTAGAGATATGCCAGTCGTAGAAAAAATCCAAATTCCGCGTTGGATACAGTTCACTCCCGTTGATGAAATCCAAGTTCATGGATTCTGTGATGCCTCCAAAATGGCATACTGTGCTGCAGTATACATTCGTGTGCAAACATCTGCTATGGCATTTTCAAATTTACTTGTCTCCAAAAGTAAAGTTGCTCCTCTAGCAGCAATAACCCTGCCAAGGTTAGAGTTGTCAGGAGCTTTGCTCGTAGCTAAA
Source organism: Pollenia angustigena (assembly GCA_930367215.1). Classification (NCBI taxonomy): domain Eukaryota; kingdom Metazoa; phylum Arthropoda; class Insecta; order Diptera; family Polleniidae; genus Pollenia; species Pollenia angustigena. The sequence goes on from OV884058.1 coordinate 124,261,360, forward strand.
CTCACGGCTCATATCATCACATCCCTGAATTTAAAAAACGTTGAAACTTTTCTATGGAGTGACTCTTCGATTGTGCTGGGATGGTTAGCAAAGCCGCCAGCAACATGGAAAGAAATATACGTTTCTAATCGCGTCTCGCAAATACACCAACTACTACCGAATGCTAAATGGCGCCATGTACCCACACATTTTAATCCCGCTGATTTAGGATCAAGAGGTTGTAAACCTCAAGATTTAACTGTTAATAGTCTGTGGTGGACCGGACCTCCGTGGCTCACGAATCCACCGTCCGAATGGCCAAAGGTCAATCCATTCAATCCTACTAACTCCATCCGAATTTCCTCTTTAAAACCTAAAGTCATCGATGATGAAAGGGTTTTATCCCATCCTTTACACATTAATGCCAACAGCGCACAATTGACCACTAATTATGTCGATATTCTTTCCAACTTCTCTTCCTATACTCGAGCCCTACGAGTCCTGTCATATGTTTTTCGCTACATAAGACGTTTTAGGCCGTCTTTCGCTAACCAAAACGTTCCAATTAACTATGATAGCATTGATCTCAGTCAAGTTGAAATTAATTTAGTCAAAACGAGACTCATATTGCTGGCCCAAAGACATTGGTACAAAACAGAACACTGCGCCTTGTCCAAATCCGAATCAGTACCAAAAGAAAGTTCCCTATTCACACTAAATCCCTTCCTTGATACAAATGGCCTTCTACGAGTCAACGGAAGATTGGCAAATTCTACATTGTCGTATAATGAACGATTCCCGATTATCCTACCACGCCATTCTCAATTTTGTAATTTATTTCTACTACATTTACATCACTTTTTAGCTCATGCAGAATGTCAGTTGATGTGTCGTATGGTACAAAGCGAATTCTACATACCACGCCTTAAACTGCGCATCCGTAAAATTATAAGATACTGCAAACCTTGTATAATTTACAAACGAAAATCTTGCGCTCAAATTATGGCAGCACTGCCCGCGGAACGATGTACACTGTCACTGCCTTTTCATACCACTGGCATAGATTTCGCTGGACCGTTTGAGCTAAAAAGTACTACTCTGCGAAACTCGTCCACTTTCAAAGCGTATGTATGCGTATTTGTGTGCTTCGCCACAAAGGCTGCTCACCTGGAAGTCTGTTCCAATCTCTCTACGGCTGCTTTCCAAGCCACCTTTGCTAGGTTTGTAGGACGTCGGGGCCTACCATGTAAAGTCGTTTCCGATAATGGCCGGAATTTTGTAGGGGCAAGCCGTGCCCTTCGAAGAGACTTTTTTACCTTTTTACAGACCGTATCTCACGATGTTGCGTAAAAATATGTCACCCATGGTTTCGAATGGTCCTTTATACCCCCTCACGCTCCTCACATGGGAGGGTTATGGGAGGCGGCCGTAAAGAGCTTTAAATTTCACTTAAAACGAGTCGCAGGTGCTCATCGCTTTAGTTATGAAGAATTTACCACCGTTTTAGTTAGAATTGAAGGAGTTCTCAACTCCAGACCTATATCTGCCTTGTCCGAAAACCCCTGCGACTTGACCGCCCTAACTCCCGGACATTTTCTAAGGGGCGGTCCTATGATGGCACTTCCAGAGCCAGCAGCTGAAAATCTTTCCTTGATCAATAGATGGGAAAAACTTAAAGCCATTCATCACCAGTTCGCTATTCAATGGAAGGAGGATTATCTAAAATCACTCCATAAACGATATAAATGGACATTTTCTGTGCCAAATTTACAAATAGGTGATTTTGTGATTCTAATCGACGACCTTCTTCCGCCTTGTGAATGGCGCCTCGGCAGAATCGAAAGGGTTCACAAGGGACCTGATCAACATGTCCGAGTAGTAGAGGTCCGTACGGCCGTGGGAACTTTAACTCGGCCAATCACAAAGTTGTGTTATTTACCCTATAACCGGGATCAGCATCCCGACGATAATGTAGATTAATCTTTCCACACACAATTTCACATCATCATCACTTTATCATTTCATTCCATTCCCCTAATCTTCAGTTTACTCATCAATTTCTATTTATCCTTCTTTAGTTACCGTCATCAACCTCCCAGGAATCCCAACATACACAAGTGCCAAGTGTGTTTCCGGTATCACTCGCTCCGCTTTTGCCGAAAGTTTCTTGCCATGAACTCCACCAAGCGCAACCACGTAGTCAGGCACCACAAATATTGCCTTAATTGTTTGGCGCGTTCTCATGTTGTCCGAAATTGTCGGAGCCCAGACACCTGCCTCGAATGTGGCTCGTTGCACCACACTCTTCTTCATCCTGATCGTCACCCTCGGGTACAGCCGCCTCAGAGACCCATTAGTGAACGAGTTGCTCAACGTAATGCAGTATCCAGTCGGTCCAAGAACAAGGCACCAAACCGCAGGAAGACCAAACGATCGAAACCACCCACCAGAATAGGTCGGCCTAACCAAAAGGTCCTGTCCGAAGCAATACGGTCTTTAGCTGCCGTCTTATGTGAAACCACAACTACAGTTTGAATTGCAGTGCTGCAAGGAGTGGCGGCATGTATAAATTAGCACAAAGCTTTATATTTTTGACTTTTTAAATATTACATTTATTACTAATAACTTGTAACGGCTGTCTTTGAAATTTTTATTGATATAGTTTGAAAAGCCCTGAATTTACTTGTCAAGCCCTAATTACATTTTATTTATCATCAATTTAAACCGCCAAGTATAAGTAGCCATTTTAATTTACTAAGCCTTGATGGCACCCAATTAACCTAAACTTAACTTACTTGAATTATATTCGTGCTAAGGTGAGCATCCCTTGCTTAAAATAAAACTGAATTGTATTAAACTAATCAATTGTATTGTCTATTTATTTCTGCCGCTATTACATACTTTTATAATTTCTCATCAACTGAGAAATTATACGATCTGGAAATATTAACTTATTTCCAGCGCAACTACTTTGTGGTCACCATTGGATTTTCTCTCTACCAGATCTTAATTATCGTCCCTCATCTTAATTAAACCGCGCTCCCAGAGTTAAAGACACTGGCTCCTAAAATTATACCTGCACCTTGACATACTTTTGGTCCCATTCACTCAGCAAGCAGCTAATATTTTATTCAGTGATATTAAACATTGGCGTCCTATGGTGGGTACCACTTCCCCCGCTGCTATTTCATTTCAATTTTGGGGCTCAAAAGATCATACTACCAAAAATTCAACAAATTGCTTGCAGCGGCTCTTATTAATATTTCTATCTATGAGGGGTACTGCTCCTGCTCTGGCTACCTCGCCCATTTCTTTATTGAAATTTATAGTTTACCATAATAGTAGCTTTAACCACGTTTCGAGACTATCCCTTTAATAGCTCTACAGTTGAGCGATATTTAATATATGCATCCTATGGAAGGTTTTACCCCCCTGCGCCTACCCGCTTTATTTTTATTTTCAAAAGTGTAGTTTACCATTAGAGTGACTTCTACAAAGTTTGAACATTCCCACTATAACAGTTCTTAAGATATGCGATATTTAACATTGGCGTCCTATGGTGGGTAACACTTCCCCCGCTGCTATTTTATTACAATTTTGGGCTCAGAAGATCCTAGTACCAAAAGTTCAACAAAATGCTTGCACCGGCTCTTATTAATATTTCTATCTATGAGGGGAACTGCTCCTTCTCTCTCCACCCCGCCCATTACTATATTGAAATTTAAAGTTTGCTATAATAGTAGCTTTAACCACGTTTGAAGACTCTCCCTTTAATAGTTCTTCAGTTGAGCGATATTTAATATATGCATCCAATGAGAGGGATTTTAATCATTTATAGCTTGTTTTGTTTGCAATGTCGTTTTTTATATGACTGCATAAAATTAGAAGCATAGCTGCATTTTTCAATTTTTTTATTGAATTTTTAAAAACAAAAATTCCGAAATTTTAATAAAAAAATTATTTTTTTTCCAGAAAAAAAAATTATGTTTCTAAAACGCATATAAGAAAAACGTTTTACTTTTCTTTAAGTAAATTTTATTTCGGAATTTCGGTTTTTTTTTAGTTTTTCAATAAGCTAAAGCGTTTTTGAGTTACGTGAACATATGTTGTGCAACATCCTTAATTTTCGAAATAACGCTATATCTCGAAAACCAAAGCTAACCTAAAAAAACGGCTAGCACCACTGGATTCAGCCACCGTTCTTATCATACTAAAATATTAAACAGCAAATACTTTAATCTATCTATACAATACATAATTTCTTAGTATGTCAGGATGTTTGCATGTATGTCCTATTCTTTCCGCAACTTTCTGAAGCCATCTGATGACATAGGAAGCTGAAATTTGGCACACTTGAAGTACTTTCTCTGCGGAAGATCGTAACGAAGCCGTATTTTTGATTTTCGGCTTTTCAACTAGTATAACTATAAAGATTTGATAGAAAATATGTTTTTTTTATAATATGGGGAACTTTGGGCCCACTCGGCACAACTAGGCACCGTCGAATTGACCTGAAAATCAGATCATGATTTCTTGCACCAAACCTCATATTTTAAGCAGCGCAAACAATTAAATTTAAAAAAAAAAAAAAATCCCATACAAGATGCGACCAGTGTAATATACATATATTTTTTTATCGTATTTAATCATTGAATGGTAGAAAATTTTTATCGTTACAGGTTAACATACAATTTCTATGACATAAGACCCTGTTTGTGTTTACAAAATAATGACTAAAGTTTATGTAGCAATCAGGGTTAGGTATAATACATACATTGATGTATTTGAGAAACAAAATACAGAAAACGTATAAGCTTCGTTCACAATCAAAAACATTTTCACATGGTGTTCATAATAGAGCAACAATTTCTTTTGCAACCACACATATTTTGCATTAAGAAACCGTTTGCAAATTTTAGCCACAACAATTTTATGCATTAATTTTAATTTTTTACAACATTACAGTATAATTTTAATCCAAAACTAAAGCAATAAATTGAGTGAGATATTTTACCAAATTGCCGAGTTTTTAAGGCGATACCTCAGAATTACCTTAAAGAAGATACTTCCCAGATAATCTTTGTCATTCTAAATTGAACAATCGGCAATCATATATAAGGATACAGCAACAGTGAGTGATGACAAAAAACATTGTGTGTATAAAAAAAGACTTCGTTCAAAAATTATTTCAACAAAAAAATGTGTCTCAAAGCCAGCCGGCCGCTCTGCTCTCGCTCTCTCTGCCATCATCTTCTAATACAGTGCCTGCTTGTGTGCGCATCATTGCTTGTGCAAAAACTTTTTTTTTTTTGATTTTGAAATTTAATATATGAATTTCAGTAAACTTTTTGTTTGATTCAGTTAATTATTTGTTTGAAAAAATCAGTGTTTTTTTTCAATAAACGAAATGCAAATAAATTGTTTGAATATGCGAATTTTTTTATAGGACCGATTTCAGACAAAAAATTGTTTGATTCTACAAATTTTTTGTTTGAATTGGAAAAATAATTTTTTCTGTAAGGGGGAGATAAAATACTGTCTCCTCCGTTCAAGATTCTCTGCAGCTGCGGCTGCATTCAGTAAAAGGGAGACCCAGTCTTATAACGTGCCCACCGATCGTTCAATGACCAGTAAGTATGTATATTAGTCTCAAGATGTCCTTAAGGTTGAAGTTAAGAAGTCGAAAAGAGTGACCTGTTTCGTAAATGGGCCAATTTGCCGTTTAAATATTTAACTTCTGATAGTACCCAGGAGTATTGCGACTGCAATAATAGGCTGCCAAGTCTCGATAGTTCTTCCTTACACCGGTTAACGGGGATGGACGTCCGGAACACAAAAAGAGGGATTTATTTGTAGCTCCTCCAAGAAGACACCAGAGTCGAAACCGCAGGTCGTCTTTTACCCATCAGTGTTAATTCTCCATTCCCGCCTTAACGGAAATATGACCTTAAGTTTATTTTAAAAGTTTGTTTGGAGTATCATCTGTTGATCGTTACTGATAGTTACTTTAGTAAGATACTTTCATAACCGTATGTCCACTTTTTTGAATATCCCGGTGCCGAGAGGCTCAATACACTGTTGACGGAAATATCCATGGGGTGAGAATTTATTGGAATAAGGTGCAATAGAGTATTGAGCGCCTCTGAAGGACTAGTCTGAATTGGAATAACTAGCGCCTGTTATTCCAATTCAGACCAATCGTTGCACTCCCAGCTGATCCACGACATATTTTCTGCCTGTCGCGGTCCACCATAACAAAGAATAGCCTATTATCTAGCTGTGTACTACCATTTGACTAGTGTTGGATTAAGGCACCAAACATTCTACGGCAGGTATAATGAGCATCCGTAGCCTTCTTAACCCTGTATTGAGAATTAAATTATCATTACAACCTTGAGTCTAGGATAATTCCCAAATATTTCCCATTACTCGACAGGGAAAGGCAAGGATTATTGTACTCATATTGAACAATACCAGTTCCGTTTTGCTTGGATTTACTTCCAGCTTACACTCTGCGGCAAAGTTACCGAGCGCCCCCAAAGCACTGGACATAACCGACTAATCACAACCAGAAACGGACCCAATACTAACAACACCGCGTCATCCCCCATTAATATCCAAGCTGATAAGAATCGAGTTAACAACAATGAGCTAAAGTAGAAAAGATATTACTCTACTCTGGGGTTTACCCATTTTATTGACTTCACACTGCTATCAAGGCATGATTAAATTGTTCTTGTTAAACATGTTTACTAGGCATTAAATGAACATATAGATCAGCTAAAGCCTGTTCGATAACAGTGACCGCGATGTTCTTAAAAGCACTCTGCACATATAGGAAAGCGGCCGTTGTATATTGCTTATATTCCAGTGATCCCTCTATAACTCTTACTACCTTGTGAAGCTTCGTTTTCGTAGAGCGACCCTTAAGGTAGGCATGTTGACTACATGCAGGTTATGAGGTGCCGTCCAGTCGGTCCCTTATATGTGAATCAGGGGGTATTTCCAGAGCTTTTATCAGGGAAGATGATAAACTTATTGGTCGGAAGTTTCTTCACTTCTGACAATTTTCGGAATGAGAACTACCTCTAGTCTTCTAAAATACGCTGATACGTAATTGCTCTCTTGACATGAGTTGGGTTTGATTGTCTTAAGCGAAACAATTGAAAAAATTTTTAAAAAATATAATATTATTTTATAGGGCCAAAATAAAACAAACAAAAAATCATTAATAATAATTTATATTTCTGCACAAACACACAATTAAACCTTTAGCAGTTTTCAATAAAAAAAAATTTTATATGGTTTCCTGCCACGTGTGTTATAAATATCCGTAGCACATACTTATTTTGCGACACGTTCAAATTGTATAATAAGTTTGAAGCATGCCGGTTTTTAGTGTTATCGATACAACGAAATAAGTAGCAGCAGCAACAAAAGATACTAATTTAATAAAGACGCAAATTGTTTTCGTTTCAACAAATTTATATCCAATTATTATTGCTAGTTATAACAATGACAAAACTGTTGATGAAAATCAGTAGTTCCCACTGAATTTTTCTGTATGGACCCCTTTGACACCATAAATTTTTTTTGTAAAATTCTTAAAGCATGAATTGGTCACAAAAGAATTTGAGAAATATTTAATTTTTCTTTCAGCAAATACATTTTTCAATAAGCCTTATTTATAAAGTTCTCGAATCATGTTCTAATAGCAATATCTTTTTGTCTTAAGTCAAAACAAATAAAAACTGCAACAAAAAGTAAAAAAAGTCACATCTTCAGCCTGCGCAAGACCTCCTAAAAATTAAGTATATGTAAGAAAACTAAATTTTTTAAATTTAATATGCTTTTCTGCAATACAATGCTATTGCTGTTATATTCAAAATTTAACAATATGGAAGGTCAAAGCACGGGCTGTTACACTCAAATTAAATAAATAATATTTTACAGGGGTCTATTGCAGACAAAAATACAACATATTTACGCTATTAGAAGCCGATAAGAGAAAAAAAATATTTTCGACCCACCCTAGTGGACACCCTAGAACTCTATTAAGGATAACAAAGTGTCCTCGGACCCCCATTTGGGAACCGAGCATGTAGATGATTGTACATGACGATGATTATAATAATGATGGTGATGATACGTATTCCAATGATGATTTTAATGACAACTGAAATATCGTATATTTAATATGCATGTACATATGAGTAAGTGTATGTATTTGTCTGATTTGTTTTTTCAATCTTTGCATTTATTCCATGTAAATGTAGCCATCAATAAATAATAGAATTTTGTGGATTTCCTTATTGACGACATTTTCAAAACAATTTTTAGTTTTTTTTTTTTTTTTTTTGTTTTTGTTCTGTTAAATGACTTTAATTTTAATTCTGTCAAATATAGATTGCTTTATGCATGTCATGAATTTGAAATTAGTTATATATCGGCAAAAAAAGAGACATAAACACACTTTAGAATTTATCGTATACATACATACATATACAGTAGAATCCCGATAATTCGTAATCGCAAGGGACCGGCCATTTCTTACGAATTATAGGTGTTTTCGATTTAGCGGGGTTTCGATTTAACGGGGTTAAAATAAAATAAATACGAATAAACGGGGTTTTTCAAATTATTTACTCAATCAAGAAAAAAAAAACATAAAAAACAATTGTTAAAAATAAAATATATAAAAATTATACGTAAAAATTATTCATGTAACAAACTGACCTTAAGAAAATTAACCCACACACAAGCAAAAACCAACGCAAAAATAAAATAGTGGTAAACAAAAAATCATTCTTTCCATATTTCTCTTGTTTTCATTACGAATTATAAGTGGTAAATAGCAAACGCTTACGATTTATAGGAGGGTAAGAAGATTTTATTTGAAAAAAAAAATTACGAATTAGCGAGGGGACCCAAATGTATGGACATTTTACGAATTAACGAGATTTTTTCAAGGGACCGACAGTTTATTACGAATTATCGGGAATTACGATTTATCAGGGTACGACTGTATTTATAATGTTTATAAATATGTATGGTTGTATATTAATAAGTAATAAAAGCAATAACTCAACTTAATTCCCTTTTGGATTGTATCATGTATTTAATATAATTGATACTTCCTGAGGACAAACAACATCACTAATGGAAACATGGAAAAATTCAATAAACAATGAGAAAAATTCGGTGAAATTACTATTAACTTTAAATTGCAATTTTGTGTTTGTGATATGTAGGTAGTATGATACTAGTGTTGTCAATTATTCGGGTTTTATTATATTTCGAATAAAATTACATACTTTTTTTTTTTGATCGAAGAACCGAATACTTTTAAACTTTTATTCGATTATTTTAACGAATAAAGAATGAAAATTTTATTGGAATAACTTTGAAAAAAAAATTAAAGAAAAAACGAGATATAAGTTTAACTTTTTTTTGTTAAAAATAAGAAAACAAAACACTATAGAAGAAAAACTAATATTTGCATCACAAAACTTTAAAATGTTTTACAAACGAGATAATATTTGCTTAAATATATACATAGTTGGGCTATTCACAAGGTAGTCATAAAGTTGTAAAGTCATTTCAGTCTTCAAAAAATTACAAGAAATATTTATGACTGCTGTGGGCAAGAGCTTATAATTTAGATTTCTAATGTACAGTTACGACGAAATAATGAACACAGCATGAAGAACTTCATCTTTACTACATAACAGGCGCGGATCCAGCTTGAGCCTTAGGGGGTGGGGGGTGGGGGACATTTTTTATGATACTAAAAAGTAAAAAATTTGTTTTTAACAGTTTATTTAAAACAATATGTTTATGTTATATTAAAAAAACTCAACAATAAGGTTAAATAAAATATACAATATAAATTAAAATAAAATAGGCGTTTTAAATAAGCAATTTATGATTTATTTGTGAGGCAAATGTGGATCGTACAGTCTATCTTATGTCATTGTTAATCAGAGTTATGTTTTTATTCGACGAAGGGTAGGAAATGACCTCTCGCTCGTAGCATTACTGACGAGCATTAAAACGAAAATTTGAAATATTTTTCTCAGATTTGGGTAGATATCTTCATTACAGTTTATTAAAGCATCTCCAACGTTATCTGATAGATTTTCAGATATTCTCCATGTTTGTTGCCAATGCAACAGTTCAGGCTAAGGTTAAGATGTTAGTAGGTGTTTATCTCTTTAATCAAATACAATCAGCTCTTCAGCAAGTTGTGATTTTAAAAGTTTTGTATCTGTATATGACTTGATAACACTTGAGGTGGAAGTTTAGGTACATATGTTCAATACATTAAGGAACCTAGTGGGAAAGGTGTTTTGAGATCTTCTAAAATAAATTCAATAAGACGAATGTAACCTACAACTCGGTAGTAATCTTCAACATTTTTGATGTGATTATATTGTCTTTTCAATTGAAACCTCGATTTGAACGGAAATAACTTGAACTTTTTCAAAAATCGCTTTGAATTGTTTTTTGGCTTAATTTCTGTTCTCTTCAAGGCTCATAATTAAAGTTTTGATAAGGCTTGATAATTTTTGAAGATCTATATCGTGCTTTTGTAAAATGATACTAAGCGGCTGTGTTATAATAAGTATCACACTTAAAATGTATATTCCGCAAATAAATTCAAAAGTAGTAAGGGAGTTCCTTAATACAAGGTTTTTGATGAAGTGTCTCTACCTTTCCATCTTCTTCTACTTCTACTATATGATGTACACTTATTGCAAAGTGCAAAATTGAGTCGTGACGGTCCACCCATCTTGTCTCGCATAATATAGAGAGTTTGGCTCCCAATTACTTTGCTAAAACTGCGTTTCGCTTGGAATGATTACACTACGTGACAGTTTTTGACCAAATGAATCTGACCCCTAATGAAAAATTGTCCGCTTAATCGGAATATGAGATATTCCAAAATAACCGTTATTTGTGTTTTTTAAAAGATGAAGATGATGTGACTGAAATGCAAATATCTTAAAAAATTTTATAAGGACTTTGTATTTTTTTCTTTTAAGTGAAAGGGTATAACATTTCTAAAAAAACCATGGGTCGTTTGTAACGATGAGTCAATAAATGGCAGATTTGTAGTGGACAAAATTTCAAACTTCATTATAAATTTGGTGAATTTTTCAATTTTGCTCTTTTCAAGTTATTTTTTTTTAAACCAAACAATAAATTTTTTTTTTCAATTCTATCACTTACGACGTTAGCCTATTTCAATACGTACATTTTGTGCCCAATAGGATCCAGACAAAATGACAAAGGAACAGAAGATTAATTGAATCAACCCACTTTTCGTTTTATATCAAATCAATGAAAAACACAACAAATAAATATACAAAGCTAAATTTTTAGTAACAATAAATATTAAAAGTAGCTTAAAACTACTGAATTTCTATGTGGCAAAATTAACCTAATCTTCTGTGGCTTTGCCATTTTTGTACTAATCTATGTCTTGTTGGGTGCAAAATGTTCTATTAAAATAATCTAATGTCGCATGCAATAAAACATTAAGATTTTTAAGTAATTGGCTGAAAAAAATAACTTGAAAAGAGCAAAATGGAACAAAATCATCAAATGTTTTATGAAGTTTGCACTTTAGTCCACTGTAACTCTGTCATTTTTAGACTAATCTTCACACACGACCAGTGTTACCGTCGGATATTTTAAAAAAGTACCAAAAAAGGGGATATCTACAAAAAAGTGGCACCAAAAAGAGGATTTAAAAAAAATGGGCACAAAATAAATATTTTGTAAATATTTCTCTCGAGAAGTAATTTTTATAAAATATTTACTTTGATGTTTTGGTAATTCAAAAACGTTAAACTTGTTTTCTGCCGAACATGTTTTTTGGATTATGACATTGTTGCAGCAAATAGAAGATATTTATGTAATGTGTTTTATATATGTAACAATTTCAGTTAAAAGGGACCTATGGATGAAAAAATCGATTTTTACTTTTTTGGTGATTCTTAAAATAGACAATACGCTCTTTCTAATGCAGCAAACCGCAGTTTTCAAACTTCACTACTTTTGTCATAATTAAGCTTAATTAATTATACCCTTGATAAGAAAAGAAAAAGAACCTGATGTAACAAAATTTGTTGTAACTGATCTAATTTACATGAATCTTTTTTTTTTTGAAAATTCAAAATCCAATATGGCGGATTTTTTTTTGTAAAGTTAACAAGTTGATTTTGGTACATCTGATCGCTTTTATGGTTTGAAACTTGTTATTCGGATTGTAGACTACGAATCTGTTTTCAGATTTTAAAAATTCATAATGGCGAATCCAATATGGCTGATTTTTTTCTGTAACATTATGGGATTTTTTAATTGATCACATTTGTTTTAAAATCATTACTTTCAGGTTTTTGCGATCGCAGATAATGAACTCAAAGTCGGGTTTTAAAAATTCGAAAAGGTGGATCCTCAAAAACCCCCGGATGATAAGTTTGAGTTTAAGCCATAAAAGTGTTCGGGTTTATCACAATGAACTTTTTAAACTTACAAAAAAATCCTCCATATTGAATCCGCCATTTAGAATTTTCAAAATCTAATACCAAGCCATAAAAGCATCCGCCGTATCAAAATCCACTTGTTTCAAACTAATTCAATAACATTACAAACAATATTCAACCGTATTGGATCCGTCGTTTTGGATTTTCAAAATCCAATACCAGATTCGTAATCAGCGACCCGCAAAACCTCTCTAAACGGATTTCGAGCTGAAAAAGCGTTCAGGCGTTTCGAAATGAACTTGTTAACTTCAAAATCGTTTTTCTCCAAAACTAATTTTTTCCCATAGGTCCCTTTTAACTGAAATTGTCACATATACATTTATTAATATATTTCTTGTACTTTTTTTGCTGAATACATGTTCCAATTTCACGGCAAAAATCTTCAGCATTCGAAATTTTAAATATGTGTTCATAATTCGTGTCATTTACTTTACTCTCTTGCAGTTTAAATTCATGTATAAATGCATCTGGGTCAGTTATTATATCTTTAAACTCTAATGGCCATTTTCTCAATGTATCGACAAACTGTCTGTTACTTAATGTCAACATAAATTTATTGGACCGATAAACTGTCCGTTAACGATTTTGGGTTTCTCAATACACCGACAAAAAACATTGTTTTCAGCTGGCAATGCCACTCAAAATACATGTAAAAGTTGGGAGTCAGCTGATTGAATTTATCTGTACGGCAAATAAAAGGAAAATAAATAATTGGCAGATGAGTGCCGGTTAGCTTTGCGATTAAATCGAAGCAAATGAGACATTGAGAAAACCAAATTTCTTTAATGTGCAGTTTTTCGTTGGGAAAAAAGATAATCGCCTAATGAGAAAATGGCCATAAAACTAATTCGAAATAGTTTATATCTTCATTAGACACTATAAATAATGGGTCTAAATAGTTCAATATATTGAGCTTTTTGTTATCAATTCTTTACACAATTTTTGGTAAAAACTTAGATTTTACTTTTAATGTCAATTACACAAATTTTTGGAAAGTTTTCGGTACACAACAGTTCGGTTTCTGCTTCACGAAAACAGGTAAATAGAAAGTTTATTCAACCGATTTTCAGCTATCCGCGCATGACAAGAAAAAAATTTCATATAAAATTTCTTTTCTAAAGCATTTTGTAGCGGTTGGAAAAGGCTTGAACCCGCCAAGGACGCTAATTTCTTAGCATATATTAAAGCTGGTTTAATAAAACAGAAAGAAAAAAAGTATATTTTCCTAACGTAAAAAGTATCACAACAGTGGCAAGAATAACAAAAAGTACCAAATTTGGGTGCATTTTGTAAAAGTGGCCAAATAGTATCTAAGCAGTCGAAAAAGTGGCAAATTGCCACTTTAGTGGCACCAACGGTAACGCTGCACACGACCCATGGTTTTTTTTAGTAATTTTATTATCTTTTAATAAAAAAAAGAAATACATATGGTTATTTTGGAATATCTCAAAAACTGTTCTACTTTTGACAATTCTGACTTCATATTCGGATTCAGCATTTTACATAAAGATTAAGTTGGTCGCCACTTTGTTGAAAATTTGTGACGTAGTATATTTAAAAATTTTATCGTTTCTATAACAAATGATACAACTTTTAATGTCACTTAATTGCTTTTAGAAATTGAGTTGTTTGATTTATGGGAATAGCAAGGTATTTGTTTCGCATTTGTCGCGGATTCCAGAATTTTTTAACAGCTCCATTTTCTGCTGACATCAGAGGACACCCATCTATTCCAACTCCTACACAATGTTTAAGGTCAATACCAAAATTTGTCAAAGCTTTAAGAACTATTGATTATAGTGCCTTCGCAGCAATTGACACATCAACATCATTATCAATTTCCTTTGAAGGCTCTTCAAATCCGTGCTTTTGGCAAAAATTATCGAATAGGATTTTGATTTAAATAACACATTCATATATATGTACAAAAATACTGCATATACTAAAGCTTATTAATAATTCAACTGCGCGTATTTTCTAGTCAAACGTTTATTTCTTGGATATAGATGGCACCAGCTGGGATTGAATGTAGAATAATAAGTATTTGAATACACTAATCATTGAAAATATCTAATAAATAACTATAAATTTCGTTAGAGATTCAATAAAAAAAACCTTGCTGGAATTTCAAAAAATTTTGTACATTTAAAAAAAAAATATTATTATTGGGAATTCTTGTATTATCGAAATAAACAAAACATATTTTTATAATTTAGGGGGCGGGAAATTTCCTTATTCCCCCCCTCTCCCTGAATCCGCGCCTGATACATAATCATGTAATACGTTTTAAAATATTTCCTTTTTAAAAATGTCATGTAAACATATAGATAACACTATGCGACAAATGAAGACTATAAAACACGGATTGGACAGTATAGATTAGATTGTATAGATTAGATTGTATTACCAACGGGTTGTAAAACCCTATACTCAGCATGGCGATTTTGGTGAAAAAAATTTAATGGGCCTCCAAAAATTCTGTGAATGAGAAGTTGTCATCAGTTTTTGGCCAATAGCTAATAAAGCTAGCTTAACCCGGTGCGCTTTGCTACACTGCTTTAACCACTTTTTCGGTTGACATATATTTTATATATGCATCCTATGGAAGGTATTTCTCCCATGCGCCTACCCGCTTTATTTTTATTTCAAAAGACTTCTACAAAGTTTGAACTTTCTCACTATAACAGTTCTTAAGATATCTGATATTAAACATTGGCGTCCAATGCGGGGTAACACTTCCCCTGCTGCTATTTAATTTAATTTTTGGGGCTCACAAGATCCTACTACCAAAAGTTCAACAAATTGCTTGCATCGGCTCTTATTAATATTTCTATCTATGAGGGGTACTGCTCCTCCTCTGGCTACGCCGTCCATTTCTATATTGAAATTTATAGTTTACCATAATAGTAGCTTTAACCACGTTTGAAGACTATCCCTTAAATTGTTCTTCAGTTGAGCGATATTTAATATATGGGTCCTATGGGAGGTATTTTCCCCTCTTACGCCTACCCGCTTTATTTCTATTTTCAAAAGTGTGGTATACCATAAGAGTGACTTCTACAACGTTTGAACATTCTCACTATAACAGTTCTTAAGATATGCGCTATTAAACATTGGCGTCCTATGGGGGAAACCACTTCCCTCGCTGCTACTTTATTTTAATTTTGTGACTCAGAAGATCCTACTACCAAAAGTTCAACAGAATGCGTGAAGCAACTCTTAAGATATGCGATATTTAATATTGGCATCCAATGGGGGGTACCGATTCCCCTGCTCCTATTTTATTTTTAAGGCTCACGTGATGCTACTGTAGAAATTTCAGGAAAATCAGTTCAGTAGTTTAGGAGTACATATAAGCCAACGTACAAACAAACAAACTGTTTGCTTGTACAACATACAAACAAACAAACATACAAACATTTTTCATTTTTATATGTATAGATCAACTTTATTTATTTAATCAGAATACATAATTTGCTTTTTCCATTTCTATACCGTCTGGCTCCTTGAGTAATTCATTAAGCCATGTCCGTCTGTCTGTTCGTGAGTCCGTATGTTGAAAACACGCTCACCTTCGAAAAACTTAAAAAAAGAACGAACTTGGTGTTACATTGCTTGTAGTTACCCTAAGCAGTTTGAGATTGAAATCCAACAAAATTGGTTCAGTACGATCAGAGCTATGAATCAAACTGTGGAACAACGAACCTAAAAAATTGATATTTCTATTACCAAAACTAACGTAAATGGTAGAACAACGCACGGAATGACATAAGATTGGCATGAATTCGTTTTATAAGACTCGAAATAATACTGTTAAATTTTGTGTAGATCCATCTTTACCTTACCAATGGTCCCATATAAAGCCTACTCCCGGAAAATAGTGAAGTATGCTAAAATCCCAAAAAAATAATGCTACCATTATAGATTTTGGTACTAGATATCACACTGTGAAATTTCGCGAAGATCGGTCCATGATTTACCCCAGGCACCATACAAACCCTTCTCTCGTAATAACTGCACGAAAAGAAAAAACATGGTTGTGGTAAACATATTCTAAGAGCAACATATTATGATAAGAATTATGATTGTAGTCACCATATTAAGATTATTACTGAATCATATTATGACTAAATATACTCGTAATATGTCATCATAATATTTTTCCCTTAATCATATTATTATTCTGTTAATCATACTAAGCTAAGAAGTAATCAAATTATTGTCATGTTAATCATAATAAGCTAAGAAATTAATCATATTATTGTCATGTTAATCATAATAAGCTAAGAAGTAATCATATTATCATCATGTTAATCATAATAAATTTAGAAGCAATCATATTATGATACAGCACCTTTCATAGCTGTCATAAAAATGCAAAATAAATTAAAATATTTTTGCATCGATTTTTTATTTTGTGGCTTTTTACAATTTTTCTTTATGTTAATCAAATAGCGGAGTTCAATATAAGGCTTGCAAAAGAGCAAATGAAAAATCTGTGGTTTTCATGCGCAACCGCGTATGTCCATTTTTTCGATTTTAAGATGTTGATGCCATATTGCCTAATTTTGAACGCTCTTTACATTTTTTTGAAAAAAGATTTATCAATTCCGATTTTTTAACGTAATGACAAAGTTTAAATAGTGCAATACCAAGCCCATAGTTTGATCTAGAATGGGTTTTCGGCTTGCCTGAAAAATTTGTTTTAAGACATACGCTGTTGCCCATGAAAACCACAGAAATATCGTAGCACTTTTAGAAAATATATAACGAAATCTCTGTGTGTTTTGTTGTTGGATTTTACAAAAAAACTAAGATATTTTGCATTTGCACTATTAAATCACTAATACTTGAATGAACTCCGCTAATATTTTAATTTTTTAATTTCTTTAAACTTATTTTTTTTTGTGGAATTTTATCTTTTAATTAATTAACCGCTCACAAAAAAAAAAAACGACACAACTGCTTTAAAATTATTTTACAAATGGCGCTAACATAATATGATTAGAGTAAAAATAGTTTGATTGCATCTTTAACATAATATGATAAATGTATAGAAAGTAATCATGTTATGGCTATTAAATATCATGATATGGTTGTGAGAAATATAATATGTTTAGAAAGTTATCATAATTAAGTTGTTAGAAAAATATTTATTTTTAGGTCAACAATACTCAAATTCATAATTGCGATAAACATTGATATGTTTACAGTAACTATAATATTGTTGATATTTAATAAAAATAACAATTATTTGTGTACGACATTAAACACAGTGTTGTTGCCGTAACCATGCCCAACCATATTTTTTCTCTGCGTGTGGTAAAGCCGTAATTAATAATGCTATCATAGTGAAAAGCAGTACGTCACAGTTTTATAGGAATAGAAATCACTCTGTTAAATTACAGGAAGATCTGTCCAAAATTAACACTCGGCCCCACATAAACCCTACTCCTGGAAAACAATTGATTACGACTTGAACCGTAATAAATAATACAATTGTGATAAAATTTGGTACGTCACAGTTTTATAGGACTAGAAATGACACCGTCAAAAATTTCGTTGGGATCGGTCCATAATTTACTATAGGCCCCCTAGTCTCGTAAACTATTAAAATTCGCCTAAAACTGTAGCAGACATAAATATTTCGGTAAAATTTGTTCAAACTTAACTAAATATGGCCAGAAAAAATGTCACACAAAGAAAAAACATATTCTAAGAGCAACATATTATGATAAGATTCATGATTGTTGTCAACATATTACGATTATTATTGAATCATATTATGACCAAATATATTCGTAATATTACATCATAATAATTAGTATTGTGGTAATTTTGTTGAACTATTTTTGGGTTTTAATCCAAATTTTCAATATTTTTAATCAGACTTAAGTTCATCAAATTTAATTTTCATTAAATTATTTTTATGAAGAAAGGAATTTTACAACATGAAAATTAAATAAAATTGTTATTGATAATCATTCATTCTTGACTGACCTGAGATTCGAACCCAGGCGGCAGGTTGCCCTGACATGTATCGATCGCTACCACTCGATCTCCTCAGAGGGATTTGCCGTCTTACACTTGCAGCCATCGACGACTGCTGACGTCAATAGTCAAAGATAAATCCTTAACGTAGATTAGCTGTGAGATTCATTTGGTCACGACTTTGTTGAAAATTTGTCACTTAGTGTAATCACCAGGCAAAGAATGCGAAGATATGTGAAAAGTTCGGTGTTATTTTTTGAATTTGGTTTTTTCTGGATTAAATATTCATATTAAAGAAAACTAATACAGAGCAATATTGTTCATAAGATATAGCCCTAGAATATTTCTTATTAAGGTTTTTTCTACAAACAAATATTACGGAAGTTATAAATAAAATTAAAGCGACCCATAGTGAGAAAACAAGCATTTTAGCAAATTTGTGTGCTCAAGGCACGCCCAATAACTATGCAAACGATCTAAAATTTTTTATATATATTTTTCTTCTAATTTGGAATCAATCTAAGGGGGTTGCTAAGTGAAAATACGAAAAAAATAACGGCCACACTAATGCATAAACTAGACATTTCAACGAATTATTTTTGGTGCAAAACAACTTTAATGTATTAAAGCGGTCGTGAACTATTTAGAAGAGAACTTCACTTTTCATCTAGTTTTCTATATATTTTAAATAGTATAAAAAGTGTTTCTTTTCACATTAAAATAAATTTATTTACATAATTTAGTCAATGTAAATATGTACAAGAGGTTATGATTAAGGATAAAATCACCAAAAAAACACCACAACTGTCAGGTTAATTTATACAGCATCTTTTCTTCGTAGCCATTATAATATTATTAATGACAAATGTAACATCAAAAGCATTTTATTTTAGATGGAGCTAAAAAAGAAATTAAAGTTGTTTTTGGGAATTCAAAATTTATTATCAATAGGATTCCTGCTTGACGTGCTAAATTCCCAATTACAACTTCTATAACTACTTTTTTCTGGATGTGTTTAAGTAAAAAAATAATGACTTACTTTAAAATGCGTTCATTTTGGGACATCCCCTGTAAAATTAATTGGTTCTTTCAGTTGAATTGTAAGTAGTGCCTTCATGTTTTTCTGATTACTCAACACATTATTTTGTAGGCGAAGTTTTTACTGGGAATATCAACACTCAAAGTCTTACTTGTAACAATATTAAAGCTTAAACAAAACACCAACAATAAACAGTGAGTGTATCTTTTCTTACATTCAATACAAAAAATAAATACTTCAAGTATTTTTTTAAATAAATGTGGGTAAATCCAAAGTGTTGAACGTAACAGTCGTACGCATAAAAAATGCAATAACATTTTAAACAACAAATATTTCTCAAATATCTCTTAACCCTTAAATAATAGTACTAAGAAAGCACTGTTATCTATGCTAAAGTTTTTGGAGGGCGCGATTCTAGGTCAAAGATAATGGCAAAAGAAGTAGCGGTTCGAACGTGAAAAAATAGAAGTAGTTTTTGTGGCCATGTATAAAAATGCGTAATTCAGCGAAACCTGGCACAATTTTTTAGTAAATTTACTTTCAGATTTGTACGCAGCAATGTAACATTAAAATGTTTTTGGTTTGATTCCAAAATCTTCTGTATTTTTTTTTAAGCCAAAATCTGGGTCGATACGTGACATTTCGAACGTAAAATTTTTTCCATAATAATTAAACTAAATAATGATTAAAACAAAATAAAAGTTTACCGTTAATCCGAATAACATATTTCTCTTTGAACTCTTCCTTAGATTACAGACAATGTAAGAAAATTTTTTGGAATAATTTTTATCAAATATCACCTCTTTTATGGAAGATACTATTAAAGAAAACATACAATAAAACATTCTCAAAAATAAGAAATTACGTTTGCACAAGTGCAGTCTGATTGTTCATCTAAGTGAACAAATTTATGGGTAAATTTATTAAATTAGTTCAATCTTAATATTTCTCTAAATAATATCGTAAAATAATCAGCTTTTAATAACAAAATCTTTTGAGCTTTTAATAACTTTTAAATTTTCGGTCACGGTCGACCTTTTAATGGAAATGCCCATGTACAATATCGCCTAATTAAGTAGTGATAGAAAAAAAATTAATGTTTTTATGGGCTGTAGAAAATATCGCCCAAAGAAAAATGGCCCAAAAAAAAAAATGAAAAATCGCCCAAATGAAGAATCGCCCAAGCGAACATGAAAAATGACCCAAAAAGGTATATATGAAATTTTGCCCAAAAAAAAAACGAAAAAGGGCCCAAAAAGAAAATGAAAAATGACCCAAAAAGCATAAACGAATTTTTCCCAAAAAAATATAAAAAAAAATTATTAAATTTGCAAAAAAGTGTTTATTATTCATATAAATTTAGGTGACATGTCATAACGTCCAGTGTCGTAGTGTCCTTGGACACTTTTAAAGTGTCATAATGTCCATCGAAGACGAGGACGAGGACGTTATGACACTTTGCAACGTCCGCAACTTAACTTATAATCAAAAATGTGCAAATTTTTTTTTAAAATACCGTTAAAATTTCAAGTGATTTTTTTAAAGATACTTATTTAACCATAATATGGTTGTCGGTGACAATGATTTGGTTAAATTAAACATAATATGGATAAAATATTTTTATAGCTTTTACTCCGGGTGTATATATTAAATATATATATCCAAAATAAGGATTTCATCTTCTATGGTATAACAAATACTGGCTTCGCTAACTAAAGCTTCTCTGTATAGCCGGCCTTCGGCCGGGCGCAAGGATTTTCTCCTCTATGGTATAACAAAGACCGGCTTCGCTAACTAAAGCTTCTCTGTATAGCCGGACTTCGGCCGGGCGCAAGGATTTTCTCCTTTATGGTCTAACAAAAACCGGTTTCGCTAAGTAAAGCTTCGAAATACTGCCTCGTTTCCGAACAAGGCCGACTACGCAGAGAAGCTTTAGTTAGCGAAGCCGGTGTTTGTTATACCATAGAGGAGAAAATCCTTGCGCCCGGCCGAAGGCCGGCTATACAGAGAAGCTTTAGTTAGCGAAGCCAGTATTTGTTATACCATAGAAGAGGAAATCCTTATTTTCGATATATATGTATATATTTAATATATACACCCAGAGAAAAAAGCTACAAAACCATTTTTAAAAAAATTCTACCGATATTAGGTTTAATTTAACCAAATCATTGTCGCCGACAACCATATAATGGTTAAATTAGTTTCTTGAAAAATAGTTTTGTTGTTTGCAACCATAATAAAACATGGTTTTCTCTGCTATGTAAGATTATGGTAGAATTTTAAAAATAGCCCATTTTTTTTGGGCCATTTTTCATACAACATTTTTGGGTGATTTTTCATTATGAAATTTAAAAACCGAAAAATCACCCAACAATAACGATAAATAGCCCAAAAATTTTGGGCCATTTTTCATATGAAATCAGGCCCAATTTTACATGCAATTTTTTTGGGCGATTTTTCATTTTTTTTTTTGCGATTTTCCTTTGGGCGATATTTCCTACAGCCGTTTTTATGTAGCCAGCGGGCAAAAATACATAAGGGTCAGTTAATTTGATTTCCGATAACTTACATAAAAAAAACCCAAAAACACAAGAATTTAAACAGCCTTGCCAGAGCTGGCAGATGTGGCGATTTTAAAAAAAGTTGGCGGTTTTTTAACCGAATTTTTTCTTGTTTTTCTTATTTATATGAAACAATTTATCAATACGGGTAAAGTTTTTTCTTTGAATTTATAAATTTAAATATCGCAATACGAACGCGATTGTTTTCGATAATAAATTGATAGTGTTACCAGATAATTATTTGTAAAACATTAAGAAATGTTTGCTATAGAAATCAGGAATAAATATTAAGTTTTCTTAGATTTGCAGATACTGTTCTCGTAAGAAGCTATCGTTCGCTCAAATACTAAAATATTTAAATATTATAGTATGCTTTTTTCGGGTTACAATCATTTTCTAGCAATCATCGTATCTTCGCCGAAAAACTAGTCAATTTATAATTTGTTTTGGAAAATATATTCATAAAACTGAATTATTTTCAATTATATAAGAAATTGAGTTTTAAAAAATTAACAATAATAATGTAAACTACTACCCAGTTAACGTGTAAAGTATAGTTAAATTTGTACCGAAAGTGAATGACATACTTAGTATATCATCATTCACCACTAGTGGTGGAGGGTATACAAATATTCACTTAACTTTTTGAAAACCCATATTTCATATAGAATCGAGAACGAAACTGGATAAGAAGTTCATTTTTAAAAATAATTCGCATAATGAAATTTTTTAGAAAAGTTTTCTGGGAAATCTAATAAATATCTAATTTGAATACAACAACAAATGACATTTATATTTTACTTGATTTTTTTTATCGAACTTTTTATTGTGTTTAGATAAAAACCTAATAAGAAACTTGACAATATTTCGACTTATTTTCACGTAGAAGCTATTTTGTCTACTTTTTGGTAATGAGTAAATACAGTATTGTTGAACAAGTGCAATATATATACTGAATTTCTTTTGAATCAAAATTTACTCATTTTGCAAACTTGACAAAATTAATACTAAGTTTGGTGATATTTATTTTAAAATGATAAAAAAAACTACAATAGAAACCACTACTAAGACAAGAGTAAAAAAGGAGTTGGAAATTTCAATAAAGGTAAAATTACCATTATAAGTTTTATCGTGAATTCGTTAAGGAATAAGTATTACATTGTAACTGTTATTTGGTTTTCCTTATTATAATTATTATCTCGCAATTTTTATTTTTTTTTTATTGCATGATAATAATTATTGATAAGGAAAGAAAATAATTGTTTCAAATAACTCTTATTTCTTGATTTTTATTTATAGACTAGCTTAACCCGGTGCGCTTCGCTACACTGCTTTAACCACTTCTTCAGTTGAGAGATATTTAATATATGCGTCCTATGGAATGTTTTTTCCCCTGCGCATTCCCGCTTTATTTTTATTTTCAAAAGTGTAGTATACCATAGGAGTGACTTCTACTAAGTTTGAACATTCTTACTTTAACAGTTCTTAAGATATGCGATATTTAACATTGGCGTCCTATAAGGGTTTCGATTTTGGGGCTCAGATGATCCTACTACCAAAAGTTCAACAAATTGCTTGCAGCGGCTCTTATTAATAATGCTATCTATGAGTGGTACTGCTCCTCCTCTGGCTACCCCGCCCATTTCTATATTGACATTTATAGTTTTCCATAATAGAAGCTTTAACCACGTTTGAAGACTCTGCCTTCAATAGTTCTTAAGTTGAGCGATATTGAATATATGCATCCTATGGAAGATATTTCCCCCTGCGCATACCCGCTTTATTTCTGTTTTCAAAAGTGTAGTATACCATAACTGTGACTTCTACAAAGTTTGAACATTCTTACTATAACAGTTTTTAAGATATCCGATATTAAACATTGGCATCCTATGGGGGGTAACACTTACCCCGCTGCTATTTTGCTTCAATTTTGGGGCTCAGAAGATCCTACTACCAAAAGTTCAACAAATTGCTTGCAGCGGCTCTTCATTACATTTCTATCTATGAGGGGAACTGCTCCTCCTCTGTCTACCCCGCCCATTACTATATTGAAATTTAAAGTTTGCCATAATAGTAGTTTTAACTACGTTTGAAGACCCTCCCTTTAATAGTTCTTCAGTTGAGCGATATTTAATGTATGGATCCTATGGGAGGTATTTCCCCCCCTGCGCCTATCCGCTTTATTTTTATTTTCAATAGTGTAGTATACCATATGAGTGACTTCTACAAAGTTTGAACATTCTCACTATAACAGTTCTTAAGATATGCGATATTAAACATTGGCGTCCTATGGGGAAAACCACTTCCCCCGCTGCTACTTTATTTCAATTTTGGGACTCAGAAGATCCTACTACCAAAATTTCAACAAAATGCGTGCAGTGGCTCTTATTAATATTTCTATCTATGAGGGGTACTGCTCCTCCCCTGTCTCTCCCGCCCATTTTTATATTGAAAATTTATAGTTTATACTATAATAGTAGCTTAAACCACGTTTGAAGACTCTCCCTTTAATAGTTCTTCAGTTGAGCGATATTTAATATATGCATCCTATGGGAGGTATTTCCCCCCCTGCGCCTACCCGCTTTATTTTTATTTTCAAAAGTGTAGTATACCATAAGAGTGACTTCTAGAAAGTTTGAACATTCTCACTATAACAGTTCTTAAGATATGCGATGTTAAACATTGGCGTCCTATGGGGGATTCAAATACCCCCGCTGCTATTTTATTTCAATTTCGGGGCTCAGAAGATCCTACTACCAACAGTTCAACAAATTGCTTGCAGCGGCTCTTCATTACATTTCTATCTATAAGGGGAACTGCTCCTCCTCTGTCTACCCCGCCCATTACTATATTGAAATTTAAATTTTGCCATAATAGTAGTTTTAACTACGTTTGAAGACCCTCCCTTTAATAGTTCTTTAGTTGAGCGATATTTAATGTATGGATCCTATGGGAGGTATTTCCCCCCCTGCGCTTATCCGCTTTATTTTTATTTTCAATAGTGTAGTATACCATATGAGTGACTTCTACAAAGTTTGAACATTCTCACTATAACAGCTCTAAAGATATGCGATGTTAAACATTGGCGTCCTATGGGGAAAACCACTTCCCCCGCTGCTACTTTATTTCAATTTTGGGACTCAGAAGATCCTACTACCAAAATTTCAACAAAATGCGTGCAGTGGCTCTTATTAATATTTCTATCTACGAGGGGTACTGCTCCTCCCCTGTCTCTCCCGCCCATTTTTATATTGAAAATTTATAGTTTACTATAATAGTAGCTTAAACCACGTTTGAAGACTCTCCCTTTAATAGTTCTTCAGTTGAGCGATATTTAATGCATGCATCCTATGGGAGGTATTTCCCCCCCTGCGCCTACCCGCTTTATTTTTATTTTCAAAAGTGTAGTATACCATAAGAGTGACTTCTAGAAAGTTTGAACATTCTCACTATAACAGTTCTTAAGATATGCGATGTTAAACATTGGCGTCCTATGGGGGATTCAAATACCCCCCCTGCTATTTTATTTCAATTTCGGGGCTCAGAAGATCCTACTACAAAAAGTTTAGCAAAATGCGTCCAGCGGCTCTTAAGATATGCGATAATAAATATTGGCATCCTATGGGGGGTACCAATTCCCCTGCCCCTATCGAAAAAATAAGTAGCCTATTTTATTTTTAGGGCTCACGTGATGTTACTGTAAAAATTTCAGGAAAATCGGTTCAGTAGTTTCGGAGTCTATAAGCCAACAAACAAACAAACAAAGAAACACACAAACATACAAACATTTTTCATTTTTATATATGTATATAGATTATAGATTATTTCGATAATAGTTACTCGAAAGACAGTAAAATAATAATTATTCGTAATAGTTATATTAATAATTAATAAATATAAATGTACACGTTTTAATCAGTATTGCAAAATGCGCGATTATAACTGGGTTATTAACAAGCCCTGTCGTATGCATTATATCGTCGTATGTAGTAAGTTTTCTGACGTATTTAAAATAAAACAAGTTAGAGTGCTATATTCGGCTGTGCCGAATCTTTGATACCCTCCACCGACAGTTCGAATGTTTAAGGAGTAATATCTGTATGATGTTATTATTATCTTAAACTGTGACGATTTGTTATTAATTATGGTTTTAGGTGTACTAAAGTGTTTTCCGGGAGTAGGGTTTCTATGGGGCCTAGGGTAAATTATGGACTCATCTTCATGAAATTTCACAGTATCTTTTATAGTCCTATAAAACTTTGACGAGCCAAAATTTGTTACGCTAGCATTATTTTTTACGGTTTAAGGCGTACTTAACTGTTTTCCGGTAGTAGGGTTTATATGGGGCCTAAGGTAAATTATGGACCGATCATCACGAAATTTCACAGCGTCATTTCTAGTCCTTTAAAACTGTGACGTACCAATTTCTGTTATGATAGCGTTATTAATTATGGTTTTAGGTGTACTAAAGTGTTTTTCGGGAGTAGGGTTTCTATGGGGCCTAGGGTAAATTATGGACTGATCTTTACGAAATTTCACAGTATCATTTATAGTCCCATAAAACTTTGACGAGCCAAATTTTGTTACGCTAGCGTTATTGTTTACGGTTTTAGGCGTACTAGACTGTTTTCCGGGAGTAGTGTTTATTTGGGACTTAGGGTAAATTATGGACGGATTTTCACGAAATTTAACAGGGCGATTTCCAGTCAAATAAAACAAATTTTTGCAAAATCTTATCTCAATCCGTGCCTTGTTCCAGCATTTATGTTATTTTTTGTAACAAAATTATCAATTTTTTTAGGTGGTGGTTCCAAATTGTGATTCATAGCTCTGGTCCTACTGAACCGATTATGCTGGATTTCAATCCCAAACTGCTTAGGATAACTACAAGCAATTTGGCACAAAGTTTGTTCATTTATTTTGAGTTGTTCGAAAGTGAGCGTGTTTTCAACAGACGGACAGACGGACAGACATACGGACATGGCTAAATCGACTTAGAATTACTCAAGGACCCAGAATATATATACTTTATGGGGTCTGAGATGAATAATAAAAAAGGTTTCACACGGAATGACAAACTTAATATACCCTCTTCTCAACTAATTGT
Source organism: Pollenia angustigena (assembly GCA_930367215.1). NCBI lineage: Eukaryota > Metazoa > Arthropoda > Insecta > Diptera > Polleniidae > Pollenia > Pollenia angustigena. The sequence goes on from OV884058.1 coordinate 124,288,588, forward strand.
GGTGGAGGGTATAATATGACACTTTGAAGTAAACTGTTTTTTGACTAAATATATTTTTTACTAACGAATTTATTTTTTTTAAAGCAATTGTATTTATAATGAAAATATGAATAAAAGGTAACAACTGTTTTAATATTGGTTCTTCACTTAAAAGAACTCTGATTAAGCTTTACAAACATAACAAGTGCTAATTTTTCGTCAGATAGATTGCATCTTTAGTCATTCAAAATCATACGCAAAGCGGAACAGGCTCTTTCAACGGTTAACTGCGTAGCTGGAACAGCGTGGATAATAAACGCTAGATGTTTAAGGAATGGAAGCGTATATCTATTTTCATGCCAATAGTTTAGTAAATCCATTTCCACGTCTTCTTTCGGTGGCTTATAGTTTTCCATTTCAGCATGTGCGGAAACAATTTCACGGCACGTTTCTGTTTCATCCTCTGCAGAATTATCTACCCCCAACAGAGATAGCGATTCTGTTAGCAGGAATTTTGTACTCTGGTAAGTTTATTCATCTACTGGAATAAATGTTGTAGAGGTATTCACGTTAGAGGTCCTATTAGAATCGTTTCGCTGAAAAGTTTGTAAAAAAAAAAAATTTAAGAACTTTAAATACACAAACCTGTGAAGAACTTTTAATGTACAATCCTGTTTCAATGTAATTAAATTTAAAGTTCGTCTGAAACGAGGATCTAAAAACGTCATTATCAAGTAACTGCGGCTTTCGTTTTTCAATGCAATTGTGAAGATATTCACTTAAAGCGGTAACGTTAGCTTAAAGGGTAAAGGCTCAGTTAGCCGGGAGTAACAGTAACAGTAACCTTACCGTAAAAAAGTAAGACCAATCTATTTCTTACAGATTGAGACGTAACATCTTACTACTAACTATAATCTTTCTAATTGTTTTACATACAACAAAATGAAGCAGCTGATTTGCAACGTTACTGTTACTCCCGGCTAACTGAGCCTTAAGGCTTTCGGACTACCTTTTTTTTTAATATGTAAGGTTTACAAACTAATATTAAAAACAAATTTCTAGTTACAAATAAAATTTCTGACGAATTAACTCTTACTTGAACATGTATTTATTTTAATCAATTTTGGCATTCTCATCTTCAAGTTCAGTTTGGAGCAAAATTTTGTTTTTTTTTTTTTTGTTTTTGTTCCGTTTCATACAGATTTTTTTATTTAAGAATTTTTCATAAAAAATAGCAAAAATTTTAATTATTATTTTTAAAAATGTATTAATAACTATTAAAAACCAATTTTTAAAATATAAATTGCAAAATAATAATTATCCATAACAAATATTGTTTTTGTTAGCATAACTATTTCAAAGCAATAAATAAAAATATTAATCGTTATTTGCAATTAATTGCTTTTTAAGTCGTTCATAATAATTATTAACCAATTTTTAAAAATATTCCTCAAAATGGGCAATTTTTTCGAATTTGTAAATGAAGATAATAGTTATTTTGGGACCTTGAAAATGACTCTTGTTTACTTTTTTATATGAAGCTCCTATTTGATGATTTTTGACGAATTTTTTTTCTGACAACCCTGATCCTTTCAATAGCATTGAATAATTTGATTCTATCCAAGTGATAGAGCTTTTTGTATAGATTAATTACCCAGAAAGTATTTTAAGGTTTGGGGGTCTTTCGAAGTACTAAATTATGAAAATTATGCAAACTATCATTGGCACTGTATACTTAAAACTAGAGCTGTAGTTGGATTCTGTATTTTTAAATAGTTTGTTCAACTTTTAATTTGTTTTGTTGTTTGCATTAACAATTATGCGATTCTGTAAATTATTCTTAGCAACAAACTAGATTTTTTGATGTAATTTCTCGCATTTGATATTATGGGCATTTATATTGACATTGGGTTTTTTTATTTTTACCTGTCAAGCCTTCGCCCCTAGACCATGGGTATTTTTCTACCCACCTCGCTATTAAAGAGTTCTAAAACACAAGATTTTTTGAGAACAAAAAAATTAAAAAACTTATTTATTGCATGCATTTTTGTGAGTGCTGTGTGCTTATTTCACTATGTACTTAGAAAGGAGGCCTTTGTATTCCTTGTAAAATGTGGTTAAATCTTAAGGGCCGATGTTGATTTTGAAACAAAAAGAACAAATTATTCAGGAAATTACTGTCATTTTTTTTTATTATGATAATATTGGTATGGTTTAGTTATGTATGGAACAAATTATCGGCCAAATGGCCGCCGCGACCTCGGCGGCACACCTCCATCCGATGGTCCAAATCTTAGATGACGCTGAGGCATAATTGAGGTTATATGCAGTTAATGTGCCGAATTATCTCATCCTTTAGCTCTTGATTGTTGCTGGCTTATCGACGTACACCTTTTCTTTCAAATAACCCCAAAGAAAGAAGTCCAACGGTGTCAAATCACATCATCTTGGCGGCCAATTGACATCACCACCACGTGAGATAGCACGGCCATTGAATTTTTCGATCAAAATAGCGTTAGTTTCGTTAGATAAGTGGCAAGTGGCACCGTCCTGTTGAAACCACATATCATCCCCATCCATATCTTCCAATTCGGGCCACAAAACGTTCGTTATCATCTCACGATAGCGAACACCATTCACAGTAACTACCTGACCGGCCTCATTTTGTAAAAAAATACGGCCCGATGATGCCGTCAGCCCATTAACCGCTCCAAAATGTCACTCTTTGTGGGTGACAATCATTCGCCCAAATGCGTTAATTCCGCTTATTGACGAATCCACTGAGGTGAAAATGTGCCTCATCACTGATTATTATTTTCATAATAAACCTGAATAACTTTTAGGCGTTGCTCGATTGTGTATCTTTCCATGGTTCAAATGGAGTTAGTCTGAAATTGAGAAATGTCAAATGAAATGCAGAAAAAAACTTGACTTTTATGTGTGGTTCACATTCAACATCGACCCTTTATAAGGCCTGCTCGCTCCATTCCATACTTATATCTTTTTACACACGTTGTCCTTGCTCTCGATTCCTTCACAGTTACATAAAATGGTAACGGGATCATACAAAAATAAATTATTCTTTTGGTTTTGCTTGTGCTTGTGCGAAAAAACAAAACCAAAAATGTTACTACTTCTTTTCTGTGTTGTCATAAAAGGGAATGTGGAATGTGTATCTTATATTTTATACGAAAGAGCCGAGGCCTTCTTTATAATGCTTTGGATGCTTGTATGGTGTATGCCTGGAAATTACAAAGCATGCTAAGAAAAGCTGAAGGCACTCCAATCATGAACAAATTTTATTGCCTGTGAGCGTTGTTGTTGAGCATTGGTAACAATTCCTAATAATAGTGTTCGTGTTAGAGAAAAAGTTGTCACAAATGCACAAGAAATGGCAAAGCGCATGGATAAATTTGACCATATGATAAGCCAAATCATTAAGCGTGACCGTTGTGGATAATGTGAAGCGAAAGTTTCACACATTGTACAATTCACATTGAACGAAATGAAAATTTAAGTTACACCCAAAGGCACAGTTTCATGCTGGTTTACCAAAAAACAGTAAAAAGATAAAATTATCTCAATAATCGACCACAGTTGTGATATTTATTTCTTTATTCTGACAGCGAAGTGGGTATTTAAATACCCATGTCATTGCATCAAACCTGTAGTCAACTTTATTGGCCAAATTTTGCTAATATTTTTTTTAAAGCAGAACACACCTAAGGCTATAAGTCACCAAGAGGGTTTTTCGATTTTTCACTGTCCAATTTTTTCAGAGCTTTTTTAAAATATTAAAAATTGCTTACTTTTAAGCCGCTAACTTACCCAATTTAAGGGGGCAAAATTTAACTTCAAAAATTTGCTTCGGTAGTCCTTTCCTTTCTTTATCTTTCTGTAAAAATCAATTTCCGATACCTCTTACCTGAAGTTAGCCAAAATTGTTCTACGAAGGCTCTGTTTTTGGGTATTTAAATACCCATCAGTCCTTAATGGGTTAAAATGTTAAAGCATGACAAATCGTAAATTTGCTTAAATTTTTAAGACAATGAAAACTATTGTCAAATTTTATTACAGAGTCGGACAAGTGGTGGGGAAAAACTAATGACGACATCGTCATAAGCAGATGAAAATTTGAAAGAGCTCCACTTTTTTGTCAAACTTGTATTTTGTTTAAAATATGTAAATAAACCAAAAGTATTATTTCATAGAGAAATTTTTATTAAATTTTTGTTCGAATGCGTATGCGTATGAGTAATATTTTTATTGGCAAAAGTGCACTTTACGGGGCGTACGAAAAAAAATTGGATCCCGTCTGGAATAAAAAAAGAAAAAAACCAAAATTAAAATTTAAGGGGCTGAGGCCCCTGGGACACCATGCATCAAAAAAACCGCCCGCCCACTTAGTGGTATGTGTGGGTACTCAAATTAAAGATAATTGTTCAAAAAAACGAAAATAATAAAATTTAGGTCGGGCAGGACTTCTGGGGTACAAAAATTGCTCCTCCCACCCTTATAACAATGTGTGGGTACTTGAACGAAAGGTATTTTGCTAACGATTGTAAATATTTTGTTTTTATTTTGTTTTTAAGGATTTTCTCCTCTTTGTTATAACAAGGACCGGCTTCGCTAACTAAAGTTTCTCCGCATAGCCGGCCTTTGGCCGGGCGAAAGGATTTTCTTCTCTATGGTATAACAAAGACCGGCTTCGCTTACTAAATCTTCTCTTCATAGCCGGTCTTCGGCCGGGCGCAAGGATTTTCTCCTCTATGATATAAGAAAGACCGGCTTCACTAACTAAAGCTTCCCTGCATAGTCGGCCTTCGGCCGGGCGCAAGGATTTTGTCCTCTATGATATAGCAAAGACCGGCTACGATAACTAAAACTTCTCTGCATATAAAAGATACATAATTTAACCTAAAGAGGAAAATATTAAACGAATACAAAAACAAAATACATATTTGCAATCGTGAGCAATTTACCTTTAATTTGAGTACCCACACAGATATACATAAGTGTTTTGGGGGGGGACACTTTTTTTGGCCCAGAGGGCCCTAGAAGTGCCGCCCACTCAACATTTTATTATTTTCGTTTTTTCTTGCACAATTACCTTTAATTTGAGTACCCACACATACCATTTAGTGGGCGGGGCGGTTTTTTGGCCCCAGGGGTAACCACGGGCACCTTTAAATTTTAATTTTGGTTTTTTTTTTTAATTCTATATCGGTTGGCATATTTTTTATATTTTTTTTCTTACGCCCCGTAAAGTGCACTTCAGCCTTTTTATTCAAGGCTAACAATTACACTATGTGACAAAATTTCAACAAAATCCTGACCAGAAGAATCTGTCGGCTAATCTATATGTAAAATTTTCCACTGAATCAGAATATGAAGTCAGAATTGTCAAGACTAGAACAGTTTTTGAGATATTTCTAAATAACTGCTATTTGTGTTTTTAAAAAAGATGATGTGACTGAAATGAAAATATCTTCAAAAATTTTAAACGGATTATGGATTTCTTTCTTTTTAGTGAAATGTTATAAGATTTCTAAAATAACCAGTTGTCATTGTTGTACCAATCTATGTCTTGTTGGGCGCAAAATATTCATATTAAAATAATCAAATGTCGCATGCAATAAAACATTAAGATTTTTAAATCATTGGTTTATCAAAATCATTCAAAAAACTGTCACGTAGTGTTATTAATCATTCGTTATAAATAAAATACAATTTATATTGTCATTCCCTTTACCAAAGGTAAAAGGGTTAATAATGCTTTGTCATTCCATTTGTCATTTCGATAATATTGATCCTGAACCCGATAAAGTATATAAATTCCGTATTCTTATGAGAAGGAACGTGCAAATCACGATGTCCATCTGTCCGTGTATATGTTGAAATGATTGATCCAAAAACCCCAGAAATAATGGGGACTCCGTTAACGTTTGCTATTGAAATGCAGCCAGATCGGTCAATAAATAACTAAGATGTGTGCAAAACATCACGACCTCCTATACTTTTTTCATATATTTTTTAATATTTGTGGTTTTTTTTTTTGTTTATCTGGGGAATGGCAGGAGCCAATCTTTTCATATAAGGTAAAAGCATCTTGGTTATTAATAAATGTTTTATCTAACAAAATGAGCGGGATTGGAAAAGTGGGCGTTGTACTTTCCATTCGTATATCTAGAGAACGGAAAGAGTCAAAGTCGCAAAATTAGGCACACATTTCTGGAGAAGTAGGCGTGGCACAAAACGAAACCTCAAATATGGGCGGAATTGGGGAAGTGGATGTGGCACCAGCTGTACAATTACTTAAAATATTTGGTCGTGGCCAAAGTTTTCAAATAAGATATAAGCGCCTTGGTTATCATAACACAGCAGCTGACAAAATGTGGGAAGAATTATAGAGGTGGGCGTGGCACTCTCATACAAATACATTATAGATTTTTTATATTGAGAGTGAAAGGGACCAAAGTTTCTATATTAGGTACAGTAGACCGGGTCGACCTCCATACAAAAAAAAAAGTTGTGCCAGTCACCCCCTAGAATGAAAGATATGTCAATGAAGTTTCTAAAACAGGAAAAAAATTTTTTTTGCCACGCCCCAAAATACAGCACTTTTGGTTTTTTATATGTAGCGCTGCCATTTAAAGTCCGATCTCATCATATCGCATATCGTTGTTCATGGCTTGATAGTGGCTTCATTTTTGTCTTTGGTGACTTTTCAATCCGTCCTGAAATTCTGGGCGCCACTTATGCCATCTCGGATCCTTCCCCCAAATGTCCAATTTTTTTGACGGTCCAAGAAAGTCCTTATAAAACTACGTATGTTGAGATTTTAATATGCTCACTTTTATGACACGCCTCCAAATAAAGCCCCTTTTTCTGTTTCACATACATACTACATTAAAACAAGTAGAAGTCAATACAAACCAAAAAAATTTTCCTCAGTCACGCCCTAGAATAAAAGGTTTATTTATACAGTTTTAAGGACTTTAAAAAAAATTTGCCACGCCCTAAATAACAGCCCTTTTTGTTTTAGATATATAGCAAAATAAAAATTCTGTAAAAGCCTCCATTTTTTTTTAATGGCTCCCTAAGCCTGAGACCATGATACAGAGTTAAAACAAGAACTAAAAAATATAAAGAAACTCCAGAATTCTAAAAAAAAAAAAAAATTATTTAAATGCATAAAAATGAATGCCTCAAAACATGTATGCGAAAAATTATAAATTGGGCAGTCGGTGTATATAAATCTTAGCTAGACTCAAGGTGACTCAAAGTTTTAGAGGGACTTTCTTAGCACGTGAAAAAATTAGACATCAGAGGGAAGGATCCGAGATATCATAATTGCCATCTAGAATTTTAAGTTAGTTTAAAAAAGCATTAAATACGAAAATAAAGGCACATTCTAGCCATTAACAATGATATACGATACGATGAGATTGGACTTTAATTGACGATGCTGTATATATAAAACAAAAAGGGCAGTAATTTAGGGCATGGCAAAAACAATTTTTTTAAAGTTCTTAAAACTTAATAAATATACCTTTTATTCTAGGGCGTGACTGATGAACATTTTTTTGGATTGTATTGGCTTCTACTTGGTTTATTGTAGTATGTGTGTGAAAAAGAAAAAAGGGCCTTAATTTGGAGGTGTGTCATAAAAGTGAGCATATTAAAATCGATACATACGTAATTTTATAAGGACTTTCTTGGACCGTCAAAAAAATTGGACATTTGGGGGAAGGATCCGAGGTGGCATAAGTGGTGTCCAGAATTTCAGGTCGGATTGAAAAGTCACCAAAGACAAAAATGAAGCAACTTTCAAGGCATGAACAACGATATGCGATATGATGAGATCGGACTTTAAATGGCAGCGCAACATATAAAAAACAAAAAGTGCTGTATTTTGGGGCGTGGCAAAAAAAAAATTTGTTCCTGTTTTAGAAACTTCATTGACATATCTTTCATTCTAGGGGGTGACTGGCACAACTTTTTTTTTCGACCCACCCTAAGGTACAGGCATCTAATGCTAGAAACACAACTGGGACGAACGTCGAATTATTCGCAACGAATATTCGTCACCAGAAATAGAACACATTGTTGTATATGAAAGTACATACAATCTTTGCGTAGACCGAAATTCGTCGTGCGTAACGAACTCTGCGAAAGGTTTATTTCTATTTCTTACGCAGACGGACGACGAATAAATTGGGAAAGCAACAGCGCAGCATGATAGCAAAGTTCAAGATTTATTAAAAATCGTGAAATCTGTAAAGAATTACATGGACAATTCGCTTCTATTGCGAACTTGGCTAAAATTCGTGAAAAAATTGCAAACTTTTAAACAAGCACTTAAATTTATTAGAAATCGATAAAAGTGAAAAAAGAAAACAAAGTGTCGGAAAATGACAAAAAAAATTTGCAAAAATGACAAAAATTCGCAAAAAAAAAAAAAAAATTGTATATTTCAAACAAGCCATAAAATTGATTAAAAGTGCCTAAAACTATAAGGAATATCTAAAATTCGTAAAAATTACAAAATTAGCGGAAATTCGCAATTCGCTATTAGCGGCATGATACCAAAGTCTTCTATTTATTATAAATCGTGAAAGCTGTAAAGAATTAAAAAACTTACAGGAACAAATCGCGAACATGGCTGAAATTCGCGAAAAATTGCAAAATTTGAAACAAACCCAAAAACTAATTTGAGATCGCAAAATCGAAATGCAGAAAACCAGAAATGTTGAAGAAATCCATTTCGAGTGGATACGAATTTTAGGACATACCCGATTAATAGTTTTTTAAAAATTAAAAAAACAGAAACTGGGAATTATTTCCTTCCGAAGGTTACTTTATATTATATTCAACACTTTTCATTTTTCGAATTTATTCTAACTGAAATTTAGCTCATAGAATAAATTCGAAAAAGGAAAAATTAATTAAAAAAAATTTTAGGTTCACGCACTTATGTGTCTCATTTGACGAATTTACACAACGAATTCTTGCCGACGGCTATGCGAAGTTCGTCGTTCGTCCCAGTTGGGTTTCAAGCATAAGTTATTAATACACCTAACAGATTTTTATTTATATCTTAATAACAGGGCCGTGTTTCTTAAAACTACAAGTTACAAATCTACAAGTAAAAAACGTTAAAAAACTACAATTTTTGTTTTTGTTTCAAATGTATTTTACTTGTGGATTTGTATCTTGTAGTTTTGAGAAACAGAGCCCAGGGGGTCGATTCCGGTTCTGTAGCACTTCATAAGCACTTTTCACATTATCACTTCACATTTTCACATTTTCTTCACAAATTGCGATTCCCGTTCTTTTAATGAAAAAGTGTTTCATTCCATTGTAGCCGTGAAACTTTTGTATCTATGTTATTAAAATGTAAAAGTCAAATGAAGATATCGCAGCTTAGGATTTTTGAGCCGGCGCTAAGCCGCAAACGAGTTTTTTAACTGCTTGAGCCGCATGTATTTATTTTTGCTGAAATGTTTTTAACTTTATATGTATTGTGCTTTGTGTTCTTCGAGCTTATTTGCAGAAAAAAACAAAACACATTTTTATGACTCCCCTTGTTTTATACAATATAAATTTTTTCAGTAAAATAATTGTTTTTTTTATATATATTTATACATACATGGTTAATATTTTTAACCTAAAGAAAAATAATGAATGAACCGAAAATTCCTTAATTTTCAGCGAATTTGTTGTATTTGTGTTTTTTCATGAACTATATTGCATGTGCGCACAAAAAATAGTTAAGGAAAAAATTTTACATAAAATGTTTAACTATAGAAAAACAACAGCAATTTTTTAACTGAAAAAAACTTTCATTCAAAAAACAAGAGCAGTCATAAAAATTTTAAATGGATCATACAATGAGTGCCCAAATTAGTTTTTTTGGAAAACATCTTGCCCGCGTGATTTCCCCAAAATATTTATTGCAGTGAACCTTAAGTAACATAATAATTTTGGCATATAAATGACATCTACCAAAATAATGTTTTTATTGGCTTAACGTAAAAGTTTCCATTTAAATAAAAGCTTGTTTTTTTAAAAAGGTTTTTTACTTTTAATTTATTTTTTAATAGTAAAATCAATCACATCAAGATATTTAATTAACTTGTTTTTTTACACAAGTAAATTTCACGACAAGTTTTTTCAAATTGTGTCATGTCAATTGTCAAGCTTTTATCTCATTGTGCCGGTCCAGACTTGCAATGTTTGTTGCAGCAATTCTTGAGTTAATTGGTAAGAGGGGTGAGGAAATCATGAACCAATAAAATACCAAATAAAAAAAATAATTTTCTTTAAGCCGTCGCTAAACCTAACTTCTTCATCGCCGATAGTAATTAAATATCTACTTTGTCATTAAATCAGATGTAAAATTATACATATAGTACACAAAAAATATAATTAATTTAAAAAATGTTATGATTATTGGTTTTAATTGAATTATCGCAAGAAATTCGGAATGAGCAAATATAAGAAAACTTTGTTAACGTTTTTCTTCAGTAATGTTTTGTATTTTTTCAAAAATTGGCATTTTATATGAATATATTAAGTTTAAAATCTGTAAATATGCATATTTTTAGAAGATTATTATTTTTATTTCTTTAAATTATTAATTATCGTTGGCAATGTCCATATTTTCCTTTAAATAATTTATATAAATTACTTTTCACCGTTAAAATTAAAGTGTAAAAATATGACATAAATGAAAAGTTTGTGACACTTCTTTGCACTGTTTCACAGAACAAGAATCACATTTCTGTGAAGATGTGAAAACAATTTGTTTCATTCCATTTGTTCTTCTCATATGAAAACATTCGAATTTATTTATAATTTTTTCACTAAACGAGAATCAGAAACTCTATGAAAATGTGAAAAAAGTTTTCATTACACAGTTTCACAGAACCAGAATCGACCCCCAGGCATATACAGTTAGGCATAGCGGAATAAAGCACTCTTACTTGTTAGCTATTGTAACTTTTAATTATTATATTTTGCGCATAGTCACCTTATTTCAAACAATACTTTTTCGTGTAAAACCCTTTCTAATTCTTATGTGAAACATATCAGTACAATACATATAGCTCCTTTGTTGCAACATAGTCATATCTCAAAATAAATCAAACTTGGCAAAATGCGATTAAAGATTTAAAAAGGTACCCTTAAAGTTATAAAGATTTAATAAATTATAATAAGCTATAACTTTGGTGTAGTTTCAGATATAATACTGATTTTCTTTACATATAAAGAAGCTAGGAAAGAACACATTTGCTTAAGAAACCTAATATTTTTAATTTTATGAGATATAACTATGTTGCAATAGAAGAGCGATATTATTATTTAAGTACAAAATAAAATTAGCTAAATAATAACATGTCTACCTAGACATTACAAAGTGTTTCATGGAAAATAATACTGTCTAGTAGAGTATCACGATTCAAACGGTTTTATTATGATTATAAAATATTATCAGTTTTCATGTTCACACACATCATTAATTTCCAAGCATCATCATCATCAGCAGCATCACCATTTCCCTGAAGACAATCTAGACTAATCGCAATTATGAACACGGTATGAAATTAGATATGTTTGTATTTAAGTCTTTACTTACATTCGTGTAATGAATTGTTTGATATTTTTTTTCTTATACATTTGTAAAACCCTATCAAATCTAGATGACCATAAAATATTAAATCTCATAAATAAAGGAGAGTAGAGAAGAGAATATATTTTTATAAATATGTATATGTATATTAGGGCCATAACTTTTTCAGACTTTTTGCGAATATCAAAAACGGCAAAGTATAGTCGTGTAGAACACTAAAAATTATTAATAAAAACTATGATAATTTTTTCGGATTGTTAAAAAAGTTCACGCAGGGATCAGGTTGAAGTTTGAAAACAACCATATTTATCTCACGGATATATAAAAAAAAATATACACCTGATATTTTTATATATTCCTATACGTATCACTTAAATGCTATTTTGGAATTAATCCACTGCCTTAGATTTAAAAATTTTCCTACGGCTTACAATTCATCGCGGTTCAAAATTTCTTGGAAGGTTTTAGAAATTTGCTTCCCGGCGTGAGTTTTTTTTTCACAAAACGACGGGAGGCAGGTGTTTTCATTACTAAATCATTCTTAGCCACTCCGTAGTACTATTCCAAAAATTTGGTTATAGCCCTAATGTATATATTATTTTCTGTGGCATGTATTTTTGTTATTTTTATTTTTATAAAATCTATATAGTTAGAGTTTAGTTTAAGTTCGTTAAGTGTCTACTGTAGTAATCGATTTAAAAGCTATTAAAGCAATTGTGTGGGTGGACTTTTTATAAAGTTTAATAAATAATGTTTCAATAAGGAATCACAGAAATAAATATAAGAAGGTGCCGAGTTTTCGTTTAACATTTTAAAAATAACCGGTTAACCGGTTTTAATTCAAATACATAAAAATACAAACATCGAATAAGTTTTTTAATTTCAATACAAACAAAACAATCGACGAAGGTAAGGAACCAACAAAATGCTTTAACCTTACAAATATTTGATAATAAGATCCAAAAAAGCGTGATAATTGACCAAACTTAAGCTTTATTTTTAACAATTTCTATTTATTTACAACCGTGTATGATTCAAGCGAGAAAATAAATATTTAATTAAATTTAAACAAACCATCTGAGTTTTTATTTAGAAACTTTTGAATATTGTTTGCTTTAGTTTTCTCTAAGAAAACTAATTGTTACATGTAGGACGTAAAATATTTCATAGGTGCGAACATAGTTTTAGAATTATCAAAAAGTAATTTCAATTTTTGGGAATACAAAATTTTAATTTCAAAAGATTTTGTTATTCGTGCTTAATTCCCAGTTTTTATTATTGATAAAAGCACTTGAAATTTATTGTTGATGGGATAAGCTATTCCTATGCATTTCACTGGTTGCTTAGGCCAGATCATCAGGAAACTTCATCCATAAAGGTTTTAGACAAACTAAAGATATTAAACCAAATAAAACTGTAAAACGTATAAGAATTATAGCAACAGTTCTACTTGTAACAATATCAAAGTTTAAACAAAACACATCAACAATAAACAACAGTGGGTTCATCTCATCTTACATTTCCCCACTACAATTAGTTGAAATTCTCTCAACATTAATTGTAGTTGTAAGTAGGTTAAGAAAAACAAAATGAAAAAAACAACAACTTACAAAAGATGTTGTCAATTAAGTGTTTTTTAGGCCGTGCACTGCCTGTTTATTATCAAAAAGTAATTTCAATTTTTGGGAATACAAAATTTTAATTTCAAAAGATTTTGTTATTCGTGCTTAATTCCCAGTTTTTATTATTGATAAAAACACTTGAAATTTATTGTTGATGGGATAAGCTATTCCTATGCATTTCACTGGTTGCTTAGGCCAGATCATCAGGAAACTTCATCCATAAAGGTTTTAGACAAACTAAAGATATTAAACCAAATAAAACTGTTAAACGTATAAGAATTATAGCAACAGTTCTACTTGTAACAATATCAAAGTTTCAACAAAACACATCAACAATAAACAACAGTGGGTTCATCTCATCTTACATTTCCCCACTACAATTAGTTGAAATTCTCTCAACATTAATTGTAGTTGTAAGTAGGTTAAGAAAAACAAAATGAAAAAAACAACAACTTACAAAAGATGTTGTCAATTAAGTGTTTTTTAGGCCGTGCACTGCCTGTTTATTATCAAAAAGTAATTTCAATTTTTGGGAATACAAAATTTTAATTTCAAAAGATTTTGTTATTCGTGCTTAATTCCCAGTTTTTATTATTGATAAAAACACTTGAAATTTATTGTTGATGGGATAAGCTATTCCTATGCATTTCACTGGTTGCTTAGGCCAGATCATCAGGAAACTTCATCCATAAAGGTTTTAGACAAACTAAAGATATTAAACCAAATAAAACTGTTAAACGTATAAGAATTATAGCAACAGTTCTACTTGTAACAATATCAAAGTTTCAACAAAACACATCAACAATAAACAACAGTGGGTTCATCTCATCTTACATTTCCCCACTACAATTAGTTGAAATTCTCTCAACATTAATTGTAGTTGTAAGTAGGTTAAGAAAAACAAAATGAAAAAAACAACAACTTACAAAAGATGTTGTCAATTAAGTGTTTTTTAGGCCGTGCACTGCCTGTTTATTATCAAAAAGTAAGTTCAATTTTTGGGAATACAAAATTTTAATTTCAAAAGATTTTGTTATTCGTGCTTAATTCCCAGTTTTTATTATTGATAAAAACACTTGAAATTTATTGTTGATGGGATAAGCTATTCCTATGCATTTCACTGGTTGCTTAGGCCAGATCATCAGGAAACTTCATCCATAAAGGTTTTAGACAAACTAAAGATATTAAACCAAATAAAACTGTTAAACGTATAAGAATTATAGCAACAGTTCTACTTGTAACAATATCAAAGTTTAAACGAATAACAAAATCTTTTGAAATTAAAATTTTGTATTCCCAAAAATTGAAATTACTTTTTGATAATAAACAGGCAGTGCACGGCCTAAAAAACACTTAATTGACAACATCTTTTGTAAGTTGTTGTTTTTTTCATTTTGTTTTTCTTAACCTACTTACAACTACAATTAATGTTGAGAGAATTTCAACTAATTGTAGTGGGGAAATGTAAGATGAGATGAACCCACTGTTGTTTATTGTTGATGTGTTTTGTTTAAACTTTGATATTGTTACAAGTAGAACTGTTGCTATAATTCTTATACGTTTAACAGTTTTATTTGGTTTAATATCTTTAGTTTGTCTAAAACCTTTATGGATGAAGTTTCCTGATGATCTGGCCTAAGCAACCAGTGAAATGCATAGGAATAGCTTATCCCATCAACAATAAATTTCAAGTGTTTTTATCAATAATAAAAACTGGGAATTAAGCACGAATAACAAAATCTTTTGAAATTATAGTTTTAGAATTTTTAAAAAATTTTGGTTTTAAAACATTAAAGGAACTTATATTATTTGAGATTGGAGAAAATGTTCCCACCACATGATGCTTAAACTTATTCCTGTCGTCAAATTTTTCCGGATACAGTTAAAGATCCAATACAATTTAGGCTAACTGAAGTGAAATCAGCGATAGAAAATGTAAACATAAGAAACTCTCCCGGATGTGACCGCACCACAAGCTCAATGTTAAGAAACAAGCCTCTTGGAAAACTGCTTAAATTCTTATGATTCCTAAGCCAGGAAAAGACGGTAGTCAAATTCAATCAATCAAGTAAGAGAGCTATATTCGGCTGTGCCGAATCTTATATACCCTTCACCATTGTGGGAGCAGAATACAGAGCAACTAGACAAAAACTAAATAATTTTTACATATGTATACATACAT
Source organism: Pollenia angustigena (assembly GCA_930367215.1). Classification (NCBI taxonomy): domain Eukaryota; kingdom Metazoa; phylum Arthropoda; class Insecta; order Diptera; family Polleniidae; genus Pollenia; species Pollenia angustigena. Next base: position 124,304,006 of record OV884058.1, read on the forward strand.
AATTATAATACTTTAAACTCCATTATAAATTAAATTTAAAAAGCGAAAACTGGTAAATATTTTTTTTAAATCGTTTTTAGAACATAAAAAAATAAAAATTAAAAAAAAATTTTCTTTTAAAAAACCCAGATTCGAGGGACAACCGGATTTGAACTTCGCTTTTCATAAGGACCCAGAATATATCTACTTTATAGGGTGTAGGATCAATATTGTAGAAATTACAAACGGAATGACAAAGTTATATATACCCTTTTACCTTCGGTGAAGGGTATAAAAAAAATAATTTTTGGGACTGCAGTATTTTGATCATAACTTAGCTATTTTTAAACCGATTTGAAAGATTTAAATACCGACGTGCTTAGGAAGAAATTTACCATTTACTTGACTTAAAAAGTTTGGACTCGGGAAGATCTATGATTCCCAAAAATGGATATTTTAATAAAAAACATTTTATTTTGGCCATAACTTTTTTGTGTCTGAACCGATTTTCCCGAGTCTTGTGTAAAATATGTTCTACTAAAAATATTTTGGTATGTAAGTCATATCCATAGGACATATGGTAGCCTTAAAATTTAGGTTTTTATACAATTTTTAATTTTTTTTGTACGGGAGGTACCACGCCCACTTCTCCAATCCCGCCCACATTTTGTAGGATGGTGTGTATTGGCAACCTAATTTTGTGTACCTAGTTTGGAAGATTTGGCTTTTTCCGTTCACCAGATATACAGCAAAAGGTAATAAAAATACAACAACAACAAGGGATTTTTTAAAAAAATTAGAGGTAGTCGTGGTTTTTCGCTGATAACTCAGCCATTTGTGGACCGATCTGGCTGAATTTCAATAGCAAAATTATAATAAGAATACCTGACAGAAAGATACCCCAACGAAGCTCCCATCATATCTGGGGGCTTCGGAAAACCCATTTCAACAGACAGACGGACAGACGGACAACCGGATTTGAACTTCGCTTTTCATAAGGACCCAGAATATATCTACTTTATAGGGTGTAGGATCAATATTGTAGAAATTACAAACGGAACCTTATATAAATGAACACTAGGGTATTCATTCGGTTTACCGTTAATCGGTTAACCGATTAATTACTACCCGATTAACTGATCGGTTAATTTAAAATTGGCTATTTTCGATTAACGATTAAACCGGTTAATTTCAGTCGGTTAACCGATTAACCGATGTAACAAAATTTTGAATTTTTTTGTAGATCATAATATTTTTTTTGTGTGTTTGAATTATTTTTTTTCATCTCATATACAAAAGTTATGTGATTAGAAAATATTTGTTCATACAATATATTTCCTACATTCTTAAAGTACAGTACAAAAAGAAACTTAGAAATTCGGAAATAAATTTTTTGCAAAATGTTCTGTGCTGAGCTTTGCTAGGATGAGTCATATGATGACCTAACAACAGAAGAGACTTTCGATAATAACGCAAGCAACCTTTTAACAGAATCAGAGTAAACCATTAGAAGTGTTAAAAATTTAAGAAAAATTAAAACAGGACTTTAATGGCATAATGGAAGATTTTTAGTTTTTCTATATCTGTGGCATTTTGACAAAACATCTTAAGTAGAGAAAAGATAGCAAAAAAGTTTTTAAAACAAACTCGGTGAAAAAATGATTTTTATCAAATAATTAAATACACCGAAATTAAAGAATAATTTCGTTTGTAATACAAAATTTTAAAAACGTGAGCAAAAATATTTTTTGAATGAAAATTTGTACGATTAACAACATTTTTTTTCAACTTTTTAAATTTGACTTAAGATGTTTTGTCAAAATGCCACAGATATTATACGTTACTTTCGATTTCTCCAACATCTACGATAAATGAAAGAGTGCTTTCCAAGTGAAGTTTAATCGAAACAAATGAAAAGAATCGCCTAAATCCATAACATAAAAACCAAATTGTTTTTCTAAAAGATTATTTTATAAGATCTCCTTAAACTATTTAAATAACTAAAAAATTATCTCACAGCATTAATTAAAAAATATGTATCACATATTTATGAATTATTTTTTTGTTGGTCGTTTGAGATCAAGAAATGTTATGTTTGTTTTGTTATTGTTGTTTTTTTTTTTACTATAAACTCCAAATAATAAAAAATTTTGCATTTTTATTTAATGAAATTACTAAATTTATAAGAAAAACATCATTAATCGGTTAACCGATCAAATACAAAGTTAACCGATTATCAACCGATTAAATCAAAACCTCGGTTAATTAATCGAGCGATTAACCGATTAAAGCAAAAGCCCCGATTAAATGAATACCCTAATGAACACGCAATCATTCCGGAATATCAGTTCAGATTCCGAGCAATCTTATCAATGCTATTCGAAAAAATATTCCTTTTAAGTATAAAGCTAAGATCCCACTATCGGCTCAAATAGCACAATCTGTGACGATTTTTATTGTGCTGTATCGGCGCACATTAAAATACATTGCACAATTTATTCTTGGGTGGTCCCATTATCGTCGCACATTGTGAGAATTTTTTTCGGTTCATATCGGCCAAAACTCAATTGCGACAATAATCGGTACAATGCGGTCACACTATCGTGTTATTTGGGCCAATTTAATCATATGTTTTGGTTTGTTTGTTTGTTGGCGACATAATTTTACTTTAAAAATTCGCAAAATTCTCCGTTTGAATATTCCATTATTAGTTTCCTAGCAATTTTAAATAATATATTAATATAAAATTAAAAATGTATTCAATTTTATTCAAACTTACTGCACTTGTTTTTTTTTTTTTGTAATTGTTGTTCTGTAAACAGATGTTTACAAAGCAGGGATGGCAACATCGATACAATAGCAATGTTTTCGTTAAAGCAAATTGTTTTCTTTCATTTAACAGTACAAATGTACTATTTAACTTTTTAATACATAAATAATAGATAAAACAAATGTAATTTTGGTACAATTAAGCTAAAAAAAGTAAAACTTTAGTAGCCAGTTTGTGCACTTTAAAAAAATTCGTTTTGCCATCCCTTGTATCGGCGCTGATTGGCGACTGTGATCGGCACACAAGTGGCCGATAAAAATCGGTACATATTAAACAATTTGATTGCACCACATTGTGCAAAAGAGTGTTCACATTATCGGCGCATCTAGGTTAATTTTGATTGTCCACAGTTAGCACAATTTCGGCACAGATTGTCGCAAATTAAAAAATATTGACCGTTCACACTATCGGCACATGAAATAAGACAAAAATTGGTACATTGCGCCGATAGTGGGATCTTAGCTTAACACCTTATATATATATGAACACGCAATCGTTCCCGATCATCAGTTCGGATTCCGAGCAAGGCATGGTACAATCGAACAAGTGCATAGAATTGTTACCGAAATTAGATCAGCGTTTGAGAGACAGGAATATTGCGCAGCACTGTTTATATACATTTCTCAAGCATTCGACAAAGTTTGGCATGATGGGTAACTCATTAAAATAACACGAATGCTTCCTCAAAACACTCACAAACTTCTTGAGAGCTTTTGACCTGGCAGAACACTTATGGTAAGATCAAAAAACATTTACTCCCCCCAAGAAATTATCTGCTTGTGTCCCTCAAGGCAGCATGTATAAAATATATACAGCCGATATGCCAACAAGCTCAAGCACACATACTTCTACGCTTGCAGACGACACAGTATTTATTAGTGTTAACCAGGACCCAAAAGTGGCATCGCACCGTCTACAGTCCCCCACATCAAACAGAGGCCTGGCTAGAAAAATGAAAAATAAGGGTTAACCCAGCTAAATGTGATCACTTAACTTTCACGCTCAGACAAACTTGCCAACATCACTGTTCCGGTAGAAAATCATGTAAAGCACTTCGGTATTCATATAGATAGACGCTTAACCTGTGCCCATGTTCCGTAACACTCGCGTCGAGAAACTTTTCGATTGAATATATGAAATGAAACAAAAATAACTGTGTCTGTAACTTTTTTGGCGAATACAAACTGTCACGTGAAGAAATTACTCGCCAATTTACAGAAAAAGTGTGTCTGTAATATTTTGGTGAGAAAAGTTTCCACTTTGAACTGTCAAAAAAACCCACGAATAAAAATGGGGCGAGAAAAAATTGTAACACTAAAAAACAATTAAAAATGCAAAGAATAAAAAAAATAAATATTGATGAAAATATGACAAGCAGTGAGTATCAACTTTTTTGTAGTTTTAGTTTGACAGTGTTTTAAATCCCCTGAAGATGACCATCGATGTATGGTCGAAATATCGGATGAAAAATAAAAAAACAAAATTAAAAATACAAAAATTTTTGGATTTTTTATTAATAATTTTAATATATGACCTTAAGCCAAACAAAAAACAACAACAATAATAATAATATTTTGTTCTTGGCACATTTTCTCACTGTTTTATTATTTTGCTTTTAACATTTTTATAAAATATACGAATGTTTTCAAAGCTCGTTTGCAAACAACAAACATTAAAATCGCACTTTACACAAATTTGTATAGCCGACGGTTGTATTTTCGTCGCCGCCGTAGAAAAATTTTCAATTTAAGTCTTGGTTCACACTACGAAAGTTTTCTTTCAGATTTATGGATGAGAGAGGCGATAATAAAAGCATGTTATCTTCCCCTCTCACCAATAAACTCAGACTTTCTGAAAGAAAACTTTCATAGTGTGATCCCAGACTAAGTAAATTTTGGTCGCCTTCAACGATATGTGTTACTGGCGTTCTCAACGTTTGCAATGTCACATCGGCTTCGAGTGCAATGTTATGACATTCATAACGTAACGACGTAATCTCTTATGATAGTTTTCGACATGAGTTACAGACACAGTTTTTTCTCACTTTTCGAGAAACGATGGAATATTTTGTTTCACATCTTTTCGATGCAAGCAGTTCTCACTAAAGTTACAGAACATGGGTGCTGGTCTCTTGATATTGAAGCGAAAATAACGTCTATGAAACTTAAAGCAGCTCAACTACATTGGCTCATTGTTCGAAACTGAAACTTGTCCTTAGACAGAAAAGTTCTCTTATACAAGTCTATCATAAAACCAATATGGACATATGGCATCCAATTATGAGGTACTGCATGCGCAGCAGAGATCCAATAGCTGCAAAGAAGACAGTCTAGGATATTATTTCAAATCGTCTGTGCCCCATGGTAAAAACGTAATGGCATTATCCACAGAGATCTTAACGTCCCTACCATCCAGGCGGAAATTAAATATTATTCAGTTAAATACATAGATAAGCTAATGGTCCATCCCAACTACCTCGCTCGGGATCTAATAAAGTTCGAAGGTCACCAGAGGCACAATTAAAAACCTTACATGACATTGTTTGATTCCTTCAATTCTTTTAAAATCTTTATTTTCCTTAACAATTTTTCTAACTGTAAAAATTCATTTAATTTGCCCATCTAATATTTTCAGCATTTTATTAAAATATACTTTTCTTTTCACCATTCCTGACACTGTTCGCTCTTTCTTTACTTTTTCCACTTGAACTTTAAATAGAACTTTTCTTAACTTTTCACCAAACTACTGTGTTCAACACCTACTGCGAAATGCCAATTTATGTAGTTTTCATTCATTTTCTCCACCCTGTTCTTGTCAAATGTGGTAAATTTCATTTAATGTCTTAAAGTGAACTCTGCCACAACCACAAAATGAAATAAACAACTGAACATGAAGGAGACAAACATGTTGGTTAAGGAACTTAAACTAAAAGAAAGGAAATTTTACAAGAATATTTCTGAAAAGACGCAAAGAATTTCTCGTTTATATCCAAGTGGAGGTGTATAGAAATACTAATGACAGCAGACAGGAAAACAATAAAAGATATTAGATGAATTTTGCAAGAATATCAGTGAACTAAGTAGCGAAACTTTGCACGAATTTGCTATAAGAGCATTAAAGTACAGTCTCGCCATCTCAACCATATGATGCACTATAGAGAATAAGAATATTTTCAATACAGAATACTTTCTGCAATCTATAGGGATTTATGAAATTGTTTCGATAGCCAGCCAAGTAAACGCTTGCACAGCGACGCTAAGTCCATCGGTATACTTAGAACTTTGTCTGGTTCATTACTTACACTTTGTAATTTGTAATTTTCAGCAAAGCAACAAAATTCCGTACACAAATATAAAAGGTAGGGTATTTAAACAACAACGAACGTCAGCCGCAAAAGAGTCGCAGCCTAACCAACAACTTATTACACAAATTAAAATCATTATAAAAGTTTTTTTCACGTTTTAGTAAACAAAAACTTTTTTTTTTTTTTTTTTTTAAATATATAATATATTTTTATTTTTTATTATTGAATCTTTCTTATCGAAATTTACAATATGTATTCAAATCTTAATTCTACTTGTTGTTTATTAGTTGTTACCGGTGTAACCACTAACTGCTGTATTCAAGTTTTAAGACTGTCTTCTAGTTAGGCTCAAAGTATCGGTTCTTTTTAGCCTCTGGTGACCTTGGAACTGAAGCAAACCCCGAGCGAGGTAGTTAGGGTGGACCATTAGTTTATCGATGTAGCTTATTGAATATTTTTTAATTTCCTCCTGGATAGTGGGGACGTTGAGATCTCTGTGGATAATATCATTACGTATATACCATGGGGCGCAGACAATTTGTCGTAATATTCTAGACTGTCTTCTTTGAAGCTTTTGGATGTTAGATGCGCATGCAGTACCCCATAATTGGATGCCATATGTCCATATTGGTTTTATGATGGACTTGTATAGAAGAATTTTGTTTTCTAAAGACAAGTTTGAGTTTCCACCGAGAAGCCAATGTAGTTGAGCTGCTTTAAGTTTCATAGCCGTTATTTTCGCTTCGATATGACTTTACATGGTTTTCTACCGGAACAGTGATGTTATTTATTTTTACTGCTGGGCACGTTTGTCTTCTGAGCGTGAAAGTTAAGTGAGCACATTTAGCCGGGATAACCTTTATTCTCCATTTTTCTAGCCATGCCTCTAGTTCATTGATGTGGGACTGCAGATTTTCAGATGCGACTTTTGGGTCATGGTTAACGCTAATAAATGCTGTGTCGTCTGCAAATGTAGAGGTATGCGTGCTCAGGTTTGTTGGCATATCCGCTGTGTATATTATATATAGAAGCGGTCCTAATATGCTGCCTTGGGGAACACCAGCAGAAATTTTCTTGAGGGGGAAGTATTTATCTTGCGACCTTACTATGAATGTTCTGCCTGTTAGATAGCTCTCCAGAAGCTTGTGAGTGTTTTGAGGAAGCATTTGTGTTATTTTGATGAGTAGCCCATCATGCCAAACTTTGTCAAAAGCTTGGGAAATGTCTATAAACAGTGCTGAGCAGTATTGCTTTTTCTCAAACGCCGATCTAATAAGGGTGACAATTCTATGCACTTGTTCTATTGTACCATGTTTCGCTCTGAATCCGAACTGGTGATCCGGGATAATGTCGTGTTCATTTAGGTGAGGAGTTATACTTAAAATGAATATTTTTTCGAAAAGCTTCGATAGGATTGATAATAAGCTTATCGGTCTGTACGACGCAACCTGGCTTGCATCTTTTCCTGGCTTGGGAATCATAACAATTATAGACCTCTTCCATGAGGATGGGAAGTATCCGACTCTTAATATAGCGTTTAAAATGAGTAGCAAGATTCTGGAAGCAAACGATGGTAAGTTTCTTATCATTGACCCTGTGATACGGTCAAGTCCTGGAGATTTTCTAATATTCACTTTTTCTATTGCAGATTTTACTTGAGTTATGTTTAATTTTAATGGATGGTTTACCTTATCAGGAATGATTGGACGACAGGAACAAGTATGTGTATCATGTGGCGAGAAAACTTTCTCAAGGTGGCCCGCGAAAGCGTATAATTTTTCATCTGTGTTTTTGGCCCAAGTGCAGTTTTCCAGTCTTAATGGAGATTCTTGGGTTATAGGGCATTTCATATGCCGTACAGCCTTCCATAAGCTATAATTGGAGTTTTTTGTGGCATCTAGGCTGTTTAGATAGCCTTCTATTGCATACTCATGGTTCTGTCTCAATTTGTTGCGAAGAGTTGTCAGGCATAATTGTAGCTGGGCCTTAGTGGTTGGGGAACGACTGTTTCCATTGTCTTCTTAACTTCCTTTTTTCTCTGATAAGGGTCTCTATATCCGTCGATGTATTGTAAGGAGCACGTTTAATTATCCGCTTGATTGGGGTTGCATTTCTTGCTGCAGCAGCCAAGACGTCTGTACATCGGTCGACAGCTATTTGGATGTCAGATGAACTTTTTAGGGGAATGCACTGTGATAGGTGAGAGCTCACATACATTTTATACTTAAACCAATTTGTGTTTCTGTTTGGATAGGAAATACAGCTTGCAGCTGCAGCGTCAGAGTTACCTTTTAAAATGAGGATTGAAGGTGAATGATCAGACGAAAGATCATAGGAGGAACTAACTAGTACCTGATCGCGCTTGATGTTTTTGATTACAGCAAAGTCAATAAGGTCTGGTAGCTTGTTGAAGTCGGTTGGCCAATAGGTAGGATCACCACTCGATACCACATCAAAGTTATTTGCAGTTACGGTATTATATAGCTGATTACCTCTAGGACTAATAAGTCTGGAGCCCCAATATGTATGTTTAGCGTTGTAGTTGCCAGCAGCAATGAATTTCTGGCCCAATGTGGAGAAGAAGTTGAGAAATTTATCGTGTAGAATTTTGTGCCTCGGGGGACAATAAACGGATGTTAACGTAAGTTTGAAATCAGTAAGATTTATAGATGTGGCCTGGATACAATCTTCTTCGAACTCTGGCAATGGTAAGTGTCTGATGTGTTTGTGCACAATTATGGCTGTGCCACCACAAACAAAAACTGAAATAAAAATATTTGTTAATAAGATTTCTGTATGACGTACTAAGTTCCCAATTTTTCATATTTGATAAATACACTGAGATTTATTGTTGAGGGAAAGCTAGCTTCTATGCGCATTTCACTGGTTGCTTAGGCTAGCTCATCAGGAAACCCTTTCCAAAGATCTTAGAAAAGCCAAAAATATTATACAAATAAAACCCTAAAGGCGAATAGCTCTTACTTGTACCAATATCAAAGCTTAAACAAAACACCAACAATAAACAGTGAGTTTATCTGTTCTTACATTCCCCTACAATTGGTTGGCTTTTTTCCGACTCGAATATTTGTTGTTACGTTTTTTAGAAAACTCTAAACGGGCTTATTAAGGTCTTGTGGTCTATGAAAATAAAACGATTATATTATAATTTTTTCTTCCGACGTTTCGTTGGAGATTCCCAACATCTTTAGGGAGATATTTTTATTGATTTGGTTACCATAATGTAAATATAAAATAGAAAAACAATTGTTTAATAAAAAAATATTTGTATTTAATATTATTTTTTTGGCGGTGTGCAAAATGACTCCAGGAAATATGGCCCCAAAAACGCTTTTTAAGTGGAATGGAAAATGGCACCAAATTAAATAACAATTTTTACTTTGGAGCTTTTTTTGTTTACTAAGAAAAAATGCAAATTTTGAGAAATGAAAAATCACCCCAAACATTTTTACACAAATTATGTATATAAAATTGTATGTAAAAATTTCTAGGGATAGTATAAAAACCCCGAATTCTTAGACCAAAGTGGAGAAAATCCTTGCCGGTTTTGCAAAGATTCTTTAGTTAGCGAATCCGGTGCTTGTAACACCATAGAGTAAAAAACCCTTGCACCCGGCCGAAGGCCGTTAATTTATATATATTCCCCTAACTCCCACTGGTGCATAGGGCGCCAAGGCCATCTATTTAGAGAAGCTTTACTGAGCGAAGCCAGTGTTTATTGTATAACACAGGCCAACACTCAATTTGCTTCTTTGAATTTATCAACTGATTCTAGTTAATTTGGGTGCGCTGAAAAACTGTAATCAGTTTGTCTCTATCAGCTCTAGTTTTCATGATATGGCTTTTTTATACCCTCCACTTATGACCTCCAATTACCAATTACCCAAATTTTTTTTGCAATTTTTTTTTTTTATCAAAATGTTTTATTTACTGTTATAGTTATTGGCAAAAAAAAAATTCCCAAATTTTTTTAAGTATTTAAAAAGTAAAACTTTTCCATAGGAATTTCAAAAAAATAAAAAGAAGTTAAACTGTTTCATACAGATTTATAAAAATAAAAAAAATACTTAAAAAATATGTGATTTTTTTTTTTTGCCAATAACTATAACAGTAAATAAAAAATTTTGATAAAAAAAAATTTTGGAAAAACAAATTTTGGGTAATTGGTAACTGGAGGTCATAAGTGAAGGGTATAAAAAAGCTATATCATGAAAACTGGAGCTGATGGAGACAAACTGATTACAGTTTTGAATGCAGCGCACCCAAATTCACTAGAATCAGTTGATACATTTAAAGAAGCAAAAATCTTTTTTAATTTTGTCGGGCTGTGTAATTATTCGGATTTTAAAATCGAGATTCTAAATTTGGGATTTTTAGTTTCGGACATATTAATTTTCTTTGTGTTATTTTTTTGGGTTAAAATTCTATAAAGTTTTTTTTTTTGGTAATTTTTCATTAAAGAAATGGGATCATATTGCATTATGAAAAATAGCCCCAAATTTTGGGTCAATTTTTATTTATTTTTTGGGGCGATATTTCACAGCGCCTTATTTGTTATTTAACGGTTTTGCAAAAATGTATAGAGGGAGGCGTATGAGTTACGTGTAAATTTATTAAATAAATACCTTTTTTTCGGCGTTGCGAAATGTGTCCCCAAGGTAATAAACCGGAAATGGCCCCAAAACTTTATATGAAGCGCAACCAAGTGCAATTTGGGGTATATTTTGGGGCGGTGCGCAAAATGACCCCAGAAAATATGGCCCCAAAAGTTAAATGAAAAACGGCCCCAAAATTTTACATGAGACACAACAACACGCAATTTTGGCGCAATTTTTTTGTTTTTTTTGGGGTTATTTTTCATTTTTTTGTTAGGGTGTTTTTTCATTTTGAGTGGAATGCAAAATGACCCCAATATCAAGGAATGAAAAATGACCGCAAACAAAATCACAATTTTTACTTTGGGGCTATTTTTCGTCTACTAATAAAAAATGCAAATTTTAAGAAATGAAAAATCTCCCCAAACATTTTTACACAAATTTTATAAAATTCTATGTAAAAGTTTCTAGGGATAGTATAAAAAACCCGAATTCTTATACCAAAGTAGAGAAAATCATTGCCGGTTATGCAGATATGCTTTAGTTAGCGAAGCCGGTGTTTGTTATACCATAGAGGAAAAAATCATTGAGCTGAGAGAAGCTTAACTGAGCGAAGCTAGAGTTCGTTATACCATAGAAAAGAAATACCTTGCGCACGGCCGAAGGCCGGCTATGTAGTGAAGCTTTAGTGAGCGAAGCCAGTGTTCGTTATACCAAAGAGAAGAAAATCCTTTCACCCGGCCCAAGGCCGGCTATATAGAGAAGCTTAAGGCCGTCTATAACGTGAAGGTTTAGTAAGCAAAGACAGTTTTCGTTATACCATAGAGAAAAAATCCTTGCGCCTGGCCGAAAGCCCAACCATGCTATCAATCGTACGATTTTTAAAACCAAAACTGTATAATTTGAAATCGGGTTTCTAAATTTGTGATTTTTAGTTTCGGGCATATGAACTCCACCGAAAAAGTTTAATGTAACTTTCTTTGTGTTCTTTTTTGGGGTTCAAATTCATTATAAATTTTGAGGTGATTTTTCATAATGAAGAATAACCCCAAATTTAGGGTCATATTTTATTTTATTTTTAGGGTTAATTTTCATCATTTTGGGGTAATTTGTCATTAAAAAAATGGGACCAAATTGCATTATGAAAAATAGCCCCAAGTTTGGGGTCAATTATCATTTATATTTTTGGGGCCATATTTCCTGGGGCCATATTTCGAAGCGCCATATTTTGGTGCTTTTTTGGGGTTGTTTTTGGACTACAGTTTTCTACGGTAAAATACCTTGCCAAAAATGCCAATATATTAGGGTAATAATGCGGGGTAAGTATTGAAACTAGAGCTTTTTTTACTGGGAAAGCGGGATTCACTTTTCAATTTCCCTGATCCAGGGAATTCCCACTCAAAAAATTCGATGCAAGATATTATTTAATTTAATTTATTTGAACGAATAATTTTATCTGAGATGAATTTAATACGTTTATAAATGCATTCAACTTTTTGTTCATGTTCGAAAGTACACACGGGCAAAATTTCATTTAATAATAGCAAAATACTTTTGGGCTTTTTTCAGTGTGCAATAACATTTTGAAAATTAAAAACGTTCGATCAGTGAAATTAAGAGAATTTAGGAATAAAAACTTATAAGACTATAACCGCAGAGAACTGATGATTATTTTAAATTCACAGTAAATTTCCAAAAGCCACCTTTAAAGTTTTAAATTGTTCTCCTATAAAACTAAACAAATAAGAAGACTTATGCACTTATTGCGACAAAATAAGTTCAAAAGCCAACAGCATTTATAGTAAACTAAACAAGTTAAATTAATTTACGTGACAATTTTTTGACCAAATGAATTTGACACCTAATCTTTGTGTAAAATTTTCCGCTGAATCTGAATATGAAGTCAGAATTGTCAAAAGTAGAACAGTTTTCGAGATATTCCAAAATAACCGATATTTGTGTTTTAAAAAAGATGCTGTGACTGAAATGCAAATATCCGAAAAATAAAATTTTAGCCTATTTCAATACGAACATTTTGTGCCCAATAGGATCCGGATCGCTGCAAAAATGACAAAGTTACAGAAGATTAACTGAATTAACCGACAACAAATAAATAAACAAAGCTAAATTTTTAGTAACAATAAATATTAAAAATTGCTGGAAACTATTGAATTTCTATGTGGGTTTACTTACTTTAAAATTTTTGAAGATATTTGCATTCAGTCACATCATCTTTTTTAAAAATACAAATAACGGTTATCTTGGAATATCTCAAAAACTGTTCTACTTTTGACAATTCTGACTTCATATTCGGATTCATTTGGTCTTTGGTGAAATTTTGTCACGAAGTGTTATTTAAACAAATTATTACAAAATATTTCTTTTAAAATAGGATTTTAGTTCAGAATAAGCATTTACAGAAACGTTTGAGAGCCTATTTCTAATTTCTATCAAGAATATTTCAATGAGAAAATACGTTTCTTTTCACGGATGTTTGCTTTTAGGGTCAAAGGAACATTGCATTATCTCTAGACACTTAAAGTTCTATTAGCGCTTCCTGCAAATCTTGTAATTCCTTCTTAAGAAAAAATTATTTTCTTCGAATCAAATAAGCGTTTCTCCATTAATAACTTTTGTCGTCATCTCTTAAAGACTCCTATCCGAAAATCTTTTATGCAGCTGCTCTGCGTTAAAAAATAATTATAATTTTAAAAACAACTTTTTTTGTTTTTATAAAATAAATCTGGGTCTTTAAAAAATTAAAAATTCTTTATATTTTTACTCTTCTTCTTTCGAAATTTCAGAGCCACCGTGCTGGAAATTTATATCAATTGTGCCTAAAGAACTTATCCCGTGGCCTGTGTACACAATATTATAATAAAGAGGGCCGAATTGTGTAGGTGAAAACAAGAAATATTACTTAACTGGTAATAATTTTTTTTTTTTAATTCCCTATGCTAATCCCCGCGAAGCTTGACGCTTGTCTGCAGGAAGGAATCCAGAGTCTCTGGCGGGAATCAAACCCGCAACCCCGGGGTTGATAGACTAGCTCACTACTAGCTAGTCTACCGGGGCACTCATAATGTTTTAAAAGTGTAGTTACTCCAGAGCGAAGGTAATTGACACAAAATTAGTCATATGACTTTGGCTTGTACAGTTGGTTGGATTAGTGATCTGTTTACTCGGGACAATATCTGCGACAGGCATTTTATTAAGCGAAATCGAATGTCTTCATTAAGGTTATTGCAGGGGCCTGTTACAAAGTGTCAAAACTAACTAACCCCCTCCTTGAACATTGTCATGTCAAAGTGACAAGTCCCCTTCATAGAAAGTGTCAGAACTAAAGGGTGGTTAAATTGAAAGGGCCGATGTTGATTTTGAATAAAACACAAACTATTTAGGAAATTATTGTAATTTTATTTTATTATGATATATTGGTATTACTCAATTATGTATGGAACAAAATATCGGCCAAATGGGCGCCGCGACCACGGCGGCACACCTCCATCCGATGGTCCAAATTTTCGATGACCCTGAGGCATAATGGAGTCCTACCAGTTTAGAACTATCACGTGACAAGTTAAGTGTTAGTTCATTTTCCCCTAGGGCATAAGCATTAAATATTGCCTTACTTATCGGTTATGAATTGATATCTCCTTTGCATTTGGCAAAACTGTCTTAAGTCAGAAACTGTAGTTTTTCGTTATGTCAAATTGAAAAATATTTATTTGGTGTATTTCATAGACTTTTTTCCTAAGAGCAGATGATAACGATTAGTAGGAGATTTGATAGACTAAAGTGATATAAGCCAAACAAAAGAGAAAACAAATTTTGAATTAAAGCCAATCAAAAACTCAAAATGCATTATTTTGACTTAATTTCAAGACACAACTTATTTACAATTATATCAGCAGTAAAGTTGCCATAACTAAGTTAAAGAAATTTCGGGAATTCCCCATGAATTTCCCGGGATTTTTTTTTCCAAAAACGTGAGGGACACCGGGACAAACTACATTTAGAAAAACATGTTTCATATTTAAAAAGAAAAAAAACATAAATTTCCAAATTCACAAGGTTTCACAAGGTTTTGTTTAACCTTTATGTGCTCGGTAGTCTACATTTGTAATATTTTTGCCGAAAAAGTTGAATAAAAAAAAATTTCCACACCAATAGTGTCTGAAATTTTCAGTAGCTTCCTAAAAATCAATTGTAAGCAGTTTTGGCCACTAACACGTCTACGACCATCTCCTGGCCGGTAGTCTACAAATGTAGACACCATATAAAATGTATGGAAATTCATATCAATATTTTACTCAACTCAAATTTTTTTGAGTGCGGCATGTCGAACATGTCATTTAGTATTTTTTAACTCTTTGTTTTCTTGTGAACGTTTGTGTATGCATGCGTGTGCTTTAGGGTTGCCAGATAACAAAAGTCAAATAACTCGAAAATAGAAATATTTCACTTGGATTTTGAAAAATAACTGGACAATTTGGAAATGCATTTAAAAATAAGAAAAAGTAAAATTTTACTTCAGATATTATTTTGCAAAAAAAAAAAAAATTAGAAAGCAAGGAAACGTAAAACTTCAATTTAGTCTTATATCATATGACAAAATTATTATCAGGGCGAATTCACTACAAGTGGCAGCGAAAAGCCTGCTGACTTTGACAGTTCGAATTAATTGGTTTTGGTTTCATAATCCTTACAAGAGATGGATGAGCGAATCATCATATTTTTCACGTTGGCGTTAAGAAAACGATGGGAAAAATTATAGAAAACTTGATTTTATTGAAATCAATGGAGATTTTCAGTTACATTTTTGGTTTAAATTACCGTCATTTTTTTATTTTAAGAAAAGTTCTAATGAAGATAAGCTGTACTCATAGTATGAATTATATATAACAAAATTATTTGATGAACAACACTGGATTTTGATTTCACTCGAATTCGATTTCCAGAACATGGTTGATAACTATTAATAAATATGCATTAAATTATAATATTATAGTACTCAGCATACTAGGGTTTTTTTTCATATGTGGACATAGTTTTTCATACAAATACATATTTGCTACAAATGTAGACTTCCGACCGCCAACGTAAGTTTTCAATCCCGAGCACATAAAGGTTAAACGTGCTAAATTCCCATATCATACTATTGATAAACTGAAATGTATTGTTGATGGGTGAAAATTATTTTGTTAAAAACATACAATTTTCAAGGACGAATTATTACAAAAACCATATCGGACATGCTGCTGGTTTTTTTATAATTGAGAGTTCTTGTATAATTGAGTTCTTCTGTAAACAAAGGGAACAATACAACAAAAGTGAAACGAACATGTGAAGTAAATAATATATTTCTCTTTGGTTCTCTGGAGTAAGAAGGTTAGAGTTAAACTCACTTTTTGATTCTTTCAAGTACGAATTCGGGATTACACCAAATAAGGAATTCTCGAATTTTTATTTAACTTTTACTTAAGTCAATCCCGTTTTGGGTTATTTTAAGTAAGGTGCACTTGAACAATCCGTACTTGAATTAAGCATTTTGTACTTGATCTAAGAAAAACCGTATTAACCGTAATATTGACACAGCTTCGGCTTGTTTTAAGGACGGATGGATTGATTTTTCTTTTGAGTATACTGCTTCGCATTTTTTTGATCCTATGTAATGCCCTTGCTAATCGAGTGATCAAACTTGGCAACCAAAAAAGTATGTCATTATGTGGCATGCCGTTCTTTTGGTGTTTTGCTGATCTGTTTAAAGTTTTTATGTGGTAATACTTAATAATATATTTTGAGAGGCACTGCCAACTTAAAATGATGTCTTTTGTCGGTATTTAAGAAAACCACAACTGTCAGTTAGTTGACCAGTTGAATTAGTTAATATCGAGATTTAGAAACAGGCAGTTTGCCGACAAGTTGAGATAATATGATTTTGGCTTCTTTACGGAAGGCTAAATTAACCATAACCTGGTTGCCGGTGATAATAATATGGTTCATATAGCCATAATATGATAAAACACTTGTTTTGCTAAAAAAAAAAAGATTTAATAGAAAACTGTGTTTGCTGTGCGTGTAAGAGAAAGAAACTAAAGCGAGATTCACCCAGGAGTTTCGAACAATATTTTTGACCGGAAAAAATTTTTTATATTGGGATTGACGTCTTTCTTTTGAGAGATAGAGAAATTATTTTGTTCGGCACGTTTTTTCTGGCATTGGTGTAATTTTAATTCTTGTTGAGAACAAAATGAAAAAATCAATGTAAAATCGATATGTTTTCGGTAGTGATTTTGCTTCATAGTAACTTCATGTTTTAATTTAATAAGATTTTATAAAAACTTGCGAACAACATTTTTTCTTTTAAAATAACTTTAATTTAAGTTTATTTAACATTGCAGTAAAGTTAGAGAAAAATGTCAGTTATATTGAAAAAACACTCCGAATCACGTTGATTGAAAGTTATTTCAAGTTGAAATAACGTGAATTCCATGTAGTAGCAAATAGGTTCGAGTGTGATATTACAGCGAGAAGAAGCTTCAGAGACAACATATGCATTTATTTAAGAATTTTTCAAAACACTTACCCCTGTTACACATGTTTCACTTATTTTGTATTCCCCTTTGGTTATCGTCATAATTCTTCTTTGAAAACTTAATGTTCTTTTTAACTAAAAGAATACGGGAATTTTTCTTCTTTTTATAACATATTTTAAACATGAAAATAAAAAAAATGTATGTCTTTCTTTTATATTGGGTTTTTTCTATACAAAACAAGTAAAACTGGTTTTTATGGTTTCAATATTGAACAATGTTATTTTAACATTTTTCATTTAAAATGAATTTTAAACAATCGTAATTTTAAATAGAGTCCATACTTTTGCAGAAATTAACTATGATTTTTGATCAACATTGGGCCATGTCAATTTAACAGTGATAGTTTTTTTTCTGTGTATGTAAGTACATAAGGGTGGCCCATATTTTCAAGAAATAATTTCAAAATTACTTTGGAGATCTGGGCATCCCACTAATATTTTTACAAGCAATAAAATTAGTATGTGTGCCAAGTTTGAAGATAAAATTCCAATTGAAAGACAGTGCTCAAACCAATGTAACATTTATAACAAATTAACATTTTTGTTATTTTAAATAAGGCACAATTAACTTAATAGTTGGAAAATAATTTATTTAACAGTTAAAAATGGATAAATAATATAAAAACTTTGTTAAAAAGAGGTAAGTAAAGTAAAAAACGGGTTTAGTTTTCGCAGATGACGGCTTCAAACTTCCAATTAAGGCTTGTTGTACGTTGGCAAATAACAAAAGCAAGGGCTTGCCCATCAGAAATCTTATGGCGATCTAATGCGCTTGTAACGTGTTTATAGAATAATTATTTCTTCGCACTTGGTTCAGTTTGCAGGTCTGTGTGAAATCTTCTTTTTTTGGGAAGCTGGCGGTTTTATAACTTGGTTGATTTAATTTCTACAGAATCAGATTCATCTTCTGTATCTGGGCTTGAAAAAGTCATATTTTAAGATATTATGGAAGCGAAGTGTAGCTTATTCCCTTTTTTAGTCACTCTTGTCCTCTTTTTTCCTTTGAACAATTCATTTTTTGCTTTTTATTGTATTTCTTGTGTGCTAATGAAATAATCATTTTAAGTTCCGTCCTCTGGTCAATTAAAAACTCTGTCTTTGCCTACTTTGCACATGGTAAGTGCATCATTATGAGCAATGGCAAAAAGTATATCCAACTGTACTGCGATTCACTAACTTTTAAAGGCTCAAATACACTGGTCAAATTCCCATCCAGCATTTAGGTTGTATTAGAGAAAATGAGGTTGTATGTGTGACACCGACGATGCTTAATGGAAAATCAAAAAATTTAGATGCTTGACGAGTGATTTTAATGAATGTATTGGTGTTAATCTTCAAGCACCCAATCACTTTAAAGGCCCAAATACACTTGTCAAATGCTTGACGTCAAGCTCGTGTACGTGTGCTTGACATTAGAACATACATTTGCTGGATGAGCTGTCAAGCATTTATTTTGCATTTTATTTTGAAGTGACAACAGCAGGAGCAAAAAATATTAAAATATAGATAAAAAGTGTTTAATTGTGATTACATACTTTTAACTGTGTTGCTTTTTAAAAAATAAAAAAAAGAATTAAAGAAAAGAAGGAGAAAATTATTAATTATTATTATTATTTTTTGTTTTTCATCCGACATTTTTAGTGTCTGTTCGGTTTGAAATCACGCTTAAAGTGTGTGGGTGCTTGAAAAGTAACGCCAATACATTCATCAAAATCACTCGTCAAGCATGCTTAATATCTAAATTTTTTGATTTTCCATCAAGCATCGTCAGTGTCACACATACAAACTCATTTTCACTAATACTACCTTAATGCTGGATGGGAATTTGACCAGTGTATTTTGGCCTTAAAAGTTATTTCAAACCGAACAGACGCTAAAAATGTCGGATGAAAAAAAAAATGCTTTAGAGGAAAAACAATTTTATTTAAATATTTCCTCCTTCTTTTCTTAATTTTTTTTTTTTATTTATTAAAAAGCAACACAGTTAAAAGTATGTAAACACAACGAAACACTTTTTATCTATATTTTAATATTTTTTGCTCCTGCTGTTGTCACACTAAAATTAATTCCTCTACAGTATAGTGACTTGCATTTCGAACGGGTTTTTTTTCTTGTAGGATAAAGTGAATTCTAAGAACATGTCGTAGAGTTGGGGGTTAACATTGGCTCTAAATCTTTTACACCTATCCACAGTGGCTGCTTGACGAGTTGAACTTGGGGAAAAGGCATATTTGCAATTTTTTCGGGTGTTTTTATTTGCCTGTTAAAAACAATTTATGAACAAAATATTCACTTTTTTAAACTAGAACCATTCTTTATATTCTTTCTTATACAAATGAACCATCACAAACTTGTTTAAAGTTAGTTTTTATATTTTATATAGAGCAATATTTCGATGAATACCAAAAAAAAAAAAAAACCAAATTTTAAAATAACTGCTCAGTGTATACAAAAAAAGTATCACTCATATACATATGTCTGACAGTGTGAGAGAGACTAACAAATATATGCGTTGAGCACTGCCTAATGACCATGTAGGTCATTGAAATTTTTACACTATACTACGATTAACCCTCCGATGAGTCCCTACGGACATTTTTTGTAAATCATGTTTTTTTCATATAAAATATTTTTTTTTAATTTTTTTTTTTTTTTTTTTTTTATTGTTTATAACTAAATTCTACATACACACACAGAAAAAAATACCCATGTAAAATTAACATGGAAAAATGTTGATTGAGAATCATGTTAAATTTCAGAAAAATTATGCCCTTTACTTAAATTTATCATTATTTCATATTAATTTTTAATAAAAAATATCAAAATAACCTTAAATTACGTTTATTTAATATTATTCACTGTTAAAAAAATAAAAAAAAAAATATTAAAATATAAATAAATCTGGATTCAATATTGAACCCATAAAAACCTGTTTTGTATTAAAATCAAAAGTTTATCTTGTTAAATTAACATGCATACCTACTTAATTATGTACATTTTTTATTTTCACTTTTAAAATATGTTATAAAAAGCAGACAATTCCCGTATTCTTTTAATTAAAATTGTTTATTTAAATAGTACATCAAGTTTTCAAAGTAGAATGATGACCATATCGGGCGATTCTGCTGATGCTTCTGTTAACAAAGGAGAATACAAAATAAGTGAAACATGTGTTACAGGGTTTTGAATTATTCTTACATAAATGCAAATGTTGTCTGAAGCTTCTTCACACTGTTAAAATACACTCAAACCCATTTGATTCTACATGAAATTCACGTTGTTTCAACTGGAAATAACTTTCATTCAACGTGATTCCGATTGTTATTTCAATATAAATTACATTTTGCTCTAACTTTACTGCAATGTTAAATTAACATGAATTATAGTTATATCAAAAGAAAAAAATGTTGTTCGCAGTTATTGTAAAATCAGGTTGAATTAACATGAAACCCGTATGAAGCAAAATCACCACCGAAAAAATTTAAATCAACCTTGTTTTCGACGTTTTTAACTTGATTTTTTTCTGTGTGCAAATATGAAGACATGAACTTGATTGCTTTCAAGGAAAGGCGCAATACTCTAATTTTGTACTACTAGCAATAAACCAGTTCTTAGAATTTTTTGTTCTTAGTATTTATTTTTTGTTTGTAAATTATGTGTTGAAACAATAAAAAAATTATAATGATGCCCAAAAACATGCATTTATTAGTGAAATTCAGTACAAGGTCCATACGGACCTATTCACACGTCCGCGTACTTTTCTCACTAAAACCTCAATAACTCCTAAAGTAATGATCTGATCGGCTTGATTTTTTTCCAAAAGATGCGCAACAAAAGACTCTTGGAACACAGAGGGGGGGGTTGTAGTGGCCGAAGTAGGAGTAATTTCAGTTTGAAAAGGCAAAAAGGTCGCTACGGACCTTCTCACTCATCGGAGGATTAACTACAGTAAAAAAACCAGTGGGTGCCCGGGGGTATCAATTGAATTTGAACATTTTGGGCGACCCTAATGTACATACATACTTAAGAATGTATGCATGTTTATTTAACAAGATAAACTATTGATTTTAATATAAAACAGGTTTTTATGGATTCAATATTGAACAATGTTATTTTAACAGTGAATAATACTAAATAAACGTGGTTTAAGGTGATTTAAATATTTTTCATTTAAAACAAGTAAGAAAGTATAGTCGGTCAAGCCCGACCATATGATACCCTACACCACAGTATTTAAAAACACATCATGCCTATATGTCCATATAAATATGGGTTGATCTATGTTTATAAACTTCATTAAAATCGGTTTGAAAGTTTGTGAGAGGCGGAAATTGCCCCCTGCCTCCCCTTGTGGTCCTTTTTTTTAAACTGTATAGCTAATGTGTCCCTATAGATATGGATCTATCTATGTTTTAAATTTCATTAAAATCGGTTTGGGAGGCAGAAATTGCCCCTATCTCCCCTCGTGGTCCGATTTTTTTAAAAATGTATACCTTTTGTGTCCATATAGATATGGTCCTATCTATGTTTTAAATTTTATTAAAATCGGTTTGATAGTTTCTGAGAGGAAGAAATTGCCCCCTATCTTCCCTCGTGGTCCTACGGTCTATTTTTAATAGCCTTGGTCCTTGTGCCAATAAGAAACTGTGTCCCAAATGTAATCAAATTATCTCCAAAATTGCGACCTGTACTTTGCGCAGAAGGTTACATGGACAGCCAGCCAGCCAGCCAGCCGGACGGACATCGTTAGTTCGACTCAGAAAGTGATTCTGAGTAGATCGGTATACTTTAAGGTGGGTCTAGGACCACTATTTTAAGGCGTCAGCACAAATGCATAATACCCTCTCCACTATTGTGGTGTGGGTATAATTAATATGAAATAATGATAAATTTTAATAAAGGGCATACTTTTGCAAAAATTTACTTTGATTCTCAATGATACTTTTTCCATGCTAATATAACCTTGGTATCTTTTTCTGTGTGCACTTTTTTCTATTTGTACATAAAAGTGGATTTGAGCTGAAACATCATATAGTGTTTTTGCATTTATATTACAACAAAAATTTTTTGCTGAATAATTAAGTAAAAAATAAATATAATTAATACTTATAAAATTACTTTCCTTTTTCGTCCATTTTCTTTAACACACTTTTAGAAAACAGCTCATTATTGTAAGTAGTTTGCAAGTTGTGCTGCCATTTTAAATAATTGTTTACATCTTTAACCATGCGGTAGCTTTGTTTTTCAGGACAATTTTTCCGAAAAAGGTGATTGGTTCTGTAGTAAAAAAATTATTCTTCGGACAAAAAAAATTTCTTTGTTAAGTTAATGATATAAGAGAAAAATTTAATGTTGCTTTAAATAAGTTAAATTACTTAAGACGCTTTTTTAGGAGCTGTGTGCACAATGACTCTTGGCTATGCATAAGTGTTATCTTAAATGCGATATTTCTAGTATCCTTCTAAGAAGGCATTTATTGCACTTTTAGATATCGAATTTTTTTAGAAATAAAGCAAATACTAGTTACCAAGTGAAAAAAATAGTAAGATCGCTGTTTGCTTCACGTGGCACATTGATTTTTTTATCTTAAATTTTGATTTCTTTATAGCTTAAATTTTTAAATATCCTTATTATGATACAAGAAAAGATTTTTATGTGCCTTAAAAACACACAAACAAATATTTAGCTTCGAAAAAATAACATTTTAGATCAACAATATTTAAATTTGTAGAATTTGAACTCTGTGTTGTATAACAAGTTTAAAACAAATGAAAAAGCCAATATAACTTTTTTAATGAAATAAATTTTGTTAGAAATATCTCGTCCGTAACAATGTTCACACATTCGTTTAAACTCAAGCACATGCATTCACCTTAAGGATATATTTTAGACATTCTCTTACGTGTCCTTTGTCTATGGAAAGGTTGTATATGTAAAGGTTTTTCACAATGTTTTTGAATAATAGAGCAATAATTTAAAGTTTAATTGTGTATGTATGCAAATAAGGGATAGCAAAATCCCTGACTTTATTAAAATTGTTTTTTCCAGAATCTCGGCTAAGATATGGCAAACTAGAATTTCTTTCTCTTTATATAAATCAAGAAGAAGAATAAAGTCTTATTATGAAAACTAATTTTCTATTAGAATAAGGATAAGTTTTCAAAATTGTTTATATATTAACACTGGGCCATATTGTTGAACGCTATAAAAACTAAATAAATGAAAATCAGTTAAACAGATGAAGCTTCAACAATATGAACGCTTTGAACTAGCACTTTCGTAAATCCCTTCTAAAGACCCTTTTTTTGAAAAAGGTATATGGGCAAATCCCAGAAACAGTCCACCAGACAAAAATTTTTCAAATTAATTTTTTTCAATGGAATATAAGACAGATAGTTTTTAGAAAACGTAAGCAAGTGAGTGAGTGAGAAATTATATTGAAAACAAATTTTCGTTTTTTACTGTTGTATTCAATATAATTTCTCACTCACTCACTTGCTTACGTTTTCTAAAAACAGGCAGTACATGTATAATTTAATTTTTAAATTAAAAAAATATGTATTTCAATGATCATTAATGCAATAATTTTCACCAAACCCTACCCCACAGCTGATTTCTTCCTGTTATACGTGAATGTAGCACTATTTTAAGCGATTTTTGTGCTTTAAATAGCACTTACAGCAGACTTATCAAAATATAAATTTCGTTAAAAAAAAAAGTTGATATTCATTAGTTAAGAAATTAGTTTAAGAAAATAAATAAAATATAATAACAAAATACTAATAAAAAAAATGTAGCGTGCGTTATGTAGCGTGCGTCACAAAGGGTTCACCGCTTTTGTCAAAAAAATCACAACATTTTGTGGCTGCGAATAAGTGCGTTCTCTTATAGTCATCTTTCTTTTAGGAATTAGATTTTGTATACCTTATGATGCAAAATTCGCTAAAAATTAGAAAAACGCACTTAAACCTTTGAAGTTACTTCCACTTTTTGTAGCGTGCGTCACAAAACTTTGTGATCAATTATTTCGCAACAAATGCCTGCAAAGAAATTATGATATATTCCATTCGTAAGTACATATTAATGCCACTAAGAGGAATGTAACCTACAACTCGGTAGTAATCTTCACCATTTTGGAAGTGATTATTTTGTTCAAATCTTGTCTTTTCGATTGGAACCTCGATCTGAACGCAAATAACTTTAACTTTTTCAAAAATCGCTTTAAATTGTCCTTCGGGTTTGTATTATTTCTCCTCAAGGCACATGATTAAAGTTTTGATAAGGGTTGATCCTTTTGAAGATCTATATCGTGCTTTTATAAAATGATACTAAGTGGTTGTGTCGCAATAAGTATCCCACTGAATATGTATATTACGCAAATAAGTTCAAAAGTACTAAGGAGTTCCTTAATATAAAGTTAGAGAGGGTCTATGAAATAACTCCCACGAAATAAGTCCCACTTTTAAAAACGAAATAAGTCCCACCAAAAATTGCTTAAAAAAATGAAATAACTCCCACGAAATAAGTCCCACTTTTGAAAGCGAAATAAGTCCCACCAAAATGAAATGATTTAAAAATTTGCTTGAAATGAAATAACTCCCACTCAAAATGAAAAATCTCCCCCTTGAATAATATATTTCTTAAATGAATTAAGTCCCACTTTCATAAACGAAATAAGTCCCACTTTTTCACTGTTTAATGCGATGTCAAATAAAAAGTATTTGGCTCTTCGAAAAAAACACGTCGAATAATATGAATAATCAAAGCAGAGGAATAATAAAGAAAAATCGTATGCAAGCTTGCAGAAGGCTTCTTAATGGAATGGATATTACGAATTTTGATAGAGTTCCAGAATTTATTATTAATTCTTTTTTCGGTCAAGGAACGTATAGAGAACGCCTACTAGTAACAACGTTTGGATTCGTAAATGGATTAAGTACAGATCAATTGTTCTTATTATTAAGATGGAAACCGTTTCGGAAGGACCATCAGATTAAAATTATCGACCTTTATAAATGGCTTGAAGATCCAGTGCATGGTAGACGGTATTATAGTTTTAACGTGGCATTGGGATTAGTTGTATTTTGTAATGGTGATATTAGAAAACATGGAACACGAATTCCAATTTCCTACTAAAAATATAAAAAAACACATACATACGTAATTACGTCAACAATTTTTTTTAATATTGTTTTTCCAGTAGTTAAGTTCGGTACCTATTTGTAGGTGGCATGTCATAACGTCCAGTGTCATAGTGTCCATGGACGTTATGACACTCCAAAAAGTGTCATAGTGTCCACGGACATTGTGACACTTTCAAAAGTGTCATAACGTCCATGGACACTATGACACTTTGCAAATGGACATTATGACACTTTCTAAAGTGTCATTAGGTCCATAATTAATAAAGAAGTTAAATACAAAAAAATGATCTGCATACACGCAGAGAAAAACATGTTTCATTATGGTCCCAACCAACAAAACTATATTTAAAGAAACTAATTTTACCATAATATGGTTGTCGGTGACAATGATTTGGTTAAATGAAACATAATATAGTAAAAAAATTTTTAAAAAAAGGTTTTGCTGCTTTTTCTCTGGGTGTATCTATTAAATATATAACGAAAACACTTTTGGGCGCAAGGATTTTCTTCTCTATGGTATAACAAATACCGGCTTCGCTAACTAAAGCTTCTATGCACAGCCGGCCTTTGGCCGGGCGCAAGCATTTTCTCCTCTATGGTATAACAACCACCGGCTTCGCTAACTAAAGCTTCTCTGCATAGCCGGCCTTCGGCCGGGCGCAAGAATTTTCTCCTCTATGGTATAACAAACACCGGCTTCGCTAACTAAAGCTTCTCTGCATAGTCGGCTTTCGTTCGGAAACAAGGCAGATTTTAGAAGCTTTATTTAGCGAAGCCGGTGTTTGTTATACCATAGAGGAGAAAATCCTTGCGCCCGGCCGAAGGCCGGCTGTGCAGAGAAGCTTTAGTTAGCGAAGCCAGTATTTGTTATACCATCGAGAAGAAAATCCTTGCGCCCGGCCGAAGGCCAGCTATGATCCCAAATTTGTTTACATTCTTGCTTGTAAGAATTTTTGGCATTGTACTTACTTATTTTGATATTTCAAAACAAATTTTACACATTTTAATATTTTTCATTATAAGTTAAGTTGTGGACATTATGACACTTTGCAAAGTGTCATAACGTCCGCGGACGTTATGACATGCCACCTATTTGTACACATTTCTTTAAAGTTTTTTTATTATAGTAAGTATAAAGTAATTAATAACAAAAAAAAGGAGAGCCATGAGAGATAAGGACAAAAAATTATAGTTGTCCCTTTTACGAAATGTCCAATATATAACTTTTTGCATAAGAAAAAAATGAGAAATAAAGCCATAATGGCCTTATATTTCATGGCTCTATCGCACTCCTCCATAAAAAAATCATTTATTTATCAGATAAATATTTGAAGGGTTTCATGAACTTCTGCACGACAGAATGGACATACTAGTTTACTGGTTTGATCAATTTTGTGAGTTTGCATTGTAAGACAGCATTCACTGCAAATTTTCAAGTGCTTACAAATATAAATTTAGGGGTATGAAATAACTCCCACTTTACAAAACGAATTTATTCCCACTCAAAACGAAATAAGTCCCACTTAAAATAAAAACGCGTAACGAAATAAGTCCCATCAATTGACGAAATAAGTCCCACTTTTAAAAACGAAATAACTCCCACTTTCAAAACAGCAATTTTTTGTGGGACTTATTTCGTTTTTAAAAGTGGGACTTATTTTGTGGGAGTTATTTCATAGACCCAGTTAGAGATACTACCTTTCCACTCAGATTTTTTTCTCTAAAGCTTCTACTATATGATGTACACTTGTTGCAATGTGTAAAATTGAGTCGTGACGGTCCACCCATCTTGTATCGCATAATGTAGAGGGTTTGGCTGAAAATACTTTGATAAAACCGCGTTTCGCTTGGGATAATTGTATTTAAAAAATTTTGTCGTTTTTTTAACAAATGGTACAACTTTTTGTATTAATGACACTTTATTGCTTTTAGAAATTGAGTTGTTTGATTTATGGGAATATCATAACGTTTGTTTCGCATTTGTCGCGGTTTTCAGGATTTCTTAACAACTTCATTTTCTGCTGACATCAGAGGACACCCATTTGTTCCAACTCCTACACAATTTTGTAGGTCAAGGCCAAAATTTGTCACTTGACACATCAACGTCATCCATATCCTTTGAAGCCTCTTCAAATGCGTTTAAAACAAAACCAATAAATTCCTCCCTAACAACTTTTTGTTGTATGTTGAAATATCTTAAAGATAAGGAAATCTGGCTCTTCCCCGACAAATCCGTGCTTTTGTCAAAAATTATCGAAAAGAATTTTGATTCATATAACACATATATACATAAATACTGGATACACATACTAAGGCTTATTTATAATTCAAACTCACTTCCAAAAATGTTGTACTTTAAAAAAAAATATTATTATTGGGAATTCTTGTATTATCGAAAAAAACAAAACATATTTTTATAATTTAGACCCCATAAAGTACATGTATATATTCTGGCACTCTGGCAAATTCATTAAATATGCCTAAAATCGTAGCAAATCTATTTATTGTGGTAAAATTTCTTCCAACTTTTACGGTCCATTATTTGCCTTAGATCCCATATTAAGCAGCCTTCTGAAATTCACTGTAAACGCTAAAACTAATTTCACCGCTAGACAGTGAGGCCGATTGCAAAAGAGCTGGCCAAAACTCGAAAAATAAAGTGTCTAGATAAGATTTTTTTAGTATGCAGTTGGCTTGAGGGATCCTAGGAGAAGTAAAAATTGTTAAGAGTAACGTCCTTTACCCGAAAACCTTTTATTGTTTTCAGTTGGAGTTTGGCCTTTTTTCAAGTGCAATATTGTGTAGTTATTCAGCAAAACCTTTAAACGTGTGATGCCGCGTGCAGCAAAGAAAATCTAATAAAACCAAATGGAATGAACGTTTGAAGGTTAGTAAAATACGTAAAAATTTTTGTAAATGTAAGTTCTTTGCGGAAATTTTTAAGCAGCACAATCATAAGGATACTTTTTTTCGTTTTTTTCCAATAAAATATGAGTTCTCAAACCAAATGACAGTAAAATGCTGTCTTCTAACCTTTTGGAGGTTACTTGGAAAACTAATAACTATCGATTAAGCCAAAATTCAGCTTCCACCTCCTGTCCTTTGAATTGTTATGGGGTTTTTTTTAAGGATGCTTTGCCAAAACCTCCCAGTCAAAAATTTAATTTTATTGATACACAGAAAAAATTATTAGTAATTTTTAATCAATAAACAAAAATTATTTGAAAAGTATTTAAATTTAATTAATGTGATAATTGAATCAATTATTTTTTTTGTTGAAAGAAATTTAAAAATATAATTTTGATTTAATTAACATTTTTGTTGTTTTGAAACGAATTTTGAATTAAAATAATAAATATAAAACAAAAAATTATTTCGTTTAAAATAAAATAATTTAAACTTGTGAAATTGTTGTTGAAAATTGTCAAAATCAATCAACACATTGTTTAAAACGGCAAAGTTTTTTGATAATTTTTTTAATTAAAATTAAAAATATCATTTTTAAAAAAAAAATATTCAAAATATTAAATTTTTACAATTTTTAGTAATCAATATAATTATTTTGGTAATAGGTGCAAAATCAACAAATGGGTTGCTTGATTCTATGAATTTGGTATAAATTTGGTGATAAGAGACAATTTTTAATTTTTTCTGTGTATTTCCGTATTTAAAAACTTCAGAAGTATTTGGCATGCCTTTAGCAACAATTATCAATAATAATGTTGCCCAAAAGTTATTTGTGAATTGTTTAAACAAAAAATTATTCAACAATTTTTGCGATAAGCTATTTTATGTCTTAAACAAATCGAATTCGTTAATTTTTAAAAATAATCATATGAATTTTTTCAGAATTTTCTCTCAACTATAAAAAAAATCTTATTTTTAGGTTGCAGTATGTCCACTACTGGAGATTTACCAAGGTTACAATTATTCCAAGTAATAAAAGATATTTTGAAGGATGATATCAACGTGATTTATGAAAGGATTGAACAATTTTTGTCTGAAAACCAAAGTGCGACTTATTTTTAATTAGAAAACGAGAAAAGGCAAAAATCAAATTAGGTGTATAAGATAAAAACACTTGTTTTACATATATATTATGTATAATACTTTTTTGTAATACAAAATTTTGTAATAACTTGAAAGTTTTTCTTTTCGATTTCATTGTTTTAGGTTCGAGGCTCTGACTTATGTGAGGGTGGCCGGTTTGGGGATTAAATGACCAGGGTGACGCCATCTTGTATTTCCCCTTTCGAATTTTATAATTCTGGCAGAAAATTCGTAATCAACGACCCTAAACACCTTAAAAACGATATGTTACTTTATTATGAAAAATAATACATGTTATTATACCCCAGCGGGTGAGAGGGTGAATTTCCGCACATTTTTATCAAGATTCCATTTTGGAGTGAATTACTTGAATTTTCGAATTTTGGCCAGCTTTTTGGAAATCGGCCGCACTATGCGCTGTTTTGAAATACAGCACTCTAACTTGTTTTGTATATGAAAATTTTACGTAATAAAAGTTTATTTAATTTACATACAGGGCGGCGCAGAATGAGCTATGAACATGGTTTAAATGGTTTATAACTTTTTTATTTATGCGATTATTATACTTTTTTTTTAAATTAAAATTTATTATTTGGGAATTTTTTGCAATTACACAGAAAGAAAAATACTCGGGGTAAATCAAGTTTTTTATACTTACTTTAAATACGAGTCGTACTCAAAAATTCAAGTACGAATAACACTTAAACGTTCTCAAAATAATCCTAAATAGGATTACTTTCGAAAATCAATCCCGGAATTTCTTGAAATAAGTCTAGAATTCTTAAATCAAGTAAAAAAAGATTCAACTTTTCGTTGTGTTTAACCCTCCGGCTTACGCATGTTTTGATTTCCAATACACATTAAAAAAAGGTCTGTCCAGACACATGTGTACCACGAAGGGTTAAAAAGTAAATTTTAACTCTTGCTTCTCATTTAGCTTATATTTTTGGTTAAATATGTAGATACGATTTTTAAAGTAAAGAAACGGGTTAGTAAATCAATCATAATAATTTTTTCTTTCTAGTTTCTTTTTTGGTTTTTTTCAAACACGAATTCGGGATAAAATCAACTTTGAAATACTTGAATCATGAGCATTTTGAGATTGGTTCAATCTTAGTTTTACTAAAACCAATCCCATTTTCGGATTATTTAAGTACGGAATCGGGATTAAATATGGATAATTTAAGCATTTTGCGATTGAAAATCCGTACTTGGTTCAAGAAAATCCGTATTCACCGTACTTTTTAAACCGCTTCGGATTGATTTGAAAACAGATTGACTGATTTTTATTTTGAGTGTGAAATGATATCCTGTAGGTGACGTCTATTTTATGCTTCGAACATATATGCTCTTTTTAACATAATTTACATAACTTTTCGTAAAATTTCTGGTGTAATTATTTTTGTTCGATTCTATAATTCCCCAAGTTCTCTTCACACAAAAAGCCGAAAGAAATGAAAAAATTATAAATTAAAATGTATAAAGAATTTAAAAAATATAGCTCATTCTGCGCCACCCCGTGTTTCACACTCCCAAAACAAGTAATTTTGATAATATTAATCGGGTTAAATTATTTTGGTTCGTTGTTTGATTTTAAAGTTATTCAAAATGAATGCGGGCATCTTCTTCAAAAAATGCTAAAAAAAAAAACAAAGAAAAAATAATGACTAAAAAAGTTATACAAGATTTGAATTTGGCGCAGATTGAGCTACACCCTGAAGTATATGATCCAATTTTTTTTATCCTAATAGACGGGGGAAATTTTGATGACAAAGAAGGCACGCAAAGAAATCTTACGAAAACCAAATTGTACAAAAAAAGTTCAAAATTTGGATATTTTTTCTTTTGCTAGGGAAGCCATTTTTTGTCAATTGAACATTTGAAGTTGCTAATGAAAGTAGCAAGACATATTCTACAGCTATAATTATACTATATTGTTCAATATTAGGCGATGTTGAAGGTATGTTTTGATTATAATATGATAGCAATGGTAGAGCAAGATTTTTTGGGGATGTACAATTTTTCGCTTGTTCTTTTGGCGGTGAGAGTGATGGCTTATTATCACTATTATCAGGCCTGTTCTGCAAATGACTTTTACTCAAATCACGTGATTTTAGATCACATGTGCCTACTAAAATCACACTTGCGATATATTAGTGTCCCGTTTTTGTGTGCTTTGGTGTGATCTTCAATTGCCGAAAGCACACAGAGAGACACAAAAACGGTATGACTTTCAGAAAACAAGAAAACCGCACGTGTGTTTTCAAAAACACGTGATTTAAAATCACGTGAATTTCAGAACGGGCCCGTATGTTTCTTTTTTTCTGGTGCTAACTTCCACCATACTTTTTTTTGGCGAGGTCGGAAAGTTTCTTTGAAAAAAGCTCAATTTTTTAGCGGAATGGTATTAATTGTCATAAACATATGAATTATAGTTACGAAAATAAAAATAAGTGGATTTTATTTAACAGAATTTTCCATTTTCTACGCCCTTTTAGTTAAAAATATACAATGTATGAACGAGTGTTTGTATTTGTGTACTCCGGCCTGCTTGCACTAATGCGCAACATATATTTTTATTTCATACGATATCAAGAAACGAGCGAATTTCCATTTTTTGCTCTTTGTCCACTCAGATGACATTCGCAAATCCACGAACAAAATTCTATGGTTTCTTAAACTTATGCCCGTAATTTCAACAAAAAGAAAACTGTTCGTGTTCGTACCCCAACAGTTATCTTTACATATTTCAACGTTAATTTGTACACAGCTAGATTTCTTTTTGTAGAGATAACGGGCATTATTCGAACTTGTCGGTGTTTGCAAGAACTTGTGCGTAAAGGGCATAATAAACCTCACAAATGGCTTGGCAAACATGTCAAAATTTCACGTTTGTACAAAGATTTTGTGTTGTTAATTGGGGTGTTTGCTGTTTGGACAAACATTTGAAGCAATGTTTGGAGAAATATTTAATTTTTTTAATATTTGGCAGACATGTTGGATATTTGTCAAACTTTTTGTGACGTCTAATGCTAAATGTATTCAATTCAATTAATTTTTAATATAAAATTAAATTTTTTAGTAGTATTGCTTGCCAGAAAATAGCTCGTTGTTTAAATCACTTTTTACTTTAAATTTGTTGCTTTATTTTATAATTTCTTCTCCGTTTTAAGCAAAAAGCAACAAAATTGCCGCAGCACTATTGGAATCTGCTTTCATTGAAAACAAAACAAAAATGAAAATTAATGTTTGTACGGAGAAAATTTTTGTTGTTAATTGGCAAACCCGAAACGGAAACAATGTGTGTGTTTGCCAAGCATTTTGTGTGGTTTATTATGCCCTTAACATTGCACAGATAAAGACAATATGTCATATTTTTCAAACAAAAGGAAAAGGAAAATGAGTCTTAAAAGCATACAATTTTAGTCTATGTGATTTTTTTTATCATAGTAAGTGACAGATAGGACTTTTTTGTCTAGGAAACACGCCAGTACTGAAATTCTGTAACTTTTTAACGACAAAAAATTGTCGTTAAGTAGTCACAATTCGTTAGCTAACGAAAGTTGACGTTAAGAGCTATTCTGTAATGAAATTTTAACAATTTTTATCGGCAAAAAATGTCGGTAGCTAACAACACAAAAAAATTTCTTGTTAAATAATAACGACAATAAATGTACTGTTAACCGTTTAAAAATATAGAGAAAGTAGCCAATTTTTAACACAAAACAGTATGAAAGTATAGTCGATCAAGTCCGACTCTACATTGCAGTATTTGGGCGATCATGTTTCCGCCAAAAAGTATGTTGTGAGGTTAATATTCACATAAGACATTTTTATGCCAAATATTATCTAAGTATCTACTACCATGCTGTGGTCAAATATGGACCGATTCTTAAAAAATTTGTTCTGGTGATTTATGTAGGTTGCGACCAAATATTTTTGGATCTTATTCAACTAAAATGTCTATAAAACAAGATGGCTTTTAATAGGCACAAAACCCTACTACGGAAAGAAGTTTTCCTGTGGGCTAAAAATTAAATAAATGCTTCTCACCATTATTAAAAGGCTTCGACCTTGTGACAATAAACGCATACGTGCCAAATTTTATAAAATTATTTTTAAAATTGCGACCTGTAATTTGCGCACAAGATTATCTTGTACAGACAACCAGCCATCCTGATAGAAGGAAGGGCTTCGTTAAATAGATTCTGAGTTAATCGGTATACTAAAAGGCAGGCCCAGAACCTTTATTTAAATGTGTTACACACATTCGTACAAACACATAATACTCTCTTTACATACAGTAGTACAGGTATGAAAGGTAAGAGCAGAATGTTGTGCTACAGTGGCTCAGTCACCTGGAAATTTTTCCCTATGTATAAAAAGATTTAACACCAACATATTTGTTTAGAAATATAATCAATATTTACACGTTTTCATTAATGTTTTGTTAAAATAAATGCAATAAAGCAAATTTATTTTGTATTTTTTATTAATTTTAAAAAATTTTTACTTTGACGTTCTTATATCTTTACCGATATTTGTCGTCAATATTTCTAAACAAAAATATTTGTTTATTTAAAATACAGAATAACAAATTCGTTAAAGTAACCGAGATTTCTCGTTAAATAACGATATCGGTAGTTAAATTCAAAAAGTTACAGAATTGAGGTACAGAAATGGTTTCTTAAGCTTAAAAGAAAAATCAGAAACACATTCACGGTTCAAAATCTGCCTTTTTTCTAAATTTTGGCGCTTGTGAGGGCAGAATAGTCACCAAGAACGAAGACTACGATCAGGAAGTCAACATTTTATCGAAAATCACCATGAGCGACGAGGCCTATTTTCCTATCTGTGAGTATGTGAATAAACACAATTATCGCTTTTGGGGCACAAAAATCTAAATTTGTCTCACAAAGAGCCATTAAACCACCTCAAAGTTTTTATATGGGTTGTGTTTACTAGGGTATTCATTTAATTGGGATTTTGCTTAAATCGGTTAATCGCCCAATTAATTAACCGAGGTTTTGGTTAAATCGGTTAACTATTGGTTAACCGATTAACAAAGTAATTCATAAATATGAAAAACATATTTTATAATTTATACATAATATTGTTATGTATTTATTAAAAAATAAACTTTTTTTATTAATTATTTCAATATTTTAAGATCTTCTAAAATAATCTTTTGCAAAGTTAATTTGGTTTAAATATCTAGGACTTAAGAGATTCTTCTTTTTTAGCTTTGATAAAACTTTTTTTTTTTTTTTTTTTTTAAATTTATTTTTATTATTGAATCTTTCTTATCGAAATTTACAATATGTATTCAAATCTTAATTCTACTTGTTGTTTATTAGTTGTTACCAGTGCAACCACTAACTGCTGTATTCAAATTTAAAAAATGTCTTCTAGTTAGGCTCAAAGTATCGGTTCTTTTTAGCCTCTGGTGACCTTCGAACTGAAGCAAACCCCGAGCGAGGTAGTTAGGATGGACCATTAGTTTATCGATGTAGCTTATTGAATATTTTTTAATTTCCTCCTGGATAGTGGGGACGTTGAGATCTCTGCGGATAATTTCATTACGTATATACCATGGGGCGCAGACAATTTGTCGTAATATTCTAGACTGTCTTCTTTGAAGCTTTTGGATGTTAGATGCGCATGCAGTTCCCCATAATTGGATGCCATATGTCCATATTGGTTTTATGATGGACTTGTATAAGATAATTTTGTTGTCTAAGGACAATTTTGAGTTTCGACCGAGAAGCCAATGTAGTTGAGCTGCTTTAAGTTTCATAGCCGTTATTTTCGCTTCAATATGACGCGACCAGGTCAAGCGTCTATCTATATGAATTCCCAAGTACTTAACATGGTTTTCTACCGGAACAGTGATGTTATTTATTTTTACAGCTGGGCACGTTTGTCTTCTGAGCGTGAAAGTTAAGTGAGCACATTTAGCCGGGTTAACCTTTATTCTCCATTTTTCTAGCCAGGCCTCTAGTTCATTGATGTGGGACTGCAGATTTTGCGATGCGACTTTTGGGTCATGGTTAACGCTAATAAATGCTGTGTCGTCTGCAAATGTAGAGGTATGCGTGCTCAGGTTTGTTGGCATATCCGCTGTGTATATTATATATAGAAGCGGTCCTAATATGCTGCCTTGGGGAACACCAGCAGAAATTTTCTTGAGGGGGGAGTATTTATCTTGCGACCTTACTATGAATGTTCTGTTAGATAGCTCTCCAGAAGCTTGTGAGTGTTTTGAGGAAGCATTCGTTTTATTTTGATGAGTAGCCCATCATGCCAAACTTTGTCAAAAGCTTGGGAAATGTCTATAAACAGTGCTGAGCAGTATTGCTTTTTCTCAAACGCCGATCTAATAAGGGTGACAATTCTATGCACTTGTTCTATTGTACCATGTTTCGCTCTGAATCCGAACTGGTGGTCCGGGATGATGTCGTGTTCATTTAGATGAGGAGTTATACTTAAAACGAATATTTGTTCGAAAAGCTTCGATAGAATTGACAATAAGCTTATCGGTCTGTACGACGCAACCTGGCTAGCATCTTTTCCTGGCTTGGGAATCATAACAATTATAGACCTCTTCCATGAGGATGGGAAGTATCCGACTCTTAATATAGCGTTAAAAATGAGCAGCAAGATTCTGGAAGCAGACGATGGTAGGTTTCTTATCATTGACCCTGTGATGCGGTCAGGTCCGGGAGATTTTCTAATATTCACTTTTTCTATTGCAGATTTTACTTGAGTTATGTTAAATTTTAATGGATGGTTTACCTTATCAGGAATGATTGGACGACAGGAACAAGTATGTGTATCATGTGGCGTGAAAACTTTCTCAAGGTGGCCCGCGAAAGCGTTTAATTTTTCATGTGTGTTTTTGGCCCAAGTGCGGTTTTCCAGTCTTAATGGAGATTCTTGGGTTATAGGGCATTTCATATGCCGTACAGCCTTCCATAAGCTATAATTGGAGTTTTTTGTGGCGTCTAGGCTGTTTAGATAGCCTTCTATTGCGGACTCGTGGTTCTGTCTCAATTTGTTGCGAAGTGTGGTCAGGCATAATTGTAGTTGGGCCTTAGTGGTTGGGGAACGACTGTTTTGCCATTGTCTTCTTAACTTCCTTTTTTCTCTGATAAGGGCCTCTATATCCGTCGATGTATTGTAAGGAGCACGTTTAATTGTCCGCTTGATTGGGGTTGCATTTCTTGCTGCAGTATCCAAGACTTCTGTAAATCGGTCGACAGCTATTTGGATGTCAGATGAATTTTTTAGGGGAATGCACTGTGATAGGTGAGAGCTCACATACATTTTATACTTTAACCAATTTGTGTTTCTGTTTGGATAGGAAATAAAGTTTGCAGCTGCAGCGTCAGAGTTACCTTTTAAAATGAGGATTGAAGGTGAATGATCAGACGAAAGATCATAGGAGGAACTAATTAGTAACTGATCGCGCTTGATGTTTTTAATTACAGCAAAGTCAATAAGGTCTGGTAGCTTATTGAAGTCGGTTGGCCAATAAGTAGGCTTACCACTCGATACCACATCAAAATTATTTGCAGTTACGGTATTGTATAGCTGATTACCTCTAGGACTAATAAGTCTGGAGCCCCAATATGTATGTTTAGTGTTGTAGTCGCCAGCAGCAATGAATTTCTGGCCCAATG
This sequence comes from Pollenia angustigena, assembly GCA_930367215.1. Taxonomy (NCBI): domain Eukaryota; kingdom Metazoa; phylum Arthropoda; class Insecta; order Diptera; family Polleniidae; genus Pollenia; species Pollenia angustigena. The sequence continues at coordinate 124,341,206 of OV884058.1, forward strand.
TGGAGAAGAAGTTGAGAAATTTATCGTTTACAATTTTGTGCCTCGGGGGACAATAAACGGATGTTAACGTTAGATTGAAATCAGTAAGATTTATAGATGTGGCCTGGATACAATCTTCTTCGTACTCTGGCAATGGCAAGTGTCTGATGTGTTTGTGCACAATTATGGCTGTGCCACCACAGGCTCGTCCGCTGGGATGTTTTGTGTCATACGTAAGGTATCCATTTACCCTAAAGCAGTTTTTATGAGTAAAGTGTGTTTCAGAGACAAGAAGTACGTCGATTTCATGCCTATGAAGAAAGTTTGCAACTTCGTGTTTATGTTGGAATAACCCGTTTGCATTCCAGAAACATATTTTTAACTGGTTCATTTTTTGTTGAGTAGAACTTGCAGGAGCATGTTCTGGTTTCGCATCATTTCCTGAAACATGTTCTGCATAGTGACCATGAAGTTATTCATAGTTTGAATTAAATTTTCAATTGAGGTAGGCATATTTCCAGAAGGCATTTGTAGACCTTCCCTAGGAACATTAGCGTTTGGAGGTTGCTTTGCGTTAGAAGTACTCGGGGGATTTTTCGCATTAGGGTTTCCTTTTAAGACTTGGGCATATGATTGGTTTTGATTGTTTGTTTGTGAAGTACTAGCAATAGAGCCAGCGGCTTGGCTGGGCGCATGTGACGGACCATATTGGGAGTGAGTATATTTTTGAACTAAAGCAGGTTTTTTTAAATGCAAGAAGACTCTACAACCCCTATAGTTTGCCGTGTGATTTTCGCCACAGTTGCTGCATTTCTTTACATTCGGGTCAGCTTTAGAACGATTACATTCGGCGGTTTTATGAGCGTCGCCACAAACCACACATACGTGAGGCAATTTACAATATGATTTTGTATGCCCATATTCCTGACAGTTTGTGCATTGGGAGGGACCCTTTCGTTTTAATGGCTCCTCAACAGTTATTCTTCTGTTGAGTAGGTAGCGCAAGTTGTATATGGGATGAACTGAATTTTTGGTTTTGAGAACCGATGAATCAAACGATATTTCAACGCGGTGCATTGGTTGAGGAACTTTATTCCTGTTCAAAATGTTATGAACAGATTTTACCTCATACCCCTCTAGCTCTATGGCAGATTTTATTTCCTCTGTAGGAACAGAACTATCTATGCCTTTTATGACAATAATCAATCCCTTAGCACTTTTTAATTGATATGTATAGTAACTTTTATTTTCTGCGTCCAGGTGTCTTGATATAATACGAAAGTTCGTTTCTGTACTGGCTTGAATTTTGGTTTCTTGAATTTGCCCGCGTCGTATAGAAACGACGTAGAAATTATTCTTACCTACCAGTTGAATCAACATGTTGACTATGCTATTTGATGTTTGCTCCCGCAGATAGATAGGGGGCGGTTTAACTTCTTTAGTGGCTGTTCCATGTGCTGATTCTGCTTCTTCATCGTCAGGTATGGATAGTACAGAGAATCTGTTACCATTTGTTGGCAAAGAGACTACGTTAGAGCCTTTGTATTGTTTGGCCATGCGTTCCTGTTGGGTGGACCTAGGGCTAGCCTTTCTCTTAGTTATTGTAATATATCTGTCCATGCCTGTTTGCACTTTAGTACTTTTTGGCACAGCTCCTGTATTTATTAATGCAAATCGTGATGTTCCAGGTTTTTCGTTATTATTCCTCTGGTCAGACGACTTCACACTTTGAACCACATTTACGGTCGGATCAACACACTTGCTCAGGTTGGGCACACTTGCACTTAAATTGCTGTATGGAAAACCAGTTGCGCTGGCAATTTTTGCACTTAAATAATTTTTATTTAATTCTGGGTATCGAATGTTTTCATTGCTCACGCTCGGGGAGCTTACCACAATATACGCATTTCTGCTATTTGTGCTGGGCCTACTCTCCTTATTGGGAGTATTTGTGAGGCTCATTCACAAATCTCTTCGGGCACCTTTGTTACTGTTCTTTTTTTTAGCTATTACAAATATTTTTTTTTTTCACCTATTACAAATATTTTTTTCACTTCGAATTTTTTAATTTTTTTTTTATTTTTCTTACTCACTGATACACGTCCGTACTCGTCAAGAGCTGGCTCGAAACTGATAAAACTTGACTTGCAAAAAATTATTTTACTTATGGAAGATTTTGGAGAAATCGGAAGCAGCCAATAATAGAGATTCAAGAATGATAATAACAAGATTACGCATTGCACATGTTTACAAATTCAACTGTTAAGTATGACGTAATTTTAGCATACTATACACATGTTTGTTTGCTTGTGTTTCTATATTTTAGCTGAACTTATACGCCGATGTGACGTAGATGCGCAGAAATATTTCATTTTTAATAGCTGAATGCGTTATATTGGTTTCTTTGTATCATGACACAGATTATCTAATTTCTCAGGATTTCTTTCAACATATAATATCTTCCGTTATTTCGGCTAATTTTGTCTTTTTGCGGATTTCTTGAAGTCACGCGTCTATGTCAAAAAGCCTCCAACTCTTCAAGTCCTCAAAGGAAATATCCATCAGGAATGCGGAAAACTGTCGCTGGAAGTTCTGGTAAGTCTTATAGGAAATGCCATAAATTGGTGGATTTTCTGGGAATCCATGTACGAGAAATCCTGGATTTAATTTTCAAATGCAAATGTATTTCTATGTCTAACCACTAGACCAGAAAGATAAGCGCAATGGCTTAGCAGTACAAATCAATGTTAACACCCCATAAAAACTTTTCAACATACTAATCTTTTATTTTTTTCCTGTCACTACAAAAGTGTAAATAATTTTGTACTTTTGTGTGAAAGTGTGAATCCTTGCTTTACTGTTGTTGCTTAATATTTTGCACTTTAAATACTTTTATTAAGATATAAGTACTTCTGTATAAATGGCATAGAAGAATGTATCGCTCTTGATCAATAAGAGGGTATTAACTGAAGATTTTTCTTTTGTAACTTTTTATATCCAACCGCTGTTAAAATATCGTGCTATTTTGGCAACTTTTTCGTAATGTAATGGTTGGCTTAATAATTCTTTTTCATATGCCTTTAATGTTAAATGAAAAATTGTTAAACTTTTACTGAAAATTTTTAAATTTTGTACTAATACTCTCTTTATGATCATGTGGGATATATCAAGTATTTTATATAAAGTTAAAAAGTTCATGTAAAGAATGCTTGCTAGAGAATTGTTTCCCCCGATTTGAAATTTAAACCTCCCTTCAATTCGAAAATTTTACTATTGCATGTACGAAAGTTTAAATACTTTAAGAAAATTGTTAGTTTCATTCTCTTTTAACTTTGTTTTATTTAAAGACAAATACAACATGCAAATTAATGTTTAAAAGGGTTCACTTAATTGTATAGGTAACTAGCTTTACCCGGTACGCTTCGCTTCCCTCATTGAAATAAAATTAGTCAAATAGTACCAAATTTAGATACTTTTACTGTTACCGTTCTACTGATATACAGAAATCTATATTTCTCTAATCCAGGAAACTTTTTTGCAGATTATCCGTTGCAAATTTAAAAACTTTACATACTGTGGCCATTCTTCAGACATGCGGTATTTAATAATTTCATTCTACGGGGGGTACTACTCCTCCTTCGTCTACCCCACCCATTTTTATTTTTAATTTTATAGGTAACCATAATTGTGGCCTAAACCACGTTTGAACACTCTCGCTATAATAGATTTTATTTCAAATCATACAAGACTTACTACTGATAAAAATAAAATACTTGTACATTAGGGCTATAGCCAAATTTTTGGCATAGTACCACGTAGTGTCCAAGAATGTTTTAGTAATGAAAACGTCGTTTTGCGAAGAAAAACCCCATGCAGGGAAGCAAATTTCTAAAACCTTCCAAGAAATTTTGAACCGCGATGAATTGTAAACCGTATGAAAATTTTTAAATCTAATGCAGTAGATAAATTCCAAAATGAAACTAAAGTCATACGTATAGGAATATATTAAATATCAGTACTGAAATTCTGTAACATTTTAACGACAAAAAATTGTCGTTAAGTAGTCAAAATTCGTTAGCTAACGAAAATTGTCGTTAAGAGCTATTCTGTAATGAAATTTTAACAATTTTTATCGGCAAAAAATGTCGGTATCTAACGACACAAAAAAAGTTCTTGTTAAATAATAACAACAATAAATGTACTGTTAACAGATTAAAAATATAGAGGAAGTAGCCAATTTTTAACACAAAAAAAGTAAGAAAGTATAGTCGATCAAGTCCGACTCTACATTGCAGTATTTGGGCGATCATGTTTTCGCCAAAAAGAGTATGTTGTGAGGTTAATATTCACATAAGACCTTTTTGTGCCAAATATTATCTAAGTAACTACTACCATTATTAGTGTATTCGTATGGGAGCTGTGGTCAAATATGGACCGATTCTAAAAAAATTTGTTCTGGTGATTTATGTAGGTTACGACAAAATATTTTTGGATCTTATTCAACTCAAATGTCTATAAAATAAGATGGCTATTAATAGGCACAAACCCCTATTCCGGAAAAAAGTTTTCATGTGGGCTAAAAATTAAATAAATGCTTCTCACCATTATAAAAAGGTTTCGACCTTGTGACAATAAACGCATATGTGCCAAACTTTATAAAATTATTTTTAAAATTGCGACCTGTAATTTGCGCACAAGATTATCTTGTACAGACAACCAGCCATCCTGATAGAAGGACGGGCTTCGTTAAATGGATTCTGACATTGATTCTGAGTTAATCGATATACTAAAAGGCAGGCCCAGAACCTTTATTTAAATGTGTTACACACATTCGTACAAACACATAATATCCTCTTCACATACAGTAGTGTAGGTATAAAAAGTAAGAGCAGAATGTTGTGCTACAGTGGCTCAGTCACCTGGAAATTTTTCCCCTTTGTATAAAAAGATTTAAAACCAATATATTTGTTTAGAAATATAATCAATATTTACACGTTTTCAAATTTTTTTTTGTATTTTTTATTAATTTTAAAAAATTTTTACTTTGACGTTCTTATATTTTTACCGATATTTGTCGTCAATATTTCTAAACAAAAATATTTGTTTATTTAAAATACAGAATAACAAATTCGTTAAAGTAACCGAGATTTCTCGTTAATTAACGATATCGGTAGTTTTATTCAAAAAGTTACAGAATTGAGGTACAGGTGTACATTTTTTAAAATTTCGGTGAGATATAAATGGTTCTTTTCAAACTTTAACCCGATCCCTGCGTGAACTTTTGTAACAATCCGAAAAAATTATCATAGTTTTTATTAATAACTTTTAATGTTCTACACGACTATACTATGCTGTTTTTGATATTCACAAAAAGTGTGAAATGAGGAGAAATTGAAATCGCAAGAGATTTTAAGTTCAATTATTTACAAAATGTCCTTAGTTTTTCCTGGTTTTAAGAGTTGTTCTTGTTAAGCTAGTTGGTACTCAGAAAACGAAATTAATACAATGGAATTTCTACAGAAATTCATGTACCGTTTTAGAATTTTCAGCGCATCATTGCTTGTAGAAAGCAACAACAAAATTACAAAACATTTATGACTTTGTTTTTTGCTTTCAATGTATTTCTTTGGCATTGCGTTGGTTTAGCTATATAAAACTATGGCAAACCAGATTTCACTGCAAAACTTTGTTAGTTCCGGTTTAAGGCATACTAACGATTATTCCGAGAGTGGACCTATGTTAAAGTATGGACCGATCTTAAAGAAATTAAGAAGTATGATTTAAAGTCACATAGAAGAAATGCTGGATTTCAATTTAAAAAGAATTTGACAGCAAAATTGTTCTTTTCTTTTAAGCCACTCGGCTAAATCAACTGCAAATAATATGGGACTACCTGATCCATTTCTATAAAATGGACTACACCATAGACTGGTTTAATGTAATGCAAGCATGGACCATGTTATTCTAAAAAGTGTTTGTAGTGAGACGACATGTCCTCGTTTTTAACGACATGTTTTCGTTTTTAAACGACTTCAAAACTTATCATCTTTAGTATACCATATATTTGTTTTAAGACTACTCCTTTGTAATCCATACGTTTGAGTCCCTTGTGGGCCACATTTTACACGTGTGTTTGGACTGGTCCTATTATTTGCAGGGGAATTACTCAAGGTGCGAGAATATATATGTACATATGCTTTATGGTTAAAATTAAAAAGTTTCACATGGAATGGCAAATTTAGGATACCAGTAGTGAAGGATGGTATACAAAATAAGAAGTAAATGTTTAAACAATTTTTGAATGTTGGTGGTATAAATAAGCAACTCGTGCTAATTAAGTACGTATTAGTGCTGGGAAACTATCGAAAGTACTATCGATATTCATAAAATATCGAAAATATCAATAGAAAAAATCTCAATATCGATATTAATATTATTTAATATATAGATATGAAGACATGTAACGCAGCTATACACTAGACTGGTCGCATCTTGAATGGGATTTTTTTTTTAATTTAATTGTTTGCGCTGCTTAAAATATGAGGCTTGGTGTAAGAAATCATGATCTAATTTTTCTGGTCGATCCGACGGTGCCTAGCCGTGCCGGGTGGGGCCCAAAGTTCCCCATATTATAAAAAAAAAAACATCTTTTCTATCAGATCTTTATAGTTATACTAGTTGAAAAGCCGAAAATCAAAAATATGGCTTCGTTACGATCTTCCGCAGAGAAAGTATAATTGAAATTCATATATTTGGCCCTTGTACTGCCTAGGATGCCTCAAGAAGGGTCAAATGTATGACCAACTCCACTTTATTTTTCACCTCCATCATTAATTTCTAAAATACCTACCTGCTATCTCTATTCATAAAGGGGCTCCTATTCAAAACTTTAACTACAGACTTGAAATATATTGAACTGCCAAGGATTCAGCCCTAGGGGAATAAAGTGTATGACCGACCTCAATTAGTTTTTTGTCCTTAACATTTTCTGGAGACATACTTGCCCTTTACCATACAAATATGGCGGTTTAATAAAACTCTTAAATTAATTTTTTATGAATTTTTAAAAACAAAAATTCCGAAATTTTAATAAAAAATTATGTTTCTAAAACGACTGCGCATAAAAGAAAAACGTTTTACCTTTCTTAAAGTAAATTTTATTTCGGTTTTTTTTAGTTTTTCAATAAACTAAAGCGTTTTTGAGTTACGCGAACATATGTTGTGCAACATCCTTAATATTCGAAATAACGGTATATCTCGAAAACCAAAGCTAACCTAAACAAGTAAGAGTGCTATATTCGGCTGTGCCGAATCTTTGATACCCTCCAGCGACACTTCGAATGTTTTAGGACTAATATCTGTATGATGTCTATTTATTATTATAATCTCTGTAAAAACAGACATCTGCATTAAAATTTGTTGCGGTTTAGACCTATATACAATTATTGATCGACAATCAGAATCAATTTTAAAAAGTTTGAGTAGAATATCAGTTTAAGCTGAACTAAAATGATTTTCAAGGGAACAAATTATATAAAAGCCATGGTAAGCTATGAACTAATCATCCCAAATTCTGCAGAACGATTTCTGGTATTAAAAAACATAAAATACAGCGGTGCAGATAGTTTAAGCGTTTGCAGTGAATTTCAGAAGGCTGCTAAAATGGAATCTAAAGAAAATTATATACCGTATATTACAAAATTGCATAACATTTTTTCTGGCCATATGAAGCTAAACTGGAAGAAAGTTTATATGAGGCCTATGGTAAGTTATGCACCGATCTTCACCAAATTTCACAGTGTCATTTCTAGTTCTATAAAACTGTGATGTATCAAATTTTGTTATGATAGCGTTATTTTTTTTACGTTTTTAGGCGTACTAAGCTGTTTTCCGGGAGTAAGGTTTATATGGGGCCTAGGGTAAATTATGAACTGATCTTCACGAAATTTCACAGTCTTATTTCTAGTCTTGTAAAACTTATATGTTCCAAATTTTGTTATGATAGCAATATTTTTTACGTATTTAGGTTTACTAAGCTGTTTTCCAAGAGTAAGGTTTATATGGGGCCTATGGTAAAAGATGGACCTTTCTTCACAAAATTTTAGAGCCTTATTTCTCGTTCAATAAAATTGTGATGTATAAAATTTTGTTATGATAGCATTATTTTTTACGGATTTAGGCGTACTAAACTGTTTTCCGGAAGTAGGTTTTATATGGGGCCTATGGTAAATTATGGACCGATCTTCACGAAACTTAATAGTTTTATTTCTAGTCCTATTTAACTGTGACGTGCCAAAATTTGTTATGATTGCATTGTTAGTTAGGGTTTTAGGCTTACTATACTGTTTTCCGGGAGTAGGGCTTATATGGGGCCTAAGGTAAATGATGGACGGATCTTCAAGAAATTTTACAGCGTGATTTCCAGTTATATAAAACGAACTGTTGCGAAATCTTATATCATTCTGTGCATTTTTCCACCATTTATGTTAGTTTTTGTAACAAAATTATCCATTTTTTTTTAGGTGGTGGTTCCACATTTTGATTCATAGCTCAGATCCTATTGAACAGATTTTGCTGGATTTCAATCCCAAACTGCTTAGGATAACTACAAGCAATTTGACACCAAGTTTGTTTATTTCTTTTGAGTTTTTCGAAAGTGAGCGTGTTTTCAACAGACGGACAGACGGACAGACAGACGGACATGGCTAAATCGACTTAAAATTACTCAAGGACCCAGAATATATATACTTTATAGGGTCTGAGATGAATAATAAAAAAGTTTCACACGGAATGACAAACTTAATATACCCTCTTCACAACTAATTGTGGTGGAGGGTATAAAAACGGCTAGCACCACTGGATTCAGCGACCCCGAATTAGGTTAAAAATCTTTCATCGTATCATACTAAAATATTAAACAGCAAATACTTTAATCTATCTATACAATATATAATTTCTTAGTATGTCAGGATGTTTGCATGTATGTCCTATTATTTCCGCAACTTTCTGAAGCCATCTGATGACAAACGAAGCTGAAATTTGGCACACTTGAAGTTCTTTCTCTGCGGAAGATCGTAACGAAGCCATATTTTGGATTTTCGGCTTTGCAACTAGTATAACTATAAAGATCTGATAGAAATGATGTTTTTTTTTCATAATATGGGGAACTTTGGGCCCCACACGGCACGGCTAGGCACCGTCGGATTGACCTGAAAAATTAGATCATGATTTCTTACACCAAACCTCATATTTCAAGCAGCGCAAACAATTAAATTAAAAAAAAAAAAATTCCGACCACTCTTCTATACACACACATTTTTTTGCGGCAAATTTATTCTTGTTATTATTAAATTGCGGTGAATTACAGCAATGAATACAAACAACAAGAATGGCAAGTGGTATGGATTACTTAGCTGTGCTTTTTTACTGCCTTTAAGTCGAAACTTGTACATGTTTCCATAGGGACTTAAATATCAAATATTTTTGTAATGTTGTAAAAAAGAAATGCAAATCCAAATGCAATTACAATTGCGAGCATAGGATAAAACAATGAACGACCATTAGAGAATAAGTCCGCTAGATTGATTAACTTTTGTGTCGAGAATCAAAACCAATAAAATATCTTATAGTCCGTGCTACTTTCGGTTCCTTCATAAAGGTGCTTATCAATTTTTCAAAAACTGTCATCTAAAATAACGTGCCTACATACATACGTCTTATACGTTCAATAAAGTGATAAAAACTATGAACTATAGCCTGATAAAAAACTAGCTAAGGCTAGATTACACTATTATAATATATATAAGTATATATACTTTGTATTAATACATGTCAAAAACTCAAGTAATATGACAAAGTGTGATAGTGTGAATGCAATGTGTCACGAAAATGACAAGTATTAAGAAAAAAGTTAGACATCCCATACGACTTCATCGTTTTTTAAAAAATTTCAAAACAATAATACTTTTCATTGGATCAGGGTTGCATTTTATTTCATGTGTGAGTGTTTATACTTTGTGAGATAATGTGAACACAAACTGTCATGTTACATTAGATTTTTTGACAGTCGCAATAAAACTCATTAGTTTTCCATCTCACAAAGTATTATGAAATACGTAAGGCTTTAAAGTTTTCCTGCACAAGTAGAAACATTCAGTCGATAGTAATATCGTGAAATCTGAACTATCGATTAATATCGATAGTAGACAATATCTATACTATTGCTCGGTTAATAAAGTTAGAATGTAATTAAAATTTTTAACATTAAAACAAATAATAAATATATTTATAAGATTTTATAATATTAAATCGTTTGCAAAAATATTGGTTATAGTAAGTTAGGAATGATTTCAAACTGTCTGATCCATAAAAAGGTTTAAAATTTTATAAAAGCTTACAAAACAAATTTTCTATGAAAATTCTCCTTAAAAAACGTTTGTTTAATTTAATAATCGTTTATGAATACGTGGGTAAAAGAGCATTTAACTCTTGAGTTCAAAAAGATATATTCCAAGAAAAACATGATAGTGCCGCCAATATACAATTAATCAGCCACTTTGAAACTTCAACATCACAATATTTTTCTCGTTTTTTGGATTTACAAACTAAATTATCCACTTTCTTGGAACAAGTGTTTTTTTGGAGCACTTCTTAACATTAAAATGCGGAATAAAAAATTAATCAAAATTTCCCAAAGAACACATTTTGAAACTTAATTTTCCATTCTTAATGCTGTATAAATATTAGGGTATTCATTCGGTTAATCGTCAATCGGTTAACCGATTAATTACTACCCGATTAACTGATCGGTTAATTTAAAATTGGCTTTTTCCAATAAACGATTAAACCGAATAATTTCAGTCGATTAACCCATTAACCGATGTGATAAAATTTTCAATATATTGTAGTATTATAACACATTTTTTTGTGATTTTAGAAAATATTTTTTTCATAAAAACAAATAAGGTGTTCAGTGACCTTCATTTTAACACATTTTCCGCCGACTGGTGACTAAAATTACAATGTTTTTTATCTTTATCATCGATCAACAGGAATGTGGCGAAAAATGGGTTAAATTTTTGATTACCAACACGTTTTTTCTGTTTTATGTACATACGTGTTTAGTTATTTGTTTCTTCTTATATCTTCTCATATCAGTCTTTTAACAGAATTAACCGAAACAAAACGAAGTGTTAAAAATTAAAAAAAAAAAAACTCTAAAGGCATAATGGAGTATTTTATATTTTTTTAGAGAAATCCTGGAAGAGGACTGAGAAATTAGAGATTCATCTACGATAAGTGAAAGAATTTTTTCCCAGTCAAGTTTTGGCAAAAAAAAAATTTTTTTTACAAAATTATTTTGAAAGAAATCCTATAACTACACAGAGAAAACAGATTCGTGATCACAACCGAATTTGGCGCCAATCGAATTTGTCGGTTGCATGTACTATCGCACAATTCGGTTCCAATTACTGAAAATTTCGTTGCTTAGCATTATATTTTCGATAGAAACATTTGAATTTTAGTACACTATCAGCCATAACAACAGATATTGTTAGTTGTTAGTATGATTATTGGAAACAAAATTGTGCTTATACCCGAATAAATGATAGGTGCAACTGAATTAACACATAATTGGTGTTCATAACAAGAGATTTGATTGTCGTTATCAATATATTTTTTTTAACCGGTCAAATGTAGCCCATAAGGGGCAAGGACTTGTCCAAAGGTAATCTCAATGAACGGAAAAAATGGGTTATTTTACAGTACAATGTCCTAGGGCAGGACCATATAACCCATCTTGCATTACAAAGGAGCAGTCTTAAAACTAGTCCATGGTATACTCCAGCGGATTAGCTTTGAAATCGTTTCAAAACGAAAACATGTCGTTAAAAAACGAAGACATGTCGTTTCACTGCAAACTCTTTTTAATAATGACATGGTCCATACTTGCACTACATTGGACCAGTCCAGGATCAAAATGGATCAAGAAGTCCAATATAATTTGCAGGGTTTAAAAAATAATACATACATTCATACATAGATATGTATGTACGTGTATATGTTCATACCTATAAGAATAAGTAAATTACTTACCCCTTTTTATTAAGTTTTTCACATTTTTGACCGCAAATATATTTTTTAAATATAATATTAAAAATTAATTTAATCTATCAAATGTTTTGACAGAAAATTGAGTAAGCAATTGGGGCTTTTAACTATTTTTTGGTTGTGAATTCCGAATAATTATATTTTCATTTGTTGTACTCGAATTTAATCTATTCCAACAATCAATAATTAGCTGCAATAAATGAATAATCATTTATATTACAAAATTTATTGACGAAAGCAAATTATTGATTGCAATGACCAATATTCAGTATTGCCCTATATTAAATGCGGTTGTGATTCTAACCATTTGTACTAATTTTTAAAACTAAATTAAATTAGTTATCATAACTAATAAAATAATTGAAGGAATCATATTTCAGTTGGAACATCATTTTTATAATTAAGAGAATTAAAAATCAGTTAGAACTATACATTTTTAATAGTTGCAATAATAAATCATGTTACTTGATCAATATTTTATTACTGCAACCGTTTCCCAACCAATTTGTTTTCTGTGTGTACTGAAATTATCTGTTTATTTTTTTATAAATACATATTTGGGGGATATACAAGATAGTCATGAAGTCTTATGTTTTAAAAAAATTACAAGAAAAAAAATTACAAGGCTAAATCCTTTTTTTATGTAAATTGAGGTTTTGATGCCGTGTGGCAGAGAAGTGTACCCTCGTCGACCAGCATGTGGTTTTTATTATATTTAAGTTTTGAAGGGTGTTAAACTAACTGTATTTTTAATTTTCTATCAAGCTGCAAATAGGAAAATTAAAAAGTTTTTCGTCTCTCCTGTTAAATGTGCTGAAAGGATATTAAGCCGACGATATAACTGTTGTGGGCAATTATGAAGAATCAATGAACACAGCATTATTTTGTTTGAAATACAACAATATTTATTTTAAACAATTGTAAAATATTATTTGGGATAATATGGCGATATGACTTGATAGCACACCCTGTCTGTGTATTAATTAAAAATGCATATGAAATATTTATGAATTTTTTATTTTTTTTTGCTCGTTTTAGTTCAAGAATTTGGTATGTTATTGTTTTTTTTACTAATAAACTCCAAATAATAAACAATTAATGCGTTTTTATATATTGAAATTACTTAATTTACAAAAAAACATTATTAATCGGTTAACCGATCAAAAACAAAATTAACCGATTAGTAACCGATGAAACCAAAACCTCGGTTAATTAATCGGGCGATTAACCGATTAAAGCAAAAGGCCGATTAAATGAATACCCTAATAAATATGCACAGAACAAATTAAAAATTTATTTAAATTGCTAAATTCGTAGAATCAAACAAGCAATTTGTTGAGTTTGCAGCATGCACCAACATGACTATATAAATTACTAAGGATTATGAAAATGGAATGATTTTTTTAAAAACTGATATTTTAAATTATTTATTCAAAATATAGGTACAACCTAAAAAACTGTTCGTTTTTAAACATTGTGTTTATTAATGTAATAAATAAAATCAATAACAAATATTTGACGAAAAAAACGGGGCCAACAAGCAAACTATCCAATCGTTTCCTTTAATTCTAATATTTATTTTGATAAAAATACCAAATCTTACAATAAACTGTTTGCTTATACCAACATTCATAAGGAAGTTATAGCAATAAACGCTATTTTAGAGAATTGTATTTGTATGGGCGCTATCGGCAAATATGGACTGATTCCAATAAAATTTGGTAAGATGATTTGAATTACAATAAAATAAGTATGAAGGTTTATGGGCACAAAGACCCTATTCCGAAGGGAAGCTTGTATGGGGGCTATGTGAAATATTGGACCGAATCGCCCCAAAAGGCTTGGTCCTTGTGTGGCAATAAGAACCTATGTTCATCAAATTATCTTCAAAATTGCAACCTGTACATGGACAGCCAGCCTGACGGACGTAATAAATTCGACTCAAAAAGTGATTCTGAACCGATCGCTATACTTAAAGTTGGATCCGGGATCCCTAGTTTAAGGTGTTAAAAACACCAACACATTTGCATAATACCCTCTCTACTATTGTGGTGTGGGCTCAAGCCAGCTGACGCATATTATGGTTGAGCCTTTGGTCTTCAAACGTTGACCAATTAAAAAAACAATATATATTTTAGTAAAAGCTAAACCAAAGAATAAATAATATATTAATAGGCGCCAGTACACAGACCTGATATATTTTTAATATATTGTACGGTTTTGTGTAACAATCGAAGATAATTTCAATTCAAAAACCTGAAAAAAGTTTATAATCTAAAAAAGTTTATGATAAACATTTGTTTAAATAAATATAAATCAAAATTATAAGTTTGTATTTGTACGCGTGCTTATTTTGGTGTTTTTTCTGAATATTTGCAAATAGATTTTAAACATTTTTGTGCACATGTTATTATTACTCATACGCAGCCATTTAACTTACAATGTTGTCATTCAGTTTGTAACATATGAATGTAACCGTCCGATATCATATAAAATATGTGTATAAATATTATTATAATCTGGCTATTCGTGAGACTCTTAAAAGCTTTGCCAGTACGTCTGTCTGTTGTTGGAGAAATAAATCACTTAGAGAGAGTGTTGCCAATTTAGCCATTTAGATGCCATTTTTCACCCTGTTTAGCCATTAAAAAAATGAGTTTAGCTATTAGCCATTTTTTAGCCATTTATCAACTTGTTTAGCAATAACATTTTTTTTTGCCGTTTTTCTTCTAGAAGAATAATTTTTATATTATTATACAAATTTATAAAAGTAAAATAAACATTTTGAACAATTAAAACGCCTTTAATTTATATCACAACTTTTACAATTCGTCAGCTCAGAATTGGTTTGGCGCATATGCCAAAAAGTCGGAGGGGAGAAAAACGACAAAGAAGATTTACATGAAGATTTCTCAAATTGTACAAGATAGAATTTTTTTATATTTTTACCACAGCGTCCGGTATATATTTTGAAGAAAAATGCAAATTTTTGCGCACTTTCATGAATAAAGTTAGAATTTAATAGTATTTTTTTGAAAATGAAAAATATTGTTTTGTGCCGCATACACCACTTTTCTAAAAAAAAATTAAAAAAGTGGCTTTTTGTGCTGCATACGTATACTTATTGCTGTGTATTGAGTAACTTGTTGTTGAGATGAATTTTTTTTTTATAGTTTTTTTATTTGATTTTACTTTACAAAAACAGAAAAAACAGTTCTACAAAAAAGTTACATAAAAAGCCACAAATTAAACAACTTAAATAATGCAAAAGTAAAAAGAAAATTTAAAACTTAATATTGAGTAAATTTTTATAATAAGCTTTATCAACACGTGGAAGAAATATAAGCAAGTCTTTTTGTCTCTATTTTTATCGCTGGAAATAAATGATGGTTTCGATATTTTCAAAACATTCGTCAACAAATTCTCAGGAGTTTTCAAAAAATTTTTTGATGCAGACTTAACCAAAATTGCATTTTTATATTTTTCCTCTCTGGTAGAAGTTTTATAATATATACATAAATCATTATTTTAACTGTATAGAAGTACTTTAATTTTAGCAAAAGGGACTTTTCGAAAGTCCATTTTATTTGCTTCCAACGAGTATGTGCGAAAATTTTCCGGAAGCATTTCCATAACTTTAAGTTTTGTTTTATTATTTGGCATTGTTTTAAGCAAATTTAATAAATGAAGAGGACTATGAATTTCAATATTCTTTAAGTTTCAGTCAATAACACCATGGACACAGTCCACTTCTTGAATTAAAGAATGTTCTGGTTCTGAAGGCTTTTGTATTACGGCATCAATATTATTTTGTTTAAAGAACATTTTGATTGCGGTTGCGTTAATTTGATTTTTATTTTGAGGTACGCAAGAATCGCTCCATAATGTCAAAGTTTTAATAAGTGGACAATCTTTTATTACTTCATTTAAAATTTTAATTTAAGCACTAGCAATATTGTTACCACTCCGACCACTATGAGCTTCCGTCAAAAAGGCACAATAAGTAAAAGTTGGTATATATGACATAATAATGGTTGCTGTAAGATTAAACATACATATTTAATTTTCGTTTGTAGTAAAATTTTGAAGCATTTCGCTTAGGTAGGCTAAAAACTAATAGCAAACCGTACACTTGGTTGGGTCCATTATAAAACTATTTTTCACAAATTTATTTTCTTGTTCTCATTTTACTTTGCTTTTGCTTTAACTTTTCTTACGGCAATGCAGCAAAGCAACAATAAAATTTATTTTGTACGTTTTTGTATGAAGAATTGTATGCAATCGCCAAACAATGGCTTGTAGAGCAAAACAGTACTTAAAAAATGTTGAAACAGTTGATATGCAGCAAAATTAATGCTTTATATCTCAGAAACCATACAAATTTTCGCGTAACAGGTTTTTGATTTAGAAAGAGGGTATTAAAAAAATATATTCCTCATACCTTGCTCATTTTTTTTTAAATGGTCGGTAGGTGAAACCAGTAATGAGCTGACGAAATGTTGAAAATCGCCATAAACTATGACGCTGAAACATCTTTCAAAATAAAGGAACGGTATTCCACTATTAAATTTATAAAATGGATCAACACAAACATCGGTGTTTCTTTCTGGTTGCAAGTATTTCAATAAAGGGATGCAGGCGGTTGTTCAGAATTGACCATAAAGTTGCTCTCACTTCCATGGTCTAATGCTGAAGAGGGTGAGAGAGGGTGTTTAGTCAAGTAAACATCGTTAAAAGTAATTTGGGAAATAGGTTACATTAAGCAACCGTTAATTCGATTTTATCAATTAGGTAAATATTTTCACCATAACAATACAATATTTATACCACCATCACAATGGTGGAGAAGGTACTATGCGTTTGTGCTGATGTCTGTAACACCTTAAAATATTGGTCCTTAGCCCACCTTTACGTATACCGATTACCTCAGAATCACGTTCTTAGTCGAATTAACGATGTTTGTCCGGCTGGCTGGCTGGCTGTCCATGTAAACCTTGTGCTCAAAGTACAGGTCGCAATTTAGATATTATTTGATAAGATTTGGTACAAAGATTCTAATGTGGTGTAGAGTATCATAAAGTCGGGTTTAACCGAAATACTTTCTTACTTGTTTTTTATTGTAGATCTCGACTCAAAAGGTTGGGTAAATGTTGTCGTGATTACGATTTACCTTCAAATTATTTAAAACTTATGATTATTTGATGCACAATAACGACATCGAATTTTTCGATGATTTAATTTTTTAATATTAATTTATTTTAATATTAATTTACGTTTATTCTTATTTAACAAACTGATCTTAACTCACAATTTCATCGTAAACAACTTTAAATGAATTATTTCTATTTTGTTATTAAATTTTAATGTGTTTTATTTAAAAAAGCTTTAAGCCATTTTTTAGCCCATTTTAAGCCATTTTTTCAGTAAATTTAGCCATTTTTGGTCACCAAGTTTTGGCAACACTGCTTAGAGAGATTAAGTTAAAAAAAAAAGTATTTTCTACACCAGTGTGCCTGTAACAAATTTTCAGGGGATCATAAGGATCATTTTCTATTTAAATGCTTTTAAAACGAAATATATTTGAGCGTCACAGAGATTCTCTTATAAAAGTGAACATATTTTTGTCAAAAATTATTAAACAAAATTAAAGAACCACAGGATGTTGTTACAATTAAAAAATAACTGTAACAAAAAAAAAAAAACGCGGCGTATAAAGATGATCGTTACGATTGTTTATATGAGTTAAATTACGCGCTTTTTGTGACAAGAATATAAAAATGTATGCCTTTCATAAGCGAAATGGTAAGCAAAATTTTTCATTTCTACCTTCCTTACCCGATTTCTTTGAAGCTCCATTTGTTACTGCGTAAAAATAGTATCTTAATGAGAAAATTTATAAGCAATTTAATTATGCAGCTCATTATACGCCACATTGCAGAACAAGAAATTAATTTGTATGAAATTATTTCTTATATTATAAAAATTTTTTTCATTTTCCGAATTTATTCTATGAGTTAAATTTCAGTTATGTACCTACTATTATTACAAAATACATAACTGAAATTTAACTCATAGAATAAATTCGAAAAATGAAAAAAATTTTTATAATAATATAAAGTAACCTTCACAAGGAAATAATTCCCAATTTCTAATTATTTCTTATATTTAGGGTAAAGTAAAAAAAATTAAGTTGTTCTGTTGAAGTAAATAAAACAAAAACAAAAATATTTAAATTGCAGGCATCCAAATTGTTACCAACAAATCATGCATTTACATCCTTATTGTGAATTTCTAACTAACATGAGTTTTCTTTTAGTGTACTTTCATTTTACCATCTACCTAATAAGGTGGACGAAAGTATTTTATACTTGCAACAAAAAGAGACACAAAGACAGAGCCACATCCATATGTACATAAATAAAAATCCTTTTTACTTATTCTTCGTTCCATAAGCCACTTCAGAATTACATTTATGAAGTGTTCATGGAGAAGACAGTATGACAATATATAATTTTAAATGCAAGATAAAGAAAATAGAACTGCCACTGCTAAAGAAACTTTAAAACTTAAATAAAAAAGTTTTGATAAATATAAAACTTAAAACAAATACAGAAAATGATAAAGCATTTAAAGTGATGACACTTGTTTATTTTTAATTTTTAAAGAAAAAAAAAACTCATGTCTTTCAGTCTGCCAGATTATGTACTAAATAAAATTGAAACAATAACATTTTTGTCAGTAAGATAATAAATGTAGTTCGTTGTAATGAATTTAGGAAAATTCGTTTAATATTTTTTGCAGAGTTTGTAATTTTTAAAATAAATGTCAAATATATGACTATGTAAATAATTTAAAATTAGCAAAAGAAGCTTCATTAATGTTTAACAGCTAAAAGCCATATACATAAACAAATTACAAAAAAAAAAAACAAGTAAGAAAGTATAGTCGGTCAAGCCCGACCATATGATACCCTACACCACAGAATTAAAAAACACATCATGCCTATATGTCCATATAAATATGGGTTTATCTATGTTTATAAACTTCATTAAAATCGGTTTGAAAGTTTGTGAGAGGCAGAAATTGCCCCCTACCTCCCCTTGTTGTCCAATTTTTGAAAAAATGTATAGCTTATGTGTCCATATAGATATGGGTCTATCTATGTTTTTAATTTCATTAAAATCGGTTTAAGAAGAAAAAATTGCCCCTATCTCCCCTCGTGGTCCTACTATTTCAAAAATGCATTCCTTTTGGGTCCATAAAGATATGGTTCTATCTATGTTTTAAATTTCATTTAAATCGGTTTGATAGTTTCTGAGAGGAAGAAATTGCCCCCTATCTTCACTCGTGGTCCTACGGTCTATTTTCAATAGGCTTGGTCCTTGTGCCAATAAGAAACTGTGTCCCAAATGTAATCAAATTATCTCCAAAATTGCGACCTGTACTTTGCGCAGAAGGTTACATGGACAGCCAGCCAGCCAGACGGACGGACATCGTTAGTTCGACTCAAAAAGTGATTCTGAGTCGATCGGTATACTTTAAGGTGGGTCTAGGACCAATATTTTAAGGCGTTACACACATCAGCACAAATGCATAATACCCTCTCCACTATTGTGGTGTGGGTATAATAATAAAAATGTAATACTTCTTTTACCAAACATCTTGTACAAATCTATAAACCCAACAAATAGTAAGTACTACTCTATATTCATCAAAAATTTCAAAATACCAGCACAAATTAATAACTACACTCAGGTTAGGACATAGATATTCTTAAAAAACTGTAAAAAATAATATATTTTATATCCTAGTTAGAGCGCAGGCCGAGGCAGCCAGTTCCTTATTGTATAATAATACCCTTCACCGAAGTTAATAGGATATAAAGAGTTTGTCATTCCGTTTGTTATTACCACAAAATTTATCGTACAGCCTATTAATAATATACGTTCTGGGAAGTTGATTAAATGATATCCGCCTGTCAATCAGTCTGTCTTTATGTGTGTGTTCGTTAAAATTCCCAAAGACAGTAGATATGACTGCCTCCCTCTAATTATACTAATACATCCCTTGTTGTTGTTTTTTATTTTTGAATGCATATCTGAAGAATGGCAAGAGCGAAAGTTTCCAAATAAGGCACAAGCACTTTGATTATCAACACACAACTCCGACAAAATCTGGGCGGTATAGAAAAAGTGGGCGTTGCCTTTTCCATAGAAAGACTTATAGATTTCAGTATATCTGGAGAGCGGCAAGAGCCAAAGTTTCCAAATATAATACATTAGATAGATCACACAGTGTTACAAAAAAGAATGAAACAGAAATACCTGCGATGTGATAATTTTTTTTAGTAGGTCTCGTCGACAACAACTAGACTCTGTCCTTAAAACTTGCGAAACACCTCCAAAACATCGAGTTTCGGATAAAACCCAGGTTTATCGTACCTTTTGCACTTACTGAACAACCTAAACAAAAGCGGCAAGCGTTTTTTTAAAAATTAAAATTTTATTTAAATACAATTTCAATAAAACAAACCGACATAGCGATCTGTCAAATAAGATTTATCAGCCGGGTGGTTTCTAATTCGCATTCTAATGGTTTGTTTCGTATAAATTGTATGCAAATGAGAAGTTTTGACATACAAAAAACGCTTCCGCTCTTATTTAGGTAGCTCAGTTATATGCCAGTAACTTTGATTGATTGATTCTTTATTAGATAAGACAGTACAATTGGTTCACATTTGTTGAATGTGAATCAATTTTAAATTTCTCAGCGGATTTGAACAGAACCAACTGAAGCCATTTAAAAATGGAACATGATATTTAAGTAATATTCAGGTAACTAAACGTATTTCTCCAGCAAACTCGATTTTTTCAAAAATGTCTCTATTTTTTAACTTTGAATATGTTTTTTGCACATTTTTTTTATTAAGGAGCCGTATTATTTATGAGTTTATTATAAAAGAATGTTTATTTATTAGTAACATGCTACCTTGTTTTAAAATATTCGTTTAAAATTGACCGATAAAAATAATTGATTGATAAAAATAATCTCAGAGTTTTTGTTTTAAATGTAATTTGAACGGACGAGTAAGGCGCTCGTGTTCTATAAACTACACATATGTAAGTTACTTTAAAAAAAAAATATTAAAATTTACCTCATTTTAAAATATTTTTTTTTTTTTTATAAAAAGTAACTTATAAAAATAAATAATTCTGAGATTATTTTTATTGAAAGTTTAATAACTCGGTCAATTTTAAACAAATATATAAAAGCAAGAAACAAATATATAAAGACATTCAACAAAGTTACTGGCATTTAAGTGCAAAAGTTACGAAAACCCGGTTTTTAACCGTTATTCGAGATTTTTGAGATGTTTCGCATATTTTAAGGACAGAGTTTTGTTGTGCTTGACAAGACCTATTAGAAAATAGTATCGCAACCCTTGTATTTGTCACACTTTGTTATTTAGTAAAATTATATATCTTATACTAACAAGATACCATACAAAGATAATGAAATAGTATGTACCTAGTAAAGTATGTATTAACGGCCTTTCACTTTATTAATTTATTTATTTATTAATTCATCATTAAAGACACTAAGGTTAACTTTGTAGTTTTCATTTTGCTTAGTTTATATGAATTTGGCCTTTGGATTCAATGCCACCCTAAATTTGTATTTTTTGTTATTTAAAATTAACAGTTAATTCATACGAGACATTTCTATACATTGCTGATTTGTATTCATATAGTGTGTTGTTGTTTTATCTAAAATTATTATCTCATGTTCTCTTTGAACTAAGTATGTTTTTGTATTTGCATTAAATTAATTCTCTTTTTTTACGCACAAGTGACTTGATCATCTCATAAAATATATAATAAATTAGATTTTTTAATCAACCGCCGAACAACAAAAGACTTTTATTCGAGACAGAATACCACTGTATGTATATGTATGATGGGATTTGAGTTACACTTGTACCTACTTTTATTGGTATACTGGTACAATTTAAAAAAAAATACCAGCGAAGTTTTATTATTTCTTTTAATAACCTAGCGGGAAAACTCAGAAGACCCTCTTAATTCCGGCCTGTTTAAAAGCCTGCTTAAAATTTTTTTTGATTCAATTACTTTTTTTTATCTAAATGCTAAAAAAGGCGGCCTGAAATAACCCCCCAAAAAATTAATGAAATAACCCCCCAAAAGTTTGTACAGAGAACAACAAAAACAATTTTTGGGGGGTTATTTCATTTTCTTTGGGGAGTTATTTCATTTTTTTAATTGGGGTATTATTTCATATGAAATTATCCCCCAAAAAATCATTTTGAAATAAAGCCCCAATATATTTTTTGTGGGATTATTTCATTTTCAAATTTATAATGAAAACGTTTTTGGGTGCAAGGATTTATCCACTTTGGTATACAGAACACCGGCTTCAATAAATAAAGCTACCCTGCATTACCGGCCTTCGCCCGGGCGCAATGACTTTTTCCTTCTCTGCGTAGCCGGGTCGAGTCGGTATTATTATACTATAGCGGAGAAAATCCTGGCGCAATGCAGAGACGCTTTAGTTAGCGAAGCCGGTGTTTGTTATACCACAGAGGAAAAAGTCATTGCGACCGGCCGAAGGCCGGCTATGCAGAAAAGCCTTGGTATATCATATCATGATATCTATCGCGTGATTCTTTAAAGCAAAACTGTATAATTAATTGTATAACATATATTGTGCTCTTATTTCATTTCAGAAATTGGGGTTTTATTTCATATGAAATAAGCCCCCAAAAATTAGGGAATTATTTCATTTATGTTTGGGGTGTTATTTCATTTCGTTGGGGGCTTAATTCATTTTCAAAATTGGGGCTTTATTGCATATGAAATATGGCCCCACGCTTTGGGGGGTTAATTCATTATTTTTTTGGGGGGTTATTTCATGCCGCCGCTAAAAAAAATACCTCATAGAAGGTCTCGGCTTATTGATATAAAATAAAAGATACACCTTCCACACTCGCTTCTATGAGAAGAGAGTAGAGAAGGAGTAACATTTTTTGTATTGTTTTTTTGCACAAGAAAAAGCAAAATAATTATTGTTTGTTGTTGTCAAGAACGGTAACGGGATCTCGCAATGACAACGTGTGTAAAAAAGATATGAGTATGGAATGGAGCGAGCAGGCCTTGTATATCTAAAAGTAGGTGTACAGAGGCCTTCTAGAAGGCATTCGTACTCCTTCTATTTCCCGCTGGGAACATATCTCCAGCCTATAAAAAAAACTGCACTATTGCTTATTTGTGTTCGTGATGTTAAAGTTACATACTAAGGTCATACATACATAAGAATATCCCTGTCAGAAGCCTGGTATGAAGTGTCTCCAAATTGCCACTTTTATCGATTGTTTGGTTACACTGTCTACACTTTTGTCAAAAAAAAAAAAAAAACAAAACAAAAAAAACAGAAATAGAGAAGTTTTTGCTTCTGTTTTATTTTGTATACCCACACCACAATAGTGAGGAGGGTATTAGTCGTTTGTGCTGATGTGTGTAACACAAAAAATTATAAGTCCTAGACCCCATTTTGGTATACCGATCGACTCAATATCATTTTTTAAATCGATTTAACGATGTCCCTCAGCCTGGGTGGCTGACAAGCTGGCTGTTTTCTGTCCATGTAACACGTCACAATGTTATACATTGGTTTCAATTCATAAGCACGAAAAATCTGTTCATAATTTCTTCTTTCTAGAATATCATTTTAGCCTATAAGCCACCTTATTATGTTGGTACTTACATGAAATTCGGTCCAAACTTTTTTTGTTGTGGTCAAAATCATCTTATCAAAATTTATTGGAATCGGTCCATATTTGACAAAACCTCCCATACAAATACTACTCTCGAAAATAGCTTTAAATCAACGATCATCACACTATGCCCCCGGGGGCCGAGCACTTTTCGTGAATTTCACGCACATACACAACACGAGGGTTAACGAAACAATTGTAAAAAGCCAAAATTTCAAAAACAAGAACAAATAACATAGTTAATCGTGGATCTTTGCAATCACGGCTGTGTGACTGCCAAAAGTGGAGTGAAAACGTCCTTTTAAGACTTCTAGATCAATTTCCTCTTTGATAGTTTCATAACTATCCATTGCAGTATCATAGCAGGACTTGAAATTTGACCAGAGACGATCGATGTGCTTTTTGTAAACCTCGAGGGTGTATCGCGTATGCGATTCTACCTTTAGACCGTCAAAATAGGTTTTGAACTCGACCACACGATCAGAATAACGAATGACATTTTTTACCGATGCCATTTTTTCCTCTTTCAGGTGATTGGGCTTATACGGTTGTAAAAATTAAAGTTATTTTATTTAAGAAAATTTAGAGAAATTTTCGATGGTGCTTCGTAAAAGCGACCAGTAAAATTATTTCAAGAAAGTTTGCGATATTTCCGGTGAAAATTATTTTAGAAAATTCAAAACGGAATTGTTAATGGTGCTTTATGAAAGCGACTCGTGTATTAATTCGATATAGGTAGGTATATGAATTTTGAGCAATTTTTAATGGTGCTTCGTAAAATCGGCCTAATAAAATTATTGTAGATAATTTGAAGAAATTTTCAAACGTGCCTCGTAAAGGCGACCGAAGAAAATTATTGGAAAAAATTTAAAGAAATTTTCAAAGGTGCTTCGTAGAAGCGACCGAAGAAAACTATTGTAAATAATTTGAAGAAATTTTCAAATGTGCCTCGTAAAGGCGACCGAAGAAAATTATTGGAGAAAATTTAAAGATATTTTCAAAGGTGCTTCGCAAAAGCGACCGAAGAAAACTATTGTAAATAATTTGAAGAAATTTTCATATGTGCCTCGTAAAGGCGACCGAAGAAAATTATTGGAGAAAATTTAAAGAAATTTTCAAAGGTGCTTCGTAAAAGCGACCCAAGAAAAATATTGGGAAAAAATTTAAAGAAATTTTTAATGTTTAATTTATAGTTGAAAAGTTTAACGAAATTGTCAGAGGTGCTACGTAAAAGCGACCAATGCAAATTGTTTGCGAAAATTTAAATGAAATTTTCAAAGGTGCTTCGTAAAAGCGACCGATGAAAATAGTTGACAAAAGTTTAAAGAAACTTTAATGATTAATTTTTAATTAATTTATACCTAATTGAAAAAGTTTAAAGAAATTTTCAGAGGTGCTTCGTAAAAGCGACCAAAGAAAATTATTTGCAAAAATTTAAAATGAAATTTTCAAAGGTGCTTCGTAAAAGCGACCGATGAAAATAGTTGAGTAAAAAGTTAGAGAACTTTAAATGGTTAGTTTATAATATGGGTACCTATTTAGGTGTTATAATAATTCGCAACAAATGGGTTATCATGTGGCATGGGATTTATGGTAATTTATTTATTTTCATTTATCCACTTGATTTTATAATGTAGGTATTCATTTTAATAGTAGATATTAATAAATAATATATTAAGAAATCGTATTAAAACTCCAATGATTTTTCGAGCTGCCCTCGTATCCAGCTGTTAGTATATGAGTTCTTTTTTATTTTTCATGTACTTATCAAGGTATATTTATACCTTGGTACTTATGTTACACACCGTACATACATACATTTACTCGTCTGGTTCTTTGATTTTTGTTCTCTCATCAAATATAAATCAACGAGTCGATAGACTGCGTAAATTATGAGCGATGAGCAGGGGTGCCAGATAATTTTGATAAAAAATCGGCATAGGTATTTAAAAAAAAAGTCGGCATTATCGGCACTTTTATATAAAAAAATCGGCAAAAAATCGGCAAATTAAAAATACATATTTTAAATACAATAAAATAGAGTTTGGCTTATCTAGTCATTTTTTTGACTTTTTCCAGTTTTTTTTATATAGTAATTATGTATATTAGAACGAAACTTTATCTATTCCTCAATCAAAGTGTTTTTATAAGAAAATGGGAAAAAAGTAGAAATATAAACATCGTGGGCGCCAGGCCCAGGTGGTAGTCAGGCCCAGGTGGTAGTTTGTGCTATACAAATTAGGTATATACTTAAGAGTAAAAAAGGTACCATTTGTTCTCATTAGTATTTATTTTGAATTTTAAGAATTTTGAAATACCTTGCCATTGTTGCAGGCTGATATTTATAAAGTTTTTGTATATGAAGCACGAGTATAAATGTATAATTTTCAATTTCTTCAGGCATAAATATATTGTTAAAAAATTGTACCAAATGCTGCCATAAAATGTTCACGTTATAAATCTGCATTTTTTTGCCAAAAAGTTTGCAAAATTCTTACCCTGCGGCCATACTTTCAAGTTGTTCTTGATAGTCTTTTACATATACTGCCTGTCAAAATTTACATAAATTGAAAGCTGTGACGTAGGCTGCACTCAATTTGTAAGCAATTTACTTCCAAGATGTTAACAACAACAGAGACAAACTTGTACTCAGCTGTTAAATTGAAAGTAAATTGCCAAACAAATGGAGAGGTGAAATTGAAAGCCATCTCGTGGTCAATTTAAAAAGTGTGAGTGTGTTAGTAAAAAACTGAGAGTGTATTGCAAATTGAAAGGCAAAACTTGATCGTGTGGCCACCAAGTTACATAAGAATTGGCTATTTAATTTATGTACTAACATCGTCCTCAATTGCGTTATAATCTTAATAAAAAAAAAAATTATTTAATTATCAAAGTAACTATTATTTAAATTATATTCATTGATGGTGAATAAAAATGTATCTTACATTTATTCTTTTGTAAGTATTTATCTATCCATTTTCAAACACAAATATAAAGTGTTTTATATTTTCCTAATAGAAAAAGAAATTTTAACTCAATTATTTTAGGTTTAAAAATTATTTATTTTAGGTTTAAAAATTATTTATTTTTTAACTTTGGCCTTTAATTCTTCATAGTGGAATATTTTTCAAATAAAAATGTATTAACCCATCACACATTACAAACACTGCATTTAATATTGAGTAAAACTAACCCCTTTTTCTTTAGTAGAAACGCTGAATTAATAACAGTTGTCTGTTTTCAATGTTACAACTGTTTCAGTATCGCTTAAAAAGTAATCGCCTTTTACGTGCTAGTCAAAAAATCGGCATTTTTGGAGCAAAAATCGGCAAATCGGCACTTTGATAATTTAGGGGCAAAAAATCGGCAAAATGCCGATAATGAGATGAGACAAAAATTAATAGCAAAGAAGGAATTAATGCAGTTGACGATTACAACAACACAAGAGATGCTTATTGATATTGACCTTGAATATCAAACAGCAAGTGCAACTATTTTTTTTCGGTCTTTTTCTTTTGTGTTTGGTTTGTTTGTCAACTCTATGTGTTGATGATGATGGAGTTGACAATGATCAAAGCATTGCGGGGGGAAACGTATGATGCAATTGCCTGTAGATTTTGTTAGTTTGTTTGCTGTACAAACTGGTTTTGTAATTTTTGCAACTAACCCGACTGTTGCTAATTCTGAGTAGGTATGTTTGTTTAGATGTATGTATGTGTGTAGTAATTTTGGTGGTGGTTTTTGTTTTATAAAAATAAAGGCAATTGCAATTTAAATTGTACATGAGGATGTATGTACCTATGTAATCTTCATATTATTTTTGCTTATGTTTTTGGGTGACCGTTAGTTTTTCGTATGTTGATTTTGGTAAAAAGCATGACACATGATAGGTAGTCACGAGGGGGGAACAATAATTTGGTTTTTTTTGTAATTTTATGTTTCTTATTTGAAACCGTTAAAAGACACGATATGTACATACATAGATATGTGCGTACATATGTATGTATAAATTAAAAAATTAGCACGTAATGACGCGAGGGGGCTAAAAAATATATTTGATTTTTTTGTTTTTGTATTTTTTATGGGACCGTTAAAAAATACAAAGTTAGCACGCTATGCCGCGAGGGGGTAATGTGTATGTAGGTACGTATACTTATGGATGTAAGTATCCATACAAAGCTTTGCACAGGGAATGCGGGGGTTATGGATGACCCGGATCCGGCTCGAAGGACCAAAATGTATGGGTACACGGGGTTGAATACGGTTATAAAGAAATTGGGGGTACTTACAGGTGCTGGTAACAGTTGTCGGTATATCTCACAATGACTTCACTGGTTAAGATGGAATGGGACGCTGATTCGCCGGTATTGTATCGTTGGTTGGTTGGTGGCTATAACGACTTCTTTCTATCTTCTTTCGTGTAAGAAGATACGTTAATGAACACCTCTTACGTTTACACAATCATGCACGCTGTGGCACAATTCAAGTATGGAGAAATATTTTCCCGTTCCTTTGGCTGTACTTTTGCAGATTTACACAAAGAACTTTATTAGGGAAAAATCCAATATAGGTATGTAGTTTGGTTTAGATGTCCAATTAAAAGAAACACTTTTATTAATTTTTTTGTTTAATCTAGTAGGTATGTAACACTTTATTAAATATTCCAAACTGAAGTAGTAACACTTTGGCATTTAGTATAACAAAAAAACACCTTTGCGGTTCAAATCTGACCTTCACTGATCGCTTTTATTACTAGACTGACGACTAAACTTTATTACTTGTTTTGTTTTATTTTTATTGAAAAAAATGTGCTACGTAGCTTTTTTATTTTTTTTAACGAAATTTTGGTACAATTTATGTCAATTTGCTAACATTTCACCATTAAGACGGTACATTTTAAAAATTTTCAGATCCCAATAGTGGTACAGTAGTTTTGACTTAACTGCCTTTTGTTTACGTGCACTTTTGACTTAACTGCACAAAATTGATAATTTTTGGAATTATTCTTTCTAATTCCATACAAATTCCTTTTTTAAGTGCACTTTCTATACCTGCACATTTAAGATAAATGCACAAAATTTTTGGCATTTTAAAATTATTTTCATACAAAAAATCAAAGTTAGCTGCACTTTGACTTAACTGCCCAAAATACATATTTTCTGGAATTATTCTTCAAAATCCTTGTTTACGTGCATTTTGTATACCTGCACATTTTTCATATTTTTGAGCAGGTTTAAAATATTTTCATGCAAAACATCAAAGTTAGCTGCACACATAAAAATATATGGTGACCACTATTTCACATAAACATCCAATTTAAGCTGTTTATAAAATTTTAAATCGCAATTATTTTGTTTTTTTTCCATACATTTTTATGTTCTTTGTGAATTCTCATTGTTTTTGTCAATGTTTCTTTGTTGTTAAATAAACATACATACATGTATAAAATGATCTGTAATTTCCCAGCTAGCATAGGCTGTTTTTTAGACGATTATGTTTAATATACAACTCTTAAAAGAATCTTTTGATGATTATCTGACGAGTAACAAAAACATCTAAATCTTTATAAATAGCTTTTTTTTTGACACGCTCGTCTTTAAATCTTGGAATGAACCTTTTGGGACTTTCTGTGAGAGTCGTATAACAGTTAATGAACTACCTAAATAAGACCGTTTCGAAGTATGAAAATGCTATTTCCAATACAATTTTAATAAAACAAACCAGCCTAAGGATCTGTAAAAATAGGATTTTCCGACAGGATGGTGTTGATTTCGCGACCTTAAGGTTTGTTTTATAAAAATTAGAAGTTTTGGCATGAAAAATACGCCTGATGGCCTTATTGAGGTAGCTTAGTCATGCGGCTGAGCATTGCATGAGTTGTACAATAATACTTACATGAGTCTCATACGACTCTTGGCATGCTTTTTGAAAGACTCGTTAGATAATCTCAACATACATCATAAACAATTCCCTTTACGATTAAAATAAGTGTTTTTCGTTGCGTTATGGAAGAATCTCTCATACGAATCAGCACGTGTAACAGTTTCTACCTTGCGAGGAATAGCCTACAATTAAAAATGAGCCCGTCGACGATCAAAAAGACCCTTTGTGAGATTCCCAGTAAGCTCCTAGACGATTGAAAATGCTAGCTGGATTGAAATAAAATTTTAATAAAATATAAATTTATGGTTCTACTTTTAAATCAAACCACAATTGTGTACCTGCACATTAAGGCAGGTAAATGCATTTAAGATAACTGCATTTTTGATTTACCTGCACAAAAAATCGTGCAAAGGAGATTGTGCAGCTAAGTCAAAACTACTGTATACTGAAAAAAAAACACTCGGAATAAACCAAGTTTTTTCTGGCTACGTTAAGTACGAGTCGTACTCAAAAATTCAAGTACGAATAACACTAAAACGTTCTCAAAACAATCCTAAATGGGATTTACTTTCGAAAATCAATCCCGGAATTTCTTGAAATAACAGCAAAATTCGAACCACCAATGAAATTTGGTGAACTCAAGCCTTACTAACTGCCTGTTTTTAGAAAATGAAAACAAGTGAGTGAGTGAGAAATCATATTGAAAACAACAACAAAAAAAAGAAAATTTGTTTATGTTTTTAATATAATTTCTCACTCACACACTTGTTTTCATTTTGTGAAAACAGACAGTAAATATTAGGGTATCCATTTAATCGGCTTTTTGCTTTAATCGGTTAATCGCTCGATTAATTAACCGAGGATTTGGTTTAATCGATTAATAATCAGTTAATTTTGTTCTTGATCGGTTAACCGATTAATAATGTTTTTTTATAAATTAAGTAATTTCAATATATAAAAACGCATTAATTGTTTATTATTTGGAGTTTATTAGTAAAAAAAACAATAACATACCAAACATAACAATTCTTGAACTAAAACAAGCAAACAAAAAAAAAAAAAAAAAACAATTCATAAATACCTATTTAATATGCATTTTTCAATTAATACACAAGGTGTGCAATCAAGTCATATCGCCATAATGGCTGTAGGAAAGATCGCCCAAAGAAAAATGGCCCAAAAAAATAAATGAAAAATCGCCCAAAAAAATTCCATGTAAAATTGGGCCTGAATTCATATGAAAACTGACCCAAAATTTTTGGGCTATTTTTCGTTATTATTGGGTGATTTGTCGTTTTTTTAAATTTCATAATGAAAAATCACCCAAAAATATTGTATGAAAAATAGCCCATTTTTTCGGGGTATCTTTCATTTTTAAAATTTCGTCCAAATCTTACATACTATTTGGCTAAATCATGTTTAAAATAAATATTGTTGTGTTTCAAACAAAATAAAAATTTTAATGCTGTGTTCATTGATTCTTCATAACTGTACAGTAGAAATCTAAATTATAAGCGGTAGCCCACAACAGTCATATCGTCGGCTTAATATCCTGCTAAGTCACTTTCAGCATATTTAACAGGAGAGACGAAAAACTTCTTTATTTTCCTATTTGCAGCTTGATAGAAAATTAAAAATAAAGTTAGTTTGACACTCTTCAAGACTTAAATAGAATAAAAACCACATGCTGGTCGACTAGGCGTACCTTTCTCTACCAAACGGCATCAAAATCTCTATTTACATAAAAAGTGGATTTAGCCGGTTTGCATATTAAGCCAACGATATATATTTCTTGTAATTATTTAAAGGCATAAGACTTTATCACTATCTTGTATATCCCCCAAATATATATTTATAAAAAAACAAGTAAGAGTGCTATATTCGGCTATGCCGAATCTTAAATACCCTTCCCCATGGTGCGATAACAACAGACAGTTACATAAATAGCTTTCTTTGGATGTAAATAAATCTATTTTGAGCTATCCCCACATTTAATTTCGTCGTGCCGTAGTTTTTCACAGTTTCAAAAAATTGAGATAAGTCTGTTTCCAGTTTTGCCAAAGTTGAAGTCTTCAAATCGTCTTGCCTTGCAGAAGTTTTATAGAAATAAGCGGTATTCAGTATTGGTAGTAAAATACCCTTGCAGACTTTGTTAATCTTATTTTTTCTATCTCTCTCTCTCTTTTTTAGCAAATTCATTACTTTACAATAAATACCAAAAGACACTCACTTTGTAGTATAAAATCGAATTAAGTAAAACGGACATTTACACTTAACACAAGGGTAAAAACCGCTATTGTAAATAGGTACATACTAGGTATTCAAATTCCCAAAATATTTTTCTTATGATATACCTACATACATACATAGGTATAAAAATAAAATAAACAAGTTAGAGTGATATATTCGGCTGTGCCGAATCTTTGATACCCTCCACCGACAGTTCGAATGTTTAAGGAGTAATATCTGTATGATGTTATTATAATCTTAAACTGTGACGATTTGTTATTAATTATGGTTTAAGGCAACCAAACTGTTTTCCGGTAGAAGGGTTTATATGGGGCCTAGGGTAAATTATGGACCGATCATCACGAAATTTCACAGCGTCATTTCTAGTCTTTTAAAACTGTGACGTACCAATTTCTGTTATGATAGCATTATTAATTATGGTTTTAGGTGTACTGAACTGTTTTCCGGGAGTAGGGTTTCTATGGGGCCTAGGGTAAATTATGTACCGATCTTCACGAAATTTCACAGTATAATTTATAGTCCTATAAAACTGTGACGGGCCAAAATTTGTTATGATTGCATTATTTTTTACGGTTTTAGGCGTACTAAACTGTTTTCCGATAGTAGGGTTTATATGGAGCCCAAGGTAAATTATGGACCGATCGTCACGAAATTTCACAGTGTTATTTCTTGTCCTAAAAAACTGTGACGTACCAAATTTTGTTACGCTAGCGTTATTTTTTACGGTTTTAGGCGTACTAAACTGTTTTCCGGGAGTAGGGTTTATATGGGGCTCAGGGTAAATTATGGACCGATCTTCACGAAATTACACAGTTTTATTTCTTGTCCTATAAAACTTTGATGTACCAAATTTTGTTATGATAGCATTATTTTTTACGGATTAAGGCGTACTAAACTGTTTTCCGGGAGTAAGGTTTATATGGGGCCCAGGGTAAGTTATGGACCGATCTTCACGAAATAACACAATTTTATTTCTTGTCCAATAAAACTTTGATGTACCAAATTTTGTTATGATAGCAATATTTTTTACGTTTTTAGGCGTACTAAGTTGTTTTCCGGGAGTAAAGTTTATATGGGGCCTATGGTAAATTATGAACCGATCTTCACGAAATTTCAAAGATTTATTTTTAGTTCTATAAAACTTTGATGTACCAAATTTTGTTATGATAGCGTTATTTTTTACGTTTTTAGGCGTACTAAGTTTTTTTCCGGAAGTAGGTTTTATGTGGGGCCTATGGTAAATTATGGACCGATCTTCACGAAACTTAACAGTTTCATTTCTAGTCTTATGTAACTGTAACTTGCCAAAATTTGTAATGATAGCATTGTTAGTTAGGGTTTTAGGCTTAATATACTGTTTTCCGGGAGTAGGGCTTATATGGGGCCTAGGGTAAATTATTGACGGGTCTTCACGAAATTTCACAGCGTGATTTCCAGTTGAATAAAACGAATTGTTTCGAAATCTTATATCATTCTGTGCATTTTTCCACCATGTATGTTAGTTTTTGTAACAAAATTATCAATTTTTTTTAGGTGGTGGTTCCACATTTTGATTCATAGCTTAGATCCTATTGAACCGATTTTGCTGAATTTTAATCCCAAACTGCTTAGGATAACTACAAGCAATTTAACATCAAGTTTGTTGATTTCTTTTGAGTTTTTCGAAAGTGAGCGTGTTTTCAACAGACGGACAGACAGACGGACATGGCTAAATCGACTTAAAACTACTCAAGGACCCAGAATATATATACTTTATAGGGTCTGAGATGAATAGTAAAAAAGTTTCACACGGAATGACAAACTGAATATACCCTCTTCACAACTAATTGTGGTGGAGGGTATAAAAAGAGGGTAAATTAAAAGGCGTAAATATGTATTAAATATATGTAGGTATAAAAAATTTATAAATATATTTAACAAATTTTAAAAAGTCAAAAACCGTTCAATTTCTTTTTAGTTTAAAAAAAAATTTTAAAAACCAAAAAAAAATAGTAATGAGTGGGACTCGAACCCTCAAAGCTAACAGAAAATTGTTAAAACCAGACTGGCAGCTAGACCATTCGGCCATCGAGCCACATAAACAACTGTTGTTGCTTAGAGCACAAGGGGTTTAAGTGCCTTTTTCTAAAATTTAGTTTACATATGGAGTTATTGGTATAGTTCGGAGAAGTTGTTCAGAGCACAAGAGGTGAATGTAGGATTCTCTTCCGGACGCTAGATATAGTGAACAATTCAAGCACTTGACATTAAAATACCTGCTTCGCTTGGAGCACAAGCGAAACAACTGCTTCTGTCTCATTATTTAAAATAAGTCACTTGAACCCCTTGTGCTTTAAGCCCCTCAATTATATTAATCGTAAAATGAAGTATGTGTTTGTTGTTTTTGTATAATGCAGGAGGTATGTAATTTTAAGGAAAGAAATTCACCACGAATATTTTTAATGAAAAAAAAAACCACTAACAAACAAAAAATAACACACAACTATTTTACATGGCTACCATCACATTTTTTTAAACGTAAAGGCACAAAAACGGTCGTTTTGGTTAATAAAAGTCGCAAACATATTTTAATGATTTTTATTTATCAATAATGCAACATAAACAAAACAAACAATTGCTTAAATTGTGTATGCTTTGAAATCACTTTTGTGCAAAAAATATTATATGTATTTGAATTTATTTTTGTATAAAAGCTGACTAATATGCTATCCATGTCAACAATAAAAATTAGACGATTGCTTTTAATATTATGACGACAGACTAGATCGCTGTTCGTTATATCACCCTTTTTGTAAAAAAAAATAGCATATGGGCACTGCCACAGAAAATCTCTCTTTTTGTCACGTCACGTCACCTAGCAATTATTCTTTTATTTTAGAACCACGTTGTTCAAATTTTTCCTCTCTTTCACTCAATGAAAACCTAGTTGCGCTCTACACCCAAATGCAAAAAAAGTAAATAATATTTTCATTATTCTTTGAGAAACGATTAAAAATGGTTGGTGACGTTACGTGAAAAAAAGTAGACATTTCTGTGGAAATACCAATATGTGACATAAATGTATAACAACCTAGCCCCCATAATTTGACATTTTATTTAGTTTTCTAAAAAATGTTTTAAGCTTATTTTGATTAAAAGTAATATTCTTTTTATAAATTGTTATAAATAACTTTTACCCAATCAATGATAATTCTTTTTTTAATAAATTCTTGGAAATTTAATAGCAATAAATGGTAGGCTATACATAAGTATGTGACATAAATGTTAAATAACCTAGCCTCTAGGTATCATGTCTGGGGCCTTCTAACGTAAGACGGACATCGTTAAATTAACTTCACTCTTCATATGGACCCAGAATATATACATATGTATGCTTTATAGGGTATAAGATCTTTATTGTATGAATTACAAACGGAATGACAAAATTGTATGTATAAACACTTTTTCAGCTGTGGTGAAGGTAGGTTTGCCATTTTTGAAATTAGAAAAATCAGTACATCGTAAGAAAAATACCAGTACATTCGAAAAAAAAAACCAGTACACAAATTTTGAGCCAAAATTTTATTGAATTCATTAGTTTTAGAAAATTATACATTAAAAATTATTAATTTTACTATTTTTTAAAGAAACACTTTTATTAATTTTTTTGTTTAATCTAGTAGGTATGTAACACTTTATTAAATATTCCAAACTGAAGTAGTAACACTTTGGCATTTAGTATAACAAAAAAACACCTTTGCGGTTCAAATCTGACCTTCACTGATCGCTTTTATTACTAGACTGACGACTAAACTTTATTACTTGTTTTGTTTTATTTTTATTGAAAAAAATGTGCTACGTAGCTTTTTTATTTTTTTTAACGAAATTTTGGTACAATTTATGTCAATTTGCTAACATTTCACCATTAAGACGGTACATTTTAAAAATTTTCAGATCCCAATAGTGGTACAGTAGTTTTGACTTAACTGCCTTTTGTTTACGTGCACTTTTGACTTAACTGCTTTCTATACCTGCACATTTAAGATAAATGCACAAAATTTTTGGCATTTTAAAATTATTTTCATACAAAAAATCAAAGTTAGCTGCACTTTGACTTAACTGCCCAAAATACATATTTTCTGGAATTATTCTTCAAAATCCTTGTTTACGTGCATTTTGTATACCTGCACATTTTTCATATTTTTGAGCAGGTTTAAAATATTTTCATGCAAAACATCAAAGTTAGCTGCACACATAAAAATATATGGTGACCACTATTTCACATAAACATCCAATTTAAGCTGTTTATAAAAGTATAAATCGCAATTATTTTGTTTTTTTTCCATACATTTTTATGTTCTTTGTGAATTCTCATTGTTTTTGTCAATGTTTCTTTGTTGTTAAATAAACATACATACATGTATAAAATGATCTGTAATTTCCCAGCTAGCATAGGCTGTTTTTTAGACGATTATGTTTAATATACAACTCTTAAAAGAATCTTTTGATGATTATCTGACGAGTAACAAAAACATCTAAATCTTTATAAATAGCTTTTTTTTTGACACGCTCGTCTTTAAATCTTGGAATGAACCTTTTGGGACTTTCTGTGAGAGTCGTATAACAGTTAATGAACTACCTAAATAAGACCGTTTCGAAGTATGAAAATGCTATTTCCAATACAATTTTAATAAAACAAACCAGCCTAAGGATCTGTAAAAATAGGATTTTCCGACAGGATGGTGTTGATTTCGCGACCTTAAGGTTTGTTTTATAAAAATTAGAAGTTTTGGCATGAAAAATACGCCTGATGGCCTTATTGAGGTAGCTTAGTCATGCGGCTGAGCATTGCATGAGTTGTACAATAATACTTACATGAGTCTCATACGACTCTTGGCATGCTTTTTGAAAGACTCGTTAGATAATCTCAACATACATCATAAACAATTCCCTTTACGATTAAAATAAGTGTTTTTCGTTGCGTTATGGAAGAATCTCTCATACGAATCAGCACGTGTAACAGTTTCTACCTTGCGAGGAATAGCCTACAATTAAAAATGAGCCCGTCGACGATCAAAAAGACCCTTTGTGAGATTCCCAGTAAGCTCCTAGACGATTGAAAATGCTAGCTGGATTGAAATAAAATTTTAATAAAATATAAATTTATGGTTCTACTTTTAAATCAAACCACAATTGTGTACCTGCACATTAAGGCAGGTAAATGCATTTAAGATAACTGCATTTTTGATTTACCTGCACAAAAAATCGTGCAAAGGAGATTGTGCAGCTAAGTCAAAACTACTGTATACTGAAAAAAAAAAACACTCGGAATAAACCAAGTTTTTTCTGGCTACGTTAAGTACGAGTCGTACTCAAAAATTCAAGTACGAATAACACTAAAACGTTCTCAAAACAATCCTAAATGGGATTTACTTTCGAAAATCAATCCCGGAATTTCTTGAAATAACAGCAAAATTCGAACCACCAATGAAATTTGGTGAACTCAAGCCTTACTAACTGCCTGTTTTTAGAAAATGAAAACAAGTGAGTGAGTGAGAAATCATATTGAAAACAACAACAAAAAAAAGAAAATTTGTTTATGTTTTTAATATAATTTCTCACTCACACACTTGTTTTCATTTTGTGAAAACAGACAGTAAATATTAGGGTATCCATTTAATCGGCTTTTTGCTTTAATCGGTTAATCGCTCGATTAATTAACCGAGGATTTGGTTTAATCGATTAATAATCAGTTAATTTTGTTCTTGATCGGTTAACCGATTAATAATGTTTTTTTATAAATTAAGTAATTTCAATATATAAAAACGCATTAATTGTTTATTATTTGGAGTTTATTAGTAAAAAAAACAATAACATACCAAACATAACAATTCTTGAACTACAACAAGCAAACAAAAAAAAAAAAAAAACAATTCATAAATACCTATTTAATATGCATTTTTCAATTAATACACAAGGTGTGCAATCAAGTCATATCGCCATAATGGCTGTAGGAAAGATCGCCCAAAGAAAAATGGCCCAAAAAAATAAATGAAAAATCGCCCAAAAAAATTCCATGTAAAATTGGGCCTGAATTCATATGAAAACTGACCCAAAATTTTTGGGCTATTTTTCGTTATTATTGGGTGATTTGTCGTTTTTTTAAATTTCATAATGAAAAATCACCCAAAAATATTGTATGAAAAATAGCCCATTTTTTCGGGGTATCTTTCATTTTTAAAATTTCGTCCAAATCTTACATACTATTTGGCTAAATCATGTTTAAAATAAATATTGTTGTGTTTCAAACAAAATAAAAATTTTAATGCTGTGTTCATTGATTCTTCATAACTGTACAGTAGAAATCTAAATTATAAGCGGTAGCCCACAACAGTCATATCGTCGGCTTAATATCCTGCTAAGTCACTTTCAGCATATTTAACAGGAGAGACGAAAAACTTCTTTATTTTCCTATTTGCAGCTTGATAGAAAATTAAAAATAAAGTTAGTTTGACACTCTTCAAGACTTAAATAGAATAAAAACCACATGCTGGTCGACTAGGCGTACCTTTCTCTACCAAACGGCATCAAAATCTCTATTTACATAAAAAGTGGATTTAGCCGGTTTGCATATTAAGCCAACGATATATATTTCTTGTAATTATTTAAAGGCATAAGACTTTATCACTATCTTGTATATCCCCCAAATATATATTTATAAAAAAACAAGTAAGAGTGCTATATTCGGCTATGCCGAATCTTAAATACCCTTCCCCATGGTGCGATAACAACAGACAGTTACATAAATAGCGTTCTTTGGATGTAAATAAATATATTTTGAGCTATCCCCACATTTAATTTCGTCGTGCCGTAGTTTTTCACAGTTTCAAAAAATTGAGATAAGTCTGTTTGCAGTTTTGCCAAAGTTGAAGTCTTCAAATCGTCTTGCCTTGCAGAAGTTTTATAGAAATAAGCGGTATTCAGTATTGGTAGTAAAATACCCTTGCAGACTTTGTTAATCTTATTTTTTCTATCTCTCTCTCTTTTTTAGCAAATTCATTACTTTACAATAAATACCAAAAGACACTCACTTTGTAGTATAAAATCGAATTAAGTAAAACGGACATTTACACTTAACACAAGGGTAAAAACCGCTATTGTAAATAGGTACATACTAGGTATTCAAATTCCCAAAATATTTTTCTTATGATATACCTACATACATACATAGGTATAAAAATAAAATAAACAAGTTAGAGTGATATATTCGGCTGTGCCGAATCTTTGATACCCTCCACCGACAGTTCGAATGTTTAAGGAGTAATATCTGTATGATGTTATTATAATCTTAAACTGTGACGATTTGTTATTAATTATGGTTTAAGGCAACCAAACTGTTTTCCGGTAGAAGGGTTTATATGGGGCCTAGGGTAAATTATGGACCGATCATCACGAAATTTCACAGCGTCATTTCTAGTCTTTTAAAACTGTGACGTACCAATTTCTGTTATGATAGCATTATTAATTATGGTTTTAGGTGTACTGAACTGTTTTCCGGGAGTAGGGTTTCTATGGGGCCTAGGGTAAATTATGTACCGATCTTCACGAAATTTCACAGTATAATTTATAGTCCTATAAAACTGTGACGGGCCAAAATTTGTTATGATTGCATTATTTTTTACGGTTTTAGGCGTACTAAACTGTTTTCCGATAGTAGGGTTTATATGGAGCCCAAGGTAAATTATGGACCGATCGTCACGAAATTTCACAGTGTTATTTCTTGTCCTAAAAAACTGTGACGTACCAAATTTTGTTACGCTAGCGTTATTTTTTACGGTTTTAGGCGTACTAAACTGTTTTCCGGGAGTAGGGTTTATATGGGGCTCAGGGTAAATTATGGACCGATCTTCACGAAATTACACAGTTTTATTTCTTGTCCTATAAAACTTTGATGTACCAAATTTTGTTATGATAGCATTATTTTTTACGGATTAAGGCGTACTAAACTGTTTTCCGGGAGTAAGGTTTATATGGGGCCCAGGGTAAGTTATGGACCGATCTTCACGAAATAACACAATTTTATTTCTTGTCCAATAAAACTTTGATGTACCAAATTTTGTTATGATAGCAATATTTTTTACGTTTTAAGGCGTACTAAGTTGTTTTCCGGGAGTAAAGTTTATATGGGGCCTATGGTAAATTATGAACCGATCTTCACGAAATTTCAAAGATTTATTTTTAGTTCTATAAAACTTTGATGTACCAAATTTTGTTATGATAGCGTTATTTTTTACGTTTTTAGGCGTACTAAGTTTTTTTCCGGAAGTAGGTTTTATGTGGGGCCTATGGTAAATTATGGACCGATCTTCACGAAACTTAACAGTTTCATTTCTAGTCTTATGTAACTGTAACTTGCCAAAATTTGTAATGATAGCATTGTTAGTTAGGGTTTTAGGCTTAATATACTGTTTTCCGGGAGTAGGGCTTATATGGGGCCTAGGGTAAATTATTGACGGATCTTCACGAAATTTCACAGCGTGATTTCCAGTTGAATAAAACGAATTGTTTCGAAATCTTATATCATTCTGTGCATTTTTCCACCATGTATGTTAGTTTTTGTAACAAAATTATCAATTTTTTTTAGGTGGTGGTTCCACATTTTGATTCATAGCTTAGATCCTATTGAACCGATTTTGCTGAATTTCAATCCCAAACTGCTTAGGATAACTACAAGCAATTTAACATCAAGTTTGTTGATTTCTTTTGAGTTTTTCGAAAGTGAGCGTGTTTTCAACAGACGGACAGACAGACGGACATGGCTAAATCGACTTAAAACTACTCAAGGACCCAGAATATATATACTTTATAGGGTCTGAGATGAATAGTAAAAAAGTTTCACACGGAATGACAAACTGAATATACCCTCTTCACAACTAATTGTGGTGGAGGGTATAAAAAGAGGGTAAATTAAAAGGCGTAAATATGTATTAAATATATGTAGGTATAAAAAATTTATAAATATATTTAACAAATTTTAAAAAGTCAAAAACCGTTCAATTTCTTTTTAGTTTAAAAAAAAATTTTAAAAACCAAAAAAAAATAGTAATGAGTGGGACTCGAACCCTCAAAGCTAACAGAAAATTGTTAAAACCAGACTGGCAGCTAGACCATTCGGCCATCGAGCCACATAAACAACTGTTGTTGCTTAGAGCACAAGGGGTTTAAGTGCCTTTTTCTAAAATTTAGTTTACATATGGAGTTATTGGTATAGTTCGGAGAAGTTGTTCAGAGCACAAGAGGTGAATGTAGGATTCTCTTCCGGACGCTAGATATAGTGAACAATTCAAGCACTTGACATTAAAATACCTGCTTCGCTTGGAGCACAAGCGAAACAACTGCTTCTGTCTCATTATTTAAAATAAGTCACTTGAACCCCTTGTGCTTTAAGCCCCTCAATTATATTAATCGTAAAATGAAGTGTGTGTGTGTTTGTTGTTTTTGTATAATGCAGGAGGTATGTAATTTTAAGGAAAGAA
This sequence comes from Pollenia angustigena, assembly GCA_930367215.1. Lineage (NCBI taxonomy): Eukaryota > Metazoa > Arthropoda > Insecta > Diptera > Polleniidae > Pollenia > Pollenia angustigena. The sequence continues at coordinate 124,382,735 of OV884058.1, forward strand.
ATTCACCACGAATATTTTTAATGAAAAAAAAAAACCACTAACAAACAAAAAATAACACACAACTATTTTACAGGGCTACCATCACATTTTTTTAAACGTAAAGGCACAAAAACGGTCGTTTTGGTTAATAAAAGTCGCAAACATATTTTAATGATTTTTATTTATCAATAATGCAACATAAACAAAACAAACAATTGCTTAAATTGTGTATGCTTTGAAATCACTTTTGTGCAAAAAATATTATATGTATTTGAATTTATTTTTGTATAAAAGCTGACTAATATGCTATCCATGTCAACAATAAAAATTAGACGATTGCTTTTAATATTATGACGACAGACTAGATCGCTGTTCGTTATATCACCCTTTTTGTAAAAAAAAATAGCATATGGGCACTGCCACAGAAAATCTCTCTTTTTGTCACGTCACGTCACCTAGCAATTATTCTTTTATTTTAGAACCACGTTGTTCAAATTTTTCCTCTCTTTCACTCAATGAAAACCTAGTTGCGCTCTACACCCAAATGCAAAAAAAGTAAATAATATTTTCATTATTCTTTGAGAAACGATTAAAAATGGTTGGTGACGTTACGTGAAAAAAAGTAGACATTTCTGTGGAAATACCAATATGTGACATAAATGTATAACAACCTAGCCCCCATAATTTGACATTTTATTTAGTTTTCTAAAAAATGTTTTAAGCTTATTTTGATTAAAAGTAATATTCTTTTTATAAATTGTTATAAATAACTTTTACCCAATCAATGATAATTCTTTTTTTAATAAATTCTTGGAAATTTAATAGCAATAAATGGTAGGCTATACATAAGTATGTGACATAAATGTTAAATAACCTAGCCTCTAGGTATCATGTCTGGGGCCTTCTAACGTAAGACGGACATCGTTAAATTAACTTCACTCTTCATATGGACCCAGAATATATACATATGTATGCTTTATAGGGTCTAAGATCTTTATTGTATGAATTACAAACGGAATGACAAAATTGTATGTATAAACACTTTTTCAGCTGTGGTGAAGGTAGGGTTGCCATTTTTGAAATTAGAAAAATCAGTACATCGTAAGAAAAATACCAGTACATTCGAAAAAAAAACCAGTACACAAATTTTGAGCCAAAATTTTATTGAATTCATTAGTTTTAGAAAATTATACATTAAAAATTATTAATTTTACTATTTTTTAAGGCAAGAACTTAACAAAATACATATAATAAAAACGTCACGTCAAATTATTAAAAATAGATAGAAGTAATGTCATTGATCGGCACATTTGTTGTAAATGCACAAAAAATTCTAAATGCAAACAAATTATTGTCAATATAATGAGGGTATTCACGAGGTCTCCTATCTAGCCATATTGTTATAGGTTATAATTTTAAATCCACTTAAAATTTTTTGTTTTTGAATTTTGAAAAGCACTAATGACACTTCTATTTATTTGAATACAAAGTATATGGTAAGTTAAGAGTAAACAAAAATAAAACGTAAGACTGAATTTTAACTGGGTGACTCATAACAAATCAAAAGTAATATGGCAAGTAAACCAGTTTTAAACAAGTAAAATTAATTTGAGGCAAAATTTAAAAAAAACCAGTACATTTGCGTACTGATTTGGGTGTTATGCATAAACCAGTACATTGAATAAAAACCAGTACGTGTACTGGTAAAATCAGTACGAATGGCAACCCTAGGTGAAGGGTATACAAAATAAATAAAAATAAAAATAAAATAAAAAAATAACATTTCCACCTGTAATAAAATTAAAAAAAAAAAACACAAATAAGAGTGCTATATTCGGCTATGCCGTATCGTATGTAAGAACAACAAAAAGTTATACATATAAAAATTGTTCTTTAGATATACATAAATAAATATAAATTGTGCACCGCCAACTTTTCATTTCGTCATACTGAAGAATATGACAAAATCAAAAAATTTATATAAATAAGTCCGTTTCCTCTTTTGCCAAAGTTGATGTTTGAAATTCGTTATATACATTTTTATTTAATCTTAAAATCGTGTATAAAAAAATTTAATAAAAATAAAAAAAAAAATTCATTTTTGAGACTTGACAACTCAGCTACGAACGGTTTGATTGAAGAAGCGTTAAATAAAGATATATTGAGAGAATTTTATTAACATACATACATGTGTATGCGTAAAAAACACATTAAAATCCACCACTTGTGGTGAAGATTATAAAAAAAACAATAAAAAAACCGCAACCAAGAGAAATGCAAGAAGAAATCGACGTAGCAACAGCTTATTAGACGAAACACAATAACAACAATTACTACAGCAATGCCTTTATACATAAATAACTTTTGCTCATTCATACATACTCATGTGCATACATATGTATGTCTTTGCAATAGCTAGGTTAACCTACTAGTTAGTATGGATTTAATTAAATTACACACAACTTTTTATGTACATATGTATGTATATGCTTGCCGAAATAAAATAAAATAAAACACAGTGTCATTGCCAATAAAATGAAAATATATAAAATACTCCATTATTCCATTAGAGTTTTTTTAATTTTTAACACTTCTAATTGTTTCCGTTAATTCTGTTAAAAGACTGATGTGAGAAGATATAAGAAGAAACAAATAACTAAACACATATGTATGTACATAAAACAGAAAAAAACGTGTTGGTAATCAAAAATTTAACCAATTTTTCGCTACATTCCTGTTGATCGATGATGAAGATAAAAAAAACATTGTAATTTTAGTCACCAGTCGGCGGAAAATGGGTTAAAATAAAGATCACTGAACGCCTTTTTGGTTTTTATGAAAAAATATTTTCTAAACACATAGGTACATACTAAAGAGATGCACAAGCACAAGAAATATTGCTTACAAGCAATTTCATTGAATTTAGATAGTGTGTGTTTATTACTCTCTCATAACAAAACACATACTTCCAAAAACAATTGTTTTGTTTTACGATAAAAATATAGAAAAATAGAACAAAACTGCACTAGAACAATGCTGAACTAAAATAAAGCTGAATTAGAACAAAGATGAAGTAGAACATTAAAACAGAAATAGAACATTCCAAGCATGTTTGAATGTTTTGATTGTAAACATATACCAAAGAGAATTGCAAAGTGAGAAACATTTTCGTTTTGTAATGAATATGAAAAAGCTTAAAAAAGTTTATATGTAATATTAATTTTTATTTGCAAAAATGTATTGTTTATTATTTACATACATATAAAGGTACTTAGGTCTAATATTTAAATACAATTAAGAAGAATTCATTATTTTCATAGATATAAAAAATAAAATCTAATGGTGTGTTTCACAATTTTTTGGGAAAATTGATAGCAACAAAATATTAATAATTATTTAACTAGAATTAGAAATATTGGTTAAATAAACGTTTAAAGTTTTACATATATAAAAATAAAACAAGACCTCAAGCTTGATAATTTAGTTATATGTACATAATATAATAATAAAGGTCGACTTAAATAAAATATAAGTACATTTAGGAAATAATTCAAAAATATCAATTTTTTTATTTTTTTTTAATGTTCTAGTGCACTCGATGCTTTTACTATAATTTACCGTTTCTTTATTTCATTGTCTGTTTTTGTGTTTATATTCTATTTGTTTTGATAATACAAGCACTAACAAAGCAGAAGAGAAAAACTTTTCAAGTTATGCTTGTTTTGTTTTGGTGGAAGTAATGTGTTGTTATGTTTGTTTTGCTATGTAGGTATGTTTACAGTGAAATAATATAATTGATAGTTGTGTGAAGTAGAACATAGAACATTAAGAATATTTTGCGCAGCCCTTTACTACATACATACATTTTGTATATAAGATGAAACAAATAATTAAAATCACAAAAAAATATGTTATAATACTACAAAATATTGAAAATTTTATCACATCGGCTAATCGGTTAATCGACTGAAATTAATCGGTTTAATCGTTAATCGAAAGAAGACAATTTGAAATTAACCGATCAGTTGATCGGGTAGTTATTAATCTGTTAACCGACGATTAACCGAATGAATACCCTAGTAAATATAAAAATTTCAAATTAAAAATCGACAGTTCAACTAAAAAATCACAATTGTCTCATCTCTGAACATTGTATTCTTTATTGTGCATTTTTCAAAGTTTGTTGTCAATTTCCAACAACACAACAAAAGTTCGGAAAAACGATTTCTTTGTTGTGTGTAGCAACAGGAAAAACATAATTTTCATGTTTAACCCAAACATAATTTTCATGTTTAACCCTCCGGCTTACGCATGTTTTGATTTTCTATACAAAACACATTAAAAAAGGTTCGGTCAGACTCATGTGAACTACGAAGGGTTAAAAAAGTAAATTTTTCTTTTTCTCTTGCTTGATGTTGATGTTTTTTCATTCTGTTAGGGGTAAAGCGGATAAGTAAATCAATCATAATAATTTTTTCTTTTAATTTCTTTTTTGGTTTTTTTCAAGCACGAATTTGGAATAAAATCAACTTTATAATACTTGAATCAAGCGCATTTTGAGATTGATTCAATCTTAGTTTTACTTAAATCAACTTATTTTCGGATTATTTCAAGTACGAAATCGGGATTGAATATGGGATATTTAAGTACTTTGCAATTGAAAATCCGTACTTGAATCAATCTTTCTGTACTTGATTCAAGAAAATGATCAAAAACATATACATATTTACAAAAAACTGCATTGCCAGTACATTGTGCCAATTATTCACCAAATTTTGAAAATACAACAGTTTAAAATACAGAAACAAACTACAAACGACGTTTCATGTTCGAAATTTTACAAATTATCGACGTACCAATAGAACAAATTAAATTAGCATTTAACCCTTAAATCACCCTCAAAGAAACTTACGTTACATATGCAATATCTGTCCACTTTGCTGTGACGCCTTAGTTCGTTTGTAATCAAAGTCATGATTTACGTTATATTAATGATGTATAGGGATGAGATTTTCATGCACTAAAAAATCGGAAATATGCGCATAAAATATGCACTAAAAAATCCATTATATGCACTAAAAAAATAGAAAATATGCATTAAAAACTTAAAAAAAATTCCATAAAAAATAGTTTTTGAATTTTACTAAAAACAAAAATATATAAAATTCAATCTTTTGTTATTCAAATATCTATAAAAACTTAAATAACTAATTTTAATTTTTGTTTGTTTAAATAAATACGTACTGTTTGATTAAAAGTGAAACTTTGTCATGTTCTTAAAGAATGCCAATGCATTTTAGAAAACTTTGTTTGCAGATCCTACTTTGATTCCAGATCAGATCAAAAATATTTGAAATTTATTTTATTTTTTTAAATCCATAATTTTATTTTCTGCAAAACGGTTGGGATTTTTTCTTAATTTGTCGGGCTATTCTTCCTTCCACATTGTTAATTTTAATTTTGCGATATCAATTAATTTGACTTGAGTATTTAGTGAACTAAATCCCTCCTAATTAGTTATGGTTTCACCAATATATCCGTAATTGGAAAATACAAATGCTAGTTGACTTTTGATGTTATTTAAATTTAATATTTCTTTTCTTTTTTTCAATTGCTCAATCATCGGCACCAACAGACTCTTCAAACACTTTTAAATTGCTCGAAGTTTTTTTTAAATAGAATTCTGAAGCGTCTAGCCAGGCCCCCATTTTGATACTACTGGCTGTGGTGGAAGGTGAATCAAGGGATACATTTAATTAAAAATTGTAATATACCGCTACAACGCGGTATAACCCATGTACCAAGCAAGTAATTTGTAACCCATTGGAAGCCTTAACGATGTAACGTGCTGAATCGTTTAAAAATATAAGCATCTTTTGTCGAAATCTTGAAAATCAATCATTTATTTAAAGCAAAGCTCCAAAAGAATTTATTTATTATTTAAAAATGTTTTTTAGAAATGTTTTTCAGAACTTTTTTATATGGAAATTAAAAAATCCCTCAAAAATGTCAAAATATGCAAAAAAATATGCATTTAAAACCTTAATATGCAAAAATATGCATTTTCACTAAAATATGCAACAATATGCAAAAACAAATCGATGCCATTTTAACGGAAATTTAATGATTCGGAAAAATAATTGGTCGACATCGTTCTTAGACTATCGACAAAAAACATGCATTTGCATGGAAATCGCATCCCTAATGATGTATATATCCCGTTTCTGATCAACAAACAAACCACACAAAGCTTATATAAGCACTCACTTTATAAAACAAACGTCACATGCAACTAAATATTCACACTTGCCAACGGACAATTTTGTCCCTACTACAATTAAATTAACACTACATACATATGTATGGAAAACCACACACGAGGGGTAGCTTACGTAAGTTCCATTGCTAACAAAGCCAAGAAGTTTCTTTAGTGTACCTCAACAATTTTTTTGGTTATCGTGTAAAAATGATTCATTTTGTGTGGTTTTTCACACAGGGTGACTTAAGGATTAATTTATAAGAAAATGAGAGGAAATTAAATAATTCATTCCATTGAGTTATCGAAATATTTGATAAATAATAATAAATACCTATTTTTTATTTAATTTAACTTGAGCTTTAAAATTTATTTAGAAAAAAAAATATAACGAAGAACTAAAATTATAAATTTGTTGTAAGGTTTTCAATTAACGTTCTAATTTAATTGCATTAAATAAAATGTCTGAAATTATTAAAATATTAATTTAACTAATTAACAAAATAATGGATTTCAGTGATTTGAAAGTATAAAATTTTAAAATCCTGACCACTTGATAACCTAAACTTCTTGTAAGTTTACGAAAAATATTTTTAAGTTATTTGCTTTAAATTTGTATCAATGGGATCTATTCATCCAATGGTGACATAGCAATACTTTGCTGAAACTTTTTTCAAACACCTTAGGCTGGTTTTTTGAGAACTCCGTTAAACTAGGTTTAGTTAATCTGAAAACAGATTTGTGCCGCCATTACCAAGTTTGCATACAAAATTTTGTTGGAACAGCTTAGTTTTGCTTAAAATGTTGGTCTTGAATAAAATAATAAAAAAAAAATCATATTTCGCCGACAAAATCCGAGTTTCAGACTTCGTTAAACTAAGTTTAAACTTAATTAACATAGAAACCTTAAAGTAGATCCTTTTTTGATTTAAAATTTACAAAAATTTTCATATAAGGATTGTAAGTAAATATGCTTTACATAATATAGATGAAATTAAAAACCAATAATTCTTAACTATAGCGGAATTTCGCAAATTGTGTGTCCCATCTGCAAAGATTAAACTAAAAGAAGAAAATAATAATTATTTAGTTTACCATTAAAAAAAATTTAAAACTAACAGCATAATAAATGATCTTTCTTATTTAACCGGTGTTAGTTTTTAGAGGCACAAAAAAACATTTAAAAAGTACATAAACAAAAAACATTAACAAAGAAATATGCTCCAAAGCACGACAAATAGGATTTCGGTGGCATACGCTATTGAATATTGATTCAACATACAATGTCGATATAACAAACCTTATTTCTACCCCTATTACAATTGCTACTTTCCTCCCCCCTCCACCACAAACCTGTCAATGCTAAAAAGTCTTGTTTACATAAAGGAGTACCGACAATGAACTGAAAGTATGTATGTGTACTGTCATTTCAAACTGATGACAGCAAAGAACAGAAAGATGACTGAATTCGTATTGATTTCGCAGCAATCCGAAATGAAGTTTTTCTATGAAAATGTACAAAATAGTATAAATGTAGAGCTGTGTGTGGGTAGATAAATCGTGAGGGATTGTATGTGTAACATGAGTTCATGCCATCACACAGGCACAGCTATTGTTTATCACCAATACAGAAATATACATAAGAATACGAAACAAGTCAATCTAATACAGAACAAGTGTATTTAAGGACATGACATTACAAAAAGAATCGTGCTGAAACTACGTGCGTATTAAAACGTCAATCACATGAGTATTGAGATGGATTTTATGACTTCACTTAAATTTGTCTCAACAAAATGAGAAAGTTGTTATTTATAATATTGTTTGCAAGTGCGGAAAGCTTATTTGTGGTCGATAATTTATTATTTCCTAAGCAATTTGAAAATATAAGTAAAAATGTGAAAGAAGGCTATATTTAAAAGCGCCAAATATGCTACAATCACAACTATTTGTTCGAATAAAAAGATTGAAAGTTATCTTCCCGGTAGCCACACGATGTGTTAATGCCGGTGTGTGAGTTGAAGATCATTTCCACACACAGGTACCAATTCAAGTGTATAATCTCCCAACAATTAAACACCCACCCCTATCTAAGGAACCGGAGCTATCTAGCATCCACTGCTGATTAGCAACAGCAACTAGAGACCCCTGCACAAACCAAACTTAACCGCAGGGTCAAGATCACTAGTCCTCCCACTGGTGCTTGCCCTAACGATAATAACTTCTTAAAGAAAAACAAGGCTTCCGAAAAGACAATGATCCTGAAAGACTGGATGTAAGAAGCATACTAATGCATACCTCACCAATAATCAGACCGGTGCCGTGTCACCGAGGGCTACTGACACAATGAAGTCCCTTGGACTCCAAGTAGCGAAGAATGCTATTACAGTCTGCTAAGTTTAAAAATTAACGAAGCCAATTTTCCCCAGTGGACATAACAACAAGAGTTCTGAATCTTCAAGATGTTTTAATTACGCCCTCTAAGAGAAGCGCTACATCCCCCGGGGAAACTAAAACGGTATTCAAAGCCATTTAAATGCATACAATTAATCAAATTGTAACAGACGAAAACTGCGACCCTAACTATCAAAAGAGAGTTCGACCTATAACACCGGCTTTGGTCGTCGGAAAATGGGGTGGTTCGTTTTCTTTTCCAAGACAGAGTATAAGTCCACTACTAAAAAGTTTAAAATTAGGAAGATTTGAAATTCATAAATCAACTATTAACCATAGACGTAAAGAAAGGAAACGAAAATCTATAGATGCAAACATATTTATAAATGTTTGAAAAGGATTAAGATGTTTTCCACCTTTCCATTTCTATACGCACCCAAAACCTTTGTTCTTCTTCGTAATTTCCGAATAGCCCATTATGTCCCTTCTCTAATGTATTTAATTGTTTCGTAAAATAAATAAAAATTGGTTAAAGGTCCATTGTACTAACAAAGTATTTATTAAAACATAAAAAACCACGAATTAAATTATTAATTGAAATAAAAATTATCATTCTAATCACCAAATTATATTTAATAATTAAAATAAGAGTATAAATTATAATTTAAATTAAGGGTTGTTTATGTTAAAATGAGTTAGGAATTATGTTATCATAATCGTTTAAAAAAAAGTGACAAAATGTTAAAACTTAAGCTAAGATCCCACTATCGACGCAATGTACCAATTTTTGGCGTGTTTCATGTGCCGATAGTGTGAACGGTCAAAATGTTTTAATATGCGACAATATGTGCCGAAATTGTGCTGACTGTGGACAATCAAAATTAACCTAGATGCGCCGATAATGTGAACACTATTTTGCACAATGTGGATCAATCAAATTGTTTAATTTGTACCGATTTTTATCGGCCACTTGTGTGCCGATCACAGTCGCCAATCAGCGCCGATACAAGGGATGGCAAAACGAAATTTTTAAATTGCACAAACTGGCTTCTAAAATTTTACTTTTTTGAGCTTAATTGTACCAAAATAACATTTGTTTTATCTATTATTTATGTATTGAAACGTTAAATAGTATATTTGTACTACTAAATGAAAGAAAACAATTCGCTTTAACCAAAACATTGCAGTTGTATCGATGTTGCCATCCCTGGTTTGTAAACATTTGTTCACAAAACAATAATTACAAAAAAAAAGAACAAGTGCAGTAACATAGCGTTTACATTTGCCAGTACTGGCAAGACAGTAGCAATTCATTCAAACTTTTTCACTAATACATAAACACTTTTACAGCTATTTTGTTTTGGCATTGTTTTGCCAACTAACATAGCGTTTACATTTGCCAGTACTGGCAAGACAGTAGCAATTCATTCAAACTTTTTCACTAATACATAAACACTTTTACAGCTATTTTGTTCTTGCATTGTTTTGCCAACTAATATGTATATGCTTACTGTCTTGCCAGTACTGGCAAATGTAAACGCTGTGTAATATGTATATGCTTACTGTCTTGCCAGTACTGGCAAATGTAAACGCTGTGTAAGTTTGAATGAAATTGAATATATATTTTATTATACGTACATATTGGTACCTTTCCATAATAATCTATTAACCCTTCTGCATCCCTTGGATATGTGCCCTTCCTATGATCCTTTGGGTCAATATGACCCAACAATAAAATGTTAACAGCATTTCATATTTAAGTATAATAAAAACAAAAGCGATTCTATTGATTATTTGACCGAAAAAATTATTGATCGATGATTCTGAATGAAGATGAACTCAATTCAATAGAAAACAAATTTTAAAGTGGAAATAAACTTGCAATATCGCTTGTTGGGTCATATTGACCCAAAGGATATTAAATGTGTGTAAATCGTGTTTTTTGGAGGGGGAAGGAAAAACTAAAATTTTATTATTATCATTTAAATTTATAATTTTTGTCCCTGTAATGGATAAATTGAAGTTTCACGTCCATATCTTATATTTAAAGGGACAAATTTTGCGTTTGAAAACCAAAATTGGGTCAAATTGACCCAAGGAGTGCAGAAGGGTTAAGCGACATTTCTAAAATTATGTAGGAAACGAAAAAAAACGTCTCGTTTAGTTATTTATTTGTGTATTTTATTGAAAGGAACATATTTGGAAAGCGATTTTCAGAATACAAACATATTTAAAAATGTGGCTTTGCATAATTTCTTTGGCGGATAATACAAATTACAACATTATTTCAGTGAAAAAACTTGGCGGTTGATACAATTTTATTTTCTCTCTAGTTTCCTTTGCATCCATGATAGGGCAGCGAAACCCAGGCCAAAATGTGGCGCTTAACTTCTAGTATAGTTCCACATCAAAAAGTCATTTTCGAAAAAACTGTCGCTTAATACATTCTTATGGGATGGTATCGATATATTAATATATTATTTAAAATTGTTAGGAAACATAATTTAATATTCGGACGGAGAATTTTGCGAATTTCTAAAGTAAAATTATGTCTGTCAACAAGTAAATAAAAAAACATTTGATTTAATTTGCCCAAATAGCACGATAGTGTGACCGCATTGTACCGATTATTGTCGCAATTGAGTTTTGGCCGATATGAACCGAAAAAAATTGTCACAATGTGCGACGATAATGGGACCACCTAAGAATAAATTGTGCAATGTTTTTAAATGTGCGCCGATATAGCACGATAAAAATCGTCACAGATTGTGCTAGTTGAGCCGATAGTGGGATCTTAGCTTTAAAATGAATTGGAATCTATGTCAATGTTTTTTGAATTATAATATGTTCACACTTGGGTACTTTAACGCGTTTAAGCAGCTCGAACGTAATTAAGCTCTAATCACTTCAAAATCGAGATGATTACCCATACATTGAAGTGATTTGTTAATCACTTCAAATTGACATGATTACAACTAAATCACTTCATAAGCCACATAGAATCGACTGAACATACCTCAAACTGAGTATAATGTAGAATCGCCAACATTATCGTGTACAACCGGCCACGATTTCTGCTTAATGTTTTTCTTTTTTCCTTGAATAATTCATAAATATTCACAATTTCATCATTTAAGTGATTAAAATAATCTTCCGATATCTTTATAAAAGCATTTTTAATACATTAAATAAATATTAATTTGTTTGTTGTGTTTTTTTTTTTAATCATCTGTCATCATAATCATCGCAAATGTAGTGTGAACGGCTTTTTAGATCAAAATCCAAAAAAAAAATAACAATAAACATTATTATCTAAAAATGAAAATTAAGTTTTAATATTTTTCTATTCTGTTCTTGCATTTTAACAGAAACTTTAAAGTAATGAAAAAAAAAATTAAATATTTTGTTTGTTTATATTTTATTGGTTTTTCTAAAATATGAAATAATAAATAAACCCTCGCCACATTTTATTTCCCTCGAAGACTGCAGGCCTGAAGTTCAGAAGTTTATTGATGGTTCTGTTTTTAACTCTGCACGGCAACTCTTCGTTAAATCGACGAAGCTCATTAACTTTTTATCATATAACTTTTTATGAGTGTTCAAATAATGCCCTTTTTGTCAACAACGTTAACTGATGCAAAACAGTGATGACAAAGTTTTGCGTTTTTTTTTAAATTAGACCAGGACGAGCAAAGAACGATCCTACAGTGTCTAATTTAAGATCTCTTTTATATCTTCCAGATGGTAGCGTAAAATATAATATAAATTTTGATACAGATCATATTGATCTTCCTGTTCGTATTAAACCTTTTACAGAAAATATTGAACCAAAACCTCTACATTCTGCTCCACTTTCAATTCAACCAAATAAGTGGAAGAATTTGCGAGATTTCAAGAGCGTTATACCACCGAAATACCATTATTTTGACGATCATTTACACCAATCAAATTCGAAACAAACTTAAAAAAGCAAAAACAAAACAAAAAATTGTTGCTATAACTTTTTGTTTAATATTGTTAATTGTTGAGTTTTTTATCTTATATTAGTGGTATTCACACCGAACTTGTAAATTTTTTACTCGGTAGTTTGTTAATTTGTTAAAGGTACCAACTGTGAACGACCTCCTTTTTAAAATTTTGTTAGTCTGGTAACTTTAAAATAAAAAAATCATTTAATCTTATACATATATAAATACGGAAGCAATTTTTTATCGTTGATTTTTAAGTATCTTAACGTCCACCGATTTAAATGAAACCATATATCGTTTTAAAGGTATTTTTGTGTAGAAATGCACAATATACATTTTTTTTCTAAATTTTGAGGATTAAATGGTTTTAAATTTGTTTGCAAACACACGCACATACATGTTTAAAAAGAAGTTGTGTGTTTTGTTATTCTCCCAAAATGTATTTTTTTCTTGCATTATACTGGCAAACACACATGTGCACACATGTATAAAAGACGGTGTGCTCTATGTTGTTATTATACTTGCAAACACACATGTACACAAATGTATAAACGACGGTTATGCTCTATGTTCCCTGAAGGAAATGTCACTAGTGAATCTGTACTGATTCACTATTGACACAGTCAGCAGTACTAGTGACTTATTATACCCCAAGCAATGTTATTTATAATAGACATTTAACATGTGTGTGTTATTGGAAATCTACTACTGACGTTGGTACTACTGACTAGGTACTGACTAGGTAGTTCCTTTGGGGACATATGAAGTCATTGGAACCTGAGAATCGCTAGTACATTTTAGTAAAAGTAGTCTACACTTTTTGTAAGAGTACGGAATCATAACAATCTTTTTTTTGTTATTTCTTCAGCTTTTATAGGAATTGTAGTTCTCAGTTGTTATTGATGAAATCTTGTTCGTATTAAAGTCAAATTTAGTGGCAAATGTAATTTAGTGTAGACACTTCGTTGACAAGGTCACCAATATTGTCGACAAAGATGGTGACTTGGAGACACTTGCACCCAGGTTTCCTTCAGGGTTGTTCTCCCAAAATGTTTTTGTTTTCATTTTGCACTTGCAAACACACATGTATAAACGTATTAGGACAGGGTTACCTTAGACATTTTAAAAAATGAAGTCTCGCAAAAACGTCGTTTAGAAAAATAAAAGTCGGAAACTTTTTTAAATGACTTTTAACGAAGATCTGTGTTTCTATTTTTTAATTTGATAACATTTCATGAAAATCTTATAAATAAATTACGGGGATATGCACAATATATTTTTTTTCTAAATTTTTGGAATAAAAGGGTTTAAAAAGCATTTTAATTTATCCTATAGACACACGTACAAAGATAGGTGAATAGTGAATTTAGCCGTTCTCTTAAAATGTGTACGATTTTATTGTACAACGCACAGGTTCTCTCAAAAGTAAATGTGAAGTGGGCGAATTTCGGCCACCGGGCGATCCTAGTTAATATAATTACGCTCAATGTAGACGAAAATTGCCAAAACACAAACATTTTTTCGAAATGTATCACAAATGACTTTTTTAATATATTTATTTAGAAACTGCAACAGCTGATTGTGAGTTACCAACTAACAACTATTTTATCAGGGGTGCCGTGTCGTTAATTTGTTAAACGTTAATCCGGTAGCGCGTTAAATATACAAAAACAAAATGCGTGTAAAAAAGTAACGATTAACGACTTACAAACTAACAATCTCGGTATGAATACCACTTTTGTATTATTAGCCATTATCTTAAATAAGCCACGCTAAAAACTGACAGAGGGCATAAATAAATTCAAAATAATTTATTTTTATTAAAATGCAAAACCCTCTTTCTTTTCATTTTCTAACATACATATTAGTGGTATTCACACCGAGCTTGTTAGTTTGTTAGTCGTTAATCGTTACTTTTTTACACGCGTTTTATTTTTATATAATATAATAAAAAAGTAATTTGTGATACATTTCTTTCTACAATTGTTTTTTTACACTTTTTATTTTTTCCAGAATAATAAATTGTGTCAAAACAATAAATCAGTTGTTTTACTACTAAAGTTACCAGACTAACAAAGTTTTAAAAAGGGGGTCGTTCACAGTTGGTAACTTTAACAAATTAACAAACTACCGAGTAACAAATTAACAAGTTCGGTGTGAATACCACTATTGAATATTTTTGAGAAGCAAAACCCTCTATCTCGCATAAAGTCCCCAATAATGCAAAATTTTATGAACCAATTATCTGTGAGATTCGATAACTCAAGTTATACGCGAAAAAACAGTTTTTTTGCTCTCCTGAAAAGTTGTGTTTTTTAAGATAGGGGATTTTTAATATAGGCCCTCGATATGCTATATATATAATACCTTTTGAAAATTCATAAATAAATCAAAAGGGCTGTTTATTAAAAAAAAAAAAAAATCCGGAATCCCGGGATCCAGAAATGCCGGAATTTCGGGATCGGGATTCCAGATTTTCTTAAATCAATCCCGATTGGCATCCCTAGTATGTACATATGTGTGAATGTATCTGTAAGTTAATATTAAAATTTATAATTTACGACATTTCAAACAAATTTGGTGACTTCAAAAAAAAAAAAAAAACATTTACATTGTATACATTATGTTAAAGTATAAATTAAGTTTTTTGATAAGTTAAATTATGTTAAGGAAATTAAAGTTTGATAAATTAATGGCAAGTTAAATATATTAAGTTAAGTTAAATAAATTATGCTATGTTATATTTAATGTTATGGTAAGTTAAAATATGGTATGGTAAGTAATTTTTATGATAGTTATATTAGAGCTAAACTAGTAACTGGTTATGCTTTTATATTCGCCAAAAGTCGTACTTTTTTGTAGATTATAAGTTGAATTTTCCTTGCCTTTTTCGTTGCCTTAATTTGTTTTTTCTTTTTTATTTATTTATTTAATCAATGGACATTATCCTTACTGACTAATAACAATATTGACTTTGAATTAATGAATAACATTATGCATTTAATATACAGTAACCAACTTTACAGAAAACATATACATAAAAAATTACGAGTTAAGATAAACAATAATTTTATGATTTATGGAATTTAAACAAATTGTGACAAAGAATCAAATTGTCTACATAACCTTGAAAAAGGATCAGCAATAGCGTAATTTACTCTAAAATATTTAACAAAAAGCAGAATATAATGACGAGTATTGCGACAAGGTACATATATTGAATTTAACATAATTTAACAGAAAATTACAACAAACATTACCATTAATAAGATTAACCATAAAAGATACATTTATTATTGCCAGTCTACTAGCATAGGAAGAAAAGTTTGTCGAGTAACTCCATCATGTAAACAGTCTAATAAAAATTGTTTTTGGACAGATTCAATACGAGGATTATGAATGTTGACACGTAAATATGCTTCGTTAAGTATGGATCGGTGAATTCTTTAGCCCAGCGCTTAATAACGCTAAGAACACCTTGAGCTTTGTTTATTTTTTTTTATTTATTTATTTGATTACATCTATGGATATTAATCCTTACAGACTACTTTATTTTACAATATTTTACATAAAGGTATTATTAACAAAAAAATTTTATTAAGACATATTAAGTATTTAAAAACACGATAATAATGCGTTTAATTACATTTACCTTAAAAGAAAAATCGATTTCGCTGTACAATTCATTGAAATTGTTGCATATTCTCCTTAAAGGATCAGCATCATCATAATTTATTTGAACAACAGGAAGGTGCAGAGGTATTAAGTGTTGGGTAAAACGTCGTGGAATATTAAAGTTTATGTTACGAATGAGGAAGTCGGAGAGGACATCGCCATTAATCAAATTAATTAGATATGCCACATTTAGCAAAGTCCTTCGGCTTTTTAAAGTAGATAGTTTAATTAGTGATAACCTCGCAGTATACGAAGGAAGATTCCTAGCATAACGACCAAATGAGCTCCTCAGGCAGAATAAGAGAAACTGCTTTTGAACAGATTCAATTTGGTATATGTGCATATTAATTTCAGGATCCCAGACAATAGACCCATACTCCAAAATTGTCCTTACAAGGGATGTGTATAGTTGTTTCGTTACATTAGGATCTGTAAACTCTTTAGACATTCGTTTTATATAAGCGAGCACACCATGAGCTTTATTAATCGTCATTGCAATATGGTTGGAGAAATCTAGCTTAGGATCAAGTAGAATACCGAGATCCAGAAATTCTCCAACTATCTCTAGTTGATACCCGTCCAGGAAATAGTGTAGAATTGATGTGCTACTTCTTGAAAATCGAATGTGCTTGCATTTTTTCAAGTTTAGCTCCATTTTGTTATATTTACACCATGCGTAAAAACTATTTAAATCCTGCTGCAAATACGCCCCATCTGAAGATAACTTGTAGCTGAGAAACATCTTTATTTACAGTTAATGTTATATGAGAAATAAAGTTTAACTTTGGATCCAGTAAGACTCCAAGATCAATAAACGAATCAACCAACTCCAGTTGATGACCACCCAAAGCATAATTAACAGCAATACAGTTATTTCTATAAAAACGGTTTATAAGCTGGTTTAATCAACGCTTTAGTGACCACAGTATACAAAATTGTGTTAATGCTCAAAAACTGCCCGTATACAAATAAACTATCTTTTATATTCAAAATCTCCTTGTAGATCCTTCACTAAAACCACTATCTTCCTTTGGCCTTTCACTTTTTATTTTTCCCTTTGTATTAAAATTCCTCACAATGACTAAAAACTTCAAGAAATTGTAATTTTTTTTTAAGGCTGTTCTCAATGAAAATTTTTTAAAAAATTTAATTTCCTGAAAAATTCTAAACTAAATTTCAAAGCTAAAATGTTCTTTTCTTTTTTTTTTTGTATTTAAAAAATTACAGTTAAACAAAATAATATAGAACGATGTCCTCACAAAATTCAGCCATATTTATTTAAAGCGCGCCACCCAGCTGTCTTTCAGTCTTTAAGCACCTTATTATATCATATAACATAAATATTAAAGACAAATTCCAGAGCTGAATCAGTAAACAATTTTTCCAATAAAATAGACAAATAAACAAAAATCAGAATCATAAAAATGGTTCCACATACACAGCTATAATTTTCCGCCATGACATTGTTTGTTTTCATATTTGCAAGCGAAATTTTAGCTCTCTCGCTTTAAGGCAGTGAAGGGCACACACATACTATCACATTTATGCTTGTGTTGACGAAATAACAACAAAGCAACAGCCTAACGTACCCCAGTTGCCTATGTCGTGCAAGAATCATTGATGAATCGTGCACGACAATGTTAATTCCTGCACGACACGTAAGGGACAACTAATGCAAATCGTCGATGACATTTGCAAACAAGTGTCGTGTAAATCGTGCACGACACAAAGATAGACAATGTCGCTCAGCCTGTCGTTGACGACCACATGCACGACATTGTCGTCTATATAGTCGTTAATGACGACATGAAAGGTATTGTCTTTGATGACTATACAGACGACAATGGATTCTACTTTGACGTCAACGACTGCGTAAAGGACTGTGTCGATGAAGTTGCAGGAGTTACAGCTTACACGAC
The DNA here is from genome assembly GCA_930367215.1 of Pollenia angustigena. Taxonomy (NCBI): domain Eukaryota; kingdom Metazoa; phylum Arthropoda; class Insecta; order Diptera; family Polleniidae; genus Pollenia; species Pollenia angustigena. Next base: position 124,400,926 of record OV884058.1, read on the forward strand.
AATGTCGCCTATAAACCTAAATGAATAAATAAAAATATACAATAGCACATATATGTTTTTAAAATCATACCTTAGTCTTTGAGTTCTCAGACTTTACTGACTGATTTGCTTCACTTTGATTTGGTTGTTTTTTTATTATTATCGTTATTTTACAGTTATTTTTTATTGGGAACAACTTATTTTTGTTTGTTAAGAAGACAGCTTACAAGACAATGTCGCTCATATTGTCGTGCTTAGAAGTTGATAAAGGACACCTTACAAGATACTGTCGGTCATGTTGTCGTGCATACACTTTAATACAGGACAGCTTACAAGACACTTTCGCTCATACTGTCGTGTATAGTTGTTGATAGAGGATACCTTACAAGAAAATGTCTGTCATGTTGTCGTGGATAAGCTTAAACAAAAGACAAATTGAAAGACAATGTCGGTCATGTCGTCGTTTATTAACTTCTTCAAAAGACAGTGCACTAGACAAGGTCGAGTATTTTGTCGTCCACGACATTTTCCTCAAAATTGTCTCCCAGAAATCCTAAGCGATAGAAGACATGTCGTGCATAAATTGTTGACGACAATGTCGTCGACGGCAGTTTGGCCAACAGGGACATTGTCACAGACCACACAAAGAAGTTTATAGTGTACATGTGTCGACGTCACACAAGCAGCATTTTTATTCCTATGCACGCGTACATAGGATTTGCAAATGTGTCATTCACTGCTTTAAGGCATAGACATTGTCGCCAAAGAAAAAAAAATAAAAATAAACAAGCGCTCGTCCCTAAGTAGACAGCTGGTTAAATTAAAGGATAAAGAAAATGTAATTTATCATTCTTCAAAATCTTGTAGTTGAACTAAAATTATTATTTTTTCCAAAGACCTAAATCAATTAACTTATTAACTTATACATTTATCCTTAAAGGCAAACCTGTATTTAATCTAACCTGACCTTAAAGTCCCTATCAAAATTTAAATTACGAGCATGTTGCTTATGTTTAAGTTTAACATTGACTTCCAAAATATATCATAAAGTTTAACAAAATGTTTTTCTTTGGCTTATTAATTACAAACTGTTCCAAATTACAAAAGTTATTCGAATTAATTAATCAAACAAAAACCAAACGTAAAGTGCCGTGCATACCAAAATGTTCGTTATGGTTTTTTCCTTTTAACAAAACCCTTTTCAAACTTTTACATTTAGGCTAATATTAGTTTCAGTACCGGGTTAATTTCTACGTAAACAAATTTCTAAAGTTTTTTGTTTGCTTATAAGGACAATATTGACTACGATTTTGAACTTAAGTTAAATAAAATATGTATGTTTGTCTGTAAGACCCAGGTGCTATATTAGTTGTTTTTTTTTATCAAATAAAGTTTCATTAAATTTTTTCTGTCGCCTTAATAAAATTTTTATACATTTTATTTCAGAAAAGTGTTTAAAGGTACGGTCACATATTTATTGTCAAATATTTTCCCAATGTTTGTTTGATTGAGGTTTCCTAAAATTTGTTTAGAACAATTAATATTTAATATGCTCGACTAGACACATTTATTTGCCCATTTTTGTTTGTTTAAACAGATATTAAATAGCTTCAAATAAAATTTGGGAAAACATGTTTGCCCTGTGTTCACATATCAAAATATTTGGCTAGAAACAAATTGTTTACCTTCATAAGGTCTTCGGGTCAAATCTGACCCATTTTTTAATTAAAATTTAATTTTTTCTAAAAGTGAGTGGTTGATTTTTTTGATATTTTATGACTTTTACTTTCTTTCAATAATCAACAACTGCGTTAGGTTTCCAAAAAAAAAATATTGACGAAAAAAATATTTATACAATTTTTGCACTTAAGGTCTTCGGATCATATTGGACCTGTAACGAAATTCTTAAATTTTTGTTAGAGATTTCCAGTTGTTAATTATTTCTTCCACCTGCTGTGATATGCATTATTTTGAAATATTCTTAAAATGAACGTTTTTGTGTATTTGGTATTGATTGGACTGAAGTTGGCATTTATTGGTTCACTAGTTAGCTGAATTGTACAGATGAAATAATGAAAGTATGGAAAGTATATGCGGTTCTGTGAAAGAAATCATGCCGTTAAAATTATTAAAAAATCTTTCGAGACTAATAAGATTTGAAAACAAGGATACTCGCAGTGAGCTAAGAATGAGCTATGCCTGGATTATACAACCGTTTAAACGTGGCCTTCAAGTTATATTTAGTAATATACTAGATATGTACATTAGCATACAATGTATCATTTTGTGTCATTGCCATAAGCAAAACTTGGCTGGAATGAAAACTACATTTTTAATTACAAAAAATAAAGAAATCAAAAATTATTTTTATTTGTTAAAACAAAACAGGTACTTTACTTCACAAACCTTTTTTTTTAATATAAAAAAAAAACGATATATCAAAAACTTATCAAAATAATATGAATTAAAAAAAAGAAAAAAACTTAAAGGGCATTTTTTCACTGCCAAAGGTATATATTTAAAGATATAAAAGAGATCATGAAAAAAAATATTAAGGTGTAGAAACTACAGGTAGACCTTTTTGGAGGTGTTTTACTCATCAAAATCTGCATCCCATCCTTTGGTTTACTACATTGCAGACAAATCCGCAAGAACAAGTTTCCAACTTTGGACGATATATCTCGGTTAACAATAAAAAAACATCTGGGTGGGACTGGAGAAGTGGGCGTGGCACCTCCCAAGCAACTACCTTATAGATTTATGTATATTTTAACAATGCCAAGAGTCAAAGTTTCGAAACAAGCATCTTCGTTAGCAATACACAACTTCGAACAAAATGTGGGTGGGATAAAAATAATGAACAGTAAGAAAAAAATTGTCTTAATATTGTACATACAGCTGGTTTATCAATACACAACCTCTCTACAAAAAAAGTCGGTATTGGAAAAGTGGGCATGGCATAAAACAGATTAATTTATATCTAAAGAACGGTAAAAGTTATAAAATTGCACAAGCGGTAACAGCTTAAGTTTCCAAATTGGGAACAAATAGCTTAGCTACCAATATGCAACATCAGTCAAATAAGTGGGCATGGCACAATATACATCTTAATAACGATAAGTGTAAAATTTTTCAAATTTGGTACAAATAGAATCGTAACCAATTCCCATCATCTGTCAAAAGTGGTCAGAATTGGAGGAGAACATCTCTAAAAAGGTAGACTTTCAATACAAAGACCCAATAGATTTCTGTATAACTGCAGAATGGTAACAGTGACAGTATTCTAACTTGGTACAAACAGCTTCCTAAACAATGTACGAGATTTAATAAAATGTTCTTATTTTAATGAGACACTTAGTTAAGATTGTATAATATAAAATAAAATTTTTGGAATAAATAATTTTTTACCAACTAGAAAACGGATAAGTGGTTGAAATAATTCCATGGAAATATCACGTTAATTTTGATGTGGGTTAAATTTTTTTCTACTAAATACTTACGCTAACGTGGTGGTATAATATTTTCAAAGAAAAAATAACGTAAATGATGACGAGTGGTAATTTTTAATCAAAATAGAAGTAGAAGAGGTTAAGATAATAAATATCCCTATAAGGAAGGAAACACGTTTAAAGAATTGTTAAAATGTTCCGCCTTATATAGAAGTTCCCTGGTATTAACCTATCATATGTCTACCTTGAGGTTTGAAAACAAACAAAAAAACTTTTCTGATATAAATATGCTTTATAAGGTGCTTTATTAGGCTGTGCCGAGAGGTAAAATATTCCAGAACGCTTCATATGGGTACTGTAATAAATTATAAGCCCCAGTTTTAGAATTTATCGCAGTTTTACTGCTTGTTTTTAGAAAACGTAAACAAGTGAGTGAGTGAGAAATTATATTGAAAACAAAAACAAATTTTGGTTTTTTATTATTGTTTTCAATATAATTTCTCACTCACTCACTTGTTTACGTTTTCCAAAAACAGGCAGTTAGTCGTATTGAGTTAAATTCCACTAGTACGCTTTATTTTTTTTATTTCTAGTTATATAAAACTTAAAGCTTTGTTCACAATGGAAGAAACAATTTCGTTTTTCTTCTCTCTTATATCTTCTCAAGGTACATATTTCTTATATTTTCTTTTCATTTGTCAAAAAAAAAAAAAAAAAAAAATGCAATAAAAGTAGAGTTTGCTGGTTTTTAATCATTTTATTTATTTTTGAATGAAAGTTTTATCAAAATGATTAGTATTGTGAATATTTTGTTGAACTATTTATGGTTTTTAATCCAAATTTTTAATATTTTAAATTAGGCTTAAGTTCGCCAAATTTAATTTTCATTAAATTATTTTTATGAAAAAGGAATTTTACAGCATGAAAATTAATTCAAATTGTTATTGATAATCTTTTACTCCTGACCGTGGCCGGGGATCGAACCCTGGCCGGCAGGTTACCATGACATGTTTCGATCGCAACCACTCGATCTCCTCAGATAGAGTTGCCGTTTTACACTTGCAGCCATCCACGACTGCTGACGTCAATAGTCAAACATCAATCCTTAAACCATATTGTATTTTAACCATTTCAATCATTTTAATTGATTTTACATGTTTTTATATCCTTCACCTCAGGTGGAAAAGGGTATATATAAGTTTGTCATTCCGTTTGTAATTTCTACAATATTGATCTAAGACCCTATAAAGTATATATTTTCTGGGTCCTTATGAGGAGAGAACTTGATTTAAGGATGTCCATCCGTCTGTCTGTCCATCCGTCTGTCCGTCTTACGTTTGATATGTGTTTTCCGGAAACTCCAGACATGATAGCGGCTAGGTTCTTTTACATTTATGTCACATATGGTCCACCATTTCGTGCTATTGAAATTCAGCAAGATCGGTCCACAAATGGCTGAGATATGACTAAAAAACCACGACTGCCTCTAATTTGTTCCAAAAATCCCTTGTTGTTGTATTTTTATTGCTTTTTTCTGTATATCTGGAGAACGGCAGGAGCCAAAGCTTCCGAATTAATTGCAAGCATTCAAGTTATAAACACACACCAACCCACAAAATGAGGGCTGGGATGGAGAAGTGAGCGTGGTACCTCCCATACAAAAAATTTCAAAAATTGTATAATAAGCTAAATTTTTTTACTGTAATATGACCTATTGTTACGCCTTATATATCAAAAGATCGGAAATTTTTAGTAGAAAATATTTTCTCAAATACTCGGAAAAATCGGTTCAGATACGAAAAAGTTATGACCAAAATAATAATTTTTTTTTTTAAGTACCCACTTTCGGGAACCATAGATCTTCCCGAGTCCAAGATTTATAACCCAAGTAACTGGCAAATTTCTTCTGAAACACGTCGGTATATAAATCTGTCAAATCAGTTAAAAAATGGCTGAGGTATAATCAAAATACTGAAATCGCAAAAATTACTCTTTTTATACCCTTCACCTTAGATGGAAAAGGGTATATATAAGTTTGTCATTTCGTTTGTAATTTCTACAATATTGATCTAAGACCCTCTAAAGTATATATATTCTGGGTCCTTATGAGGAGTGAATTTGATTAAACTATGTAATTGTTTAAAAAAATAATAACCAGGGAAACCATAAATTTTCAATTGCATGTTTTGCCTTATGCGACTCATGGAGGCAGAAACAATATATTTATCCTTTTTAGACTTTTTTGTGAATTTTGGCATCGATTTGTTAATGCATATTTTGCATGTTTTACCGTTTACAGCATTTTTTGCATAATTTAGTTAAAAGTTTATTGCGCATATTTTGCCTTTTTGAGGCATATTTTGATAAATGTTAAATTTTTCTAGATGGCTACAAGAGCTTTTAAAGCAAATATTAATATTATGCGAAGTTCTGGCTTTTCTCAACGTGTTGCTTCAATTTCGCCATCTACGTTAAAAATTAATTTATAATTTTTACTCTGAAATTGTAAGATTTTTCCGACAGTGGACTAACTGTAAGTTAAGGACCGATCTTAATTTAATATTGTTGTATTTTTCTTGTCATAGAGATCGAGTTTATGCCAAATTTAACGACATTCGTTGCATTCCACCATAATTTTTTTGTTAGTTTTTGTAACAGAAATATCGATTTTTTCATATATTGTTTCACATTTAAACTCTTTTTCTACTATACCGATTGTGGTGGATTTCAGTTTTAAACTGCTTGGAACAAAGAGAAGAAAGTTTGGCACCAAAATTCTGATTTTTAATCAGCAGCCTTTTCTGAATCGATACAACAATATCCGTCCGCCTAGCTGTTCCGTTAACCTTTTTCGCAAATGTCAGGTCACAATTTTGGAGATAATGTAATTCAATTTAGTGTATACGTTTTAATTGTCAAACGAAGTGGCACGAATCGGTCCATAATTTCTAGTGTTATCATTTCGGTTAACCGACTAACCGAAAAATCGGGGTTTGGGCATATTTCCGGTTTTTAGGAAACCGGGTTTTCAGCACCGGTTAACCGTTTTTATATCTGTAAAAATCGTTGTTGTGTGTACTTCCGTTGCTTTAACTCTAGTAGCTCCTTTGCTATGCAGCTCTAATAGAGACTACTTTTTAGTGTAGAAAATGAAACAATTAAAAGTGAATTTTACTCTGAAGATTTTAAAATTTAATCAGATTCCGAAAGTTAAGAAGAAACTTGACGTAAACATCTATTCAAGGCTTAAGTAATAAATGCAAACGTGTTAATCTCAATAACCTTCAAGATGACTTCGAATATTTGGAAAAATTCAACAATGGAACGGAAAAATTATATTATGTTCTTTTAACTATATATTAATCCGATATCAACTGTCATTGAAAGCGTCCTCTCGTAATCAACTTTAATAAAAACTATTTCAATTAAATTGAATGTCTCCTAAACATTTGGATTGTGTTTTGTTTTTGAAATATTACTCAAAAAAACTTCATAAAATTCCCATTTGGTCTTTATAAATTTCTTTAGTCACTATTTTTGTTTTTCTTACCACAAAATGAATACTTTTTACGTTTAATTTATTTTGTTATTTAATGAGGGGTTAACCCATTAACCGGGGTTTTCTGATTCGGGTAACCGAAAGCCCGGTTTTGGAATAAGTCGGTTTTTTGAAAACACTTATAATTTCACAGTGCCCCCACAAAATCTTCTTTCCGGAGAATTCTTCGTTCCCACAAACCAAATATTATTATAATCGGTACATATTTTACCAAAGCTTTTATACAAATACCACTTCTGTAAAAAGCTTTCAATGTCATAATTACCTTATAAATGTTGCTCTAGACGGTAATTTCTATTATAACTTGTATGTCATGAAAAATTTTGTCTTGGCAGGTCAAGTATTGATACTAGGTCCCACTTCAAGATGAAAAAAATCTCGAAAGATATCGATTTCCGTAAATAAATAACAAATAAGTTTTATATAAATCTTCTTCTCATAATATTTTTAATATATTTTTGGCGGTTCCATGATTGTTTGTGTGTCCCAAAGTAGGTTCAACTAAAAATTAGTCTTTAAATACAGATGGGCCATGCTTGGATTGCATAACTCGTAATATAATTTCTTACCTCAAAAATTGCTTAAGAGACAAAATTTTTAATTTTCGTTTTTTTTTAATAAATGCATTTATTGGCAACACTTGAATCATCTCTTTAAATGTTATGGTCACATAAGATTCCGTTAAGATTTAATAGAAATAACCATTTTAGCTTAAGAGCCTACGTTCATTCAAAATTTTTATGAAATATAATTCAAAAGACCTTCTTCTGTAAAATTCTGTTTTTGTCGCTTGAGCTTTTTTGCGGTTAGCGCTCGATATTATACCCATATTAAATAAGTTGTTATACCCTTCACCACAGGTGGAAAATTTTTTTACTTAAGAACAATTTGTGACATATTGAAAACAGTAAACATTTTTACAAAAATATGCTTTTTCGTCATTTAAAAATGGTTTAATGTTGTTAATTTTTTTTATATTTTTATTTTAAAACTATTTGTTTGACGCTGTTTCTTTTAACAAAATTTTTGAAAACTATTTGCCGTTTACTGTAAGTGTGTTTGCCCAAAATCAGCTGTTTGCCCCTCAAAAATATTTAGTGATCGGATCAGGGAAAACAAGTATCTGAAATTGTTTATCAAATGTTTGCCATGTGTGCCGCACCTTAACACAAGTGCCAAGAACAACAAAAATATTTAATGTTATTTTTTAGTAAGCTACATTGTTTTACACAACAAAAAAGAAAAACAAAACAACAAACGCCTCGAACAACAAACATAACTAAGTACAAAAAACCTTGTCGAGATGGGTGGCTTAAAAAAAACTAAAATCCAGGTTAAAACATATATACAGTTAGGGATAATCATTTAGTAACGAACACGACTTAACGATGTTTACCTGGCGTGAATTAGGCGAATAATTGTTGCACTAGCTATAAGGTGGGGCATGGCATACCCCAAAGTTCGATGCAACCAACTGTTTGATAAGACCAGAAAATCAAATACTATAATTTAATTCACAGATCTTTTTTTATTTAATATAAAAAAGTTCTTAAAATTTTGTTTCAACAAAAATACTTGTTTATGTATCTTAAAGTATTTGGTGTGTCATACCCCAGACATGTTTCAACTGCTTATCTCCTGTTGACGCTATCATAACTCTACACAGAAAGAAAAACACTCGGAATAAAACAAGTTTTTTATGATTACTTTCAAGTACGAATAACACTTAAACGTACTCAAAACAGTCCTAAATGGAATTGCTTCAAAAATTAATCACGAAATTTCTTGAAATAAGAATAAAATTCTTAAATCAACTACACAAAAGATTAAACTTTTCGTTGATAGTGCCACTCTGAGAGTAAAATTACAAAATGAGGGTTTTAATCTCGTAAAACTTATTAGTCTCATCTCTCAGCATTGCATTCTTTTATGCGTGTGTACGTGTGTGTTTTTCTTAATCGTAAAGGGAATGTGATGTATGTAGAGATTATTTAACGAGTATTTTAAAAAGCATGTCAATAGTCGTATGAGATTCATGTGGGGATTATTTTACAACTCGTGAAATGCTCAGCCGTATAACTGAGCTACATAAAAAGGGGCATCAAGCGTCTTTTTCATGTCAAAACTTCTAATTATCATACAATTTATATGAAACAAACCTTAAGGTCGCGAAATCAACACCATCCTATCGGAAAATCCTTTTTTTTACAGATCCTTAGGCCAGCTTGTTTAATTGAAATTGCATTGACAATAGACTTTTCATATTTCAAAAACGCTCTTTTTTAGGTAGCTCAGTAATTGTTATATGACTCTTACAGAGAGTCGCAAAAGGTTCATTCCAAGATTAAAAGACCAGCGTGTCAAAAAATTTTATAAAAAAGTAATAAATAAAAAAAAAAATCGATTTTTTTTGTTTTTGTTTATCATCAAATAATCATCAGAAGATTCTTTTAGGAGTTGTATATTAAACATAATCGTCTAACAAACAGCCTATGCTAGCTGGGTATGTTCATATATACGTATGTATTATTTTTATGTTTAACCCTCCGGCTTACGCATGTCTTGGATTATGTATACACATTAACAAAGGTCTGGCCAGACTCATTTAATTTATATTTAGTTAAATACTTATGTACATAAGTAACATATCGGGCATGATGTTGGTGTTTTATCATTATTTAAGGTGTAAAACGGGTAAGTATATCAATCCTAATAATTTTTTCTTTCTAATTTCTTTTTAGGTTTTTTTAAAGCACGAATTGGGCATAAAATCAGCTTTATAATACTTGAATCAAGCGCGTTTTGAGATTGATTCAATCTTAGTTTTACTTAACTCAATCTCATTTTCGGATTATTTTAAGTACGAAATCGGGATTGAATATTGATAATTTATGTATTTTGGGATTGAAAATCCGTACTTGAATCAATTTTTCTGTACTTGATTCAAAAAAATCCGTACTCACCGTACTATTAATACCGCTTCGGATTGATTTCAGTACGGATGGATTGATTTTTCTTTTGAGTGTAAAATTAATGTTTCACCTTCCTCCCTACAACCTTTCCTTCTATAAAAATGCCATCAAAAACTATCATTAAAGTATCAAGTGTAAGATTATCTGGTGTATGACACACCCCATCTTATTCACGCCGGATTGAGGGATTTTCCATACCAAAAAAAGCAACGACCCATTGTGGACCAACTGAAACAAAATTAGGTGCAGGTATTAATTTCTATGCGTGTGAGAAAATATGTTTTACTGATTTATTTATTTTGTAGGGAAATTCGAAAATTGGATTTATGAAAGCTTCAGTCAGACATATAAAGTATATGAAAAGGTTGTTCACAACCCTTTTATTGTTAAATAAAAAAAAATTTTAATTATGAAGTAAATACCCTACGCAATACACAAGAAGACAAAATTGTCTCGTTGAAGTTTAATTGTTGAAATGCCACAATAAATTCAATGAATAAAGCATTCATTAAAACAAGTCCTAGTTCATTAGATCCAACAAAAAAAAAAAAATATTTTACTCATGAGGTATTTTAAGTTAATTCTGCTAGCAAAACATATTAAAAATTGCGGTCTGTGAAAAATAATAGATCTCTACCCAAAATAGAAGTAAATTTGAAAATGAGTTCATGTGTTAAGACTTACTCTTTGAGCTAATAATTCATGAAGAAATTATTCGCCAATATAATAGTATCAACTATAAACTTTTCCTCAACTGGAAGTTCAGTCATCAAAAAAAGTGAAGCACTAATAAAAAAGATGGTTAACAAATTAAGAAACAATAAAAATAAAAACAAACATGACGAACAACGACCGAGAATTGTCAACTTAGCAACCCCTGTCTGAACATTTCAGGTCGCCCATTCATTGCAATTTAAAGTGTAAATATAATATACATATTATCCTTGGTAATAAAAAATTAATTCACATTTGTAAAAACCAAATTATAATAATATTAAAAATACTAGAGCGCTTGATTAGAGACATTGTATATACGTATATAAAATATTATTGTTAACTAGTGTTTATTTTAGTTTTAATATCTTTTTTGCTGGCTAATAAACAAATTAAAAAAAAAAAAAAACATATCAGGTCGCGCTGCTACAGCAACAATATGCTCTGGTGATGCAGACGCAACAATTTGATGTGAATTTTTCTATAAAACTATTTTCTCAGAATTAAGCAAAAACAAAAATATTTACTTTTATACATACATACATATTTATACACTCACAATATTATTACAATAACGGACTGTAGTTTAATTAATTAAGAAATATTCCGTTAAGCCATTTTTAAATAAATAAACATTTAAAATTCCAAGCAAATTTATTTTTAACTGATTCTAACAGTTATTCAAAAAACTAAGTGCATATTAATACGGATTTTCAGTTGCAGTTAACATTGTCCGTTGATTGAGTTAAATTCTTCTTTATGTTAAATTAAATAAAAATGTAATTTAAAGCAACGAAAAGTTCATTTAATTTTTACTGTCAAAAATTCAACAGCGAATTCCGTAAAAACAAATAAATATTCAGTTATCTTATATAAATTAATTGTCAAAAAATTAACTACATATTCCGTAAAAACAAATAAACATGCAGTTATTTTATAAAATTTTACTGTAAAAAATTCAACACCATATTCAGTAAAAACAATTAAATATTCAGTTATTTTATATAATTTTACTACCATTAAATTAATTTTTACTTATCTATAAAAACATGAATTGCTTGTTTTGTGTAAGTAATTCCCATTTTCTATTTGTTAATATAATTTAGTTAAATAGGTACATCAAATTTTAAAAGTAAAATAATTGAGAGGCCATATCGGTCATGCTGCTGGTGTCTTATAATTGAGAGTTCTTCTGTAAACAACGTGGTCAGTACAACAAAATTAAAATAAACGTGTGTAACAGGGTAAGTAAATAATAATATTCTCCCTCTCTCGCTTATAAGAAAAACAAGCGGATAGGTGTCTGTCTGGTATTATTTAGAAATTCGGCTCTTTTGTGGAGTAAACGAAAATTACTGAATTTAATAAAATAACTGAATATTTTATTGTTTTTACTGAATATGGGGTCAATTTTTTGACAGTAAAATTTTAAAAAATAACTAAATATTTAATTGTTTTTACTGAATATGGTGTTGAATTTTTGACAATAAAATTTTACAAAATAACTGAATATTTATTTAATTTTACGGAATATGGTGTTGAATTTTTGACAGTAAAAATTAAATGAACTTTTTGTTAAAAATAAATGAAAAATAAGTAGACCGGCTTTTAATTGAATTTTCATTTATTTAATATTACAATTTCAGTTAATTTTACGTACAGAATATTGTGAGTGTATATGTGTGACAGCTTAAAAAAAATAGCCTCAACAAAATGTTCAAAGACAGAAAAACGATTTTAAAAGCCTTTCGCTCTTGTAGCACCCAAATAAGCAAGCAGAAACAAAAGTTCCTAGAAAGGATTTTTCATTTTAAGCAAATTAAAATTAACACTAATAAAAAACAAGTTGGAGTGCTATATTCGGCTGTGCCGAATCTTATATACCGTTCACCATTGTGCGAGCAGAATACAAAGCAACTAGACAAAAACTAAAAAATTTTTACATACCTATACATACATATTTACAATACTTAAAACTTCATTAAAAATAAAATTTAAAAAGCGAAAACTGGTCAATATTTTTTTTAAATCGTTTTTAGAACATAAAAAAAATAAAAATATTAAAAAAAAATTTTCTCTTTAAAAACCCAAGATTCGAACCAGGGAACTCTTAGTTTCTAACTTTACACACCCCCTAGACAACTGAACCATGAAGGAACGTTAATTGAATATCATTAAAATGAGTTGAGTTGTAATTACTTTTGATGTTTGTATGTATGTGTGTTTGTTTGTTTTCTTTTATCTTTTTTGGCGAGTTTTTAAGTAGCAAAACACACAAAAATTCCTAGTTTCTATTTGTTAAAATTATTTCGTTAAATAGATGAAATAATAAAGAAGGGTGATAACGAAAATCATATTGGGCATTATGGTAGTACATATATGTAAACAATTGAAAGGGGGGGGGGGGGGGGGGCAGAGGGACATCACATGGTGAAATCAAGTTCTCTCCTCATAAGGACCCAGAATATATATACTTTATAGGGTCTTAGATCAATATTGTAGAAATTACAAACGGAATGACAAACTTATATATACCCTTTTCCACCTGAGGTGAAGAGTATAAAAAGAGTAATTTTTGGGATTTCAGTATGTTGATTATAACTTTTTTTTACCGATTTGACAGATTTATATACCGACGTTTTTAAGAATAAATTTGCCAGTTACTTGGATTATAAATCTTGTACTCGGGAAGATCTATGGTTCCCGAAAGTGGGTATTTAAAAAAAAAATGTATTATCTTGGCCATAACTTTTTCGTATCTGAACCGATTTTTCCGAGTTTTTCAGAAAATATTTTTTACTCAAGATTTCCGATCTTTTGATATGCCAGGGATATCCATAGGTCATATAACAGTCCAAAAAATCAGGTGCATACTATTTGTCTAAATTATTCATCTTACTTAGCGAAACCGGTACTTGTTATACCATAAAGGAAAAAATCCTTGCGCCCGCCCAAAGGCCGTCTGTGCAGAGAAGCTTTAGTAAGTGAAGCCGGTTTTTGTTATACCATAAAGTAGAAAATACTTGCGCCTGGCCGAAGGCCGGCTATGCCGAGACGCTTTAGTAAGTGTTTTCGTTATATGTGTAATATATGCACACAGAGAAAAAACAACAAAACCATTTTTAAAAAAATGTTGATATTATGTTTAATTTAACCAAATCATTGTCACCGACAACCACATTATGGTAAAATAAGTTTCTTTAAAAATAGTTTTGTTGGTTGTGATCATAATAAAACATGTTTTTCTCTTACAAGTTACTAAGTAAGTAACTAAATTTATATGAATAATAAACACTGTTTTGCAAATTGGGTAATTTTTAATTTTTTTTTTGTGAAAAAATTTGTTTTTTTTTTGGGTCATTTTTCATTTTTATTTTGGGCTCTTTTTCGTTTATTTTGGGCAAAATTTCATATATTACTTTTTGGGTTATTTTTCATGTTCTTTTGGGCGATTCTTCATTTGGGCGATTTTTCATTTTTTTTTTTGGACCATTTTTTTTTGGGCGATATTTCCTACAGCCTCAAAAATTATGATGTTTTCAGCAAAAAAACCTCTGTGCACAGTGCCTCCACAAAGCTATGGCCAATAATGATACTCATTTTTATTAAAATATCTTTCTTACCTCAAAAGTTATGATGTTTGTAATAAAAACAGTCGAAAGCACACACTGTGCACAGTGCCGCGCCTAACCTATGCCCTTGCAAATCAATTAATGCTAAATGAGTTTCCTTTTCAAATACTTTTTAAAATTTTTAAATATCTTTATCAGTTCAAAAGTTATGATTTTTGCAACGAAAAAAGTCAAAAGGCCCCACTGTGCGGCGGCCAAAATTTAATAAAATTGAAAAATTTTCAGCGAAGGCGGCGAAAAAACAACCGTCGGCTATACCAAATAATGTAAATTGCGACTTTAATGTCGCACATTAAAAACATTCATATATTTTATAAGACTGTTAAAAGCAAATTAAACAATGGAAATTACATCACAGTTTTCGGTAAAAATTTTACAGTTGTGTTTATTTCTTATTTCGCTAATAATGTTTCAGTTGTGGTTATTTCTTAGCCACTCTCAAAATTTCTTTTTAATATAAGTTGAATAGAATTTTTTGTTTTTCTTTAAATCCACTATCCTGTAAAAAAAAAACACTTTCATTTAAATCTTTATGCAATGTTTGCTTAACAGTCTCTTGTATGTATTGTATTTAGGCTTTAAGAAAAACTTTCTGACAAAATTAAAAATGACTCATTTGTGGGCATTTTGCATAATTTTTCGAGACTGGGAGGACAAATGTCTGGGCTTTTTCCCTGCTGTGTTATTTTTCATTTAAACAGTTTTTTGTGTTTTTTTTTTTTCAAACATCAAAATACTTTTACATGTTTGTTTTTTTTTTTTTAATATTATAAATTACTTTTAAAGATTTCTGTTATTCCCTTAAGTGAAATAAAAAACCCAAGTATCATTTACTTTACATGCCACATTAAATCTTGTTTTAATTTTCTAAACACTAATGTTTCATTTTTCCAATTCTACCGAATCTATTAGAAATATTTAACAACTAGAAATATGGCAGTCATAAAATTTTAATACGATTTATGATCGCGTCCTTCGTTTTGATTGAGCAGCATGGCAGCAGTAGCAGCTTTACAAAGAACGCCCTCATCTACGGGATAATATTAAGGTGCTAAATATGTATATAAAAGACCTACAGCAAATAATATTTAAGGTAGGTTTTTTATATAAAATGCTACATTGAAAATATATTAAATAAATTTGTTAAATATTACAAGAACTTTATTTTAAAACAAGTAAGAGTGCTATATTCGGATACGTCGAATCTTATATGCCCTTCACCATGATGCGATAATAACAGAAAGTTATATAAATTCCTTTCTGTAGATATATAAGTTAACACAAATTATGTTTAAAATCTATTTTTTTGGAAATAACTAAATAAGACACAAAATAAGTTCACAAGCTGACGTTGCGTATTTTGCAATACAACAACGCAGCTTATTTCACAATAATTCCATTGCACATGCCAATGGTTGATATCCGAAACCCACATGGGGTGACTGCCAACAGCCAGGAATACTGCAACTCAACAAATTCCCATCAACAACATTACACAACGATAGCAACAACATCGCACGCGCCGTCTGCTGATACCAAATACTCGAATGGCGTGATCAACAAAACCTGTTAATAAGTAGGGTAGTTTTTAAGAATATTGTTACTTTTAGTTTTTATACCAAATAAAGAACATTGTTGTGTCGCCATCCGCGCACAACAATTAATTTGTTTATTAAAAAATTCTATCCAGGATTTAATTGGCGCCCGAGCAGGGACCCAAGGATAAAAGGTCCCCCGGTATCGAAAAAAACAAAAGTCAAGCCTTGCCAAGCCCCTCAGTAATCCGTAAACGATAAACAGGAGTGACGTGAAGTCACAGCTTGGTAAGCCCGTGCCCCGCGGATTAACTAGATAATAGAAATTATAAATAAGGAAAAGTGAAACAAAAAAAATTTTAAAAAATTAATAAAAATAGTGACATTAAAACAAAATTTTAAAGGAAAAATTTTAAATAAAAAATTAATTCTGAAAAAAACAGTGATGACAAAGTTTAAAGGAAAATTTTTAAATGAAAAAATTATAAAAAAATAGTAACATTAAAACAAAATTTTAAAGGAAAAATTTTAAATAAAAAATTAATTCTGAAAAAAAACAGTGACAACAAAGTTTAAAAGAAAATTTTTAAATGAAAATTAATATAGAAAAAATTATAAAAAAATAGTGACAAATTTTAAATAAAAATTAATGCTGGAAAAAAAAACAGTGACGACGAAGTTTAAAAGGAAATGTTTAAATGAGAAAAAATTATAAAAAAATAGTAACATTAAAACAAAATTTTAAAGGAAAAATTTTAAATAAAAAATTAATTCTGAAAAAAAACAGTGACAACAAAGTTTAAAAGAAAATTTTTAAATGAAAATTAATATAGGAAAAATTATAAAAAAATAGTGACAAATTTTAAATAAAAATTAATGCTGAAAAAAAAACAGTGACGACAAAGTTTAAAAGGAAATGTTTAAATGAGAAAAAATTATAAAAAAAATATAGTAACATTAAAACAAAATTTTAAAAAATTTTAAATAAAAATTAATATCGAAAATTTTGAAAAAAAAAACAGTGACATTAAAAGAAGAGTGAAACGAAGGAAAAACAATTCTTTTTTTATAAAATTATAGAAAATTTTTTTGGAAACAGTGACACAAGAATTAGAGGGAAAACTAAGGAAGTAAATAGAAAATTAAAAGAAATAACCATTAAGAATACATAAAAATAAGTGCAATTTCGAAAAAAAAACTCTTCCTAAAAAGGTGCAAATAGCAAAAGCATTAGAAAATTTGTAATAAATAAAAATTATTAGTATTGTGATTAAATTGTGAACTTGGAAATAACGTCAGCTATAACAAACAATATCAACAACACCAGCTACTCATCAGTCATCAAGTGCCTCAAAATCATCCAGGAGAGCAGTATGGTTCTTAGATTAATGTAAGATTATTCCTTTTTTTTTATTATTATTATTTTTTTCCATATTTAAGTATTCAAGAATCCGATTGTTAAAAGAAAAAAAGTGAAACTTTTATTATTTCATCTGTTAACATAAAATATTTCCGAAAACAATGTCAGACGACGAGACTATAGATCAACTGACAGACAGATTAAATAGAACATTAAATATGAGTTTAAATGGATCATCCGTCCATAACAGTGGCTCCTCGGGGCTTAATAACATTCAGAGGGAACAGATAAGGGAGATTCTGAACGAAGTTCTGGGATCACAAAGTCCTCACTTGGAGGAGGAAATAGATCAACCCATCGGAACTGTAACGAAATTAGAGGAATTAGACAAAGTACCGGACATTGTACGGACGCTACGTGAATTTTCTGGGCAACCGGGGGAATTTAACTCCTGGCGTAAATCGGTGGATAGGGTAATGGAACTCTTTAAGTCCCTCCAGGGGACAGGACGATATTATGCAATTTTGCACACCATTAGAACAAAGATAACTGGTGATGCAGATACTGCATTAGAGTCATACAGAACACCTTTGGATTGGCCCAGGATGAAGAAATGTCTGATGATGCACTATTCCGATAAAAGAGATATCGGAACTTTGGAGTATCAAATGACAGTTCTGTGCCAAGGCAATAGGCCTATAACTGAGTTTTATCAAGCTGTTTATCAGCATCTTTCACTGATACTTGACAAAGTATCATGTTTGAATCTAGATGAGGGAAGCCTTCGATCAATGACGAACACATATAGGGATAAAGCCTTGGACACGTTCGTTAGGGGTCTAAACGGCGATCTTCCACGGTTGTTAAGCGTCCGTGAACCTACTTCCTTGCCTGAGGCACTACACATCTGTTTAAAGTTAGACAACATGGCATTTCGCATGAACTATGCACATGGACAAATATCAAAGGGGAACATACAGAGGGACAGAATTGGAATTACCAATCCGTTCACGGGAAATAGACAAAAATTCTTTCCCGAGCTTGCTTATGTTGCCGGTACGGTACATAGAAGACCACTATTGCCACCCAGTAATACTCCTGTACCGAACTATAACCCAAATTACAGTCCCAACCAGAACTTTCGACCAATCGGTTACCAACAATTCGGCCTAAGACCACAGTTTAATCAAGGAAACCCAAATGGTTTCCAGAACCATTATAACAGACCCCAATATTCAACCCCGAATTATCCTACACCGGCACCTAAAGTAGAACCTATGGAGGTAGATAGATCCATACAATCCAGACAGGTTAATACATGAATAGACCACACGATACAGCCTTCAAGAGGGCACCTACTTCATCCATACAGGCCCCTCAGAAAAAGATGCAAAGGAATTTCCACGTTGTAACGAACAACGAAAGTAGAATTCAACAACCATCCCATGATGACAATAATTACTACCAGGAAGAGGGCGCAGTTGGTGGAATGAATGAAATTGACGAATATTATAGGCAATTTGCCAATAGCGGGCTGGAGATGGCTGAGTATCCGCCTGAAAATTCGGAAATTGGGGAGAATGACCCCAGAACAACTGACTATCCACAGGAAGATTTAATCAATGACCTGAATTTTTTTGGTTAAATAGTTCCTCGCTCCCATACTTTATTGGGCAACGATAGTTTGAAAGAATTATCAGCCGTGATTTATACATCAAAGAATTATTTTACTGTAAAGGGAGAGATAAAAATCCCGATATTCCAATATATTTCCCAAGACGTCAATAATATAGAAATTAGAATGAAACACCTGTCAGAAAATCAAAGGATTTCTCTCGAGAACATTGTGAGTCGCCATAGAAGCTTATTCGCAGACCCAGACGAAAAGCTCACCTATACGACCAGGGTTGTGGGTGATATACGTACTTCCACAGACACACCGACCTATACCAGGAATTACCCATACCCAATGGCTATGAAAACAGTGGTCGAGGAGGAAATTAATAAATTATTAGAAGATGGTATAATAAGACCATCACGATCACCATATAACTCACCTATATGGATTGTCTCAAAGAAGCAAGACGCTTCAGGTAAACAGAAGTATAGACTGGTAATAGATTTCAGGAAACTGAATTCGATTACAATACCAGATAGGTACCCCATCCCGGAGATAAATGAGGTTCTCTCTCAATTGGGAGGTAATAGGGTTTTTACTGTAATAGATTTAAAAAGTGGGTTTCATCAGATACCCCTTAGGGAGGAGGACATAGAGAAAACGGCCTTTTCGGTCAACAATGGTAAATATGAGTTTACAAGACTCCCCTTTGGGCTGAAAAACGCCCCATCTATATTTCAGAGAACACTCGATGATATTCTCAGGGAACACATTGGCAAGACATGCTACGTCTATATCGACGATGTAATAATCTTTAGTAAAAACGAAGACGATCATTTCAAACACTTGAATGACATTTTTGGAACACTGAATGCTGCCAATATGAAGGTCCAGTTGGACAAGTGCGAGTTCCTTAAGGAGGAAGTGGAATTCTTAGGGTTCATTGTCTCTTACAATGGAATAAAGGCTAATCCTAAAAAGGTCGAAGCCATAGTAAAATTTTCCTATCCCACTACGCTTAAAGAGCTCCGATCTTTCCTAGGACTTTCAGGATATTACAGAAGGTTCATAAGGGGCTACGCAGACTTGGCAAAACCCCTGACTAAATTATTACGGGGGGATGCAGGTGCGATTTCCAAATCGGAGTCGAACCGTAGGAAAATTGAATTGGATCATGAAGCTAGAAACGCCATCGATTCATTAAAAAATGCATTGGTATCTGGAGAAGTAATACTCGCATATCCTGATTTTAGAAAAGAGTTTCAGTTGACAACAGACGCTTCTAATGTAGCATTGGGAGCCGTACTGAGTCAGGATGATCAGCCGATAGCATTTATATCTAGAACCTTGTCAGAAGTAGAGGAACATTATGCGGCTAATGAGAAGGAGATGCTAGCCATAATATGGGCATTAGGGAATCTTCGGAATTACTTGTATGGGTCAGCTAAAGTCGTTATCTTTACAGATCACCAACCACTGGCATATGCACTTAGTACGAAGAATAACAATAGTAAGATGAAGAGATGGAAAGCCATCTTGGAAGAGTATAATTATGAAATGAGATATAAACCCGGGAAAAGTAATGTGGTGGCAGACGCACTCTCTAGGCCTCCAGAGACAGGCATAAATTCCCTGTCAGGTACAGTGCACAGTAGTGACAGTTCTCCACAGGACCTTATTCCAAGCATAGAAACACCAATAAACGTGTTCAAAAATCAAATCTTTCTCACCATAGGCGAACCATCCACGTACCAATTTAAAATTATATTTCCAGGGTTTCATCGACATCTGATAAACGAACCTAACTATGACGAACAAAAACTGACAGAAATTCTGAAAAGGTACTTGAATCCGTCCGTTATTAATGGCATAAAAACTCCTGAACCGATAATGGGGAAAATTCAGACAATCTATCCGAATCATTTTTCAAGCTACAAATGTCGATTTACACAACTGGTGGTCGACGATATAACGTCAGAAAACGACCAGGAAAATATAATCGTGGAGACACACAATAGAGCCCATCGTAATGAAAAGGAAAATAGGTTACAAATTATGGAAAAGTTTTACTTTCCGGGAATGGCAAACAAGATTAAAAGGGTCATAAAATTATGTTCCACTTGTAAGAGAAATAAGTATGAAAGGCATCCCAATACGCCTGAATTAAAAGAGACACCTATACCAACTCATCCTGGTCACACGGTCCACCTTGACATTTTTTCCACAGACAAAAAATTGATACTAACGTCAATTGACAAATTTTCAAAGTATGCCCAGACCAGATTACTAAAAGGGCGATCGATAGAAGATGTTAGGGGACCTCTTAGAGAGATTTTATTTTTTTACGGGGTACCAAAGAATATTGTCATGGATAACGAACCTTCTTTAAATTCAGCCTCAATCCTATTCATGATGAGGGACGATTTGAAAATAAACGTCTTTACCACCCCATCCTATAGAAGCGAAGCGAATGGACAAATAGAACGGTTCCATTCCACTTTAGCGGAGATAATGAGATGTTTGAAGAGTGATGGCACATCTAGGAACTTCGAGGAACTGTTGGAAAGATCTGTGAATGAATACAACCATACCATTCATTCGACGATCAAGAAGAGACCTGTAGATCTCTACTTTGGTCGAACAGTAGACTTCTCACCTCAAGATTTGGAGATAACCAGATTATCCAACGTTGACCGACTGAAGCGCAAACAGGAAAATGACTTGACATTCCATAATAAAAATAGGAAACCAGTAAAGGAATACGTACCGGGTCAATTGGTCTACGTTAAGACAAATAAAAGACTAGGGACAAAACTTTCTGGCCGGTTTAAAGAGGAGATAGTGAAGGAAAACCGTAATACAACTATAGTTACGGAAAGTGGGCGAGTTATCCACAAGAGTCACATCAGAAATTGATAAATTTCTACATCTTATTCCTCACCTTTTTTTTTTCCTTTTTTTTCAGTTTACTAATTACTAGCGTCCTTGCGGATTTTAACATTCTTGACTACTCTAATGCGAGACTGATAACCATCCAGAACGGAATCGCAAGAAAACAGAACGGCACCTTTAAAGTTATACATTCCATTGACCTAGAACAATATCGAGTTTTGTCACAAGATATCGAATCCACATTGAACAGTAATATTACATATAGTCATCCGCTCCGTCCGTTTTTAAGACAACAAGTGTCCGATATTAATGGACTCCTCAAACGATTAAGCCCGAAAATGAGGAAAAGATCTATCGATATTATTGGTAGTGCATGGAAATGGGTTGCTGGAACTCCAGACAGCCACGATTTTGAAATCTTAAATCAGAAAATTAAAAATTTATTGGAGAATAACAATAGACAAATGATTATAAACGAACTGACAACTAGCAGAATACAAGACATTTCAAATATTACAAATGAAATATTAAAAGTAAAACGGGAAGATTTTAATAATGAACTGGCAAATACATTAGAACACAAATTAACGTTAATTGAAAAAGAATTACAAAACATTGAATATGCAATCCAATGGGCTAAAGTAAGCATCGTAAATTCATTTATTTTGTCAAAAACTGAAATTGAAAATTTAAATCATGTTTTAGAAAATTACAATATTCCCATTTTTAATGTAGATGAATTGTTATCTTTTGGAAGTGTAAAAATTGTAACAAATAATAAAGAAATTTTATATATTTTAAGTATTCCCATTGCCCAAAATGATATTTGTAAAATTTTCTTAGCAAAGCCAGTAAAGATTGGAAATACAATTGATAAAATAGAATATGAAAAAATTTTGGATTGTAATAATAATTTATTCGCTATCAAGGATAGCTGCAAAAGCTACAATGAATTAACTATATGTAATAGAGATAAGCTCGTACAATTAAATGATAACTTTTGTATAACTAGTTTATTTAGAAATAAAATAGGAAGCTGCACACAGGTTAACAACGAACACGTACCCGCCGTAGAGGAAATTGGAAGCGACTTACTACTACTGAATCAAAATATTGGGAAAATTACAGTGAACAAAGAAGAGATAAAATTGAATGGAACTTATTTAGTGAAATACTTTAACACAACAGTCAACATCGATGGTCGAGAATATTACTCGAAAGAAATAAGCGGCAATAAACCTCTTCCAGCCTCTCTACAACCAAAAGCATGGAATAGCAAAACTGAAGAAATTCTCTCATTACAGAGACTACAAAAACTTAATGTGGGAAACATCAGAAGATTGGAAGTATTAGAAAACAAAAATAAATTTCTAATGACATCAAGCATCATTATCGTTATATCCGTTTGTGCCACTATCATTTGGATCGCTAAGAAGAAGAAAACAAAACCAAAAAACGAAACAATAGAAATGGAAGTAACTCAACCGGAATCTCCAATTACTATAAAACCCACAGAAAGGAAAACTGGGAAAAAGAACTCCACCATTTACGACATCCATACATTTTAAGCAATCGGGACGATCGCATTTAAGGAGGGAGGAGTTAACACAAATTATGTTTAAAATCTATTTTTTTGGAAATAACTAAATAAGACACAAAATAAGTTCACAAGCTGACGTTGCGTATTTTGCAATACAACAACGCAGCTTATTTCACAATAATTCCATTGCACATGCCAATGGTTGATATCCGATACCCACATGGGGTGACTGCCAACAGCCAGGAATACTGCAACTCAACAAATTCCCATCAACAACATTACACAACGATAGCAACAACATCGCACGCGCCGTCTGCTGATACCAAATACTCGAATGGCGTGATCAACAAAACCTGTTAATAAGTAGGGTAGTTTTTAAGAATATTGTTACTTTTAGTTTTTATACCAAATAAAGAACATTGTTGTGTCGCCATCCGCGCACAACAATTAATTTTTTTATTAAAAAATTCTATCCAGGATTTAATTTATATAGTTAAGTCAATTTCGTTCCATGCCAACGTGTCGAATTCTGTCCAAATTTTGTCCGATGTTGTGCATTTATAACCAAGATGTTTGTACCTGATTTGGAAATGTTAGCTCTTGCTGCTCTCCAGATTTACAAAAATCTATAATGTATTTGTATGGAAAGTGCCACGCCCACTTGTTGTGAATTGTTATCCAATATGATTTCACTTAGTTTGGAAGTTTTCGCTCTTGCCCTTCCTTGATACGCAGAATTCTTTATTGTGTTTGTGTAGAAAGTGCCACGCCCAATTGTCTAAGCTCACCCAAATGTTGTCGGATGTTGTGTATTTATAACTACGATGCTCTTACCTAATTTAAAAACTTTGGCCGATTTGGCATCGAGTCCATCAATTTTTTTGTGGTTTTGTCCGTTATTTTATTCCACTCATTGATTAAAGCACTTTTCAACGTTTCTTTGCTGGAAATTTGGTAATATCTTATATTATTTTCCAATAACGCCCATAAATTTTCGATCACGTTCAAGTTCGGAGATTGTGCAGGTGGTTCCATTAAATGGGGATAGTTCCATATTAACCATGTTTGAACAACATTGGACTTGTGCTTGGGATCGTTATCTTGGTAAAAACGAAAATTTCTTCTTAGACCCAAATTTTCAGCACTTTGCATCAAATTTTCTTTGAGGACGTTTAAATACATTGTTTTGTCCATATTTCCTTCAATAAAAACGAATTTACCAACATCCGCTGCCCCTATGCAAGCCCACACCATAACGCTTCCTCCTCCATGCTTCATTGTGGCGTAAAGGTTTTTTGTGATTGCAGCTGAGTATTTGGCTTCCGCCAGACATAGGACCTTCCATCTGACCCGAATATTTTCAATTTCGATTCATCTGAAAATATGACCGTATTCCAGAACTCTGGCTCTTTGGAAATGTGGGTCTTTGCAAACGCTAATCGGGAACTTTTATTTTTTTGGCTAAGAAAGGGTTTCTTTAGTGGTACTCGACCATGAAAGTCATGTGAACGTAAAACGCGCCGAATCGCTGATGCACTACACATTTTCCCAACACCAGTGATCACTTCATCAGCTATTTTTTGTGCTGATAACCTTGGGTTTTCATTGATTTTTCAAATGATCCAACGTTCATTACATGTAGACAAAATCTTGTTAGGAGCAATTCTACCCTTGTTTTCAATTCTATTCTCCTTTGAATAGCGCTCTATTATGTGCTGAACAGTAGATGAAGACAAATTTAATATTTCTCCTATTTTGCACTAAGTTTCCCCACTTTTTTATTGATGAATTTCCAACTTTCGCTGTTCTATTGTTGTCCGCCGACCCATATTTAAAAATTACTCTCAGACTCAAAAAGAATACTAAAGTTATGCAAACTTTAATAGAAAATGGCAATATAATAAATAACTGCATTCTATTTTTAAATATAACGGTAAAATTACAGCTTAACCCTTCTTGCATCAAATCAGCTGAGCAATTCAAAAACAGTGTATTTTTTGTTATTGTTATTTTTCTCATTAAACAAAAGAAAATATTATAAAACAAAAGAAGTTTTTTTAAGAGTACATGTTGCCAATTAAGATGATTTTTGTTTTTCTTTATTATTCTCATTACATTACGAGTTACACGGACTTACGTTTTTTATTTTTAGATTTGCTTGCATCAATTAAGCTGACAACCACTGTAGAAATCTGTAATGCTTTGTATGGGAAGTGCAACACCCACTTCTACAATCCCACCCGCATTTTTTCGGATGATGAGTTTTGATAATCAAGATGCTTGTAGCTAATTTCAGATATACGTAAAAATAAAATTAAAAAACAACAACAACAAGGGATTTTTGTGTAAAAAAAAAATTCGTGTTTTCTTGCGCATATCTCAGCCATTTGTGGAGCGAACAGGCAGAATTTTAATAGCAAAAAGTTCCGGACTATGTGTTATGTAAATATAAAGCCCCCTTCATATCTGGGGTCTTCGGAACCCCATTTCAATGGACTCGTTAAATCAACTTTGCTTCATATAAGGATGCAGATTATATATTTGTATATACTTTAAAGCAGTGTTCGAAAATAAACAGTGCATTATTATGCGTTCGGCTCACACACCCAACAACGATATAATTTACTTTAGTTATTGTGTAGACGAACACAACCCTTAATACTGTTCGTAACTATTTTCAAGAAAGAGCCGATTGCATATTGTTCGACCGCACCACGAACAGCTTGTGTATGTATTGTGTATATGTTTTGTTTGTGTAAACCCTGAAGAAAACCTGGGTGCAGGTGTCTATAAGTCACCAGTTTTGTCAAATATTTTGCTGACATAGTCAACAAAATCTCTAAACTACACAAAATTTGCCTTCAATACGAAAATGTTTTCATCAATTACAACTGAGAAGTATAATTCCTATAAAAGTTGAAAAAATAATAAAAAAAAAGGTTTATATAAGTTCGTATTCGTGTAGACTAGATTTACTAAAATGAACTAGTGATTCTCTCGTTCGAATGTCTATATATGTTCCCAAAAGAACTACCTAGTCAATAGTACCAATGTCAGAAGTAAGTTTTCAATGACACACACATGTTAAATGTATATAGTAAATATCTATATATGTATATAAAAATATATTTATAAATATATATATATATATATATATATATAAAAATTAAAAATGTTTGTATGTTTGTGTGTTTGTTTGTTTGTTTGTTTGTTGGCTTATAGACTCCGAAACTACTGAACCGATTTTCTTGAAATTTTTACAGTAACATCACGTGAGCCCTAAAAATAAAATAGGCTACTTATTTTTTCGATAGGGGCAGGGGAATTGGTACCCCCCATAGGATGCCAATATTTATTATCGCATATCTTAAGAGCCGCTGGACGCATTTTGCTGAACTTTTTGTAGTAGGATCTTCTGAGCCCAGAGGAGCTCAGAAGACAGGGGAGGAGCAGTACCCCTCATAGATAGAAATATTAATAAGAGCCACTGCACGCATTTTGTTGAAATTTTGGTAGTAGGATCTTCTGAGTCCCAAAATTGAAATAAAGTAGCAGCGGGGGAAGTGGTTTTCCCCATAGGACGCCAATGTTTAATATCGCATATCTTAAGAACTGTTATAGTGAGAATGTTCAAACTTTGTAGAAGTCACTCATATGGTATACTACACTATTGAAAATAAAAATAAAGCGGATAGGCGCAGGGGGGAAATACCTCCCATAGGATCCATACATTAAATATCGCTCAACTGAAGAACTATTAAAGGGAGGGTCTTCAAACGTAGTTAAAACTACTATTATGGCAAACTTTAAATTTCAATATAGTAATGGGCGGGGTAGAGAGAGGAGGAGCAGTTCCCCTCATAGATAGAAATGTAATGAAGAGCCGCTGCAAGCAATTTGTTGAACTTTTGGTAGTAGGATCTTCTGAGCCCCAAAATTGAAGCAAAATAGCAGCGGGGGAAGTGTTAACCCCCATAGGATGCCAATGTTTAATATCGGATATCTTTAAAACTGTTATAGTGAGAATGTTCAAACTTTGTAGAAGTCACAGTTATGGTATACTACACTTTTGAAAACAGAAATAAAGCGGGTATGCGCAGGGGGAAATATCTTCCATAGGATGCATATATTCAATATCGCTCAACTTAAGAACTATTGAAGGCAGAATCTTCAAACGTGGTTAAAGCTTCTATTATGGTAAACTATAAATGTCAATATAGAAATGGGCGGGGTAGCCAGAGGAGGAGCAGTACCACTCATAGATAGCATTATTAATAAGAGCCGCTGCAAGCAATTTGTTGAACTTTTGGTAGTAGGATCATCTGAGCCCCAAAATTGAAACCCCCATAGGACGCCAATGTTAAATATCGCATATCTTAAGAACTGTTTAAGTAAGAATGTTCAAACTTAGTAGAAGTCACTCCTATGGTATACTACACTTTTGAAAATAAAAATAAAGCGGGAATGCACAGGGGAAAAAACATTCCATAGGATGCATATATTAAATATCTCTCAACTGAAGAAGTGGTTAAAGCAGTGTAGCGAAGCGCACCGGGTTAAGCTAGTATGTATATAAAAATGAAAAATGTTTGTATGTTTGTTTGTTTGTTGGCTTATAGACTCCTAAACTACTGAACCGATTTTCCTGAAACTTTTACAGTGACATGACGTGAGCCCTAAAAATAAAAGAGGCTACTTATTTTTTCGATAGGGGCAGGGGAATTGGTACCCCCCATTGGATGCCAATATTAAATATCGCATATCTTAAGAACCGCTTCACGCATTTTGTTGAACTTTTGGTAGTAAAATCTTCTGAGCCCCAAAATTTAAATAAAGTAGCAGCGGGGAAAGTGGTTTCCCCCATAGGACGCCAAGGTTTAATATCGCATATCTTAAGAACTGTTATAGTGAGAATGTGCAAACTTTGTAGAAGTCACTTTTATGGAATACTACACTATTGAAAATAAAAATAAAGCGGGTAGGCGCAGGGGGGGGGAATACCTCCCATAGGATGCATATATTAAATATCGCTCAACAGAAATATAATTAAGAGCCGCTTCACGCATTTTGTTGAACTTTTGGTAGTAGGATCTACTGAGCCCCAAAATTGAAATAAAATAGCCGCGGGGGAAGTGTTACCCCCCATAGGGCGCCAAGGTTTAATATCGCATATCTTAAGAACTGTTATAGGACGAATGTTCAAACTTTGTAGAAGTCACTTTTATGGTATACTACACTATTGAAAATAAAAATAAAGCGGGTAGGTCCAGCGGGGGGGAAATACCTCCCATAGGATGCATATATTAAATATCGCTCAACAGAAATATAATTAAGAGCCGCTGCACGCATTTTGTTGAACTTTTGGTAGTAAAATCTTCTGAGCGCCAAAATTTAAATAAAGTAGCATCGGGGAAAGTGGTTTCCCCCATAGGACGCCAAGGTTTAATATCGCATATCTTAAGAACTGTTATAGTGAGAATGTGCAAACTTTGTAGAAGTCACTTTTATGGAATACTACACTATTGAAAATAAAAATAAAGCGGGTAGGCGCAGGGGGGGCGGGGAAATCCCTCCCATAGGATGGACTACACGACACAGAAATAAATAAATAATAAATAAACAAAAAACAACACAAACACCGAATAAAAGTCAAACTTAATGTAAATATCACAGAACTATATTTTTTTGGCAGTTAAATTATATAAAATAACTTAATATTCATTAGTTTTTACGTAATTCGCAGTTGAATTTTTGACAGTAAAAATTAAATAAACTTTTCGTTATTTTGAATTACATTTTTATTTCATTTTATATACAGAAGATCAACTAAATCAATGGACAATATTAACTGCAACTGAAAATCTGTATTTTTTAGGTTAAAACGAATATGAGAAAATTAAGTTCATAAATTTAAAGAGGCTTACAAATAAAAATTGGAAATCTCTTTTGCTCATATGTATCTCAGTAATTTATGTACTGAACTGGCTGAACTTCAATAGAAATTTTTGAGGAGCATATGTGGCATTAACCTATAACATTCTAGTCCGCATCGTATATGGGGTCTTCATATACCCATTTCAGCAGCCAGACAGTTATTTAAATGAACTTCTATATTATAAGGGCCAATAATATATAAGTACCTTGTAGGGTCAGTATTTTAGAAATTACAAGCGAAATGGCAAACTTATATGTACCCATTTACCTTTGGTGGAGGGTAGAAAATATAGAAAAGTTTGTTCTTAGAGGGTTTTCTTTACTGTAAGCTCAATTTTTGATTTTAAAATTGCAACCCTGTTTTTAAAACAGTTTTTTACCTCTTCTGAACATTTTCGAATTTGGGTTATGACTGTTTATGATTTAGAGTGTTGCTCTTAGATTATTGTTATCTGCAAAAAAAGATAAGCAAAACTAATATGATGTTATATTCTAGTCCAGCAAAGTTGAAAATGGACGAGATTTTTTAAAAACGCTTCAACATTTTAAAAATTCTGACTTGCATTGAAGGGTATCAAAGATTCTGCTTAGTCGAATATTAAACTGAAACTTTTTAAACACAACAACATAATATTCCTTAAAAAACCACAAGCCAAAAAAAATCTTTTAATATTTTTTATTACCTCAATCTTAAATATTAAATATTTGTCACAAATCAGCACCTTTAAAAAGGGCCACAAAATAAGCAAAATGGCTTCATAAATCTAAAATTAAACACACACAAAAACAAACTCCCAAAATAGTTCTAATTTAAGTAAGAAACTCATTTAAGGTAAATATGTTCGTTTTAAACTATTTCAAACTTATTGATGACAAGATTCATATCAATTTAGTTTTTCGATTCATTTGCTTAATTAAATTGTCACTTTGCTCATTATAGTTGACTGACTTTTTAATTATCGCAATTTATGCAGGTATTCTATTTCTATAAATACTTATTTGACAGGCAATAACTCATTTCAATTGAATTCATCTATTTTGCAGTAATTTAATTAAAATTTTCATTGTGTTTCGTTATGTTGATTAATTGATAAAACGTCCAAATTCGCTTATTTAGTTATGTGCTTATTATGACTTTTACACGAAAGGATGATAGTGTTGTCGTATCTTGGGTTTTAGGAATACACATTTTAAAATTTCTTAGTATTTAGTTTTAATTACTGCGGTTATGCGGATATAATGGTATTTAAGTTCAGTTTTGAAGGCAAATCAAGCATGCAAATTATTTTCGATTAAAATAATAGTCATGCTACAATTGTGCACCTGCCTGCAGGATTATAAGTAATTGTCAATTATTTTTGAAAATGATATTTTAACACTTTTGAGATGAATTTTGTCTTTAGCAAATTTAGTTCTTATATTTTTTTATAGTCTATTATTTGAATAGTTTCACAGAACATAATCTAAAGACATTTTATATGGCAAAGTTGCTTCAGGATATCCCAAAAGAATCCTTCTCCTACCGTTTTGCTAAAATATTTATACCAACATCAAAACAAAATTTGTTAAAAGATGTCACGATATCGTTTTCCGTGGACGATGAGTTTATTTCTAGCTGTTTGTTTAAAGAAAAATGTAATTGGCTCTTTTCAGCGGATTTTCCATAACATATTTCTGCAACAATGTTGCCCTTGAGTTCAAGGATTGTATTGGGTTTGTTCAAATATGCTGGTTTCTTTAAATAAATCCAAAGAAAATAGTCTGGTAAATGCACTGGCCAATCAATTTTCGAATTTCTTGAGAATATTAGCTCTTTAAAATTTTAAAACGAGCCTATAATTGCGAAGCTAAAAACGAGGGTCATTTACCCGTACGATGCATACCCAACTTTTTCTACGAGAACACACACCCGGGATACGTTTGTACCTACTAGCTTATTTTGGCTTTTCTTATGTTTAAATGGTCAAATTTAATTTTATTTTTTTTTAACGTTTAAAGCGTTAGTTTTGTGTCATGCAAATATTCTACATGGTTCAAATGATATAAGCAAAAGAGTGCATGCATGCAACTATTATTCAAGTCATAAACAAGTTTTTGTAGTATTTGGATATTCTAACGGTTGCTTTTTGATGTTGTTGTGCATTCGCCATTATTTAGCTGAACACCAATACCGAGTGCACAATATGTAACAATAACACTGCTTTACAAATTTTAAGTTTGGAAAAGTACCAAGAACGCCACATGCCCAGATAAGTTAATTGGGACCTCCTGAACACGAAAACGGCTGTAATTTTTTTCCTAAGTACCGTTTTTTAGATAATGGTACTTTTGTGTTTTTCGGTGTATGGTCCCACTCAAACCCTTGTGGAGCCCAGCCAAAAAGTCCGATCGAAATATATGGCATATCGTTGGAAAGGAAATGAAAATTTCTATCTGATAAGAAATGGCTGAGTAATGGCACCTCATATATTGTCGTTCCACAAAATTAATTAATTAAAACTTTATTTTTCATCCGATTTTTTTCAAATTACGCTTAAAATGTTGGTAATTAAATCTGTGGCCGTATGGAAAAACTAGATAACTCCATTTTTTGAAAACACGAGAAAAACACATTTAAAGTTTTAAACATATTTCGCTAATTATTTCATATGAATTTATGATATTATGCATGCGCATTTAACAAAACATAATTTTAATTTATGTTAAAGATTTCTGGTTCCATTGAACTAATTTTTGGAAATTAGAACCGAAAATCAATGTCTGTTATCATGTTTTTTCGAAAAATGGAGGTATATAGTTTTTCCGAAAAAGCTTTATTTTTATAATTTATTTAAAAATTTTATGGAATTAAGGCAACTAAAGTAATAATTTGTTGAAAAACATCAACTATTTGACTCAGCACGTTAATTAATCCGTTTTTTTTACGAAAAAATGGAGTTACCCAGTTTTTTCAAAAAAAATATTTTTCCTTTTATGAAAAATAAGCCGAGCTTTTGTCTGTTTTTGTGCATAATTTTAATTAAAAGAGTATACAATTTATGGCTTACTCTTCTTGATTTTATAAAATGCATATGGCATGGGACGTGGATTAAAGTTATACTCGGTTTAACATAGGTTGAATCTGAAAAACAGCTATTGGCTCTGTGGTTTATTTTATTTCAATAAATATCAATATTTACGACCAAATTGCATTTAAAAATATTCCAGAGCACCGTGTAAAATGCATCTAATTTGCAAAAATTTAAATTATTTACATGCAAAAGAAAAAATTTGATACCCATATTGCCCTATTTAACACGAATGGCTGCTACCCCATTGCATTTTTGTCAAAACGCGAATTAGTATGAATTTCAAAAAAAATTTGAGACACGTATTTAATTAAATCGACTTTAGATAAAAATATGTTAATTTGGCATTTTTATTGCAAACAACTCCGAACACAAAATCCATCAACCGTTCTTTTTTATACAATATCCTTAAAAAAAGGACATGGGTGGTCTACCTTGGTATATACAGTTGGAAGCGCCTTAAAAAACCTTTCTTATGATACCCATGTTATATATGTTGGTAAGGAAACAGATCCTCAAATTAACAAAACATGCAAAAATATACCTTTTTTCAAAATGGTCCAGCTCACGAGAGGTCAGAGCTAGAACCGAAATATTTAAGTCAAAGGTTCATTTTTAGGAGGGTACATCGAGCACTTATTTTGGTGAGTCGCTCTAATATGCATATAACATTCTTTGAATTCTCTGGAGATGCAATTTTTATGTTCAACATTTTGACCCAAAGAACTTGCGACCCGAATTTGTTATATTTCGCTCTTTCCCTCTTAGTTTTCGAAACAACGTCGTTTAAAACTTATAATTTTTCTGTTTTATCTTGGAGTTATCTTGCTTTTTCAAAAAATGCATGGAGTTATCTAGATTTTACATAAAAATTGGTATTTCTCTTATATTTGTTTTTCAAATAACTTTTAAATGAGAAACTATATCAAAATTTCGATCTTACAGAGTGATAGTAAATGAAACATGCTTTCTGTTTTTGGTGTTATGTCAGTTTACGAAAAAAGTGGAGTTAACTAGTTTTTCCATACGGCCACAGAAATATACTTTTTGGTTAAAAAATAAAAGATTCCAAATATTTAATATAACATAGAAAAAAAAACGAAATAGAAATGAAAAAGTTTGAAAAAAACGTAAAAAATAGGCAAATTTTGAACTTTGAGGTGCCATTACCCAGCCATTTCTTATCAGTTAGAAATGTTCAACGATATGCCATTTATTTCGATCGGACTTTTTGGTTGGACCATACACCGAAAAACACAAAAGTACCGTTATCTAAAAAACGGTACTTAGGAAAAAAAAATTACAGCGTTTTTCGTGTTCAGGAGGTCTCAATTAACTTATCTAGGCATGTGGCGTTCTTGGTATTTTTTGGCTGTAAACCAGTGTAATTCATAATTTTCATATTTCAAATAAAATAATTTAATTTAAACACACTATAAAATGGTTTGTTGCCTTTTATTTTGATATAAAATGGTGTGGCACAAACATATCCGGGTGTGTGTTTACGTAGGGGTCGACTTTGGATGCTCGTAGCTTCTGAATCACTGATCCGAATTGCATCAAATAACCTTTAAACAATTAGAAATTACTTATGTTTCCTAGATACGAAATCTCTAATCCTCAAGTTAAACCGTTCCTGAGTTACAGCACTGCAAAATTGCAAGTGAATACATTTGTACCCGGGTGTGTGTTCTAGGGTTAAGCGACATTATTATCGATCCTTAGTGTAAAAAATTTCCATTTAATAATCTGAAAAAATAAATTAAAAAAACAAGTAAGACTATACTTGTCAGTAAAGTCCGACCATATGATACCCTACACCCCAGTATATAAGCACAATTTTTACTAGTGTACTATATTGGGACCCACGGCCACTCATGGAACCAGGTATAACCTTAACAAAATTAAGT
Organism: Pollenia angustigena; assembly: GCA_930367215.1. NCBI lineage: Eukaryota > Metazoa > Arthropoda > Insecta > Diptera > Polleniidae > Pollenia > Pollenia angustigena. The sequence goes on from OV884058.1 coordinate 124,435,088, forward strand.
AATGAGGGTAAGATTCTTGAAAACGTGTCAACTATTATTTAAATACCTTCATCTTTAGGAGTTTTGAGGATGAGAGTTTATATGGGGCCTGTGCCTGATTTTGGACCTACCAGGAACTACCGACTATTTTGTAGCGACCAGTGTTTGTATTTTCCTTAAATATTGGTAAGTGGTTGTGAACATCTTTTTTTTGCGCTTGATTGAATTTTGCAATGGCTCAGAAGAAAGAAATACATTTTGCTTTGAATGGATTAATTTGCTCGTCCAAAAAAATATTTTCCTCCACGGGCAACTGGTAGTTACGGACCATTTTTCACCATAATATGAAGTCCAAAAAATACACGCATTTCATCAGCGCTGGATGGTTTAAAAGATGATTTGCCCTGCTGAACGGCATATAAAATTGTGTAACATATGGCATTGTAAAAAGTTGTTGTCGATATAATTTTGAAAATATTGAAATAGAGTTTTTATAACAATATTATCATTTGGCGAAACAAATGCAATAAGTTGTTGATTTCGCATGAGCCTCTTCTTCCATACAACAGATTTTGAGTAAATTTAATTTTGGTGCTTTCATAATTTGTGTTTGTGGTACTTAATCCATAATGTGGGTCAGCTCAATTCTCCTTAGACTTCTTTATCTTCAATTTCTTCTGGAAATGCTTCCTGGTCTTGAACCACCGTTTCAAGAAATTAAGATAAGGGTAGGTCGAAAGTAGGACGAACCATCAAGGATACAACCTCATTTATGTGCAATATACAGCTAGGCCACTACTGGGCCTGTTGTGCACTCCTTAGGAAACATGGGGATTTAGGTGGGTAGTGCTACCACCACCTACATGGAGGGTATTAACGTCTGGCGTTAAGAAACTCAGTATCCCGGACGTAATTAATAAGATTTTCCAGACCGCGTTCCTCAGGGATTCTAAGTCCATCATGATATCGCTCCCGAGGTGTTCCGATCTTAATTCGACGAAGGCCTGACAGTGGCTATAAAAGTGTTCAGCGTCCCGTTCTCCACACCAAACGCTCCATACTCGTCAGATTACTGGACTTATGCCTATTAATTGATATCGCACTAATTGCTCTTTGACTGTCGGTAAATATATTAGCATTTCCCGCCCCATATTCGATTCTATGCATCTCATACATTCCGTAATAGCACGTCTTCCGCCTGGAAGCTTTTCTGTGTTTTCAACATACGTTCTAACGCTCGTTCTATTTCCTAGCTTAGGACCGTCCAGACGCGTCTGTGTATCAACAGATCCCCAAAGGCGTTTGTACTAAATTCAAGAAACTTACTAAGAGAAAAGCTTATCATCTGCTATAGCATCGCTTACAACAGAAGATTCTCCTAAAAGTTTCAAGATTTCTTCTTCACTAAGTATTACTTTTAACCTCTTAAGACCCGAGCATTAACCCATTGAATTTTTACATTTCTTATATATTGTTTACACCTTTTGGAGAGGAAATAAGAAAACTGTATATTTTTTTTTTAAATTTTATTTGAATTCTTAGAAATTAAGGGGGCACATATGTGTACCTCAGGTCTTAAAATATGAAAAATTTTAACGTAAATTCTTAATTTCTTAAGATCAGATCTGAACCGATTAAGTAAAGGGCTTATTAACTATTTGTTTTATCTTATGAGGTGTAATTTAAATTTCGGTTTTTATTATTTTTTTAATTTTTATATTTAAACTGGTAGAAAAAGAGGTGCACATATGTGTACTTTAGGTCTTAGCGATAAGTTATTGAGGAAAAATATCCCAACAGTATGGTTTTTTCTAAACAGTTAAATTCAGATGTAAAAATAATGGCTAAAACTTCTAAGCCCTGCCATCTTTTGATATTGTTTTGAAGCGCAGTAGCTTAAAGCAAGTAATTAAACTGTTTCTATTGGTCACACGATGTCGCTAGTCTTTAAAACTTGTAATATTTTAAGGTGCACATATGTGTACCCATGGTCTAAAGAGGTTAAAGCCATTTTGTAAAATTAACGACAGTACTGTCAAAAAAAAAAGGTTCTCGCCAATTCCAAAAACTGCAACCACACAGTCAGTTTGTCCAATATAATGGACTTGCATTTAAAAGCGTCTAATAGCTTAAGAACTACTCAAGTAATACTAACAAATTTTTTTATAAGTGTACAATAACGTTATTATCACTTTAAACTAGCACTGAAGAGTACTATATTGCACAATAGCAAAGGAACTTTTGAACACTCAATTTAATACAAATGAATGAAAAATAACATATATAAAACACTTGTGTTTAAAGTATAACCAACACTCTTTTCATAACGGTAAATACTATAAAAATCGGTTGATTTGCGTCAACTCTACATGACTTCAAAGAGAAAAATTTAAATGTCCAATATATTGGACAAAATGTCTGAAAGGGTTAAGACAACAATTTTGTTAGTGTTTATTTTAAACAACTTGAGCACAAAACTTATTTCTTTGTTGAAAATTTGTTCTGTTAAATAAACTCTTAAGAGTTGCATTAAAATAAACTAAAAATTTGCTCAATGAACTATTAAATATTTTACAGTTCATTAAAAATGCACTGAGTGCAGGGGCTGTATTAAATGAATGAAGTTTTAAGAAAAACATTTACAAAATCTTTAACGATAAAGAAAATGATATTGGAAGTTTCTAAAGAATGTTAAGAATTATGTAACAAAAATTTATTTTAAAAGACAAATTATCTAAGCTAAAAAATGTTTGAATATGCATTTAACTTTAAATGTAAAACTGTATAATACCCTGCACAACTTTGGTGTATACATACAGAAAATCAATATGTTTGCAGTTTTGTTAAAAACAAACTATTTTCAATTAATTATTGCTGTTTTAAAAATTACTATTGTCATGATTAATAAAATTTTCTTTATACTTAATTATAAATTGCTTACATCTTTTGAAAAATCAAATATGGTTGAGTAGGACAATATAATGTATTAGCAAGTTAATGGCTATGTCAAAATTTTGATACCCTCCACGAAGGGAATATTACAGGAATGTGCTTCATATCTTTAAATTTGAAGGCAACAGTAAAAAAAGACCTCACAATACTATAATCCGTTGCAGTCTGAAATCTATTTACGCTTTATATGGGACCTATGGTAAATTATGAACAACTCCTTGCGAAATATTACAGCATGATATCTAGGAAATTGTTCGTTACGGTTGTAGGCGTACTAACGTGTTTTCCTAGAGTTGACTTTATATGGCGCGTACTGTAAGTTATGGACCGATCTTTACGAAATTGGGCAATGCAATTTCTTATCTTATGAACCTATGAGAAGACAAATTTAACTACAATAGCATTTTTCATTACTAATTTACGCCAACTAAAGCAAACTCTTCGAGAAGGATGTGATGTGGACGTGAGTGAAAATAATTTTGTGAGAAATTTCGAACTGAATCGAAATTTCAACTTCGCTTCGCGATGGACAGTGGCACGCTGGTGTTTGGGCTGAAGCTCGCCGGAAATGGGGGGTTCGTGTCCATCTGCTCACACATACACAATTAAACCGTGCCAGAAAAATTAAGTTGTTAAAAAAACCGAAGCGATATAAAACAAAGAACAATAACAAAAACGACCGTCGATTGATGATTGGAAAAAGTTTACGCTATTCTCGACATGACCGAGCTCGAGTCTTCAGGACCAGATGGTTTTGTCCTGGACAGGCTGCCCACCACATATGGCATTTTTACTGCCATCCGTGGCACTACTCATTGCCTGAAAAAGAATTGTTTGGGAGTAATGCCCCAAATCGTAACTTACCATTTCGCCATGCGCTTGTTACCTTTCAACCAAATATTAATAAATTAAAACATTATTATCTGTTTTCCGTTATTTCAATAAAAAAATGTACATTGTATATTTATTTACTCTTCTATTCTACTCATGTTTAATAATTATTACATAATAAGTAATATTAGTGATGTATACAAATAAGTTCATAAATACAGGTTTACTAATTAGCTTGAAACTTAAATATCTGTTTTTCCAAATTTGTTATTGGATTATTGATTAACAAATTTTCTAATTATGTATATCAAAATACAAAATTTAATAGTTTCAATATGGACACTTGATTTGCCTTGGCAATTCAAAAGTAATTTTGAATAAATCTTTGTTATTTTCAATTTGCTTGTTTACATTTGTCTTTTTCTTTATGTTAAATTCGGATAATCAAGCTTTCAAAGGTCAATCATTCTTTTAAATAAATAATTATCAAGGTATTTAAAACAAAACCAAATGGTAACTTTGACCGAAAAAGATATTTTAAACGATTCAAGAAAAAGTTAAATGGCAACTTCAACCAAATATTGGATTCTATTATTTTTTTTTTATTCCACTTAAAATTATTAGATGGGTCACCCTATCTTATTTCCCTTGTCAAATATAAGTATTTGTTTACCTTTTCTTCCTTTCGTCTTAAAATTTTTGTTTAGATAAATGGCCAAATATTCAAAGTTTTATATTATGAATCATTCAACCCACTTTGGTGTTAATTCGGAAGGTTAGTTAGAAGAAAAAACAAAATTGGTAAACGGAATTTACAATTATTTGGTAAGTTTGAGCAAAATAGTTTTAACCCGTTTTGATTCATTTTTGTCTTACAGCAGAAGTGCTAACAAATGTATGCAATCGAAGATGCAACAAACTTTGATTATTTGGATATTTAAAAAGGTTTTCAAGTTCCCGCTGGCAATTGTACGCATGTAGTTAAGTGTCATTTATTTAATATTTAACTTATTTTTAGTCCTGTAAGTATTATTCTAGTCGCTTATCGACATATTCATTTACTTATCCATTAACTTATTTACTTATGGTGTTATGTATATATTGTTTTATTTATTAACTTAATTTTTTAGTATTTTACTTATTATCTTATTTAGTTGTTATTTTTATTTATTAGCCTATTCAATTATATAGATAGTTAAAAGTTAGCTTATACAAGTTCGTTATTATCTTCAATTAAGCATACGTTTATTAAGTTAAGTACTTATTTTATGGGTAGACTATTCTAGATTTTTAAGTTTTTGTTAATTCAATTTGGTTATTTAAGTCTATCTAGCAAGTTTCAATACTTTAATTTATATACATATATAAGTTTTAATCTATATAGTTATAATATTTAAGTTAAGGTTACTTAAGGTTATTAGTTATTCTCATAATATTTATTTGAATGTTCATTCGTTACGTCCGGTGTTTACGTTGTCAATCCGATAGTTTAAAATTCCCATCCTTATTTTTTTTAATAATCAGTAAGAGTTTAGATATTCAAGTACATGTGCCTTGAAACAAAATTCATACGTACTTAGAATTTAATTCTAGAATTTTAAATTCACAGCATTTGGTTAGCTTTAAATTTCGCTAAAATTTAGTTTAAATATTTAAATTTAGTTTAAATATTTAAATTTAGATTAAATATTTAAATTTAGTTTAAATATTCAAATCGAACTTTTAGTTTACGTATAGCAATTTTAGCCTTAATATTAAGTTTAGTATATAGTTTAATTAATTAAATTTTTTGGCAAAGTGTTTGAAGTTGTAACTATTTAAAATGGTAGTTCACTAATTCAAGTTAGATCTTATTTCAGGTATTTGAGTTTAACTAGGTATTTAATATTAAACTAAGTTTAAGAAGTAACATATTTGAATTATTCAAATTGGTTTCAAAAATTAAAATTGTATCGTGAGTTTCCAAATTCGAATTCAGGTTACGTGGCTAGATTTAGTTGAAACATTCAAACTCCGATCTAAATGTTCAACTTGTATTTTTTTTTAGTTTACGTCGTTAAAGGTGATTTGAATATTAAAATTTGGTTCACCTATTTAAATTGTAGATTTAATGTTCTAATTTGAATTTGGATTACGTGGTCAAATCAGGCTTAAGCATTTAAATTTATCTTAAATCCTAAAATATAATTTAGAATTTAGCTTAAAAAAAATGGTTGTTTTAGATATTTAGGTTTAAATCCCACGTAATTTGAATTTGAATTTAGTTTAAACAGTTTAAACTTAGATTAATTCTTCAAATATGGTTTTAAATCTGTCGACTGTATTGCTTGTTTTCAAATATCTTTTTCTTTGGTTTTATCTTATTATAATTCAAATATGTTTCAAATATTTACATCTTTAAATGGTCCTTTGGTCCTTAATTTTAAATCTGGCTTAAATAGATACGATTTAAATCAATTAATCAAATTTCGGGTTTTTACACATTTAAATTGTGTATATATTAAAGTTTTTATATTAACATTTAGGCTACATTGTCAGATATAGTTTAAATCCGCCTATTTGCTTCAAATCTTTTAACTTTTATTTGATTTTTTTTTCTTCCCAAAATCTGGGTTCAGTTTACGTCATTGAAACGTTGCCTTAACATTAAAGTTTATTTGTTTTTTTTTAAATAGTTAATTTGTATTTAACGTTTTAATGTTTAGTCTAGTTAGTAACCTTTAATTAGAATATTTAAATGTTTGTTTTTTTTTTAACTATTTAATTTCTTTTATACGTTTTAATAGTTAAATTTGGTTTGTTTAGTTGATTATTATTTACCAGTTCAGGTTCTGTTTTTTTTTTCTTCTTTTTACATAATTAAATCTGTATTTTTTTTCTTTAGATATTTGAAATTTGAATTTCGCTTGGATAGTTAAAATTTGGTCTGACTATTCCAATTAGTTTTAAATATTTAACCATTTTAGGTCTTCAACCCTGAATTTTGTTTGACCAGCTAAAATTCAGTTTATTTGCCCAGATCTGGTTTTCAAATATTTAAATTGTAGGTCAATTTCGTTTTTTTCCTTTCTTCTTTAAATTTAAAAAAATTAATTCAAGTCTGCTTTAGATCCTTTGGATTTTAATTTAACGTCTTCAACTTTTTAAATTCAGTTTCCGTAGCAAAATTCAGCTTAATTATCTAAATTTGTCTTAAATATTTAAATTGAATTTTAGTGTGCTATATTTTGAATTCCGTCTACGTAGCCAACAAATGCTTAAACATTTAAATCAACTTTAAATCTTTACTTTTAATTTTTTTTTTTTTTGTATTCTAACTAGCATTTATGTTACGCGGTCAAGTTTAATTTGAGTGCTAAAACTTGTTCCAATACCCAAAATTTAAAATTAATATTAAGTGCTTAAATGGGTTCTAAAATTTTTTTTGCCCCTATTTTACGTTATTATTTTTTTGTTTTTTATACCCTCCACCACAATAAGTTGTGAAGAAGGTATATTAAGTTTGTCATTCCGTGTGAAACTTTTTTATTATTCATCTCAGACCCTATAAAGTATATATATTCTGGGTCCTTGAGTAATTTTAAGTCGACTTAGCCATGTCCGTCTGTCTGTCCGTCTGTCCGTCTGTTGAAAACACGCTCACTTTCGAAAAACTCAAAAGAAATAAACAAACTTGGTGTCAAATTGCTTGTAGTTATCCTAAGCAGTTTGGGATTGAAACCCAGCAAAAGCGGTTCAATAGGATCTGAGCTATGAATCAAAATGTGGAACCACCACCTAAAAAAAATTAATAATTTTGTTACAAAAACTAACATAAATGGTGGAAAAATGCACAGAATGACATAAGATTTCGCAGCAGTTCGTTTTATTTAACTGGAAATCACGCTGTAAAATATCTTGAAGATCCGTCCATGATTTACCCTAGGCCCCATATAAGCCCTACTCCCGGAAAACAGTATACTAAGCCTAAAACCCTTTCTAACAATGCTATCATAACAAATTTTGGCACGTCACAGTTAAATAGAACTAGAAATGAAACTGTTAAGTTTCGTGAAGATCGGTACATAATATAAAACCTACTTCCAGAAAACAGTTTAGTACGCCTAAATCCGTAAAAAATAACGCTATCTATCATAACAAAATTTGGTACATCAAAAGTTTTTGGAACTAAAAATAAGACTGTGAAATTTCGTGAAGATCGGTCCATAATTTACCATAGGCCCCATATAAACCTTACTCCCGGAAAACAGCTTAGTACGCCTAAATCCGTAAAAAATAACGCTATCATAACAAAATTTGATACATCACAGTTTTATAGATCTAGAAATGACACTGTGAAATTTGGTGAAGATCGGTGCATAACTTACCATAGGCCTCATATAAACTTTCTTCCAGTTTAGCTTCATATGGCCAGAAAAAATGTTATGCAATTTTGTGATATACGGTCCATAATTTTCCTTAGATTCCATTTTAGCAGCCTTTTGAAATTTACTGCAAACGCTTAAACTAATTGCACCGCTGTATTGAAATTTATGTTTTTTAATACCAGAAATCGTTCTGCAGAATTTGGGATGATTGGTTCATAGCTTACCATGGCTTTTATATAATTTGTTCTCTTGAAAATCATTTAAGTTCATCTTAAACTGATATTCTACTCAAACTTTTTAAAATTGATTCTGATTGTCGATCAATAATTTTAAATAGGTCTAAACCGCAACAAATTTTAATGCAGATGTCTGTTTTTACAAAGATTATAATAATAAATAGACATCATACAGATATTAGTCCTAAAACATTCGAAGTGTCGGTGGAGGGTATCAAAGATTCGGCACAGCCGAATATAGCACTCTAACTTGTTTTATTCTTTTTTTAATTTTCAAGATTTACTTAGTTTAAACATGTGCAATTTCTGTTTTGTTCCCCAAATTTATTTCAAATTCGAGTTTGTCTTATAGATTTTCAAACCTTGGAAATAGGCCCAGGCCGTTAACATTAAGTTTAATGATTAAAATTAGCTTTAACTGTTTAAGCTTGCTGTTTTTTTACGTTGTGAAACTTGAATTTACTCTAGTCAGTTGATTTAAGGTTAAACATATTATTCGAATTTTTCTTAATTCTTAAAGGTTTTATTTCTTTTCTAAATTTTAGTTCTGTTCAAGGAGTTTAATTTGATTTAACGATTTAAATTTTGTTTGAAGTGATTAAACTGTATTTGACGTTTTCAAATTTGAATTCTGGTTACTTTTTTTTTTTTTTAATTTTAGGAGCTAGGTACATTTGTTTTTCTTTTTTCCTTTTTTTTTTTGTAATTATTTAAATTGTGGCTTTACGTTTTCAAATTCGAATTTGATTAACGTATTTAAGTCTGGGTTGAATTTATTGCAACTGGGTTTAGACGTCCAATTTGTATTTGCCCTATCAAACTTGAATTCAGTTTGCTTCAAATATTCAAATTTTACTTCACTTATTCAAATCGCGACTCTAAATTCAAATTCGATTCCGGTATGCAAATACCATTAAAAAACTAAATTAGACCTTTGGTCAACGGATTCAGAGTATCCCCTTAACTCAACTCCAGATTTAAATTTCAGCCCTAGAATTTGAATTCATTCGTAACCAAAATTCAAACTTGTTTTTTTCTTAGATTCACTTAAGAGAAAATATTGCGCGATATGTGCCGGATTTTATCCCTCAAAGCCGAAAATTATGCGGATATAAAAGTTTTACCTGTGATCTGCGGGGGTTTTCTAATAGTTGCCTGAGGTGCTGACAGTGTGGCTTCCTATCCAGGTTTGTTGGATGACGAATATTTGTTGTGGTGACGCGTCAAAACCAGCCAAAGTGGTCCTTGGGTAGTAGTGATTCCGGTTACTACGATGTTGATGCTTGGTGGTGATTTGTTGTAGTTGTGGTTGTAGGTGTCTTCGGTGGTGAGCTGTGTGATTGCTGGTGGTTGTCCACTAATGGTGAGGATTTGGTTACTGGCTGTAGGTGGTATGTTGGTCACTTGTATGTACGGGTTGTGTTCGATTGGTAAAAGTGTTGGGGGGGTGATATTAAACTTAGTGGTGAATGATTTGCAAAAAGGCGATGGTGAACGATTTTTGTGTTTTGAAGGTTATGTTGAAGTTACCGTGCCTAGCCGCCAAAATGTCAAATACACGTGTGGTTTTCTTGGCCGCCATTTGTTTTCCGAGTGCCCTCGTGCCCTGCCGCTAAATCGTTACACGACACGTGATGTCCCTTTGTTCCTAAATCACAACTTTACCACCAATATATAGTTTTCCGATTCACCTTTCACTATTTTACCATCTTCCTATTTCCATGTAGTTATGGACTTGCCTGTTTTCATTCACCAAAAGCTTAAGTACCCCGCCTCATCAACATGTATACCTATTTTCCACGTGTACAATATTGGTTGGGTGTCTCGAGTGTAGAGTTACAATTTAAGGCTTAAATAAAGTCTTTAGTGGCCACTTTAGTTTGTTGGGGCGATTCAATTTTCACATTTGCCAATCAACCGTATTTTACACAGTTGGTATGGCGTTTCCAACACTTTCACAACGGGACACGTCCAAATAATTGGTTTTTTTTTTATTTTTTTATTTTTGAAAGAAAATTTAACTAAAAACTTTATTTAAAGGAGACTGCACTACTTTGTATTTTCGACAACTTTCCTCTTATACTGACACTTCGTCGGTCACAGGTTGACAACTCTTAACTCGCAAAAAAATCGAATCGGGTTTTTGATGCAAAAAGACTGTTTCTGTCCTTCTGCATGTTAGTACGTTTCATTTATATTTTTACACCATCTTACAATAAATATCTCCTACTAATTTTGGTTTTTTTATTTACTTCCAACACGGTTTAGTAACGGAGTAATAACGTTTTTTTTGTCTCCTGAAAAGTACAAAAAAACATGTTAAGAGTTGTCAACCTGTGACCGACGACTTGTTGAATGCTCAATCCAATTTAGTATACCCCGCCACTTTTTATTTCACAGCTTCATGACATCCTTTTGCGAACAATTTTTACCAGGAAGTGTTTTGAAACATAATCACAACCTCGGATTACCACACCAAATAAACAATGTTCATCACCCTAGGTCTCCACTAGCTACGAAGTGATGTCACGACATAATGCTAGGGAAACGATTTCAAAACCGTTTGCCCGAAAATGCTGTTAATACATAAAAAAAAACTTCAATATGAGGGGTAATAATTAACACTTACATCCTGTTAATGTTAAGCATAGGCTGGGTGTCACAAGGAATGTTAACAGTGGAATTTAGCGCCTCAATTAACATATTTGCACCATTTTATTATAAAATTTCTTTAGAAACGTCACATGTTTTTACACGCAACTCTGGGAGAATAAAATTGCTATATAACAATTGTGATTTTTTGTTTGAGCTGTAGATTTTTTAAATTTAAAATTTTGATATTTAATACTTGCAACGCAAAATTAAACTAGACTATTGAAAGAAGAAACCTCCCAAAAGTTTTTGAATTTTTTGAAAAGGCGTTTGGTATAAGTTAAACAAAATTCACTAAATATGCTTCTGAGTTAAAAAACTATTTCAGATGTCTTCAGTAGAATTGCATGGCGCTTATTTTCTTAGAATATATTTGCCCTCTACCACTAATTTTAAGGGAAAATTTCCCCACAAAAGTATACTAAAACTGCACCTTAGAGGGTTAAAATGTTCCACGGATATTTTATGCATAAAATTTTACTAGGGGTCTTCTAAGGCCAAAAGTTCGGGCAATGTATGTAAAACGGATTTACGAAATTCCGGGCCTTGAAATTTTTTAATTTTTCGAAAACCCGTTTTACATACATTGCACGATCATTTGGTCTAAGAAGACCCCTAGTAAAATTTGATGCAAAAAGTTTTCGTGGACCATTTTAACCCTTTAAAGTGCCGTTTTGGTATACTTTTGAGGGGAAGTAAAAAAAAGGACATAAACTACCCCTTAAAATGAGTGTTAGAGGGTTAATATATTATAAGAAAAGAATACAATTTTACTGAAGACATCTGAAATAGTATTTAAGCTCAGAAGGACATTTAGTATAATTGTTTTTTTTTTTTTGACTTATACCAAACGCCTTTTCAAAAAATTCAAAAATTTTAGGGGCGATATTTCAGGAACCCGAGCTAGCTTTTTAAAACCATTTGGCAGATTTACTCTACCAATAGTCTAGTTACATTTCGCTTTGCAAGTGTTGAGGCTGGTTTTTTTTGGCACAGTGTTATTTTACTAAAGGAAGGAACTTTACAACATGAAAATACTTTAAATTTATTGATTATTTTTATTCTTGGCTGAGCTGGAGATCAGACTCGGATTAAAATTTACACGTTTCAAGAATTACCACATTCTATCATCAGAATTATTTGACGTTCTTACCCCTGCCTGCCAGCCAACAGTCGAACATCAATCTTTAACCAATGCACACTGGGAAATTCCGGCCAAAAATCAATAACTTCTTTATTTCTTTACGTAAATGGCTGAAATTTGGTATCCAACTTAAGAGTAGCATGTTGGATGCCTAGGTAAAATTTTAGACACATACATACAGTGATTGGCCAGATCATTGACGACCCAAAAGTATCGAACAAAATTAAAAAAGACTTTGTAGCGATTATATTAGTAGTTTTTGGAATATCTATATATGCTCATCTCCTGTCCCTATTTGTTTGCCTACCTGAGCAAATAAAAGTAGATATGATCATATATGGTTGTAATATAATATCTGAACTTATGTGATTATATAAATACATAAACATATATATATATTAACATAACTCAGACGTGGATCCGACTTGAGCTCCTGTGGGATGGGTGACGGGGGGATTGTTTAGGAACATTCATCCCATCTCAACCCCCACCCACCTAAAACGGAAAAATATATACCATTTCTTTGATCTTTCCAAATGAAATTTTGCAAAATGTGTACCAATTCTTTTTTCTTCTCCTGTACTCGCGACTGCATAGCTACATATATATAACAAATATCTGTTCTTTCAGTAAATAGCTGAAATTTGCCATTCAAATATTGGGCATATATTCAGTTTAAAAATAAAAATAGCTTAACAGAAAAAAGTACCAACGGTATTTATATATTCGAATTTCCAAAAGGTACCAAAATTTGTATAAGAGCTTTTTAAGAGAAGATAAGAGAACACAATTTAACTTTATTTTTATCTTTATTACTTTAAGAAGATAAATTGTTTACCAAAAAAGTACCAAAATTTTATTCAAAAAATAACCCAACACATGATAATTTAATTTTCGATTCAATAATGGTATTTTTGGAATTTTACGTCTACCTCTGTAAGATCACGACATATAATGTTGCTGATTTTACCCGGTTTTACCCATTTCTAACCCCTTATGAATTTAATTTCCAAAAGTCTCTACTTTTTTGATTGACACTTTGAGAGGGGAGTCTACATACAAAATTTCAAGTGTCTGGCATAAGTTGTTTGGGCTGGGCGATAATCACCCAGCCAGTCACGCTAATCTTATACAAATATAGGAAATTACTAAAAATGATCTGGCTACTAGGGTGGCAGGTGGTGGCAGCTGAAATGTATAGTACTTACTTTTGGTACTTAACAGTACTAGATCTAATTATTACTTAACCTCCCCTAGCCCCACCTTTTTTGTTATGGTCTCTTTAAATTTGGCTTTCTTTAGGTTTTATTTATTTTTAAAGTAACTCACAATCACTTCACTTAAACATAATGCGCACAAAATCACAATTATCACATGGAATGATTAATTACTAATACGGTTTAAATTAGCGTGCTTATTTTAAAAGAATACTTAAAAGAAAAAATCATAGCTTACTTTTATTTCAAAGCACAAAAATCAACTTTAAAAACCTTAAATTTATAAGAAAAAAATTATCTACTTTGCTCCAGTATTAACAGTAAAATAGTTATCTAAGAGCCAAAATAAGAAATGCGTTGTATGTTTTGAAGTGTTCGCTATAATCTGTCATCAAAATTTTATTAAATAAAAAAAAAAAAAAAAATCATTTTTGGGCGGAATTTCCCAGTGTGCAATGGTTTTTTTTTATAAATATAAAATTTTCTTCAATATATAAGACACAAAATCTTTAATGTAAAACGATATCTTAAAATTAAACTCACGAAATTGGACTTAAGTATATGAAACCTTTTCTCTTATTGCTTTATAGAAATTCTGTTTCATAGTTTCAGGTTGTGGACAATCATATATCCCTTTCAGACCCAATAAAAAATAATAACTAAATAAGATATTACATTCTTGTTGCAACCTGTAAATTGGACTTTGAACTGGGCGTTGTCTTTTTTTTAACTATTTCGATATACATATAACGTAGTGCCGTGTGCAGAAAAAGGGTATAAAAGCGGGAAATTCTTATAATTTTCCCTAGCAGTCCTCTAGATGTCAAAGCCTCCCTCACCTGCTGCAGAAGAAACTGAAACCGTTGTTGTTAAAAGAGCGCTCCGGAGCACTTGCAAAAATGAAGCAATATTTCAGAAAATTCAGCTAGATGTTAGAGAAATGTCCTCTCTTTTCGTGGATGTCTCACGCTATCTCCATTTCTCTTTAATGAAGCAATGGAGTACTGGAAATTTTGAACCTATAAAATTTCAATCGTACTACTACCCGCTAATGAAAAAGAAAAAATCTATATATGTTCTTGATTCTGAATACGAAGAATTACGCAATAATTTACCCCTGTACGACAGCTCTTTCCGCTCGAATCTATTTACTGCAGCTGCTAACCAATATGAAGTTATATTTCACAACAATCTATGGATGCACGCTTACAGCAGATTGCGTCGATTTTTCAGATATGAGAAGGATAAAAAAAAGGTGTACCGAACTCTATCGTATATATTTCAATCGACAAGTACAGAAGTTCCAGACGAAGAATTGCTACAACAAATGAGGGACAAACTTTGGTGGGATGGTGAAAAATTAGATAAAATACAGAATCGTAAATTATTCTGGAGTTACATTCCATTATTCTACAATCTTCAGCGCTACAACGAAAAAATGAATCTCAAGAATTTTTCGCTTATACCGATTCTAAAGCACGGATTACACCACATACAGTACGATTCTTTTGCTTTCTACCAACTGTTGTGCGGCCTAAAGTTGTACAAAGGTTCCCGGCTTAATTTCGACCGGGAAATAGAATGGCGCAAATATTTTAATTTTCCAGAAACTAGTAGTAAAAAGCTTAACTTTTCTTTACAAACGGACGGCGTCGCTGTATCATTTTCGATGAAGAAACCTAAACGAATTGAAAGTACGCCGAAAAAGAAGAAAAAAATACAGAAAAACGAAGCAGATTGTAGCGGTAATCTACTTAAGATTAGAAGCACTACCAATGATAATAAGTTAGGGTTAGATCCTGGACTAAGATTGATATATGGCGGCGTTAGAAATGGCAAACCGATAAAATTAAGTAGTACTTCCTATCATCATATGTCTGGATTTCATTCTAGAAATGTAAAATTAAAAAATTATACCAAAAATTTTAAAGAAGAATCGCAGCTTTCCCCGTATTCGGAAAATTACATAGAATACGCCAGATATCAACTTGAAATTTTCCATTTAAAACAAACATTGTATTCACAAAGAAAGGTAACAAAGTTAAAATTACAAAAATTTATCTGTGTCGAAAAAACTGTTAATACCGTTGCTGAAAATCTAGTTCCCGATATGAAGCAAAAAACTCTAATTTGTATTGGCTCAACAGAAATCGCAGCTAATTCACCTATGAGGGGATACGTGAGAACTCCCAACAGAAAACTAATTGCAGCATTGAGAAGAAGAAAAGCTGACATTTTTCTAGTGAATGAGTTTCGCACAACAAAGCTATGCGCAAATTGCTTCAGCGAAAATACAACATCCAAAACTCCACACAGGTACCAGTATTGCCCAAACTGCCGTACCTGTTGGAATCGCGATGTTAACGCTGGCATAAACATAGTTTACCTGGGAGAGTGCATCATTAATCAAATTGAAAAAAATACAAATTTTGTTAGAAATTTAAGTTTTATTTAAGTATCATTATTTCTGTTATAGCGAAAAATATGTATACTTGTCTGTTTTTTAACAAAACGGATTAACTCCATCAGACACAGCCAACACAATTGTGCTGGTTGGGTCTGAAAGGGATATTGTTCCACTTTTTTGCTGCTAACACTAAGTTTTCATAAAAAGTTTTTTAAACTCTACTTCCGCCCTACATTAATAGCTTAAAACAAACACATATAAATGTATAGTGGCACAAAAAGTTAGAATTAATTCCAAACGATTTAAATTATGCGTATGCATATGCATATGCATTTGTTTCAAGAAACTTAAATAAGAAAATTTTAATTTAACTTTGTAACAACTTAAAAGATTAACACAAACCCTTGTAGGCAACGTTATGCAAGCACTTTTAGAATGAAGGATTCTCATAAAAAAGTATGCACACCCCAGCGGTAACAAGAATCAGTAAAGAGGCCAAATAGAAGGCCTTATTTAGCAGTCACAAGCAGTCAGAAGCCCTTCTCGCCGCATTCCATACTTATTTATTTTTTACACAGGTTGTCATTGGGCGCAAGGCCTTCCACACTTCCTTTAAAAACAACTTCGATCCCTTCCCAAAGAAGGGAGTAAGGAAGGTCACTAAAAATAAAAAGTAAATAAAACTGAACACTTTCCTTTCTCCCTTCTCAAAGAAGGGAGTAGCGAATGTGTACTGAATATTTTAGAAGGTCTTTTAAAAAGAAGTTTATACCTTCTAGAAGGCATACTTCTGAAGGCAGGATATCATGCGAAGCGAATCTTTTAGAAAGGAGTATAGGGGCCTTCAAAAAGGCCTGCCATTTGCGGTCCTTTCAATATTTACCGCTGGGACACTTAAGTTTACATTTACATTGGCAAAATGTGTGCTTGTATTAATTCAGTTTATTTAATTTAGTTTAAGTAATAAATGGATTTGATTTTAACCTACGAAATTGCTTCTAAAAAATGATGTTTGCATGGGAAAAACTTTTGCAAGATACTTTAAAAAAATAAATGCAATAGTGATATTATGGGCTTAAAAATAACTTGAATTTCGTTTGTTTTTTTTTCATGTAATAAAGCTACACCATTTCCAATTAAAACTAGAACATTTGTGCTAAGGAAATAAGCGACAGTTAAAGTTTTCAATTATTTTACTTTTGTTTTTAAAAAAATCGGGGAGAAAATTAATGATTTTGAGCACTACTTTTATTACTTTAAATATTAAGTATTAAGTAGTATCAATTAATTGCAAATAAAATCCGTTTTTACTACAAATTTAACCTTCGCTTTACCAAAGGTTTTTATGTACATGGTTTACCAATACCCACCCGGGTGGTACTGTACTTCTGTACGTATGTTTATATGCGACGAACCAGTGTTTGTCATACATATACTATTTTGTTTTAAATAATACGTTATAGCTTTTAATTCTTTTAAAGTGTAAAAAACTCATAATGTTCATTGTGTGTGTAAATATTTTATCTTTGGGGATTCCCCTTAAAGTGATGTTGAACGTTTGGCTAGCAATTTAGATTTATTGTTCTCAATTTAGTTGTTGTGCAAGAGCGTCGACAAACGGTTTAAAATTTGTTTAATATGAGCGGCGAAAATAATTTGCAATATCTTTCAGCGGCAGCAATTTCAAAGTCAGTATTTACATTCATGTGTAGGAATATTATAAAGAATATTACAAAGAAAAATCCTTACATATTATATATTATCAAAGGCTATCCCATGAAGATAGAGAAGCATATTTCCTTCGGCTGATTGAAGCTGAATCAGATTTAGATTAAAATGATAATGTCAATGGTGCTGAAAATGAGTGCGATTTTGATGTTGAACAAGAACAATGTGATATTGAGGTAAACGAAGAAAGTGATTATGATGGATCGAGTGAGCATAGTGATGAATCGATTAACAAGAGGCCAACAACGTCTTGTGCGGATGGTTTGTATTATAACACTAAAGACAATGTAAAATTGCACAAAGAGGCACCAAATATAAATCGACGGGGAGCGGTTAACATTATTCGCGAAAGCCTTTACATGGGTCCTAGTTAGGCTTGCCAACCGTACTTTATAATAAAGTATTGTACGTTATTTCAAGTAATTGTACTCTATGC
This sequence comes from Pollenia angustigena, assembly GCA_930367215.1. Lineage (NCBI taxonomy): Eukaryota > Metazoa > Arthropoda > Insecta > Diptera > Polleniidae > Pollenia > Pollenia angustigena. Next base: position 124,453,037 of record OV884058.1, read on the forward strand.
TTTATGAGAATAATAAAGTACGCGAAAATACTTTATTTCGCATGATTAGATTTATCTAGAATTCAAAATAGTTTCAGGTTATATTAGTCAGGGTTTTATTAGTCATAAAATTACAATACTTATTGTACAAGTTTTTTTTTTAAGAAAATCTAAAGAACAACTAATTAATATTAGTCAGGGCCATTTGTTGATGTTTTTTTATATTGGCAGGACGATTTTTCGAAAAAAAAAAAAAAATAAACTGACAGCACTATTTCACTTGTTTGTTTTGTTTGAGTACAACAGCTGCCTATTTTTAAAACACGAGTGCAAAATTCTTTCGAACTACTGCCTGCCATTCCTTTAGGGGGCTCCCATCCAAAATGTTTAATACAGACTAGAAATATATTGAAGACAACGTACCATAAGAGCCAAGGAGTGGCTTTAACAATTTCTGGAGACATAATTGCCCCTTATCACCACTTTATAGGGGGCTCCCATACAAATATTGCGTTTTATGAAATTTGTAAATTAATTAAAATTTTTCGATTTTTGTTTTTAAAATCAAAAGTTGTTAACAGATTTTAATCATTTATAGCTTGTTTTGATTGAAGCTTAATTTTTTATATGTCTGAAATTTTTTATACATTTTTAACAAACAAAAATTTCGAAATGTTGCAAAAAATTATTTTTGTTGCCAAACAAAATTATGTTTCAAAAACGACTGCGCAAGTTAGAAAAAAATTTAAGGAAATTGTATTGCGGATTTTCGTTTTTTCTTTATTTATTTCAATAAACTGAACCGTTTATGAAACGGTATTGGATTCAGCGTACCCGAATTGGGTTAAAGCGCCATTTGCCCGGCTTGTCTCAAGAAAAAAGTGTAAAATTCTAGCACAGTGTAATTGTTTAATAAAACTCGCGAAATGCAGTAAAACACATTTTTAGATAAACCAATTAAAAGAAATTAATTGTACTTTATATTTATACTGTGCACTTTTTTTTTCTTAACCTTTAATAATCAATGTACTTTAATTGCAACAAAAAAAGTTGGGAACCCTAGTCCTAATCCAATCACAAAAAATATGTCCATTATTGATGTTTTCAATTCCATTATGAGCGATCCTGTTAAAGATTTAATTCGACGATTTTCAAACAAAAAGGGCGAAGCCATGTACAACAAATGGAATTCGGAAAACTCACAGAATCAAAGAACTTGGAAGCCAATTACAGATGAGGAGTTATTAGGATTTTTTGGAATTTTGGTTATAATGGGTGCCCATAATTCATCTAAGGAAACACTCACAGAGCTGTGGAGAAAAAATGCATATCCAATATATCGTGCAACTATGTCACGAAACAGGTTCGCAGAAATTTTACGGCTCCTTCGCTTTGACTGGCAAGCCACAAGAGTAGAGCGACAGGAAAAAGACAAAGCTGAATTCTAACTATGGACACTTTTTTTACAACACTTTCATTAGCCAAACAGCTGGCCGCTTGGAAGTTATCCGTCGTATGCACATTAAATAAAAACAAAAGATATGTTCCTGAAGAGTTTAAACCGTCCCAAGGCCACGAAGTTGAATCTAGTGTGTTTGGTTTTTCCGAAGATATAACATTAGTGTCCTATGTCCTTCCAATAATAAATCAGTTGTGCTATTGTCAACAATGCACAAGGGTAAAATTATATATAGTCCACAAAATAAACCAGAGATAATTTTATATTATAACGAAACAAAGGGTGGTGTGGACACGATGGATAACATGTTGTCACAGTATTCTACAAAATGAGCAACATTTCGGTGGCCATTAGCACTGTTCTTTAACATTTTGGATACAGCCGCTCTTGCCTTATTTATAATATACAAGGAGAACATTGGGAAAAAATTTGTGAGGTAATCGCAGTGGAAGCACTTTATAGAGATACTTGGCGAAGACCTATCTCGTCCGTTAATATTGACCAGGTCAAAAATACCTCAAATTGCTGGAAGATTTTCCATTAGGTCAGCTATGGAGTGCATCTTAAGTAAAAATTGTAAAAAAATCAGAGACAATATTCTAAAAATATACTTTTCAGGTGAACCGCTTACCGCTACGGATCCAACTGTTTATTTCGAGGCTGATGAAACTCCACAAAGAGATGCAACTGGGCGTATAAAAATAAAAGGAAAAGGTCATATATGTGTCTCATATAAACAAAAGAGAAACACACGACAAGTTTGCGAAAGTGCAAGAAGCCCATTTGTGTAGAACACAGCGTATGTCAAACTAAATGTGACAACTGCCACCATGCTTCTTCATTGTAATTGCATTATAATAACTTATAATAATTAAATATAATCAAAATAGTATTTTAAGTTTCACTTTTATGGAATAATAAGTTATAATTGAAATACATAAAAGTTTGAAAATGTATAGGGTTAAGAATTTTTTTTGTACCACCTGGGTGGGTATTGGTAAACCTTGAAGAAAATTTTAAAAAATCCAAAAAAACCTCAGATTTTAAATTTCAAAAGATTTTGTTATTCGTGCCTAATTCCCAGTTTTTATTCTTGATAAAAACACTTGAAATTTATTGTTGATGGGATAAGCTATTCTTATGCGCATTTCACTGGTTGCTTAGGCCAGATCATCAGGAAACTTCATCCATAAAGATTTTAGAAAAACTAAAGATATTAAACCAAATAAAACTGTTAAACGTATAAGATTTATAGCAACAGTTCTACTTGTAACAATATCAAAGTTTAACAAAACAAAACACATCAACAATAAACAGTGGGTTTAAATCATCTTACATTCCCCACTACAATTAGTTGAAATTCTCTCAACATTAATTGTAGTTGTAAGTAGGTTAAGAAAAACAAAATAAAAACAACAACAACTTACAAAAGATGTTGTCAATTATGTGTTTTTTTAGGCCGTGCACTTGCCTGTTTATTATCAAAAAGTAATTTCAATTTTTGGGAATACAAAATTTTAATTTCAAAAGATTTTGTTATTCGTGCCTAATTCTTAGTTTTTATTCTTGATAAAAACACTTTAAATTTATTGTTGATGGAATAAGCTATTCCTATGCGCATTTCAGTGGTTGCTTAGGCCAGATCGTCATGTTTTTATTAAATTCTACAGTACTCTAAAATTTGTCTGAATTTCATTCAAATCAAAAAAAAAATTAAAAAAGTTATTAAAGAAATAAAATCGAAAAAGTCACCCGGATGGGTATTGGTAAAGCGAAGGTTTATCATTTAAATTGATAGTTTACTTATAGCAAATATTAATTGCTACTATTGATTTGTTTACTCGTTTAATCAAAATTAATTTCCAATTTTTTCTGTCTATATTAAAGCATCTAGAAATGCAGCCTTATGGCGTTTTCTTTTCTTAAATATAATAATCCATTATAATTGTGTAATGTATTTAATTAGTATTGTGGTTATTTTGTTGAACTATTTATGGTTTTTAATCCAAATTTTTAATATTTTTAATTAGGCTTAAGTTCATGAAATTTAACTTTTATTAAATTATTTTTGTGAAAAAAGGAATTTTTACAACATGAAAATCAATTTAAATTGTTATTGATAATCTTTCATTCTTGACGTGGCGCGGGCTCGAACCCTGGCCGGCAGGTTACCATGACATGTTGCGATCGCAACCACTCGATCTCCTCAGATGGATTTGCCGTCTTACACTCGCAGCCATCGACGACTGCTGACGTCACCAGTCAAACATCAATCCTTAAACCAAATTGTATTTTAACATTTGGTAGATCGAAATTTGCTTTCCTGAATGATTATCCATTTCAACTGATTTTACATGTTTTTTCCTTTACTTCTGTTTTTTCGTACTTTCGTCAAGAATTTTTCTTGAAGTCCAAGTACATTTTTTGTTTTTTCACTTTGTTTTTTCACTTTGTCTTTCTCTTTTCTGTTGACCTTTTTCAGCACAACTTGAAGGACAAATGTACACATAGAGCTCGTGCCTTAGCTTTAACAATAATTAGTATGTGGTTATTTTGTTGAACTATTTATGGTTTTTAATCCAAATTTTTAATATTTTTAATTAGGCTTAAGTTCATGAAATTTAATTTTTATTAAATTATTTTTATGAAGAAAGGAATTTTTACAACATGAAAATCAATTTAAATTGTTATTGATAATCTTTCATTCTTAACGTGGCTCGGGCTCGAACCCTGGCCGGCAGGTTACCATGACATGTTTCGATCGCAACCACTCGATCTCCTCAGATGGATTTGCCGTCTTACACTCGCAGCCATCGACGACTGCTGACGTCACCAGTCAAACATCAATCCTTAAACCAAATTGTATTTTAACATTTGGTACAAAGCACAATAATCCATTAAAAGTTATTTCGCAAGCAAAATACAAAATCACTGCCACTTTCGATCGGAATTGATTTCTGTGACAAAATCACTTCCAATTTCGATCGGAATTGATTTTGGTGACAGGCCTGTAACGTTGAAACTTACCATTTCAATTAAAACGTTTGTTAATGTGTAGTTTATAGAACACGAGTGCCTTACTCGTCCGTTTAACTTACATTAAAAAACAAAAACACATTTCGAAAGTAAGGCGCTCGTGTTCTAAAAACCACACATAAGTTTTTCAATAAATATTTTAGTCATAATATTTTTAGTTTTTCTTTTACGTCTTCTATGACGGATAAACATTCATGTGAAGCACACAAATCAAAACGGAACAAAATTCTTCGGTTATTTTTTACCATACGAGCATTAAAGTTTTTTTTTTTTTTTGTTTTATCCAAACGCCCAAAATTGTTAAGTATGCTTTTTTTAAAAACTTAACCCGATGAAATTTCTTTTAGATTTTGTATGTTTAGGGTAACTTATTTTGGGTGTAAATCAGGTGCAATATAAAATTCATTCGTTTAAACGAATAATAATATGATTGTTCCAATAAATTTATAGTCTTTTCAACTAAAGTAACTGTTCCTTTAAAAAAAAATTATTCCAGCTTTAAACATAGATTTACAAATCTTGATCATGAATAACGACAGATGAACTATTGTAATAACTGTGAGCTTCATAGTTATTTAGAACTCGAAATTAATTTGAAAAAGGTACTCATTCCAAAGAAAAACTTGATGTAATATATTTTCCAATAATATGAGAGTAATAACCCAACCGTAAATATTGAAAGAGCCGCAAGTGCCAGGGCTTTTTGAAGGCCTCTATACTTCTTTCTAACAGATTCGTTTCTTTTGATATTTGCCTTCAAAGATTTGCCTTCTAGAAGGTATACTTTTTTTTTGAAAAAAACCCTTTCAAAATATTCATTACACAATTGTTACTCCCATCTTTAATAAAGAACAAACGAAGTTGTTCAGTTATAATTTTTTATTTTTGTTCTTAGTGAGATTCGTTACTTCCTTCTTTCGGAAGGGATTATATATATTTTTTAGTCTGGTTGTTCTAAGGTTAACGAATACGTTGCGGATAAGCTGTTTCATTTTCCTTACCAAGGTACTCTTACGTAAACGTGACGTTGCGTTGCGGATGAACCTGATAATATTAAACATTTTCTCCATTTTATTGATAAAGAGAACATTTAATCGACGTACATAACGTTTTTTTTTATATTTTTATACAAACGCACAGGACCTTAAATTATTAATTATATAAATTTTGACAAATTTTTTGTTTCCCTTTTAACGCATTTTAACACGTATACGAATTTTTGGTTACAACCAACCATTGAGGTAAATGGCAACATTTTTTGTATTCTCTTTCAAAAGTTCTTCATTTGAAAGCCTTTAAGAGTTCTTGTAAGAAGAAGGAAGTGTGAAAGGGCTTGATTCCAATGACAACCAGTGTTCAAAAATATCGGGTGATTTTTTGGCAACACTGGTTTAAACAGCTGATGCACGTTTCGTGTTTTGTTTCACTGTCAAATATCTTCACTTTGGTCTATAACTTAACGATGAATCGTCTTACAAACGAACAACGCTTGCAAATTATTGAATTTTATTATCAAAATGCGTGCTCTGTTACGAAAGTTCATTGCGCGCTTCTTCCATTTTATGGTCAGCTCATTTTTGGATCAATGGGTACGTTAATAAGCAGAATTGTCTATTTTGGAGTAAAGATCAGCCAGAAACATTGCAAGAGCTACCAATGCATCCAGAAAAAGTCACAGTTTGGTGCGGTTTATGGGCTGGTGACATCATTGGACTGTACTTCATCAAAGATGATGCGAATCGTAACGTTACTGTGAATGGTGAGCGCTACCGTGAGATGATATCCAACTTTTTTTCGCCCAAAATGCAAGAGCTTGACTTGCATGACATGTGGTTTCAACAAGACGGTTCCACTTTCCACACAGCACGCTTAACAATGGACTTATTGAGAGGCGAGTTTGGTGAACATTTTATTTCACGTTCGGGACCGGTCAATTGGCCGCCAAGATCGTGCTATTTAACACCTTTAGACGATTTTTTGTGGGGCTATGTTAAAGCTCATGTATGTACACACATGCCCGCTTCAATTGACGCATTGGAAGAAAACATTGAAGCATTTAATTATGAGATACCGGCCGAAATGTTGGAAAGAGTATGCCAAAATTGGACTAAGCGGATGGACCATTTTATTCGCAGTCACGGTCAACATTTGCATGAAATAATCTTCAAAAATTAAATTATATGGACCGTACTATCGATTCAAATAAAGATTTCATGCATTTTTCTTAATTTTATGTGTTTTTTTTAAACTTTTCTATAGCTCTTAAAAAATCACCCATTAAATAAGTACGGAATGCGGCAAGGAGTGCTTCTGTCTGCTAATTAAGGCCTTCTTTTTACCGCTTCGAAGTTTTGTTTTTATTTTGACATTTTCAAATATTTTAATTCAGAGAATATTAAGCCCGCTAATATTGTAAAACCACCCTGCGAAAAATTTTCGTCAATTGTTCCAATAGACTCGTCCTGGGATTTGTGAAAATATAACAAGTTCAAAAAGAAAGAACTCATGACCAGTGAAAGATAGCCAATCTTTCAACATTTATATGAAGAACAAAAAGGTAAAAAAGCAATGAATTACAGTACAGTCTACACCGGTTGTGCGACACATTTTTGGGACTTTTTTATATTTGTTTTTTTAATTCAGTTCTAGGACTTGTTTTATTGAACTAATACTACATTGTATTGACTAGCACTAAACAAGTTCATTGAGGATAGATGTGTGACTGGTGAAATGGTGGCTGTAAGGAGTTACTTGACCCGCTCCAATGACAACTCCATGTAAAAGTGATAGGTCCCATTCATATGCAGTGTTAGAACTAGAATCGGTCTCTACCACCAAAGACCTATCACGGGGCTACTTTGGCGTCCGTTTGCTTTCCTCTAGGGTAATTTAAGAAACAGGGTTTTTATGCACTGAAGAAAATATGTTAAGAAACGGCAATAAACATTTTGAACCTTCCCATGATATAAGTATGAAACGTAATGTGGCAGCGTTATTATTATTTTTAGTTTTATATTAAAATTCTTTTCTTAATTTATTATGGTTACTACATAAATCTAAATAGTATGACTAATATGGATCACTTTTAAATGAAGTTGTTTTTGTTTTCATACCCACACCACAACAGTTGAGAGGGTTTTATGCGTTGGTGCTGATGCGCGTAACACATAAAAATTTTGGTTTTACACCCACCTTTTAATCAACCAATCGACCAAGAATAAATTTTCGAGTCGATATCATGATGATCATCCGTCCGACTGGATGGTTGACTGCGCATGCAAACTTTGGTCGTAAAGAACAGGTCCGAATTTAACCCTTGTGTTAATTCCTGGGTACCATGGTACCCACCTACGTATATTAACATGAAAAAAATGTATTAATAAATAAAATGTATAAACAAGCTTCTGGATCGTCGTTATTTAACATTAAAGAAAGCAAATTCATATTCAAGATTTATTATGTTGCTCATTTAATACTCAAAAAAAATTAGCTTATGCTTTAACCATCGCAATAAGCACACTCGGGTTTTCCGGTACTCAATACAATACAATACACTTAATGGGATATTAAAAACACGTTTGAACCGCTCAAAAAATTATATAATACGGGGAAGTCTCATTTACATATCATGTATGACCAAAAAGGATCAACTATATAACGGGTGATTTTTTAGCTATTATATTTTTGGCAACACAGGTTTAAACAGCTGACGCTTGTAGTGTGTTTTGTTTCACTGCCAAACATCTTCAGTTTGGTCTATAATTTAACCATGAATCGTCTTACAAACGAACAACGCTTGCAAGTTATTGAATTTTATTATCAAAATGCGTGCTCTGTATAGAAAGTTCATCGCGCGCTACTTCCATTTTATGGTCAGTTTAATCGACCCTCTGAAGCGGCTATTCGGGCTATTATGACTAAATTTCGCACAAAATTTACATTGTTGGACATTAAACCACCAACACGCTTACGTAGAGTGCGAAGTGAAGAAAATATCGCAGCTGTGTCGGCCAGTGTTAATGATGACCATCAATTATCGATTCGTTGCCGTTTGCAGCAATTGGGCCTCTGTTACTCAACAGAGTGAGATGATAATCAACTTTTTTTTTGCCCAATATGCAAGAGCTTGACTTGCATGACATGTGGTTTCAACAAGACGGTGCCACATGCCACATAGCATGCTTAACAATGGACTTATTGAGAGGCGAGTTCGGTGAACATTTTATTTTACGTTCGGGAACGGTCAATTGGCCGCCTAGATCGTGCGATTTAACGCCTTTAGACTATTTTTTGTGGGGCTATGTTAATGCTCCTGTCTATACACACATGCCCGCTTTAATTGACGCATTGGAAGACAACATTGAAGCATTTATTCATGAGATACCGGCCGAAATGTTGAAAAGAGTATGCAAAATTTGGACTAAGTGGATGGACCATTTGAGGCGCAGTCGCGGTCAACATTGGCATGAAATAATCTGCAAACATTAAATTATATGGACCCTACTATCGATTCAAATAAAGATTTCAGGCATTTTTCTGAATTTTATGTGTTTGTTTTTTAACTTTCCTAAAGCTCTTAAAAAAATACTGTCCTGTATAAAAAATTTAAAATTTTAGCCGTTATGCAATACAAAGTACGTCATAATTTTCTGGTCAGTCTAGACTTGACCATCAAACGGGCAGAATTTTCTCACAATATTTTCTTTCTTTTTTGTAAGATAAAAAATTAACAAATAGAATCTGGGAATTTAATTCTCATGGTGAGTAACATTTATTATATAAATTTTCATATTAACTTGATATCAGAGGGAATTTCATTTAAATTAAGTCATTGTTTTATCTCAAGAGTAATTTTGAATTTTACTGGTGGTAACAATGGAAAGAACCATTGGAAAAGGAGAGGACAAACATGTTAAGCAGATCTCATTTTTCATTATGGTTTTCCTTCCTTTTTGTGATCGTCTACATATCAAGTCATAGTCAAACCAATTCAAGTAAAAACACCTTTCTCTTATAAACTGGAATTTTACCTGGCAATTTTACGGTGTCGAAAGATCGCTTTCTTTCGCTCAAATTTATTTGAACCTAAAACAAATTTTTAAGAAATAAAATACTCAACAAGGTCTGCCTCTTCAGCTATACCATCCGAAAACTGTATTTTTTTCGTTTATTTTGTTATAGTGTAGAGTTTTTAATGAAACTGTTCTGTGTTATTTAAATTCTCAGATAAGCAACGAGCACGAAATGGTCACTGATGACTTACTCTGGATAATGTCATTTGTTTTTTAAGACGCAATAATCTTTTTTAAATTACATACACATACGAAATAAAACTCTAGGATACTATGAATGTAAATATTTGGCTCCACTTTAGACAGCCAAAAAAAAATTTAGATTCATAGTTTGAAAACAAACCAAAAAAGGATATAATAGCATAACTAAATCGAATTGTGGCATCAATTGCGGAACCTACACAATTAAAGTTTGACGGTTTTCTACTTTATGGTTCAACCAACATATTATTTTATAGCCGTAACAAAAAAGATCGGGTCAACTAATATTTTCATTCGGTTTGTAACACTTAGAATTCGTAATTTGTTTGCTTATGAGTGAAGTTGGTTGGTTCTTTCTGAGGTTTAAAAAAGTCACTCTTTGCAATTAAATCATGGAAAGACAAACGCTTCAAAAGCTTTTGCAAGTTATTGAATTTTTTTAACAAAGTTAATGCTCTAATCACAGAAACAATTACACGGTGCTACAAATGAGCACTTTTTTTTATACTTGAAAAGCGACCTAGTGTAGGTTATAGGCCTTACTGAGTAGATCATAAGTCAATTTTAAAAAGTTCGGAAACACCCTCAAATTTCGGAGTTATTCCAAAAAAAACATTTTTGGGTAGGTTCGAGTACTTATGAAGATGTAACTCAGTTGATTATTATCCGATTTTTATTTTTTAAACGGTTTCAGAAAGAAGAGACATGTGCCTTTCTAAATGTATACACTTTTTGGTATGTGTATACAATTTTTGTAGTGATATTCTTAATTACATATATCTGATTTTAATTTGATTTTTTCTCGATTTTTCAAATTTGGTGCCATTTTTTTAAATTAGTTTGTTTAGAAACATACCAATATGTATACACATTATTAAAGCTAATTTAGTTTTAAGTTAAACCAGTTTTCATTTAATAAAATCGAACAAAAAATAAAAAAGGAATTAAGGTTTTTCAAAAGTGAAAAATTTAGCTTTTTCAAATATTGTTCAATAGACCGGGCCAACCTCCATAAAAAACAATAATTATGCCAGTCTCCCCATAGAATGAAAGTTATGTCAATAAAGTTTCTAAAACAGGAAATATTTGTATTTTTTTCTGCTACGCCCACAAATACAGCCCTTTTGGTTTTTTTTATATAGCGCTGCCATTTAAAGTCTTATCTCATCAAATCGCATATCGCTGTTCATGGCTTGACAGTGGCTTCATTTTTAATCCGACTTTAAAGTCTTGGCGCCACTTATGCCATCTCAGATCCCCACCCCAAATTTTTTTGTTTTGTAATCATTTTATGTCAATTGTAATATTTTTGAAAAACACACAAACTTATCAAATTAAAATCAGATATAATTAAGAATATCACTACAAAAATTGTATACACATACCAAAAAGTGTATACATTTAGAAAGGCACACGTCTCTTCTTTCTGAAACCATTAAAAAAAAAATAAAAATCGGATAAAAATCAACTGAGTTACGTGTTCATAAGTACTCAAACCTACCCGAAAATGGGTTTTTTGGAATAACTCCGAAATTTGAGGGTGTTTCCGAACATTTTAAAACTGATTTGAGATCTACTCAACAAGGCCTTCAACTTACACTAGGTAATTTTCCAAGTATATTTTCACTGTAGCACCGTGTTATTAGTAGTTTTTTATCAATTAAAAAAATTGTTTCAAAAGTATTTAAATTTACCAAATAGGATCTGGAAATTAAATTCTCATGGTGTGTAACATTTTAATAGTAAATGTTCATATTAATTCGAATGTGTATTCTAAGTCAAATTACAATCCATAAAGCCTTCATACTTTAATATGCTTTATGGATTGTAATTTGAATTGGAATGCACATTCGAATTAATATTAATTAATGTGATAATTGAATCCATTATTTTTTTTTTTTTGCTGAAAGAAAATTAGGAATATAATTTTGATTTAATTAACATTTTAGTTGTTTTAAAATAAATTTTGAATTAAAATATTAATAAAATAATAAAAAATGTAAATGGATTTTTTCGTGTAAAATAAATAATAAATAAAATAAAAAAGAATTGATTTTGGAAATTGTCAAAACCTGAGCTATATTTAATTAAATCAATCAACAAATTGTTTGAAACGGCTAAGATTTTTGATTAAAATTACAAAAATAGTATGTTAAAAAAAACATTCAAAATTTTTTACAATTTTTATTAATCAATATAATCATTTTGGTAATAAGTGCAAAATCAACAATTGGGTTGATTAATTTCATGAACTGGATATGAATTGGGTGTTTAGAGACAATTCAAAATTTGTTCTGTTGTAATGAAATATCATCTTTTTGCATGAAACTTCTTTCTTGCTCAAAGAATTTTTTTTTGCAAGCGAAATTGTTGGATTTTGGGCGATTTAGCAGACTGAAGTGATGTGACCAAAACTTGTAAAAAAACTGCTTAGTGCAGTTTTTTTTTACCGGCGGAGTCATTGGCCAAATTTTCTTTTTTATAAAAACGGCGAACCAATTGCTATCAACGGCGCATTATACAGGAGCAAGATATTGAATTATAAGCCTGTGTGGTATGCAGTTCTAGCAGGATGGCGCAACTTGCCATACAGCGTACGGTACAGATGTGAAAAAGATTTACATGGATACCTGCTCAATGGTGAATCTTCAAAACTGGGTGATAAAAAGTGCGTCGTTTAACATCCTCCGTTCGTGACAGCAACCAGCACACATAATTAGGAATTATAATCTCCTACCTTCACTGCTTAAGGAATAGCCAGCAACATTTAGGGATAATCTGTCCCCACAATTCAAATTTTCCACTAGCGGAAAGCTGCCTTGCAGTTCAAAAATACCCTTCTTTTTTTGAGTATTAAAGAAGCATTTTTGGTCTTATCCACAGCGACCACATGATCCTCAAAAGCACCATCACATGAAAAAGGAAGAGTATCCTCATGTCAAAAACACAGAGTCGTCAACCTCATTTTGTCGACTCTTCATCCATTCACCGCATCCAAGTCTCACCCTCTATCAAACTTTTCCACCATTCACCGCTCTCCAGCTAACAAGAGAATCACCTTCACACCTCATCATCATTAACCATTTCAACTACCTAAAGTGTTTTTGTCACGAAATGTATTTCTTTAAGTACAAAGACACGACTTCTCCTTGCAAAAGCTATATTTTCGTGGCGAACGGCCTTCTTTTGCAAAAAGTATGGGTCTCAATCAATAGTCAGTCTGGTGCCGTGGCACTAGTTGCTACTGACTCCCGTGGGATCTCTGGTCAGCTACGATCTGAAGAGATTTGTCAATTCTGAAATACCCTAACGCAAGGTATCGGTTGCACATAATTTTCCCGGAGGATTTAGCACCGTTATGTGAAATATTCTTACGATCATCCCAACACCCCAAGGGGGTATAAATAATTCCTTTATATAAGGACGGTTTGTTTTTGATATTGCAATTTTCAAATATTATTCATAAGTACGTACAGATAAACTGAATAAGCGCCTGTTTGCAAAAATATTTATGTTCTAATAGTTTTGAAAACATTTCGAACTGACTATTTTCGTTGATTGTAAATTATTTGTTTTATTTTTCTTTAGCGTATGGTGCTGGGTATTATGAATTCGGCACGGCCAAAAAAAGTCTTGGCGCTTGTTAGTTTTCTTTTAATTCTTTGTTTTTCTCCCAATTGCCCACAAAAATAATTCGAACATTGTGGAATCCAATAACAACCAGACAATTGTATAAAAAGTTGTTGCTAAAATTGTTGTTGTTCATATTGCTGAATAGCTGTTATTTACCAGTACCAGTGTGGTAAAGATAACAGTGCTTGCCAAAATTCCAAAACAGAAAAAAGCCAAATTTTTAAAGATAAAAATAAATAAATGAAATAATCACATATTTATTACTTCGATAAAAATATTTTTGTGTTTTATTCAAACATTAACGTCAAATTCCACCAAGTTCAGGTAAAACTAACTGCTAGTTTAACTTCCAGTTAACAATATGTTTTTGACAGTTATAACTGATAAGTTAATTAAAACTGAACTTGGTGAAATTGTCCGTAATTAAAGTATTTTTTAATAAAAAAAACCTATTTGAAGTAAGTCCAGCTGGTCCGACTAGCCAGTAAACTCGAAGATGTTTAGTAACCGTTGTTCCGGAGAATCGCAAACATGAATGGTGTTGAACTGATTTCTCCTCTTATTTGTTTTTTCTAAAAAGGTCTTATAAAAAATGCCACGATTATCTGGTGTATTAGATGCGACCAATAGATCTAGTATATATATATTCTTCCATGCCAAGTACACGCAGAGAAAAAATATGGTTGGGCATGGTTACGGCAACAACACTATGTTTAATGTAACAATATATTGTTGTCGTAAACAAATAATTGTTATTTTTATTTAATATCAACATTTATTTATCGCAATTATGAATTTGAGTATTGTTGACCGAAAAATAATTATTTTTCTAACAACTTAATTATGATAACTTTCTAAACATATTATATTTCTCACAACCATATCATGATATTTAATAGCCATAACATGATAACTTTCTATACATTTATCATATTATGTTAAAGATGCAATCAAACTATTTTTACTCTAATCATATTATGATAGCGCCATTTGTAAAATAATTTGGAAGCAGTTGCGTCGTTTTTTTTATTTGTGAGCGGTTAATTAATTAAAAGATAAAATTCCATAAAAAAATAAGTTTAAAGAAATTAAAAAATGAAAATATTAGTGGAGTTCATTCAAGTATTAGTGATGTAATAGTGCAAATGCAAAATATCTTAGTTTTTTTTTTGTAAAATCCAACAACAAAACACACAGAGATTTCGTTATATTTTATAAAAATGCTAAGGCACGAGCTCTATGTTTGCATTTGTCCTTCAAGTTGTGCTGAAAAGGTCAGCAAGAAAAAGAAAGACAAAAAAAATGAAAAAACAAAAAAACAAAATATGTACTTTGAACTTCAAGAAGAATTCTTGACAAAAGTACGGAAAAAACAGAAGTAAAGGAAGAACATGTAAAATAAATTAAAATAGATAATCATTCAAAGCAAATTTCGATCTACCAAAGGTTGAATACAATTTGGTTTAAGTATTGATGTTTGACTAATGACGTCAGCAGTCGTCGATGGCTGCGAGTGTTAAACGGCAAGCCCTCTGAGGAGATTGAGTGGTTGCAATCGAAACATGTCAGGGTAACCTGTCCGTAAAAACGCCTGGGTTCGAGCCCAGATTGAGTCAAGAATGAAAAATTATCAGTAAATTTTAATTAATTTTCATGTTGTAAAATTCCTTTCTTCATAAAAATAATTTAATGAAAATTAAATTTGATGAACTTAAGCCTAATTAAAAATATTAAAAATTTGGATTAAAAACCATAAATAGTTCAACAAAATAACCACAATACTTATTAGTGCTACGATATTTCATCAACATCTTAAAATCGAAAAAATGGACACACGCGGTTGCCCATGAAAACCACAGATTTTTCATTTGCTCTTTTTGTAAAAAGCCACAAAATAAAAAATCGATGCAAAAATATTTTAATTTATTTTGTATTTTTATGACAGCTATGAAAGGTGCTGTATCATAATATGATTGCTTCTAAATTTATTATGATTAACATGACAATAATTTGATTACTTCTTAACTTAGTATGATTAACAGAATAATAATATGATTAAGGGAAAAATATAATGATGTAATAGTACGAGTATATTTAGTCATAATATGATTCAATAATAATCTTAATATGGTGACTACAATCATAATTCTTATCATTATATGTTTCTCTTAGAATATGTTTACCACAACCATGTTTTTTCTTTGCGTGTACACTTTTGCTCATAATACATACCAAATTTTACTAGCCTCAAGTTTGAATTTGCTAATAGAACCCTGACTGATTCTAGGGATTCCGAGGCATTTTATAACTTGTTTTTTAATATATTCGTCGATCCCTTATTAAAATAAAATAAAGGACTTAGGGTACGCAACCTTTTAAGGTTTATCAAGTGTATTATATATGTGACCCGCGATATCATGTAGTGCTGTTTATACGCAGTTTCGGGTTCGGAACATTTTAAATCTCTGTCTTCACAACTACAGAAAATGGTAAACAAAAAAAACAATTAAAAAAGTATTCGATATTATGTTGACCGATCGCAGATTGAAAGTGCCAGAGATTGTGGAAGCAATATGCATCTCAGTTTTCTCAATGGTTTTAAATATAAATTAATTTTTTGGATATGAGAAAGCTTTCCGCAAGATGGGTTACGCGTTTGTTTAAAACCAACCACAAGCACAATCGGTTAAGAGCTTCGGAGGCAGTGATGTTATACACTTTATTGCAAAGTCCTTACGCAGCCCCAAAAAACTACGCTACGCTTTAAACAAATTGTCACTACAAAAATCCTCACAACTTTTAATTGATTAAACTGCAAAACAGTTATTGTGCGGTGTGAAATTTGATTGCAAATTTTTACTAATTTGAGGTCGCTAATTTTAAATCAAATCTCCATTTCTCTCTATCAGCTCTTCTACGAGATATACCGTTATGTCCAAACTTAAGGCACTTTCACTACATATATTGGTATAACTTGAAAACGGTTGACAATATTCAGTTTACAAAGAATTTCGAAACTCGGCACACGCAGAGAAAAAATATGGTTGGGCATGGTTACGGCAACAACACTATGTTTAATGTAACAATATATTGTTGTCGTACACAAATAATTGTTATTTTTATTTAATATCAACAATATTATAGTTACTGTAAACATATCAATGTTTATCGCAATTATGAATTTGAGTATTGTTGACCGAAAAATAATTATTTTTCTAACAACTTAATTATGATAACTTTCTAAACATAGTATATTTCTCACAACCATATCATGATATTTAATAGCCATAGCATGATAACTTTCTATACATTTATCATATTATGTTAAAAATGCAATCAAACTATTTTTACTCTAATCATATTATGTTAGCGCCATTTGTGAAATAATTTTGAAGAATTTGTGTCGTTTTTTTTATTTGTGAGCGGATTAACAATAAAAAGATAAAATTCCATAAAAAAATAAGTTTAAAGAAATTAAAAAATTAAAATATTAGCGGAATTCATTCAAGTATTAGTGATGTAATAGTGCAAATGCAAAATATCGTAGTTTTTTTGTAAAATCCAACAACAAAACACACAGAGATTTCGTTATATTTTATAAAAGTGCTACGATATTTCTGTGGTTTTCATGGGCAACCGCGTGTGTCTCAAAACAAATTTTTCAGGAAAGCCGAAAAACCATTCTAGATCAAACTATGGTCTAGGTATTGCACTTTTCAAACTTTGTCATTACGTTAAAAAATCGGAATTGATCCATCTTTTTTCAAAAAAATGTAAAGAGCTTTCAAAATTAGGCAATATGGCATCAACATCTTAAATGGAAAAAATGGACACACGCGGTTGCCCATGAAAACCACAGATTTTTCATTTGCTCTTTTGCAAGCCTTATATTGAACTCCGCTATTTGATAAACATTAAGAAGAATTGTAAAAAGCCACAAAATAAAAAACCGATTCAAAAATATTTAAATTTATTTTGTATTTTTATGACAGCTATGAAAGGTGCTGTATCATAATATGATTGCTTCTAAATTTATTATGATTAACATGATGATAATATGATTACTTCTTAGCTTATTATGATTAACATGACAATAATATGATTAATTTCTTAGCTTATTATGATTAACATGACAATAATTTGATTACTTCTTAACTTAGTATGATTAACAGAATAATAATATGATTAAGGGAAAAATATTATGATGTAATAGTAAGAGTATATTTAGTCATAATATGATTCAATAATAATCTTAATATGGTGACTACAATCATAATTCTTATCATAATATGTTGCTCTTAGAATATGATTACCACAACTATGCTTACATTGTTTTTAAATTTGGCCTGTAGTTTCAAAGATACGGTTGAATTTTTAAAGAAAAGAAGGAACATTAAAAAAAAAAAAATTTTTTTTTGGTCTTTAAAAATATATTTAAAATAAAAATGCTACAAAAATCACAGTTTTGGTGTAAAAACATTTATCTTAACATAATTTCGAATGAAATGAGGGTTATTTTATTGTAATCGGTGCTCAACTTTTGATTTTATTCACAATTTACTGCGAAAACTGAATATCGATTTCTATACAATGTTGTTAATTTGGCGAAATTTCTCATCCTTTAACTACTGAATTGTTCTTGGCTTATATTTATGGAAGTGTATTGACGCACACTTTTTCTTTTAAACATTCCATAAATATGTCATGACGTGAGATAACATTGTTTCGCTGGCTGTGTGGCACAAACCTGTTGGAACCACATATCATCCAGGTCCTTAACCTCAATTTCTGGCCAAAAGAAGTCCGTTATCATTTTCTCCCTATCGCGAACAACAGCAAACTTTTCAGCGGAACAAACTGAGCGAACATAAACAGCTGTTTTCCAATTTCCTACAGATTCGTAAAAAGCATCAACCATCTTATCACACTGCTTAATTGTGGACCTCTCCCTGGTTGAATTTTTCAAACACTGAAACAAAGATATGACAAATTAAGTTGCGAAAAAATGCACAATTAACATCGTGCATTATGGTTGGACAGCCCATACTTTTGCATTTTGAATGGTGATTTTCGAACAATCGTACGGGTAGAAGGATAACTTTTTTAGTAAGATTTTTCAATTCGTCTTGTTAAAAAGAACTGTGCCCATCTTAAATAAATTACACAAGGCAACAAAATCGAAAAAAGGCTTGTAAAACCACTATACAATTTTGATGTACTGTGGTTCCGGTAGTAAAAATATGTTCCAAATTGAGAGTTTGCTTTTCCTTCTGATTCATTAAATGAAAACAGTCGTAGTCTATGCAAAAGCAAAAAAACGAAAAGTTGTACACAACAAAGAACAACGGCAGTCGACATGTTCGGAAGTGTTTCGTTTGACAGACTGAAACTTTTGATAAAACCCGAAGTAAATGAAGATGGGACGTTGTGTTTTTGTTTTGTTTTGCTTTTGCAGTTTGAAGTGAATTCAGAGAACCCTAAAATACAAACCTAATAAACCAAACAAATAACATACATACGTATATGAAAACGATAAAGCTATTTGAAGTTTTATTTAATTTCAAAAAATTCAAAAGATTGTTAAGCATTAAAATAAATACATACATATGTACACTATATATAACTTTTAACAATTTGTTAAAATATCAAAATTGGCATAGCACAGTCCGATAGAGCATAAAAAACTATAAGGGAAAGTATATTTATTTTTTCGCTAAGTTCAAAAAAGTTCACGCACCAACCGCGATGAAGTTTTGAAAATTTTTAATTTTATTTTTGGTTAAGAAAAATTTATAATATATTAATTTAAAACAAAAAATAGCTCAAGTGTGAAATTTCATTAATATTTAGAGATAGTTAGAAATTTTTCCGCAAACCAAAACGTATCTTTAAACTTTTTTAATGAAAAAAATTAAAAATGAATAAAATACACCGTATAAAATTATGAATATTCAATATTGCATTGGTTTAGAAAAACCAATTGGTGCGTGAACTTTTTTGAGTAAAATTAAAAAAGATTATAATTTTCGTGGTTAAGCTGTTATGATACTTGCTATTTTTTGTATTTTTTCTATATTGGAAAACAGTGCAAATATATTTGCATAGGAAAACTGACTAAGTGTAAAGAAAAGAGTATGATTATATCATAAAAAATCTTGAAATGTCAAACAAATATACATGTGTTATCGATAAATAATCTAAGGCTGTCAAAAAAATATAAACATTTTTAACTTAAAATTGACATTTCCAGATTAATTGTTAGCACTGTTGCCAATTTTTTTAGTTTTTGATCGAACTTAGCGGTTTTTAACTTTTTTTTGCTCTTTTTTAGCTTTTTTGACGGGTTTTTGTGGGAAAAAAACGATGGCAGTATTGTTTGTTTTGTTTACATTTTATTTTGGAATCACTAACAAATTTTTTTTTTTTTATACAATAAAAATTAATGCCAATAATGTAAAATATTACGAATTACATCGGGGTATACTCTTTAATTGAAAATTTATGATTTGAAATCCCATATGAAGGGCACCTGCTTCATTTCACTTATCAAAAACAAAATAGTTTCATCTGCCCAAGATTTTACCATTTTTTTGTTTTAGTCAAAGATAAAAATAAACATGAGAAATGTCAATCAGAAAAAAAGGTTTGTTTATCAAATAGTATTTCTTGTTCTTTCTCGCATTTGTTGTTTCATTCAGTCAATCCTAAAAAAATCCAATACAAAAAATAGCAAGTATCATAACACCTTTACTGAGACATGGTTGACCTCATGGTACTATGCCAAAAAATAAGTTATACCCCTAATGTACACATGTATACTACCGTATTCATAAAAATATAGTAAGTTTGAATTTGTTTTAAGGCAAAATTTTCATAAAATTTTTTTTTTTAAATACATTTGAAATCCATTTTATGAATACGGCAGTTGCACAGAGAAAACAGATTCGTTATCACAACCGAATTTGGCGCCAATCGAATTTCGTCGGTTGCATGTACTATCACACAATTCGGTTACAATTACTTAAAATTTTGATTCTTTGCATAATATTTTTAATATCAACATTTGAATTTAAGTATACTATCAGTTATTGGTTGTTGTTAGTATTGTTTTTAGAAAACAAAAATATGCTTATACCCAAATATATGATAGATGCAACTGAATTAACACATAATTGTTGTTCATAACAACAGATTTGATTGACTTAACTAATACCTTTTTCCCTTCGGTTCCATTAATCTTTTTCCCGATTTATAAATAAAAAAATCAAAATAATTCCAATACCTCAAATTTTTTGTGTGTTTATTTATTATTTATGTACCGTTTACTTATCCCCCCTTATCGTGTTTGGCGAACTTTTGGTAATAGATTAAAGAGAACGTGAACTTGCTTCTTTAAATCTATTACCAAACAGTCGCAAGCGTATTTTAAACTCGCCAACCACGAAAAGGGTGATTATTTAGTGTTATAAAATACATACATCATTATTTATCCGACCAACACAGACAATGTTGAGAACATCGTGGACCTACTCCCTTAAACGGAAAGAATTCTTATCGCACCTAAAAAAGTTCCAATTATACCAAGCGGGCAGTGTTGAGGAACTGAGAAAGCATTGGGCTAAATTCATAAGTGGTGAACATGACGAGCTTGAAACACAGCGCCTTTAAGAAATCCAAATGAAGCGGGAAGCAAAAGGTGGCCTATCCTCGCCCAAATTCCTAGTGACCCCGTAGCTGAATGTAGTGGTAAAATCACCGGTAAAGGAGTAATAAGATGACTTACTTCTCGATATCATCTATAGCCGCCGAGTCCAAAATGGATTTGATGGATAAGCTCAGAAGGTGGAATATAGACTTTGACGGGACTAGTGATCTATTGGAGTCTATAGAGCGTGCTGGAGAGTTAGCCCATATGTACGATGTTGATCGGACCAATTACTTTTTAAATATGATATTAAAACTTATATTATATAATAATTTGTTTTTTACTTTTGACAGAAAATTCACCTTATAATTAGTTTAGAACTCACAACAAACAATTGGGACATATAGCTTTTTTTTGGTTGTGAATACCAAATAATTATATTTTCATTTGTTGTAAACGAATTGAAACCATACTAACAATCAATATTTAGCTGCAATAAATGAATAAGCAATTATATTATAAAATTTATTGACAAAAGCAAATTATTAATTGTGATAACCAATATTCAGTACTGCACTTCAATAAATTTGGTTGTGATTGACACTATTCGTACTAATTTTAAGTATTAAATAAAATTAGTTATCATAACTAATAAAAGAATTGAGGGATTCATATTTCAGTTAGAGTTACGCTTTAATAATCATTAGTATTAAAAATAAGTTAGAGTTAACCATTTTGAATAGTTGCAATAATAAATTATATTTCCTGATCAATATTTTATTACTGCAACCGTTTTCCAACCAATTTGTTTTCTGTGTGTAGTATTTAACTATGGGATTGTTTAAAGGTTTCAGTCTGTCAAATGAAACACTTCTGAACATGTCGGCTACCGATGTTCTTTGTTGTGTACAACTTTTCGTTTTTTGCTTTTGCCTTGACTGCCAGGGCTGTCAGATATACGTGGCGATTTTGAAACGTGTTTGGCTGTGGGATTTTCCATTTGGCGACTGGCGACTTTTTTTGGCGAATTTTTGGTATAACTGGCGATTAAAGGCGACCGTACACGACATGTTTTTGTCATCTGACATGTCAAATTTCCCACTGCAAAATACATACATGTCGTGTGTTACCTTTTTAACTTTGCATCTGTAAAAGTCAGATGCAAAGTCATCTGACAAAATTACAATTAGAGCGTGCTCTTTTTTCTTTTGACAAATCATCTGACATCAGAAATCTATGCCGAGAAGAAACCGGCAGCGGCGTCCACTATTGACGGAATCATTAGCCGGCTGCAGTTAATACTTTGCAATACCGAGATATGTATGATCATCGCACCATTGAATAGAATTTATGTAAATATATACATAAAAACCGATTCATTAAAATATCCTAAATTGGTATCATTGAATTAAAAGAAAAATATGTTAAGATGGCTAAACTCTTTTACGGCGTAAATAAAAATTTTCGTGGCGGCATTTTTATTTTGGTTTTATCAATAACTATGCGAAAAAAAAACAGAGACAATGTCAGAAGCAAATTACATGTACGTTTGTGACCGAATATTATAAACCTTCTATAAAACAGCGATTTTGACAGACATGCACAATTACATGTGACTTGAAAAGTTGACAAGTCAGATGTAAAAAACATGTCGTCTACATGCACCTTTACTTGGCTATTTTTCCCATTTATATCATTTCAGCGATTTTTTTTTACA
Organism: Pollenia angustigena; assembly: GCA_930367215.1. Taxonomy (NCBI): domain Eukaryota; kingdom Metazoa; phylum Arthropoda; class Insecta; order Diptera; family Polleniidae; genus Pollenia; species Pollenia angustigena. Next base: position 124,475,779 of record OV884058.1, read on the forward strand.
AAAAAATTTCTATTTTTTGTCTAAAAGTGTTATTCATATCTTGAAAACTATTGATCGAATTGAAAACAGTTGTATACATGTTTGCTTAAAGATATTGTAAACCAATTTTTTTGTAAATTTATTTTAACAAAACAACATAAGTGGAGAAATGTCTCAAATATTGACAATTTTAATGATGGAACAGAGTTGAGTCTTCAACTTCGGCAAAAATTCTAAAGCCCATAATTAAAACGTCGACATTAACTTCAAATTCTCTCTAATTTCTTTCTTTTTCTTTTGTTCTTATTTTTCTTTGTTTACAAAATTTATGAAATTGAATGAAAGTATGGTAGCATTGTTAAGAGAATAAGTGAAAAACGTTCTCAAAATAAAATTGATTTTATTTCACGACCGCATTCTCTGGCAAAATATTGGGTACGTTCGTAAATGCATCACTGCGCTGCATCAGAAAAGCAAACTTTTTTTAATGGCGATTAAAGAATAATAATAACTTATATTATTGTGTGACTATTATTTTTGTGGAGTATTTCACAATTTTTCGGTCCACACTTACTTCACTGATAAATATATTACCACTTGAAATCACTGATGCAGCGCAGTGATGCATTTACGAACGCACCCTTTATGTCAACTTGTACGGAAAATTTCGTTCAGCCCCAGTTCTGTTTCATAATTTACTTAAAAATTATTTAAAAAAAAATATTCTCGATAGAATTGAAAAATTTGATAATTTTTGTACTAAGGTAGCCATGATGCATCAAATCTATATAATGGTTATTAACGCCTCTTTTTGCTGTTGACCTGTCCCAATAAAAAAAATTATCATTTTGCGAAGCACTAAAGGTACATTTAAAAAATAAGCGCATAATTATGCGCTACGCAATAAGATATACAGAAAAGCAGTAAAGTAAGTGAAAGAACTCTCAACAACTTAAAAAAAAAAATAACATTTCAAGTGCTACGGCATTTCCTTACTACGACGCAGGTTTGTAAGGGAGAATACTAAAAAATAACTGTATCAAAACATTTAGTGTCTAAAGATGATCGTTACATCCAACAATATTTATGTGCGCTGAATAATGCGCTTTATGTGTCACAAATGTATTGCTTCAAAGTGGGAACTCGCCATATAAAATTCATGTCTTCCGTAAGCGCAATGGTAAGCGAAACCCTTCTGTTTCTCCCTTACAAACCTGCTTCGTTGGAAGCTCCATTTTTTATTGGGGTGTTATCAATTGCTTGCTGCAGTTCAAAATACCTCCATTCTTGTAAAAGAGATTTTTACAAACTAAAGTTAAAATTTATTTATGGCAAGCGATGACTCAAAGAAATTAAACAATTTGTAATGTTATCGTATTATTATTTTATAAGTGTATACAGTTTTCCAATACTCCGTACATTTTAAAAACAAATCTGTTCTTTCTAACCTATAGCCTTTTTTGTAGAAGAAAATCCCTACGATTAAGGATTTTTTCCCTACGTAAGTATAAGTCCACAGTTTGGAGGAGTATTAAGCGTTATCTTACTGCAAAACGGAAGAGTTTTTTCACAAAAAAACACACCACCAGGGCTGCCAGATTTCACGATTTATCGTCATTTTGACGATTTTTTGTCCCGAAATTGGTAAAGTGCCGATTTGCTGATTTTTTTCTAAAAAGTGACGCTTTTTCAGTCTCCAAGGTCTAAATAAAACATTACATTTTCTGACCATTTCGTTTTTTAATCTTGGAATGTTTAAAAGCCGTACCTAAACAAGAGCGAAAGATGGAACGTTTTCTTTCGCTTAGCTTTTACGCTGATATGCCATACCAAAGCAAGAGCGTCAACGTTGTGTCACGAACAGCTGTGATAGCTTTCTTATTTAATAAAACCCACAAATTATAAATAAAAATAAAGATAGAGATAAATTTCTCATATTCTCCCCCCCCCAAATCGGTTCAGTTTTATGTAAAAAAAAATACAAAAAAATTTCGTAGCGATAAGTTGTGTTTTAGGGGGGGCGTCGCACAGTGCTTTGGCCCATAGACATAAATCAAAAAAAAAAAACAAGTCTTATATTGTGCTTAAAAATATACAGATCGATAGATAACAAAATAATTAAAATGAATTTTGAAGAATTTTTAAGATTTAACTCTTTTTGGCGGCGCTAGAGGGCGCCAAAGTTTGAGAATTTATAGTAAAAATGGCCAAACAACTACTTGAGTTTTACATGCTTTAGGAAAACTGTTGTAAAACTGTTGTTTTTTAAAGCACGAGATTGAAATTTTTTTCTGTAGTAGTTTACTATATTTAGAACTAACTGTAAAAAATTTTTATTGATTTATTTTCTCATAGGTTTTTTTTTATTGGTTTGAAAAATGCTTATTATTTACTTAAGCTCAAAAAATTTTCTAACTTTGATGAAATATTAAAAAAAAAAGAAAAATATGGTCTATGGGTTTTTTTCTGATTTCGAATATTTAGACTGTTTTCTAATAACTACAAAAAAAAAAATTGAAAAAATTTTACCACAACTTGAAAAAAAAAAACTTTTTTTAAATGGCTATTTTCATGATTTTTGATCAAATTTTGATAGTTTTCAGGAGTTTAAAAGACAATTAACTACAAATACTGTGAAATATTAATTCAAACTTATACCGTTCAATAAAAAACTACAAAAATCAAAATATGTATAAAAAATTTTTTGTGTTTGCCTGCATTTTACGGCATAAGAGGGCGCTGAAATCACAAATGCCCTTGGTTTTTTATTGTTTCAAGAAAATAATTGTAAAAAATTAATTTTTTGGATTACGAGATTCAAATTTTTTTCTGTAACAGCTAACTATATTCTAAACCATCTATAAAAAATTTTTACTGGAATTATGCTCCTATACATATTTTTTAATGGTTTGAAAAATGCTTATTATTTAGTTAAGTTCTAAAAATTTCTTAACTTTGATGGAATATTAAAAAAAAAGAAAAATATGGTCTGTGGGTTTTTTTCTGATTTCGAATATTTAGACTGTTTTCTAATAACTACAAAAAAAAAATTGAAAAAATTTTACCACAACTTAAAAAAAATTTATTTAAAAAAATTGCTATTTTCGTGATTTTTGCTCAAACTTTCATAGATTGAATTAGTTAAAAAAAAATAAATTAGGAACATAATAAGAAAAAAATCCAAATATATATACTATTGAATTAGAAAAATTGACAAGATAAATTAAAAAAAATCAGTATAACAGTTATATCTGTTTCTTTTTGTCGACACAAGATGGCGCTAAATTCCCAGATGGCGTTGGTTTTTCATCGTATAAAGAATGTTTTCAAAATGTGACTTAGTGCCGTTATTTTTTATTTAAATTGAAGATGGTTACGTGACAGAAGTTTTTTTTTGGTAACAGCCTTTGTTTGTAGTAAGAGCAATTCTATTGTGGAGTGTTCGAAAATATTGCATACAGGGTTTTCAATTTAAAAGAAAATAAAAATTTTCTATTAAAATGTTAAATAAATTTATATATTTAATAAATACTTACTTTTACAAACGAGTAAAAGTGAGGGCGCGTGGTTCAAAAAATGAACGTACACATCTCTAATCAATTTTATTGCAATCGAAATCAGCTTATCAAATTTTATTGGAATCTTTCTATTTTTGAACATAGCTCCCATACAAATCATTCTCCCGAAAATAGCTTTTAATGCCAGCTTCCTTAAAAATATATGTAGTTACATACCAATATAAACCATAGGTTACATATAAACCCTCATCCAAAAAACGCATATATGAAGATGAAGATATCTAAATAATATTCGGCAGAAAGAACTTTGAAACGAATCTTAACCTCATAACATAATTTTGTTCTGGTGGGTCAATGATAGCCCATGGGTCCCAAATAGATTACAATCTAGGAACTTTGTTTTTAAATACTATGCTATAGGATATCACATGGTCGGGCTTGACCGATTATACTTTCTTACTTGTTATTTTTGCACGAGTATTTTAAGCGTTTTTAACTCATTTTTCATTAAATGATGTTTTTGTATTTTTCACATTTATAATCCGATTCTACCAAAATTTGGCACACATATATATCTAATAAATATCAATTTTCATACCAAATTTGATTACGATCGGATAATTTTTGAAAGTGTTATAACATTTTTAAGAAAAAGGATATATGGCAGGACCTTGAGTCCTTGTTCAGATTTAAGTGAAAATTTGCACATACGTTGCTAGTTATGTGTGTATTAGTATACCCATTTTTTGTAGTTTTGTGGGCATTATTGAAGCTAAAATTACATTTTTCCATATCAGGACACATGGGAGGTAGGCGTGTCCTTGGACCGATTTGTCCAAAAATTCACATTTTTCTTAACTAAGCTATTCTATGCTTGTGTACCAAATTTCAAAAATTTCTGACAACTCCTTCTATTTATGTCCCTTCGTTATATGGGGACAAAGCACTGTGCGTCGGCCCCTCAAAGTTTGCATTAAGCCATTTATTCAAATGTAATTTGTTTGCATATGACTATCTCTTAAAAACAACATTTTACAAGAACATAATATATGGCAATATTTTAGCTCTTCTAGTCAATAACATTAGCCTCGAAGAAAGTTTTTTGCTAAAATTAATATTTAAGAAAATAATTAAGAAAATAACAACAAAATTCCAAACATTTTATATACGTTTTATATATATAAAAGAGGGATTTAATGTCAAGTGAACTAATTTTGAAATCGAAATCTTTTGATTTGGATGAAATTTGCACAAACGTTAGACCTATTGAATAGTAGTTCAGACACAAATTTTCAACAAGATCGGTCAAAAAGTTTCTGAGTTTGGGAGGATCAAAGTTTGAAATTTTGGCCATACAGGTGTTCTTTCACATCCATGTAACTTATTACCAATTGGGGTTAGCAAAATTTGTCTCAAGCAGCTTAGATAGCTATTTAATCAATCTTTTTAAAAAATTTTTTTTGGTTTTTTTAAAAAATTTTTTAACATATTTTTTTTATATTTAAAACTTTTTTTTTTTTTTTTTTTTTTTTTTTTTTTGCCAAGTTGTAAATTTAAAAAAAAAATTTTAAAAAATTCAAAAAAAAAAACAAAAAAATTTTTTTTTTAAAGATTGATCAAATAGCTATGTATGTATGTATGTATGTATGTATGTATGTATGTATGTATGTATGTATGTATGTATGTATGTATGTATGTAACGTATGGACTCCAAAACGGCTGGAGTCGGACGATTTTTTCTTTAAAATGATCGCCATGGTCCAACTTAGATTTATACGAAAAAAAAAATTTGCCCCGCCCACTTTTATGCCCACTTTTTTCAAATTACCTAAAATCAGAAAACGGCTCCAGCGATTTGACAAATTTTTCTTTAAAATGTTCGTATTAATCCATTTTAAGTTTAATCGAAAAAAAAATTTACCACGCCTACTTTTACGCCCACTTTTTCTACTAAGCGCATAACTTGAGAACGGCTTGACCAATTTGGGATGATTTTTTCTTTAAAATAATTGCCATGGTCCAACTTAGGTTTTTACGGAATGAAAATTTTGCCCTGCCCACTTTTTTTCGATTTACCTAAAATCAAAAACGGCTCCATCGATTTGACTAATTTTTCTTTTAAATGTTCGTATTAATCCATTTTACATTTTCATCGAAAGAAAAATGTACCACGCCTACTTTTACGCCCACTTTTTCTATTATATTATAAGTGCATAACTTCGGAACGGCTTGAATTATTTGGACGATATTTTCTATAAAATCATCGCCATGGTCCAACTTAGGCTTTTACGGAAAGAAAATTTTGCCCCACCCACTTAAACGTCCACTTTTTTTCGATTTACCTAAAATCAGAAAACGGCTCTATCGATTTGACTATTTTTTCTTTCAAATGTTCGCATCTTTTTAACGGATTTAAAAATCGAACGCAAACATTTTTCCTTATGTGGACAGGACAACGTCTGTCGGCTCAGCTAGTAATAATATAGCAAACGTCACTATCAAACGAGTTGTCAAAATCGGTTTTTACAATTGCAAAGCGTGCCGCTTTTGTTAAGGTACGGCTCTAATATGCAAGTGTTAAGAAAATCTTTGATTATTTTCAGAGTACAAAAACAACAATGTGTAACATCGTCGTCAAACCACCATCGAATGAACCTTTTTCGACTCTCTGTATAAATCATTTTACGATTTGAAAGAGAATATCTACATGAGTCTCATACGATTCTTGACAGGAAAGTCTTGTCAGATTATCGTGTTACAGTTTTTCTCGTGTGAGGAATCTACAACGATTAAAAAATGAGGTCACCGCTCTTCATTAGACTGCCAGTAGGTCTTACACGATTAAAAATGCTTGCTGGGTATGAAGTTATTATGTTTTTGTTTAAATGTTTTTTTTTTATAAAAATCGAACAAAAATTGCTTTAAAAAACTAAATTTAAAGTTGTACGATTTTTTTGACGATTTTTCGAAACGATAAAGACGATTTTTTTTATTTGTTCTCAGGAAACTGACGATTTCTTCCCAAATTTATCTGGCAGCCCTGCAGACCACACACAAATCAGTTGTCAATATCTTATATTATAATATAAATATATATTATCTATATATAATATTATATTATCTTAAAAATATTTATAGTCTTTGATTTAACTATATGCTTAATGTTTACAGGAATTCGTTTTTTATAACAAAAAACTTTAAAAATTTAAATTTTTGTCGTTTACGATTTCAGTTTTATTCGTTTTGTAACTTTTCCAAAAAGCAATTGCTTTTTAGATGCAAACAGCCCAAAAAAAAAAATTAAGTGAACTCTCGAAATTTATTTTTGTTAAGTCAATATTGCAGTATCTTTTGTTTGCCATTCTCATATACATAGATGACAAATGTTTGCTTTAAGCGTTTTGTTATTGAGGCGCCTATTTTGACAACTTAAATGCACAGCACACAAACAATAAATGCGAATAAATTCAAATTTATTTTTCTGAACGAAACTATGAAAAAGTTTTTGTGAAAATTCCCAACAACTGCAACCTACACAATTACTTTTTGTCAACTATTGCGTTGCAAGTTTGAAAACATGCTTCTGGGAAAAAATTGTAAAATCAATTTCGCTACAATAAAAATATTGAAAAATGGTACACAAAAAAAAAGTTTTAGTTTTCATATGGCTGGTAGAGGCTAGGTTGTTTGAGCTGTTTGCAAAAATTGTTAAATTGGAATTAAAGCTGATACATTTCAATGCTTGAGATTTACTTAAATGTACGGCCGGTGCGACTTACTGTAAAAGATCTGCAGGTATTATTCAGAGCGAATAATTCCTCACTCATGTTATCTACGAGGTTTAGGCGTATCAGTTAATCAAATAGCGCCGCTATAGGTAAAAGTAATATAAAATAAAGGTTTAAGGGTAAGAATTTGATATTTATGGGTAAAAAATTTGAGGCAGTCGTGCTTTTGAACTCATAACTCAGCGATTTTTCGACCGTTCTGGCAGATTTTCTTAAGCAATTTATTTCGGCTTATATGTGATGAAATTACTTATTAGGACCCAGAAAATATACTATACTACCTAATAGGGTTAATATCAGTACTGTAGAAATTACAAATGTTCCACCATTTCTGAAAAGCATGAAATTAATGCACTATCAAACGGATCCTTAAAACTCACAATGACACAAAATCTACAAAATTTAAAAAATAATCGAAGTTTGTTTTTTTTTTTTTTTCAAATAACTCTGCATTCAATTGTACTCCTATTTGTCTATTTTTGGAAAGAAATATTCTTTGACTTTGTTAGTATTTGCCAATTGGGTCAAGAGGCAACGACAACAATATTTACCAAAAAAAAAAGGAAAAATATTTCTACGACAACAATAAACTGCTGGTGCACTTTACATTCATTCACTTTGAGCAATGTTGCCTTGTTTCCCAGAAATCATAATGAAAGCTTATATTGTTGATTACATACGGACATACTTTGTTTGTGTGTGTATTTGAGTTTCGGTGCAACTCTTATTCAGACATAGAATTAATGCACAAAAACATGCAATAAAATGGGTAGCATTGTAGTCTTTGTATGTTAAACAACAATAACAAAACATAGAATCAAGTCAACTATCACACTCAAACTAAATCTTTCACAAATGAGCCAATACAATCAAATATTAAAGTATAAATATACTTTACTCCCATATAGTTACCCCAATAGATGAATTCTTGTGTAGGGTTTTTTAAGTTCAAGTTTCTTTCTTTTTGCAGATTTGTATATCTTTTTCAAGCCCGAGTGCGGAATGAGTACATAAGACGTTTGTCATTCCGTGTGCAATTCTAAGAAATATTCATCTAAGATTCCAAATTTTTCCAGTCTGAATTCATAATCCTGGCGACGAAGTATTTTAAACAAATCCTTAGTCTTTTTATACCCACGTCTAAATATGACACATGTATACCCGATTCAGTTCTGTCAGACCAATGTCTACAAAGCCTACAAATCTTTTATAAGTAAAAAAAACATTTAATAAAACTCTGTTTAATTCTATGAATGCATGGTTTTAGTTGTATAAACAAAAGTTTTAGAGAAATAAATTTTTTTGTTATGAGCAGAGAAGACTAAAATGCTTTTTTTCTTTTTTTAGCTGTTTTTTATAAAACCTGCTTTTTTTTGCTTCTTTTACAATGAATGGTGTTGCTTTTTTTTTGGATATTTTTGTTTAAACTTCCCATTTTTGTATTAAAGACTTCGTATGTTACTACCAGGGTGAATTCCTCTATAAAAGTGAGTTCGCCTTTGTTACTACCTTTTTGCAACTCTGTTTTCATTTTAAAAACAATAAACTGAAATTATAGTAGGCTGTTAAAAATATAATTAAATAAAAAAGTTTAAAAAATGCCGAAAGAGAAAAGTAAGTCTGGGTTTACACAACGAAAGTTTTCTTTCAGAAAGTGTGACTTTATAGGTGAGAGGGGTAGAGAACAGGCTATTCTTCTCTCCCCTCTCACCCATAAACTCAAACTTTCTGAAAGAAAATTTTCATAGTGTGAACCCAGACTAATAGAAATTTATTATTAAAAATGGTAAAAACATAAGAAGGAGTCTTTAAAATTAAAGAAAATTGGTTCTTTTGCAATATATGCTGCTGCAAAATAAATTGTTCGAAAAAGTCTAATGTGGATCAACATATAAGATGTGGGAAACAACAATTGGCGTCTTCTAAGCAAGAGAACCATCCACATAAACTAATTACGGAATATCCAGTGACTCCAACTGTCACAACATTTCAAAAGGATCTTTGCAAAGCATTGTTAGAATCCAATATACCAATTAAAAAGTTAGTTCTCCCAGTTTCAAAAATTTCATTGAGAAATATTATCAAATGTCGGTTCCGTCTGAAACTTGCATTCGCCAGAAATACATACCATAATTGTATAGGGAATCTATAGAAAAAATGCGGCAAGCAGCCAAAGACAAATATATATGGATTTCTGAAGATGAAAGTACGGACAGCGAACAAAGAAATGTTGCAAATTTAATTTTTGGAGTCTTAGAAGAATTGAAAGACAATAAATCTTGTTTATTGAACATGCAAGTACCTGAAACGGTAAATGGCGCATCTATTGCAGCATTTTGTAATGATTCGTTACAAATATTGTGGCCAGATGGTAAAGCCGAAAAGAATTCGAGTTTAGATTTGATTTTAATTTTCTGTATTTAGACATAAAATATAACAAAGTGTTACTTTAGTAACGGATGCAGCTGCATATATGCTGAGTGGAATATCTTCTCTAAAGGCAATGTATCCGAAAATGCTTCATTTAACATGTTTTGCACATGGTATCCATCGACTAGCTGAATTCATTCGAACCAATTTTGAAAATGTCAATAAACTGATTTCCAATGTTAAAACTATTTTCTTAAAGTTAAATGCAACTATTAATCAGAGGTGTTCTGGAAATCGAAAACGCAAGAATTTAAAGTCGTTTTTTTAATATGATTTTTGTAGTACAAGAGTTTTATGATAAATATTTCTCTATTAAACAGAATCCTATAAGAAAATTATATAAAATGGATTAAGAGTGTATTAAAAAGAACTTGAAAGTTTTTGCGTTTTTTTAATATAAACATACATATGTATGTAACGGGTGGTTAAATTTCAAGGGCCGATATTGATTTTGAATAAAACACAAACTATTTAGGAAATTATTGTAATTTTATTTTATTATGATATATTGGTATTACTCAATTATGTATGGAACAAAATATCGGCCAAATGGGCGCCGCGACCACGGCGGCACACCTCCATCCGATGGTCCAAATTTTCGATGACCCTGAGGCATAATGGAGGTTCTATGCCGTTAATGTGCCGAATTATCTCATCCTTTAGCTCTTGAATTGTTGCTGGCTTATCGACGTACACCTTTTCTTTCAAATAACCCCAAAGAAAAAAGTCCAACGGTGTCAAATCACATGATCTTGGCGGCCAATTGACATCGCCATTACATGAGATAACACGGCCATTGAATTTGTTGCGCAAAATAGCCATTGTTTCGTTAGCTGTGTGGCAAGTGGCACCGTCCTGCTGAAACCGCATATCGTCCACATCCATATCTTCCAATTCGGGCCATAAAAAGTTCGTTATCATCTCACGATAGCGAACACCATTCACAGTAACTGCCTGACCGGCCTCATTTTGGAAAAAATACGGCCCGATGATGCTGCCAGCCCATAAACCGCACCAAACAGTCACTTTTTGTGGGTGCATTGGTTTTTCGACAATCACTCTTGGATTCTCATTCGCCCAAATGCGGCAATTCTGTTTATTGACGAATTCACTGAGGTGAAAATGTGCCTCATCACTGAAGATGAAGTGCACGATATGCATTTTGATTTGAACGCCCATTTTCATAATAAGTCTGGATAACTTTAACACGTTGTTGGATTGTGTATCTCTCCATAGTTCAAATTGAGTAAGTCTGAAATAGAGAAATGTCAAATAAAATTCGGAAAAAAACTTGGCGTTTAGGTGTGGTTAATGTGGTTATGTTAAAAATATATGTTACAAAGACAAATTTTTTACAGGCACCGCGAAGAAAACAACCCTTCTAAAAATGCATCCTAATGTTGTACTTGCATCGTCTCCATGCCCAACTCGTTGGGGTACTTGATTAGAAGCGGCAATGTACTACGCTGAACATCTTGAAGAAGTTAAAGCCGTTGTTTTAGAACTTGACAATCAAGATGCCGACTCAATTGTGCAATCCAAAAAGAAATTTGAAAACTCCGAACTAAGTTCTCAACTTGCATTTCTAAAATACAATTTTGCAAACATTTTGGTTGCTATTAAAAAAATAGCAAATTGCGGGTTTATTAATTTCAGAGAGCACTAATGCTTTATCGACAGTGTTTGACGGACTATGCAAGATCGAGGACCAACCATATAAAAAGAAATTTGAGAAAATTTTAAAAAAATAAATCCCGGCTATCAGCAGTTTTTGGAAATAAAATATATTTTAGAGTTTGGTACTGTTCCAAAAGATGAATATGTAACAAGTTTGTCCTCTAATGTAATTCTCAAATTTAGATATGCACCGTCAACCTCCGTTGATGTAGAAAGAAGCTTCTCTTTATACAAAACGCTTTTAACAGATCGATGTAGAAAATTAAAATTTGAAAACATAAAAGCCCACCTGATAGTATATTGTAATAATTTTGATGATGTGGAAGAATTTTTAGTGCTTTTTTTTTTTGCTGTTTTATCAATGTTTTGTTGCTTTTTTTTATAATATCTTTTTGCTGTAAAAGTATTGAATATTGCTTTTTTTTTTGTCTTCTCTGGTTATGAGTAATAAAAATCTTCCTGAAATATGGGTAAATTCTTAACATATAAAAACAAACAAAAAATTATAAATTTCTACCAGCTGACTGGCAAACGTTGTTTTGCCGCATAATTTCTATCTTTCAAATGTCGCAGTATCTGCATGCCAAGTTTTGAAAAAACCGGTTGATAAGTAAGAAGATAGAGTGATGGGAAGCTGTTTCCCCTCTTGCCCTATTTCACGCCCTAAACAATTAACGTTTTTGGCTATAGTTCATTCCAGATGTCACACTATTTGCGTGCCATATTTCAAGAAAATAGGTTGATTAGTTAAGATGATATAGGGAGAGGGAGCTCTAACCCTTCTTGCCCTACTTTGTGCCCACTCAATATATCCTTTTAGATGTACCAGTTTCTGCGTGGTGAATTTTAAAAATACCGGCTGATTAGTTAATAAGATATAGGGAGAGGGAGCTTTTACCTAACTTTCCCTATTTTACGCTCTATAGCGATATGAAATATACATTACGACCTATTTCCATACATAAAAAATACACATACAAAATTTCATAAAAATCGGTCTAGCCGATTTGGACGAGTTCAATTACAAACATCGTGACTCGAGAATTTTATATATTTAGAAGATTAAGGCTTCTATTATGTGAAACGCAACGCCAAAAGTCATAAATAAAACGAAGTATGGGAAGTAATGGGATTTCTGTTAGCTTCATCATTCTCAATAAACTCTAATTAAAAATATTTAAATATTAATGAAATTATTTATTATATTTTATTAAAAAATCTTAAAACTGCTCTTTACTAGCGCTTTTTTCATTTAAAAACCATTGGGTACACGGGTACCCCGGTTATGCGTTTGCGTAGGTGTCTTGTTTGGAAGCCAATAGTTATGGATCCACTCAGCCGAATTTCATAAATGGTCAATAAAACGTTAAAAAAAACGACTTATATTTGCTAGATCCAAAGTTTCAAAATCTGCATTCTACGGATTAAGGCTATATTTTTTCGGAATTTTGCCTTTATTGTAAGCCATAAGATGTACGCAACAAACCAAAAGATTTTTTTTTTCATTATTTATTTATTGAATCTTCATATGTATATTAAATATGAACTAACAATAATTAATCAAAACAAAACATTTAAAAAGAACTTGTAGCAACTAAGAAAATTATTGTAATTACTTTTATAAAATTTTCAATAATAAAAAATGATCCCTTGCAATAATATCACTTTTCATTTATATATGTTAGCTAAGAAGTCTTATAATATAATAAGTTTACAGAAATACGCTTTTCTAATCTGTTATAAGATAAAATTCTTATCATAAACTCATAAACGATTATTATATTTAAAAAACGTTTGTTATGTAAAAATTTCATAGAAAACTTGTTTTGTTTTTATTAAATTTAAAATTTTTTTATGAATACGGCAATTAATGTCAAAATTTATATGGCATATTTACAAAAAGTTGTTTAGTTATTATCAAAAAGTAATTTCAATTTTCGGGAATACAAAATTTGATAATAAACAGACAAGTGCACGGCCTAAAAAAACACTTAATTAACAACATCTTTTGTAAGTTGTTGTTGTTTTGTTTTTCTTAACCTACTTACAACTACAATTAATGTTGAGAGAATTTCAACTAATTGTAGTGGGGAATGTAAGATGAGATAAACCCACTGTTTATTTTTTATGGGTTTTGTTTTAACTTTGATATTATTACAAGTAGAACTGTTGCCATAAGTCTTATACGTTTAACAGTTTTATTTGGTTTAATATCTTTAGTTTTTCTAAAATCTTTATGGATGAAGTTTCCTGATGATCTGGCCTTAGCAACCAGTGAAATGCGCATAGGCATAGCTTATCCCATCAACAATAAATTTCAAGTGTTTTTATCAAGAATAAAAACTGGGAATTAAGCACGAATAACATAATCTGTTGAAATTTTTTAGTTATATGTATATCAAATAATTAATAGATTTTTTTTAAATTGTGCACTGCCTAAAACACTTCACATTTCGAACAAAGCACAAATTCTAAAAACACTAAAAAATAAAGCAAAATTTTGTCACGCGACCTCCATACAAAAAAATAAAAAGTTGTGCCAATCACCCCCTTTGAATGAAAGATATGTCAATGAAGTTTCTAAAACAGGAAAAATATTTTTTGCAACGCCAAAAAAAAGCACTTTTGGTTTTTTATATGTTGCGCTGCGATTTAAAGTTCGATCTCATCATATCGCATATCGTTGTTCCCCAGTAAAAAATTGAAGTCAATTTTTAATATAAGTAAATGAAAATTATTTAATAGCTTCGCATAATCCCTTATAAGTAAGCAGGTTGTAAGGGAGTAGTTGAAATGATTATTTAAAGGAAAAAATTTTCGACCAAAGTTCAAAGTGCTTCTGTTAATCCCTTACATGGAAGCACGTTGTATTGCAATGATTTCAAAATGTGTTTACGATTATTCGCGACATGTAATCGAAAACAAGAGATGCTTAAAATTACTTCTTTTTTATTACGCAATTAGTCAGCAAATTGTTTTTGAGCAGAGAGGACGCAAGCAAATTTTTGTGTGGTCAATTACTAGATTTGTTGTTGTTTTCTTTTTAATTTGCGTACAGTTTCGTTCTATTTTAAAAATTACATATTAACTGTGTTGTGTGTTTGTTTTCTTTTTTGTTCTTTTGCATAAGTTTTTGTGTTGCGCTTCTTGTATACAGTATAGAAGCAATTAATCAAGGTATGAAAGCTGCGGTTTTTGGAAGCTTTTCCTTCACGGAATAATGTAAGCCATGAAAAACGCAGTGATTTTACAAAAAAGTAGTGCTTCCAAGTGGGAATTCGCCATATAAAAATCATGCCTCTTGTAAGCAGGTTTGTAAGGGGGCATTGTGCTTCTCTCCCTTACAAACCTGCTTACCAGTAAGCACCATTTTTTACTGGGTCATGGCTTGATTGTGGCTTCATTTTTGTCTTTTGTGACTTTCAATCCGACCTGAAATTCTGGGCGCCACTTATGCCATCTCGGATCCTTCCCCCAAATGTCCAATTTTTTTTACGGTCCAAGAAAGTGCTTATAAAACTACGTATATATAGATTTTTATATGCTCACTTGTATGCCACGCCTCCAAATAAAGCCCCTTTTTCGCATACATACTACATTAAACCAAGTAGAAGCTAATACAAACCAAAAAATGGCAGCGCTACATATAAAAAACCAAAAGTGCTGTATTTTAGGGCGTGGCAAAAAAATTTTTACTGTTTTAGAGACTTCATTGACATATCTTTTATTCTAGTCACCAGTCAGTCACCCCGGCACAACTTTTTTTTTCTACCCACCCTATTGTCCATGTACATTAATACACACAAATACAAACATTATATTGAAGTCTAAACTCAAACTTCTATGATAAAATAATTAGTTATTATATAAATAAAAAAAATCAGGCTTAAAGTCCTTAATTCAAAATGCAGAAAGTTAATGGAAAAGGCTTTAAGTTATTTTAAACATGCACATTATGGTGCACGAAATAATACAGAAAAATAACAGAATGTTTTTGCGATATTGTATTTGGTTACTTACATTACCGTTTTTAATGGCAGGTATGATTGGGTCTGAGTGTGTTGTTGATGAACAGTTCTTCTGTAATTAACGTAAAAAGAACGGTATAAACTGTTTTTCGAATTTAGAAGCGTAAGAAGTGATCCCACTAAAAGAAAGATATTATTTAGGAATACAGAGGTGATGCTAATAGAACTAACCATGGAATAAATTTGTCTCTCTAAAGATAAAATTAAACAAATAAAATAAATGAGAACATTTAAAGAACAAATACTTTTAGAGAATATAAAAATTCAAGACTTTCGATCTACTTTTCGCAGAACAACTTTATAAATGGCTTATAAGTAAATAGCTGTAATACGGCTTTACATTTTTCATGCCAGTACTGGCAAGACAGTATCAATACATGCAAACTTTTTCAAAAACGCATGCACACTTTTCCAACTGTCTTGTCTACACCCAGTTGGTTACGTCTTTAAGACATCATCGAAGACGGATGCACGATAATGTTAATTCCTGCTCGACAAGTGAGGGACAGCGAAAACAAATCTTCAACTACATTTTCGAACAAGTGTCGCGAAAATCGTGCACGACACAAAGAAAGACAATGTCGCCTACTTCATCATCAACGATTACATGCATGACAATGTCGTCTATTTCGACGTCCAGGACAAAAATTATTATATCAAAAATTATTATATGGTTATCTATTTCAGACAGTTTTTAGTATAGTTGGAATTGTAATTTCTGTTATACAATTTATATTCGACTCCTATAAGCAATCCTAAAGTTGACAGTGAAGTATTAACTGCATGAAATCCATTTTCCAGCCCACGAATAACTTCATCAGTATTTTCGGTTTTACTGTTTAGAACTAATTTGTAAATTTTTTGTTGGTATTTAAATCAACAATTTAAAAAATAAAAGAATGTGAGAATTTTTAGAAAACCAAGCAAGTGATTAAATACCATTCAAGAAAAATTTGTCGTCAATAGCTTTTATGCAAGACAACTTATAAGATAGTGTCGCTCATACTGTCCCACAAAGAGTTTAATAGAGGTCAATTTATAAGACAAGGTCGCTCACACTGTCCCGTATAAAGCAAAATAGAAGACAACTTATAAGACAACGTCTCTAAAACTGTCGTGCACGACAATTTCCTGTAAATTGTCTTCTAGAAAACCTAAACAACAAGGGACAAGTCGTGCATACATTGTTGACGATGATGTCGTCAACGGAGATCTGGCCAACTGGGCTGTCTTGCAAACTTTATGAACAGTGATTTGACATATGAAGTTTTGTTCGCAAAATAAAATAAATACATATGTTTATTCTGCTTTGTTTTTTTATGTTTTAATTAAGTGTTATATTTGTTGACACAATATAGATATTTTAAGCTATTTTTTTAATATTCCTACGTCACAAAGACAGTTAGTAGTGTTTTTGGCAACAAATATGTACTTTCTTACTATTTTGCCAGTACTGTCAAATGTAAACGCAGTGTTAAGGCTGTCCCTGCCAGACAGGAAGTAATTAACTTAAAGATAACGCCCTAACGTCAATACCATGCTTGGCAATTCTAAGCTTTTATCGTCTTTTAGGGGCTTCAAAATTAGCTGAAATGTAAAATATGTACTATATGGATACTCTTCGGATAACAAAATAGGTGGGCACGGCTGACAAAAAAAAATTTATAAATTATACCCGACTTTTTGGTTTTGTGCTTAACTTTTCTGAAAAACAAACTGAGTTCAAAGCAAGGCATGTAAAAAGGCTGTAGTTTCTCTTTACCTTAACAAGAGGATTAAGGTAAGGACTGGGAGCTAAGAGTGACAAGTAGTAGAAAGATTTACATGAGAAGATGCCGTGTTAGCATAATCGCATGATGGTTTTGCCATTGGGTGCCACACAATAACCTTCCAGCCGGCCATGTGTGTATGCACCACTACCGAATTTTGCACTCGCCCCTTGTTTAGGAGCTGGACCTATCTAACTAGCGCTACATTTCTGAAGCAAGCAAGTGAAATCTTTTGAATAGCAAAATCACCTAGGAAGATATATCAGCAGGCCAAACTTTTCCCCAAGGAAAATTTAGAACTGTTATAATGTTTAATTTTATTATGCATAGTTCATTTAAGAACGATTTCTGATTAATTAGTTTTAGGCGTATTGAAGTACTTTTCGGATTGCGGCTTTATGTGGGACCCATGGAAATTTCCAAATCAATTACCGCAAAAGGTTTTTAGTGTTACTTCTCCCCAAAAAAAACTTAACTGGAGCAAAATTCACCACAACATCATTATTTGTCACAGTTTAAGGCCCATTACCACGAGTGTACTTCTGGGACCTCTGGTAAAAAATGGACCAAACATCACAAAGCCACACAATGTTATTTCTAGTCACACAGAACAAAAAATATTTTTTTTTGAATCTAACAAATGATTTGATATCTACGAAATAACAAAATAATGTATGTATCTCGGTTAGACAATCCCCTTAATTGATACAAACAGTGATGTTATACACTTTTTTACGCAGCCCAAAAAAAATCCCTATTTTTCCCTAAGCGTTAAGAAAATCCCTACAACTAGTGAATGATAAAATATTAATACAAACAAAACTATAGCAAGTACGTACATACATATATCGTCCCCTTAATAAAACAATAGTGTATAATTTTTTTTGGGGTTTTGAGAAAATCGTGTTTAAAGTTTTTGTCAAATCGGATGTCTATTTAAACCTCATTATCGCGGTAAATAAAAATTCTTCATACTTAATTTTTCGACGAATACATAATACCGTTTTTTGTCTTTAAATTGACCAAATTTTTTTATTTCTTAAGGAATTCGTATGATGTATCTGATACACTATTTTATTTTGTATGGTACACGCTGTTTTATTCAATAATTTTACGGCATTTTTAATAAAATATTTGATCTCAAAAATATCAATTTGTAACATTATAAAACAGTGATTAATTCATAGATTCAATGGCACATATTCATTACATTCCAATTTGGGTTAATTTAAAGAAAAAATTATGATAAATTAAGGTATACATTGCGTAAATCAAAAATAACTAGAAGTTCATTCGTCTTTTTTCTCTTCCTCTGCTACATCTGGCTCATCTAAACAATTTCGCTTCTTTCCACCTTGTAAGTTAAAGAAAAATGACTGCGAGCCACGAGGAATTACATTCTTCTGGCACAAATTTTGGAGATCATGCAGCTTTCGATGTTCGGAATGAAACTATTTCTCAAACAATAGTGTATATTATTATAAGCTATTTTATGAGTTAAAGTTTTCATAAATTGAATTTTTTTTCTACAGACTAAAATGGAGATAATGCGTATACACTATTATTCTTTTAACAATTTTGGAGTGGCAATTTCAAGTAAAAAAGCGCACATGAGCTTACACACTTATTGAAGGAAAATTTAGAACAAGAAATTATACACTATTTTTTCCAACGACATTTTGACCCACTTTTTGGAAGTGGAATTGGACGAAATTTTGACCAGACATAAAATCAATGATGGAGATTCTAAATAGGCAATAAAAAAAATAATGGTGTACATGCGTATACACTATTGTTTTATTGAGGGGACGATATGTTGTTATTTAAAATTTTTCCCAGCCTTGTGTTTTGTTGGGTCATCGTTTTTTGAAAAAAATAACCTGAATGAGTCTTTTCAGATCACTTTTGATGATTTATCACTTGAGCGATTGAAAAAGGATTCATATGTATATGATTCACTACCGAATAAATAAAAATATTGGCTAAAAAAGAAGCACAAAAATTAACATCAATTTAATAAAAAAAAACATTTGCTTTATGTATTGTCGTGTGGCAGTGATGAATCAAAGACTAAAGGGGGAAAATGAAATTTTCATTAAAATTGGGACTTTTCGCCAAAACTTTTTTATTCCCATCTTTAGCAAATTATCTGTTTATTGCTCTATTCCTATTCCTATTCCTATTCCTAGGCATTCCTTTTCTTGTTAAAGAGAGTTACTCAAAAATCAAAGCTGAAATGGCGACAAGTGATCACTCAAGAAATTTAGCAATTTGTAATGTTGCCTTATCAACAATTTTATTATTATGTTGTCATAGATCGGAAAATATTGCCATATATATACAAATTTCCACATTTTTAAGAATTCCCTGCATTTTAATGATTTGAAAAAATCTGTCTTTTTATCCCTACGGCCGATTTTTTTAAAAGAAAATCCCTACGAATAGGTATTTTTCCCTACGTATAACATCACTGGATACAAATAAAGTATTTGAATTTTCTTTTAAGTCTTAATTGTTTACATGAAATGGCAGCCCAAATTTGTAAAAGGTCTGCCTTCTATTGAAAAAAATTTAAAATGTTATATTCAATGAGGATCCTTACACGATCAATTTAAGCTACCGAAATAAATACAGTGTCAATACTTTAAAAAAAAAATTGGCCAGCATAACAACAACAGAACAACCTATAGGAGCTTAGAGCTTAAAATATAGAATTTTTCCAAAAATTATCTTATCATTTTTTTATTCTGTATTCAAAATAAATAAAATCGAACCATTCTTTTTAAATTTCCCTTTTTATATAATATAATATTTATGCACTAATCCTATTATCTGAACTTTAAAAATTCTTCGACATTTAAAAAAAATTTTCTGTAATAAAATTTCCATTCAGTATCAATAAACAACCTCAGGGGTTATTTTTTGTAATTTTTCCTTTTCGTCTTCACTTCAAGAAAACAAACTGCATTTCAATTTAATTAATTCACATTTCTTTTGCATTCATTTTATTAATTGATCTTTTGTTGTTCTGCTTTGTGCCTTCACAAAGGAGCGTGTAAAAATCCATTTTAGCCCCTAAAGAAAAAGGTTGTCCTTGTTCGACAACAAAAGGATTTTTTTTTGCTGTTTTATTGTCTATAAACTGAAAAATAATGGGACCAAACTTTAAAACAAAAGCAAATTATCCACCTGTAGGAAGAACACTTGCCCAGAATTTTCTCACCTAAATTTCACTATAAAAATAGAAAACTGACGACAAAATTGTTACAAAAAGAAAACAATTGGCACAAAAAGCAAATACACAAAAATGTTCTGTTAAATATAACATTTTCATTGTATATATCATTTTTTTTTTCGAATGTGTTCAGTGAATCAAATTTCATTTTATAATCTTTCTTGCAATAGTCCTATTCCCACAATATTTCACATGATTTTTTGCCTAACCCAAAAACCCAAAAAAATTTGCTTAACCCATTAAGGCCCAGCGTTGCGTTTTCGCAACGTTCACTTACACCTCCCCTCAGGCATTTTGTTGTTACGTGATATTGTTATAAAGCACAGAGAAATAAAATTTAACTTAATATCTAATCGACCTGTTTTTGGATTTGCACATACATAAGTTTTTTTTTATAAAAATTTTTAATTTCAATTTTTTAATTTTTTCTGTTTTTTGGGTACTTTTGGAAAAAGTTTAAAAAAATAAAGTAATATATCATATACCTATCTGAAAATTCTGAAGGAGGTAGCTAACATACGAACATTATTATTTCTACTCAAAAATCCAATCATCGCAGTCATTTGAGACTTTTTTTATGATTGGATACATACGTGATGCGAAAACGCATACCTGGGCCTAAACAAATTACATAAAATTATCAAATAAAATATATTATACAATCACTTGCTATTTAAATAAAACATGTATACATATAAATTATAAGTTGTTGTTATTACGCAGTAGGTAAATTCTCTATGTCAAGTGTGCTATTTTCCTAAAGGGAAGCGAACTTCCACCAAAGTAGTCCCGTGATAGGTCTTTGGGGGAAGAGACCGGTTCTAGTTCTAACAGTTTAAATGAATAAGATCTATCACTTTTACATGGGGTTGTCATTAGTTAATTGACACCATTTGACCAGTCACACATCTATTCTCAATGAACGTGTTAAGTGTTAGTTAGAACAATGTAAGATTATTTCGATACAATGTAGTATGCACCGTAATTCATTACTTTTTTTTACCTTCTTGTTCTCTATATATACCAGTTAGATGATTAGTTCTCCTTTCTCTGGTCATGAGTTTTATCTTTTTGAACTTGTTCTACTTTCACAAATCCAGGAACAATTGACACAAATTTCCAGCAGGGTTACTTCAACATTTGATACCATCCACTGACAACTAGGATATTTCAGGAGTGGGCATTATATTGAACCTGTGGTAAATTATGAACCGATCTTTACGAAAGTTGACAGTGTGATTTCTAGTCATTTAAAACTGTGACAGAACAAAATTTATAACAATAGAATTATGTTTTATGGTTTTAGGCCTACCAAAGTGTTTTTCGAGAGTGGGTTTTATATGGGTCCTATGGTAAATTATGGACCGATCAATTTACAAATGTGAAAAAAGTGACGTAGCAGTGCACCAAAAGTGCCTTGGAGCATATCATAATTGAATTAAAAATAAAATGTAAATGAATATCTTTTTTAATTTTTTTTCCTAAAGAAGTGAATAAAATATTTTAATTTAAAATTTTTACAAATGCGCTTAATTTGTATATCGTTAAGGCCCAACGTTGCGTTTTCGCAACGTGAGTTATCTGGGCTCCCACGTATCCGATTTGCCCAAAATTTGTTTTCTTTCATATTTAGGTATAAACAATAAAATTGTAAAATTTCATCATTATAGCTCAATGGGATCATGGTTCGGGCCTTAATGGGTTAAACTTTAACCATCGCATCATACGCACCCGGGTACCCTGGTACCCAATACACTACAATACACTTAATGGGATAACACAAACACGTCTGAACGGCTCAAAAAATTCAAGAAACTAAATTCTGTATCAAACAATTACATAAGTTTAGTTTCCAAAGCGTTAATTGTAGTGTATTGGGTACCAGGGTACCCAAGTGCGCATGATGCGATGGTTTAAGTTTAAGGAATGCCAAGCAAGTAGCTTGTAACAGTTTTGGATAATATATTTAAGGCCCATTGGCAGCCATAACCATGTCAGGTTAGAACTAGAAGGATCTTTTGTCAAATTGAAAATCTTGTATTTAAAGGAAGAGCTGCAAAGAATTTATTTATTAATTTAAAATTTTTTTTTTGTAAAAAAAAACAAGTAAGAAAGTATAGCCCGACCATATGATACCCTACACCACAGTAATAACAAACACATCATGTTTAGGTGTCCATATTAATATGGATTTATCAATGTTAAAAAATTTCATTAAAATCGGTTTGATAGTTTCTGAGAGGCAGAAATTGCCCCCTATCTTCCCTCGTGGTCCTTCGATTCCGCCCATTTTCAATAGGCTTGGTCCTTTTGCCAATAAGAACCTTTGTCCCTTTTATCAAATTATCTTCAAAATTTCGACCTGTACTTTGCGCAAATGAATAATACCCGCTCCAATATTGAGGTGTGGGTACAAAAAATGTCTACACATAAAAATAAAAACAGGAAAAAGACAAGGGATTTAATGGGTAAAAGTTAGAAGAAGCCGTGGAATTTGCACAAATTTGCACATTTATGGAGTGACCTGACTGGATTTCAATAGCAAACTTTCACTAAATAACAGCTAAATCCCAATCTCACACGGAAAATCTATTTCAACATACACAAGGACAGACGGTCAGACGGACACCGTTAAGTGAGTTCTGATATATATCTATACCATATCCTCCAGTAGCGAAGTGTATTTAAAAATACAGTATTTTCGGATTTAAGTTGTTATTAAAATGTTGAATTTAAAATCGTTTTTTTTGTTTAAATATGTATATATCGATCACACAAAAAGTTTATTTCCAAGAAAAAACATGGTATATACGGAAATATGACATATTTAACCATCCAATGTTCATATGGGTCTGGCCAGGCCAAACAGATTTTGAAATTTGTGTATTTCTTTTTTAAAACTACAAGCGTAACTTCCTAAGGATTTGACTTGCTTAGGGACAGTGCGCTTAAACTATGAAAAATGCAATCTACATTTTTAATAAATTTGTTGTGAAGAAAATTAATTTTAAACTACTTTCCTTTATCAAGCATAATTGGGTCTATGCAGACTTAACGAACATTCCATGCAATTGAATAGATGTCAGGCTCATTGTTCTTTGTAAATTGTATTATGTGCTTTTTTCACAACACAAGTCATTGAACGTGTAGACAAATTTATATGAAAAGCGTTTAGCTTTTTGATATAAATTTTGCCACACGTTGAATGACTTGGGTTGTGAAAACAGCACATTAAAACAATTAAATTAAAAACTAATGCATATTAAATGAATTGAATGCATAAATAAAATAGTTTCTAAAACACAATTTCTAACATTATTTTCATGGGTCTGCTCAGACCATAAGCAAGCACTTACCGTATCACACGGCACCAAACATCGGACGATTACGCCAATTTTCATAAAAAAACCTTAACTAGGATTCGAAATTTTCGGAAATTTCGTAAAGATTATTCTTTTTCGAAAAATCTTGAAGAGAACAACGAATTTCTCTCGAGTAGCAAATTTTCAAAAAAATTCCTAAAGAAAAACAAATTTTTCTATTTCTATAGAAAAGTAAATTCGTACAAAATCAATAAAAGAGATAATTTCTGGAAGACACATTATTCGATATGATCACCTGCAACAAAATTATTTTTAACAATAATTGTCATCGGCAACCATATTTGTTTTTGGAAATTTTGAGAAAATGTTCAATCTACAAAATTCCCTTCAAATAAAGCCTGTTAATTTAAAGAACTTGGCCGGTCACATTATTCTTTACTTTGAATCTGCAATTAATTTACATTTAATGTTAGAATTAATAGTGTGCGGCTAAGTATTTAATCGGAATATTTAACGTATAAAATTTGATCAGGTAACTAATTACGCTAGCATTTGTTATATAATTGAATACATCAAAAGATTGTGTAAAATAATTAAAAAAGTTTATATCCGTTTAAAAACGGGAGAGTTAAAAATTAAAAAAATCGTTATTTCTTACAGACTAATTAACCACTTATTGTGCCAAACACTTAGTGGTACATAAGTATGTATAAATATCTGTAATAATTCATATGCATTAATTTATAAAATTAAAAGGTTTTTTTTTTCATAATAATTGCACAAAATCAAATGAGATTGAAGATTATCGTACTGTTTGTTTTACTTTTCTTAAAATGCTTCTACACTGATAGAAAATGCACAATGACAAATGTTTTCCTTTTTTGACCCCATGACACTTTTTGTCATTGGCCAAATTGTCATCAGGGTCAAAAATTTAATTAAATTTAATCATTGGGATGCACATCGGCATCAGATCGGAGTCAGTTTAATAAAAAATGTCATTAGTGCGATGACTTAGTAACATCTGAAAAAGGACTCATTAGGCACAACTAAATGACAGTTTGTCATTTCCAGCAGCATGCCCGATATGGTTTTCGTAATCATTCTATATTTTGAAATATGAAACAATTTTATGATGTGACTCGCCATTGGATTGATGCCACTTTTTGCCTCATTGATACCATTTGTAATAACATTGATATCACAATTTTGGTGTTAGGGCATCATCAATTTGGAGATGCATTTTTCTATGAGTTTAATTACTTCATATTTTTGGTACTTTTTATCCAATTTTTAATTCTCTAATATGCGAAATTCTAAAATCTGCTTTTCTCCTTCAATTTATACTTATATATTTCCCTATCTAACTAACATTTGCAACATTTACTTAACCAACTTTCGTTCATTTATCTTAAACTTTATTTCATTTCTGTCTATTACTGTATCCGACAATGCTTCTCTGCTTATTTATTTTGACCAACAGTTATTGGTGTTGGTGTTGGTTTAAACAAGAGAAGATTAAACAAAACAACTTTAAAAATTCAAGCTACCACCAAAACAGTCAATTTGAAATAAAAACATTTTTCTTAATATGGATAAATTTAACAAAAAGGAAAACCAACCTTTATTCCGCTGTAAAGAATTTCGGATACCCTTCACCAAGAACTTGATTTTTTCGGAGGTAGACGCTATACTAGATCTGTGGCTTATTACACAATGCAATAAATTTTAACTTTTCTCAGGACATTTGATAACCAATATATTATTAAAGCGTGTTGGTATTCTTAGCAAAAAAATTCTGGATATATTTAATTCTATGAAAAGTTTGTTTTTCAAAATTTAGCGTTTTGTAGAGACTGCTAAACCAATAAGATCAAAACCTAGAAATAAGTTGGCCATGTAGTAAAAATAGCAAGTTTTTGCCATTTGACGTATTCGCATTCGTATTCGCGAATAGTAGAAACTGTTATTCTTAACATCACTAATATGGAAACACTCGCTTTCTAGGTTTTCATAGAAAACATTTTTTTACAACAATCTGAAACTTTTTACATTATTTATGGTAAACAAAACAAAATTCTTTACAAAAAAAGTTCTGGGACAATACGGGTCAGAGTTGCCAGTGGATTTTTTGAAAAATTACCTACACATGCTATTAAAAATCCGATTTTCCCTACACGTTAAAAAAATTTCCCCTACAAAAATCCCTACACATTATTATCTTTAAAATAGAAGAGAGAAGTTTTTTTTACTCTCATTTTACCGAACCTTACCCAAAAAGTACGGGATCACACCTGTTGAATGATAACTTAGAAAAACCATATACATTAGAGTGGGTCAATTTGTTCGGGTCCAAAAAAAGTGACAAAGCGTATAGCAAATTCGTAATCTACGGAAAATTTTAAGAACTTTTCCTAAAGAAACCATGGTTCGAAAATCAAAATCGAGCTTCCGGTTTTTGACTTGAAAGTTTGGTGCTCAGAAAATCTGAAAAAAATAATACTTTTTTGGAAATATTTATTGCAATTGGTGAATAGTTGGCCTGTATCGCTGAAAGAGGGCTTGTTTAAAAGGAAATTTTCTCAGCTTTATATATCTGTGCTCATTTTTAGAAAATTCTGTACATAAATAATTGGTTAGGAGATTTTTGTAAAAATGTTCAAATTCAAGCTGGTAAAATAAAAAAAATGTATTTTTTTTTTTTTAACCCAATTTTCTATTTTAAATTCACTCCCTTTTAAAGAAAGAAACTAAATGAAAAAAATAAAATAAAATTACCCAATAAAAATGTTTCTCATTTTGCGAAGCACTAATAGTAGGTACATTTAAAAAAAATAAGCGCAATTTTATGCGATACACAATAAGACATACAGAAATTCAGTAAAGTATGTAAGTGAAAGAGCTCTCAACAACTTAAAAAGAATAACATTTCAAGTGCTACGGCATTCCCTTACTACGAAGCAGGTTTGTAAGGTAGAATACTAAAAAATAACTGTATCAGTGTGTAAAGCTTATCGTTACATCTAACAATTTTTATATGCTTTATGTGTCATAAATGTATTGCTTCAAAGTGGGAACTCGCCATATAAAATTCATGTCTTCCTTACAAACCTGCTTCGTTCGAAGCTCCATTTTTTATTGGGTTACGACTTCAATAAAATTGTATTTAAATGAAAAAATACTGGCCAAACCAGAAATTAAACCATTAGATCCTGGGTCACAAGGCCCAACATAACCTTTAAACCATAACAGCACTTATTAACTTAAGCGCTTAATACGAGTTTTTGTAAATTTTTTAAATATTGCTGGCCGTTCTTGAAAACGCGTCAAAAAAGTGAAAATTTTTATTAAAAAAAATTATTTTTGTTTACCATACATTTCTAAAATGGAATAAACGTGAGAATTTTGACTTTTAATTGTGTGAACGATAGAATTACAAACTTTTCAGTTTCTCATTACCTATTTATTTTTTGTTTTTAAATTATGGCCCTTATTATGTAAAACGCAACGCTTAAGAATTACATTGAAAGCAAAACCAATTCATAAATATTTTGTAATTTTGTTGTTGCTTTCTACAAAAATTCATGTACCGTTTTCAAATTTTCAACGCCACAAGTAATGAGGCGTTTGAAATTTTAAAACGCAAAAAGAATTTCTGTAGAAAGCAACAACAAAATTACAAAATATTTATGAATTTGTTTTTGCTTTCAATGTAATTCTTTGGCGTAACGTTGCGAATTATATAATTAGGGCCTATGTTTCTTACTACACCATTTCCAATTGTATTTCAGAATTTTCTAACTATATTTCAGAAATTTCCAATTTAACTTAAAAAATTTCCAATTGTAACTTCTGAAAGTGTCCAATTGTAGTTCAGAAATTTCTGTTTTTATAGCTAATAAAATTTTTAAATTGGAAATAGACGATAGCAATTTGTCTGAACCGCCATTTACTACAAGCATCTACCGTTTACTGATCTAGCGTTACCGGCACATATTCAGGGAACTGAGCGATTTGTATAATTGCTTACCAATGTTTCCCACGTGCCATAGAATGTAATCGAGATGATATTTTGGCAGTTACTATTAAAAGCCACAACAGAATACCACGAATGGATAGCAAAAAATATATTGTATGTAAATTGCAGCTATAGGCCGAAACTAAATTAATTTACCCCCGCCTTGGCCAGTATTTTTTTTTTTTATAAATTTTTTATTTTTATTTTAATCGGTTCCTTTTTTTAAGTTGTGAATTTTCCAAAAAATTGCGTTTTAATAAAAAATAGAATAATAATAAAAACATTTATTTTTTAATTTTCAGTTTTTGCTTAAATTTTATTTAAAGAAATTTTCGTTTAATTAAGTTTTGATAAATCAATTCTATGGCATTTCGACAAAACATCTTAAGTCAAAATTAAAAAGTTGAAAAAAATGGTGTTAATCGTACGAATTTTCATTAAAAAACATTTTTGCTTACGTTTTTAAAATTTTGCATTATGAACAAAATTTTTCTTTTATTTCGGTTTATTTTATTTTTAAACAAAAATGCTTTTTTCACTGAGTTTTTTTTTAAATCTTTTTTGCTCTCTTATCTCCACTTAAGATGTTTTGTCAAAATGCCGCAGAATTATTTTATTTTAATCAACTTTGAATTAAAATTTAGTTTAATTATTTAATTTTACTTTTATATATCAAAATTTTAACAGTTTTAGGTTTCTTATCAGCTTGACTATGATTATTTTGACAAAAACCTCTTAGCCAACTATTGATGTACAGATTTTTCTAAAAATATACAGATATATATAGCTGAGAGAATTTTCTTTTTAACAAGCCCTCTTTCAGCGATACAGGCCAACTATTCTCCAATTGCAATAAATATTTCCAAAAAAGTATTATTTTTTTCAGATTTCCTGAGCACCAAATTTTTAAGTCAAAAACCGGAAGCTCGATTTTGATTTTAGAACCATGGTTTCTTTAGGAAAAGTTCTTAGAATTTTCCGTAGATTACGATTTTGCTATACGATTGGTGGGCAAAAAAATTGACCCACTCTAATATACATATATACATACATATTGGTGTTGCTAACTTTTTAAACCACAAACAACTCTGGAAATACATTTTGAAGCTTCTTTAGGGGAAACAATTTTTTTTCAACCGGTTTGGACAATACCCAGTAAAAACTTTGCCTACTTTTTCAAAATGAGTAGATTATTTAACTCATTATTTAGTAGCTTTCTTCTATAACTATGTCTATAACAACTTCTATAACTACTTTTTTCTAAATGTATTTAAGTAAAAAACTAATGACTTACTTTAAAATGAGTTCATTTTGTGGACATCCCTTGTAAAATTCATTGCTTCTTTCAGTAGAATTGTAAGTAGTGCCTTCATGTTTTTCTGATTACTCAACACATTATTTTGTAAGGGAAGTTTTTACTGGGTAATATCATATCATTAAAAAAACGATTTTCAGCATTTTTTTTATAAATAATACGATATGACGAAAAATCCTTAAATTTTGGAGATTATGAAAAATCTGTTCGATTTTCCTACGCTTCTATTTAAGTATCAAAATTACCTACATGTAGGGATTTTCCCCTACTTCTGGCAACACTGATACGGGTTAAAAAGAAATATGAATTAAATATTACTCATACTCACTAGTGTCCCCTATGTCAAACATTCATACAGAGCACTTTTGCGTATGATAAATATTGCAAAAATACTAAAATCGTGATTAAAAAATGGGATGGTGAGGGTAGGAAGGAGAAAATTAGGAGATATGGTTATTTTTTTAAGCAAAATAAAAAATGCGAAAAAAGTGTTGGACAAAAAGCGGAAAATATTTTTTATTTTTTAAAAATATAGCATTAAATCGCAATAATTTGATACATTTTGGACCCCTCGTTAATTCGTAATTTTTTCAATACAAAATCTGATGAACATCTCTGTAGTTACCTGTTGTTCATAATGCAACGCTAAAAACACCGTTAAAAAATTTTCATATCGTCGTTCGTAAATAATTGTGTTCTATAATATATGTAAAATGCAGTAGAATCCCGATAATTCATAATCACAAGGGACCGGCCATTTTTTACGAATTATAGGGGTTTTCGATTTAGCGGGGCTATGATTTATCGGGGCTTAAATAAAATAAATACGAATTATTATTATCTATTTACTAAAACGATAAAAAAAACATAAAAGACAATTCTTCGGTTGATTATTTAATTGTCGTATGTGGATACAAATTACATACGACATACGACAATTAAATAATCAACCGACGAATTGTTAAAACTAAAATATATAAAAAATATACATACATATATAAAAATTCTTCATGTAACAATCTTTTCTTAAGCAAATAAACACACACACAACCAAAAACCCACGCAAAAAAATAGCGGTAAACAAAAAAATCGTTATTTCCATGTTTCTGTTGTTTTTATTATATGTGGTAGTTAGCAAACAATTACGATTTATAAAAGGCAAAGAAGACTTTATTTGAAAAACAAAAAAAAAAAAAAAAAAAATACAAATTAGCGAGGGGACCAAAATGTATGAAAATTTTACGTGTTTAAGTGCAAATGTCGATTAGTGCTTTATGCAAATATTGTAAAGTGTAAAATGAGAGTAGTTTAAGAAAAGCTTTTATTTGTAACTTGTAGCTTTGATTTGTAACCTTTGACACCTTCTTGTAACTACAAAACATACAAAATTGTCAAGGTTTAGTTCTCAACAGTACGCTCAAGTAAAAGGTTAGTATAACCGACAATAAAGATACCTATATTTTTACCCCATTTAACCCCCCGTCTTTTTCTTCCATTGTTATCTGGCCGGATCCTTTTTCGCTTTACACCCCATCATTTTTTGGTCCAATCGACCCGGATAAAAGAAGTGAAACCAATCATAAGAGAAAAGCCAAATATTGGAGGAAAAACATAAAGTTTTAAAACGACCCCCCAGGATCTACAAGCAAATCTCGTGGATCAAATACCAAATAAACCCCCCGAAAATACCCAGATATTTTATATCAACAACCTTCAGCTCATCGGTAATATAATCAGCAGCAAAAAGTAAGTTTTTAATAACTTTAAATTCCTACAAAATAAATTAACATTTCAAAATATAAAAAAGAAGAAATTTTAAAACAACAAAAATAGTGCATTCACATTGAAAATAATAAAAAATTATAACAACAATAACAGTGCAAAGCAAATAAAGCTACATATGAAAAATATATGTAAGTAAAAAAAAAACACAGTTAATTTTGTGTAAAATAAAAATTCCCTTGCTAATAAGGAACGAAATCCACATCTCAAAACCATTCATTTATTGAGTGCAAAATAACTTTAAATATCGGTGAGTGTAAGATAAGAAAAAAGCAACATAAGCTGAACATTTACAAGTGATCAAACCGAGCATAAAGCTTTAAAATAAATCTTTGTTTCGTTAACAACCTACAACTGTAAGGTTGGATCAAACAAAATTAATTTTTGGTTAGTCTACTTTCACACGTTTCATCTTTTGATGCTCAACTTCTTTTCAATTCCCTTTTAAAGATGCCAACATAATCACACGCAGCAATCGGTTTCAACTTTTTTCGGTTCAAAACAACAACAATTTCATTAACAGCGAATCAAAGAGAAAAAGAAAAGAAAAAAATTACATGCAGCCATTGCTGGCATATACCAACGAATAAAAACACAAAGCGTACTGACCGAGTACAGGCATCTCTGTACTAACCCCCTTTCTTCTTTCTTCTCTCACCTAAAAACATAAGAGTTGAGCATCAAAAGATGAAACGTGTGAAAGTAGACTTACAGCAAACCACTCAACATCAAACCCCAACCAACATCCAACCCCACGCAACTTGAGATACAAATAAACACAACAAGTGTGATCAAAGAGCTTTTAACTCTCAACTGAAAATTTAATGTAAACAAACGAAAACAAAAAATAAAGGAAAAAAAAGCGAATAACAACAGTTGTACATTTGTTTATGTGTATCTTGGAATCCTTGAGTTTGATTTTGTATCTACAAGCCGTGATTTATTTTGTTTTCATTTAATTTACACCGTTTCTATTTAAAGTTATTTTTAACCGAATATAAATTAAATAAATAAAACTTAATTTTGAAAATAAAGCTCAATGCAATAAATACCAATTTTTACAACAACTCAATATAATTTTTTGAGCCAATATTCACATTCGAATTACATATTTAAATTTCAATTAAAATTAAACTGTTAATCACTACCTATACCGGATATTTGCTTTGCACATTTCTCAAATAAAAATATCTTAAACTATAAAATAAAATTATAAGTATTTTTTTTAAATAAATTTATAAACTAAATAAATACGTTCATACATACGTAAATTTTTACTGCTCGAGTTGTAACTGTGTCTTGAGGATAGTAAGCTGAAAGTTTTATTCAATATTTGTTACCATCGATCATTAAATTTGCAATTTTACCGACTCGTAAAGGAAAATTTAATCGATTCGTAAGAGTGTCACTATAAAAAGGCCCTTATATTTGTCCTTAAATTTTAAATTTGTTATTCAACTATATTTTAAAATAATTCAGAGCATTATGTCAAGACTTGACTCATTTATTCGCGCCTCAGATCGCGTAGTAGAGTTCCAATCTTACTTTGAATCACTTCCCTCTGACGCTCACTCGGTACATACCTTAGAAATACATAAGGATGAAATTGTTCGCCTTTGGTCAGATTTTAGGTCATGTTACGATGATATTCTTAATAAATTTCATGAGTTAGAAAAGGACGTTGAACTGGAGACGCTAAAATCGCGTTTTTACTCAACTTTCGAAGCCCATGTTAAAGTTTTATCGAAGTCAAATGAACTTTTAGATGCCCTTTGTCAGAAGGCTAGTCAAAATACTCCCTCAAACCCCAATTCTACCCCACAAATTAATTCTACGAATCATATTTCATTACCACCCTGTGACACTGAAATATTTTGTGGAGACTATCAGTCATGGCCAACATTTCGTGACATGTTCACGGCCTTATACCGAAACAGCACACGATTATCTCCGGTTGAGAAAATGTGTCATCTTTTAAAAAAGACACAGGGGGAGGCTCGCGAATTACTCAGGACATGTCCTATCACCAATGATGGGTTTGAAATGGCATGGCAAAATCTCGTAAATCGATACGAAAACAAACGTATATTAATTAACGCACAACTGAAGATTCTTTTTAACCTATCCCCAATTTCTAAAGAAACCGGTAGTAATATAAGGCGTATTCAACGTACCATTAATGATTGTGTCACTAACCTCACACTGCTTCAAATTGATACTGTAAATTGGGACACTATATTTGTTTATATTTGTTCTACGTGTCTACCCGAAATCACCCTTAGCCTGTGGGAGCAATCCCTGCCAAATAGCACTGATCTGCCAACGTGGAAACAAATGGACAGTTTTTTGACTTCAAGATGCCAAACCCTAGAGTCGGTGGCTGATATTCGAACTACTTTAGTCAATTCTAATTCCTCGTACAATAATAAAAAGCCTAATTCGTCGGACCCAAAGAAACTTAAAAGCTACCGCACCAGTACTAGCCATCCTAACGATAACCCCGGGAAATGTACTCTTTGTCCGAATACTCACCCCCTTAGATTATGCCCTACATTTCTTGGTTTACCCGTGGCGGAACGGTTTTCAATCGTTAAAAAACAAAAGCGTTGCACAAATTGTTTGGGAATCTCTCATGAATTCAAAAACTGTAAAAGTCAATATGTGTGTCATATATGCAAACAAAAACACCACTCCTTGCTTCATAAAACCGAAACGGTTTCAAATATAGCTGAGTCACAACCAGTTCCTCGTAATGTAGCCCCAGCTCTTAATAAAAATGAGAATAATTCTCACAATATAAACCCCCCTCAGACTTCAAGTTTGAACTTAAACCCCAGCACTTCTGCTCAAGCGGCTATACAAATGCGGCAATCGTACTCTACTCAATTACAGTCCACTTCGAATTCTACAGTTTTACTTGGAACTGCCCTTGTCGACATTTATTCGAATGATTTGAAAGTTACGGTGCGGGCTCTAATCGATTCTGCATCGGAAGCTACCTTTATATCTAAAAGGCTACAAGGTAAACTTTCATTGGAATCCCGATCTTCACAGACACAAATTCATGGCTTAAATGAGGCTCTGACGGCTATATCGACTCAGAGGTGCTATATTCAAATCGGTTCTCCTATCGACAGCTCTTTTGAAACGCATGCAGATGCGTTTGTGGTGAAAAAACTAACCGGACACCTTCCATACTATCCTTTATCGGCGCTTAAGATTGGCGAATTTGCAGATTTGCAAATGGCAGACACACATCTTCATAAATGTTCTGAAATTGATATACTACTCGGTGGTGATTTATACCCAAAAATTATTAGAAATGGTATGCGTTGGAACCATAGCCAGGCATTAGTAGCACAACAGACAGTCTTCGGATGGATTGTTACAGGTCGAATCAGTGAGCGAACCTGTGTAGAATCTGTCTCGTCCTTTTATAATGAAATAGCCCTAAATCAACAATTGCAAAAATTTTGGGAACTTGAAGAAGTGTCAAAAAAGCCTCGGTTATCTGAAGAAGATAGTTATTGTGAAAGATTTTATAAGTCCACAACATATCGTTTAGAGAATGGACGTTTTGTAGTCTCCTTGCCATTTCGTTTGGAATATCCAGAGAACTTGAATATCGGTTTTTCCCGTCATATCGCCTTAGCGCAGTTTCTTAGAAACGAATCAAAATTAATTAAAAATCCCCCATTAAAATCTGAATATGATCACGTGATTTCTGAATATGCGGTCTTAAAACAAATGACAGCTGTCATCCCATCTGATACCAACAACACATATTACTTACCCCATCATGCGGTTTTAAAACCAGACAGTACTACCACGAAACTACGTGTAGTTTTTAATGCGTCTAGCCCTTCATCAAATGGAAATAGTCTCAACGATCTGCTTTACCCCGGTCCAATTTTACAATCTGATTTGACTATACTTATTTTACGTTGGAGACTTTTCAGATACGTTTTCAATGCTGACATTGAAAAGATGTATCGTCAGATAAGCGTTAATCCGAACCATACCCCATTTCAAAGAATAATTTTTCGAGATTCACCTCAAAATAACCCCCAAGACTTTGAGTTAAATACAGTCACTTTTGGTGTTAACTGTGCCCCCTATTTGGCGATCAGAACGCTTCTCGAATTAGCTCGCATTTCTGAGAAAACTAACCCTGTTGCGTCTGAAATTCTACGTAACAATATGTATGTAGATGATGTTTTAGCCGGCGCTCATACAATTTCTTCCGCTGTAAGCGCTAGAGATGAACTAACCAAAGTTCTTCATTCGGCTGGATTTTTTCTGCGTAAGTGGACGGCTAACAACGAACATCTGCTGAAAGGTATTTCCCCCGATCATCTATTAGATGCTGAATTTTTAAAGCTATCAGACTCTTGTACCACTAAAACCTTAGGTTTACGCTGGAATGCTGGAAGTGACTATTTTTACTTTCGTTTAAAAGATTACCCCGATCGAAATGCAATTACAAAAAGATCTGTTTTATCTCAAATAGCAAAACTTTTTGACCCTGCCGGCTGGCTTTCCCCCAAAATTATCGTTGCCAAAATCATAATGCAACAAATCTGGAAAGATGAAACAAATTGGGATGAAGATCTTAAGCCATCAACCCTTCTACAGTGGCGGGCGTTTTTAGATGACTACGCAAACATAGAAACAATAAAAATTCCTCGATTTGTGGACTTTGACCCATCCTACTCAATCCAATTACACGGCTTTTGTGACGCATCCGAGAAAGCTTACGCCGCCACATTATATATACGTACAGAGTTTCAAAATTGTGTATCATCTCATCTGCTGGTGGCGAAAACTAAAGTAGCCCCAGTTAAATTTGTGTCACTGCCTAGAAAAGAACTCTGCGGAGCGGAACTCATGGCTACGATGATCGAATTTATTCAGTCTCAACTAAATTTTCGAAGCTACAAATTATTTTTATGGACTGATTCAACCATAGTTTTAGCCTGGCTGCAAAAACCCCCGAACAGGTGGAAAACCTTTGTCGAAAACAGAGTCTCTTCAATAATCGATAAAGTTGGAAGTCAATCTTGGTCTCATGTTGACTCTAAAAATAATCCCGCTGATCTAGCATCCCGTGGACTCACGATAACCCAACTTGCAACAAATGAATTGTGGTGGCATGGACCTCAATGGCTCCGATTGCCTCAGAATGAATGGCCTAAAAATGCATTAAATTTTTCTACTGAAGAAGAAGCAAAGCCTGTTCGCACCCACGTTATTCACTTTGAAAACTCTGATATATTAAAGGATTTCTCAGATTTCCCCAGAGCCATGCGAATCGTCTGTCGAATTTTTCGTTTTTATTACCGGTGCCACAGGACTTTGCGTAATAAGTTGGTAACTACCCCGGACTTAACTAAAACTGAGTTGGATCATGCAAGATCGCGCTTAGTAATTTCCTGTCAAAAATTGTACTTTCATCCTGAATATGAGTTACTGTCCAAAGGTTCAGAAATCTCACGAAAAAGTCATTTATTGACTTTTAACCCATTTTTGGACTCTACTGGCACTATGAGGATAAACGGCCGACTTTCTAATTCGCCAATGTTAACCTATAACGAAAGGTTTCCGATTTTATTGCCTTATCGTGGCTGCTATACCAGACTGTTTCTAGACTACCTACATAGATTCTCACTTCACGGTCAGAATGCTCTGCTTTACAGATTAATGCGTCTTCATTATTACGTCCCCAAGCTTAAAGTCCTAATAAAAAGTATTGTATCGCAGTGTCGGATTTGCGTAATACAAAAGCGAAAAAAAAGTGAGCAAATGATGGCCCCGTTACCCCCCGAGAGGACTACGCTTTCACGTCCGTTTACAAATACTGGTGTTGATTTCGCAGGTCCTTTCGATATTAAGACATATGCTGGTCGCGGTTGCAGGGTCACCAAGGGTTACGTGTTGGTATTTGTATGCTTTGCGACCAAGGCAATACATCTTGAGGCCACAAGTGAGATATCAACTGAAGCCTTCCTAGCTGCGTTTGCACGTTTTTTCTCTCGTCGTGGGTCTCCAAATGCTATGTACTCCGATAATGGTACTGCATTTGTGGGCGCTGCCCGTTTATTGGACGGTGATAAATCACAGTTTTTAACACTTGTTCGGCGAAAATTGCTCAATCAACACAGTTTTACCCTTTTGGAATGGCATTTTATCCCACCTGGTGCTCCACACATGGGAGGTCTCTGGGAAGCTGGCGTGAAAAGCTTCAAGACTCACCTTAAAAGAATTTCTCATTGTCAGAGCTTCACATATGAAGAATTTTCCACTATGCTAGCTCGAGTCGAAGCATGTTTAAATTCCAGACCTTTGAGCCCAATGAGCGAAAATCCATCAGACATTTGTGCACTCACCCCAGGACATTTCTTGATTGGGAGTCCACTGTTATCACCCCCAGAGCCTGATCTTACAAGCCATTCGTTGAGTTATGTAAGTCGTTGGCAAAAATTAAAGGTATTACATCACCATTTTGCTCAAAGGTGGAAAGAGGAATATCTCAAGGAGCTCCATAAACGCATTAAATGGAAATACCCCCAGCGTGATTACGCTATGGGTGACTTAGTCATTATTCGACAAGAAAATCTACCCCCAAATCAATGGCGGCTTGGCCGTATTGAAAAAGTTATTCGTGGTAACGATAGCAGAGTTAGAGTCGCTGAAATACGAACAGCCACTGGCATCGTTACTCGGCCTATAGTTAAACTCGTACTACTTCCCAACCCTGAACAACAATAACAATTCCTTTTTTTTTATCTATTTATAGTAACACAATGCCACGTCTCAACCGAAGAAGTCTTTCGCCGTTAGAAGAAGAAACTCGCAACCGTCGTCGTCATTATCCTAACCATCACACCAGTTCTGCAGATTGCCGTTTATGTCGTAAAGATCATGCACTAAGAAAATGCCTTAAATTCAAAAAGATGAATGTCTCGGAAAAACTAAAGGTTGTCCGACGCTATCGGTATTGTGAAAATTGCCTGGCACATTCTCATGTTGTAAACCACTGCCGAAATACTGATCGTTGCCGACAATGTGGAGGCAGGCATCACACCCTTTTGCATCGGCATGAACGTCTTTGTAACCCAAAACCTCCGTCTAGTAGGACGCCGAGTAAGTCAAACTTAAACTTACGGACTATTACCCTATTGCCCACAGTGATTGTAAAAATGGAGTTAGGAGATGAATGGGGCAATGTCAGAGGCTTACTTAACGCTTGTACTGAACAGAGCTCCATCGCAAAATTTTTGGTCGATCGATACAAGTTGACTGTGGAGACTATTGGCTCTGAGGACTGGTGTAAAATTAAAATTCGTCCCCGGTTCGATGAAGCACCTATATTAAGCCTTACAGTAAAAGTTGATAGCTCACTACCACGTAAACAACCCACCGCACACATTGACGACAGAGTTTCCGAGTTATACAAAAATCTTCACCTCGCAGATCCACATTTTTATAAGCATGAAGACATCAACATAGTGTTAGGCGCTGACATATACCCTCGGATTATTAAATCAGCCATTCAACCACAGTCGATTGGGTCTCCTATGGCGCAAGATACCGTTTTGGGCTGGATTATTATCGGCAGGCTTGGCGTTTAACCCGGTTTCTTACTTTTGTCATTCTACTGTTTGCTATCTTACTTAAAATTACTGTATTATATTATGAATTATACTTTGTACTTTTTAAAAAAAATCTTGTTTAAAATTGCCTAATATTATTTGCTTATGAATTTGTAAATTTCACTATTAAACACCATTAAAAGAATTGAATTACTTAGTAACTAAAACTTATCTATTCTCGGTTCCATTCAATTGCATCTTAGCAAGGGGGCCGGGATGTTTAAGTGCAAATGTCGATTAGTGCTTTATGCAAATATTGTAAAGTGTAAAATGAGAGTAGTTTAAGAAAAGCTTTTATTTGTAACTTGTAGCTTTGATTTGTAACCTTTGACACCTTCTTGTAACTACAAAACATACAAAATTGTCAAGGTTTAGTTCTCAACAGTACGCATAAGTAAAAGGTTAGTATAACCGACAATAAAGATACCTATATTTTTACCCCATTTAACCCCCCGTCTTTTTCTTCCATTGTTATCTGGCCGGATCCTTTTTCGCTTTACACCCCATCATTACGAATTAACGAGATTTTTTTTAAAGGACCGACAGTTTATTACGAATTATCGGGAATTACGATTTATTGGGGTACAAATTATCGGGATTTGACTGTATAACCATATAAAACACAATAATTTACCAACGAATTTATGTCTGTTCATGGTAATTTTTGGAATTAAAGTTGGATTTACCGTTGATTTTTTTTTTTATTGATTTTTGTCTTGATAGCTTACGTATATGTTTTTGTTTTATTGTTTTGTAAAGCTTGCGATTACGAATAACCGGGACTCTACTATATTAGAATTTAATAATTAAATCAATAAAATATATTCAAGCAAATGTACAGCATCTCATAATATTTTTTTTTTTTAATCATTCCGAAACTGGCATAACATCTTGAATATAAAAAAATGAACAGAAATAACAAATATATGCAGTTTCTTTGCTATATTTGTTCAGTACTCTAAAAGGGTTACACAGATTTGTATTCTGTGTAAATATGTTTGCATCATAGTAAAAAGTCGACAATAATTTCGCTTCATTTCTGTAAAGAAAATATTAAATATACCCACTTGTATACACTCAAAATATTATGAAGTTAAATTCACACGAAAATTAATTTTAAACAAATTAAAATTCATTTAGAAAACGGATCATTTACATTTCATTTAAAACAAATAATTTGTACATCAATTTTTTAATTTTTTATTTATTGAACAGCATATGCGTTAAAATTTAATAGTATTTACTTTTAAAAAATATATTTTAAGGGACAAAAATCAAACTACATAACAAAATAAATACGAAAAAACATTATTTTTTGGTGTTTTTTTTTTCAATAACAAACATAAATGTTAAAAAATAAAATCTTTTGATATATCAAATTTTGTATTCCCAAAGAAATTACTTTTTGATAATAAACAGGCAAGTGCACGGCCTAAAAAACACTAAATTGACAACATGGTTTTGTAAGTTGTTATTGTTTTCATTTTGTTTTTCATTACCTACTTACAACTACAATTAATGTTGGGAGAATTTCAACTAATTGTAGTAGGGAATGTAAGATGAGATAAACTCACTGTTTATTGTTGATGTTTTTTGTTTAATCTTTGATATTGTTACAAGTAGAACTGTTGCTTATAAGTCTTATACGTTTAACAGTTTTATTTGGTTTAATATCTTTAGTTTTTCTAACAAATTTTTATGCATGAAGTTTCCTGATGATCTGACCTAAGCAACCAGTGAAATGCGCATGGGAACAGCTTATCCCATCAACAATAAATTTCAAGTGTTTTTATCAAGAATAAAAACTGGGAATTAAGCAGGAATAATAAAATCTTTTGAAATTAAAATTTTGTATTCATATAGAAATGACTTTTTGATAAAATTAAATTATTAGTAAAATAACTATATTTTTATTTAATTTTAAATGATGAAACAGAACTGAGTCTTCAACTTCAGGCAAACATTTTAAGGCCTATAATTAAGACGTCGGCAGTAACTTGAAATTCTCTCTCATTTCTTTCGTTTCTTTTGT
The DNA here is from genome assembly GCA_930367215.1 of Pollenia angustigena. NCBI lineage: Eukaryota > Metazoa > Arthropoda > Insecta > Diptera > Polleniidae > Pollenia > Pollenia angustigena. The sequence goes on from OV884058.1 coordinate 124,516,325, forward strand.
TCTTATTTTTCTTTGTTTACAAAATGTATGAAATTGAATGAAAGTATGGTAGCATTGTTAAGAGAATAAGTGTCTATATGTAAGAGCATTAAAAAAAACGTCCTCAAAATAAATGATGAAACAGAACTGAGTCTTCAACTTCAGGCAAACATTTGAAGGCCCATAATTAAGACGTCGGCAGTAACTTGAAATTCTCTCTCATTTCTTTCGTTTTCTTTTGTTCTTATTTTTCTTTGTTTACAAAATGTATGAAATTGAATGAAAGTATGGTAGCATTGTTAAGAGAATAAGTGTCTATATGTAAGAGCATTGGAAAAAATGTCCTCAAAATAAAATTGATTTTATTTCTCGACCGCATTCTCTGGCATAATTTTATGTCAAACTGTATGAAAAACATCGTTCAGCCCTAGTTCTGTTTCATCATTAACAGTACGGAAAAAGAATTTTAAACCTACAATCAGTTACTGTTATAATTTTATGAGTGTACATATCACCATTTTAATGGTTTTATGTCGCCTCTGCCATAAAATTGTGGAAAATTTATTACTATTAATATATACATGTGTGTTCTACTTCGAATTTTTTCTACAATCTTCTTTCTGTCTTCTTAACACAAGCAATAAAATAAAATATAAATCTGAATATGAATAAGAAAGAAAGGAACACTTTAAAAATAAAAACGCTTTTCTTAGCTGTGCCGATTCTGTGATGTGCTCTACTAAACTTTATTACTTTTAAAAACTTTTGAGAATGTGTGAAAAACTTTAAACCAACATCGATGCAATCGAAAAACAAAATTTTTAGCTTAAAATTTCTGAATTACTGCGAGCCAATTTTAACAGCAGTTCGATCCTTTTATAAACGGCTTAAGCTGTAACTTAGCGCTCTGGTGTAAAGTATAATTTCAAGGCACAATTCTTGTAAACTATCATAAGAATGCCTTCATTTTTGGTCACCGATTTTCATACTAGATTTATACACAGGGGATTTATCTTAACTTTTGAAGATACGTGTGAGAAAGGCCAGAGGTACCCTTCTACGTTTTTTCGTGTAACTGTCTTCAGGTCGGATGTTTTTTTCTTATTTGGCCAGCCTGGGTGAAGCTGTTTGACCTCCTGTGTAAGTGACAGTGCTCCACAGATCGTATTATATCGTTTGCCATCCATGTTTTTGTATACCATTAAAAATTTTCAAAACAGGTATCCTAGAAGCCATATTGATATTTGACATGAAGACATAAAGACTTTTGTTGAACTGCTTTTTCGCTACCAGATCGGTATCCAAGGATGGTAGTACCGAGTAAGTAAGCGGATCAACTTGATAAAAATAGCACTATGGTAGTAAAAAATGTTACAAGCAGGGCAACCAGCGGGTATATATTTATTTTGATGAAGATGAATCCAGTGATGCTAAAAGTTTTTTTTTTTTTTTGGCTTACGACAAAATGCACTATTCACCCACATTTTTGTCTGCAAGATAAATGTTTCATTAAAATCGGTGGACGATAAGATACTAAAAATTCAACCACAACTAAATTGTTCCAGTATTAATATATAAGTTTCCAATTTATGTTTAAAGTTTGTTTTTAAATGTCAAATAAAAACAAAATTTTATGAAAAACTGTACTTAAATATCTATGGCATTTTGACAAAACGTCTTAGCCCTAACTTTTTCTGCTTAAAAATGCTTGCAATTCTTTCACAATGAAGATGTGGCGCTTAAACTCCAAATCGTCTCTATTTAGGACTTAAAAAACATCAAAAAAGAAAAAATTTATATATATATATACATTCGACATCTACGCGAGTAAACGACCTGGTACCGCGATACCCCTACAAGTTTTATTGTTTTTTTCTTTACAAATTACCACGGTTATTTTGACTTTTATTGAAAAAACATATAAAATGGTATTTTTAACAACTTTTTTATTGTTCAAATGTTATATTTGTGGGTATCGGCTTGCGTTGACATCATGTTTAGCAGATCGTGATGAAAAGTGGCGAGTAATTGGAATGTTCCGCTAAATCAGGGTAGTCAAAAAGCCTTAGACCTTAGATCCTCAACCATTATTTTTCCTTGTCGTATCTCAGGACCCATTGGTGATTTCCCGGTATGTATTTGGTCATCAAGCGAATAGGGTTTTGTTACATCACAAATCCACGAAACTTAAATTGCCAATTTGGCTGGATTCGTATCCGCATTCACTGGATGTTTACATCGTCAAATCGTATAAAACGTCTCAGTGACCAGAATCTGTAAATGGGCATTGTTACTCGTCATAAAGTGTGATGGCAAATAAATCTTTCGTATTATCATTACATGAATGATTTGCACCTGTCATACAATTGATTAACTGTTCCCTATTTCCAATTAAGTCGTGGTTTTGTTGGGTTAGTTCCTATGAAGACGGCATACACCCAGATAAAAAACATGTTTCAATATGGTCACCTCCAACCAAACAATTTTTAAAGACAATTTTAAACATATTATGTTTATTATAACCATATTATTGTCAGCGATAACAATATTATGGTTAAATTAGGCCTCCATCAAGAAGCCCTAATCATATTATTGTTGCCTCCAAACATGTTATGGTCAATAATAACTAAAATTTGTTAAACGCTTAGAATGGTTGGTTTTCAACCATAGCATGTTGCTTTTGGAAAAGAGGAAAATACTATTGTAAATTTAAAAACAAATTATTGTCATATTTAACCATAACATTTTTAGAGGCAACCATAATATGTTAATGGCATCTTGATGAAGGACTAATTTAACCATAATATGGTTATCGCGGACAATTATATGGTTATATTAACCATAATGTGCTTAAAATTTTCTTTAAAAATAGTTTGTATGGAGGTGACCATATTTAAACATATTTTTTCTCTACGTGTATGTGGCACTAGGGTGGTCGTTAACTGTATGGATCAAATTTTTTTTCTATTTTTCCATGCTCTAACCCCCCAATTCGGTGGGTATTGATAAAAAAACCACTCAAAAAATATTTAGGACGGTCGGCAAAGGCTAAGCCGTCCCTCAAGCCCGCCAAAGTCTGAGAAAAACCGTAAAGTCCGACTTTTATGACTTATATTTAGGAAATTATTAATTTTACATAAAAATCGTTTTCTAAGAAGTTGTTGTTAGTAAAGTTTCCAACAACTTTTGCCTTAACAAGTTTTCTCTAAAACTCATATTGAATAAAACCTCATTAAAATAAAAAGTAAACAGCAGCATTGATGCGAATTTTTTCTTTAGAACTGTTTTTTCTTACACACGTCAATTCAGCCTTAATATTTGTGTTTGTATGCGTTTGCTTTAAAAAAAATAGCCAAACGCATATCATTTGTTTCTAACGTATCACGGTTGATAAAGTTGGTGCAATTGTACTTTTTTGATACCCTAGGGTGATCGTTAAAATCAAAAGTAGGATTTATTTAGGTCTCACTCGCCAATTTGGTGGGTATTGATAAAAAAAAACAACTTAAAAAAATTTTGTTTAATAACTTAGAAAATATTAATTTTGTAGAAAATTTGCTAACAAGTTTTTCTTTATCTCTTATTAAACAAAATAAACTTAAAATATCGAATAAGCCACTAAAAAATCGAATTTTTAATTCATTAAAGAAAAGCATTTTCTATGAATTAGTTTTGTTGAAAAACGGTTTAGTTTATAAAATAAACTAAAAAAAACGAAATTCCACAATAATATTACCTTTAACAATTGTTACAGGTTTTTCTAATATGCGTAGTCGTTTTAGAAACCAAATTTTTTTTTGGCAATGGGGATAAAACAAATTATGTGAGGTTGGTCATACATTTGACCCAACTAAGGGCAATCTTGGCGCAGCAGTGGCAAAATTTAAGAATTATATTAAACCAGCATATTTGTATGGGAGCCCCCCTAAAGGGTGGAGATATAAGGCAAGTATGTTTTAAGAAAATGTTAAGCACAAACAACTAATGAAGGTCCGTCATATATTTAATCCCCCATGGGGCGATTCCTTGGCAGTTCTTGGGCTTTTTCTTCAATAATTTCTAGTCTGTGTTGACAATTTTATATGAGAGAACCATTAAAGAATAAAGAAAGCGTGCAGGTATGTTACAGGGATGATAAATGAGAAAACCAATATCGTACTTACGAACTTCTAAAATCGTACTTTTTCGACCCCAATAGTTATAAAATTTTTTTTTTATAAAAGAAAAAGACTTTTGTTTCGGTTACACTTGAAACCATTGGTACATACGGTCTATTTCGTTCCTTTGCTTTTATAATATTTTGGCATGAAGGCTTAATGCTGCCGCTGATACTTGATTTAGAATGTGGCATATGCAATCGTCCAATGATCAAGTGCAAAAATCTATTCACAATAGCGAAGTTTACTGCCTATTTCACGATGTCACTCGAACTTTTACGTTCGCACAAATAACATGTAAACTAAAAACAAATTTTTTAATTTTGTTTTTGTTCTTGTCCAACAACAAAATACACAGAGTTTCCTTAAGATTTCATAAAAACGCTACGAAATTTTGCATTTGCACTTTGGCAAAACCATTTGCACCAAACACTGAAATCAGTTTATATTCAATAGACAGTAAATACGAGTTGCCATTTTATATCAATTATAAATATTTAGGTTTGAAAAATTTGGAAATAGTACCAAATAAGTCACGGGGGTACCACCGTACTTTTTGGCTTTGAATTGTAGCAAAAAAGTACAATTGCACCAACTTTATCAACCGTGGTACGTTAGAAACAAAGGATATGGGTTTGACTATTTTTTTTAAGCAAACGCACACAAAAACAAATATTAAAGCTGAATTGACGTGTGTACGAAAAAACAGTTCTAAAGAAAAAATTCGCATCAATGCTGCTGTTTACTCTTTATTTTAATTAGGTTTTGTTCAATATGAGTTTTAGAGAAAACTTGTTAAGGCAAAAGTTGTTGGAAACTTTACTAGCAACAACTTCTTAGAAAACGATTTTTATGTAAAATTAACATTTTCCTAAATATAAGTCATACAAGTCGGACTTTACGATTTTTCTCAAACTTTGGCGGGCTTGAGGGACGGCTTAGCCTTCGCCGATCGTCCTAAAAATTTTTTGGAGTTGTTTTTTTGTCAATACCCACCAAATTGGCGAGTGAGACCTTAATAAATCCAACTATTGATTTTAACGGTCACCCTAATGTGGCATCTGCTTTTTTGTTTGTCTGACGCACTATTATGTCCACCATATCTACTCCCAAGTTTGAGCTTTTGAAAGGAATTCCGTTGATCGTGCAGGCCCATAACGTTGCCGTAGAATATTAAGACTTCTAGTTTTGATGGGATAACAAATTGTGTTCTTGCCACAACTCAAAATATTTAATTCGACTTCAGTTATATTTAGCTTTTTTCATCTAATAAATGTTTGTATTGGCTTTATTATAGAAACCTCACTTTACGCGACATTCGTACCTAATTTTAAATTAAAATTCTATAAGCGCTATAAAATGTTCTGCTGAAACTCTCTAAATTATTGCTTTATTATACCTACAAGGGTAGTAGCGATACTTCTATAAACCGACCTACATCCATATGTAAGAGCAACAAGCAGCTGCTTAAAGAATTTAAAAGCTTCAAAATTTTTTAAAAAGCACCGTAATCAAAGAAGAACAAAGAATTGCAATGTGTATACTTTCGCGACTTCTTTTGATAGCTACAAATGGCTTTGCGAGAGAAGACAATGTTAAGCGTAGCGATTTCAAACCAAAATCTACATACATAATTTTATTATTTTTATATACGGAAATTTATTATTGGCCTATTTTGTAACACTATAAATATGTGATTGGACAATATTTAATATACATATAAAAGTGGATAGGGGTACCCGGTTATTGACTAAAGTTTATTTTGTAGGTTATTTACCGTAGCGTTAAAGGCAGAATTAATCTTTACTTTCTGTTCTGTTACGAATCAGCTGATTTGTTTTTGTTATTAAAAAACCTGTGAAATTGATTAGTTTTTCTGTTCTGCTGCGGTTCAGTTTGTTAAAATCAAAAACTTGTTAAGTAATTGTAAGTGACAGCAAAATAAATAATAAAAAATACATATTTATATTAGATAAACTGTTTTTTGATTTTAAGAATTCATAAAATTTAATTTGTTCAAATTTTTGTGCATTAAAGTTATTAAAATAAAACAAAAGACAGTGTAAAGCTAATAAATTTGTCATAAATGGCTGATAAGTTGCTACGGAAAAGTAACTATTACAATTTCATAACAGAGCGGCACGGAACAGAACAGAAACAGAGAGTAAAGACTAACTGAGCCTTAAGTCGAGATAAGAAAGCAAAAAACATTTAAAATAAATCTCTGTGAAAGAATCATTTTTATCAAATAATAAAATAAACCAAAATTAAAGAAAAATTTCGATTATAATAAAGTTGGGAAAGAAACGATATTGAAAATGTAAATCTGTTTGTTAGTCACTTGAAAAACGTATCTCATGATATTGCGGTCGAGCTACCACCTGTTGCTGCTAGAGCAGCTATTTCCCTAAGATTTGAGATAGATGAAATCGAAAAAGCTATTTGTGACTTAAACACTAAGAAGGCACCTGGTCTAGATAAGATCAGTAATAAAATGCTTTTAGAGCTACCTCGGATAGCAAAGAAAATTATTGTTTTTTATTTTTAATGCTTTTTTGGTGGCATGTCATAACGTCAGCGAAGCCGGTGTTTGTTATACCATAGAGGAGAAAATCCTTGCGCCCGGCCGAAGGCCGGCTGTGCAGAGAAGCTTTAGTTAGCGAAGCCGGTGTTTTTTACACCATAGAGAAGAAAATCCTTGCGCCCAGCCAAAGGCCGGCTGTGCAGAGAAGCTTTAGTTATCGAAGCCGGTATTTGTTATACCATAGTGGAGAAAATCCTTGCGCCCAAAAGTGTTTTCGTTATATATTTAATATATACACCCAGAGAAAAAGCAGCAAAACCATTTTTAAAATTTTTTTTTACCATATTGTGTTTCATTTAACCAAATCATTGTCACCGACAACCATATTATGGTTAAATTAGTTTCTTTAAAAATAGCTATGTTGGTTGGGACCATAATGAAACATGTTTTTCTCTGCGTGTATGCAGGTCATTATTTTGTGTTTAACTTCTTTAGTAATTATGGACCTAATGACACTTTTGAAAGTGTCATAATGTCCATGAACACTATGACACTTTTTGGAGTGTCCTAACGTCCATGGACACTATGACACTGGACGTTATGACATGCCACCGCTATTTTACGCCTTGAATTCTATCCTCAAAAATGGAAGGTTTCCTTAGTTACCATGATACCAAAGCCAGGTAAAGATCATACAAAAGTTGAGTCAAATAGGCCTATTAGCTTATTCTCAAATATGTCAAAGCTGTTTGAGAAATTATTAGTTTCAAAATTAACACCGATTTTATGTGAAAATAGATGTATTCCAAACCATCAGTTCGGATTTAGAAGAAAACACAGCACAATTGAACAAACTCATCGAATAGTAAATGTCATAAGAAAAGCATTTGAAGAAAAAAAAAAAAATTGCTCAGCACTCTTCATCGATGTTTCGCAAGCTTTTGATAAAGTCTGGCATGAAGGTTTGTTACATAAATTGAAGCAATATTGACCAGCAAACACACACAAGCTGTTAGAAAGGTACTTAGTCGCTCGAAAGTTTATAATTAAAGAAGGGAATTTCTTAAGTTCACTTTAGCCAATTGGCGCTGGAGTCCCACAAGGCAGCATCCTGGGAACTCCTTTATACCTAATTTACACTTCGGACATGCCAGCAGCCAACTACACCCAAACTTCAACATTTGCAGACGATACAGCTTTTCTAAGCTTCCACGAAACCCGTTTTGAAGCATCTCGTTACTTACAGCATCATATGTTTAAACTAGAAATAGGGTTGAAACAATGGAGGATAATGGTCAATGAGCAAAAATGCGCACATCTAGCATTACTCTTGCGCCGGGAATCTTTCCCCCTATTACAATTAATAATCAAACAATTCCTTAGTACTCACATGTACAATATATCGGTATACATTGGAGTTGGCGATTAATGCCATTTAGAGGTTAAATTAACTCAAATGAAACTAAAAGCCATTCAAATTCATTGGCTTATTGGAAGAAATTCTGTCCTTAGTCTCGATTGCAAGCTTCTACTTTACAACTGTGGCATGTCATAACGTCCAGTGTCCATGGCCACTTTTGAAAATGTCATAATGTCCGCGGGTAATAACACATACGTACACGCAGAGAAAAACATGTTTAATTATGGTTACAACCAACAAAACTATTTTTAAGGAAACTTATATAACCATAATATGGTTGTCGGTGACACAGATTTGGTTAAATTAAATTGTTTAAAAATGGTTTTGTTGCCGGCCTTCGGCTGTGCAGAGAAGCTTTAGTTAGCGAAGCCGATAATTGTCTTATCAGAGAGGAGAGAATCCTTGCGCACGGCCAAAGGCCGGCTATGCTTTTGAGTTTGTAAACATGTTGTGGACATTATGACACTCTATTAAGTGTCATAACGTCCACGGGCTTTATGACACTGCGCTGATGGACATTATAACACTTATAAAAGTGTCATAAAGTCCATGGACACTGTGACACTTTACAACTCCATCTTGAAGCCTCTCTGGTGCTGCGGTATTCAATATCGGCCTCTAATATCGAAAAAATTCAAAGGCGCAAAAATAAACTTCTTCGAATAAACACAGCCGCTCCTTGGTATGTTGAAAACTCAAAAATTCACAAGGATCGCAATGTGCCATTAGTTAAAACTATGATTACAAAATTTGCAGTAAAATATTTAAAAAGGCATGAACAACACCCAAATCCACTAGCTCGAACTATTTTAAATCACACTCGCTTAAGAAGAAGACACACTGCTGCACTGACCCATTTAGATGAGTGATAAACACCTATATATGTTAACCGTGATGACGAAATTTGTTGTCTGGCACTGGCAGAACATAAATAAAGTCTTACGATAAGATTTGATTAATTATTGCTAGTTCATATTAAATATATGAAGATTTAATAAATAAATAATGAAAGAAAAAACAAGTTAGAGTGCTATATTCGGCTGTGCCGAATCTTTGATACCCTCCACGGACACTTCGAATGTTTTAGGAGTAATATCTGTATGATGTCTATTTATTATTATAATCTTTGTAAAAACAGACATCTGCATTAAAATTTGTTGCGGTTTAGAACTATATAAAATTATTGATCGACAATCAGAATCAATTTTAAAGAGTTTGAGTAGAATATCAGTTTAAGCTGAACTTAAATGATTTTCAGGAGAACAAATTATATAAAAGCCATGGTAAGCTATGAACCAATCATCCCGAATTCTGCAGAACGATCTGGTTTTAAAAAATATAAATTTCAATACAGCGGTGCAATTACTTTAAGCGTTTGCAGAGAATTCCAGAAGGCTGCTAAAATGAAATCTAAGGTAAATTACGGACCGTATATCTCAAAATTGCATAACATTTTTTCTGGCCATATGAAGCTAAACTGGAAGAAAGTTTACCGCGTATTTAATTGTTTTACCAGAGTGGGCTTTATATGAGGCCTAGGTAAGTTATGCACCGATGTTCACCAAATTTCACAGTGTCATTTCTAGTTCTATAGAACTTTTATGTTCCAAATTTTGTTATGATAGCATTATTTTTTACTGATTTAGGCGTCCTAAGTAGGGTTTATATGGGGCCTAGGGTAAATTATGAACCGATCTTCACGAAATTACATCGTTTTATTTATTGTCCTATAAAACTTTGATGTACCACATTTTGTTATGATAGCATTATTTTTTACGGTTTCATGCGTACTAAACTGTTTTCCGGAAGTAAAGTTTATATGAGGCCTAGGGTAAATTATGGACCGATCTTCACGAAACTTTACAGTATTATTTCTAGTCCTATAGAACTGTGACGAGCCAAATTTTGTTATGATAACATCATTAATTATGGTCTTAGGCGTACTAAACTGTTTTCCGGGAGTAGGGATTATATGGGGCCTAAGGATTATGGACCGATCTTCACGAAATTTTACAGCGTCATTTCCAGTTGAATAAGACGAACTCTTGCAAAATCTTGTGTCATTCTGTGCATTATTCCATCATTTATGTTAGTTTTTGTAACAAAATATAAATTTTTTAGGTGGTGGTTTCGTATTTTGATTAATAGCTCTGATCCTACTAAACGGATTTTGCTGAATTTCAATCCCAAACTGCTTAGGATAACTATAAGCAATTTGACACCCAGGTTGTTTAGTTCTTTTGAGTTTTTCGAAAGTGAGCGTGTTTTCAACAGACGGACAGACGGACAGACAGACAGACGGACATGGCTAAATCGACTTAGAATTACTCAAGGACCCAGAATATATATACTTTATGGGGTCTGAGATGAATAATAAAAAAGTTCCACACGGAATGACAAACTTAATATACCCTCTTCACAACTAATTGTGGTGGAGGGTATAAAAAAGTTTATAATACAAAATGTTAAAAATTTATATATGTTCCTTTAACTCCCACTGGAGCATAGGGCGCCATTAGCGATGCGTCAGAAACGTAGGTTGCTAGCCTTCGTTCCCTAGTTTGGTGATAGGGCTGCTATCTAAGCTTCCAAACGTGCTGTTTTTGGAGCCAGTGTTTCAGAGGATCCAGTATTCGCGATATCCTACTTCCTGAGACGCACTTTGGCCATTCAGGGTTCGCTGACACTCCAGGTTGGCAACAGAATTTGCTCTGTGCGGTTGTTAAGGTTATACCGCCTAAGATCGGTCGACTGGGCCTCGTTTGTCAAAAACAGGGGTCACCAAGTCCTTTCTGGACAGAGGGTGAGGTTGTCATTTGAAAAGTATTGGCTGTGTGTACAATATGATCTCATTTGTATTCGCGTCACTTTTCCATTAACCCCCAAAATGTTAAAAACGTAAGCAAAAATTATTTTTGAATGAAAATGCGTATGATTTACAAAATTTTTTAATTTGACTTAAGATGTTTTGTCAAAATGCCACAGATGTGAATTTTTATTTTAATAGAATTAATAAAATTGGCTATAAGCAACGAAAACTGGATTTAAGTAACTATCGAATTAAAATATATATTTTTTCTAGCTGTATTTGGCTTTGAGTAATAACTTTTTGCTTAAACCAAACTACGCATATATTTACAATAGGAAATTTTTGGCTTGGACAAGAATGGTGGCAAATTTTCTTGGTTCAAGCCATATTTTCTGGTGGTTTGGCAAATAGTTCTTTCAGTGTAGAGACTAAAATTGTTATTATAATTTTATACCGTGACTTTTAATTTGCATAGACGAGTTCTGTATAAAAAGTTATTTACAAAAATTATTTTTTAATTAAAAAAAAAATATTGGAAAAAAGAAGATACATATAACAAAATTCAATATGATTTTATAAAAATTCATGAAGAGCTCTTTTTTTTGTTTCACATTCGTTTAAACATCTGTTTGTATTCACAATTTAATGACGTGTTTATGTGTGATTTAAGTGACGCATTTTTTTCGGAAGCGGAAGCGATTGTTTGAGTAAGTTTTCTATTTCTGTGTAAATTATAAATTTATATTTTATGTTTGTTTTTCTTTTCTTTGCTTTTTATTTTTTTTTGTAACTATTAAGAGGAAAATTGTTTTCAAATAGACAATTTGTGTTTTTCTTTTTCCTTTATTATTATTTTTTTTATAATTGTTTCTTTTTCAAAGCGTATAAGCAATAAAAATAGTTGTTAATTGTCTTTATCATGCAGATATTCAAAAGCCTTGAGGATGTTTTTTAATGTCAAGTCACATCGTTAGAAATACAAAGACATATTTTAAATAACAAAAGAACATGCGTTGAAACAAAAACAAAATGTTGATATAAAAGGATTTAAATGATTAAAGTTGGCAATTAGTAGACATTTGAAGAAATAAAAAAATAAAAAAAAATAAAAACCGTGGAATACAATTAAGCCCAGCCAAATCTATGATACGCACCACCCATAGTTAAAATTCAACGACTTTAAGTTGTAAAACACAAATCAGTTCAAGCTTTATGTTAGAAAGAATGCTGACGAAGGCCTTAGCGGTACAGAAAGTGCATTTCATTCTGCTGGTGTCTGATAATTGTAAAATTTTCTGTTCATACCAAATTTACTTCATCGCTTACCAAAGGATAGCTAAAGTAGAAACGGATAGCTAAAGTAGATACAAAATTTTCTGTTAGTGTATAATATAATTATTCCTATGTACATTAGGGTGGTCGTTAACTTTATGGAGCATATTTGTTTTCTATTTTTCCATGATCTCACCCCCAATTCAAAGGATATTGATAACAAACGACCCCCAAAAAATTTTAGAACAATCGTCGAAGGCTAAGCCATCCCTTACGAACGCCAAAATTTGAGAAAAATTGTAAAGTCCGACTTAAATGCCTCACAACTTGGAAAATACTAATTTTTCATAAACAATGTTTACTAAGAAGTTGTAATGAGTGCAGTCTGCAGTATTTTTTGCCTTGTAAAGTTTTCTCTAAATCTCATATTTCACAAAACCTAACGGAAATAAAAAGCAAACAGCAGCATTGGTGCGAATTTTTTCTTCAGCACTACTTTGTTTTACACACGCCAGTTCAGCTTCGCCATTTGTGTTGTGTGCGTTTGCTTACAAAAAAATATTAAACGTATATCATTTGTTTCTAATATACCTACCCCGCTATCTCTATTTTTCAAGGAGGTTCCCATACAAAATTGTCAATACAGACTAGAAATAGATTGAATAAAAAGCCCCATAACTGCCAAGGAATCGGCCGTATGGTGGTGAAATGTATGAGGTACCTCCACTAGCTCTTTGTGCTAAACATTTTCATAAACCATGATTGCCACATAACTCCACCTCTTCGGGAGGACTCCTATACAAATATGGCGGTTTAATAAAATTCTTAAATTTGGCACCAACAGCGCCTAGGATGCCCCTAGATGTGTCAAATGAACGACCGACCCTACTTTATTTTTATCCCCATCATTTGTTTTAAGCATACCTACCCGATATCTCTATTCTTTAAGGGGACTCCAATACAAAATTTTCAATACAGACTATAAATATATGGAAGAAAAAGCCCTATAACTGTCAAGGGTTATAAAATATATGAACCTCCAATATTTTTTTGTATTTCACATTTTCTTAAAACATATTTGCCCTTGATCCCCACTTGTTAGGGAGACTCCCATACAAATATTGCGTTTTATGAAATTCTTACATTTAAAGAAAATTTTTCGTCTTTTGTAAATAAAATCAACAGAAGACAACAGAATGAAGCAGTATGTTTTTTAATTTGGTTTTTTCTTTTAACCCACTTACAACTACAATTCGAGTCGGAAAGAACCCAACCAATTGTAGGGGGATGTAAAAAAAGATAAACTCACTGTTTATTGTTGGTGTTTTGTTTAAGCTTTGATATTGTTACAAGTAAGACTTAAGAGTGTTTATAATTCTTGTTCGCTTTAGGGTTTTATTTGTTTAATACGTTTGGCTTTTCTAAAATCTTTGGAAAAGGTTTCCTGATGAGCTGGCCTTAGCAACCAGTGAAATGCGCATAGAAGCTAGCTTTCCCTCAACAATAAATTTCAGTGTATTTATCAAATATGAAAAATGGGGAATTTAGCACGTCATACGGATATCGTTTTAATAAAAAACCAAAAGTTGTTAACACATTTTAATCACTTTTGGTTGCAACTTCGTTTTTTATATGTCCAGAAAAAATTATAAGCATAACTTCATTTTCCAATTTTTTATGATTTTTTAAATATCAAAAGTTTTGAAATTTTGCTAAAACTACTACGCATATTAGAAACATCTTAAATCTTTCTTAAAGGTTATTTTATTGCGGAATTTCGGCTTTTTAGTTTATTAATTTAGCTAAACCGTTTTTAAATTAAGCGAATATTTGTTGTGCAACTTCCTCCATTTCAAAATAACGGTATGTCTCGAAAACAAGAGCTAACCTTAAAACGGTTAGTACCGCTGGATTCAGTGTTCCCGAATTAGGCAAAAACGCCAGGTGCCCAGCTAGTCGGGTTTTTAACTAGCACAGTGTTGCTATTAAAAATAAATAAAATTTTTTTTAGACACCTATTCGATATTTTTCAGTTTATTTTTCAGTATTTGTCTAACTTACATGTAAAACAACAACAATATTTTATAATTTGTTTTTGTTTTTAATGATAATTAAGCGAACGAAGTCTTCTTTCGGAAATAGATGAACAGGCAGTAAGGTAAAACTTATTTACAACTATTCTACAAAATTACTGCCTATTTCACGATGTCACTCGAACGTTTACGTTAGCACAAATAATATTTAATATTTTCTATGCTATGAAACATAAAAGTCAGATTTCATATAAAAATATAATTTTTCTCAAACTTTGGCGGCTTAGCCTTCGCCGATCGTTCTTAATTATTTTTGGCGTTGTTTTTTACCACCGAATTGGCGGGTTAGACCTAAATAAATCCAACCTTTGATTTTAACGGTCACCTTAATGTACATATCTTTATTTTCAATGTTAACTAATGGTTGACTTAAGCAAAAAGTATGTGAAATATTAAGGCTTTATAAATTGAAATTTAGCTCATAGTGCACATTCGAAAATTTTTTTAATAAGGGCGTTCACGTCACAAGTTGCACCCTTGCAAAAAAGGAAAATTGCAAAAATATAACAACAACCACACAGACAATTAGTTGTGCGTAAATAATTGTATTTGTGGTTGTTGTTATGTTTTTGCAGTTTTTTTTTTGCTTTTTTGCAAGGGTACAACTTGTGACGTGAATACCCTCAATATTTATTCCAAGAATATTTAAAAATTTTAACATTTTACAAAAAAAAAGTAAATTTGTTGAAAGAAAAGTGTAACTTTTTTATTTTTCCTCTGGCAACACTGAAGTGCGAGTATTTGTTTCAATTTGCAATTAAAGAACTAAAAGTTTTATTATAAAGGAAATAAACGTGTTTTATTAAATCAAAGCGTAACAATATTAAAGATTATTCAACGCAACTTTACGTATCACATAAATATTTTTTTTTATAATTTTACATTACACAATATTTTAATGATTTTATGTAAAGAGTTCAGTAAGAGAATAACTTATCTACTCAAATATAGGTTGAGAAAAGTAATTATTTACATAATAACAAACTTATTATTAAGAATTTATGGGGGGAAAGAGTGGGGGATAGACTAGAAAATCCAAACTTAATTACAAGGAAAGTGAGGGGATAAAATGTAAATATAATTATGAACAAATTTGTTGGGGCTCCAGCAGAATTTAAAACCACGATTGTTTTCACTTTTAACCCTAACCCTCCTGACACGGAACCCCCTTTACCCGAACGAACTTTAAGGTCAAATATCTCTTAAGCAATAAAAGATACAGAGTTAAGGCTTAGCAAGTTCGTTCAGCCAATCACTTTCCAACGATTTTATAATTTTCATCTTTCCTAATTTGTTTGTGTTGCCTGTGGAGCCACCGAAAGACAAATAGTCCATACCCTCCTGATAAGGGTACCTGGGTACGCATATCTACTATTTCTATTCTATAGCATTTTGTATGGAAAAATTAGATAAAGTTTGGAAACGAAAAAAAATTTACATTTCATTTTTATCATTACTTAGAAATCAATAACAACAAAAATGTTTTATACACAACAAATTTTTTTTATTACTTCAAAGATATTAAAAAATTTTACAATTCATTTTTGGATAAAGCGAATTTTCGAATTTTTGCCTTCAGACCCGCTATTAGCTTCTGAACACCTACTCTTCTAACTTTGTTTGCAGCATTATTCCATGTTACATACAATTTGTTTCTGTGGTTTGCATTTTTGGATGTTTTTCTCAGCATTTGTTTGCTAATTGCCCAAAACTTCTCTGTCGGGCGCAATTCACGGCAATTGGGGGGGGGTTACAGGTTTTCGGCACAAAATGTATAATTTTACTTTTATACCAATCCACTGTTTTATTAGAGTTATGTATGGTAGCCAAATCGGGCCAAAATATAGGCGGGATATTGTGCTGCTTATACATGGGCAACCGTCTTTTCTGAAGGCATTCTTTTATATACAGTTCTTGATTTAATATACCCTTAGTAACAACCCAGTAAAAAAAATTTGGGTTTTTTGAAGCATTTAAGAGAAAAAGCGCATAATCGAGCGCTTCAATAAAAGAGCTTTTATAAAGCAGTAAATGATAAAGAATAAAATATACAAAAACGCTGCTATTTTAATGCTGACAACGAAGAAGGTTGCAAACCGAAAAAAAATAACAATATGCGAAAATGATTGGCATTAATGAATTTGTTAATATAGTAAGCCCCTAAAAAGCACTTTAGCAGTGCTTTGTTTGCATGTTAAAAGAAGCGCTTATTGTCAGCAGAAAATAGTCCTCCAAACCGGGAACACCCCATACAAAAATCGGCTTCACGAAAAGCCCCCCAATGAAATAACGCCCAAACGAGAAATCAAATATTCCCCAATTTTTTTCCATACATTTTTGGGTGTTATTTCATATGAAATAAATCCCAATTTTTTGGGCCATTTTTCATTTTTTTTTTGGGAATTATTTCATTCCTCATTTGGGGTTTTGAAATTATGAAATAATCTCCAATGAAATAACCCCCAACAAATTTTTAAAATTTGGGGGTTGTTTCATAGCGTCTTTAATTTGGGTGTTATTTAATTTTTTATTCGGGAGTTATTTCATTTTTAAGGCTGTTTGTTTTTGGGGGTGGAGGTAGTTGTGTAAAGGCCAAACGTAAAAGGCAAATTGTCTTCCGAACTGCAAAAATAGAGCAGGGCTACAAGGATCCGGGCGGGTAAAATAACTGCAGCAATATTTTTGAACCGGATATATCCTTATTATGAAGAAGACGCCTGCGGGCCTCCACACGATTCATTTCAATAATTTTGCGACTTTGCTGTTGGTCCATATTGACTTCATGAAATCCTTGGTGAAACTGACTCTTATGAATTTTGGGCATAATTTCATTTTTGTTGCTGATGGGGTTTATTTCATTGGGGGTTATTTCATTTTCATCATTGGGTGTTATTTCATATGAAATAACTTCCAACTATTGGGGGTTGTTTCGTTTTCGTTTTGGGGCTTATTTCATTTATTTTTCGATGTTATTTCATTCACTGATTTTGGGTGTTATTTCCTATTTTTTTGGGGTTTATTTCATTGGGGGTTATTTCCTGGGCGTTATTTCATTGGGGGCTTTTCGTGGAGCCCAAAAATCAGGCATCCCATCAGCAGGTTTGAAGCGATTTGTGGTATGAACTCATACACAAAACCTGCTCCTTTATGAGCACATTTTTTACTGGGAAACGCCTTTGTCATATAACCACAACTACATATTCCTTGCCAAACTAAATATTTTTTTGCATATTTGTTCACCTTTTTAAATTTAAATATCTTCTTAACACTTCCATTAACATATGCTGTATAATATTGTTTCCTGGAAGTTGTTTAAAATCTGCTTTCGCGTAGGTTTCATCATCCATTATAATGCATCCTTTAAAATTGGTCAGTACTGTTCGAAAAAGTTTTCGTGCTCTTCCTCTGGCTTTTCTATTTTGTGTATCGTTTCTGTTAGGAGCTTTAATAACAGCATAAGATCTCAACATAAATCTCTTTTTCACTTTTTGCACATACGAATGAGAAACATGATACTTTTTGGCCAAATCCCTCAGAGACGCATTAGGGTTTGAAATCATATTTCTCTTAATCTTTTGCGCTAATTTTGAATCTAAAAATCCAGCAGGTCGATCAGATTCAGGTTTTCTATCGATTGACTGGTTCTGCTGAAATCGAATTATAACATTTCTTGAGATCATCCTATACTTGCATAGGAAAGAGTAGGATTTTGTAAAAATATTTCCAAATTTTTTTTTCTGTTTTGTTCTAATTTTACTGCTGATCAAGTACCGGAAATTACGAACGGAAAACACAAAAATTTTTTCAAAACTATTTATTTTAGAAATATTTTATTTTCTGTAAAATGTAGAATATTTTAAACTTGCACAGTACATATTTCTTTAGAAACAAAATAAAAAAACATTTTCCGGACCTTGCTGCTGATGTCATGACTGACAAATTTAAACTAAAAATTAGATTTGTTGGACATTCCTCACAGACAAAAAAATTAACAGTTAACGGGATTTTTTAATAGTATGTACAAAAACCATGTAATTTAAATCGGGGACCGAAAATAACAGTTATATTGGAATTTTAAAACAAAAAAAGCATATAGAATTAAATGTCGAAAAACCGATTCAAGTATACCATATTGTTCCTCATGCACTTATCAATGATAAAATGTATTGATTTTTATAGTATGTAGTGTACCTATAATTAGTTAAGGCACTGTAGCAATGTAAGAATTTTAATTTACTTTAAGCATGACATTGAATTTGAAATTCAATTCATTTTTTTTGTTTACAAATTTTATAAAGGCAATGAACTATATTTATAATTGTTTTTGTGTTTAGTCAGCATAAATGTGTATTGAGTTTTTTCGTTGAATATTATTGGAATAATTATTTTCACGCGCCAACAATATTTGTCACAATTGCTAATTCCCGTGGGAACAACAAATCTACTATTGATTTGTTATTGTGCCACATTAATGCTGACCCTAAAATAAATTAGTATATAAGTTGTTAATTTGTATTAATAAAATCAGAATTAATTCAACTCTAATTTGATTTGTTTTACTTCTCAAAAATTTCGTGCATATTAATGCTCGGCAAAAAGCGGCAGAAGTGCTAAGATAATACTTAAAACTTTTTTTATTATTACAAACTACACATTCCATACATTTTTCCATCGATTATCATTACATGGCGATCCTGCCCAACATAAATTAATTTCTTTTTGATCCTGCCTAACATAAATTAATTTCTTTTTGATCCTGCCCAACATAAATTAATTTCTTTTTGATCCTGCCCAACATAAATTAATTTCTATCAACTCCTTTTGATCCTGCACAACATAAATTGTCAATTCTTTTTGATACGGTCCAACTTAAATCCCGCACAGCATAAATCTTTTAATGTCCCAGATAGAAATAGATAAAATTTTTAAGAAGTGGGAAGAATTACTGGAATATGTCCCCACTCCAGTGAGCAGCAACAGTCCTGATCCACCGAAGTATACCCCTCAACCGAAATCTGCTGGTCCTAAACCTATCTCTATAGAAGAGTATAGAGAAAGACAGGCCAAATACAAGAGTAAATTGTGTGTGTCCAAGGAACCACAAGGGTTATACAAGGCAAAAAAAAGAGGAGGAAGAAAAAGGAAATTCCAAAAAGAATGCGCTGACTTACAAAGAATAATAAATATAAGCTTTGGAACACAAAAAACTGAACTAATTAAAAAACTAAAGAAATTGAAAGAAGACGGCTGGAAATGATAAGGTAATGACATTTGAAATAATCAAGATAAATGAAAAAGAAAGACAAGAAATTATACTCGAAAATATAAAAATGGGAATAGCAGATGCTACAGTCCAAGGACAGGCTAATGCCTATGCTATAAATGATAATAAAGTAACTATTAGTTTAGAACTAGTTATAATTTTACTTATTATAATTATATTGTTAGGATTATGGAAATTTTTACAAAATTATATAAAAAAACACACAGCGATTAATGCTGTAAGAAATTAATAAAAACAATCAAAAAAAAAAAAAAAATATATATATATATTTATACTTATGGACCAAATTATTGGAGAACTACAGAAATTAATTATAAACGCTAAAAAATCAAAAGGTAGAAAATATACAGAAGAAACAATAAAAGAAAAGTATCACTTAATAAATGAATATAGTAGACAATTTGGAAAACTTATAGGCTATTTATCAAATCCACTTAGACAACAAAAAATTGAAGAATTTAAAACGTTAAAGACAACCGCAATCGAACTTTTGAAAGAACACTCCGATTCAAACAGCTCAAACATGTCAAACTTCGATAGCAAAAAAGCTTCGGACACAATTCCTATATTTGACGGAAAACCTACACACCTCGGTATATTTCTATCAATGGTTGAAATGGTTCACGATGAACTTAACGAACAAGGGAAAAATAATTTAATAAAATATATTATTGCCATGAAATTAAGCGATAGGGTTAGAAGTATTTTAATGACACAAGACATACCAAAAACATTTACCGAACTAAAATCAACACTTTCCAATCATTTCAAGTCAACAAAGACAGCCAGTAGTCTTCATTCGGAAATTAGAAATATTAAGCAGAGAGGTAATGTGTCAAGTTTTAGAGAAAAAATAAACACATTGATTTCAGAATTAACCATAGTACAATTCAGTGACCTTGAAGACAGTTCAAATGAAATAGCACGATCTACAATTAGAATGTTGAACGAAAAATTAGCACTCGAAACATTCCAAGAAGGTTTACAAGAGAACATAAGAACAGCAGTTATAGCAGCGCAACCTAAATCGCTAACACAAGCATTTGAAATAGCTAGCACACAGGAAAGACTATTACAGGCAACAAATACATTTAAGATCTTTCATATAAATGACAGAAATCGACGCAGTAATTACAACTACAACAATAACAGATACAACAATCAAAGAAGACAAGACTTCAACAGAAATGACAGAAACTACAACAATAATTATAACAACAACAATAATAGTAGAAATTTTAATAATTATAATAGGAATTCAAATAACACCAACAGTAGATACAACACAAATAATGCTTACAACAGAAATAATAGAAACACCTATAACAATAACAACCATACAAATCAAAGAAATAACAACCCAAACGTACGCACAATACATCGACAGGGAAACGAAGAAGCCCTGGAGACTCAGAACGAATCTCCAGAAATGGAAAATTACAGACTTACACAATAAATCCCAACACTTCGAACTTTATATATCTTTCTATCAAAAACCTGACTTACAAACTGACTTTCCTAATAGATACTGGTTCTGATATATCCCTTTGCAAGGAAAATATTATACACGGATATAATGTAAATGAACAAGATATTCTTAGATTGAATGGCATAACCAAACACTATACAGAGACTATTGGATCGACTGAATTAGAAGCGGTACTTGGAGAACATTGCTTAAAACATAAATTTTACTTAGTAGACAGTGACTTTCCAGTAAACACAGACGGAATTTTAGGAATGGACTTCTTCCGTAAATACAACTGTATAATAAACTACGATACACAAACTATAAGTACTTATATAAATGAAGATAGTATCACAATTCCTATAGAAACTAATACAAAACATTTAACAAGCGTCATCATACCACCAAGAAGTGAAAAAATAGTAAAAATCAACATTAAAATAGGTGAAGATAGTGTAGTATGCAATAAAGAAATAGAAAACGGAGTTTTCATTGCAAACACGATAATACCAAAAAATGGTAATCGCCACATTAAAATTCTAAACACATTAGAAACACCCATACGATTGTCGCAACTTAAACTAGCTACGATACCTTTACAATACTATAACATTTATAGAACCACTCATCTAGATGACGAACATTATTTAGAAAACAGGTTTCAGAAATTACTAAAAACAATAAAATTCGAAGATTTTGATAACGAAAAACAGAAAACCTTATACGACATATTAAAACAATATCAAGAAATATTTCATCTAGAGGGAGAATCATTAACCACTAATAATTTTTACAAACAAACAATAGAACTTAACGATAAAACCCCAGTATATACAAAAAATTATCGTTTACCACAATCACAATTGAATGAAATAGACAGACAAGTACAGAAATTATTACAAGAAAATGTAATAGAGCCATCAATTAGTCCATATAACTCTCCTTTATTATTGGTTCCTAAAAAAGGACAAGATGACATAAAGAAATGGCGTCTAGTTGTAGATTACAGACGTTTGAATGGTAAAGTAGTAAACGACAAATTCCCCCTAACAAGACTAGAAGATGTTTTAGACAAACTAGGTCGAGCAAAATATTTTTCCATTCTTGACATGACAAGTTCTTTCCATCAGATAGAACTAGATACAGCATCAATACCAATGACAGCATTTTCCACTAACAGCGGTCACTATCAATATAATAGACTACCTTTTGGACTAAAAATATCATCAAACAGTTTTCAGAGGATGCTAACGATAGCATTGTCTGGTCTGGAATCGGAAGCATTCCTATATGTAGATGATATTATTATTTTTGGATGTAGCCTTAAGCACCACAATGAAAATCTCATAAAAGTATTTGAAAGACTTAAACAGTACAACTTGAAATTAAATGCAGAAAAATGTTGCTTTTTAAAGCCAGAAGTCTTATATTTAGGTCATCTTATTACAAAAGACGGTATTAAAACAGATCCAACAAAATATGAAATTATTGAACAATATCCTATTCCAAAAAATTCGGACGAAGTTAGAAGATTTATAGCCTTCTGTAATTACTATAGAAGATTCATTCCGGATTTTGCTAAAACAGCAAACTGCCTAAACAACTTATTGAAGAAGAAAGTCAAATTCGAATGGACAAAAGATTGCCAAACAGCATTTGACACTTTAAGAAACAGACTTAAGAACCCACCTATATTACAATACCCTGATTTTGATAAACCATTTGTACTAACCACAGACGCCTCAAACGTAGCTTTAGGAGCAATACTCTCACAAGGTGAAATTGGTAACGACCTTCCTATATCATATGCAAGTAAATCTTTGAATAGACATGAAAGAAATAAGTCAGTTATTGAGAAAGAATTATTAGGAATTCATTGGGGCATACAGTTTTTTAGACCATACCTATATGGTAGAAAATTCACTGTAGTAACAGACCATAGACCCCTCATTGCACTATTTTCGCATAAAAATCCATCCTCAAAACTGACCAGAATTCGACTTGAACTATCAGACTATGACTTTGATATTACATATAAAAAAGGAGCAAATAACACTAACGCAGACGCGTTATCTCGCATTGAAATTAATTCAAACATATTAAAAGAAATGATTCCACTCTGTATTGATGAAAAAGAAAGAAAAACTCTGGCAATAACACGTAGCATGCTTAATAAGAATACTAAAGATAAAGAAGATGAAATTAAAATCAAGAATAAGAAAAAGAATTACAATTCTCATCAGGAGACTGATCACCTTCATATGTGGGAATGTATATCAATAAACGATATAAAGAAGCTTCAGAGAATACAATTTATATATGAAAATAACGATAATAATAATCTGCAGAATGAATATAATGATAAAATTACACGCGTGATATGCAATAGAAGCGAAAATCCAATGTTTTCAGAAACATTTATGGAGAAACTTTTATTGAAAATAAAGAAATTTAAAAATAAAAAGTACGTACTATATGATAATGATGAAATTTTTAAATATATACCGGTAGAGAAATTGAAAGAAGAATACAATAAATTCAAAAACAATGACGTCGATGTAATTATATACAGAATGCCAAAAAGAGTACATAACGTAATAAAACAATACAGACTTATAGAAGAATTTCATAACCCACCCCATAGTGGACATTTCGGAATAAGAAAAACATTAATAAAATTAAAACAGCGATTTATTTGGAAAAATATGAACAAAATGGTTAAGAACTATATAAGAACATGTGAATCGTGCCAAAAGAACAAACAGACTAAACATACGAAAGAACCTTTTACTATAACAGATACACCATCAAGTAGTTTTGACATTGTAGTAGTGGACACAGTCGGACCACTTAGACCGTCAGTAAACTTTAGATATATACTCACAATACAGTGTGAACTGACAAAATATGTTATAGCTTGTCCAATAGAATCAAAAGATGCCAAAACAGTGGCAAAAACGCTAGTAGAAGAAGTTATTTTAAAATACGGTTTGTTTAACATTCTCAAAACGGACAGAGGTACTGAATTTACTAATGAGTTAATGAGAGAGATTTGTGTATTATTAAAAATAAAACAGAATTTCTCGACGCCCTACCATCATGAAACTTTGGGAACAGTAGAACGCAATCACCGTGTTCTAAATGAATATTTTCTAAATTTCGTAGAAGACAACAATTGGCACGAATGGATACCATACTTTGCTTTCGCTTTTAACACAACTCCAAACATAGATACTAAGTATACACCCTTTGAGTTGGTATATGGAAAACTTCCTAGGTTACCAAGTGACGAATTAAGCAACCCTAAAAATATTTACAACTTAGACAATTATTTGAATGAGCTTAAAATTAGACTTCGTTACTCACTACAAAAAGCAAGAGACATAATTTTAGAAGTTAAAAATAAAAGAAAACTAGAGTCTGAAAGAAAACAGAACAAAATAGAACTAAAAATAGGAGACTTAGTTTTAGTAAAAGCCGAGAATAGGAAAAAACTCGAGCCTCCATACAAAGGTCCATATAAAATACTAGATATAGACGATCTAAACATAATTATAGAAATAGATAAATCAAAAGTTAAAAGTGTACATAAAAATAATTTAAAAAAGTTTATTTCATAAGTGAAATTAAGAAATTTTAGATCATAAAAATTATTACAAACATATTAATACCTACAATAATAAATACATAAATGCAATAATTCTATATTTTTATTTTTAATAATACCCAAACCTAAAAGGGTAAGGGTGTAGTGTACCTATAATTAGTTAAGGCACTGTAGCAATGTAAGAATTTTAATTTACTTTAAGCATGACATTGAATTTGAAATTCAATTCATTTTTTTTGTTTACAAATTTTATAAAGGCAATGAACTATATTTATAATTGTTTTTGTGTTTAGTCAGCATAAATGTGTATTGAGTTTTTTTGTTGAATATTATTGGAATAATTATTTTCACGCGCCAACAATATTTGTCACAATTGCTAATTCCCGTGGGAACAACAAATCTACTATTGATTTGTTATTGTGCCACATTAATGCTGACCCTAAAATAAATTAGTATATAAGTTGTTAATTTGTCTTAATAAAATCAGAATTAATTCAACTCTAATTTGATTTGTTTTACTTCTCAAAAATTTCGTGCATATTAATGCTCGGCAAAAAGCGGCAGAAGTGCTAAGATAATACTTAAAACTTTTTTTATTATTACAAACTACACATTCCATACATTTTTCCATCGATTATCATTACAATTTTGATTTTTATATTTTCGATCAAACTTAACAGTTATTTTTTGATTTTTATTTTTTTGAACAAAAATAACAGTTATTTTTTGCTTTTTATTTTTTTTTTACAAAAATAACAGTTATTTTTTTGATTTTTATTTTTTCGAGCAAAATTAAAAGTTATTCTCTAAATAAATTTACGTGATTCAATAATTTATATATATGTGTTCCTCTAACTCCCAATGGAGCATAGGGCGCCATTCAATAATTTAGTTGACTTTAAATTTATATTTTTATGTGTTATTATCATTGGAATTTTTTATGCACATTAAAATAATTATTAAAAGTCAACAACTTCTATTTTTGCTCGACAAAATAAAAATAAAACAATAACTTTTATTTTTGATCGAAAAAATAAAAATCAAAAAATAACAGTTATTTTGGTCCAAAAAAATAAAAATCAAAAAATATCTCAAAAGATTTTGCTATTCGTGCTTAATTCCCAGTTTTTATTCTTGACAAAAACACTTGAAATTTATTGTTGATGGGATAAGCTATTCCTATGCATTTCACTGGTTGCTTAGGCCAGATCATCAGGAAACTTCATCCATAATGATTTTAGACAAACTAAAGATATTAAACCAAATAAAACTGTTAAACGTATAAGAATTATAGCAACAGTTCTACTTGTAACAATACCAAAGCTTAAACAAAACACATCAACAATAAACAGCAGTGGGTTTATCTCATCTTACATTCCCCACTACAATTAGTTGAAATTCTCTCAACATTAATTGTAGTTGTAAGTAGGTTGAGAAAAACAAAATAAAAACAACAACTACTTACAATAACAACAATAAATTTCAAGTGTTTTTGTCAAGAATAAAAACTGGGAATTAAGCACGAATAGCAAAATCTTTTGAAATTAAAATTTTGTATTCCCAAAATTGAAATTTCTTTTTGATAATAAACAGGCAAGTGCACGGCCTAAAAAAACACTTAATTGACAACATCTTTTGTAAGTTGTTGTTGTTTTTATTTTGTTTTTCTTAACCTACTTACAACTACAATTAATGTTGAGAGAATTTCAACTAATTGTAGTGGGGAATGTAAGATGAGATAAGCCCACTGTTGTTTATTGTTGATGTGTTTTGTTCAAGCTTTGATATTGTTACAAGTAGAACTGTTGCTATAATTCTTATACGTTTAACAGTTTTATTTGGTTTAATATCTTTAGTTTGTCTAAAATCTTTATGGATGAAGTTTCCTGATGATCTGGCCTAAGCAACCAGTGAAATGCGTATAAGAATAGCTTATCCCATCAACAATAAATTTCAAGTGTTTTTGTCAAGAATAAAAACTGGGAATTAAGCACGAATAGCAAAATCTTTTGAAATTAAAATTTTGTATTCCCAAAAACCAAGGACCGGATTTTACGAACGGAAAACACAAAATTAAATTTTATTTTTTAAATAAAAAATTTTTGAGTGTGAAAAAAAGAAAAATTTCTTTTTCGTTTAAAATTTAAACGAAAAAGAAAAAAAACATTTTCTTTGAAAACAAAATTTATAGTTTCAAAAAATAGCAAAAACTTTTTTTGTAAAAAAAAAACAAATACAAATTTTCAAAAAACTTTTTTTTTTGTTGAAAAATATTTTTTAAAACGTTTTTTTTTAGAATTTTTTTTTCTATGTATGTATTTTTCAAAAATGAAATATGTATGTATGTATTCTCAGAAACCTCCCAGCCACCAAAATAATCCGACGTCGTTCAGATATCTGAGAGAAACGTCGGCAAAAAAGTTGGAATCGTATACGAATTCTGTCAGATTTCTGACCCAAAAACGTATGAAGTGGTTGACACGAATTCTGACAGACATGTCGTGGGAAATTTTGTTTTTTTGTCGCCATTTCTGATAGATATCTAACAGAAATCTAATGAAAAAGGCATGGGAAGTTCTGATGTGTTAGCTGAGATTTTTTTGCTTTCGAACTGATAGCTGAAAGAAATAATTTGATTGCAAAATATGTACATAATTATAAGTTTTACACGTACGTACCTTTTTTATGCTTTTAATCTTGAAAAAATAAAATAAAATTAAAATTATTTCAAATTAAATGACAATTGTCATTTTTTAAAAAAATAATAAGTCTCTTTAGACAAATCTGAATGAATTCCGTCCGAATTCTATTGGACATAACTGTACATAAATTCCCCCCGATATATTCATGCGAAAACGATCAGCAATCGGAACGACAGTAAGAATATTCAATGTCTGACAGAAATCTGAACGAAATCTCTAAGAATGAAGTCGGACATTTGCACGAAATGTCTGATTCCGACAATGTCGAAGTATTTTGCAGGCTGGGCTCTTCATAAATTTTATTGAAATTTGTTTTGAAGAATGAAATTTTTATGACAATGCTTAAATATAATTATTTTGTTTTTGTTTTTTTATGTTTTTAAGAAAACGTTTTATTTCAAAAACTTTATTTAATTTATTTTTTTCGACGGCTTTTTTTTCAAAACTATTTTAGAAATTTTTTGTTTTCTGTAAAAAGTAGAATTTTTTAAACTTGCACAATAAATATTTTTTTAGAAACAAAATAAAAAAACATTTTCCGATCCTTGCCAAAAATTGAAAATTACTTTTTGACAAAAAATATCTGTTATTTTTGTTCAAAAAAATAAAAATCAAAAAATAACTGTTTTCATCTGACTTCTATGAAAAAAGGAATAATGGTTACGGTTCCTGATTTAAATAAATAAACAATAAAATTTTGAAAACTCGGGCAAAATTAACACTTCAGTAATATTAGTGAAGTGTTAAAAAGTCACCTGTTTGTTTTTTTTTAATCGTATAACACGTCGCTCAAAACAAAATCCATTGGAAAATGTAATAATCGAGAAAATGGGACACATGTGCCCCATTCGTTGTCAAATGATTAAATTATTAATTTCATGATCTGGCATTCCTAACCAAATTAACAAACTGCTGAGGGAAGACATTTCTTCGAAAAATGTCTTCTGATATGTTATCTGGAGATATATCTAGTTATTTCGGTCTTCGTATGGAAAATGGACGCCCACTTATTCAATTCGGCCCACCATTTGTCAGCTGTGATGTATTAATACTAGGGTATTCATTTAATCGGGCTTTTGCTTTAATCGGCTAATCGCTCGATTAATAAATCGAGGTTTTGGTTTAATCGGTTAATTATCGGTTAACTTTTTTTATTGATCGGTTAACCGGTTCATAAGGTTTTTTTATTATTTATTATTTCAACTTAAACGAGCAAACAAAAATATAATCAATAACTATGTTAAACATATTATTTAATTAATAAACTGTGAGATCATATTATTAATTACTTCAATAGTTTAAAGAGATATTATAAAATAATGTTTTAGAAAAATAATTTGGTTTAAATGTTTAGGTATGAGCGATTCTTTTCTTTAGTTTTGATACAACTAGACTTGAAAAAATTTTTTTCACTAATCGTAGATGTTAGAGAACTGAAAAGCAACCCATAAAACAGAATACCTACTTTCCCACGACTATAAGTTCTTCGCACTGGAACTACTCGGAGCCCTCAGGAATTCGACCCAGGTTTGTCACCTCAGCATTTTTAGTGATTTTCCTGGTTATGTCTTAACATATAAAATCTTCCATTAAAACACTTCTAATTGTTTCGGCCAATTGTGTTGTTGTGTTACTATCAAGATTTTCTTCTATTGTCAGGTCATTATCTAACTCATCCTGACAAAGCTCAGCACCGAAAATTCTACAAAAAAGTTTATTTTCGAATTCCTTAATTACTGTTTTTTAACTGTAGTTTAAAAATATATTGTATGAAAAAATATTTCTTAACACAACTTTTTTGTGCACTTTGTTGACTTGTTTGGTGAACTTTTTAAAGCATTGTAGAATGCATTTAAAAAAGCCAGAAGCTTTGCAACTGGAATTTTAAAACTCACCCATTATTAAAAACACAAAAAAAATTATGGATTAATACTATAAAAAATTCAACAATTTTTACCATCGGTTAATCGGTTAATCAACTGAAATTAACCGGTTTAATCGTTCATCGAAAAAGCCAATTTTAAATTAACCAATCAGTTAATCGGGTAGTAATTAATCGGTTAACCAGTTAACGGGTAACCGAATGAATAACCTAATAAATACCCAAGCTTTTTTGTACAAAATTTGAACGACAACACTAATTTTTTCTTTATGTGAAATTACATCCACCTTTTGACAGATGCTTTGTTCTGAAATCCACGCTATTTGTATCAAATAAGGACAATTTTGCTCCCACCACTCTGCAGATATAATGAAATCTGTTTTGGGTCACGGGCAATTTCTTTTTTTTTTATTTTAATAGTTACTCTGCAAATCGGTACAGGTGTTCTTAACTTATAAGTTACATACAGTAACTTACACGATTTTATTTTACAATTTGGTAAAAACAATTAATGGGCGATTCCGCTATAGATGATTTCCGGAATGATTTTTTCAATCACGCTATTAGTTGTTTTTTTTGCTATTAGTGCAAAGAAGAAAGTCTAAATGTAATAAACAATTTATTTTTATTTGATTTTATACCATATCTTCTTTTTTGGCGACTTTGAAAATATTACCCTCTGAAGAATTGGTATAAACTGTAAACTCATAAGTAGCAACACTGACGCGAAACAGTTGTTCTTGACAGTTTGAGGTTATGCTTTGCCGGCTAAACGTGAAGTGACAATATTCATTTATCTTCGTGTTGCAAAAAATGTGAGTATATGTTGTTATTTATTAAGAATTATTGACTGCTAATATACACTTTTAACTTGTTGCACCCGCGATGCAAAAGATATAAAAAGTTTACTTTTTTAATAGAAATAAAGAGCTAACGTTTTGAATCTTTGCAAAAGTAAGAAGAAATCAAAAGCAAACCTATATTTTTTTTTTAAGAGTGTAATGATTGTTAGGTAAAAATAAACGACAAGTTAAATTGGTTGCACCCGCGATCCCGTTGTGAGATCGCGGGTGCAACTTTTTTTCACGTAACCTTTTTGTGTGATTAATAAAAATTTTTACAGAAATATCGGTTAAAATGACAACAGAGCAACATAAGGAGACTGCTTCGCAGAAATATAGGCGAAAATTAAAAGAAAATCCTGAGCGTCATGCTGAACACCTTCAACGTGAAAGGTCTCGTGATTCCAAACGGAGAGAAGTAATGAAAATTAATATGGAGGCAGATGTAGATTTGAAAATATTGACTAGAATTAGATCCAAACAAAGAATGCAGGCAACTAGAAAGCGACGTAAGGAAGAACAATTTAAACAAACATCTTCTAGATACTCAAGTTCTCGCACACTAGGGAAGGCTGTGGCAAAAATAAAACGTAATCTACCAGCCAGCCCCACTAAAGCAGTCGAAGTTGTAAAAAAAATAGCTTCTGAATTCAACATTGCTGCATTTGACAAAAATGAGGCCCCTAAAGCAGCGCCTCGAAAGCTAACGGATGAAGGGAATAAGCTGATTTGTGATTTTTATAATAGGGATGACATAAGCAGACAAATGCCTGGCATAAAAGATGTGAAAACGGTCAAGTCCAATACAGGAACGAAAATGCGAATCCAGAAAAGAACAATGATTATGAGCATTCGAGAAGCCTTCGAAATTTTTAAAGAAACTCATCCTCAAATATCTATAAGCAAGACTGTTTTTTATAATGAGAGACCACCTCACATTCTGCCAATTAATGATACTCCTCATAATGTTTGCGTATGTACAACGCACTCAAATTATATTAATCTTCTTCTGGCTATTTCGAAACATGCGACAGGCTTTCCCAAAACTCACCAAGAGCTTCTCAAACAGGTATCATGTAGTGTCGACAATGAAGACTGCATGTCCAGTTGTTGCGATGCATGTAAAGAATCCAACATTTGGAATTTTACTCTAGATTCCAATCCCTGTGTTAACTGGAAGGCCTGGGTCTTTCAGAATCAGAGACCAAAACAGATCGTAATTAGCAAACCTTTCGATGAAGCCCTAGACGAACTACATGGCAGCACCGGTAAATTCAAGCTACATTCTTTTGTTAAAAATGTACAATCCGATTACTTCCAAAACGCAAAAAAAGGCCTGACCAGTGAGAAAGCTGTCATACAAATAGATTTTGCCGAGAACTACGCGCTAATTAGTCAAGACGAAATACAATCGGCACATTGGTCTCATGCACAAGTCACACTTTTCACGTGTTGTATTTGGACTACCGACAAACTTCATTCATTGGTTAAAGTAAGTGATGAACTAAGCCACAATAAATATACTGTGCATTTCTTTCTGCAAAAAATATTTGAGTACATCAAGTCAGTCTCTGATAACATTACATATTTGTATATCTTCAGCGACGATTGCGCCGCTCAATTTAAGAATCGATATGTAATGGCAAGTATGAATTCACTCAAAGCAGAATATGGATTCGATCACCTCGAATGGAACTTTTTTGCTGCCTCACACGGAAAAGGTGCCGTTGATGGGATTGGTGGAAGTGTCAAAAGATCAGTGTGGATCGCTGTTAAGTCTCGGCAAGCCATCGTTAACAGTGCCCTAGAATTCTATAATTTAGCACGCAGTCTCTCTAAGAACATCATCTTTAAATTTGTTGCAAAGGAAGAAGCTAAAGAAAAGATAGCCATGCTGGCTGATCAATGGGAAGGGCTGAAAAATATACCAGGTATTCAATCCAAACATTTCTTCCAATCTGAAGAGGCTCATAGCATTTCTGTGGCACGCACCTCACTGTCTCATTCTAAATGCACATTGGTTTTGAAGTCGCCAAAACCCCCCGGTAATACAGATAGTGATTGGGCCGATGACGATTTGGAACCTCTTACAAATCACAAATTACGAAAAATAATTCCGGGTCCTGATATATCTGTTCCTTCAGATTTGGATCAGAGCAAATCTTTATTGCTGCTTAAAAAGAGATTGCGCGTGTCTGATGTTTACAGTGATTTAGACACTGATTCAGACAACGAATTTATAAATGACGAAACTCCATCAACGTCTCTTAAAGCTTCAAAATAATCACGATCCACAGAAATCGTTAATAACAAAGCAGACGTGCAATTTAATGATGTTATCGCGAAGTTGGAAGCGCAAAAGAAAATTGCTGATGGAAATAATATGTGCATAGAAATTTCGGCAATTATTGACGTATTTCAAAAGAAATAATTAATATATATAATTATTAATATATATAAGTATGGTTTGATCTCTTATTTCGTTCCTATATAATTAAAATTTATGTTTATGTTCACTTAAGTTAGACTGGTTGCACCCGCGATAATTTGGTGTTGCACCCGCGATTATTAAAAAAATGAATAATTCATTGTTTATTTTAATTTTGTTTAGGGTTCTTTTTTAATGTTCTTTATTACTTTAATACATTTCAAAATATTAAGGCATAACATATTAAATGTGTTATAATTAACAGATTTATGTCTTTTTTGTTTGTGATCTGGAAAGGTTGGGCCAAATTTGTTGCACCCGCGATGGCAATTTAAACCTTCCTCCTGGCTTTTAAAATATCATATGAAAATTTTTGTTAATTAATATAAAGTAAACATATTAAAATGTAGTCTTTTAAAGACTTATTTAATTAAAAATGTTTTTTATTTAATTAGGTTAAACTAAAACAGGTGTCTAAATGTTGCACCCGTGATAATGGAATGTCCCTAATATAATAGTGACTTAGTACAGATATATTTGGCGTTATTGAGTCAGTTTAAATCAGTGTTCGAAAATAAACAGTACATTATTTAGCGTTCGGCTCACACACCGAAGAACGATATCTATTTTTTTAGTGTTTGTGTAAACATACACAAACCTTAATACCGTTCGTAACTATTTTCAAGAAAGAACCGAACATTATATAATGTTCGGTTCTTCGTTTAAAAACAGAACAGTTGTAGTGATACTGTAGAAAAACATTATATTTTAATGTTCTATAATGTTTTTTTCGTGTGTGTATTTTGTTTTTGTAAAAAATGTTTGGTTTTTTTTATCAGCAAAAAGCGACGAACATTAACGAGCCGAACCGAACACATTGAAGTTCGTGGATTTTCAAAAAAAAACGGAACGGAATTTAATGTTCTCATCATTTGTTGAGCATGATGAAAACAGCATTATTTTTGTGTTCGAAAGATGACAAACAGGGAAACGTTATTTTTTAATGAATTTCTACACAAACACTATTAGCGTTTCTGTTTTCCACAAATCTACCGAACCGAACATTAAAGAACGATATTTAGTGTTTATTTTCGAACACTGGCTTAAATGCAAATTACTATATTTATGTTGCCTTTAAAAATCAGCTTTCAAAAATTTCTTTTAAATAATACATCCGAAATGTTATTTATAATCTTCCGCCAAATCTGCTATATAAAAGCCCGCTTTTAAAAATTATCCCAATAGTATTCTAAAATATGTCCTAATAGCACAATTTTCCAGAAATTTTCTTTAAATAGTAAAATTTTATTAAGTTTTCCAATAAGGACAAGTTATTTTGTCATTCTTAATTTTACTTTTATAACATAAGCATCCTAAGTTTTTTCACTATCGTTTAATTTGTTTTGTTACAACTTGAATTTAAATTGGGTGCAATAATTCTTTGAATTATTTCACAAATGTTTTCTGGAGTTCCTTTGGTGCGGAAATAAAAAAAAAAAAACATTTCAAGAAATGAAATAAATATATTTGTGTGCACAGCATTCTTGTTGGTGAACTAAGTTTAACTGTTTTAAAAAAGAACAAGAATATATCTTTAATTTAAAATGATTTGGTTGTTAACTTTTCACTCCATTCTATGTTGAATTTTTCATTTCATCTTGTTTTGTATCTGTTATAGTTGTAGTTGTATTCGCCCAAGGATAACAGCATTTAGACAATGTGCTAAATTTTAAGACGGCATAATAAATGGACCTTTTTAAGCCCAATAAATTGTCTTTCATTTACACAAATACAATCTCAGCCTCTTTATCTATGAAAGGAATGATATTACCGAATACAGTTCGTAACAGGAAATAAATATGTATATACTTGTGTATGTGTAATGTGTGTGTGTGTGCAAGAAAGCGTGTTAAATGTTTATTTTTTACTGTATGAATACACATATACACAATATGTACAAGCCAGTGTTCGAAAATATACAGAGCAAAAGTTGGCATAAGGCTTACACCAGAGAACTGCAAAATCAAAATTTTTCTAGATTTATTCATACGCTCAAATTTACATTCACTCTTTGCTTGCAAAACAAAGTTCAACGTTGGTAATTTTTACATCGTTTCGTACACATTTGATTTTTGCATGTATTCGTTTTTTATTGAAAGTGCTTTATTTGCATTTTTGTTGCGCACGCAATATAACACAACTGTGTAAATCAATGGTGGGCGCTCCATAGCACAATTGTGCTGAGAGATTTCACACGTATTCTTATCCTCTTTAATTTAGTTTTTGATGAGACACATTTTCTTATATTTTTTGTAGTTTTTTTCTAGAGAATTTACCCAGCAAACACACGTGTTTCATTTCAAATAAATGATGTTATGCGAAAAATAATTTACTGTACTTTTTTTACTGTTACTTTTTTCTGTGATCAGTAAATCTCTACAATTTAAACTATTAAAAAATGTTTTATATTACTTCAAATGCGTAAAATATAAAATAAGGAAATATAATGCACCATTTATTTCAAATGCTTGGCTTTGTGTTTGGTGGGTACTTCTGCCATCTCACTAATACTAATAAGCATCAATACAAGCACAGTTTAATTGTGCCCACCAGTGATGTTAACCGTACGGTAATTACCCTTTTTTAGGGTAATTTTGGGCCGCAAAAGGTAGCAAGGTAATTTTATTTAAAATACGGTAATTTAAAGAAATTTGAATTTTTGTAGGTTTTATAATTTTAACTTTTGAAAGACGATTTTCGATCAAAAAATGGATAAATGTTATACAAAAATTTAAGAACATTAAGTTTCTCCAAATGTTTTCGTAACACCTTTTTGTTTGGTTTAAAATCAACATTTCTTAAACATAAAATATCCGCAATGTTACACATTTAACTATAGTTTTCGGATTATTTTAAGTACGGCTTAAATGTGACTAAAGTTAAGTACAGATGGATTGATTTTATTGAAAATTATTTTAGTGCCTAATTCATAAAAAAATACAATCATTTTTGTTAAAAATGTATTTTAAGACAAAAATTTTCTTAAAACACATTTTAAATTTAAATATGTAAATGGTTTATGAATACTGTTCTTATGTGCTATTTCCAAATGACAGGCGATAGACTGAGTGCTTTACATATAAATTTTACTACACAATCAATCGCCAGTCATTAGAAAACAGCACAGTAATGTTTTGATTAAAAACATTTGCGTACGGTAATTTCTTCTCAAAAACGGCAATTTTTAGAGGGCCGTAAGGTAATGAAAAAATAAAAGTTAACATCACTGGTGCCCACTTCTGGTGTAAATTCAAAAGTCATTGGCCACACGACGCTTTGTTAACATTAACAACAATAACAACAATAAACCACTCGGTGAGACGCTTTGTTAAAATTAACAACAATAACAAGAATACATTGTACCTACCCTGAAGGAAACCTGGGTGCAAGTGTCTCCAAGTCACCAGTTTTGTCGACTATGTTGGTGACATTGTTAACGAAGTGTCTACACACATTACATTTGCCACTATAATTGGCTTTAATACGAAAAAGATTTTATCAATAACAACTGAGAAGTACAATTCCTATAAAAGTTAAAGAAATAATTAAAAAAAAGATTGTTATGATTTCGTATTCCTACAAAAAGTGTAGACTACTTTTACTAAAATTTACTAGTGATTCTCTGGTTCGAATGTCTACATATGTTCCCAAAGGAACTACCTAGTCAGTACCTAGTCAGTAGTACAAAGGTCAGTAGTAGATTTCCAATGACACGCACATGTTAAATGTCTATTGTAAATAACATTGCCGGGGTATAATAAGTCACTAGTACTGGTGACTGTGTCTATAGTGAATCAGTACAGATTCACTAGTGACATTTCCTGCAGGGTACATACAGAACTACTGTACTTTAAAAGATGATAAGAAAAAGTCAGTCTGTCTCTATGGAAATTGTTTGTATCTACATATGTGCGTTTAGTTTCATTTAATTTTTTTTTTCTTGTACTACATACATAGTTACTGCTGAATGCCTTCATGAGTAATGATTGCTTGATTTCTGGCTTTTTTGTTTGTATTTTTTTTTTTTTTTTTCTTTACCAAAACAATCATTGTCGCACCGAACACACAAACATCTTTATAAAAAAAACGAAGCAAACGTTGGTATAAATAACAAAGCACTTATTTAAATGACTGCAAACCAACAGCGAATGTTTGCAGTTGCGCAAGTTTGATTGTATGACCGCAAGCGAGTGTATTTGTTGCTGTTCATTTAATGCGTTTTTTTTTGCAATTGCACAGAGCCGTTCTCTGGCTTACACACCCAGAAACGATATTTATTTTTTGTAGTATTTGTGTAATAAACACAGCCCTTAATACCGTTCGTAATTATTTTCAAGAAAATAACGAACATTTTATAGTGTTGTGTTCTTTATTATAAAACAGAACAATTGTAGTGGTTCTGTAGACAGACATTTTATTTTAATGTTTTATAGTGTTTCATTTTTACATTAAATGAGCAAACGACCACAGCACGAATAGCTTGGTGTGTATTGTGACATCTTTTGTTTTTGTTTATTTTTGCTGGCCTTTTTTGCTCGTATGTTTTTTGTTTTGTTTGTTTTAAAAAGATTTCGGCTTTCTTTACCATCCAAAATTGCGCTAAAGCACAACTGAAACGAAACATTAACGTGCTAAACCGACTATAACAAAGTTTATGTAAAAAAAAAAAAAAAAAACAGAAAGCAATTAACTTATCTCATGTTTTTGTTGAGTTCGATAAGAACACTATTATTTGTGTGTTCTAAATTCACAAACAGAGAAAAGTTTTTGTTTAATGCTTTATTACACAAACACTATTAGCGTTTGTGTTTTCCACAAATCTTCTTAATCGAACTCTCAAGAAAAATTTATAATGCTTATTTTCGAACACTGGTACAAACATATTTACTAAACAGCAGAGTGTCGCATTAGTAATATAATGTTTTATGCGCGTAAATACATTTTTTGTTTACATACTTTGAAAAAATTGGGAAATTTTATGTTGGAAATAGCCAGCATAAAACGAGCAACAAAATTAGTTCATTTTAAAAGTGAGCATTCGATTATTCAGAAACAAAGATTATTTTAATAATTCACTCTTTTTCGATAGCGCCAAAAATTTTCTGATTTGCTTAGCGTTTTCGGCAACAAGAGGCTGTTTCAAAATGCATAGGGTGTTTCTTAGCTGCATGAGAACGAAAAATTACATTGTTGGAATGAATTTTTTTTAATTATAATCTGGTAGATAATTTCATGGAACAAATTTGTAAGTATGATTTTCTGCCGTGGCTACGAGTTACATTATCCATTCGATTAGTCCAGTTTGTGACTACATTTGCCAATAAATCTAGCCGTATGGCGTCAATGGTGGCTTGAATATTGCCTTGCAATGCTTCAAGAGTTGTTGGTTTGTCGGCATAAATTAATGACTTAATAAAGCCCCATAAAAAGTATTCTAATCGCATGATTGAGGGGCAAGTCAGCAGGACCACTTCTGGCAAAAAAGTTCGGTCAGCATCGGTGGATAGCACTCGCCATTCACCGCTACGTCAGCTCCTTGCTCATTTCGAAAGAGCATGTAAGCCTTACCTAACAGTAAATTTTAATGGATCTAATGTTTATTCGTTAAGTGATTGAGGATTGATATGGAAATTTTGCTTATTGACTCAGCTATTTAATGAGAAATGAGTTTCCCAAAATGAACGATGTGCTCTATAAACTTCGCGAACAGATTTTTTTTTTCAAAGATAATTTCCACAATTTGGAAGCGTTGTTCCAGCGTTTAACGATTTATGATGACTTGCCAAATCTTGCTGAACAGAAATAGGACAAAGGAAGATCGCAAAATTTGTGATGGCTATAAACCGCCAATATGCATAGGAAAATAATTGCTTCACACTGCACAAAATGTTAATTTCATAAGGTTTATTTTATGCAATGATATCAGTACAGAGTTTGATATAAAAATTTGTTAATTCGAAATAAAATAAAGAATAAAAACTACTGTCAAAGTTTTTTTTGGGAACACAAAATTTATTATTAATACGATTTCTGTATGACGTGCTAAGTTCCCAATTTTTAATAATTGATAAATACACTGAGATTTATTGTTGAGGGAAAGCTAGCTTCTATGCGCATTTCACTGGTTGCTTAGGCCAGCTCATCAGGAAACCTTTTCCAAAGAATTTAGAAAAGCCAAAAATATTTTACAAATAAAACCCTAAAAGCGAATAAGTCTTATTTTACCAATATCAAAGCTTAAACAAAACACCAACAAAAAACAGTGAGTTTATCTTTTCTTACATTCCCCTACAATTGGTTGGCTTTTTTTCCGACCCGAATTGTAGTTGTAAGCGGGGAAAAAGAAAAAACAAAATTAAAAACTACTGTTATCTTAACTTTTTCTATACAATAGGCTTTAGCTTATATACGGGTGACTAGGTATAAAAATGGTGTCAGTAGGGTTGGGGTTGAAAAGAAGAATCAGAAAAATACCAATTTTTATGTAAAAACTAGGTAAATCCATGATTAAAAAAAACAAGATAACTTCATAGTTGCATATCGTCGCAGGAATTAAAGAACGCTGTAACTGACAAAATATCGAAAATACGTTTTTTTGCATCATTTTTATCAGAACAAATACTGCGTCGATTGGTACCGGTCCCATATTTGTAAAGGGTGGTTAAATTGTAAGGGCCGATGTTGAATGTGAACCACACCTAAACGCCAAGTTTTTTTCCGAATTTTATTTGACATTTCTCTATTTCAGACTTACTCAATTTGAATAATGGAGAGATACACAATCCAACAACGTGTTAAAGTTATCCAGACTTATTATGAAAATGGGCGTTCAAATCAAAATGCATATCGTGCACTTCGTGATTTTTTTGGTCAATTTGATCGTCCAAATGTGCGTACAATCGCAAAAATCGTGGAAAAATTCGAGCAAACCGGGTCTGTAGCAGATGTGAGAACACCAGTGCATGCTCGTACAGCTCGTACTGCAGGAAATATTGCTGCTGTTCGCGATAGTGTGGCCGTCCACCTCAACTCGTCGTCGTGCCCAACAATTGCACCTCTCACGCTCATCGTTGATGAACATTATGCATAAAGACTTGCATTTACACGCTTACAAGGTGCAATTGGCTCAAGAACTAAAGCCTCTTGACCATTCCAAACGTCGTGAATGGGCAGAATGGTGGCAAGAAATGGCAACAGTGGATGATCAATTTTCGAAGAAAATCATCTTCAGTTATGAGGCACATTTTCACCTCAGTGGATTCGTCAATAAACAGAATTGCCGCATTTGGGCGAATGAGAATCCAAGAGTGATTGTCGAAAAACCAATGCACCCACAAAGAGTGACTGTTTGGTGCGGTTTATGGGCTGGCGGCATCATCGGGCCGTATTTTTTCCAAAATGAGGCCGGTCAGGCAGTTACTGTGAATGGTGTTCGCTATCGTGAGATGATAACGAATTTTTTATGGCCCGAATTGGAAGATATGGATGTGGACGATATGTGGTTTCAGCAGGACGGTGCCACTTGCCACACAGCTAACGAAACAATGGCTCTTTTGCGCAACAAATTCAATGGCCGTGTTATCTCACGTAATGGCGATGTCAATTGGCCGCCAAGATTATGTGATTTGACACCGTTGGACTTTTTTCTTTGGGGTTATTTGAAAGAAAAGGTGTACGTCGATAAGCCAGCAACAATTCAAGAGCTAAAGGATGAGATAATTCGGCACATTAACGGCATAGAACCTCCATTATGCCTCAGGGTCATCGAAAATTTGGACCACCGGATGGAGGTGTGCCGCCGTGGTCGCGGCGCCCATTTGGCCGATATTTTGTTCCATACATAATTGAGTAATATCAATATATCATAATAAAATAAAATTACAATAATTTCCTAAATAGTTTGTGTTTTATTCAAAATCAACATCGGCCCTTGAAATTTATTATTTTATGACGAAAAAAATTCACTTACGCAAATAAAAAAATCGTTTGCAGTAAACCGAAGAATCACCGGGAATAATAGACTTGAGAGAAAATGTTTACAGCCAATATATAAAGCGAGCAAAAATAAATATACGTTTTTAAAAGCATGTTGCTAAGTTGTATGGCTTTTGTGATATGAATTGTTTTCTACTTTCTTTCATACAGCTTTTTTGGTTCTGGTGAACATTTTATGTTTTGTCAGTTATAGCGCTCTTTAATTCCTGCATTATATTATAATTGTGTGTGTGTAGAATACGATTGTGTATTAACAACAATGCTCTTCTTACTGACTCTGATACAACTCTGATACAGTTGTTTTTATTGTTCTTCGTATTAGATTTTTACTCTTGAGAAACCATGAGTACCATGAATTTATTAATTTCAGCATGAAATATTTATTTATGATGATATAATAGAGGTGTTAAATATTTTAAAACCTAAATTTGATATTTTAAAATGAAAAAATTGTTATTTTCCTACCTCAGTGACTACACAACACGAGTAGAAGTATCAAACAATAAGAACTAAACGACGGATGTACGCAAGACAACTGTAAGATATTATTATTGCAATTAATAACTGTAATTGACTAGCGACGAGGACCATTGCATGCCATTCTTAGAAAAAAAAAAAAATATGTAAACAAGAGTATGAGGTCAATAGATTCAATTGATAAATAAAAATAAGATAACTATGAATCAGAAATTTATAAAATGGTTTTTAAATATGATGAATTTCATTTAAAAATCGAGATAAAACTGAAATTTTGAACCCGACCAACTCAGATATCGATGAAATTTTGTTCATAGCTAAATTTGATCAATACAAACAAACTCTCATTTTTAGAAATGATTGTTTTGCGGTTTTTTGGTCGTGACACAGTGGGAACGTTTTCGAAAAAACGCGAAAATGGTCGAAAAGAGCTCCATTTAAACTACAATAACTCAGAATCAGCTAAACCGATTTCCATGATCTTGGTATCATTAAAAAGATATTTTAACAGACTTTATGACACGTTAAAAAAAAAAAAAAAGAAATACACTGTAAAAAAATTTATAGCAAAAAAAAATTTTAACTGACGAAAAAACCAAAAAGATCAAGTTTTTTTTTACAGTGTATTAATTTTTTAGAAAGGTTTATCCTTCATCTATACCATATCAAAAAATAAAAATGGGTTCTTTTTTAGTTTTTTTTATATAATTTTTTAAGTAGTGTCACTTCTAGTAATTGCCCTTATATTTTATAACAAAAAAAAAATTTTAGGTAACGAAAAACCAAAAAAGATCAAGGATTTTTTACAGTGTATTACTTTTTTAGATAGGTATTTCCATCACCTATAACATATCCAAAAAGTAAAATGGGTTCTTTTTTATTTTTTTTTTAATAATTTTTTCAATTAGTGCCACTTCTAGTAATACGTACCGAAAGTTTTCGAAATAATTCGAATAACAGCGAAAATATCTGGTCACATTCACAAAATAGTTCAACAATTCTAACATTTTTTAAATGTTTACAAATAAAAACCCATCAACAATTGTTTATATTATTTGCCATGTTTTTATTAATTTGTGTTTTATTTTATTGAAATTTTTTTTAAGTTAATTATTTGTAAGAAATTTTGCGCTGCTCAAATTTGGCACAGTCAGAATATCTGCGCACATGTACAAAAGCCTTGAGTGAATGAAAACCTTGAGTTCCTGTTATAGTTTTAGCTTCTTTATATCTTG
The DNA here is from genome assembly GCA_930367215.1 of Pollenia angustigena. Taxonomy (NCBI): domain Eukaryota; kingdom Metazoa; phylum Arthropoda; class Insecta; order Diptera; family Polleniidae; genus Pollenia; species Pollenia angustigena. The sequence goes on from OV884058.1 coordinate 124,558,559, forward strand.
AAAATAGCTTTTCTTTAACGTTGTTGTATTCGTCAGCATCTGCGTAAGCAACTTGTATGGTGGTCTTATATGTTTCTGGAGCCCAGTGATAGAGTTGCCTCGTTGTCTGGATTTCATTTTTATTTGCAATACTATAATTTCGAGCACCTCTCTTCAATGTTCCTCCGATTCCATCACATGCAGATTTATTTTCAGACAACGTTAAATTAACTCATAAAAGCTTCGCCATAATATCTGATTACAATACCCATGATAGTATAGCAGTTCATCTATATATTTCAAAAATGATACAGTTCGTGAAGGCCAATATAACCAACAATATTAATAAAATCATTTACGTATCAGATGGTGCAGGAGCACAATATAAAAATAAATATAACTTCATTAATGTATGCCATCACAAATCTGATTTTGGGATTGACGCTGAATGGCACTTTTATGCTACCAGTCACGGAAAATCTGCATGTGATGGAATCGGAGGAACATTGAAGAGAGGTGCTCGAAATTATTGTATTGCAAATAAAAATGAAATCCCGACAACGAGGCAACTCTATCACTGGGCATCAGAAACATATAAGACCACCATACAACTATACCAACTATACCAACTATACCAGGAACTCAAGGCTTTCATTCATTCATTCCGATAAATGAAACTTTTGTACATGTGCGCAGATATTCTGACTGTGCCAAATTTGAGCAGCGCAAAATTTCTTACAAATAATTAACTTAAAAAAAATTTAAATAAATAAAACACAAATTAATAAAAACATGGCAAATAATATAAACAATTGTTGATGGTTTTTTATTTGTAAACATTTAAAAAATGTTAGAATTGTTGAACTATTTTGTGAATGTGACCAGATATTTTCGCTGTTATTCGAATTATTTCGAAAACTTTCGGTACGTATTACTAGAAGTGACACTAATTGAAAAAATTATTAAAAAAAAAATAAAAAAGAACCCATTTTACTTTTTGGATATGTTATAGGTGATGGAAATACCTTTCTAAAAAAGTAATACACTGTAAAAAATCTTTGATCTTTTTTGGTTTTTCGTTACCTAAAATTTTTTTTTGTTATAAAATATAAGGGCAATTACTAGAAGTGACACTACTTAAAAAATTATATAAAAACAAACTAAAAAAGAACCCATTTTTATTTTTTGATATGGTATAGATGAAGGATAAACCTTTCTAAAAAATTAATACACTGTAAAAAAACCCTTGATCTTTTTGGTTTTTTCGTCAGTTAAAATTTTTTTTTGTTATAAATTTTTTTACAGTGTATTTCTTTTTTCTTTTTTAAACGTGTCATAAAGCCTGTTAAAATATCTTTTTAATGATACCAAGATCATGGAAATCGGTTTAGCCGATTCTGAGTTATTGTAGTTTAAATGGAGCTCTTTTCGACTATTTTCGCGTTTTTTCGAAAACGTTCCCACTGTGTCACGCCCAAAAAATCGCAAAACAGTCATTTCTAAAAATGATAGTTTGTTTGTATTGATCAAATTTAGCTATGAACAAAATTTCATCGATATCTGAGGGGGTCGGGTTCAATGCATCTCGATTTTTACATGAAATTCATCATATGTAGATAAAAAGTAATGAAATTTTTTGCAATTTAATCGGCATAATTTTTTTTTTACTTTGGTTTAGGGCTTATTTAATAGGCTTATTCCGACAAGTGTGGGTGGGTCCTTATATATCTTGTACAACCGTCGGGCTAACCTAACACATGTACACTTAATCCAGCGGGGCTAACCGTTTTTAAGGTTATCTCTTTTTTTCTAGATATCGAGCCCTTACTGCAAAAATAGCTTAATAAATGAATGTACGTACGCTTAAGCGCCAACCTTCATACAAAATTTTTATGAATAAATTAAAAAAAACCTTCACCTGTTGAATTTTGTTTTTGTCGCTTAACCCTTATGTGAGTGACAGGGTACCCGGGTAACTTTTTAAACTTTAATTGCATTTTTTGTTTGTTTAAAGTTTCTTAACGGAGTGGAACCTCTTGAGAACTCTTTTAATTGTGTTTTAAATATATTTGAATAAACATTAGCTTAGTTTCTTAATTTGAGAGGGTTCTGTGTGTCAATTTTTATTTTTCACCCTTAACGGGGTGACAGGGTACCCGGATACCTTAACGAAAATATTTAAAATAACATCTATTTTTTAGTATTGTTTAATTTATTGTAATGAAAATCAGCTTAAAAGCATGTTGAATTGAATAAACTGGAATATTTTTTACTTTTCACATGAATGAAAGTTTAAAATTTAAAAATAAAAAGACAGTGCTAGTTATTTTGTAGATTTCGTTTATATGGTTTATTCAAACAAAAGACTGAAGAAAGCACAACAAAAATATAATTTATATACACTTCACTATAGAACAAATCAGAAAAACAAAAAAAAAAAAAAAAAAAAAAAATAGTGTACTAATGCCTTGGAAGAAGGATTCACACAGCGGACGGTGAATTGAATGTTCATTACAACTTGCGCACGCCTTCCGAGTTTTTCCTCATTGTCCTCTATTTATCTCATATGTTCTGCATCGGATGCTTCTGATATTATATCGGAAATGTTCAGGATATGTTCATATTCGTTTTATATATCATTTGCATCGGTGGAATCTAAGCGTACTTGTTTAGAACAAGAAGCCAATTACACTTTACCTTCTCATTGCGCTCACCGAGCTTATTCATGTGTGAACTTAGTAATGAATGAAAGCAGTAGCAAGTAGATGAATTTGTCGATCAATCACAAAGCCAAAGGGAATTCCCCCGATTCGTGTTTATGTTAGACATTGCAAAAACTTATATTTTACATTTTGTTAAATGAATTTTCTTATATAAATTGTAATATAATGTAAAATTTTCATATTTATTGTTTGTGGTACCAGGGTACGCTGTCAGTCTGTTAAAGGTGTTTTTTTGTCACTCACATAAGGGTTAAGGATTTTTTGCGGTTAGGGATAGATATATCGTTATTTTGATAATTGAGGAGATTACACAACATATATTCGCGTAAATAAAAAACGGTTTAGCTTATTGAATAAACTAACAAAACCGAAACTCAATACAATTAAATTTTAGTAAGGTAAAACTTTTTCTAATCTGTGCAGTCGATTTTGAAACACATTTTTTTGGTTGAAAAAAAATTTTATTAACCCTTAAATGCGCAACGTCTTGTATCTTAATGAAAAAAATATATTGAACGTAAATAAGAAAAAAAATTAAAACTGCGTTTTTATTTTTTAAATTTTTTGTTTGGTTGTAGTTTTATTAAGGAAAAACTGGTTGTATCTTATGATATACACTGCGCACTCCACACACAAAGAGAAACGCATGAACAATGAAAGGATTTTTTAAGTGCAGTTTAGTTTTAATATGAATAAAATTAAAAATTACTGTGATTGTATTTAATATAATTCAAATTCATTTAGTTAAATTTAAATTAACAAAACTAGGACCACGAGGGGAGTTAGGGGGCAATTTCTGCCTCTCCGAAACTATCCAACAGAATTAATTCAAATTTAAAACATAGATAGATCCCTACTTATATGTATACATTAGGTATACATACATTTTGCAAGAAATAGGATCACGAGGGAGGTAGGGGGAAATATCTGCCTCTCCAAAACTATCTAACAGATTCGAATGAAATTTAAATCAAATAGATCCCTATTTAGATAGGCACATAAGCTATGAATGTTTTACAAAATAGGACTACAAGAACGGGGAACGTAGTAGCAGACGCCAGGTATCCGCTAGTTCTAAATACATCTTATATCTTAAAGATTATAATAATGCCACTGACCTATCATTAATATTTGACCAATAGTCTCTCGAGTTATGTAGGTTGAAATATCTCATATTATGTAAAATACCAATTATCTTTCGCAATTCTACAACATTGAAGGTACATCTTTCATAGCAAATCGCAAAGTTTCCTCAATTATATAATTTTTCAATCTCTCAGGTAATTAGTAACGACAAGCCTGATACGGAGTAACTAATGATTTGATAACATCAGGCAGAGAGCTATCGCCCTTTAACTCTACTTCCTGACGAATTGCGAATTGCATATTACCCCGTTTTTTTAGATATTTTTTTCATTTGCAGAAGCTTTTGGATCGAGTAAAACATTTTGAAATTTTAAGGAAAGTAAATCAAATGACGTTGTACTTGATGGTAAGTCCTGTGAGTGAATTGAGCGCTGATTAGCTGCCGACTCTTGTAAGCTCGCAGTTGAGGAACTGGATGCAGTAGGACTTGATAATAAACTATTTCTAGAAACGCGGGATAGGACGAAGGTATCCGTTCACAAATTTGGTACTAGGGTATTTAAGGTACAAAATTGTACGTGGACAGGATACAGAAGGGTACTAGCCTACAGGAAGCTACAGCTACTGCAGCTACAGGAAAATGTATTGGGCTTGAGAACAGATTATCATCGTTCATAAATGCAATAAACGATTCATGAACTGACTCTAACGATATTTTCCGATCCTTTCTCCGGATCAAAGTCATTATCAATCAGGACAACATTTTAATTTTTAGAGGAAACTATTTTTGGAATTTAAATTTCATCGTCACTATTTTTATCAGTGCAGTCATAAGGAAATTCTGCGGTGTTTTAAGAAATTTTACATATTTTATCATTTGTCATTTTGGATCTACCAATACGTCTGAACGCATTCATATTCATATCGTTACCTAAAACGCAAAAGGCCCTAACTAACCATAAATTAAAGATCGACTTTTTCATTGATTCTGATGTTTTGCATCAACACAAATGTCTACAAAACATTTTAGTATCTTTCGACCAAAATTTGCAATTGTATTAGCAAAAAACAAAAGGCCCTAATTACAAAAGATTATATGGTAAACACTAAAAGGCCTAACAAAGAGTTTCCATAATGTGCATCATTGTCAATTGTTGAAGCACTGGTAGGTTTTACAAGAAAAATGGAAGACAAATAAATTATTAATAGTTTCAGGCAATACTTATCCTGTAAAATTTTCAAAATGTTAGATAGGGCCTTTTGCATTTAAGGTGGCGATATTTGTAATTATAATTAGAATAAAAAAATTTAAGTAGCGAGCAAAAGGAACTTATTTCAAATGACTAAACAAGAAGAACACACAATACTAACAGTCTACATAAAACAATAACAGCCAACATTCCTAATTTGTGTGGAATGCGCAATGTGTCTTTTAAGATACAACCACTATATACGATTTTTAGACGAAAGTATAAATCAGACCGCATTGAGAATTTCTGTATGGTTTAAGAACACTATTTCAATCAACATATATTTTTCTGGAGTAAATTCGTGAACAAAATAATGCAAATAAAATTGGGTAAAAATTAGCTTCATTTATAAAAGTACGAATTTTGAAATTTTGAATCTACGGCTCTGTATTTTTCAGAAACGATCCATTTTTGATAAAAAATTTAATCCAGCATAAAAGAAAAAAGTGTTGTTGGTGGTAATCAGCAAAATTTGTTTAGTTTTTTTAATAATTGTGCAAATAGCAGCAGTTTTATTGGTTGTATCTTTAAAGATACAAGGCGCATTTAAGGGTTAACAAAATTTTAGCATTTTTGTTTCCTAAACAGCATTAAAAATTGAAAAAAATTTAGCTATGCTATGTAGCTACCCAGGCAGAAAAAGACAATCCCCACGACGCTGTGCCGACGTTGCAGGGGGTGCTATTAACATCAATACAACGTACTGTTTACCAAATTTACAATGTTGTCACAATATTAAAATGATAACACCAAATGTGCGTCTTCCGACTCTTCTTTTTAGTGTTGTCACAGAACTGTAAATTTAAATTTACAATGTTGGATTCACGAATTTACAACGTAGTCACAACCGTGTTCCGACTCTTATTTTCAATATTGTTACAAGTATAAATAAACAAGCAGAAATTTGTATATTTTCTAACCTAAAATAGTTTTTGTGTTTTCATTTTAATACGACACTATTAAATTAATAAGACTAAATTTTTGCATATACAGCGTTGTAGCAGTATAGAATTATTATAAACACGGTATTAGAAAATTAAGGTTTAATTCTTGTATATACAGTGTTGTAGCGGTATACATAGTTTTATGGTAAATACGACTTTAAAAAACTAAAGTCGTATATTTATATTTAGGGTGTTGTACCGGTGTTGAATCTTAATTTAAAACGGTATTAAAAAACTAAGGTTGTAATATTGTATCTACAGTGTTGTGATGGTACCATATTTTTGTTAGAGTCACAATTTTGTATTTACAGGGTTGTGGCGGTACATAATATTTAGAAGAGTCGTAATTTCTGCCTGGGTATTTTCTTCAAACATAGAAAATTCCAACAACAACAACAAATGTTTCAAATCTGTCTACAACTTTTGAATTTATTCACAAAAGATGAAACATTTTAATTAAATTTTCCCGATATTATTTAATTAGGCTTGAGTTCACCAAATTTAATTTTCATTAAATTATTTTCGCTGAGGAAAGGAATTTTGCAACTTGGAATTTTTATTAAAATTTATTGATAATTTTTCCTGGCTGAGCTGGGATTTGAACCCGGGTTGATCTTTACATGTTTTCAGAATCACCACATTCTATCGTCAGAAGATCTTTGAGTTCTACCCACTGCACCACTGATGTGCGGTGCCCGTTAGCCAGCAGTCAAACATCAATCCTTAACCAGTAGTACTGGTGGTTCGAAATTTGCTGTTATCATCACCTAAATTTCAAATTACATGTTTCCTCCGTTTTTTCGCGTATTCTTCCTGTCAAGACTTTGTCTTGAAATTAAAGTACAAATGCAAACATTAGAGCTTGTGCCATAGCCATTTTAAGAACAACCTTGATTCCTAGTTGAACCGTTAAAATATTGAAAATAATTTAATGAATATTAAATTTGGTGAACTCAAGCCTAATTAAATAATATCGGGAAAATTGAAAAGGTTGTTCATGTTAATTAAATTTAAGAATTTCATAAAACGCCATATATTCATGGGAGCCGTCTAAGCCCGGGCTTTTGTGTAGTGGATTAAGTTTAAAATTAATTTAACATAGTCTGAAACTTGGCCTTTTCCAGAGAAATTGGATTTTTTGTTTTTATTTTTTCATTTAAGGCCAATGTTTTTAAGAAAACTATGCTGTTCTGTCGAAATTGTGTGTACAATCAAGTCTGTTTTCTGATTAACTAAACCTAGTTTAAGTTAGAGATGGAAATAAAGGTCAAGTTTGTTTTTAAAAAATGTTTAGTACGAAAGACTTTTCAGAGATTTTTAGCCTGTATTGAAAATGATGGGGATGAAAACAAAAGTGGGACTGGTTTTTCCATACTTAAAAGCAATTTTATTGCGCAGTTACGCTTTTTTTATTTTATTCAATAAACTAAACTGTTTTTACGTGAGTATTTGTTGTGCAACCTAATCCATTTTTAAAACAACGGTATATCTCGAAAAGAGAAGCTACCCTGAAAACAGTTAGAACCACTGGATTCAGCGTACCTAAACAAGGGTAATTCGCCAGGTTCCCCGCTTTAAACAAAAATTGTAAAATACTAGCACAGTCTAATTAGAACAGTGTGTGATATTGTAAAGTACCCTTTAGGAATTCATTTTAAAATACTAAGAGTCAGGGTTTAAAAAACTGCAGTCGAAACCAAAACTGTCAAACAAATTAATTCAACAACCGAATATTGCAAAAGTTAAACTCCAAGAGTGATTGTCCAAAAACCAATGCGCCCACAATGCCCGACAGGCAGTTACTGAGAATGGTGTTCGCTATCGTGAGGTGATAACTAACTTTTTATGGCCCAAATTGGAATATATGAATGTGGACGGTATGTGGTTTTAGCAGGACGGCCACACAGCTAACGAAACAATGGCTATTTTACGCGAAAAATGCAATGGCCGTGTTATCTCACGTGGTGGCGATGTCAATTGGCCACCAAGATTATGTGATTTGACACCGTTGGACTTTTTTCTTTGGGGTTATTTGAAAGAAAAAGTGTACGTCGATAAGCAAGCAACAATTCAAAAGCTAAAGGATAAGATAATTCGGCACATTAACGGCATAGAACCTCAATTATGCCTCAGCGTCATCGAAAATTTGGACCATCAGATGGTGGTGTGCCGCCGAGGTCGCGGCGGCCATTTAGCCGATATTTTGTTCCATACATAACTAAACCATACCATTTTTATTATAATAAAAAGAAATGACAATAATTTCCAACAAAAATTGTGTTTTATTCAAAATCAACATCGGCTCTTAAAATTTAACCACCCTTTACATTAATCACTACTTATAAATCTGTTTTGCCATTCTTGATTTCTTATATCTTTTCCCATACAATTCTTTTAAAGAAAAATCTTCACACAAATAAATAATTAATGACTTCGTAATTAGTTCAATTAAACCGAACAAATGTTGAATGTTCTTCTCCCACTAAAGTGCTACAGAAGGAATACCTAATACGAGTAGATAATAAATACAAAATTTACAAAGCTGGTGAGTTTCAATTAAAATATAAGCTTTTTAACATCTAAATTTAAAATGTTCAAAAGTATAGAGATGCAAGTGTATAAGAACAACAAAAATAACACTGTGCTTGAATTAGATTTTTTTGGCGACAAGCGATGCATACAAAAATTAAACATACATTTTTTTTGGCAAACATAATGATTTGTTTTATTTTATGCAAACACATGCATATGTCTATATATGTATGTATTACATTTTTAAGTTAGTTAATACCCTGTCGGACATTCAGTTAACTTTAAATTAACTGAAAGCTAACTGTTTCTCAAGTAGTGGTGGTTGACACTTGTATTACTTATATATGGAATTAACTAACTATTTTAACATTGCGATGTCCTAGGAAGTAGTCAATTATCCGGCTCTGCATTACTTTCAGTTAACTTTAAAGTTAGTTACCTAGTCGTTAACTTGAAGTTAACTTATTGAAGCTAGCTATGAACTTACTACTTTAAGGGCCATTATTACAACTTGAAGTTAGCTAAAGTTAAGATTAAATTGACAGATAATAATGTGTTATCTATCAAAAAGCGTCTGTTAACTGTCGGATAACAGCTAACGCCAAGTTATAATAATGGCCCGTAGTTGGTTTTTTTTTAAATTAACTATTTTATTAAAATTGTATTTAGTTATGTTATTTATTTTTTTAATTATACTATAACCTGGCCATTACCGATTACCAATTTCTACTCCGTATATTGTTATAATGGCCCTAAATAATTAAATATTTGTGGGTCTTGGAGCCGTTTTTTTTCAATTGACTTGGCTCTCTCTACTTAAAATTCACAGTGTTTGTATACACTTTGGTAAATATAAATTTTGCATTGCTCAGTAGTTGGCTTTAAGTTAACTTTAAGTTGGCTTTTTTTGTAGTTAGCTACTCATTTGACGGCAGGGTATTAACTTTTTACAAATTTATATACATACATATGTATGAGTAAATTTTGAGCTAAATATAAAAGATAAATTTTAACTGACGTATTCATAAAAAGTAAACTTTGATTTAAATGTGTTTTAAGGCAAAATATAAAATAATACATTACAAATAACACAGTACAACAGCCAATCTGGGGGGTGAAAAATTCCAAGTCAGGGTGATGGTACTAGGTCAGTATAGTAAAACCCTCAAAGGGTTTGGCGTTCGTATGTGTCAGTTTTTTTTTATGACATTTTAAATTTTTTCCTTATCTTGATGTTTTTTCGCTTAGTTGTAACATTTTGGCAAAAACGTAGTTTAACATAACTCGAGAACCACTTGTCCAATTTTGATGAAACAAATTTAGAAAAATTAAGAATTACAATTTCTCTAATCTGTTTCTATACCGTTTTCCTATATGTGCAACACTTTCGAAGTTAAAAATGAATGTATGAAGGGAAAAAAGTATTTTTTGCCTAAAAATTTAAATATTTTTTTTTTAAATTCATAAAAAATCCAAAATGGGAAAAAGTGCCAAAACTAATTACTTTCGCGTAAAGTCGCATAACTCATGAGCAAAAAAAGGCATAAATCATGAAAATCGATGCACGCGTTTCTCATTTATTCACAATTAGGTAAATGTATGAATTCCAAAAAATTTGCTCCAGATATGCACAACATTATTTGGAGAAAACATTGACACACACAAGCCGAACTCTCTCATATTTTTCTACTGTACTAAAAGAGAAATATTGATGTGGCAACACTGGTTCTGTAATGTTCACATAAAACATGCATTGTCATTATACTTCTTCTCTTTCTCACACTGGTTCTGTGATTTTTGTCATTCAACAAGTGCCGACGAACGCGAAAAGTAAAAGTGATTTTTCTCCAGTTTTATAAAAGTGAACAAAAGAGAACAGAATATGGAACTGTGCAAGGCAGATATAAATAGCTTTTGCTACTGCTGTGGTCAATATGTCTCAACACATAAAAAAGGGGAAATTTCAGTACTGATTTTGTTCAAACATACGAGATGTACTTCAATCAAAATGTTATAGTGAACGAAAATTGGGTACCAAATATAGTGTGTAAAAGCTGCTACAACCGTCTAATGGATTGGAAAAATAGAAGACGTGAAAGTATGCCATTCGGTATCCCAATGACTTGGACTAATCCTGGCGAAGGTCACAATCCATTGAATTGCTATGCATGTGCGAATAAAGGAGCCGCAAAAAGGATAAGAAAATCGTATAATTACGTTGGTGTTGCAAGTGCCGCAACACCATTGCCTCATTCGGACCACATTCCTGTGCCAAAAGCTTCTAGCCCAGATATTTTCTCTTCTACGACAGCTCCGACATATCATGCACGTGATGATGCCCCATATAAGCCGTCAGTATCCAATGAGCCAATTTTAATAAATCAAAATAAGCTTGATTCAATTGTTGCCTAGTTGGGATTAACACAGCATAAATCGGAAGAGCTGGCTTCCATTTTGAAATCAAACAATTTGTTGACACCCGGTGTGAAAGTCACAGCTTATCGAAGTCGTCAGGCAACACTCCAAAGTTTATTCCTTGTGAATGATGAAAAAACTTCTGCATATTGCCCGGATGTAGGAAAATTGATGGACGCAATGGAAATAAAATATGAAGCAGATGACTGGAGATTATTTATTGACAGTTCAAAACTCAGCTTGAAGGCGGTTTTACTGCATAAGACCAATAAAAAACCTTCAGTTCCAATCGCCTATAGTACAGAAACGAAAGAAACATATGATGCACTGGAAAATATTTTAAAAATGGTTAACTACGCCAAACATATGTGGCGCATATGCTACGATTTAAAAGTTGTAGCAATGCTTTGCGGTCTTCAAAGCGGCTATATAAAATATATGTGCTTTTTGTGCGATTGGGACACACGATTTTCCGGTGACCAATATGCATGCCACGGATGGAAACTCAGAGAGCACAGCAGGTTGCAAACGGCCAATATTATTCGTGAGCCTCTAGTGCCGAAGGAGAAGATATTGCTGCCTCCACTGCATATTAAACTTGGAATTGTTAAGAATTTTATCAAAACTGTCGCCAAGAGAGATGAAGTTTTCTTGTGTTTGAAACTAATTTACCCGAGACTCAGCGAAAGTAAAATTAAAGAAGGTAAGTTATAATATCACATTCATTTCCCATGATTTTCAATCTTAACAAATTAATTTTTTCCAATCAGGCGTACTAAATGGTCCAGATATATGAAAGCTGATTAAAAGTGACGCATTAAACAATATTTTGATTGACGCTGAATTGAATGCATGGCAGGCAATCAAAGAAGTAATAGAAGGCTTGTTGGGAAAGCATCGTTCTAACAACTACGATGTTTCTGTCGCAAGGATGTTAAGAGCATTCTCGGAAATTGGTGTCCACATGTCCTTGAAAATCCATTATTTACATCATCATCTGGACTACTTCAGCAAACAATTGGCTACCAAATCTGATGAACAAGGTGAACGCTATCATCAAGTTGCTATGCCATTTGAAATGAGGTAATACTGATTTTTTATTTTTTCAAATTCATTTTAATAAAACAAAAGCTTACAGATATAGAGGCAAAAAGTCGCCGAGTGCAATAATTGCGGAAATTTGCTGGTGGAGTAAGCTTGTGTGGCAAGACAAGGATGATCTTGATGATAAAGAATTTTGAGGAGATGCAGAAAGGCCAACAGTGGAGTCACACATTGACATTATGTGTGGTTCAGAAACTGATGATAGCGATGAATGCGATGCCACTAGTCCCGAACAACCACTATCGAAAAAGTCTAGGCAATATTTATTAAAATAAATAAAAATAAATAAATAAAATAAAAATAAAAATTCGATCTACCAAATGTTAAAATACAATTTGGTTTAAGGATTGATGTTTGACTAGTGACGTCAGCAGTCGTCGATGGCTGCGAGTGTAAGACGGCAAATCCATCTGAGGAGATCGAGTGGTTGCGATCGAAACATGTCATGGTAACCTGCCGGCCAGGGTTCGAGCCCGAGCCACGTCAATAATGAAAGATTATCAATAAAAATTTTAATTGATTTTCATGTTGTAAAAATTCCTTTCTTCATAAAAATAATTTAATGAAAATTAAATTTCATGAACTTAAGCCGAAATAAAAATATTAAAAATTTGGATTAAAAACCATAAATAGTTCAACAAAATAACCACAATACTAATTATTGTTAAAGCTAAGGCACGAGCTCTATGTGTACATTTGTCCTTCAAGTTATGCTGAAAAAGGTCAACGGAAAATAGAAAGACAAAGGGAAAAAACAAAAAAATGTACTTGGACTCCAAGAAAAATTCTTGACGAAAGTACGAAAAAACAGAGGTAAAGGAAAAAACATGTAAAATCAATTAAAATGGATAATCATTCAGGAAAGCAAATTTCGATCTACCAAATGTTAAAATACAATTTGGTTTAAGGATTGATGTTTGACTAGTGACGTCAGCAGTCGTCGATGGCGGCGAGTGTAAGACGGCAAATCCATCTGAGGAGATCGAGTGGTTGCGATCGAAACATGTCATGGTAACCTGCCGGCCAGGGTTCGAGCCCGAGCCACGTCAAGAATGAAAGATTATCAATAACAATTTTAATTAATTTTCATGTTGTAAAATTCCTTTCTTCACGAAAATAATTTAATAAAAATTAAATTTCATGAACTTAAGCCTAATTAAAAATATTATAAAAAAAATTTGGATTAAAAACCATAAATAGTTCAACAAAATAACCACAATACTAATTATTAAAAATAAAAAATTATAAAAATGTTTACTTCATTTTTTTAGTAGTTTATGGCCATAAGTCTGGATTTATTGGGGAAAATTTATAAAAAAGGCGATAAATGACACTTTTTTGAATAAAAACAAATATCAATATTCTTGTCAAAAGGGGATACCTTCACTAAATTGTAAATAAAAGCAGAACGCGTTAATCGATTTCTATGATCTATGTCGCATTTTGTTTATAGGTTATGTGACTTTACATGAAATTAATAACACTTGATCCTTTTTTCCGTTTTGGATTTTTTATGAATTTAAAAAAAAAAATTTTAATTTTTAGGCAAAAAAATATTTTTTTTTCTCCACAAATGTATTTTTACCGGCAAAACTGTTGATTATAAAGAAAAACGTTATATGAACGGATTAAAGTAATTCTAAATTTTTTTGAGTTTGTTTAAGCAAAATCGGACAAGTGGTTCTCGAGTTATGTTAAACAAAAAAACATCAAGATAAGGACAAAATTTAAAATGTCATAAAAAAAAACTGACACATACGAACGCCAAACCCTTTGAGGGTTTTACTATACTGACCTAGTACCATCACCCTGACTTGGAATTTCTCACCCCCCAGACAATAATCCCAAAAATGTTCCATAGTCTAATTAACAATCCGAAAAAAAAATTCGTCTTATTCGTCCAATTTCTGATAACTTCGTTAATTGTTGTGAGGATCATAAAGTTTACTTTAGCTTGTTGACCATTATTGGCAGGAGAATAATAAAATTCAGCAAGCTTACTTGGCAAAACTTTATTTACTTAATCCGCGAGATACAAAAACTCTTATCGATTGAATCTAATACAATAAAAATCTGTTTTATAACAAAGTTTTTTATGCATGTACTTAAATATACATATACACTGTTAGCAAAATTTCACTTTAGAAATGACACAAAAAAATGCCGAGAAATTTTGTATTGTCTCTTAAACAATTTGAAATTACTTTAGCTTCCACCGACTAGCACAATTAATTTAATTTTAATGTGTGGTACTATTTAATCCAATTTTATATATGCATATAATTGATAAAATTAGACTAAATTGTGCCATAGAGTGAAAATAATTTAATGTATCCATCTGAAAATAGATGGCGGTCATTGCTAGACTTTAGCAACGACAAGAATATAATAAATAATGTTATTTCAAAAGAGTTTTCGAAGCCTTTGTCTATATAAATATGTATGTATGTGTAGTATAAATTAAACCTGCGAGACAATACAAACTTAAAAATGAAATAACCCTTGATTTTGACCTAATCTGTTAAAATGGAGAATATCACTGTATTCTACGGCCCAAAATTAAGTTGGGATGTCTCGGTGTTTTTCTGTGACATTTTGACGTACATACTTACAGTGTATTTATTTTTACAACTTAATTAGATAGTTCGTGGAAACTATTTACACCTTTTAAATAAAAATAGTTTCCGCCCACAAAGATATTTGTTTAACTATTAAATTAAAATTTATTTTTTTATTTTATTCACGAATTTGTTTGTTAATTTTCACAGAAAATACGATTGTATATGAAAATAATTAGTTTAGTAATCGCAGTAAACAATTGGGACTTGTAACCGAATTGAAACTATACAAACAATCAATATAAGCAGCGGCGGCATGAAATAACCTTTAACTACTGAGGTGAAATATTTTGAAGTAGTCGGGTGTGGGGGTGGTAAATTTTACCCCCTTTTAATTTTTAAAAATCTTGCCAAAAAGATAAATAAAATTTTTATTTTTTTTTTTTTTAATTGGAATAAGAAAATACATATGGGCATTTCCCCAGAATGGTCTACCAGGATGAAAAAATAAAATGTTGATTATCATCGTCTTTAATTGTTTATTATTATAAAAACGTCTTTGTTTTTATAAAAGAATGATTTCATAGCATATATCAGCTGTTTTACTTGAGGAAATTGGGCTGGAAACTGGAAAATTTTATGTTTTTCTGTATTTTCTACTTCTAAAGACATTTTTTATATACTTATTTTACATGCAAGAAATATGTTATGTTTACACGCTTTCTTCATAATCTCTCCATTACAATCAATTGCAAAAGGAGTATAAAGTTTTTTTGTTAAGGAAATATTAAGACATTTATGGGAAAATGCGTGGTGATAATAATAAAAAAACATATGGAAAAATCGTACGTTCGCGACCGGTAAATAAGCCAATTAAACAAAAACCAAGAGAGATATTTTATTTTGTAAATTCTGGATGGAGACCTACATTAATACACTTTTAAAATAAATTAATCACTTTTGAATATTCCGTTCCATTACGCAGATTTTTACATTACACTACTGTCAGCCAAAATTGACTTCTATTTTGCGTACGTTCGTGACCACACGTTTATAACTCTTATTATGAAAACTTTAACTCGATTGATATCTTTCTTTTGCACTAAACATAGAGCTACCCAAATGCTATCGAATCGAAAAAAAATGCTAGGAAAAGTTTTGTTTTCTATATTATTTGTACATCAAAGGCGTACAAACGTACGTTCTTGACCCCAGGAAATGCCCATATCTAAATTTATAAAATAATAAAATTAAAAAAATCGAAATTATAGTTAAACAAAACAAGGATTCAAAGTTTTTCTCGGGATTCAAAAATTAATTTTCAAGGTTTCGTTATAATGTGCTAAATTCCCATTTCATACTGTTGACAAACCGAAGTTTATTGTTGATGGGATAAGCTATTCCTATGCGTATTTCACTGGTTGCTTAGGCCAGATCGTCATGAAACTTCAACCAAAGATTTTAGAAAAACTAAAGATATTATACAAATAAATCTTTTAAGCGAATAAGAATTTGTAAGCCCCAGTTTTAGATTTTTATTTCATAGTCACTTTTCTTAAACCTAAAAAAACAGTACAAACATAACTTGAACAAAATTGAATTAAAAAAAAACTAAAACATAGAAGGCACTTTTTCACAGCCAATTGCATAACATGAATAATAGAAGAAAAAACAAACAAAAATTATATCGAAAAAAAATGAAGATCAATTTATTTGGAGGAATTTTACTCATCAAACTCCTTATCTGAACAATTCATGCAAACGCGTTTACTACATCCCATACACATAGACTTAGTACAGAACTAACAGACATGTGTAGTCTTCCGCTTTAACCTACTAGGGCAAATGTAGCATAACTTCTTAGCAACTGTAGTCGCCTCTACTGGAGGGAGAGCTACGGAGTCTGGTCCTAAGATGCTAGTTATATTGTCCCGAAGTAACTTAGGCAGCCGTTGGTTATGCTGTCGCCTTTGTAAATACGGTAAAACCAATTGCCAGCCTACATTTTTCAAAAAGTCTGCCCTCGATTTACCATCAAAGTCGTCACAAGATTGATATATTATTTGCAGCACTTATATACAACAATCTATAAAAAATTAAAGGTGACCAGACGACTAGATGAATATATGCTACATTTCTTGTCAAGTTCGTCAACCCCCCTTTTGTATTAAAGGGTGGTTAAATTTCAAGGGCCGATGTTGATTTTGAATAAAACACAAACTATTTAGGAAATTATTGTAATTTTATTTTATTATGATATATTGGTATTACTCAATTATGTATGGAACAAAATATCGGCCAAATGGGCGCCGCGACCACGGCGGCACACCTCCATCCGATGGTCCAAATTTTCGATGACCCTGAGGCATAATGGAGGTTCTATGCCGTTAATGTGCCGAATTATCTCATCCTTTAGCTCTTGAATTGTTGCTGGCTTATCGACGTACACCTTTTCTTTCAAATAACCCCAAAGAAAAAAGTCCAACGGTGTCAAATCACATGATCTTGGCGGCCAATTGACATCGCCATTACGTGAGATAACACGGCCATTGAATTTGTTGCGCAAAAGAGCCATTGTTTCGTTAGCTGTGCGGCAAGTGGCACCGTCCTGCTGAAACCACATATCGTCCACATCCATATCTTCAAATTCGGGCCATAAAAAGTTCGTTATCATCTCACGATAGCGAACACCATTCACAGTAACTGCCTGACCGGCCTCATTTTGGAAAAAATACGGCCCGATGATGCCGCCAGCCCATAAACCGCACCAAACAGTCACTCTTTGTGGGTGCATTGGTTTTTCGACAATCACTCTTGGATTCTCATTCGCCCAAATGCGGCAATTCTGTTTATTGACGAATCCACTGAGGTGAAAATGTGCCTCATCACTGAAGATGATTTTCTTCGAAAATTGATCATCCACTGTTGCCATTTCTTGCCACCATTCTGCCCATTCACGACGTTTGGAATGGTCAAGAGGCTTTAGTTCTTGAGCCAATTGCACCTTGTAAGCGTGTAAATGCTCGAATTTTTCCACGATTTTTGCGATTGTACGCACATTTGGACGATCAAATTGACCAAAAAAATCACGAAGTGCACGATATGCATTTTGATTTGAACGCCCATTTTCATAATAAGTCTGGATAACTTTAACATGTTGTTGGATTGTGTATCTCTCCATGGTTCAAATTGAATAAGTCTGAAATAGAGAAATGTGAAATAAAATTGGAAAAAAAACTTGGCGTTTAGGTGTGGTTTACATTCAATATCGGCCCTTACAATTTAACCACCCTTTATTATTGTCTGCTATAATTGCCGGTTTTCTACTTTGAATATCGTTTTCTTTTTTGCGATGCATAGAAGATAATAAAATAGCGGCTCTGTTTCTATGAGGCAAATATGATAAAATGGTAACATCTTTGGAAAAACCATATAAAAACGATTTAACTGGTCTGTTCCTATTGGGCTGAAATTCTGGTGGTATTTCCCTTGTTTTTTTTTTAATGTACCAAAGTAAGCCAGCTTTTTTTTTATTCTTCTATAACTTGCATTGAAGAAAACCAATTGTCAGCAGTTATATTTCTATTACTTCCTTCCTAAATTGTACATAGTTTTATAACTGCTTGTGTAGGTACCCTAGAGGGAAGCGAAATGACACCAAAGTAGTCCCGTGATAGTTCTTTGGTGGTAGAGACCGGTTCTAGTTTTAACACTTTCTATGAATTAAATCTATCACTTTTACGTGGAGTTGTCATTGGAGTGGGTCAATTGACACCATTTGACCAGTCACACATCTATTCTTAATGGACGTGTTTAGTGACAGTTACTACAATGTAGTATTATTTCAATAAAACAAGACGTAGAATTGAATTCAGGAAACAAATTTTAGAAAGACCAAAAAAATTTGTCACACCACCGGTGAAGACTGTTCTGTAATTCATTACTTTTTCCACCTTTTTGTTCTGCATAAACTAGTTACGTGATTGGTTCTCCTTTCACTGGTCATAAGTTCTTTCTTTTTGTACCTGTTCTATTTTCACAACTCCCAGGACCAGTATGTTGGACCAATTGACACAAATTTCCCGCAGGGTATTAATAGACGTTTTTCTTCGTTTGTCAAACCATCTCCGTCAGAATTTTTGCCATGATATATGTAAGCATTTGCAAGGTACTGTGTGCGAGCGTTTTCTTAATACCGTATTTTGCGGGTTTTTTTGGCATGTACACTTTGAACTTTCACCTACCGCGGAACGATACCAACGTTTCATCGATGCAACCATGGGTACCAATCGTATAATTTTTTTTGGCAGTTTTTATAAATTTGTGGAATAGTTCAGAAACGGCAGCCAATGGATCCTTCAATAATCGTTGCTTTCTATCGTAAATTTTTTTCACATTTTTTTTTTATATCAACTCTTAAGCAGCTAAGGATACATAGGAATCGTTCCTCAGACACCATCGATCTGAAAATCGGTCTGCCCGTTCAATCAATTGCAAAAATGTGTCGTGTGTCTCCGTGGTTAGATTTGAAAACGGATGAATAAATAAGAATACCGAAGAATGCTCGCAATTCAATAAGATCAAGAATTTTCATTTCACTTCTTTGAAATTGGTCGAATTTGGCCTTTAGTTTTGCATTTGTATGCTCAAGAATTAGGTTTTCTATATTTCTATCAAAAAATCTTGACCAATACCCAATTATTCCATCTTCAGGATTCTGCTGCAAAGCTTTTGGCAAGCGTACGATGTTATGTAGTGGAGTTTTAATGCACCGTGCTGGTTCTTTTGCTGACCACTTATATCCATTTTTTCCGTAAAAATAATTAGTCATTGTCTCAATTTTGTCTCTTCCATTTCCTCTTTCAATACTTTTGTCATTTCTTCAATGATATATACACCGGAAACATCAAATTCACTGCCAGCATCATCTTCTATGCTTACTTCATCATCTGCATCACTTTCTTGAATGCAAAAATCTGGGTCAGCAATTTCATCATCAACGTCACTAAATTCGTCATCGTCTTCCAGCAATTTGGCTATCGCCAAGTCATTAAGATTGCTCGAATTTGACATAGTCTATGAAAATAAATTGCAATACACTGTAGGAGTAGTCAAAATGATTCCACGAAAAACTAACGCTAAACCTGAGGAGTGGTACTTAATTTTACATGAAATACTTAGTCCCAATTCACACGTTGCAAGTCTTATTGATCAGCTTGCTACTTTATAACGAGAGTGACGAGAGGAAAAGAAACGTTTCTCTCTCATTCTCTCTCGCCTATAAGATAGCAAGCTGATCAATAAGACTTGCAACGTGTGAATTGGCACTTACGCTGGGTCTGATGTGGTGGTAAAAAAAGTTCGAATACAAAAAATACGTATGTATGCCCGGACGAGTAGTAATTTTTACACCAGCATGTTAATATGTCCGCTTTTAGGTTACCCACGATCGTCAAAACACAACTGAATAATAATAGTAGGATTATGAGAAGATACCAAGAGAACGAAATTGATAGCGCTCAAAAGAAGACAGTAAATTAAAAAACTAATTAAGAGAGGGTCACATTTACCACCACCTCAGTAGTTTAAGGATAACCCCCCACGAAATAAGTCCCCAAAACAATATATGAGAGGCAACAACAACGTTTTTTGGGGATTTATTTAATTTTTTTGGGGACTTATTTAATTTTTATATTGTGGAGTTATTTAATATGACATAAGTCCACAAAAATCTGAAATGAAATAAGTCCCTACAAATATTTTGGGGACTTATTTCATTTTAAAATTTATTCCAAAATCGTCAAAAATACAAATTATGTCACGTTATAATATGTAAACAAATAGTGACTTAGCTTAGCTTTGTTCTATAACTACATCTTTAACAACTTCTATAACTACTTTTTTCTGGATGTAATATGTAGGTAAAAGAAATAATGACTTACTTTTGAATGAGTTCATTTTGGGACATACCTTGTTAAATTCATTGGTTCTTTCAGTAGAATTGTAAGTAGTGCTCTTATGTTTTTCTGATTACTTAACACATTATTTTGTAGGCGAAGTTTTTATTGGGTAGTCAGTACCTTTACTTTCTCTTTTGATAAGTTCTTAACTAAGTATCACAGACAACTTGAAATATTGGTCACAGCAACAGACAAAACTGCTTGCAATATATTGAAGAAAAATGCAATATAGACCGCACCTGCCGCCTATGTCATGGGTCCGCTGCGCGCGCCGCTATCGCCCACTGGATGCGCTCCCCCCTTCCACCACCTGTACCATATTTTTCCAGCACTTGACAATGGCAACTCATTCTTTTTGCAATTTAAAACCATAACAGTTACACTGTTGTGGCGTAATTTCCACTTTGGTTACTAAACGATTATGGTGATATTGCACTTGGGAGTAGGCAATAATGCCATATGATTTCATTTCTCATTCCATTGAGAAATAAGGCCATATGGCTTTATTGCCTATGGCTTTATAATACTGCATCCAAATAAATCTTTATTTTAAATTGATTAAATATTTTTAATACTTTTTGGGAATTTATTTCATTTAAGGAATTGGGGACTTATTTCAAATGAAATAACTCCTCAATTTTTGGGGATTTATTTAATTTTGATTTGGGGAGTTATTTCATTTATTTGTGGTTTCATTTCATTTTAAATTTGAGAGT
This sequence comes from Pollenia angustigena, assembly GCA_930367215.1. NCBI lineage: Eukaryota > Metazoa > Arthropoda > Insecta > Diptera > Polleniidae > Pollenia > Pollenia angustigena. The sequence goes on from OV884058.1 coordinate 124,579,826, forward strand.
TTATTTCATATGAAATAACAGCCCTTAAAATTGGGGAATTATTCCATAATAATGTTGGGGACCAATTACGTGGGGGTTATTTCATGCCGCCATTAGCTGCAATAAATGAATATACATTTCTATTATAAAAATAATTGGCAAAAGCAAATTTTTGATTGTAACGACCAACATTCAGTATTGCACTGTATTAAATTTGGTTGTGATTGACACTATTCGTACTAATTTTTAGTATTAAATGAAACTAGTTATTATTACTTATAAAAGAATTGAAAGAATCATATTTCAGTTTTAATGACGTTTTGATATTCATTAGTAATTAAAATCAGTTAGAGTTACTCATTTGTAATAGTAGCAATAATATGTAATAATATTACTTGATCAATATTTTACTGCTGCAACCGTTGTTCAACCAATTTGTCTTCTGTGTGTATAAGAAAAGTTTTAAACAAATGAAAAACGGCTTAAATAAAAGGCTTTTATAACGCACGATACTTGTCGACGAATAACGCGTTTTATGCATTTCTACCTTAACAGTACACAAATTACTGTTTTTGCACAAAACATTAAATTATTTTCATAAACTGGTTACACAAAAATATTATATTACACAAATATCGTGCTTTTACACCAAACGTAAATTTTACATAGTCTGAAATAACTGCATAGAATTATTGCATTTCATACAAAAAAATTTAATTTTCATTATACGAAAATGTCTACCATTACAAACTTGATAAACTTTCATCACAACGATTGTAAATTGGTTTATGTAAAGTTGTTCGAACACAGGGTTCTTAGTAAATGCAATAAATATAAATTTCGTTACATTGCATTACGATTGCCATTGCCACGTACACATGATGAATCCATGTACATGAAAAACAATGTTTGCATCGCAAAATACTCACTAAAAGAATTCTACGTGCGAAATAATATTTACAAAAAGTTAAGTAAACGAAAAATTTGCAACGTTTTAAAAATAGCTTTGAGTGTTTTCCAGTTACAATCAACTGCTCAAGGCAATATTTATGCAACAGCACAGAGAAAAAATATCATATTATTAAACTTTCAAACTGGAAATTTGTGGGGGGATTTAAATTATTGTGAAATGCTGTAAGTTTTTTAATGAGTTGAAAAAGCAATTTTCTCGTTGTGATCAGGAGAAGTGCGCTTTATGAACTTAACCCATTAAGGCCCGAGCAATGATCCCGTTGAGTTATAATGACGAAACTTTTAAAATTTTATTGTTTATACCTAAATATGAAAAAAAAAAAAAAAATTTTGGGCAAATCGGATACGTGGGAGCCCAGATAACCCCCGTTGCGAAAACGCAACGTTGGGCCTTAACGATATAAAAATTAAGCGCATTTGCAAACATTTTAAATTAAAATATTTTATTCACGTCTTTAGGAAAAAAAAATTAAAAAACATATTCATATACATTTCATTTTTAATTCAATTATGATATGTTCCAAAGCACTCTGGGTGCATTTCACACGTTTGTAATTGATTGGTCCATTATTTACCATAGGCCCCATATAAAGCCCATTCTCGAAAAACACTTAAGTAGTATAACACCATAACAAATAATTCTATTGTAATAAATTTTGTTCTGCCACAGTTTTATAATGACTAGAAATCACACTGTCAACTTTCGTAAAGATCGGTTCATAATTTACCACAGGTCCAATTTAATACCCACTCCTGAAATATCCTAGCTGTCAGTGGATGGTATCAAATATTTGGCATAGCCGAATATAGCATTCTTACTGGTTTTTCTTTAATATACTGGGGTGGATAATTTCACATTACTTGTTCGATTTGCTCTTATTGTACCTATTGAAGAACCCTGGGGGAAATTTGTGTCAATTGTTCCAACAGTTTGGTCCTGGGATTTGTGAAAATAGAACAAGGAGAACTTATCATCTAACTGGTATATTAAAAAGGTTAAAAACTAATGAATTACAGTACATTCTTCACCGAAGGTGTGACACTTTTTTTGGGACTTTCTCAAATTTGATTCTTAAATCTAGTTCTGGGGACTTGTTTTATTGACATAATACTACATTGTATCGAAATAATCTAACATTGTTATAACTAACACTAAACACGTTCATTGAGAATAGATGTTAGACTGGTCAAATAGTGTCAATTGACCAATGACAACCCCATGTTAAAGTGATATTTCTTATCTTTTCACCAAAGACCTATCACGGGACTACTTTGGTGTAAGTTCGCTTTCCTTTAGGAAAATAACACACTTTGGGCATAAGAAAAATAAAGGAATTGTCATATAGAATTTACCTTCTGCGAAATATCCTGCATTTTAAAAATTGGAAATTAGTTTAAAAAAGGTGAAAAAATTATCGAACATTTCAAAACACATAAATAACAACAACTTATAATTAACATACATACATACATACATGTTTTTATTATGCTGTTTTAAATAGCAAGTGATTGTATAAATATGTTTGTATTTAAAAATTGTATGTAATTTGTATATCGTTTAGGCCCAGTGCTATTTTTCGTATCACGGATATATACAATCATAAAAAAAGTCTCAAATGTCTACGATGATTGGATTTTTGAGTAGAAATAATAATGTTCGTATGTTAGCTATCTCTTTCAGAAGTTTCAGATAGGTATATTATATATTACTTTATTTTTTTTTTTTACTTTTTCCAAAAGTACCCAAAAAACAGGAAAAATTCAAAATTTAAATTAAAAATTTTTATAAAAGAAAATTATGTATGATACAAATCCAAAAACAGGTCGATTAGATATTAAGTTAAATTTTATTTCACTGTGCTTTATAACAATATCACGTTACAACAAAATGCCTGAGGGGACGTTTAAGTGAACGTTGCGAAAACGCAACGCAGGGCCTTAATGGGTTAATTTAAGTAATGCAAAAACCTTTAATTACAACTATGAAATGAAAATCAGTACACATAGTTTATTTAACAAGTCTTCTTTTTTTTAAAAAAATACGTTTTTTAAATTTTAAGTGCTACTGATTTCTACAAATTAAAAAATTTGCTCGTTATAGGGTGTCATTGATGTTTTCAATTCCGATTTTTTTTTCATATAAGTGATATTTTTTAAATGTTTTGCTTACAATTTGATGATATTTAAAATATGTTTTCCAATTGCTACAAGTTTATTGAAAATGGGGCGAACCGGTCCATAGTTTCACAAGATTCCATACAAGCTTCTTTCCGGAATAGGTTCTGTTTGCCCATAAACGATCTTATTATGTTGGTATTTAGTTAAAATTTGGTCGAAGCTCAGGCTAAGCCGACTATACTTTCCTTCTTGTTTTTTTTTTATTTATACATTTAGGTATTTATTTATTAAGCTTGAGGTATATTATTTTTAATAAAAATATTTATTTTATTTTATCCGATATTTCGTCACGACTTTGTGTGACATCTATATAATAATACAAAAAGTTTTACAAACTGTCATACAAATTTCGAACAGTAAATTTTACGCGTTTTAGTAATTTCTTTCTGTTCGGCAAAAAATGATCATTTCGGTCAAAGTTCGGTGTTTGGCTATATTTTTACCGAACTTTACCGAACACCGAACTCTTTTATGAAATAACATATTTATTATAATTTCAAATTATAATTTGGCATCATCGTTTATGAAAATAATACGAAATCAATACGACTATTTTTCTCTATGATTATTAGTTCGAAAAAATACAGCGATGACTAATGGCGTTTTCTTTTCTGAGTAAAATTCTGCATTTATTCTGCCTTTTACGTTTTTTTATGTTCATTTCTGAAAAACATGTGTTATAGACTGGTCGCAAATTTTTTTTTTAAATTTAATTGTTTGCGCTGCTTAAAATGTGAGGTTTGGTGTAAGAAATCATGATCTAATTTTTCAGGTCAATCCGACGGTGCCTAGCCGTGCCGGGTGGGGCTCAAAGTTCCCCATATTATAAAAAAAAAACGAGGCACCGTCGGATTGACCTGAAAAATTACATCATTATTTCTTACACCAAACCTCATATTTTCAGCAGCGCAAACAATTAAATTAAAAAAAAGTCTAATGTGTTATTTTAAAAGTATAAGCGTTCTTTTCTGAAGATGTTCCCTTTAAAATTAAAAGAAATGCTACATATTCAACACTCATTTTAAATAAAGGGGCATGAGTGCAGCACTAGATCAAGGCGAATTCAGAACAAGGTGGTGGCAAGTTTCGAACCGTAAACACTAACAATGTAATACAAAAACATCTATTGTTTCTGTTGGCTTTGGATTGTTGTAGTCTTGCCACCACCTGTAATTGAATTTACCTTGCGCTAATTGTACTTTATTGTTTAAGAGTCTTAACACAATGTTTGCGGTGCGGTGCGATTTCTCGTTGCGGGAGAAAAAAATAAACATAATACAACGAAAGACGGCTACGGCAATTGTTGTTATTGTTTGCTAACATTTTTATTAATTTTTTTGTGTATACATTTTTATCAAGTTTTTTGTTTACAATAATGTTGTGAACATAGCCAATTATTCAAAAACTATAGCAACATCAGAAAGAGAATGACTATCACAAATTGAGAGAGAAAGACAGTCCGCAATGAAAATAAAATAGATTTTAGTTTTAAGTCGTTCCGCACTGCGGTTTTTTACTTTAAAATTGTATGAAAAATCGCACCGCAATAAATTATCGTTACATTGTGTTCAGACTCTAATGCCGAAATTTGTGTTCTTTTGTAAACGAAAAATGTGAAGCACTTCTTAAAAATTAGGGGAGCATTTAAAAATTAAACACTTTTTTTTTAGAAAAGAAAACGCCATAAATAAAATGCTTAAGTGTATAAAAATGTCTTTATACTTATGTGTAATTTGTAATAGACGGTCAAAAAAACGACAAAAAAACGGTTAAATTTTATTTGACAAAAAATACTCTCTATTTATATTCTGCGAATTGTAAGATAATCTTTAGTTTTGGGTGAACCACAAACCAAACTTTATAGTATACATATTTCCCGATAAAAATGTCATCCAATCCATTTTGGAGTTTTTTTGAAAAAAATTGAGCAAGCGCTCAATGCAAATGTTGCGCCAAACAAATGGGAGTTCATTGCCAAGCAAACAAACTACCGCCAATATTAAACGCCACTTAGAGAAAATACACCCCAACGAATTCAAAAAATACATTGTAGAGGTTTGAATACTATTATGTATACTAGGGCTATAACCAAATACGACATTCAAGTGATACTTATAGGAATATATACAAATATCAGGTGTATAGTTTTTAAAATTTCGGTGAGATAAAATGGTTGTTTTCAAACTTCAAACCGATCCCTGCGTGAACTTTTTTAACAATCCGAAAAAATTATCATATTTTTTATTAATAACTTTTAATGTTCTACACGACTATACCATGCCGTTTTTGATTTTCGCAATAAGTGTGAAAAAGTTATTGCCCTAATGTATACTGTATTAAACTTGAACTTTATTTTTTATTTTTGTCTTAAAAAAAAGCAATTACTAATTATTTTTTAACTATAAAATAGTTTTGACTACTATAAAGTGCAATTTATCTTTTCATGTTGCATCCTTCCAAAAGTGAAAATGTAATAATTTCCCGAAATTTTATTTTGTTTTAAATACATTAAAAAAAGTACAATTGTTCAGATTTATTAACAAAAAGTTCGGGTTCGGCCGAACTTGTCAAAATTTACCGAAGTTCGGGTTCGGGTTCGGGATTGGTCTCAAAAAGTGCGTTCGGTCGGACATTAACAATTATATATTGTAAGTGGTTAGCTACAAATATAAAAATAAATGTTCTTATCCACTTCACTCCTCCCTTGTATAACAAGGGGGAAGAAAAAACATTAATTTTAGCATAATTTTAAAACTCAAAACTTTGTATAAAATATAAAAAAGTGAAAATGAAGTTCCATTAAAAAACGATTAAGCTTTTAACAACACCAAAAACATTTCGGTGTTTTTCAATTGTGGTTTTGTTATTTGACTTTAAAAAGCAGTGTTCGATTTTTCAAACACTGGACGCTATTTACCACGTATGGTTTTCTCTGAAAGGCTAACTGAATCATCGCACATTACCATAATAAAAATTTTCCACGCATTTGAATAAACGGAAATAAATTTATTCTGTTTTTGCGGAACAAAAAAAAGCTTTTGAGCAATCAGCGTTCTGTGAGAAATGGTTTTTCGTCTGATTCGAGGAACTTAAGGTGCGCATAATCGGCCTACTGAAACCACTATACATTGGTGGATCTACCTCGACCGGTAAGACCACATCCAGCACGTAGTGAAGTTCATATAGCATAGAGAGTGTAATCATTAGTCTTAATTTTTTCAAAATTGAGAAAAAATCAGAATGTTACCGTCAATGGTAACCTCGCACCATATTTTTTTTTTGTTAGAACCAGCACTCAGGGGATGACCCCTACTGATGCATTGCATTGGGTTGGAACTAGAAAAATAGGCTGAATGTAGATAAGAGGTAGTAGTGCCTGCGATCATTCGACTTGAATTTAGTCATGTTGACACACCCAGAGAAAAAACATGTTTAAATATGGTCATCTCCAACAATTCAATGTTTTAAGAAAATTTTAACCATAATATGTTAAATTTAACCATATTATTGTCAACGACAGCCATATTATGGTTAAAATAGTCCTCCATCAAGAAGCCACAACCATATTATGGTTGCCTCCGAACATATTATGGTTAATAATAACTAAAATATGTTTAAAACTTATAATAGCATGGTTGATTTTCAACCATAACATGTTGCTCTTGAAAAAGAGAAAAATACTATTTTTAATTTAAAAACATATAATTGTCATATTTAAACATAACATGTTTAGAGGCAACCATAATATGGTTGTGGGTTCTTGATAGGGGACTAATTTGTCCATAATATGGTTGTCGGTGACACAAATATGGTTAAATTAAACATTTATATGGTGAAAGTTTTCTTTAAACAGAGTATTGTTGGAGGTGACCATATTTAAACATGTTTTTTCTCTGCGTGCAGTGAGAGGGAAGACTTCAGCAGGAAGGTTATTCCACATACGAACAGTTCGGCTAAAAAACGAATTTTCCCTGTAATGCATTGTACGATTTACCGGGCAATCGACCACAAAAGGATGGGCTCTTAAGGAAAAACAAACGTACGGGCCTCGGTCTCGACCAAGCGTATCATTCATGTTCTGAAGCATAGCACCAACATCGGATACGCTTGGCATATAATCAAATGATTACGAATGGCAAAGGTTGCTGTCACTTACAAAAGAGTAGATAGGGTTGGAAGTTTGACATAGGAGGTCATTTAAAAAAATTAGATATATAAATAGTAGGAGAAAGAACGGAGCTTTGCGGCACCCCTGAATGAATTTTGAACTCGTTTGACGAAACCCTATCTAAAAGAACTCGTATATTGCGACCTCTGAGCAAACTCAATATAAATCGACGTAAATTATCACCGACATCAAATGCAACAAGTTTGAAAATATCTTATGCAATCACCTTAGTCTGGGATCACACTATGAAAGTTTTCTTTCAGAAAGTCTAAGTTTGTGGGTGAGAGAGGAGAGAAAAAAGCATGTTCTCTTCCCCTCTCACCAATGAACTCAGACTTTCTGAAAGAAAACTTTCATAGTGTGAACCCAGACTTACTTTCGCCAAAATGGTTAAGGGAACAGCACCAGTAGAGCAACCTGGAATCAAGCGCATGGTCTCGGTGAGTTCTGGTTTCAACAAGAAGGCGCTACGAGCCATACATTTTGGTGAGCACTTAATTTCAAGATTTGGGAAATTGGCCACCTTTATCGTCCGACATCACACCTTAGACTATTTTCTCTGTATATATGGAATGTCTGGGGTCTTTAGGAATAAGATTTACGCTTTGGAAGATAACACTACTTTCGTTATTCGCGAGATACCAGTCGCTATGCTCTAATGAGTCGCCGAAAATTGGACCTTATGAACGGACCACCTCAGACAAAGTCATGGCCAACATTACCATGATAACATTTACATACAGTTAATGCCATAAATTGTTCTTTTAACCGATTATAAAAATTTCAAGTTCACTTTCAAATTTATGTGTTTTATATAACATTATAATTTAAACCTCAAGATGAATCACCCGATATATCTATTAACCATTTTTTTTTCGACTGTATATTTTTAATATTAATAAATAAATGCCTTGTTCTATTTTGCTTTAATAAAATTAAATTAATTAGCTGCAGTTTATACAAAATTTAGGTTTTACAATCTATAGGAGCAATAAAAAAAATGCTTAATAGTGCCCAATGTTCGATTAGTCGAACGCCATTTTTCTCAAAAACAAAAAATCAAAAAACATTTGGACTTCAGATTTGTGTTTTCTAGTACCAAATTATCCTTCAACCACCAAATATTATAAAGTTACTCGAAAAAAAATTTCTGGGACGAAATGGGTTTATATGTTTATCACCGGATGGCATTTGAATTTAAGAAATAGGTAATGACAAAAAATTGGACTTTTAGACGATGATATTACATTGTGAGCCACTGTACGTCACTGATGGGATTTGTGGTACAATTGTACCAAATTTGGTACAATCGAAACTTTATTGGTACACTGGCACAATTCATCCTTTTTTGGTACAATTTTATGAATTCTTTGAGGTGGATTAACTCACCTTTCTTTTCAATAATAAAATATTTAATAACATATCTCTAGCAATGACCAAAAGTTGCATTATTGTTAATTTGTGTTCATGATGTAATACTAAAATATTTAGTACATTGTATTTGTACTCGTATCCCTGTAGGAAGCTTGGGATCAAGTGTCTCTAAATCAGTGAAGGGCACACACATACTATCACATTTATGCTTGTATGGACGAAATAACAACAAAGCAACAGCCGAACGTTCATTGTCACAGACACACAAAGAAGTTTATAGTGTACATGTGTCGACGTCGCACAAGCAGCATTTTTATTCCTATGCACGCGTACATAGGATTTGCAAATCTGCCCGTCACTGCTCTAAATCGTCACTTTTGTCGATTGTTTGGGTGGCACTTTTAACACTTTTGTCCGCCGTTGATAAAAAATAAGGAAATATAGATATTTTTACTTCTTCTTTATTTTGTATTCCCAAACCTGCTGCTGTGTGCTGCTGCTCGACATCACTTTCTGTTTCGATTTAACGAAGTGTTTCCTTTAAAATGTTGGTATTGACATAAAAGTTGTCTACAATAACTTTTACGATAGCGACTACATCATAAAAAATGTTGTGCTGGCATTTCCAAAATTATCCATAGGTCCCATATAAGCGCCCTTCCTAAAATCACTGCAGGGCAAAAAAATCTTATATAGATGAAGATATATAAATGATATTCAGCACAAAGAACTTTCGTAATAAGGTTCACTTTCGGCAATTTGTCTTTATATACCGTGGTGTAGGGTATCAAATGGTAGGGCTTGGCTAACTGTACTTTTTGACTTGTATTTTTATTGAATAAGAAAGTGTTAGTAAGTACTTTGTATGATTTTTTATTTTATAGCGAAACTTTGGTACAATTTATGTCAAGTTGGTACAATATTGCCATTGAGACGGTACAATTTAAAAATTGTCAGATCCTAACAGTGCTGTACGTCGTTGAAATTTTTTTTTAATTTTTATTTTTATCGTCTGCAATCGGCTTAAAGTTGTATTTTATGACATTTCTAAAGAAACGACGTATTCTCTTTTTACAGTTTTCGACATGAGTTACAGATAAATTTTTTCTCACTTTTTGAGATACTATGAAATATTTTTTTCACACATTTTCGACGCGATAAGTTCTTACCAAAGTTACAGAACATGTGTACTGATAAGAGTTTTATCAGCTTGTACCCCTAAAAACTATCAAAATGTTTCTATTGTTCAATATAAATGTTTAAAAGTTGATCGCTCTTATGGTTGCTCTTAGCCAAACAAACATTTAAACTAAAAACAATAAAGTGTAGTTGTGCCGCTTTGAATTATGTGAGAATAATTTGTACCAAACTTTTTCTAGTTAAATAATCAAATCTTTATCAGATTTGTTTGTTTAAATGAGAGTTTGTATAAATGTAGGTTTTGGGAGGAGGCAAATATGTAATTAATAAACAGTTTTAGATTTACCTTCAAGAAAAATTTTTTTTTTTTTTCTTTTAACTTTGCTACATTTTATCTCAACACTTTCATTTTGAAGACCATTTTTCAAACTGGTCCAGCTCACGAGAGGTCAAAGCTGGAGCCGAAATATTTAAAATGTCATCTTAAAAAGTCCAAGGTTAATTTTTAGGAGGGTACATCAAGCACGAATTTTGCTTCCATACAACTTGAGTCGCTCTTATGTACATATTTACTTTTAATATAATTTTGACACATAGTTAGTTTAGAAAACAGTCAAAGATTAGCTTGCATAGGCTTTTAAGGCTTTTATCGAAACAGAAGATTATTTAGAAATTAGGGGCATAAAAAGAGGCCATAACTTATTTTTGAATTAATGTATCAATTTTACGATGATAACTTTTATAATAGCTACCAAGTCATTGTATCTAGATAATATTCGGAAATAGCACTTTATTTCTTAACATTAAAATATAATTTTGTTCTGGTGAAGCCATGACTCACAATGCTCTGTTCCATCGGCAAAACTTAAGATAAATAAAGTGCTAAGAATCTTTATAGAAACTGGGAACTATTTCCTTTCGAAGGTTACTTTAAATTATATTCAACATTTTTTTTTTTCGAATTTATTCTATGAGCTAAATTTCAGTTGTGTATTTTATAAAGCTTTTTTGTAATATGCATTACATTATGCTGGTGTCTAATTGCTGTCCAAAGGAAAGCTAAGGTAAAATTTAACAAGAAAATACAATTTAATAGTCTGGTAGTGCACGCAGAGAACAGACATGTTTAAAAATGGTCACCTCCAACAAAACTATTTGTAAATTGTAAACATGTTATGTTTGATACGACCATATTAATACCGGCAACCATATTATGGTTGAATTAGTTCTCCATCAAGAAGCCACAAACATCTTATGGTTGCCTCTAAACATTTTATGGTTAAATACGACAATAATTAGTTTTAAAATTAACAATACTATTTTCCTCTTTTCGAAGAGCAACATGCTTTGGTTGAAAACCAACCATGCTATTATAAGTGTTAAACCTATTTTAGTTATTTTTAACCTTAACATGCTGGGAGGCAACCATAATATGGTTGTGGCTTCTTGATGGAGAGCTAATTTAACCATAATATGGTTGCCCGTGACAATTATATGGTTAAATGAAACATAATATATTTAAAATTTTCTTTAAAAATAGTTTTGTTGGAGGTGATCATATTTAAACATGTTTTTTCTCTGGGTTTGTATAAATTCATTTCTGAAAACTGAAGGAATAGAACTATTACAAAAAAAACTTTATAAAATACACAACTGAAATTTTGCTCATAGAATAAATTCAAAAAATAAAAAATGTTGTTAAGAATATTTATGTAAAATACATTTTGCAAAGCTAACAAAGTACCCTTAATAGATTTGTTAGTAGAATTCATTATTTTCATGTCTGCCCGTGGGTCCAAAATAGCACAAACTCTTTAAAAATTGTCTGAAAATACTGCGATATATCGCATGATATGATCATGCTTGAGTGACTATATTTTCTTTGTTTTTTGTGGATAAATTCCAGAAATATACCGTAGAGAATTTTGGCTTTGAGTTTAGAAATATAATTCACTCATGAACTCTTTGTCATTTTAAATAATATTTAGTAAATAATTCTTAAGCAACTAACAGAAACTATTGAAATCTTATATTTTTTCTTAATATACAACGGAACATAAGGAAAATTATCATATTTATTATCAAAATGATTTTTTTTCTCATAAATTATTTTAAGTACTTATTGAAAATACAACAAGGAACTCTCCATAGGTCGTGAAAATTTGTAAACGTTACAATTTACTTCTTTCTTTTTTCGTTTTAATGTTCCACTGCTCCGTGGGTTTACTTTTAACTACATCACTCAATGACCAAGATTCAATTGTAGGTGGACGATGTCTATTTATAAACGGATTTATAACAGCTGCTACCCCTTCTGGATTATTGAGATGAACGTGGTGAGTTCCGTTTACTTCATGAAATTCAAAATGAGGATTTTTTTCTTTCAATATTTGTATAACTTCGGTACTTTGTTCATTTATATAATTGGACTGAGAGCCCTTAATCACACAATAAGGTACATCGTGAATTCTTTTAGCCAATTCAGCAGCAAAACGAGGAGATGTGGTAAACTCAACATAAAATTTAAGACGAGCATCTCTTGAGAAATAATATTTGTTTGGATATTTACTAGATTTAGTGCAATTACGTTCCAATATATGATCACAATTCTCCAAGTCCACAGATCTACCAGAACCTTTGTACATTATCTGCAGCAGCTCATCGCGTGTGTAAGCCGGTGGTTCTATTAGTGAGAGCAATTTGAATCGATCATCTTCTATTTGATATTTTTCAAAATTATTACGTATGAATTCAATTTGTTTGCTGGGATCACGATATCGTGTGCGCACTATATCTATACTAATCAACATGTCCAAGCGACCAGGATACAAAGAGGCAAATATAAAAGACAGCATAGAGCTCATGGAATGTGACAATATAGAAACCTTTCCCCAGTCATATACATCCATAATACGAAGGATTACACAAATAAAATCAACTGCGTGGTAAACTACGCCTCTAGGTAATTTGGGGGACAGACCATGACCGGGAAAGTCAATGCAGAGTATACCAAGATGTTCAGGCAGTAGCGGTATAAGAGTATTCCAAGTACCCATATTATCTAACCAACCGTGTAAGGCCAAGATGGGTCTTGCTATACGATTTCCATACCAACGTCCAACTACATAACCCCAGGGCATGGGTATGCGTAAGTCTATGAACTGCAAATAAAAGTAATAATGTTGTTAATATAATATTATGTTAATTGTTTTAAAATGCTTAAAGGTTTGGGTGTCTCCCAAATTGTTTATTAGTGCAAAGCTATTTCATTGGCCTAGAAAATTCAAAGCTTCTAACCTGCTTTCACTAAATATGGGACAAGTTCGTGGAGTCAGAAGTGTTTAATACATATTTGTCTTTAGTGTCTTTGATAGATCGAAATTTGCTTTTTTGAAATATTATCCATTTTAATTGATTTAACATGTTCTTCCTTACTTCCGTTTTTTCGAACTTTTTGTCAAGAATTCTTCTTGAAGTCCAAAGTACATTTTTGTTTTTTTTCATTTTGTCTTTCTTTTTCTTGTTGACCTTTTTTCTGCACAACTTAAAGGACAGATGTACACATAGAGCTCGTGCCTTAGCTTTAACAATAATTAGTATTGTAGTTATTTTGTCGAACTATTCATGGTTTTTTAATCAAAATTTTAATATTTTTAATCAGGCTTAAGTTCATTAAATTTAATTTTTCATTAAATTATTTTTATGAAGAAAGGAATTTTACAACATGAAAACTAATTAAAATTGTTATTGATAATTTTTTATTCTTGGTTTCCCTGTTTCGATCACAACCACTTGATCTCTTCAGAGGGACGCAAGTAAGGAAGAACATGTAAAATCAAATAAAATTGATAATCTTTCAAAAATCAAATTTCGATCTACCAAAGGTTAAAATTCAATTTGGTTTAAGGATTGATATTTGACTATTGACGTCAGCAGTCATCGATGGCTGCGAGTGTTAGACGGCAAATCCCTCTGAGGAGATAAAGTGGTTGTGATCGAAACATGTCAGGGTAACCAGCCGCCTGGGTTCGAATCTCAAGCCGGCCGCCTGGGTTAGAATCTCAGGTCAGTCAAGAATGAAAAATTATCAATAACAATTTTAATTAATTTTCATGTTGTAAAATTCCTTTCTTCATAAAAATAATTTAATGAAAAAATTAATTTGATGAACTCAAGCCTGATTAAAAATATTAAAATTTGGCTTAAAATAAAAATATTAAGAAGAAATCGTGGGCGGTTGTACAAGTTCATGTTGGCCGATTCTACATTAGCTTGAGGTATGTTCAGAGTATTTTATGTGATTAATGAAATTTTTTAGTTGTAATCATGTCCATTTGAAGTGATTAACAAATAACTTGTTCCAATGGAAAAATACATAAAGTTATTCTATAGAAGAAATTGTACGCAGAGTTTGGCTCAAGATGGAAGGTCTGCAAACGCTTTTCTAAAATCCAAAGTTCTATCGGATTATTTAAGAATTAAGGATTTAACGATTCATTTAAGTTATACAACGATATGGAGTTATGATGAAAAGTTGTACGCATCAAAAAAGAAGTCATAGTGGATTTAAGTAAAAAAAAAGAATGAAATGAAAAATTTTCCATAGTTGTAAATTAATAGATGGATGTATCTTATTTAAAATATGTATGTAATTTTTTTTAATTCGTTATTCTCATCGATTAATCGAATAATTTTTCAGATTTAATCGTTTGAGCGAACAAAAACAATTATTTGAATTATTCGAACAAAGCTGAAAGGCGAATAATTGACAACTCAAATACATATGTACATATGTATATCAGAGAACAGCTTTATGCGATTGAAAACAAATTGCATTTAATCAACAACAACAACTAACCTCGCTTGCGGTCATACAATCAAACTTGCGCAACCGCAAATATTCGCTGCTGGTTTGCAGTCATTCAAATATTGCACATCGTGCTTTTTTATTTATACAATCGTTAGCTTCGTTTTTTAATAAAGATGTTTGTGTGTTCTTTGCGACAATGATTGTTTTGGTAAAGAAAAAAAAAAATACAAACAAAAAAGCCAGAAATGAAGCAATTATTACTCATGTATTCATTCAGCATTAACTATGTAGTACATACAAGAAAAAAAATTTAAATAAAACTAAACGCACATATGTAGGTACATACATACAAACAATTTCGATAGAAACAGACTTTTTTTATCTTAAAAAGTACAGTAGTTCTGTATGTAGGTACAATGTATTCTTGTTATTGTTGTTTTTATTGTTGTTAATTTTAATAAAGCATGAGAGTGGTTGATTGTTGTTATTGTTGTTAATGTTAACAAGCGTCTCATCGAGTGGACAATGACTACGTGACTGCAAAAGTATAAGTATGTGTTCTTTTGAATTTACACAGTTGTGTTATATTGCGTGAGCAACAAAAATGCAAATAAAGCACTTTCAATAAAAAACGAATAAATGCAAAAATCAAATGTGTACGAAACGATGTAAAAATTACCAGCGTTGAACTTTTTTTTGTAAGCAAAGAGTGAATGTAAATTTTAGCGTATGAATAAATCAAGAAAAATTGTGATTTTGCAGTTCTCTGATGTATATTAGACCGGGTCGATACAAAAAAAAAAAGTGGTCAGTCCCCCCCTAGAATGAAAGATATGTCAATGAAGTTCCTAAAACACGAAACAATTTTTTTGCCACGCCCCAAAATACAGCACTTTTGGTGTTTTATATGTAGCGCTGCCATTTAAAGTCCGATCTCATCATATCGCATATCATTGTTCATGGCTTGACAGTGGCTTCAGTTTTGCCTTTGGTGACTTTTTAATCCGAGCTCAAAATCTGTCAAATTTTTTTCACGTGTCAAGAAAGCCCTTCTAAAACTTTGTATGTATAGCTTTTAATATGCTAACTTTTATGACCCGCCTCCAAATTATTAAGCCCCTTATTTCTTTTTCACATATGATATTATAGGAAATAAAAATTTCCTATAATATCCCCTCCAAGAAATATAAAGCACACAAATGCATTATTTTTAATAAATTATTTAGTTTAAAAATTACAAATTAGTGCGGATTAATTTTATGTTATAAATTTGTATTTTAAATTTATATAAGTATAGATAAGTACGCTAAAACAATAATGTCATTTTACCAATTTTACAATTTGGTAATTATCTTTCAAATGCTGACCAAAAATCTACGTTATGAAGGGAGAAGGAAAGTTGATCATTCAGTTAATCTAAAATATTATATTACATTTTTAATTTCTTGTATGACTAGTGGTTAATATAAAATACTTGAAGCATCATGTTCACACTAGCAAACACTCTTCTAGCACTAATGGAGTCAGCCTGAAAATTCCCGTTTAACCATTTAGTATCGTTTACGATCATTTGAAGTTGTGACATTTCAAATATAAACAATTCGGGTTAAAGTAACGACCCCACAAACGCATCAATTTAATGCGTAAAATATCCATTGGCCATTATATTGGTGGACATACGTTTGAAAGTATTTTTACTTCTAAGAGTATAAACAGGTCAACCTAAACAAAAGGAGAAAACGTTTTGTATAGAAAAAAAATTCTGCTGCTTACACATTTTAAATAAAAAAAACTAATATGGCGTTCAGTAAATTCGATTTTTTAGCCGTCCGGTATTGGAATTGCTATATAATTTGTTTAATATACATAAAATGTATTAATATGAGTTTCGTACATGAAAACACTTACAGATCTTATATATGTTGGCCTGTAAAAGAAACAAATCGGTCAATAATTTTTTGTCCAAAATAAAAAAAATTTATTTTTACATTCTCAATTTAAACCCGAAATAAATTTTTGTTACCTAATTTGAGATTAGGACCCCAAATCTGGTAGCCCTGCTTTAGTCAACTGTTTTATACAAGGCGAATTAATATATATATATATATATGAATTCGCCTTGTTTTTGACATTACATGACCGAAAAATAAAAACAAAATACATGTTGTTTTTTGTGTTGTTGACTTGCTTTAGTCTCGCCGCCACCTGAAGTAAATTCGCCTTGGTGTATTCTATGTCAAATTACAGTTTATAAAGTTTTCACACTTTAATTGTCTTATTCCTCCAATATTTTCCAGGAATAGTTTCTATGCACTATTAGAACATTTGCTTGTATTTTGACACTTAAAAATAAATCACTATTAAAAACATAACATCCAAAAAAGTTGCTTTTAGTAATAATCGCCGAAGCAAAAAATTTATGAATGTTATTTTTGTCAAGCTAATAGGGCCTAAAGTTTTTCAATGTAATTACAATTCAATTTTTAATTACAATAATTTGTTTCCAACGTTTCTTAGATTGCTTGCGACTTTTTTTAAGGGATTGTCTATGTAAAAATTATAAAACAGTACAATAATGTTACACATATACAATACAGACTAACAATGTGGAATTTAATCACATGAAAAGTTTTACATGTACCAAGGATCATACAAATATAAAACATCATTTTAGTATTTAAACACATATTAATTTTAACTTTAATTATATCAGTTTTTTCAGTTTTTAAAATGTTAAAATATTTTTCTTAATGTGTTGAATCATTTTAATTTAATAGTTTACAGAGTTTTTTTTTAACTTTTCAGGTAATTGAATTTTGAAAAAATCGCCCAAATAAAAATTTTAAATAAGGATGTTTAACAGACTGATTTTGTTACCCCTCTGAAAATTAAGCTTGATATGTTTTATGACGATTCCCAAAATATTTTGGTTCTAGCGTTGACCATCCGTGAGATGGACCATTTTTAAAAAAGGTAATTTTTAAATTTTTAGATTTTTTTTTTTACTTTACTCCAAGACGACATACATAAATGAAATTTGGTATCATCGAAAATAGTTTTGGAAGCAGCGTACAATGGTATATAAAACTTGGTACCACTTGCGACCTGCTAATTGAGATATTTTTAAAAATGGTCGAGCTCACGGATGATCAACGCTAGAACAAACATATTTTGGAAATCATCATAAAACATATCAAGCTTTATTTTCAGAGGGGTAACAGAATCACTCTAATGTTTATATATAAATTATGTTTAAAATAAAGTTTAAGTGTACTAAAATGTGTGCCCAGGACCAATAATTTATACCCATCAGCACAAACCCATAACAACATTTCAAATATTGTGGTATAATAACGTTATACGAGTTTATGAATCACAATACTTTTTATAGTTTATGGCTGTATTTTTGATACAAATTTTATGCTTTACCGCTTTGTTTACTTCACATTGTGTTAAAATAAGGTTAAAGTTTAACCCCTTAAGGCCCTGCGTTGCGTTTTCGCAACGTTCACTTAAACCTCCCCTTAGGCAGTATGTTGTTACGTGATATTGTTATAAAGCACAGTGAAATAAAATTTAACTTAATATCTAATCGACCTGTTTTTGGATTTGTATCATACATAAGTTTTTTTTATACAAATTTTTAATTAATATTTTTATTTTTTCCTGTTTTTTGGGTACTTTTGAAAAACGTTAAAAAAAATTAAAGTAATATATCGAGTCATTACCGCAAAAAAAGCTTAAGTGACAAAAACAAAATTTTACAGGAGAAGGTTTTTTTTATTTTACTTCATAAAAATTTTGTATGAATATTGTCGCATGAGATAAAATTGTTTTTGCTATAAAATCGTAACGGTTCCTTATGTGACCATGACATTTTAGGAGATGATGCAAGTGTTTCCAATAAAGTCGACTATTAAAAAAAAACGAAAACGGAAAATGGTGTTACTTAACCCTAGTCGGACGGAACAGGTACAATTGTACCTTTTCCGTTTTTAAATTGCAATAATTTTTTTTTCTACAAATAGGAGATATCTGAAGTTCTGTGACATCTTCAAGCCATTGATTAAGATTAATATTTTTAAAATTTCAGGAAAATATGTCAATGTCTTACCTATTTTATAAGGCCAAGTTGATTTCACACTCTTAAAAGGCTGACAAGGTACAATTGTACCTTCATATATATTATATGAACATAAACAAAGAAAGCGAATTAAAATAAATTATATTATATTTCTTTTATAAATACGCTGCAATATACATGAATACTTAAATTAACATAAGAAATTATATTTATTGAATTTGTGTTCATGACATGCATGTTGTATTTTGAGTTGAGTGTTCGTCGCAAACAGGTTTCTCGCAGATCACACATTACTTTCTAGTCTTACGTTGCATACGTTTCTCACTTTGGAAAACATAACAACTGGAAATGCTCCACGTCTACCATTAGGTACTTTGGAACCAGCTTCCAGATTTGGCGCTGCTGCTATAAGCTGTCCCAGGACCATTTCTATAGTTCCTTGTACAAAATATTTACATGCAATGAATTCGTTGCTGCTACGTTGTTCAACTGCTGGCATACGAAGCTGCATGGAAAGATCATTCCCAAACTATCTACGCTGATCTTTTGACCTGTACCTTTGATGATGTTCTCTACTTATTACGTAAGAAACTGAGACAGTGACGTTAGTCATATTATAAAATAGCGCAACATTTTATCTATTTCATTAACTCCACCTTTAGTTTTGTTGAAGTATTTGATTATTTCTGGCTTGGTATTAGTGTGTTTCCAACTTCTCCTGTCGTATTGCTGTAGACAAAGTTGGTTGAATAAATAGGCCGGTCTTTGTAGGCTGCATATTGTTTGGCAGGAACTTCTTATTTTTTCTTACTGTACCAACTAATGTCATATTTCAAGAATTTAATTTCTTAGCTAATTCTAAGGACGTAAACAAATTATCTGTCACTACGTTTCTTCCAGATCCTATATACAATTCAACTAGGTCAAGTACAGTTCTTTCTACAATATTCGTTTGTAAAAATTGACTTGAAAATTTCCTTTTCTGAAAAAGAAATTTTATTTTTTGAAGGTCCACCCTTTTAGAAAGTAAGCAGTACAAACAAAACACAACTCCTTTTTGTCACAGGTTTATTGTAGTGATTCCTTATTTTAACATTATTAGATGTTGACGTTACTATAATCAAATTTAAAAGTATTTCTAAAATGTGTGCTTAAAAATATTTAATTATTTAAGTAAATTATGACTTTATTTTAGAAAATTGACTGTATTTTGAGTTATTGAGAATTTTTGTGTAAAATGATTTAACTTATTAACGGTGAAAAATCTTATTTATAGTGAAAATTCTGTGTAGGTACAATTGTACCTGTACCGCCTTTTTACGTTGTAATATTCTTCCGTTCGACTAGGGTTAAGCTTTTTTTGCGGTTATGCCTCGATATAGTATATCTATCTGAAACTTCTGAAGGAGGTATCTAACATACGAACATTATTATTTCTACTGAAAAATCCAATCATCGTAGACATTTGAGACTTTTTTTACGATTGGATATATTCGTGATGCGAAAACGCAACACTGGGCCTATACCATATACAAATTACATAAAATTATCAAATAAAATATATTTGTGCAATCACTTGCTGTTGTGTGTTTTGAAATTTTCCATAATATTCTATGACAATTTTTTTTTTCTCAAAGTGTGTTATTTTCCTAGAGGGAACGCACCTAGAGGGAAGCGAACTTACACCAAAGTAGTCACGTGACAGGTCTTTGGTGATAGAGACCGGTTCGAGTTCTAACACTTCATATGAATAAAACTGGTCAATTGACACCATTTGACCAGTCTAACATCTATTCTCAATGAACGTGTTTAGTGTTAGTTATAACAATGTTGGATTATTTCGATACAATGTAGTATTATTTCAATAAAACAAGTCCACAGAACTAAATTTAAGAACCAAATTTCCGAAAGTCCAAAAAAAAGTGTCACACCATCGGTGAAGACTGTACTGTAATTCATTACTTTTACCTGTTAGATGATAAGTTCTCCTTTCACTGGTCATGAATTCTATCTTTTTGAACTTGTTCTATTTTAACAAATCCGAGGACCAGTCTGTTGGAACAATTGACACAAGTTTCCCCCAGGGTTACTTCAATAGGTACAGTAAGAGAAAATCGAACAAGTAATGTGAAATTATCCTCTCCCAGGATATTAAAGAAAAACCAGTAAGAATGCTATATTCGGCTATCCCAAATATTTGATACCATCCACTGACAGTTAGGATATTTCAGGAGTGGGCATTATATTGGACCTGTGGTAAATTATGAACATATCTTTGAGAAAGTTGACATTGTGATTTCTTGGCATTTAAAACTGTGACAGAACAAAAATTATTACAATAGAATTATTTGTTATGGTTTTAGGCGTACTAAAGTGTTTTTCGAGAGTGGGCTTTATATGGGGCCTATGGCAAATTATGGACCGATCAATTACAAATGTAAGAAATGTAACGTAGCAGTGCACCCAAAGTGCTTTGGAGCATATCATAATTGAATTAAAAATAAAATGTATATGAATATCTCTTTTAATTTTTTTTTCCTAAAGACGTGAATAAAAAATTTTAATTTAAAATGTTTGCAAATGCGCTTAATTTTTATATCGTTAAGGCCCAACGTTGCGTTTTCGCAACGGGGGTTATCTGGGCTCCCACGTATCCGATTTGCCCAAAATTTTTTTTCTTTCATATTTAGGTATAACCAATAAAATTTTAAAAGTTTCATCATTATAACTCAATGGGATCATGGCCCGGGCCTTAATGGGTTAAACTCTATTTTGAATCCTATTTCGTTAAATTTTTATTTAATAATTAAAAACAAAAATATCACAATTGTGATTTTTTATCTTTATTTCAAAACAATTTTTAATTACCTCTCGTTTTACCTCTTTTATGTGATTTGGTGTCATTTTTTCTAATTTAAATTTCTAATATTCGTTGAAAACAAATGCAAATGTGCTTAGGAAGACTGTTATTCGCCTACTGAATTGGGATATAATAAAAAAATAGTTTATTTGAGATCGTTTGTTTACATTAGGCGACAATGTTGCCGGAAAGGTTTTAACTACCATTTCTAATTAACCCTGTACCGCATACAACGCCAAATGTGGTTTTTAAGTTTTAGTGCATTGTTTTTGCAATAAAACGGCTAAATAAGAAAATCGAATTAATTGAAATTTAATTTAAATGCAAAACTTGAAGATTAGCCAGGGAAGCAGCAGACGTAAATCGAAAGAAGCTTCCAAAGGTTTCCTTTTAGAAAATTACTGTAAATTCATTTCCGAATAACTGTTGCAATCCCTGATTTGGAGACAAATCGCTTCATCCGTTAACACTGTTAGGCAATCATTTTTTTTTTCTATACTGTGAAGTGGTTTCTACAAGAGTAATTGTTGTTATTTACTACAATTCTTTAACTTTATTTAAACACTGCATAAAGTTTGTAACCAAACTAAAAGCAATATAAAATTTCGAGATAATCTGAAAATAAATAAAATATTAACTGCTAAGCATATTTTTAGCAATTTCTTTTTATGTCTTTGTACTTTGGTAACACTGAAGCTTTTTAGCCAATGTGTGTTTTCTTAATTTCACGAAACTAATCTTTATTGTTGAAATCTTTTAGTATATAAAATTGTTCTTATCAAGTTTAGTTAAAATGTAAACAAATTAGATAAGAAAACTTTACTGTTTCTCTTTAAAAGAAAAAACTATTTTAAGAGAACATAAAGCGCTCACTTTTAAGCTTATCTAAGCAGGGCTGTCAGTTACTTTTTTCTTTGTCCCCAAAAAGTAAGAATAATTCCCCAAAAAATATTTTTTGTGTGTTGTTTTCTGACCAAATTTAAATTTTTTTTTTTAAAATATTAAGAAAAATTATAATAAGAAATTCCAAAAAATTCCCAAAATAAAAATGTTTAGTAAAAAATTATTTTATTTTGTTTGTAACGACTGATTTCGGCATGTTTCTTAAAAATGTTTTTATGCGATTTCAGTGAGGAATTACAAGCAGAACAATATGCTGTTTTTAAAGACGAATGAGCCAATTTATAAGAAGTAAGTGCTTGTTTAATCTGTTTAAGCCATCATTAAAATCAACAATAAAAATACATATATCCATCAATTATTTAATAATTCGATGCATTCTTTTTCCTATACTTTATCATATTCACCCCTATTATGTAAGGCGTTGTCGACGTCGAGATTAATTTTTAATTGTTGTCACATCAAGTCGACGACTACATCACTTCGACGTTAAATTGGTATTTAAAATTTCACAAAAAAAAAAATCCAATCTCCAATTATTTTTTTTTTATTTTTGTTCTTTACTCACTTTTTAACGCTACTTATGCTATTTTCCGACATATTTTTTTTTTAATCGATTTAGCTTTCTATTTTAATATTATTTTTTTAAAGGTTGCGAAAGGAAAAAAATCATATCTTAAAAAACAAAAAAAAACACCTCCTTCAAAGTTTCAGAATTTTTAAAGAACAGTTTGAGGAATTATACAAAAAAAAAATCAGCCAAATAAAAAAATAAGTTTTTGACTTAGTCCTTTTTAAAAATTTAACATTTTGCAAAAAAATTTATTTTTTTTCAATATATAGTAGCCCCAAGTATTATCTTTAAAATGACATTAAAATCATCTTCGTATGTCAAGTTGTTTTCGAGATATTAAAGAAATAAGCTCAACACATTCGGCTAATTCGGCGAAAATATGACATTTTGAATATGACATAACTTTTGAAAAAACAATTTTATAGTTTTTTTTCGTTCATATATGTTCCTTATAAGATAAAAGGAACCTTCTCCCCAAATTTTATTAAATTCGGAAGGGGTCGTGTCCCACTCTTGGTCGTTTTGACATGGAATTACCCATAAATATGTAACAGTAATTTATCACCGTGCTCATAATGTACTTTGTAGATCACTAAAACTCTTTATCATTACCAAATGAAATTCTTAAAGTTTACCTGTTTTTATTATTACAACGCAATATTACTTAAATTTTAATTTTCTTAACGCTTGTGTTAATACACGGGTACCATGGTACCCACCTACGTATATTAAAATGAAAAAAATGTATTAAGAATTAAAATTTTTAAACAAGCTCCTGGATCGTCGTTATTAAACTTAAAAGAAAGCGAATTCAGATTCTAGATTCATTTTTTTCCTCCTTTAATACTCCAAAAAATTTGCTTAAACTTTAACCATCGCAATATGAGCACCCGGGTACCCCGGTACCCAATACAATACAATACACTTTATGGGATAACACAAACACGTTTGAACTGCTCAAAAAATTCAATAACCTAAATTCTGTATCACAAAATTACTTAAGTTTAGTTTCTAAAGCGTTAGTATTATAATACGGGGAAGTCTCTTTTACATATACTAAAAAAGTCTGTCCTGTATAAAAAATTTTAAATTGTAGCCGTTTTGCAATACAAAGTTAAAAAATCACATTTTAACATAAATATAATTTAATACGCTCTTAAAAAGTTTGAAAATTTAATTTTATTTCATAAAAATATGGATTATTAATACATTATAGTATATGGGTACCCGGGTATCCCGGGTGCTAAACAATGTGGATAAAGTTGGGTATTAACACAAGGGTTAATCGTTATTCGTTAAAATTATTAAATTTTGTAAAAGTTAAAAGTTATACCTGGCATAAGATAGTATTAAAAGCCTTTCGTGAACATTTAGCAAGAGAAAAAATAGTGAAAAAAAATAAAAAAAAAAGAGAATTAAATTATTGCAAAGCCATTTTCAGTACAAAAAATTAATAGAACTGCCTTGAAAATTAAAACCACTCTTTAGAAGCAATTTAATGGCATTGTCAAGCACACGTAAGGAATTCATAGAAATGCTTAAGGTGCCACCATAAGTGATAATAGTGAACGAAGATGATGCTGATGATGATGAGCCCAAGTACAAGTGTCAAGAAAAAGTAAAGGTAAGATACATACACAAATAAAGGGCATATGAATAGGAAAGAATCAAGATGTTAATAAGAAGAAACATGGCACGAACTTTTACCCTTCAAGTATTTGCTATACAATTTGTGCACTTTACCAACGAAAACCATTATGAGAAAAATGTAATAACCTGTATTTTTTTTTTTTTTTTTTTTTTTTGGGAATAAAATATGTATTTAAAAACTGCTTATCAAGAGAATCAAAGGAGATTAGGGAAGAAGCAAAACAGTTTCTTTGATGCCTTCTTAATTTAACATTAATTGATAATGACGTTAAATGTTAACAAAAGAGTCCCGATTTCCTGTAGAAAGTTTTTTGTTGGAATCCATTTTTTATTTCACACACTGATAGAAAAATGCATCTTCATATTGATGATGCCCTAACATCAGAATTGTAACATCAATGTTACTACAAGTGGCATCAATGATGCAAAAAGTAACAACAGTTCAATGACTAACGTCTTCGTACAATTTTGTCTTTTTTACGTGTCATCTATTTAATGACTATAGTGACATCAATTCGATGCCACATTTTGTATATTATTAACATTATTTTCATTATTACAATGTATTATAAGAAGCAAAAATTCCTTTATTCTTTTTTTTAAATTATTTTGTTAAATACTTAAAATTTTTAAAGTAGAATGATTACGAAAACCATATGGGGCATGGTGCTGGTGTCTTATTATTGAGAGTTCTGCTGTTAACAAAGGTCGTTATTCAACAAACGTCAAACAAACATCCCAGTAACAAAAATTTGGGTTTTTTGAAGCACTTAAGAGAAAAAGCGCATAATCGAGCGCTTCAATAAAAGAGCTTTTATAAAGCAGTAAATGATATAGAATAAAATATACAAAAAAGCTGCTATTTTATGGTATTTTCTTTTCTACAAAAAAGTGTGACATTTTATTTAAAAAAATGCAATTTGGTATCTGTTTCATAAAACTTTTGCTTCCAAAAAAGGTTGAGTTTTTTAGAATAAAACAGCAACCCTTTTCGGGAGCAAAATTTTTAAGAAACAGACTCCAAACTGCATTTTTTTTAAATAAAATGTCACATTTTTTGTAGAAAAGAAAACACCATTAGTGCTGACAACGAAGAAGGTTGCAAACCGAAAAAAATAAAAATATGCCAAAATGATTGGCAAAAGGAATTTAAACAAAAGTAAAAGCAAAACATTAATGAATATGTTAATATAGTAAGCCCCTAAAAAGCACTTTAGGAGTGCTTTGTTAGCATGTTAAAAGAAGCAGAAAATAGTCCTCCAAACCGGGAACACCCCATACAAAAATCAGGCATCCCATTAGCAGGTTTGAAGCGATTTGTGGCATGAATTCATACACAAAACCTGCTCCTTTTGGAGCACATTTTTTACTGGGATATGTAACGGGTAAGTAAATAATAATATTCTCTCACTTTGCCTTAAGTCAATTCCAATGACTTTGACTTAATGACAAATTGTCATTAAATTGATGCTAATGTGTCCTTTCACCGATGTTACTGCGTCATCGCAATGAGGACATCATCGTCATGTCTGTGATGCAATTAATGACATAATTTCATTTTGACCCTGATGACACATTGGACAAGTGATGTTGAGGTTGACATCATCATGATGAAAAGTATCATGGATTCAAAAACGAAGACACTTGTCATAGTACTGATGTCAAAATACAGCAGCGTTATGACGCCTTTTCTATCAGGTCACAGAAGCTTACAGTTGGTTTAACATAGGCATGTAACGATAACGATTAAGAAGAAATACCGTGGATGCCGATACGAATTAAAATTAAAAATTTAAGGTAAAATTAACAAAACTCAAGTAGAGTAATTTCTTTAATTACACAGTACAACAGTTTTCAGCTCATTGATTTGGGACTCAATTCTAAGAATCGTACATCAAAGTAGCCCCACAGATAAGAACTTCATCATCATTAGTTTTGTCAAGTTGGCTGCATTAATAATTTAATGGCCATACGATTTATTTTGCTCAAGGTGGATTTTATCACTTTTTCTATATTTTTATACGTTATATCGCGGTAAAGCGTAGATATTAAATAGGAGAAAAAAAAGCGAAATATACCTTCCCAAAAAAGTGCATGCTGTGCCTTAAAAATGGAAAAAGCCCATTTTTTTAAAATTTTTTCCCCCATATTTTACCTTTTTTGCTCAATAACTGGTTTTAAAAGTCCACAAATATCTGTTTTTATCATTCAATTGGTTTGACAATTTTGTGTTACTCATAAACTTGAAATGGTGTTTTAAAATGTATATCAGCGTTACCGTTTTGGTTTTATTTTTGGGTGTATGTCTTTTTTTGTGTTCAATAAAAACGAAAATTATCCTGAACTTGTTTTTATGAAATTGTATGGTCCATTACTGTCTAATAAGCGTGGGTGTTTCTTACAGGTAGCAAAATTGTTGTTACAAAAAGTATTCTCAACTTTTTCGGAGATAATTCTGCAACTCCGTTTGAAGTAGACCTGCAGTAAAAAATCGTGTCTCAGATGGGACTGAACATTTAATTACGCCAGTAAACTAGCGAATCTGATTCTCTAGAAAAATTACAAAATCTAAAGTATATCTTTTTCTTAAGATGATCCACAGCACAGTGTAGGATCGACAGAGGATCATCCTTCTCCAAATTTTCTTTTAAGACTTTCATTAAAATATTATACAAATCAAACCTTAAAGCGAATAAGAATTATAAACACTCTAAGTCAAACTTTTAACAATATCAAAGCTTAAACAAAACACCAACAATAAACAGTGAGTTTATCTCCTACAAGTGGTTGGTTTTTCCCACTCGAATTATCGTTTTGTTTAAGCGTATTAATTTAAAAACTTTAAGTGCGCTTTTCTTGAAAACTTTAAGAACTAGAGCAAAAATAACCAAAATCTGTTATATTTTTATCTGAAAAACTTTAAATGCGTTTTTCTTGAAAACTATAAGAGCTAGAGCAAAAATATGCTGTGCTCAATTCTATTTTTCAATAAAAATTTATTTCCTTATGATATTTGTATAAAAAACTTTGTCCTCTTAGTGACAAAACTTGTTTCTCTGACACTGATATGAATAGGACCTACTGGCTGAGTAAGAATGTCAGCAGCCGAGAGAAGTGGGACTTTTTGAAGACGGTGATACACGTAAGCCGTGCTCGTTCACGGCTGCCTTTAATAATATTTTTTTTTAAGCGAGGTTGAGAGTTTCTCAGGTGATGCTTTTATATGAGAGCTATGAACGACTTCTTCGTATGAGAGATTTGGACAATTAAGGTCTTAAAGCTATCACATATATTTTGTTTAAATATTTGGCTAACAAATTAACAAACTACGAAATTCTTTAAATATTTTCTACAAAAAAAAAAAAAAAAAAAAAACACGACTTTAAAAAACAGATATTTTAATTTATGCTTTACATTATCCTCGATATTTTTATACCATTTTTAAGAAAAAGAAAGTACAAATTGGCTTTAATCCAAAAATTATTCACTTAAGAACATGACTCAGTTCTCTTCGCTCGTACTTTACAACTGAAAATATTCCATTCATAATGGCTGATGTTGTTGTGACTCTTTCGGAGGAAGCCAGGTTTTTTTTTTCCTACATCTCTTTTACTAAAAACAACAGAGAAAACAAAACATGCAACTGTTAATGTTGCTTTTGGCAAAATGCCACAATTGAACATAATTTAACAACAATGAAAAAAGGAAAAGAAAAAGAAAATAAAAAATAATCGCAACGTCTTTTTCTGCTGCTGTGGCTGATGGCAGTACTACTAGAGGTTCGCATAATGAATGAGTTTTTGTGTAAATGTTTATCATAATATCTAACCGTAGGACCATTTTAGCAAAAAGTTGTAAAAATTGCATAATCTTTAAGCCGAAATCAAAAAATGAAGATATTTTTAAGCCACCACTGCCACAGTAGCTGTGCCTATATGAAAAAAATATAGAAAAACGTCTTAATGTATTGGTATTGAAACACAAGTAGTCTTTAAAGGCGAATAAACGTGACGACCATGTTTCTCAAATGCCTCAAATAGAACAAAACGTTTTGTATATTCAGAACCAATCTTAGGTGAAACTCAGGATGAAGTAGATTTGCGAAATGTTCTTGACGAAACAGTTTCGCGTAATCTAGATCTACAATGGGAAGTCTGGAATTACGTATCTCATGGTTAATTAATAACCTTGTTTTGGATAGGAAAATGGGGATTTGATGTTATGGTTATAAGTAATGAGTATTATCCATGTTTTTGTAGCAATGTAAAGTGATAATGGATTTTTGCAGCAAGTAATCACGCCCATTTTATCAGGATATCGTTTTTATGTTGCCAGAAATATATTGTGTAAATTTCTAGATGATATCGTTATTCTAACTACACTCATAATATCATTACAGTAACTGATTGTAGGTTAATAAATTAATTTTTCGTTCTGTTAAAAATGAATAAAAAATAGTTATTTTACGAATAACTTAATTCTTTGACTTTTGTGTTTGTTGTTAAAAAAATAACCTACCAAAAAATAATGTTTTTCCATACTGTTAATATTTTCAGTCTTATTTGTTTTACCTGAAAAACAAAACTTTAAAACAAAAATAAGTAAAATTTTCACTTGAAATTGCCAAAAAAAAAAAAAAAAAAAATTCATAAAATTATAACATTTATAAAAGTTTTAGCTTTCAAAAAATTTTAAAATATCCATATGCTATTTAAAATTAACAAAATAAATTAGAATTTTTAATTATAATAAATATTTGTGTACTTATTGTTGGAATCAGGGATGTCAGATGTGACGATTTTACGTCATTTCGACGATTTTTTTCGCTGAATTTACCAAAATGACGATTGACGATTTTGAATGTAGAGTCACTTAGGTGTTGACGATTTAATCCCGTCAATAAATTTAGTTTAAACTTTAATCTTTCATCAAATTTTTAACACTTTAATCTGTCAAGTAAAGTTTTTTTCTTACCGAACGTTTCCACATGCAAGTAATTACTTCCAAGTAGTGTATACGTATTATCAACAAAAAATCGAGGAAACGGCTGAATGAACAAAAATTGTGTGAATGTTAGTGAAAAAGTGTCAGTGTATTGAGTTTTTCGAACTTGCACTTGCATGTGGAAACGGGGGGTTAGTTAGTATATAGAGGCGAATATATATTTATATCTACTAGCGGACTCGACGAACTTCGCCTCGTCCCAATTTTAAGCCTTCAGACAAACTTTAGAGTAATAATACAACACAAATATTAAAATGTTTAATATGATTTATTTGAATGGAATCAGTAGAGAGCGATTTGATGTACAAAAATCTATAAATCACTTAATATATAAACCATCTTTAAACGCATAAAATTCGGCGTTTAAACTACCAACACAGACCATATGAATTTGATAAGATTTATCGTAGTGCTGTCACATGTTATTTTTTTACCACATATAACACATGGGAGAATGATTTATAGTTGCTGAGTTGAAACAACATATAAATTCAAGTTTAGTTCAACTAAACCAGCGCTTAAACCATCAGTGGTTTATTAGCCATTATTGTACAAGTTTTTTTTTAGAAAAACTAAAAAACAACTAGTTAATATTAGTCAGGGCCATTTTTTGATGTTTTTTTTATATTGGCAGGACGATTTTTCGAAAAAAAAAAATAATCTGACAGCACTATTTCACTTGTTTGTTTTATTTGAGTACAATAACTGCCTGCTTTTAAAACACGAGGGCAAAACTCCTTCAAATTACTGCCTGCTTTTAGATCGCGAGCACAAAAGTGACTCGTTTAACTAATATTTAAAACAAAATTTAAAAATGTCCATTCCTTAAGGGGTTCCCATACAAAAAGTTTAATACAGACTAGAAATATATTGAAGAAAACGTACCATAACAGCCAAGGAGTCTCCTTAACAATTTTTCGAGACATACTTGCCCCTTATCACCACTTCTTAAGGGGGCTCCCATACAAATATTGCGATTTATGAAATTTTTAAATTAATTAAAATTGTTTGACTTTTGTGAATAAAATCAAAAGTTGTTAACAGATTTTAATCATTTATAGCTGTAATTTTTAATAGATTTTTAACAAACAAAAATTTCGAAATGTTGTTTAAAAATTATGTTTGTTGCCAAAAAAAAAAAAAAAAAATATGTTTCTAAAACGACAGCGCATGTTAGAAAAAAATTTAACGTTTAAAGGAAATTTTATTGCGGATTTTCGTTTTTTTTTAGTATGTAATTTCAATAAACTGAACCGTTTTTGAACCGGTATTGGATTCAGCGTACCCGAAAAAGGTTTAAGCGCCAGTTGCCAAATTCTAGCACAGTGTAATTGTTTGATAAAACTTGCGAAAAGCAATAAAAAACATTTTTAAATATAACAATAAAAAGAAATTAATTGGACTTTATATTTATACTGTGTACTTTTTTTCTTAACCTTTAATAATCAATGTACTTTAATTGCAACAAAAAAAGTTGGGAACCCTATATGTAGTTGTCCTGCGATTTAACTTTGAATAATTAAGTTTAAGTTATCGACGTCCTTATTATTCGCTGCTATTTTTGCCCGTTCACCAATCCAATCGAGATTTTTGTAGTTTTGTGCAATGTCGGGGAACACTTTGCTGATGAGCTCCTCCTTGGACGATGTGAATTCACAAAAACTTTCAGGGAACGATATCAATCCATTCGAAACATCAATAGGAATTTGGCCGTTGCCAAGCTCCAGCAGTTGTCTCAAGAATTCAGCAGCCGATGGGTCGTTCTGCAACACGACTCTAATGTTTGCGGTCAATTGCAACTTTTGGACATGCCTTCACAAAGACGACGATTTCAGACAGGCATTAAGTTCATCTGCAGCAGAAGATCTGGGGATGACGGGAATCTCCGGAGAGCAATATCAAAGCCGCACCAAATCGTCTTAAGTATTAAAAATTCTATATTTTTTGGTTTTGTATGATTTTATACTTAATATTTTTTTATGTTTTAATAGAGTGATATATCCGTGTTTATAAAAAAACGATTTTTTATATGACGATTTTTTGACGGTTTTTTTCAAAACTACTGACGATTTTGACGATTTTTTTTTTTAAATTTTGACGATATTTCGAAAAAAAAACATCTAACATCACTGGTTGGAATGCTTAACAGTTATTAATACAGAATAGTATCGGGATCCATTTAGTGCTATGTAACACTCTCTAAAATTCAAAATCAGGCTACTCAAAACCACCATTTATTTCCAAACGAATCTGAGGAAGTCTATTTTGAAAAACATAAGCACAAAAGGGTAAAATGAAAACTATTTCATAGGTATCAAAATGCTTTGAAAGCTAATTTAAAGCCTATAGGCAAATCTCCGATATATATGGAAAAAAATATCAGGCCAAACTCAATCCATGATACGTTCTCTATGGACAACCATTTCTTGCACACCGGTTAACATAAGAATGCTTATTGCTAAAACATACGTAATGCCCTGCTTACTTTACGGAAGTGAAATATTTGGACATTGTGGCTCAGATAGTACACGAAAGTTAAAGGTAGCATATAACAACTTTGGCTGACTTCCAAAACGTCAAATGCTTTGTATAAGAACAAAGTATAATATATCACTACGCCGCAGTACAATATATATGCAATGCGAACCCTTCCAAAACATCAATGGTAAGTATTAGTAACGCAGCAAAAAAGCAATCAGAGCATCGGTTTTAAAGTTGATGCTTTGTGATATTTGACATTTAGTTTGCAAGCAATACAGATTTATTTTAATATTATGCATTGATCTCTTCAGAGGGATTTGAAATAAACAGAACGCATAGTTGCATCGTTTCGGTACTTTGTACATGTGCATGGTTAAAACACAGTAGTAAAATTGTATACAAACTTTGTATTAGTACGTTTTGGAAGTCAGCAATAACCAGATACGTTTTTGGTCTTCGCAGACGTGATCATATAACTTATTTTTCGAAACAATTGAATGGCATGACTTTCTCAAATCTAATTGACAGCAAAACTTTAATACTACTGCACAAAATCATATATCTTAAAACACCATCATACTTGTACAACAGGTTGCAATTTGTAAGATCGAACCGCGGCTGTAAACTAACAAGTATTAGATACAAGTGTCAGGCTTCAGAGCGGCAGTTTTTCATTAATGCTATCCGTTTGTGGAACAGACTTCCAAACAGAATTCAAACAATCAGCAATGCGAATATTTTCAAAAATGAAATTATTAAACTGTTATCTTAATATTAATTATTTTTTAATCATTTTATGTTTTAAAATTTTCTTTTTATGCATGTTTTTAAATTATTCATAAATGTTATTGTAATCCATTTATTATTATAAATTTTTTTTTTCTCAACACTTTTGTTAATGTTTTATATAAAATAATAAGTACCATGTTATAAACATTTTATTGTATAACTACCTGTTATCCCTACTATAATCTAAACGATTTTGTATATCTTGTTGTATGGGTAAAACAATAATAAATATAAAATATCAATAAATAAATAATGAAAAAAAAAAAAAAAAGTTGTTGTTATAAAAACAAAATTTTTTGTTTTCAATATAAATACCATACCGAAAATTAATACTTTTACTCTAA
Source organism: Pollenia angustigena (assembly GCA_930367215.1). NCBI lineage: Eukaryota > Metazoa > Arthropoda > Insecta > Diptera > Polleniidae > Pollenia > Pollenia angustigena. Next base: position 124,613,133 of record OV884058.1, read on the forward strand.
AAACATGTAGCAAGTTTGGGGTTTTTTTACCTTTCTGTTCCCAAAGAAGGGTACCTCGGTTATAACAAAACTTTAAACTAGTCCAGAATTCTTAATTTTGTGACAGAACTCTCGACAAGTACATTCCACTGATAGAAATTTAACCCTAGAGTACTAATGATCGTCGTTTAGACGAGCATTACTTCGGTTTCATTAATTTAATTTTAAATGGGTGAGCCTAACACTCTTACATTTTGTATGCTATTAGAAGATAATGTACCTTAGCTGTGTGTAATTGTGTTTTTAGACCGCGTTGCTGGAACATTACTTTTACTGGTTTTGTACTTGCCGAATCGTCAAAGGTTAGAATTAACGTGACTTTAATTTTTCAACTTTGTGAGCAAATATTGCAAATGTTGTTACTCCAAACAATAGTGGCAACAACGACCAGCTAAGGAGAAAATATAAAAAAGAACACGAAGGAAGTATCGATGGCGGCGAGTGTAAGACGGCAAATCCCTCTGAAGAGATCAAGTGGTTGTGATCGAAACATGTCAGGGTAACCAGCCGCCTGGGTTCGAATCTCAAGCCAGCCGCCTGGGTTCGAATCTCAGGTCAGTCAAAAATGAAAAATTATCAAAAACAATTTTAATTAATTTTCATGTTGTAAAATTCCTTTCTTCATAAAAATAATTTAATGAAAATTAAATCTGATGAACTTTAGCCTAATTAAAAATATTAAAAATTTGGATTAAAAACCATAAATAGTTCGACAAAATAACCACAATACTAATTATTGGAATACAAAATTTTAATTTAAAAGTTATTGTTATTTTTGCTTAATTCCCAATTTTTATTCTTGATAAAAACACTGAAACTTTATTGTTAATGGGATAAGCTATTCCTATGCGCATTTCACTGGTTTCTTACGTCAGATCGTCAGGAAACTTCATCCAAAAAGATTTTAGATAACTAAAGATATTAAACCACATAAAACTTTTAAGCGTATAAGAACTACAAGCAACAGTTCTACTTGTAACAATATCAAAGTTTTAACAAAAACATCGACAATAAACAGTGAGTTTTTCTCTTCTTACATTCCCCTCTACAATTAGTTGAAATTCTCTCAACATTAATTGTAGTTGTAAGTAGGTTAAGAAAAACAAAATAAAAACAACAACAACTTACAAAAGATGTTGTCAATTAAGTGTTTTTTAGGCCGTGCACTTGCCTGTTTTATCAAAAAGTTATTTAAATTTTTGGGAATACAAAACTTCAATTTCAAAAGATTTTGTTATTCGTGCTTAATTCCCAGTTTTTATTCTTGACAAAAACACTTGAAATTTATTGTTGATGGGATAAGCTATTCCTATGCGCATTTCACTGGTTGCTTAGGCCAGATCATCAGGAAACTTCATCCATAAAGATTTTAGAAAAACTAAAGATATTAAACCAAATAAAACTGTTAAACGTATAAGAATTATAGCAACAGTTCTACTTGTAATAACATCAAAGTTTTAACAAAACTCATCAACAATAAACAACAGTGGGTTTATCTCATCTTACATTCCCCACTACAATTGATTGAAATTCTTCCAACATTAAGGCTCAACCATAATATGCATAGCCTTGCTTAACCTACTGTCAAAAATTAGCAAAAAGTCTCTCAAATGTATTTAAAGAAACAAAAACAAAATAAAAAAACATTTGATTCCGTACGGAATGTGCGATTAGTTTCGCACCTTGCTTAAGCAAATGACAGTTTCATTAAACTTAGCAAAAAGTTTCCTTAAGTTCAATATGGTTTGCCTCATATAATTAACATGTATTCGCACATTTGATTAAGCCAACTTAAGCACATTGTGGTTGGGCCTTTAATTGTAGTTGTAAGTAGGTTAAGAAAAAACAAAAACAACTTGCAAAAGCATGTTGCCAAAATAGTTTTTTTAGGCCGTGCACTTGCCTGTTTATTATCAAAATAATTTTTGGGAATTCAAAATTTTAATTGAAAAGATTTTTTATTAAAAGGTTTTTGTTTTGTTTTTTTATTTTTCTTTGCTATTTTATCCTATTTTGATGTTTTCTTGTCAGATTTGCCACGATTTATCAATTTGAATAAAGAGAAATATCAAACTATTTACCATAATTATTAATAAGTTAGTGAATCACATAGTGGTTAGTGCAAACAAAAAAATGTGTGGTTAAAGTAAACACGTTTTAAAGTGTTAAAAGTTAGTGAATTGTACTACTGATGTGCCCTATTTTGAAAACCTTTGGGGCCCTTCTAGATGGGTCTATAGACCCCAAATCCAAAACTTAAGCTCGACTGCAATTCTAAATTTTTCATCTTAGATTTTATTCTAACCGTTAATAAAATCTAAATTTGTTTTAATTTTTGTTAACGTCTCCCACTGTGTACCCTGTAAGCTTTCACATGCACGCCCTCATTCGTTTTAAGCACAAACTGAAAACCAAGCCATTTACCAGTCGGAGGAAGTAAAGTGTGAATGGTTGCTAGTGAACGTTTATTTTCGGAACATAACGCCAACTACAACAAAGCAACAAAATTGTGATTTTGTTTTGGATGCATCCATAACAGCAACTAAGTTATGTATTTTGTATGTGAAAAAATGGCTTTCCTCAAAAAAGGACAAGTTGGAGGAAACTCAACCAAAAATTGCTTGTTTTGATGATGACAATGTTGATTGTGTTCGTGTTTATGGCGATGATAATGAAAATGTAGTAATGATAGTAAATGTGTCGCATTGACGCTAGCTGAAGTAGCCCTCCAACAGAAAAATTACATATAATTAAAATTACACTAACCAGCAATGTATGAGTATATTTTAAATGTCTGCTGCAGGGCCAAGCACTTTAACATTTTCCTTTAATAGAGCGTAATGCAATAAGTCGCTTAAAAATAAAAAATCTATTATTACACCGTTTCCAAAAAATATTAATATTAATATTACAAAAAGGCTTAAACCGAAATGTGGTTATATGCCTATTGAACACGTATTGCCTCTTGCTCGAAAGAAGAGTGAAATGAAAAAAAAAAAATAAATAAATAAATAAAAAAAAAAAATAAAAAATATATTTTACATGGAGTCCAGACAAATTGTTACCCCACAAAACTATAGTTTTGTTTTTATTTTAATTATAAGATAAGAATATTATTTTTATAGCAATACATATCGTAACGCAGCAAGGGGGAGGAATTACAACCATTCAAAAAGGGGCAAATGGACGCAAGTATAAAACATATTCTGAGAGCATATTATGATAAGATTTATTATTATAGTCAACATATTACGATTATTATTGAAACATATTATGATCAACAAATACTTCGAAAGGTATATGTAAAGCAAACGGCACAACTGATGCAAAATTATTTTACAAATGGCGATAACAAAATATTTTTAGAGTAAAGATATTTTGCTTGCATCTTAAACATATTATGAGTACACGCATAGAAAGTTATCATGTTATGGCTATTAAATATCATTAGATGGTTGTGATTAATATAATATGTTTTCTTGTTTTAGCTGTTAGAAAAATTATTATTATTCAGAGAACGATATTCAAATTTAAAATTGTGATAAACATTGATATCTTTAAAGTAAATATAAAATTGCTGATATTGAATACAAATTACAATTTGTTTTGTACGATAACAACAATCGTAATAAACACAGTGTAGTTGCCGTAACCATGCCCAACTATATTTTTTCTCTGGTGTATATTACTTTATAATATTAAAATTGATACACATCATTATGACCCTAGACCTAAATTTTTTAGGTAACATTCAAAATTGGATATTATTGCCGTAAATGTGCGCATGAATTAAACATTTGCGGCCATGAAAGTGATTTTCGGAAGTGGGGCCCACAATAGAGCTTTAATCCACAAGAAAGACTGTTCAGGCTATTTCTTTTTAAACACTTGCACTTACCTTTTCCTTTATATTTGGATTATATGGTTTGTTGTATTTTGCGTTGCAGACCGTTATTCGATGCCAATTGCACATCAACAAAATGGGACATACACAACCCAAGATGGGACACAGTTTTGCTTAAATTTGCGATTGTTTGATAGCACAGGAAAAATGATCAGTAGTTTTTTTATCAATTAAAAAATTGTTTAAAAAGTATTTCATATTATTATGTGCTAATTGAATCAATTAATTTTTTTGTCAAAAGAAAATTGAAAATATAATTACGATTAAATTAACATTTCAGATGTTTTGAAATAAATTTTTATTTAAAAAATTAGTTAAATAATCAAAAATCTTTATTGATTTTTTCGTTTAAAATAAAATAATTTAAACTTGTAGAATTGTTGTTGGGAGTTGTCAAAACTACCAAAGGTTTGCACAATTAATTAAATTTTATCAATAAACACATTCTTTGATACGGCAAAGTTTTTTGATAATTTTTTTAATCGATAGATATAAAAAGAAGTGTATACTTTAATGTCACCACTAACTGCGGAAACGGTTCGTCCGATTTCAACCAAAATTTCAGGGTACGTTGGGGATAGTCTGTAGATGGTTTAAGTTAAGTTTGGCTTAGGGGTTGCTCCCGCCATTTTTATCTCCTCCAACGGTTTGACTGATTTTTATGAAATTTTGAATGTGTATTTGTTAGGTATGAGAATAGGGCGTAGAGTATATTTTTTATCCTGAAATTTTGCATAAAAATAGTGTAACATCTGGAAAGAACTATAGCCAATAGTTAAAGTTATTTAGTGCGTAAAGCAAATGGGGTAAAAGCTCCCCCTCCCTATATCTTCTTAACTAATCAATCGGTTTTCTTTAAATTTGGCATGCAGACACCGTAACATCTGTAAGACAACAGGGCATGAAATAGGGCAAGCGGAGTAAAAGCTCTCCCCCCCCCATATCTTCTTAACTAATCAACTGATTGTCTTGAAATTTGACTGGCAAATAGTATAACATCTAGAAAGAACTAAAGCCTATAATATTTATTATCTTCTTAACTAATCAACAGGTTTTCTTAAAATTTGACATGCGGACACATCTGAAAGAAATAAGTTATTTAGCAAAACAACTTGTGCCGGGCCAGCTAGTTTATATTAAAAATGAAAAAAATTATTCCCAATTTTTAATTTTTATCAAGAATAAAAATTGGGAGTTAAATAAAAAATCCTGGGAAAGTTACAAGTATTCCTTATTAATTTAGTTAATTAATTAAATTAACCTTCGCTTTCTTCTGAATTCTGACACGATAAAAGCCACAATGCAGCAAAAGTTATAAAAGTGTTCATTACTTAAATTGTCCTTTAGATATTCAGTATATGTATTAAAAGTTCAACAACTTCTTAGTAACTCCTAAGTCGTCTTAGTGAATACAATCTAAAGAAAACTGTAAAACCATTCCAAAACCTGTTTCCTACAAAAATCTTCTTTTGACATTAAACTCTTCTAAATGATCAGAAGGAATTAATGTTGAATCAAATGTTGAATCCATTCTTAAAACACCGACTTTTTAGAAAAACAAACCCTTATCTCCTTATATGTTCCTTCTTGACAACATTTTGGGCAACAATTTTTACTATTATTGGACACAAGACCTGCGACAAAAGCCCTTGCTGGATAATCGCAAGCAAATTAATGAATTTTAAGAAGCAATAACTTCTCTTTGGATCCTTCTCTAATACCACTTCCTTGAAGAAAATATTTGAACATGTTGACTTATTAAACTCTATTGAAATTCTTAAAAAGTTCAAGGCCATCGTAATCCAAGGTATGCGAAGAAAAAGATTTCTGAATACCTGGTATAAAAACTCTTATACAGGAATGTTTGCAAGATTAATCTTCTCTTTACTTGTGCTAAAAACTGACAGTAGAAAATGTTACTCTCCATATCTTTTCAAAGTACTTAGAAGATCTTCTAGTGCCTTTTGAAAAGTTTAATTTTTAACTATCCACGATTTCACATTTATTTTTCCTTCCTATATTGCCTCTGAAACAATAACTTTCTTGATGAAAAACGTGTCCTGCTTCAGCTTCAACTTTAGTACTTCCAAATACTGAAACTTTTGAGTTGAACGAATCACCTGAAGCAGCTTCGTATCTATCACTTTCTAACTCACCTGTATTCGAAACTATCACTTTCCTTACCTTCTGCAAATTCTTTTCAACATTTGCAATACCATCACTCATCGTTTAACTTTTATATTTTTTTATTGCGGACTAAACAATTCTATTTTCTTTCGAAAGACAATTTTGAAGATGTCTTTTCTTCTTTCTTATCTTTTTTTAAATGTTTTTTTTTTAATTTGTTGTTTTGTAAAGTTTTTTGCTTTGTTTCTCTTTTGTTCAATATTTTTTATATTTCAATTTGTTTTAAAGTTTTTATTTCTTGGATTTTTTTATAATTTTTTTATTTGCACTTTTTCTCAGTTCATAGTTTACACTCAAACTACCACCACGAATAAAAAATTTTCAAAAAGTTTATTTTATTTTAGTATGCGGGGATTCACAAAACCAGTATGTATTACATAAACATATTAAACGACAAAAAATTTCATCTTGCACTTTGCGATTTAACATGCAGTTACACTCGATGACTTGAACAATTTTGCACTGTGCAATAAATTTAATACTAAAATCCGTAAGAAAATTGTATTTTGCTAGACAATGTCAAAACCGGCCACTTAGTTTCTATCTTTAAGGCAGAATTAAGGCTCAGTTAGGCGAACGTTGCTGTACCGTAACTGTACTGTATCAATCAGCTGTTCGCTTTTTGTTATATGAAAACCAATACAAAAGCTTACCGAAATGCAATGTACCGTAGTTGCAACGTACCAATCTGTATAAAATAGAATATCATGCCGTTGTTACATGACATTTGTAAGACAGTGATGGGCGGCTTGTATGTTACATTGAATGCGGGTAATTTTGCTCTTTTTTTTTGGTACTTTTTTTTTTAGTATATCTATGTAATTGCGACAAAACAACTTACAATACAATACATACAAATATACATATGTTTAGATGTTTAAAATAAACAAATGCATATACACATGCAATGAAAAAGGGAAACATATAAAAGACTTTAAATGGCATCAAAACCTTGTTTGTTGCATGCACATTTACAATATATGTATGCTAAAAATGTATATATGCTAAAATAGAAATTTATTTATTGTAAATCTATAATATAAATATTAAATTATTAACATTTTTTACATACACAAAATACTGTTTTAATACCATTTAAATCACGTGGTACCTTTTCTGCACAACGATCACCATTTGAACATTTTTGATTCTCATCACTGTTTGTTTGTTTTATGTATACTATTGCTTTTTGTTTATGTATGGGAAAACATATGACACGTTTTTAAACGTTCTATAAGTGCACCAACGTGCTTACAGTACGGTGCGTTACATTACGGGTCCCCCAAGGCAGCATATTAGGACCGCTTCTATATATAATATACACAGCGGATATGCCAACAAACCTGAGCACGCATACCTCTACATTTGCAGACGACACAGGATTTATTAGCGTTAACCATGACCCAAAAGTCGCATCGCAAAATCTGCAGTCCCACATCAATGAACTAGAGGCCTGGCTAGAAAAATGGAGAATAAAGGTTAACCCGGCTAAATGTGCTCACTTAACTTTCACGCTCAGAAGACAAACGTGCCCAGCTGTAAAAATAAATAACATCACTGTTCCGGTAGAAAACCATGTTAAGTACTTGGGAATTCATATAGATAGACGCTTGACTTGGTCGCGTCATATTGAAGCGAAAATAACGGCTATGAAACTTAAAGCAGCTCAACTACATTGGCTTCTCGGTCGAAACTCAAACTTGTCCTTAGACAACAAAATTCTCTTATACAAGTCCATCATAAAACCAATATGGACATATGGCATCCAATTATGGGGTAGTGCATGCGCATCTAACATCCAAAAGCTTCAAAGAAGACAGTCTAGAATATTACGACAAATTGTCTGCGCCCCATTGTATATACGTAATGATATTATCCACAGAGATCTCAACGTCCCCACTATCCAGGAGGAAATTAAAAAATATTCAATAAATTAAATCGATAAACTAATGGCCCACCCTAACTACCTCGCTCGGGGTCTGCTTCAGTTCGAAGGTCACCAGAGGCTAAAAAGAACCGATACTTTGAGCCTAACTAGAAGACATTTTTAAAATTTGAATACAGCAGTTAGTGGTTACATTGGTAACAACTAATAAACAGCAAGTAGAATTAAGATGTGAATACATATTTTAAATTTCAATAAGAAAGATTCAATAATAAAAATAAAATTAAAAAAAAAAAAAAAATAAAAAAACATTACGGGAACAGCAACGTTCGCCTAAAAGCTCAGTTAGTCTTTACTTTCTGTTTCTGTTCTGTTCCGTGCCGTTCTGTTACGAAATTGTGGTAGTTACTTTTTCTGTAGTAACTTATCAGCCAATTATGACAAATTTATTAGTTTTGCACCGTTCATTGTTTATTTCATAACTTCAATGCACATGAAATTGAAGAAATTAAATTTTATGAATTCTTAAAATCAAAAAAACAGTTTATTTCAATAAAAATATGTATTTTTTTATTATTTTTTTTTTGCTGTCACTTACAAATTCTTAACAATTTTTTGATTTAAACAACTGAACCGAAACAGAATAGAAAAACTAATCAATTTCATAGGTTTTTTAAAAACAAAAAAGAATCAGCTGATTCGTAACAGAACGGAAAGTAAAGACTAATTCTGCCTTAACTGAGCCTTTAGTCTTTACTTTCTGTTCTGTTATGAATCAGCTGATTTGTTTTTGTTATTATAAAACCTATGAAATTGATTAGTTTTTCTGTTCAGTTGCGATTTAGTTTGTTAAAATCAAAAACTTGTTAAGTAATTGTAAGTGACAGCAAAATAAATAATAAAAAAATTCATATTTATATTGAAATAAACTTTTTTTGATTTTAAGAATTCATAAAATTTAAATTCTTCAAATTGATGTGCATTAAAGTGATTGAATAAAACAATGGACGGTGCAAAACTAATAAATTTGTCATAAATGGCTGATAAGTTGCTACAGAAAAAGTAACTATTACAATTTCGTAACAGAACGGCACGGAACGGAACAGAAACAGAAAGTAAAGACTAACTGAGCCTTTAATTGTCTACATCTTATGCACTTCTAGTAACATCCGGCTTACATTTCCGATTTTAATTATGATTTAAACTGTTTTCATATTTGTTAAATACATATGTATGTATGTAAAAACAGAAATTATTAAATCCGTACATTGCAGTTGCCTCTTGTGAATTTCGGGTATGAGTATTTATTAATATGAAAGTATAATTGTTATATAAGTGATGTGTGCAAGAGTGACTTCCAGAATTAAATTAATTTTATAATTATTGTTTGCTTAAGCGCTGCGTATTACTTTTGTATTTATACACATGTTGTATTTACAATTACAATAACTTCATTTGTTGCCAAGTAAAATGGAGAGTTGTATAAAGAAACAAGCTGTGCCGAATCTTTGATACCCTCCAGCGACACTTCGAATGTTTTAGGAGTAATATCTGTATGATGTCTATTTATTATTATAATCTTTGTAAAAACAGACATCTGCATTAAAATTTGTTGCCGTTAAGACCTATATAAAATTATTGACCGACAATTAGAATCAATTTTAAAAACCTTGAGTAGAATATCAGTTTAAGCTGAACTTAAATTATATTCAGGAGAACAAATTATATAAAAGCCATGGTAAGCTATGAACCAATCATCTCAAATTCTGCAGAACGATTTCTGGTATTAAAAAACATAAATTTCAATACAGCAGTGCAATTAGTTTAAGCGTTTGCAGTGAATTTCAGAAGGCTGCTAAAATGGAATCTAAAGAAAATTATGGACCGTACATCACAAAATTGCATTACATTTTTTCTGCCCATATGAAGCTAAACTGGAAGAAAGTTTACCGCGTATTTAATTATTTTACCAGAGTGGGCTTTAAATGAGGCCTATGGTAAGTTATGCACCGAGCTTTACCAAATTTCACAGTGCCATTTCTAGTTCTATAACACTGTGATGTACCAAATTTTGTTATGATAGCATTATTTTTTACGTTTTTAGGCGTACTAAACTGTTTTCCGAAAGTAAGGTTTATATGGGGCCTAGGGTTATTGTTATAGACCGATCTTCACGAAATTTTACAGCATTATTTCTAGTCCTATAAAACTGTGACGCCCCTAATTTTGTTATGATAACATTATTAATTATGGTCTTAGGCGTACTAAACTGTTTTCCGGGAGTACGGTTTATATGGGGCCTAGGGTTATTATTATAGACCGATCTTCACGAAATTTTACAGCGTGATTTTCAGCTGAATAAGACGAACTCTTGCAAAATTTTGTCATTTGTGCATTATTCCATCATTTATGTTAGTTTTTGTAACAAAATATAAATTTTTTTAGGTGGGGGTTTCGCATTTTGATTAATAGCTCTGATCCTACTAAACGGTTTTAGCTGGATTTCAATCCCAAACTGCTTAGGATAACAATAAGCAATTTGGCTTCCAGTTTGTTTAGTTCTTTTGAGTTGTTCGAAAGTGAGCCTGTTTTCAACAGACGGACAGACAGACGGACATGGCTAAATCGACTTAGAATTACTCAAGGACCCAGAATATATATACTTTATGGGGTCTGAGATGAATAATAAAAAAGCTTCACACGGAATGACAAACTTAATATACCCTCTTCACAACTTATTGTGGTGGAGGGTATAATAAGATGATAATAATTACGAAATTTAAATGAAAACTAGAGTGTGGTTTTAAGGGTTTCCAATTATCTGGACATTGTAAATTCCAGGACCGTATACACTCAGGTCACGTTTTATGCGATAGATGCGTTCCAAGAAAAAATCGCATAAATTGAATTCGCATAAAACGATACTCTAGCTTCATATAAAAACTAATGATTCGTTCCAAAATTCTTAAAACCGCATAAATCCAAAATTTTAATAAAAAAATCAAGACAAAATCGCATAAAAAAAATCAACAAATATGTCTATACGTATTTGGGGCATTATTTGTGAAGCGGACAACCCAATAAAAATATTTGTTGGAATTCCTTTCTATTTGGAATAACTATAGTTCTAGTGGGCGAAATATTTTTTTTTTTTCTATGATGTTGATTTTTTTAAATTATTATTTCAAACTAAAAACTAAGCAAACGAAAAGAAATGTTACGTGTTTTTTATAGAACATCAATTGATTTTTAATAAAAAAACTTAATTTGAAAAAAAAAAAATTTTCTTATCTGCAAAACCGGAAATGACCAATTTAAATCAAAATTTTTCTAACTTAGTTCTAAATTTTTTTTATTTTTTAATCTAAATTGGCCTTGAGTTTCTTTATCATGTTGTAAAAGTTTTATTATGGGACCTCGATTAGTTTAAAAGTTATGCAAATTTATTTACACTCGTACATGTGTTTATTACAATGTTGTACCGTAAAAGACAGGAAAGAGCGAGTTCTAATTTAAATTTTTCTAACTTCCAACTAATTGTTTATTCTATTTTTACCGAAATTATACTTCGTTGTAAAACTTATATTATGTGTTCTTCATTAGTTTAAAAACACTCATACATACTTATTGGCTATGCATATAAAAAACACGACAATCTTAAACGATTACATCAGTGATGCAAACTTGGTTTAATTTAAAAACGATGAAAAAGCTTAAAAAACATCATCAATATATCAAAAACGGTATAAATATAAAAATCACATGAATTTGGATCCGCATAAAACTAGACCTGAGTGTAATACAGAAACTGTTCCGAACGGGTATCTAGTCTCTATGCGGACTTCACTGTAAAGCGAATGAGAATTACAAACACTCATTTTGTATTTGCAACGATATCAAAGCTTAGACAAAACACCAACAATAAAAAGTCAGTTTATCTTTTCTTAAATTCCCCTACAATTGGTTGGGGTTTTTCTGACTCGAAGTGTAGTTGTAAGTGGGTAAAAAGAAAAAACTAAATTAAAAAAATGGCTTTATTTTATTGTTTTCGCAAAACAAAAATAAAAATAAAGCAATTTGCCAGTTCAATTTTTTTTTGCACGGGCACCTGAAAATGTTTTATCAAAAATTTTCTATTCATTATTTTTATGTGCGAAATTCCCAATATTCACTGAAAAATGCATTTAGACGGTTGGTATAACGCCAGAATAAGCTATGGAGATTAACTTTGATAAAATAAATCTGTTCTTCATAGAGCACTTCTTCCACTGTATGAAGTTCATTTCTAGTTAAATGACTAGGTCAATAAGCAGAATATCCCTTTTTGGAGCGAAGACAATCCTCAAGAATCGCCAGTCTATACATTAAAATTGACTGTTTGGTGCGGTTTTCACGCTCCTTTGAAATGGGCAAGGAGCTGTCATTACGGTGATTGGAGAGCATTAACGAGTGCTGGCTGAATTTGTGCATCCAAGAATTAATCATCAACGACATTTTGTTCCAACAAGACGACCCAACTTGCCATACAGCACGCTTAACAATCGATTTATTACAAAACCAGTTTGGTGACAACTTTATTTACAGAAGTAGTCCTGTTCACTGGACCTTTCGTTCGTGCGGTTTGGATTACTTTGTATAGGGCTATATTAAGTCATAAGTTATGCCGACAAATCAACTCTTGAAGCATTGGAAGAAAATATTCAAGCTGCCATTGACTCCATACGGCCAGATTTATTGGAAAAAGTAGTCAACAATTGGACTGATCAAATGCTATATGCTACTCGAAATCATATTTAAAAATTTAATGTCATGAAATTATCTACCAGATTTTAATCAAAATACTTCCATTTCAACAATACTTCTGTCTTAAATTTTTACTTTAATTTCTCATACAGCTAAACAATTTTATTATTTATTGATATACACTTATAAAATTATTACAGTAACTGACTGTGGGTTATTAAATTCGTTTTCCGTACTGTTAAATTTGAATAAAAATATAGTTATTTTACGAATAATTTTATTTTTAAAATTTTATGTTTGTTATTCAAAAAACAAACTACCAAAAAATAATGTTTTTTGGTATTTATTTTGTTATGTAGTTTGATTTTTGTCGGTTAAAATATATTTTTTTAAAGTAAAAACTATTCAATTTTAAGGAATATGCTGTTCAAAAAATAAAAAATTTAATAATGAATGTAAAAATCATTTGTTTTAAATCAGTCATAACCACTCCATAGACTCGCGAGCAGTCAATAATTGTATTTTTTCACACAAACACGGTCGGCAGTTCACATGTATACAACAATTTTGTTCGTACCACTCCATAGTCTCGCGAGGCAGTCAATAATCGTATTTTTTACACAGACACGGTCGGCAATTCATATGTATACAACAACTTTGTTTGTTGCTTGGTTATCATTGTTTTAAATGAAATGTAAATGATCCGTTTTTTAAATGAATTATAATTTGTATAAAATTAATTTTCGTTTGAATTTAACTACATAATATTTTGAGTGTAGATATGAAGTTATATGGACATTTAAAGTTCTAAATAGTATAAAAGTTATTTTATCTATATACATATGTCGTAACAAAATGTTGTAAGCCAGATTAGCACATTACTATTATATTGACTGTAATATATGATTAGGGTACTTTTCTATTTATTTGGAATATAAAGATATTTCTAGTAATTAAATTCATTAAACAACAATTTTCTATCCGTCAAACAAACTTTAAGGTATTTATATAGTTTGCAATAGTTCAAGCCGTTTAGTATGCTGATTACCTCATTTACATTAAGCTGTCTTTTACCAAAATATTCCAGCCTGTATGTGTTGTTAATAGGGCATACATCGATAAAGTGTTGTATGTTTTCAGATTCATCCGAGTTACATATTGTACATATACCAACCGTATTGTTTCTAAATGCTCTTGCATTTAGGTCCAGTAAACCACCTCTGGCTTTTATTATAATGCCAGTCATCCGGGCGTTAAAACCTTCTAGTAGAATTGGAATACGATTAAAATTTAGTTGTAGGTAGAGGTCGTGGAACTGTGAGTTAGATGCATCAGACAAAAACTCTTCCCTCTCGTTTACCTTCAGTTGCTGGAGTACAGCTTTCCAATCCTGGCTGATAAACGAGGTAGTGTCGTCCGCCAACCATAAAGTTGATGCGTTCTTTAAATGATTCCCTATCGTTGAACCAGTACAGTTTATTATTTATTACATATTCAGGCAGTATGCGTGGTTCTCTTTGTGGATCCATTTTTAAAACTTTGTTAACATAACAGAAGTGTAACTTTAAGGAGGTGATAAATAGAGAATTCAAACCAGTTTCTAAGTGCAGCATATAATTTGGAGTAGAGTTTGGCAAGTGCAGCATTTTCTTTATGAAAAATCGGAGTAGTTTTTCAACATCTTCGTATTTCTTAAAGCCCCAAACCTGTGCACCAAATAACATTATTGACCTGGATGCAGCATGAAATATTTTTAATTTATTGCTATTAGAAATGACTGGGTTATTTATATATTTGGACCATGTGGAGTTAATAGCAAGTTTGGAGGGCGATAGTTTGTTATAGAGATGTTTTTAAGAGACATGTTATATGTGATTTCTACAGCTAGATATTTGTAGTAGTGCACTATCTCAATATATGTTTCACCATATTTCCAAGACAGATTTGAAGCGATCCTGGTGCCAGAGCGGAATACCAGTATTTCAAATAAGATTACAATATCACCTGCGTATGCCAAGATTTTAATATTCACTCCGGCCACGTTAATACCCCCAGGTAATTCTTCGGCTAAGTCATTAGTATACAGTGAAAAAAGAATTGGACTTAGGATACATCATTGTTTTACTCCAACCTCGACAGTCAAGCATTTGGATAAAGAGTTACCGTACGAGATTTGACTTTCGTTGTTTTCGTATAGGCATTATAATAATCTAATTATCTTAAAAGAAAGCCCTAGGCACGACAGTTTGTAGAAAAGACCGTTACGAGGTATGGCATCAAATGCGCATGAAAAATCCACAAAAAATGCGAAGGTATTTTTTCCATTGGCTTTGTTGATATGTACGATGTTAGATTAACAACTGATGCCGTCTTGGCCAGGAGCTTTGTTCAGTTTTAATGTTTTAACCACTGTAGCTAGTTCATAGTATTCTATAGGTGAATCTAGTACCGGCTCGATAATATATGGCATAGCCCAGCTGATTTCAATTGATTCATCGTTGTTTTTCAGAAAAAAAAAACAATCAAAAATAGAAAAGCACATTTATTTTTATGTATCCAATATGTGCTTCAAGTAAGAGTTTTTTTATATTGTTTGACTTAGTTGCTTACATTTAATACAGAGTTTTATAATTTATTTCAGAAATTTCCCCACAATAAGTTCCCAGGAACCACAAAAATATATTAACAGGAAGTGTTGGGAAATATTTCCCACATAGAAACCCTCATTGTGTTGCTTCAGTTTGTGTTTAAGTGGAGAGAAATGGTTTAATAAATACTCATAATGCGAAAAATGTATGTACATCAATGATTTTCAGAAAATCATTTTATGAATACTTTTAAATAAGAGATTTAAAATTTTTTTACGGGTTAAAATATTTTTTGATTATATTCAACATTTTTTATTATTATCGAATTTATTCTATGAGCTAAATTTCAGTTATGTATTTTATAAAGCTTTTTTGTAATAGTCCTATTCCTTTAATTTTCAGGAATGGCTTTATACACTACCAGAGTATTTTCTTGTAGTTCTCCTTTGGACAGCAATGAAGTACATTATTTGTACAGAAACATTTTTTACAATTATTAGACTCCAGCAGAAATTGTCTGGCCCGCTACGGCCTTCAATAATAATAATATTAAGTAACCTTTGAAAGGAAATAATTCCCAGTTTTTATATTTATTTATTTTTACACATTCATTAAATTTTTTTTTCTTTTAGGCTTGAGTTAAAGCACTGAATAAGAATGTATATATATTAGGGCAGGTCAAATTGTGTGGAAAAATACCTTTCATACAAGCCCAGATTGAGAAATCTACTAAAATTCTATCCGATTTTATGACGAATTTAATCAAATTATTCTATGTATATATGGAAAAATATCTATTTTGAAATTTTGAGGGCTCCAAACCCGACTGAGAGCTATGGTCTCTTTAGCAAAATTTCTCAGAATCACATTTATATTACGTTTTTGCTATACGCTTCATTAAAAAAAAATATATAGCCCGCCCTAATATGTATACTTTATAAAATAAACTATAAAAATCAAATACAATTTTGGTTTAAAAGATCAGCTTTATAAGTGAAATTTGTTTTTATATTAAAGTTAATACATGGTTTTGAAACTTAATAACCAAAGTTATTTCTATTGGTATTTGAAGCAAAATATTAAAAAAATACAAGAAAAGACAATTTCGACTAACTGTTTGAAAATACTTATAACTTTTTATTTTAACCGCTTATAATTGTAATTCTTTTGGAATAAACAATCAATAATGTCATTATACTAAATGCTTATAAATTTGTAAAGTTTTTTTTAATATTATTATGTTTCCGGACGATTAATATTTTCAATAAAAAGAAAATACCTTCAACATATCTGTGGCATTTTGACAAAACGTCTTAAGTCGATATAAAAATTTTTGCATCGTTGGTGATTTAAATGCCAGAATTTCTGATTTACAAATTTTGGACTCACATTTTTTGCAAGACTTACCACATATCCGTGATTATAGATGTTCGAAAGATAAAACTTTAAATACTCAAGGTAAAAAACTCATGGAATTGATTGAAGATATTGAAGATATTGGCGGTATTGTGCTTAACGGAAGGACGGGTAACGATGCTCAAGGGGAATACAGCTTTTGCGGTGTTATGGGTAGTTCTGTCATTGATTATTGTGTTTGTTCTCACAGCTTTCTGCAATATGTTGATGATTTCTCGATTGCATCAAAACCTTACTCTGACCACATGCCGTTATGTTTAAAAATAAAATGTTTAAACCCAAATGTTGAAGGAATAGAAAATGTTTCACTTCACAGATTGCGCTGGAAAGACAAGCATTCACCTAAATATGTGGAAAAACTTTGCGCCCTTACGACTAACGTTGATCTACAAACAAATGTTACCATATATGATTTGGTTTCTTCAGTGGCATCTAAAATAAAACAAGCTGCAATAGGAAATGTTAATAAACAGTATTTTGAACCCAAGCAAAAATGGTTTGACTGGAAGTGTGAACGTTCTCGAAAATTTATGTTAAAAAAGCTTAGACTATACCGAAAAAACCACACAACCATAAACAAATCTCGTTATTTCTTATCTCGAGCTAAATATGTAAAATTATGCAACGACAAAAAACTAGATATGTACAATAAAAATCTAAACAAATTAAACATGGTCAAATGCAGTAGTGATTGGTGGAAGCTAGCAAAATCAATGAAATCATATAAGCAGGTGAACAAGGGTAACTTAAAAGCAGATGATTTTCAAACCCATTTTAGTACTTTGTTGCAAAATACAGAAAATAATTACACAATAAGCTGGTGCTTGGCATATTTTACGGATCCTGTTATAGATTCTCCCATAGAATTTTGTGAAATTTCATACGTTGTTAAAAATTTTAAGCGTAATAAAGCTCCTGGTCAAGACGATATTAGCTATGAATTTTATCAACACGCTCCTGCTTGCTTTATTAATGAAATACTATCGATTTTTAACATAATATTTTTACACGAAAAGATACCATCAAGCTTTCGCAGTTCCATCATGATCCCACTTTTTAAAAAAGGTGATTCATCTTTACCAGAAAACTACCGAGGGTTGTCTCTTATTGATGCTGCATGCAAAATTTTCAACACAATCTTATTAAACAGAATAACAGAATGGTTAGAAAACAACAAAATACTAAACGAGTATCAAGCGGGTTTTAGAAAGAATTACTCAACCGTAGATATTATTTTCAACTTGGTAAACATTGTAAAACTAAATGAACTAAATGGAAAAAATACTTATGCCTTTTTTGTAGACTTCTCCTGTGCATTTGACACTATTCCTAGAAATAGTTTATTTTATAAGCTCTCCTGTATTGGACTGTCTTCCAAAATAATTCGTATTTTGCAGAATGCATATGATGAAACCGAAAGCCGTATTTGGGACGGCAGCACTTTTTCTGAGCCGTTCTCTGTTGATGTAGGTGTTAAACAAGGATGTATATTAAGTCCGATACTATTTTCACTATATCTTAATGATCTTGTTGATGTACTCCCTGGAGGGGTAAATGTTGCTGGTACAACTGTAAAAATCCTGCTTTACGCCGACGATATTGTTATTTTGTCTGAGTCACCAACTGAGCTACAAACCATGATCAATGCACTATACCATTACTGTTTAAGGTGGAGCTTGACAGTTAACTTAAACAAATCAAAAGTTATGGTGTTTCGTTCGGGAACAAGAATTTCAAGTCTTTTAAATTGGAATTTTGGTGATGATAATATTGAAATCGTTAACAATTATAAATATCTTGGTGTAGATATTACATATAATTTGTCTTTTAAGAAATATTTAATAAATAAATTGGCTGCATCCAAATTGGCAATCAACACAACCTGGTCAAAATATATTAATCACCCACAAATTTCAAAAACTAATAAACTGAAAATATTTCATGCTGCTTCTCGTTCAATTATGTTTTATGTTGCACAAGTTTGGGGCTACGAAAAATTTGATGAAGTAGAAAAGCTGTTTCGTTTTTTTATTAAAAAAATGTTATATTTACCAACTACAACGCCTAATTATATGTTATATTTAGAAACCGGTCTAAATTCGTTATTTCTTTCAACTTTAAAACTGCACTTCTCCTACGTAAATAAAGTTCTAAAAATGGATCAACATAGATTACCACGCATTTTAGCAGAGGCAATTATAGCACAAAACGTTTACTGGGCAAATGAGTGGTCCAGTCTTTGCCAACGTCTTCAATATACACCTGATAATACTAATTCACCACTTTGCAACCATTCGGAAACGATACTAAAATTATTAGAAATAAAAGAACGTGAAGAAAATGTATTAAACGCAACAAATTCCCAACACCATGATCTTTATTGCCAACTGAACCACAATGTTACACCTCTGCTTGCTGAAAATTTTTCATCCCGCATTACTTGTCTGTTAATTAAAGCCAGAGGAGGATTACTTCAATTAAATGCCAGATCCTATAGTAACAACCCAATAGACACGTGCACTATCTGCAATTTAGATGAACCTGAGAATACCTACCACTTTATTGGTGTTTGTCCAATTTATAAAGAATTAAGGCTGAAATTATTTGGAAAATATCAACTTAGTATGATTGAGGTGCTAAACCTTCTGAATGGATCTAATTTTTGCTCCTTATACAAATACATAGAATCATCTTCAAAATATCGTAAACTAATACTAAATGAATTTGAGATTTAGTCTTCCTTTTACAAGAATAATTTTGTTTTAAATTTAAAAAAAAAAAAAAATTGTTTTAAACTTTTTATATTAAATGAATTAAAAAATATAAAAATTAAAATACCCAGTATTGTGCCAATCTGGCTCACAACATTCATGTTATGCCAAATATAGATAACAAATATTGTAAATTAATGAATATGTACATTTATACAATTTAAATATCTATTAATAAATAATAATAAATAATAAATAATAATAAAAAATAAGATAGCAAAAAAGTTTTTAAAAATAAAACGGTGAAGAAATCATTTATTTTAAACAATAAAAAAAAAAATAAACCAAAATTATAGAAAAATTTCGTTTATAATACAAAATATTAAAAACGTAAACCAAAGTTCGTATGATTAACAACATTTTTTTCAACTTTTTAAATTTGACTTAAGATGTTTTGTCAAAATGCCACAGATATTAATACAGCAATTTTCTTTTTAGAGAACCAGGTTTCAGGAGGTAATGAACCACAAAGAACTGTTACTTGAACGGTTCGTACTGAAGGAGCAGCGAATGCTAAACGAGAAAGTGTCCCCACCGATCTATCTGAATCTACTCGTCAACGTTCTCCTTACTCACCCTAAAAAACATCGCTGCGATGCATTCCAAAGTTGACCTGCGGTTGTTTCCATATAAAACTTAAATGGCTGAAAAATTACTGCCTAGGGATTCATCACAACGGCTACAAAATGTCAGTCAACCAATCGAAGTTGGCTCACTCTGTATTATTGACAACTTTCATTCGAGCTGTTAACTATAAAATAACAAATCATATATAAAGAAATAGATTTCACTATGATAATTTGCTCGAATGTACAAGCTGGATTTTAATTTTTTAGGCGATGGATGTAATAACTGTAAATTGCAAGCCTTTTTTCCAAGAAAAATATAAAGTCGAATTAAATTCAATCAAAAAACAAACAAAAAAGTTTTTAAAGTTAATATACAGTGTAATCTTCCTAAGCCCATACCTTCCTTAACAGGCGCGGATTCAGGGGGGGGGGGGGGAATTTCCTTATCCGTAAATTATAAAAATATGTTTTGTTAATTTCGATAATACAAGAATTCCCAAAAATAATATTTGTTTTAATGTATAAAATTTTTGGAAATACCAGCATGGTTTTTTTTGGTTTTTTTATGGAATCTCTAATGAAATTTTCAATAAGTATTTTTTTATTTTTTTTTAATTGAATCTCTAACGATTTTCAATAAGTATCCTTATCTTAATCCTAATAGTTTTTTATTAAGTATTTCCAAAGAAACATCTAGTTTACCGTATTCAATTACTTATTATTCAACATTCAATCCCAGCAGGTGCAATCTATATCCAGAGACTCAATGTTTGACTTGATAATGCGTGCGGTTGAATTATTAAAATGCCTTAGTATTTGCATTATTTATGTATATATTTATGTGTTATATGAATCAAAATTCTATTCGATTATTTTTGACAAAAGCAGTGATTTGTCGGGAAAAAGCCAGATTTCCTATTCTTAAAGATATTTCAAAATACAATAAAACGTTTTTAGGGAAGAATATATTGGCTTTGTTGTAAACGCATTTGAAGAGACTTCAAAAGATATTGATGATGATGATGTGTCAGTTGATGCGAAGGCACTATCATTAACCCTAGACACACACCCGGGTACAAATGTATCCACTTGCTAATTAATTTCTAATTAATTAAAGGTTAATGCAATTCGGATCAGTGGTTCAAGAGCTACGAGCTTCCAAAGTCGACACCTACGTAAACACACACCCGGGATACGTTTGTGCCACACCAGCTTATATCAAAATAAAAGGCAATACACCATTATATAGTGTGTTTAAATTATATTATTTTATTTGAAAAAGGAATATTATGAATCATTGTTGCAAATTGTGCACTCGGTATTGGTGATCAGCTAAATAATGGCGAGTGCACAACAACATCAAAAAGCAACCGTTAGAATATCCAAATACTACAAACACTTGTTTATCACTTGAATAATAGTTGCCTGCATGCACTCTTTTGCTTATATCTTTTGAACCATGTAGAATATTTGCATGAAACAAAATTTAAACATTTTTAATATATTTATTTACGCTTTAAAAAAAATAAAAAATTAAATTGGACCATTTAAACATAAGAAAAAGCCAAAATAAGCAAGTAGGTACAAACGTATCCCGGGTGTGTGTTCTCGTAGAAAAAGTTGGGTATGCATCGTACGGTTAATAGTTCTTAAAGCTTTGACAAATTTTTTTCCTGACCTAAAAAATTGTGTAGGTGATGGAACAGATGACATCCTCTGATGTCAGCAGAAAATGGACCTGTTCAAAATTTCTGGAAAAGCGACAAATGCGAAACAAACGCCTTGCTATTCCCATGAATCGAACAACTCAATTTCTAAAAGCAATAAAGTGCCATTAATACAAAAAGTTGTATCATTTCTTAAAGAAACGACAAAATTTTTATACATAATCATCCCAAGCGAAAAACAGTTTTAGCAAAGTATTTGGGAGCCAAACTCTCTTCTTTATGCGTCTTTGCAACAAGTGTACAACATATAGTAGAAGCTTTGGAAAAAATATATTAAGGAACTCACTTAGTACTTTTAAATTTAATTGCGGAATATTAAATGTGCTACCTATTGTAACACAGCCACTTAGTATCATTTTCAAAAGCAAGACCAAGGATCAAGCCTTATCAAAATTTTAATCATGTGCATTGAAAAAAAAAAATAAAGCCGAAGAACAATTTAAAGCGATTTTTGAAAAAGTTAAAGTTATTTGCGTTCAAATCGAGGTTGCTATCGAAAAGACAAGATTTGAACGAAATAATCACATCCAAAATATTGAAGATTACTACCGAGTTGTAGGTTACATTCCTCTTATTGAATTTATTTTAGAAGATCCCATAACAACTTTCGCAATAGATATCCCAAATGTATTGAACATACCTAAACTTCTACCTCAAAGTCATATACAGATACAAAACTGTTAAAACCACAACTAGCGGATGAGCTGATTATATTTGAAAAAAGATAAAGATCTAAACTTGAGCCTGATCTATCAGATAACGTTGTAGATGCTTTAATAAACTGTGATGAAGATATCTACCCAAATCTAAGAAAAGTATTTTAAATTTTCGTTTCAATGTTCGTCAGTAAAGCTACGAGCGGGAGGTCATTTCCTACCCTTCGTCGAATAAAAACATGGCCCGGATCAACAATGACAGAAGATAGACTGACTGTACTGTCTAAATTTACCTCACAAGGAAATCATAAAGTGCTTATTTAAAAAGATTAATGTTTATTGAACTGATCTTATATTTTATTTAACCTTTTTGTTGAGTTTTTTTAATTAGGGTAATAACTTTTTTTGGACAAAATTTCTTCATCCCACAATTTAGTATTGATAATAAAAATAATTTTATTAGGCTATTTCGGCCAAAAAAGTTTCCGCACCAAATGCAATTTCTAAAGTTCATCAAAAAATTTTTTTTTTTTTTAAATTTCCATACACTTTATATATGGTACATTTATTGTTTATATATGCTATATATTTTAGCCCCCATATTCATAAATGATTATAAAATTTAATAAACGTTTATTAAGGAAAATTTGGTTTTCAAACCTTTATTAAATTTAAAATATTTTTATGAATACAGGCATAAATACATAAAATAAGCAACTGTATAACAAAAATGTAAAGCTTTTTTTTTTTGGGTTTAATGAAATAAATTTTAAGTTTAAAGTGCGAGTTGATTTACATAATGGAAAAATATGTTGTGCAACTTTAATAGCTTGTTCCGCGCATATATTACTACGCTGCTAAAACTTATCACTGTTTCATATATCCGCCAAACAACTCATCTATCACAACATCTATCATTTGCCATTAAAATTTAGTTTATTAATAAAACCGCGAAATAGAGTCGCGATTTTTTTTGCGCCCTTCTTCCGTACAAATGGTAAGATCTTGTTATATTCATGAAATTATTAGAAAATACTTAAAATTTTCTAATTAAATGTTAATTTTGTATAGTAAGGAGAAAAATTGAAATTCAAAACTTTATCGCGTTTGGTGCGGAAAGTAATAGATAATTTCTTAATATTTTATCACGGTCTATACGGCTATGCGATAAAGAATTTGATAGTCGCAAAAATTGCAAAAAGTACTTACCCTAATACACATATTGTTTTTAATAAAGTTTTAAAAACAAATTTTTGACTTTTTTGTATCATATAAAATTCCCCCCCCCCCCCTAAGGCTCAAGCTGGATCCGTGCCTGTTCCTTAAGCATACACCTTCTTTCGACGACACTGTTGCATGCTTCCGTCAGCGTTCTAGTTCTTTTGAGAGGATACTTGGCTTGTCTATTTTAGTGATACATTCGGCGTCCGCTTTTGAGAGATTCTACTGTATATCGGTTATTGATATCCTCAACTCATATTTAAAACAATTGTTTTATTTTTCGCATTTGATATCTGTTTGATATAAATTTCCCCAATATTTACGGTAAAAATAAAACAGGCTAATAAAGGGTTTATAAAACAAATTTTAATTTTTTAGTTATTTTTTAAACGCAAAATTATACTTTACTTTTACTTTTGTCCAAGTCGTTCTAACAGCTCCAAATATGCAAATTAATGTTCCGAATGTCAAATATTTATTTGCAAAAAGCATACTGAGACCAATATTGTATGTAATGAATGTAAAAAAAAATAAAAAAACTGATTAAATATTTGAATTTTTTTGTATTGGGGAAATTTGACCCACTAATGTCATATGCGTTTTATTTTTGAAGTACAGGATAAGGGTTAAATTAACCGTACGATGCATACCCAACTTTTTCTACGAGAACACACACCCGGGATATGTTTGTACCTACTAGCTTATTTTGGCTTTTCTTATGTTTAAATGGTCCAATTTAATTTTAATTTTTGTTTTTAAGCGTAAATAAATATTTTAAAAATGTTTTAGTTTTGTTTCATGTAAATATTCTACATGGTTTAAAAGATATAAGCAAAAGAATGCATGCAGGCAACTCTTATTCAAGTGATAAACAAGTGTTTGTAGCAGTATTCGAAAATAAACAGTACATTATTAAACGTACGGCTCACACACCCAGGAACGATATCTATTTTTTTAGTGATTGTGTAGACATACAAGAAAGAACCAAACTTTATATAATGTTCGGTTCTTCGTTAAAAAACAGAACAATTGTAGTGATACTGTAGACAAACATTATATTTTAATGTTCTATAATGTTTTTTCCGTGTGTGTATTTTGTTTTTGTAAAATTTTTTTCTTACCAGCCAAAAGGGACGAACATTACCGAGCCGAACCGAACACATTGAAGTTTGTGGATTTTCAAAACCACATCTTTTGTTGAGTTTGATAAAAACAGTTATATTTTTGAAAGATGACTAACAGGGAAACGTTATTTTTTTAATGATTTTCTACACAAACAGTATTAGCGTTTGTGCTTTCCACAAATCTACCGAACCGAACATTAAATAACGATATTTGTTCGAAAACAAAAACTAGTTTTCGAACACTGGTTTGAAGTATTTGGATATTCTAACGGTTGCTTTTTGATGTTGTTCTGCATTCGCCAGAGTGCACAATATGTAACAATAATTCATAATTTTCATTTTTCAAATAAAATAATATAATTTAAAGTCACTATAAAATGGTTTGTTGCCTTTTATTTTGATATAAACTGGTGTGGCACAAACGTATCCCGGGTGTGTGTTTCCGTAGGTGTCGACTTTGGAAGCTCGTAGCTCCTGAACCACTAATCCGAATTGCATCAGATAACATTTAAACAATTAGAAATTACTTATGTTTCTTAGATCCGAAATCTCCATTCCTTAAGTTTAGCCGTTCCTGAGTTACAGCACGCTTAAAAAAAATTGTCTTTCTTATGGGATGCCAAAGGGTATTAAAGATTCGGCACAGACGAATATTTAACTCTTTCTCGTTGGCTTACGTATTGCTCAACATATTTCCTCCCAAAAGTGAAAGTAAATTCAGTATTGGTGTGCTAAAAAGCACAAATATATACATAAGTAACGTGTATATGCGATAGTCATATATATTCTTTTAACATGTGTTTCTTTTTTACTGCCATTTCTAAAAATTTTTTCACTTGTTTTATACACCTGCTGTCACTTATTGAAAAATGTGTACAGGTATTTGTGTTTTCCAACTTGTTTTAAATGAAAGTGAAGATTTTGCTTTCCTTTTCTTTACTTTCATGTTTTCATAAAGATTTTAAGTCTTTATTGTGTCTGTAAAATAGAAAAAAAAACTAAACTTAATGTTTTACATGTGTGCATAAATGTGTAAACAGACTGTTGCAAAACTGTTTGTGTGTGTTTTGATGTTTTTTTTTGTAAGTGTTCTGTACACATATTTCTTACTAAAATGTAGTAGGGCGTACATATTTTGAATAGCATATTCGATTAGGCTTGCTTTAAATTTGGGCTAATTTTGATTTTAACTTAATTATGGACTCATCGCCAAGGTTTGATTTTTTTTTTTACAAATTTTTCTTTGCATGTATGTATGTATGCTTCCACTATGAGAAAACAATTTGTTTTGCACGAAATATGTAGAAACGCTTAAAAAGAAAATGTATTTCAAATAAGCTTATTATAAATAAAAGGAATATGAAATTTTTTTCGTTCCATGCAGCACTAGAATATTATTTAAACCTTTAAAATTTTCATAAAAAATTACGTTTTTGAAAAACTTCTTCGTTATCTAAACCAGTGCATTTTTTTAGGGATCTAATAAAAAATTTTTTTTGTTCAATAAAATAATCAATAAAATGTCTAAGTGTCTCACAGAAAAAAAGAATTAATCAAAAATAAAATCAGTTTTAATTAAATATTTAATCAGGTGAATTAAACTTTTAATCAAGTGAATTAATTGTTTAATTGAAGTATTGTCATATATTCTTTTACTGGCGTAAACATTTTTTTCTGTGCTGATTTTTTTATGTAATCAATTTTCTTTTAAATGTTCACAAATTCGTCCCTACCCTAATGTAATATGTAAAAGTGAAAGTAAAGGATTATGCCATATATTTATATATAAAGTAAAATATTTGTATTCAGTCTCTGATGTACACTTTTATCATTTTAAGGAAATTATTCTTAGGTTTTGTTCTCTTTTTTCATATTTCTTTCAAACCAATATCATAAAATATGCTTTCGAAATCTAGAGATTTAAAATATGTAAAATGTATGTTTCTTACATTTTATTCTTTATTTAAACAATGTGAAATGATAAATGAATTTATTGATAGGTTTTTATTGCATGTGCTTATAAATGTTAAATATCATTTGTAAGAAAAAATTTTAAAAATATATATGTAAATGTGTTCAATGTGCAGAAGTTTTACTAAAAACTTAAAATTGTACACAGAAAAAACTATTTTTCCAATTCAAACCAAAAAGTTTGTAGAATCAAAAAATTTTTTGTCTGAAAACGGTTTTATTAACAAATTTGCATATTCAAACAATTTATGTATTTGCATATTGTTTATGGAAAAAACACAGATTTTTTCCGACAAATAATTTAACTGAATCAAACAAAAAGTTTACTAAAAATCATATAAATTTCAAACAAATAATTTTGCTGAATCAAACAAAAAAGTTTTTCCACAAGCAACGAAGCGCGGCCCGGCTGGCTTTGAGAAACATTTTTTGTTGGAATAATTTTTGAACGAAGTCTTATTTATATACACAACGTTTTTCTTCATCACTAACTAATTGCTATATCCTTTTCTTTATAAGAAGAAATGTAACCAAAAACGGCAGTAGACCAGGGGCCAAATCACCGCATTCGAAATCGAGTACTTCTTCATCGAAATGTAGTTTACGTCAATCACGGCAATTGTTATCGAAACGTATTTACTCGAAGTTGTATTCGATTGGTAATCTCTTGTCAAAAACAAACAAACAAACAAACAAACAAACACTACCTTTTTGGTGTAAAACCAAAAAACCAAAACGAATAAGTAATAGAATAAATTAATAAAAACGTATGTATTTTTCTATTATTTTCTCAAAACTAGTTAAAAAATATAATTTTAATTGTTCTTAGGGACAAGCGGCAAGCTGCAATATGCGTGGGACGGACGTCGACATATGGCCAGGAATCCTTATTTCGGATAAAACATATCTAAAAGCTTCTTTAGACAGCCGAAAACGTCTTTGAAATCTAGCAAATTTTCAAAAGGCATAACTTACTCAACTTCAGGCAATGAAAAGGATTGCTTTTGTCACGAATATTTCTTCTCATAATGGCAATATTTGACTCATCCTCCAATTCGGATGGCGAGGAATACAAAAAAACAGTTGGATCCATTTTTATTTCAAGTATTCTGATTTTTTTTTTCACAATTTATCACAAATTTGTTTATTTTGTATTCCTTTTTATACCCTCCACCACAATTA
The DNA here is from genome assembly GCA_930367215.1 of Pollenia angustigena. Classification (NCBI taxonomy): domain Eukaryota; kingdom Metazoa; phylum Arthropoda; class Insecta; order Diptera; family Polleniidae; genus Pollenia; species Pollenia angustigena. Next base: position 124,641,116 of record OV884058.1, read on the forward strand.
GTTATGAAGAGGGTATACTAAGTTTGTCATAACGTGTGAGACTTTTTTATTATTCATATAAGACCCCATAAAGTATATATATTCTGGGTCCTTGAGTAATTTTAAGTCGATTTAGCCTTGTCCGTCTGTCTGTCTGTCTGTTGAACACACGCTCACTTTCGAAAAACTCAAAAGAAATAAAAAAACTTGGTGCCAAATTGCTTGTATTTATCCTAAGCAGTTTGGGATTGAAATCCAGCAAAATCGGTTCGGTAGGATCAGAGATATGAATCAAAATGTGGAACCACCACATTAAAAAAAATGTATAATTTCGTTACAACAACTTATATAAATGTTGGAATAATGCACAGAATTTTATAATGTTTCGCAAAAATTTGTTTTATTCGACTGGAAATCACGCTGTAAAATTTCGTGAAGATCCGTCTATAATTTACCATAGGCTCCATGTAAGCCCTACTCCCGGAAAAGAGTATAGTACGCCTAAAACCCTAATAAACAATGCTATCATAACAATTTGGCTCAATTTTGGCTCATCACAGTTTAATAGGACTAGAAATGGTACTGTGAAGTTTCGTGAAGATCGGTCCATAATTTACCCTAGGCCCAATATGAACCCTACTTCCGGAAAACAGGTTAGTACGCTTAAAGCCGTAAAAAATAATGCTATCATAACAAAATTTGGTACATCAAAGTCTTATTGGACTAGAAATAAGACTATGAAATTTCGTGAAGACCAGCTCATAATTTTCCCTAGGCCCCATATAAATCCTAGTCCCGAAAACAGCTTAGTACGCCTAAAAACAAATTTGGTACCTCACAGTTTTATTGAACCCGAAATAAGACTATACAATTTAGTGAAAGACGGTCCATAGTTTACCATAGGCCCCATATAAACCCTACTACCGGAAAATAGTTAAGAACGCCTAAAACCGCAATTTGCAATGCTATCATAATAGAAATTGGTAGGTCACAGTCATATAGGAGTAAAAATAAGACTGTGAAATTTCGTGGAGATCGGTCCATAATTTACCATAGGCCCCATATAAACCCTACTTCCGGAAAACGGTTTAGTACGCCTAAAACCGTAAAAAATAATGCTATCATAACAAAATTTGGTACATAACAGTTTTATTGAACCAGAAATATGACTGTAAAATTTTGTGAAGAACGGTCCATTATTTACCCTAGGCCCCATATAAAGCCCACTCTGGTTAAATTATTTAATACGCCTTAAACCGTAGCAGATAAATTTATTGCGCTAAACTTTCTTACAGCTTAGCTTCATGTGGCCAGAAAAATTGTTATGGAATTTTGTGATATACGGTCGATTATTTACCTTAGCTCCCATTTTAGCGGCCTTCTGAAATTCACTGAAAACGCTAAAACTAATTCCTCCGCTGTATTAAAAATTTATCTTTTTTCTGCAGAATTTTGGAATGATTCGTTCATAGCTTACCATGGCTCCAATATAAGTTGCCCTCCTGAAAATCATTTAAGTTCGGCTTTAACTGTAACGAATCGTGATATTTTATTTAAGCTAGTTCAAATTGTTAAACAAAAGCATTTAACTTTCTGATTGTCGGTCAATAAATTAATATAGGTTTTAACCCCAACCAATTTTAATGTAGATGTTTTCATAAAGATTTCAATAATAAAATAGACATCATACAGATATTACTCCTAAAACATTCGAACTGTCGGTGGATGGTATCAAAGATTAGGCACAGCCGAATATAGCACTCAAACTTGTTTGTTTTGTTTTCTTATTGTCATATGCTTACAGCAATGTAAAAAGTACTATTAGGAAATATAAATTTCGATCGCATACGAAGATCCAAAGAATTGCGGTCATCGACATTTTTTTGTCTACACGAACATGAACTCGATTTCGAATGCGGTGATTTGGCCCTAGCTCGATACGTTTTTCGTCATCATTCTATTTTTGTATTTTATGTATTTAACTAAACACTTTTAAAAAATTTAATACGGGATTTTGTTTTTCATTCTTTTTTACCAAGTTTTGAAACCAACCAAAAATTTATTTTGTTTCTTATAATGCTGTTGTTGTTTCTGTTGTTTAAAAAAAGTGAAAGGTTTTTTTTGACTGCTATTGTTTTGGTTTTTTTTTTACTACAACTTCTTCACGCTATTCTTATTGTTGTACTTTTTTAACGTGTCCAAAAATAGACTGTATGTGCTTTTTGTTGTTGTTCATATTTTTCACATAAAGAAGTGTTGCATAAAGAAGTGTTGCTTACGATCGAATAAAAAAACGCAAAAAGACGACAACATTAACCCTACGGTCAATAACCGTGTACCAGGGTAACTTTTTCAACTTAAAAATGCTCGCAATTCTTCCACAATGCAGATGTGGCGATGAAACTCCAAATCGTCGCTATTTAGGACTAAAAAACATTATAAAAGAAACAAGATATATGTATATATATAGCCAGATCTTTGTTTAAAACCGTTTAAAATTCGACAACTACGCGAGTCAATGACCGGGTACCGCGGTACCCCTTCAAGTTTTATTTATTTTTCTTTTCAAAAGATTTTGTTACTCGTGCCTAATTCCCAGTTTTTATTATTGATAAAAAACACTTGAAATTAATTGTTGATGGGATAAGCTATTCCTATGCGCATTTCACTGGTTGCTTAGGCCAGATCATCAGGAAACTTCATCCATATAGACTTTAGAAAAACTAAAGATATTAAACCAAATAAAACTGTTAAACGTATTAGAATTATAGTAACAGTTCTACTTGTAATAATATCAAAGTTAAAACAAAACACATCAACAATAAACAGTGGGTTTATCTCATCTTACATTCCCCACTACAATTAGTTGAAATTCTCTCAACAGTAATTTTATTTATTTTTCTTTTCAAATTACTACGGTTATTTTGACTTTGGTTGAAAAAACAGATAAATATGTTTTTTTAACAACTATTTGATTGTTCAATTGTTTCGGCTTGCGTTGACAGCATTTAATAACAGATGGTGATGAAAAGTGGCGAGTGATTGGAATGTTCCCCTAAATCAAGGGTGGTAAAAAAATTATCTATTGTGATGGTGAGCCAACAAGCATGGAAAGGATCTGTTAGATCCTTAACTACTCTTTTTCCTTGTCGTACGTCAGGACCCAGTGGTGATTTCCCGGCATATAGCTGTTCATCAAGCGGATAGGAGTTTTTTGCATCACAAATCAAAAAACTTTAATTCCCAATTTGGCTGGATTCGTATTCGCTTTCACTGGATGTTGACATCGTCAAATCGTATAAAACGTCGCAGTGACCAGAATATGTTAATGGCCATTGTTACTCGACATAGAGGATAAGATGTGATGGCACATAAATCTTTGGTATAATCGTTACAATTAAAATGTCAGTAAAGGCATACATTTCATTTACTGTTGCATATTTCCAATTATGTCGTGGTTTTGTTGGGCTAGTTCCAATATAAACTGCTTATGTGGTATCTGCTTTTTTGTTTGTCTGACGCACTACTATGTCCAAGATATCTACTCTCAAGTTTGAGCTCCAGAAAGCAATTCCGTCGATAGTGCAGGCCCACAACGTTGCCGTAGAATATTAAGATGGGATAACAAATTGTGCTTTTGCCACACGGCAAAATATTTACCTTGGCATCACTTTCTTCTGAAGACTCATCGTAAATATCAGCATTAGACAGATTATATTTCCAGTATATTGTATTTCACCGTCTACTCTATTAGACAACTGTTCATTATACACGATATCGTCAAAAATAGATCAGTTATATTTAGCTTTTTTTCATTTGCTAAATGTTTGTATTGGCTTTATGATAGAAACTTCACTTTACGCGACATTCTTACCTAATTTAAAATTAAAATTCTACAAGGGCTATAAAATGTTCTGCTGAAACTCTTTTCTTTATTTTACCTACAAGGGTAGTATCGATACTTCTATAAACCGCCCTACATGCATATAGAAGAGCAACAAGCAAATGCTTAAAGTATTTAAAAGCTTCAAAAATTTTAAAGAAGCACCGTAATCAAAAAAGAACAAAAAAAATATGTGTTTACTTTAGCGACTTCTTTTTTCTCTACATAATTTGATTATTTTTATATACGGAAATTTATTATTGGCCTATTTTGCAACACTATATATATGTGATTGGAATAAAAACAATATTTTCTAATATAAAAGTGCAAAAATCTACAAAGGGCTACCGGGATACCCGGTTATTGACTAACGTATATTTTGTTGGTTATTGACCAATAACGCGTATATCATATTTTAGAATAGTTGTTAACATTTTTGTTAATTAAATAAAAATCAAACAAAAATAATAATTGAATCAGTAAACAAATTTGTAGAAATTAAAATTTAGAAATTAAATTTTCAAACAAGCGTTTATTTGAAAACAGTTTGGCAATAATTTTTTCTGTGTATGCATTAAGGAGTATTTTATATTTATTGTTCATCAAAATAATTTAAATAGAAAATTTCGTTATTACAACAATCTTCGTTTTATTTACTTTTTAAGAGTATTATTTTTCTGTTATCATATTTTTAAGTCACACACTTCTTTTAAAATTTTTACTTGCAGATTTAGCACTCTATTATTTACTGAAATTCTCTATTACCATGCACATAAGGATCTTATTTTTTTTTTGCCTAAGTCAATTTGTATTTTTTCCGCCAAACTTTTTTTTTTTTTTGATGCTCTATGAAAAATATTTTTTGCTTGCATTTCCTTGAAAATCAAACACAAAATTCATACCACGTTTTATATTTACAGAGCTCATCAATATGTTAAACATATAAAAAAAAAATATTTTGTTAAATTTTTAAAGGAAAACTAATTTTTTCACACGCACAATATGGAAAACAACTGATGCGTTACACAAACAACCAAAAAATGCTCTAAACACAATTTCAATACTTTTTTTTTTTATATTTCCACTGCATACGAGTAACTAAACATATATTTGCACTATTCAAATATTAAACAAAATATATATCTAATTTCAATCACAAAATTGAATCATATTTGAAAATGCTATATCAATATTATTAGCATATTTATTTGATAAAAGCTGATAAAATGAGTTTGCAAAATATAAAGAAGACGAGAATATATTTGAAAAGTTTATAAAAAAATATTAGCTTTTATTTAATTAAATAAATCTTAAGAAAGAGAACGTTTTACAGCAAGTGTGGAAAGATGAATTTTCAAGCTTTGATTATTTAAAAAAAAGTTTTTAGTATTCTTTTGTATCAATGATACAAACTTCATTATTAATACGATTTCCGTATGACGTGCTAAATTCCCAATTTTTCATATTTGATAAATACACTGAAATTTATTGTTGAGGGAAAGCTAGCTTCTTTTAAAAACACTTTAGTTTAGTTCTGTGTACATTCACTCTATGTACACACTCTCTTCTCGACAATTTGGTTAATTAAGCAACATCCCCTGGGATCTTGTTGTGCCAAAGCACAAGTCTGGTCTGTCACTGGTTTCAGGAGATCTAACAATTTTAAACTTTATGAGCTCGGGATTGAAAACTTACGTTGGCGGTCGGAAGTCTATATTTGTAGCAAATATGTATTTGTATGGAAAACTATGTCCAAATCAGAGAACGGCTTTGTGCAATTGTAAAAAAATCGCATTAAATCATCATACAATCAAACTTGCGCAACCGCAAATATTCGCTGCTGGTTTGCAGTCATTCAAATAATGCACATCGTGCTTTGTTATTTATACAATCGTTAGCTTCGTTTTTTAATAAAGATGTTTGTGTGTTCGGTACGACAATGATTGTTTTGGTAAAGAAAAAAAAAAAAATACAAACAAAAAAGCCAGAGATCAAGCAATCATTACTGATGTATTCATTCAGCAGTTGCTATGTAGTACAAGAAAAAAAATTGAAATGAAACTAAACGCACATATGTAGGTACATACAAACAATTTCCATAGAAACAGAATTTTTTTTTACTTTTAAAAATTGCAGTAGTTCTGTATGTAGGTACAATGTATTCTTGTTATTGTTGCTTATATTGTTGTTAGTTTTAACAAAGCGTCTCTTCGAGTGGTTTATTTTTGTTATTGTTGTTAATGGTAACAAAGCGTCTCATCGAGTGGACAATGACTACTTGAATGCAAAAGTATAAGAATGTGTTCCTTTGAATTTACACAGTTTTGTTATATTGCGTGCGCAACAAAAATGCAAATAAAGCACTTTCAATAAAAAATTAATACATGCAAAAATCAAATGTGAACGAAACGACGTAAAAATTATCATTGAACTTTGTTTTGCAAGCAAAGATTGAATGTAAATTTTAGCGTATGAATAAATCAAGAAAAATAGTGATTTTGCAGTTCTCTGGTCCACATATTATTATAATTTAATGCATATTTATAAAATATAATAAAGTCAAATATGCAAGCACACCAGGGTTGCCAGACGGTTAGGATTGTCCAGTTTTTTTGGGTGTTGTCCAGGTTCCAGTTAAAATACATTTTATCCAGTTAAAAACTTTATTTAATTTTAAAAAATTACTTTTTTATTAATTATATATTTTATATAAAAAAATTATTATTTTGTATAGAACCAAATCCTATACTAAGAAAAAATTGTAAGGAAAAAAAATTCTTTTTCAAAAATGCGATACAAATAACGTGCAAAATTTATATGAATTGATCTCGTTTGTTAGTCATGCCATCTAGCAATACTTTCTGTGCAAGGACTTAAGGTATTTCTAATAATCTTTACTCACAAGAATCCATTCGTAGGACCGAATAAAATAAGACTAAATTTTGATGAGAGTTGCAAAATGTTTCTAACATTTTTGCTTATAATTAAAGTAATAAAATTATTATATTCTTCAAAAAACAATAAAAAAAAAAAATATGCGGCTAAAAAAATGGTTATCAACCATGTGCTGGAAATCGAATTCGAGTCAAATCAAAATGCAGTGTTTTAAGTTCATTAAATAATTTTGTTTTATACACTTCAAACTATGAGTACAGCTTATCTTCATTAAAACTTATCTTAAAATAAAAAAAATTACGGTAATTTAAACCAAAATTTTACTGAAAATCTCCATTGATTTCAATCAAATCAAGTTTTCTTTAATTTTTCCCATCATTTTGTTAACGCCAATGTGAAAAATGTGATGATTCGCTCATTCATCTCTTGTAGGGATTTTGAAGCCGATCTACATTGTGGTTTGACTTATCTAACAATACATTTTTGTTTGGCCTCTTGTGTGTTTCATTAAACAATAAACGTAAATATATATTCCATTCAATTCTATGATTTTTAAATAAACTGATACACACTCATTGGGATAGGTAGCAAAACAATCTCCGATTTTCAATTGTTTTTTTTTTATCCAAATTAGTTCTCCATCACTTTTGAGTACTTTCATGTTCATATGTATATGCATATTACGTAGTGTCCAATTACTCATTAAATCACAAATGATTTAAGTCATATTTGATACTGCAGCTCTTGCTACAAAAATATAAACCACGTTCTGCTATAGATTTCTTAAAGCAGCGTGCGTTCATCATAAGCCAATGAACAGGTGAGTTTGATAGTCTGAGTTCATACGGCTCATGTCTTATTGACAAGATTTTTCCTTTTTCTTCTTTGAACATGAATCGGCATTCAAATGATTCATGTCATGTTCACGACATGTGCTTTTTTGATATTGAAAACAATAACAAAATTAAACAACGAATAAGAAAGCAATACGTAAAGACAGTACATGCATCTGGGTACTCGTTTCCTTTCCCCTCGTCCCTCTCGCCTATAAAGCAGCAATCTTGTCGATAAGACATGAGCCATATGAACTTAGACATACTTGCACGCGTATTATCCATGTGTAAATGTTTCTGTGTTTGAGTACGACAGAAGGTTTTGGTTTGTATTTTTAATTAATGAAAGTTGTACGATTACGTAAGTATGCGTCTTTGTGTATGTTTATAACTGTGTTTATGCATGTGTAATTCGGTGTTATGCCATGCTTATAAAACACAAGTTAACAATGGTTACTGTATCATATGCTTTATGAATTTATATAATACAGGGTAATAACCAAAGTATAATAAGTAACACGACTCTGTTTTTAAATTTTATTCTCTCACATGTACATGTCCTGTGTGAATTCAACACACTTGAGAGAAACAAAAACAACACAAATGTCACGAATTCTTGCATCAAATATTTTGGAAAATTGGGATTGTTCCAGATTTTTATTACAACAAACCTAATTATTTTAATTTTTTATAAATATTTTTCACATTTTAGCATATAAAATCAGTTGTTATTGCACAAATAAAAAAAAAAATAAAAAATATAATTTTTGACGTACATTTTTTTTGTTGTAGATTTTCATTTAGTTTATCAGAGTTGCTAATTTAAGTATTAATATGTTGAAAAAAGGAATAAAAATAGAAATTGACAAAGTTTACATAAACCTTTTAAATGCTTAAATTACATTGTTCCACACATAATTTCAAAAACAAAGTTATGGTTATTGGAATGTGTAACTTTAAGATAACTCTTATTTCAGAAAAACACACAGACGGACATTGTTAAATCAACTCCGCTCATCATAAGGACCCAGAACATATGTATATACTTTATAGGCTCTAAGATCAATTTTGAATGACAAACTTTAATACATACATATACACTTTTTCACCACCTGTGATGAAGGGTATACTAATGACTTACTTTTTAATGCATTCATTTTGGGACTTCCCTTGTAAAATTCATTGATTCTTTCAGTAGAATTGTAAGTAGCCTTTTTACTTTTTCCTAATTACTCAACAGATTATTTTGTAGGCGAAGTTTTTACTGGGTTCTGTATCGCCATGAATTGCAAAGTATTTTCTTTTATTGTAGAGTAAAATTTCTATAACTCTATCTAATCATGTCCGTTCAACTAGTTGACTGCCTGAGTGTTAATGTTATATCCGTGTATATAGTACTTTAAAGAAACTTGATGAAATTTTGTAACAGGTTATATAAATTAGCCAAATATTTTATTTTTATAAAACTTTTCATGAAACAAATATATATAAGGACAGAAAGTTATGTAAATAGTTCCATATAAATATGGATATATGGTGAAGGGTATACAAATTGTAAAATTAAATTAATTTGTACAAGTTAACATACAAAAGTGGCACTTATTTTGAAAAACATAATTAAATGAATAAAAATTAAAATTGTTTTAAATAATGTAACGTAAAATTATCAAACAACTTAAATTACATTTAATAATTGATCAAAAAAAGGTATATGAATTGCTTTTTTTACAGAACACCAACTGTAATTAAATGAAATATAATTAAAAAAAATTTTAAAACACTTTTTTAATCCAAATCTTAATTATATATTGGAAAGTTTTAAAACTTTACTTTTTAAATTTGGAGTGGCAGAATCTCTGTTGAAAAATTTTAAAACGAAATAAATTCGCACTCTAATGAAAAAATATATAAAATCTTTGTGATTTATATTATTACAGCATTTAAATTTTGGATCACATTGTGAAAGTTTTTCAAATAAAATTTTTGATAAATTATTTTTATGACACACAGTATTAAATAAACTTAGGAATGCTTCACTCAATTGCTTGACGTATTCCTGGAAATCTTCAGGAGGTTTAACTAATGTGTTTTTTTTAATTCCTTTTCATAACAAAAACTATACTTGTCATTAAAGGATATATCGTTAAATTTTGGCAAATTATTTAAACAATTATGCATTTTGTATGCACGTATGTTTCCGCATTATTTTCCAAAAATATCTTTTCTTCGGAATTTTCTACATCATTCAAATCATGTGAAAAACCTTCTGTATGTATATTTTGGATTAAATCTAAATGTTCTTCAATGTTAAAGTTCAGTACAGCTTCTTCTAGTAATAACTCGGGAGTTGAGTTTGGTGTATCATTATTAGAAATTTCATTTTCATTATATATTTCGCAATTGCGTTTTGCGAGAATGTTTACAAAATTTAACCCCTACCGTTTTTGGAAAAGACTACAGAACATTGTGCTTGTAATACGGTCGACATTTCCAGCCCCACGTCGTATGTGCCCGAAAAAGTGTTCTAAATTGTCTTGTGTTGAACGTCTGGTTAATAAAAATGGAAAACCTTCTTTTTGTAAAAATTCCCACAACTTACCTAAACTTTTACCCCCATATTCATAAAAAATATTTTTATTTTATTGGAGGTTTATTGAACACATTTTCATAGGAAATTCGTTCAATAAACCTCCAATAAAATAAAATTTTTTTTATGAATATGGGGGTTAATGTTTAACAACCAGCCATTTTTAACGGTTTGTTTACATTTGATAAACAATTTTCTATACATATGTTGAAAGTTTTTGGAAAACCGCTATTTGTTTTTGATTTTAGATCAGAATTATGTTGAATTAAATCCTTTTTTTCTAATTCTAAAAGCTTAATTCTAATTTCTAATCCTTTAATATATGCTAAATATTTATTGCAGTTACAGTTACCATTATATATATGAGCTAAGTTGTTATTAGATGGCCTACATCATTTTTTTGGTGGAGGGGCACACAGATTACATTCAAGATTTCTGTCAGGAACTGCATTTTTTTTAAATATCGATTTGAAAACATATTATCGGAAAAGTGATTTGAACAAGCGAATAGGTTTGAACCATCTCTAATGTTGAATAATTCGAGCCAAGTTGCTCCTCTACGAAGAATTAGGTAGAAAACGCTTTATGTTTAATAGGTTTTATAACAAAATATCATTTTTATAATATAGAAAAATGAATTCTACAACTAGGAATTATCATATTATAATATAATATAATTGGATTATTAGCTTATTCAATGATAAAGCAGATAAGTGAACATTTTGATAAAGACAAATTAACTGGCTGTTTTTAGGACACGAGCGCATGGCTCGTTGGTTTAACTTACATTTAAAACAAAAACAAGTTCTGGAATTTTGCATTTGTTTGAAATGTAAGGTAAACGAACGAGTGAGGCGCTCGTTATCTGAAAACATCAATATTTGACAGATCGCTATGTCGGTTTGTTTTATTGAAATTGTATTAAAATAAAATTTTCATTTTTAAAAAAAAATGCTTGCCGCTTTTGTTTAGGTTGTTCAGTTAGTATACTTTGCTTAGTATACTTTGGTAATAACTGTTGACTCTTTCCTAAATTTTAAATTTAAAAGAAATTTTTTAAATTTAAAAGAAATTTTTCTATAATAAAAGATCCTTTTTAATCGTAGATTTTAGAAAACTTTTTTATTAATTGTGATTTTCTATACACAAAAATGTTAAGACTGTTACCATGCGCATCTTGTGTACTTTATTATATGTGGATTTTTACCCTTTTTTTTTTGTTCCAAAATATGTATCTTCTTTCAAGTTTAGAAAGCAGAAAAAGCTTTCTGTATCTAGTAAAAGGCATAACTCACTTAGCGATAAAAGTATTTTATCTAAGTTTAAAGCATAAACAGCATTTGCTGCTATTATATTCTTCCACTTTCGGTAAAAATCTTTTAATGACAAAATAAAATCATTGTGATTTTCTTTTACGCAGATTTTAAGCAATTCGGCTTTAATATTTGAAATCTAATAATAGAAATAATAAAAAATCATTAAAATGAACAGTTCTTTTAATAACGCAGCAATCCAAACACTTTAACTTTCATAAGGTCTTCAAATTTTCTGACGTTAACGGTCTTCGGGTCAAATTTGACCCAAATAGAGAATATTTAATATAAAAGTTTACTTTTTTCCATTTAGTTTGTTTTAAAAGTTGATATTTTTTTTCTAGATTCAGTTTATTTTCTGCATATTCAGTATATTCTATATTAATTGCTAACATTTATTGCGAATACAAAAGTACATTTAACATAAAGTGGTTGTATTTGTTTTGTGACAACATTGGCAACGACTTATTTTTGACTGGTAAACATATGTTTCCTAGGTTTTGGTTGAAGATGACGGGTGTTGTTCCTGTTCAGCTACTGCATTCACTTTTTTGCAATTTTTCGTGGTAATAAGCCTGTGGGTAATGTTTTTGGCTGCTTGATATGTAAACTTAATTTTCTAAGAAATGTCGAAGTTTTGCAAAACAGTTTTCGTTCTAACCATGTCTGTCTGATGTTATTAAAACCCTTTAGTTGCCGAAAGCTCTGATGGCAATTCAATATTGTTTAACATATAGTTCCTACTAAAGTAATTTGATTATCTAGCAGTTTTTGTCCCAATTAGTACGATGTAAAACAATTATCTGCAGTCATACTGTGACATTTTAAGTAAACTGTCAAATTAAGAACATTTGTTTATTTCAGGCAAAGCTCATATTTATTTGCCTGAATACGGTTGTATATTCCAGGCATAACTAATCAACCCATAGATTTCATAGCTCACGTATCGGCGCAAAACTTGGCGTTCACTGCGAGTATCCTTGTTGTCAAATCTTAGTACTCTCGAAAGATTTTTATATCTGCTCAATGGCATGATTGCTCTTAAAATAGGTTTTCCTTTCGCAACATCCCACAAACTGTCTGTGTTTTCATTATTTGATTTTAACAATTCAGCTAACTAGAGAACCAATAACTGCGAAATTTTGGTGTCGCCAACTGTCCAATCAATATCAAATATACATTCACCTTCATTATTAGTAAACTGTAAAATAAGTTATGTCACAGGAGATGAAAAAAAATAAATAACCACTGGAAATTTCTAATAAAAATTCAAGAATTTTGCCTCAGGTCAAATATGACCCGAAGACCTTAAGTGCAAAAAATTTTATAAATATTTTTTCCGCCAATATTTTTTTCTGTAAATCTAACGTAGTTGTTGGCATTTAAAATTAAATAAAAGTCATAAAATATAAAAAATATAAGTCACTCACTTTTAGAAAAATTTTAACTTTTATTTCAAAATGGGTCAGAGTTGACCCGAACCCCTTATGAAGGTTAAAATAATTGAGGGCGCAACATATAATACAAATTTTTGTTGGGCAAAATAGCAGAAAAGATCACGCTGTGCACCTATAATATAAGTTTTATTTAGAAAAGCATATCATGAAGGACAAAAGGCATATAATGATAACATTTGTGAAATAAAAAAAAGTTAATCTACTCTAAAATAAATTATATTTTACAAACATGTTCAAATCACGCAATGCTCCTAAACTTGAGTTTATATTTCTTATTTCTTAATTTTCTTAACATATCTTAACATATATAAAATTATGATCTATGGATTCTTTAAGATGTTACACTATAAGCCTGCCAAATTATAAGAAAATCCATTGATTAGTTAAGAAGATATAGGGAGGGGGAGCTTTTACCCTTATTACCCTACTTCACGTCTTACTCCCTATTTCCTTCAGATGTTACAGTGTCTGCGTGCCAAATTTTAAGAAAACCGGGTGATTAGTTAAGAATATATAGAAAGGGGTAGCTTTTTCCCTTCATTCATATGTTACGGTTGATAAGTTATATAGGGATAAGATATACATATTCTCATACCTAACAAACACACATACAAAATTTCATAAAAATGGGCCAAGCCGTTTCGGAGGAGTTCAATAACAAACACCGTGACACGAGAATTTTAAATATATCGAGCCCTAACCGCGAAAATAACGTAAACGCCAAAAATCAAATTTTACAGGAGAGAGTTTTTTTTTTATTTCGTATACCTTTTGTATGAAATTTGTCGCTTACGATAAAATTGTTTTTGCTAACGGATCATGAATGACATTTTAGGAGATGATGAAAGTGCGGCCAATAAAGTCATTTATTAAAAAAAACGAAAATTGATAATGATGTGTCTTACGTTATTCTCGCGGTTAGGGCTCGATATAGATAATTCTCAAATTTTATAAACATATGTTCATTTAACTAATTGAGTTTTATGGTATAACTTGCAGATTCTGATAATGTGTTTATCTTGTTGTAAGCCTTTTTGTGTGTAGAGGTAAATTGAAGCAGTTGTCATATTATTTTAGTTTACATGACAGTAAAATTTTGTCTTTATACCCACTAATTCTATTCCTAAAACTTAAATGTTGTTGTCCGAAGTGATTATATTTTTAATTTGGAAAAAATACTTTTTTTTCAGATGGAAGTATATATTTAGTTAATATTTTTATGTATATGTATATGTTTCTATTGCTATTCACAATTGCGATTGCCAATGTATATAGTGTAAACTATGTTCTATAAGCCCTAACAAGCTGATATAATTTTTAAAATGTAAGAGCCGTTTAAACCTTATTGATGATACCCCCTTTATAGTGTGAGAACTCTCTATGACTTACTTAATTTTAAATATCAATTAAGAGTAATTTTCCTGCCAATAAAATCAATTTGTTTAAAACGGTTTCATAAAGCTCAATAAATAACGTGCAAGAAGTTAATTATTATTACGAGGTAAAAATTTAATTATATTATTGCCAATGTCATTACCACTTTTCATTAACAATAATAAGTTAAACGAAATTGTTTATTTTGTTGCTGTTTTCCTTTTCGCAATTTAACTCAAACATTTGCCACAAAATGTTTTTCAAGACATCACTGCCTAAGGTTGATACAACGATAATAAGAGAAAGAAACCAAAAAATAAAACTGCCAAAGTAGCGACTTTTAGAATCAAATTCAGTTGTGGCAAGAAGCCATCATCATCAGAACATTAAAACCCCTTGAAATTTATATATTTTTTATTTTCATAAAGGCAACAAAATGCATGAGAAGTAGATCTTATAGGATGATAGCAACTTTTATGGTTTTGTTTAAATCTTTAAAGTTTAGTATTGGTATATATGGAAATCAGTATGATACTTATATAATCGAATACTTTTATAGAAAGTTGAAAAGTTTTTGCGTGGAATTAAGTGTTCATTCGCAGTAAAATCTTCGCCTACTTTTTCAAAATGAATAGCTTCTTTAACTCATTATTTTGTAGCTTTCTTCTATAACTACATCTATAACAACTTCCATAACTACTTTTTTCTGGATGTATGCAGGTAAAAAAAATTATGACTTACTTTTTAATGCGTTCATTTTGGGACCTCCCTCGTAAAATTCATTGGTTCTTTCAGTAGAATTGTAAGTAGTGCTCTTATGTTTTTCTCAACACATTATTTTGTAGGCGAAGTTTTTACTGCGTTAAAATTTATGAAAGTGTTTAGGAGAATAAATTTCCTTTAAACTTTTAAAATTTAAGTGATGTTGGTTTCTATTTTCTTAAGGAAAAAAGTAAGTGTTAAAGGGAATTTTACTAATAACAGTTTTTTTATTTACTTGAAAATAATCTAAATATTGACATTTTGTCAAGAATAATGTCCTGAGACATTACAAAAGTTTGATAAATAAACTTCTTAATTCCGTTCAAAAACACAATTTTTTAAACAAATCTAATGGTTTTAAATAATTATCTATTACTTTTATGCTTTTAATACCCTCCACCACAATTAGTTATGAAGACGGTATACTAAGTTTGTCATTTCGTGTGAAACTTTTTTATTATTCATCTCAGACCCCATAAAGTATATATATTCTTTCGAAAAACTCAGAAGAAAAAAACAAACTTGTTATCAAATTGCTTGTAGTTATCCTAAGCAGTTTGGGATTGAAATCCAGCAAAATCGGTTCTGTAGGATCAGAGCTATGAAACAAAATTTGGAACCACCTCCTAAAAACTTGATAATTTTTTTACAAAAACCAACGTGAATGGTGGAATAATGCACAAAATTATATAATTTCTTGCAAAAATTCGTTCTATTTGACTGGAAATCACGCTGTAAACTTTCGTGAAGATCCGTCCATAATTTACTCTAGGCCCCATATAAGCCATACTCCCGGAAAACAGTATAGTACGCCTAAAACCCTAACTAACACTGAAATCATAACAAATTTTGACACGTCACAGTTTAATAGGACAAGAAATGACACTGTCAAGTTTCGTGAATATCGGTCCCTAAATTACCCTAGGCCCCATATAAACCCTACTTCTCTAAAACAGTTTAGTACGCATAAAAACGTAAAAAAAATTCTATCATAACAAAATTTGCTACATAAAACTACAGAAATAAGACTGCGAAATTTCGTGAATATCAGTTCACAATTTACCCTAGGCCCCATATATTATATATAACCCTACTCCCGGAAAACAGTTTAGTACGCCTAAAACCATAAGAAATAATGCTATCATAACAAAATTTGCTACACCACAGTTTTATGGAATTAAAAATGACACTGTAAAATTTCGTGAGGATCGGTCCATAATTAACCATAGGCCCCGTATAAAGCCACTCTGGTAAAATTATTAAATACGCTTAAAACCGTAGCATATATAGATATTGCGGTAAGCTTTCTTCCAGCTTAGCTTCATGTGGCCAGAAAAAATTTTATGGAATTTTGTGATATTCGGTCCATAATTTACCTTTAATCCCATTTTAACAGCCTTCTGAAGTTCATTGCAAACGCTTAAACTAATTGCACCGCTGTATTGAATTTATGTTTTTTAATACCAGAAATCACTCTGCAGATATTTGGATGATTGGTTAAAAGCTTATCATGGCTCCAATATAAATTGCCCTGCTTAAAATCATTTAGGTTCGGCTTAAACTGGTACGAACATGATATTTAACACAAACTAGTTAAAATTGCTAAAAAAAAAAGCATTAAACTTTCTGATTGTCGGTCAATAAATTAATATAGGTTTAAACCGCAACCAATTTTAATGCAGATGTCTGTTTTTATAAAGATTATAATAATAAAGAAACATCATACATATATTCCTAAAACAATCGAACTGTCGGTCGAGGGTATCAAAGATTCAACACTGCCGAAAATAACACTCTAAAGGGCATAATAAACCACACAAAATGCTTGGCAATCACACACATTATTTCCGTTTGGGGTTTGCCAATAAACAACACCATTATTCTCCGTTCAAACATTGATTTTCATTTTGTTTTCAATGAATGCAGATGCCAATAGTGCTGCGGCAATTTTGTTGCTTTTAGCTTAAAACGGAAAAGAAATTATAAAATAAAGGCAAAAAATTTAAAGTAAACAGTTTTTAAACAACGAGCTGTTTTGTGGCAAGCAATACTACTAAAAAATTTAATTTAATATTAAAAATTAATTGAATTGAATACATTTAGCATTAGACGCCACAAAAAGTTTGACAAATATCCAACATGTCTGCCAAATATTAAAAATTTTTAATATTTCTGCAAACATTGCGTCAAATGTTTGTCCAAACAGCAAACACCCCAATTAACAATGCAAAATGTTTGTACAAACGTAAAATGTTGACATGTTTGCCAAGCCATTTGTGAGGTTTATTATGCCCTTAACTTGTTTTATTTACTAATAGTCCTGTTTATATAACTATTCTACCTACCTAAAAGTATGCATTCCAAATTTGAACAACAGCCAGAACAAATTTACGGATGAGTAATTTTTAATTTCTTATATTATTTTATTGGTAAGTATACGTATTGTGACATTCGAATACTAAAAGTATGCAATAGTTTTGTAAGTATTCTTTTAGTAATACGGTGCGTATAATTTATTTACTATATAAGTATATTTATGTATTAATCATACGTTAGCTTTGTAAAATTTATATCTACAGTGCTGTCTGGGTAGAGTGAACTAATTTTTGCAGAGCGATTTCACTATACCCAGGTTGTTCACTAAATCAAGGTTGATTTTTTTTTATTTAAAAAACTTATTTATTTATTTTAAATGCATTTATAGGTTATAAATTGTACAAAGCTTTTTCCATGCAAGGAAACTCTCCTTTTTTAAGCGTCTTTCTTCTTTGGGTTCCAAATGTATAGTTACCAATAAGATTTATTACTCCGATTTTCTTTTTATTTATGCCAGAAATTGTGGATTTTGCAACGCCATAACGCTGTGCCAAAGTAGTAACACTAGCACCTTTTTCAATTTCTTTTATAATGTCGCTTTTTTCGAATCCATTTTTATGTAACAATTATATAACAATTTTCAGAAATTAACTTTGAGACACGACCTTAACTGAACATGCGCGCAGGCTAAAATAAATTAACACCTCATAGAATGCGTATTTGTGAGAGTAACTTTTCAACTTACTCTAAAAGAATCGTTACTTAAAGTGATGCCAACTTAGTGCTTTGGCACTATTTATGGTGCTTGTTGATGCCTCAAAACGCCAAAATTGTATTCATAGTGCCAAAACAAGAAAAAGCACTAACTTGGTGCTTTTTCAATTTTTCATTAGTGCCTTTAGTGCCTTTAGCGCTTTTTACAATTTTTATTTTTTTTCTAAAATTTTTTAAAACTACGATTATATAGAGGTTGATTTAGTTGAACTTTGCTATTTGGGGTACAATTTGAGAAGGCTTGTAAAGATTTTAATATTTCAAATGATAAAAAAGTGATAAAAGAAAGTTACATTCGTTTTACCAAAAACTTTATATACGAGGTTAGAGCTAGGCTTTTGGAAATTTTACGAAACGTTGCAATTTTTAGCGTTGACAACATATTTAGTAATCGTAATAAAAACGATGTATTTCGGTAAACATTTTTTTAAAAATGTAAGCACTGTTTCCAAAATAGAATATGGATTGAAAAATATTAGGAATTGTTAAAAAACATGCAGTCAGAAATCGTACAAAAACGCAAAGAATTTAAAAATCGAAAAAAAGAGACGTAGCTTGGTATATGCAAAGTGTTAAACAAATTAAAAATAGCTGACAGAAAATACTTTTATAATGAGCCATTTTTCATGCGCTTTAGTTTTCCACGTGATGTGCACTTCTACCTCTAGTGCTATTGAAAAAAGGTTTGACTAAGTATCAGAATGCAAACATACATGTTTTTTCTATTTTACACCTTATGTCTGTTCTTTATTCAGAAGCGTACATAGGATAAAATAATTGGATAATATCATAAGCCAATTGTTTGATTAAACTTTGCACGATTTTAATTTAGATTTTAGATTTTCGTTTAGATTTTAACGATAAAATGCAAGGATGTTTATTAAAATATATGCTGTCATTAAGTTTTATAAACAATGGTCGGTCATTGCAAATTTTCGGTGATTGCAACAGGCCAGATTTTTTCGAGTTACCAATATCGCGCTCGCACTGTATTACTTTAAAACGGTTTTATGGCCAATTTAAACTCCAAATGATTTGGATGATATTATTTTTATTGAAGATAATAATAATACATAAAGAAATGTTGATATACAAATATAAATATATTTATGTATTATTTAATCTTAATTGAAAATGGTCCCCATCAACGCCGTCAACTTTTTTTAATTTTGGAGGTATATAATATTCGGCACAGCCGAAAGCAACTTGTTTTGTGTTTGATTAAATTGTAAAATTGGCTTAGTGCTTTTTTAACGCTTTTTTTTGCTCGAAATAGTGCTTTTTAGTGCTTTTTTTAAATTTTAAAGTGCTTTTAGCTCTAAAAAAGTTGGCATCACTGGTTACTTTACCGTCATTTTATGTTCTCTTTAATTTTTATACTCTTTTTCATTGTTTTTCTCCTTCGCCAAACCTAAAAACTCACTATAAAGTATGTTCACTCTTTAGAGGTTCATGAGTGTTCACTCTACAGAGCAGTCAATGTTAACATTCTGGTGTTCACTCTAACGAGGTATTCATAGCATCGGGGGTTCACTCTACCCAGACAGCACTGTATAATAAAGATATATGAGGAGCTCCATAAAACGGAACAATTCCACTTTTAGAATATTTGCATAAATTAACAAAAAAAAAAAAAAACATAATTAAAACCATGAAAGTTTTGTATGTTAAATTGTTGCGTTTTTATCGGATTCAGAGTTAAGTAATTCGTTAAAACAATGACTATAAAGATTTTAGTATACAAGATTTTGTTTGTCGTGCTTTATTCCCAATTTTTATTCTTGATAAAAACACTGAAATTCTTGAAGGTAAAAGCTATTATTATGCGCATTTCACTGGTTGCTTGGGCCAGATCGTCAGGAAACTTCATCAAAAGATTTTAGAAAAACTAAAGATATTAAACAGATAAAACTGTTAAGCGAATAAGAATTATAAGCAACAGTTTTACTTGTAACAATATCAAAGATTTAACATAATAAACAATAACAATAAACAGTGAGTTTATCTTTTCTTACAATGTTATTTAGGAAAAAAAACATGAAATTTAATAAGTGGAATTGTTGCGTTTTGTTTTGGACCTCCTGAGTTATTATATAAATTGGCAAAGGCAAAACAGTAAAGCACACTTTCCTTCCCTGTTTGTCAACCGATTTGAACAAAAAATACACTATTTGAAATGTAGTTTTTTTTTCAGAAGTGTTCAATACCCTCTCATAAGAATGTATTAAGCGACACTTTTTTCGAAAATGACCTTTTGATGTGGAACTATACTAGAAGTTAAGCGCCACATTTTGGCCTATGTTTCGCTGCCCCATCATGGATGCAAAGGAAAATAGAGAGAAAATAAAATTGTATCAACCCTCAAGTTTTCTCACTGGAATAATGTTTCTCCTTGAAATTTTTATTATCCGCCAAAGAAATTATGTTAAGCCACATTTTTAAAAATGTAATTGTGGTAAGCAACAAAAGGTCCACACAAAAATTTTGTTAGATGTCGCTTAGTTTAACCGAAATTGTCGCTTAGCACACTGATCCAACTAGAACTTGATCCATTTTTGTCGCTTATAACACTCCAGATTATGATTGTCTTTGAGTTTAAGTAATTTTTCTATTCTTCAAAACTGCCAATATCAGGCCCGAAATGAAAGGATTTAGAGAGTCTGCTCAAAAAAAAAGTTTATTCCTGAACGATACATACAAGAATACGAGGATATTATAAAGAATACATTTGGTGAGAAAGAAGACGAATTGGCAGCGACAGACGAAGAAGATGATGTGTCTGACAATCAAAATTATTACACTGCTTTACAAATTTTTAGTTTAGTTTCCAGATCTTTCATGTGCTATTTATCGTAGCAATTTTATTCATGATTTTTTTTTTGCATTTGTTGAGTATGAAAATATTGTCGTTCCACAAAATCCTTAATAAAAACTTTATTTATTCAAATTACGCTTAAAATGATGGTAATTAAATATACTATTTGGATAAACAATAACACATTCCTGATATTTAATATAACGTAGAAAAAAAACGAAATAAAAATGAAAAATTTTGAAAAAATGTAAAAAATAGGCAAATTTTGAAGGTGCCATTACTCAGCCATTTCTTATCAGATAAAATTTTTTAGCATATCGACGAAAATCAATTACCTTTCCAACGATATGTCATTTATTTCGATCGGACTTTTTGGTTGGGCTCCACAAAGGTTTGAGTGGGACCATACACCGGAAAACACAAAAGTACCGTTATCTAAAAAACGGTACTTAGGGAAAAAACTTACAGCGTTTTTCGTGTTCAGGCGGTCTCAATTAACTTATCTAGGCATGTGGCGTTCTTGGTATTTTTTGGCTGTAAACCAGTGTTATTATTCATCTTTAAATTTCCGTTTTGATCTCTTAGTGTAATTTTTGAATTTTTGTTTTGAAATAAATGTTTTGCTACTTTTTATATAGATTTGTATTTATTTTATTGTTTAAGAGAAAAAATAAAAATTAATTACACGACACAATTTTCTTCAAACCTTTATTTTTTGTCTCCATGTCAATGTTTTAAGCGCCATTTACCATTGTATCAAGCGCCAATGTCTTGACCACGAGAATGTACTAAGCGACGAAAACTTTTTATCTAATTAAAATTTTGGCTTTGCAATGATGTCAGGTTTTGTATTCTGAAAATCGCTTTCCAAATATGCTCCTTTCAATAAAATACACAAATAAATAACTAAATGGGACGTTTTTTCGTTTCCTACATAATTTTAGAAATGTCGCTTATGGGAAGGTGTCGATATATACACATAAAAATGGGTAAATTTGATATCCCAATATCTTCAAAACTAAAAGAGATACAAAAAAAAATTTATTTAATTTAATTTAATACAGAATCGTATATTTTTAAGTCGGTCTATAAAAATTAATTTGACCACTTAAAACTACCTTCACACTTGTTTTACTTCAAGATATTTTTTAATAAGAAGTTAATGAGAGATCAGTGTTCAGCAAATTTGTTTTAATTTTTTGAAATCTTTTACTTATTTTACTTATCTCCTTTTTCATTTACCAGAATTTTATTTTAAATGTTTATACATTTTATATATTTATATAATTTTAAGCTTACAATTCTCAATATTTTTATCACCGTCGATTATTTTTCAACTTTTGGCATGTTGCCAGTAGTATGAGAAAATTTTAAATGTATATTTTTAATTATGGGCAATTTTTGTTCATGTGACATTTTTATACAGTTTTGGTGTCAATACAATTCTAAAGTGTCTGCTACAGGTACATTCGAGTAGTTAAGTGTTCTTTATTTTAAAATATGACTTTGTGTTTTTGTTTGTTGAACAAAAATATTTTTTTTTTTCAACTTTTAAGTGTTGGTTTCTTTATTTTAATTAAAAAATGTTGTTTGTTATACTTGAGATAATTTTATAAGATAAAGTAGTTGTATAAAAACGTTTAAATTTAAAAATAAAATTCATCTATGACCACTTCTATTTCTCACTAGAAATCGACTTTTTATTCTATAAAAAAATTATAAAATTAAAGCTGATGTAAAAAAAAGAAAGTAAAAATAACACTGTGCTAGAAATTGACACTTTTTTTAAGACAAGCTGGGCACATGGCATTTTAACATAATACGGGTACGCTGAATCCAATGGTGCTAACCCTTTTTTAGGTTAGCTCTCGATTTCGAGATATACCATTATTTCGGAAGTGGAGGAGGATGCACGACATATATTCGCGTTACTCAAAAACGGTTTAGTTTATTTAAATTAATAAAAAAAATTCCGCAATTATAAAGGTACAATTTGTTCTAATATGTGCAGTCGTTTTAGGAACATAATTTTTTTTTTTTTGAAAAAAATAATTTTTATGAGGAAGGATTTTTAAAGAAGTTTATTTTGCGAAATATTATCTAGATACAAATCTACATCAATATGAGCTTAATGATTTTATACCTGTTAAATTTTTATAATAAGTTTGTATGGCACCTTTTCTTAATTCTGAACCTTGCAGCACAAAATATGGCAAAGAAGCTTTCCGGGAGTAGTATTTGTATGTGAGCTACGGTCGAATTTGGACTGATACTAATAAAACTCAGTATTCGTGCACCAAATTTAAAAATAATATATAAATGATTTATGACCACGAAGAGTCTATTTACAAAAGAAGTTTGTATGGGGGTTATATGAAATTATGAACCAATTCTCACTGATTTCATTACTAATGGTGATGACTTTTAGAACTTATGCACTTCCCCAGTAAAAAATGTGCTCCAAAAGGAGCGGGTTTTTTGTATAAATTCATACCTCAAATCGCTTCAAATCTGCTGATGGGATGCCTGATTTTTGTATGGGGTGTTCCCGGCTTTTAAAATGCATACAAAGCACTCCTTAAGTGCTTTTTTAAGGGCTAACTAAATTAACATATTCATTAATATTTTGCTTTTACTTGTTTAAATGCCTTTTTTCAATAATTTTCGTAAACCATAATCTATTTTTATATTTTTCGCTTTAAAACCTTCTTCGTTGTCAGCTCTAAAATAGCAGATTTTTTGTATGTTTTATTCTTTATCATTTACTTTTTTATAAGAGCTCTCTAATTGAAGCGCTTGATTATGCGCTTTTTCTCTGTACTGCTTCAAAAAACCCAAATTTTTTTTACTTGGAAATTTCACAAATTATCATCAAAATTTTGACCTGTACTTTGGGTTAAAGGCTTACATGGACAGACAAGCAGTTAACCGTAGAAACGGACGGCCATTCAGTACACTTAAAGGTTGGTCTAGAACCATTAATTAAATGTGCTATCAGCACAAACGCATAATACCATATTTTTACTGTGTTGTACGAATTTGGTACTTTTTCGAAATTCGAATATTTAAGAGGTGAAAATCGTAACTATTTTTGCATTCAATAATATGGCGGTTTTTTAATTTTAGCGATTGCCCGTTTTTTTCTTTGCGGCTATGAAACGTTACTAGAAGTGCACTGGAAAGAGCAATATAGTTCGAATGCTCACTGTTTGTAGGATATTATTTTTTAAGCATAATGTAAACATATTCCAAACTATAATGTTGAATTTTGTTTAACCTGTGATTACACATTATAATCATAATACTACACTTCTACATACTACTTTTTTTAAAGAATGTGTTCTCAGAAAGGTGGCATGTCATAACGTCCAGTGTCATAGTATCCATGGGCATTATGATACGTCCGTGGACATTATGACACTGCTCTGATGGACATTATGACACTCATAAAGTTTATGGACACTTTTTGGGGTGTCAGTGGACTTTATAACATGCGACCCTCAGAAATTTGTTAACATCCACTTTCTGTAGATAAGCTCCTTTGAGCATTTAACATTTAATATATTTTCTTTCTAAATTTATCTGTAGATATTTTCATGAACATTTCTCGGATAATGCAAGTCAAACAACTTAATACATAGTTAAATAGAACATTTTATTGGTACACATACTGAACGTTCGCATAGAAAACTACATTTGAAACAAAAACAAATTTTCGAATATTGTTTTTGTTTTACATATAATTTTCTATGCGAACGTTAACGTTCGAAATCGATGAACTGGATGATATTTCATTTTTACTCATGTAAAATATTTTTCGTTATAAATACATATTTTATTTCCACAATTTGTGTTCTTTCTGTTAAGCGGAAAAAACTGTTTTATTAATGATTATTGTAAGATGCCTTTTGCTTCCATTGCGAGAAGAGTCATGAAGCTGAACAATTTTCTGCAGAAATGGAATACTAAATATAAATTTCCTTATTACTCGGCATTTAGTTTAAGTTTTTAAGGAGCTTTTATTTTATGATTTAAAATTTTAAACTAATTTTTTCTCCTCTACTATTATTTGTAAGTCTTATGAATACTGGAATAAGGCAATGCAAATATTTATTAAAGGAGAAGGTAATATGTGGCTTTGCATAAATTTTTGATACGAAAATTTTTATGTGGGTTATAGGTTATTCAAACTACGCATCTAAGATAAGATTTTGAATCATAAGCTTATTTTGTGGATAAATAAAAAAAAAAAATAATATTAATAGAAAAAATATGAAAAGCAAACGTCGTTGCTTAAGTTTATTTCAAAAGGCCTCTAATAGGACTAAATTTCTTAGACTATTTTCAACTCAAAATAAACAAGGTACTAAATGCGCCCTAATCAAATAGTATTAGCACATCCTGTGTAACTGCTATCTTGTTAAATGGAAGAATAAAGCTTATATTTTATAGCATTTTCGCATTGTATATTCAAAGCAAAAGTGCATAATTTTAAGGCCTTGGCGCATAATAACGATAACAATATTTCGTTAGCTGAAATGCAAGAACAACGTAACTAACAAAAAATGCGAAATCGATTTTTTGATTTTTGACATGATCTATATCCTTTTAAATTGTTTAATCTCAGATAATAAAGTGAGACATAATCACCCGTACAGTGGTTGGCGAATTTAAAATACGCCTTCGACTGTTTGGTAATAGATTTAAGAGAAAGTGATTTTTTTTTCTTTAATCTATTGCCAAACAGTCGCAGGCGCATTTTAAATTTGCCAACCACGATAAGGGTGATTATAAGCGAAAGTCATAACTGCGTTCGTAGCTACAACTCCAAGTGTTAATAAAACCAAAACCACGTAACTACATACTTGTTGCTTGAAAATCGTATGTAACACATTTTTATTTCCATTTGGTCTTCATAATTCACTGCAGATATTGATTATTTACTATGCATATCTTATGATTATCGCCCCCATGAAATCCTTTTTGGTATGGGTGATATTTACATAGATTTTCGTAGAAGAAAATTTTACGGAATAGGATAAATATTTTGAAGCCACGCTCATGCTTACAACCCCCAAGGCCCAAACCACTACATGAAATGCATTCCATATCTAAAAGTCTGGAAATAGCCTTCAACAACATCGGAAAGCTCAAAGATATAGCCGTACGTTAACCAAAATGCAGACAACTTATAGAAGGTCTATGCCCAGATAAAGGCAGTTCTTAGTAATATTACGGCGAGCCCAGCAATTTTAATTTCATTGCATTGCGTAAACAATTCCACCATTCCTTTTTTTAACTTGTGTACCAGACTCATAGAAACATTTGTTTTCCATCTGTAAAAAGATTTGTGATCCCACTATCATAAGATTCATGGAATAATTTATTTTAAAATGTAGCAGATTAGAATAAGGAACTTCTGCAAAGAATTGGAAATTCAAAATCAAAAATTAAACACTAATCTTTACGGCCAATTTCATCAAGTTCAGTTCAAAAAATTATGAAATAATTCCCCAATTTTTGGTTTCTTATTTTATATGAAATAAACCCCGAATTTTAAAATGAAATGAAACCCCAACGAATTGAAATAGCTCCCCAAATCAAAATGAAATAAATCCCCAAAAATATTTCGTTTGAGATAAATCCCCAATTCCTGAAATGAAATAAATCCCAAAAAAGTATTCAAAACATCCAATCAATTCAAAATATAGATTTATTTGGATGCAGTGTAGTGTATAGGCAATAAAGCCATATGGCCTTATTTCTCAATGGAATGAAATCATATGCACTCCCAAGTGCAATATCACCATAATCGTTTAGTAACCAAAGTGGAAATTATGCCATAACAGTGTAACTGGAATGAGTTGCCATTGTCAAGTGTTCAAGTGTTGAAAAATATGGTACAGGAGGTGGAAAGGGGGAGAGCGCGTCCAGTGGACGATCGCGGCGGGCATGCGACATACGCGGCAGGTGAGCTTCATATTTTTGTCTGTTGCTATGACCAACATTTTAAGTTTTCTGTGATACTGTAATTAGTTAAGAACTTATCAAGAGATAAAGTAACGGTACTGACTATATATGAAGAGATGTTTGTTTATATCAGCACGTTTTTTAATTATTACATGTCATTATCAATTCAATATACTATCCGCGGGTTACAAGCAAACATCATCAAAAAATTAAATCAAGTAATAAAATGGAAGAGGACCAAATATACGAATATGAATTAATACCTTGATTTAGGGCATCCAGCAAAAAAAATTATTTGAGCAATAACACCATGATGGCTTTATTTCATTCCTTATCGAAAAATTATTTCTCAAACTAACTGCCTAGTTACTATTATTTTAAATGAATTTACGGCTCCGTGCAATAACTCCCAGGTGCAATAAGTCCCAGTGCAATAAGTCCCAGTGCAATAAGTCCCAGTGCAATAACTCCCAATGAATTAAATCCCAAAATAAATGAAATAAGTCCCAAACTGGAAAAAAGAAATAAATCCAAAAAAAAATGAAATAATTTCCACGTCTTAAATGAAACAAACCCCAACTTTTGGGAGTTATTTCATAATGAAATAACTTCTAAAGACATTAATGAAATAACTTCCAAAAACAGTCCATCGAAAGAAATGAAATAAGACCCAAAAAAAAAAAAAATGAAACAACTTCCAAAGAAATTTATTATCTATGTATGTATTCGTTTTACTTGAATATTTACATATTAGGTTACCAAAAAACTAACATTGAGTCCTCGACATTTTGACAACAAATGGGGCATTTTATTATATCTTGACCTCCTGCAATGGCAACTACCTGCAGTTTAAGCACGCCGGGTACAAGGATTACCTCCTCTATGGTATAACAAACATCGGCTTCGCTAACTAAAGCAAACACCGGCTTCGCTAACTAAAGCTTCTCTGCATAGCCGGCCTTCGGCCGGGCGCAAGGATTTTATACTCTATGGTATAACAAACACCGGCTTCGCTAACTAAAGCTTTTCTGCATAGCCGGCCTTTGGCCGGGCGCAAGGATTTTATACTCTATGGTATAACAAACACCGGCTTCGCTAACTAAAGCTTCTCTTCATAGCCGGCCTTCGGCCGGGCGCAAGGATTTTCTCCTCTATAGTATAACAAACACCGGCTTCGCTAACTAAAGCTTCATTGCATAGACGGTAACCATAAGACACTGCAATTGCAATTAGCAAAATTTTCTTCTTTGATAAACTTAAGTCATTGTATTCAAATAGTTTGAAATATCCCGTTATAAATACCGTTTACAATTTTAAGCAATTTTAAGAAATTGCAAATAATTGAAAATGAAAAAACTCCCACAAAAAATGAAATAACTCCCACAGCAAATTAAATAACACCGAAAACCAAAATAAAATGAAATAACTTCCACGTTAATTTTTTCGGGGACTTATTGCATTTGGATTTTATTTCATTATGAAATAACTGCCAGGCAAAAAATGAAATAACTTCCAAAAAAATGAAATAAAACCGAGAGGGCTGGGAGCTATTTCATAATGAAATAACTCCCACATTTGTATGAAAAATTTTTGGGTCTAATTTAATTTTTTTCTTGGGACTTATTGCACCTGGGAGTTATTGCACGGAGCCGAATTTACATATTATAACGGGACATAATTTGCATTTTGAATATTTTTAGGGACTTATTTCATTTCAGATTTTTGGGGAATTATATCATATGAAATAACTCTCCAATATGAAAATGAAATAAGTCCCCAAAAAAAAATTAAATAAATATTTTGGGGAGTTATTTCATTTCCGTTTTGGGGACTTATTTCGTGGGGGTTATTTCACGCCGCCTTTAACTTCCAGTTAACAAAATGTTTTTAACAATTACTTGGTGCAATTGGACGTTAAACTATAAAATTGAAATTGGAAATTAACAAATTTTAAGCCTTTAAACATGCTTTGAATGCAAGACAAATTCTCTGAAGTTAGAATTATACAAAACAGCATTGTAGTTACGTGCTTGTTCAAGAAAATATGAGTTCAAAAGAACGTTACTAACATAAATCTCTGAAACATAAATAAATTATTTTTCTTATTCCCAAAATCTACGACATTTGGTTGCCGAAATTGGATTTATTTTTCACTATATTGAGAGCTTAGAAAATCTTTATGCTCAGCAAAAGTTGCAGCTTGGGTGTAGTTTTATTGGCATGTCCGAAGTATATATTAAATATAATAGAGGGACTTTAATGCTTTCATTTGGGACTCCAGCGTCAATTGGCTGAGAAGAACTTAAAAATTCGCCTTGTTTATAACAGCTTGCGTATGATTGCTGGTAAGTTTTGCCGTTAATTTATGTTATCAGACTTCATGCCTGTCTTTAGAACGCATGTGCAAAAGTGGCTCGTTTAACTGACATTTAAAACAAAAACAAAATTTCAAAATTTGTTTTTGTTTTAAATGTTAGTTAAAAATTCATCCAATTTTGTGATACACGGTCCATAATTTACCTTAGATCCCATATTTAGCAGCCTTCTGATATTCACTGTAAACGCTAAAACGAATTTCACCGCTGTATTGAAATTTAAGTTTTTTAATATCTGAAATCACTCTGCGGCATTTCGGGATGAGTGGTTCATAACTTACCATGGCTCCAATATAAATTCCCCTCCTGAAAATCATTTAAGTTTGGCTTAAACTGTTACGAGTTATGATATTTTACCCAAGCTAGTTAAAAAAAGCAAAACAACTTTCTGAATGTCGGTCAATATTTTAATATATGGAGGTCTAAAACGCAACTTATTTTAATGCTTATGTCTGTTTTCATAAAGATTAACTAATAACAAATAAATATCATAAAGATATCACTCCTGAAATTTTCGAAATGTCGGTGGAGGGTATCAAAGATTCGGCATTGCCGAATATAGCACTCTAACTTGTTTTTCATGAAAGCCGTTTTCTGAGTCTTTTGCAACTTTCTCAGCCTTTTTGTGCACTCTTTAAATAAAGTCTTCAAGAGAAGCATCTGTATAATATATTTTATTATTTTTTTTTGTGGTTATGAACACCTTCTTTAAGAAAACGGTTTAAATCAACATTAGATAGATCACATTCTCCAGTAAAATATAAGGTTCTTCAAATGCGTTCAATCGTTTCAAAATATTTACTATAATTTTGAACGTTTACGTTCGCATAGAACATTTGTACATAATAAGTCTTGCTTGCTAAAATTTTAGAATATATTCAAAAAAAAATTAAGCTCGATATTTTCAAAAAATTTTCATGTTCTTTTTTTACTCTCTCTCTCTCTTTGCAAGTTTTTGGAGTAAGCGAACTCATACAGCCGTACCTAAACAAGAGCGCAAGGCGGAACGTATTCTTCCGCTTAGCTTTTACGCTGATATGATTTACCTACACAGAACGTAAACGTAGTCTCACCAGCAGTAGTGTTTACTTTCTTTTTTAATAAAACCAGTACCCATGTTCTGTAACTTTAGTGAGAACTTTTTGCAGCAAAAAGATGTGAAACAAAATATTCCATCGTTTCTCGAAAAGTGAGAGAAATGTGTGTCTGTAACTCATGTCGAATACTATCAAAAGAGATTACGTCGTTACGTTATAAATGTCATAATATTTCACTCGAAGCCGATGTGACATTGCAGACGTTCAGAACGCCAGTAACAGATATCGTTGACGGCGACCAAAATTTACCAAAAATTAAAAATTTTTCAACGACGGCGGCGAAAATACAACCGTCGGCTATACCAAATTGTGTAAAGAGCGACTTTAATGTTTGTTGTTTGCAAACGAGCTTTGAAGACATTTGTATATTTTATTAAAATGTTAAAAGCAAAATAATAAAACAATGAAAAATGTGCCAAGAACAAAATATTATTATTCTTTGCATTTTTAATTGTTTTTAAGTGCCCCATTTTTATTCGTGAGTTTATTTGACAGTTCAAAGCAGTAACTTTTCTCACACTTTTTCTGGAAATTGGGGAGAAATTTTCTTACGTGACAGCTTGTACTCGCCAAAAAAAGTTACAGACACAGTTAAGTGAGAAAAACAGCTGTTTGTTTCAATTTATGGCATTTTTGTTTCATTTCACACATTTCAATCGAAACTTTCTCGACGCGAGTGTTACAGAACATGGGCACAGATTGGCAAAAATATAGTTAAATTTCCATTTAACTTTCGATATTATTTAATTAGGCTTGAGTTCATCAAATTTGATTTTCATTAAATTATTTTCACTGAGGAAAGGAATTTTACAACTTGGAATTTTTATTAAAATTTATTGATAATTTTCCTGGCTGAGCTGGGATTTGAACCCGGGTTGATCTTTACATGTTTCAAGAATTACCACATCCTATCGTCAGAAGATCATTGAGTTCTACCCACTGCACCACTGCGGTGCCCGTTAGCCAACAGTCAAACATCAATCTTTAACCAGTAATACTGGTGGTTCGAAAACATTTACAATAGCGGCCAACTTCACTATTAAACGCGCTGTCAAAATCGGATGATCCAATTGCAAAGCGTTGACGCCGCGGTATTAAGAGATGCTTCACACAAATTGAAAGCTAGAAAACGCTTTCTGCTCTTGTTTAGGTATGGTTGTTACTGTTAACCTTTAACTGTGGTGGTGGAGGTACATTTTACCCTATCTTTATATTTTTTTTAAAATACTCTCTTCCGTTTAATTTTCTTAGTATGTTCTTATATCGTGATCGTTGTTATTCACTTGTGTTTTGGCTGAGCTCGATTAAGCACCAGCGGAGCTACGCACATGCTGGTGTAAAAATTACCACTCGTCATAATTTACGTAATTTTTTCTCTGAAAATATTATTTCACCACGTCAGCGTTAGCGTACGTATTTAGTAAAAAAAAATTTACCCCACATCAAAATTAACGTGATATTTTCATGGAACTATTTTTACAACTTGTCCATTTTCTAGTTGGTAAAAAATTATATTTTCCAAAAACGTTTCATTAAAATTAGTACATATTATTAAATCTCGTGCATTGCTTAGGAAGCTATTTGTACCAAGTTTGAATACTGTTACTGTTATCATTCTGCAGTTATACAGAAATCTATGGGGTCTTTATATTGTCTACCTTTTGAGAGATGTTCACCTCCAATTACGACCATTTTTGACAGATGATGGGAATTGTTAACCATTCTATGTGTACCAAATTTGGAAAATTTTACACTTATCGTCAGTAAGATTTATATTGTGTCATGCCCACTTATCTAATCCCGCCTCCTTTTTGACTGCTGTTCCATATTGGTAGGCAAGCTATTTGTTCCCAATTTGGAAACGTAAGCTGTTACCGCTTGTGCAATTTTATTACTTTTACCGTTCTTTAGATATAAATTAATCTGTTTAATGTCACGCCCACTCTTCCAATCTCGGCTTTTTTTGTAGAGAGGTTGTGTATTGATAACCCAGCTGTGTGTACCAAATTTAGACAATTTTTCTCTTACTGTTCATTAGATATGAAAAAAATTTATTTTGTGCCACATCTCTAATCCCACCCACATTTTGTCGGAAGTTGTGTATTGCTAACCAAGATGCTAGTTTCAAAACTTTGAATCTTGGCATTCTTAAGATATACAAAAATCTATAAGGTAGTTGTTTGGGAGGTGCCACGCCCACTTCTCGAGTTCTGCCCAGATGTTTTTTATTGTTAACCAAGATATTTCGTCCAAAGTTGGAAAACAATGTTTTTTTTTTTTTTTTTAAATTTATTTTTATTATTGAATCTTTCTTATCGAAATTTAAAATATGTATTCAAATCTTAATTCTACTTGTTGTTTATTAGTTGTTACCAATGTAACCTCTAACTGCTGTATTAAAATTTTAAAAATGTCTTCTAGTTAGGCTCAAAGTATCGTTTTTAGCCTCTGGTGACCTTCGAACTCAAGCAGACCTCGATCGAGGTAGTTAGGGTGGGCCATTAGTTTATCGATGTAGCTAATTGAATATTTTTTTAATTCCTCCTGGATAGTGGGAACGGTGAGATCTCTGTGGATAATATCATTACGTATATGGGCGCAGACAATTTGTCGTAATATTCTAGACTGTCTTCTTTGAAGCTTTTGGATGTTAGATGCGCATGCAGTACCCCATAATTGGATGCCATATGTCCATATTGAATTTATGATGGACTTGTATAAGAGAATTTTGTTGTCTAAAGACAAGTTTGAGTTTCGACCGAGAAGCCAATGTAGTTGAGCTGCTTTAAGTTGCATAGCCGTTATTTTCGCTTCAATATGACGAGACCTGGTTAAGCGTCTATCTATATGAATTCCCAAGTACTAAACATGGTTTTCTACCGGAACAGTGATGTTATTTATTTTTACAGCTGGGCACGTTTGTCTTCTGAGCGTGAAAGTTAAGTGAGCACATTTAGCCGGGTAAACCTTTATTTTCCATTTTTCTAGCCAGGCCTCTAGTTCATTGATGTGGGACTGCAGATTTTGCGATGCGACTTTTGGGTCATGGTTAACGCTTATAAATGCTGTTTCGTCTGCTATTGTAGGGGTGCTCAGGTTTGTTGGCATATTCGCTGTGTATATTATATATAGAAGCGGTGCTAATATGCTGCCTTGGGGGACACCAGCAGTAATTTTCTTGAGAAGGGAGCATTTATCTTGCGACCTTAATATGAATGTTCTGCCTGTTAGATAGCTCTCTAGAAGCTTGTGAGTGTTTTGAGGAAGCAATCGTGTTATTTTGATGAGTAGCCCATCATGCCAAACTTTGTCAAATGCTTGAGATATGTCTATAAAGAGGGCTGAGCAGTATTGCTTTTTCTCAAACTCCGATCTAATTAGGGTAATAATTCTATGCACTTGTTCTATTGTACCATGTTTCGCTCTTAATCCGAACTGGTGATCCGGGATGATGTCGTGTTCATTTAGATGAGGAGTTATACTTAAAACGAATATTTTTTTCGAAAAGCTTCGATAGGATTGATAATAAGCTTATCGGTCGGTACGACGCAACCTGGCTAGTATCTTTTCCTGGCTTGGGAATCATAACAATTGTAGACCTCTTCCATGAGGATGGGAAGTATCCAAATCTTAGTCTCGCGTTAAAAATGAGCAGCAAGATTCTAGAAGCAGACGATGGTAAGTTTCTTATCGTTAACCCTGTGATGCGATCAGGTCCGGGAGATTTTCTAATATTCACTTTTTCTATTGCAGATTTTACTTGAGTTATGTTAAATTTTAATGGATGGTTTACCTTATCAGGAATGATTGGAACGGGAACAAGTATGTGCATCATGTGGCGTGAAAACTTTCTCAAGGGCCAAAGCGAAAGCGTTTAATTTTTTATTTGTGTTTTTGGCCTAAGTGCGGTTTTCCAGTCTTAATGGAGATTCTTAGGTTGTAGGGCATTTCATATGCCGTACAGCCTTCCATAAGCTGTAATTGGAGTTTTTTGTGGCATCTAGGCTGTTTAGATAGCCTTCTATTGCATACTCATGGTTCTGTCTCAATTTGTTGCGAAGAGTTGTCAGGCATAATTGTAGCTGGGCCTTAGTGGTTGGGGAACGACTGTTTTTCCATTGTCTTCTTAACTTCCTTTTTTCTCTGATAAGGGTATCTATATCCGTCGATGTATTGTAAAGAGCACGTTAAATTGTCCGCTTGATTGGGTTTGGATTTTTTGCTGCAGAATCCAAGACTTCTGTAAATCGGTCAACAGCTATTTGGATGTCATTTTGGGAAAGGAAATAAAGTTTGCAGCTGCGGCGTCAGAGTTGCCTTTTAAAATGAGGATTGAAGGTGAATGATCAGACGATAGATCATAGGAGGAACTAACTAGTACCTGATCGAGCTTGAATTTTTTTAATTACAGCAAAGTCAATAAGGTCTGGTAGCTTGTTGAAGTCGGTTGGCCAAATGTGTATGGGATGCAGATTTTGATGAGTAAAACACCTCCAAAAAGGTTGACCTGTAGTTTCTACACCCAAATATTTTTTTCATGATCTCTTTAATATCTTTAAATATATACATTTGCAAGTGAAAAAATGCCCTTTAAGTTTTTGTCTTTTTTAATTCATATTTTTTGATAAGTTTTCGATATATCGTTTTTTTTTTTATATTAAAAAAAAGGTTTGTGAAGTAAAGAACCTGTTTTGTTTAAACAAATAAAAATAATTTTTGGTTTCATTATTTTTTGAAATTAAAAATGTAATAGCTTATTTTTCAGAAACAAATAATTATAAAAAAATATTTTTTACTAAATTTTTTTTTGTAAAATTTAGAGGGGTAAAATTTACCACCACGTCATAAAGTATGTCCCAAAACTTTACCTCCACAGTGAAAGGTTAACAATTATGGAATATAAGCAATGATTTTCTTTTATTAAGCAGATGTATCAATTTAAATGTCATGTTTATTGTGTATTCTGTCACCTTGTTATAGTTATAAATATAAGAAATAATGCTTTACATATCAATAGCAGACTATATAAAATGTATACATATTGAAAACAATTTTTACCTCTGCCCTCAAGTGTCCAAATAACATCAATTTTATTTACACACAGCTGGCATTGTTATTGTTAGAAATCGATGTCAAGAATACAAAATAACCTTTTGTAAATGAAATTAAATTTTCAAAATTTAATTTAATTTTCTATTAAATTATGCATAGAAAAATGATTTACAATTTTAGGCCTACTTGAGCAAATACATGCATGCATTATGCAAAAGTGTAATAATGTATGCGTGCGTATGAGAGAAAATATTTTGTAAAATTATTGTTCAAATTATTGCTACACATGTAGTTTATATGTTTGGGTATGTATATCTATGCATATTCTAAAAGTTGCAGCATCAAATGCAGAATAAAGACATACACATTTATGTAAAGATAGTAACGCAATTGTACTAAGAAAATTACTAAAATAAAGATACTACCATTACAATAGTTAAGCAATGTGGTAAATCTGTGTTAAGCAGCTTAACGGAGGAGGGGTGCATACCTTAAACTATCACTTAATGCTATCACACGTTTTATTTATTCCACCTTCATTTAATACTCGAAGCAGAATTAAGGTAGTGGCGAATACCTTTACTTAATTGTTGAGAAATTCATAATCTTAAAAGGTGCTTTTTTTAAATTAATTCAGAATAGTAAGATTTATTTCAGGAATCATTGTAATCCCGCAAATATGCGTTTTATCTGATAAAAAAAAATTTTGGAGTCCAAAATTTCTTATGATATTTTTTTTAAACATTGGACTTGATTTGCCCATGAGTTATATCCCTAGAGGGAAGCGAACTGACACCAAAGTAGTCCCGTGATAGGTCTTTGGTGGTAGAGACCGGTTCTAGTTTTAACACTTTATATGAACAAGACCTATCACTTTTACATGGGGTTGTCATTGGAGGGGGTCAACTGACACCATTTGGCCAGTCACAGATCTATTCTAAATGAACGTGCTTGGTGTCAGTTACTAAAATGAATCAGAATTTCAATACAATGTAGTACTATTTCAATAAAACAAATCCTTGTATTAAATTCAAGAACCAAATTTTAGAAAGTACCAAAAAATGTGTCACAGCACCGGTGAAGACTGTACTGTAATTCATTACTTTTTCTACCCTTTTGTTCTTCATAAACCAGTTAAGGGATTGGTTATTCTTTCACTGGTCATGAGTCCTTTCTTTTTGTACTTGTTCCATTTTCACAAATCCCAGGACCAGTCTGTTGGACAAATTGACACAAATTTCCCGCAGGTATATGACTCAGAAGAACAAGTAGAAAAAAACATGATTTTTCTCAAATGATATAAGCACAATTCATCTCAAATACAAAAGTAAACTTATGACTAGGACTTATGTGGGTGCATCTGTCGGAGCTAAAAGTAAGTTCTTGGGAGATTTATTATATGTGCTCGCAACCATCGACTGATTTCTTAAATATTAAATTGTAGGGAGAATTTGCACGCACAAAGGCCACTTGGTGTGGTTGTACAATAGTTGAGGTGTAACCTCTGGTTTCGCTACCATCCTCCTACGAGCTGACTGTTAAAGCAATCAAATAGGAATTTGCAATTGGGGAGATGTTATCTCCTCGGCAATGTAAGTTCTTACCCTGTATTCAAAGCTTCACGTTAGAATTTTAATTTAAAAAAAGTTAAATACTCTCTTAAGCAAATCATCAAAGGCAATAGAGAAAACTTCAGCAGGTTATCTAAACCTGTGAAAAAATAGTTATTCCGTACGGTGGGCCAAAGGCCTGAACTATAGAGATTAAGAACCTGCCCTACGATCTGATCAAGAGCTTAAGCGAGTCCCTCATTACTGTTCTCATAAGCGTCCCACTAGCTTTTGACTTATTGGTCGTCAGGTTTAACGTTTCTTTCGTAACCCATTTACTCATTCTATATGAAACGAACTGGGGCCTAGCTCTGGATGTCGTGATCGTGTACTTTCTCGATTCGAAAGCAATTTTATTTCAGTCGATACTGAACGAATCGAAATTATTTTTTCAGTATTGTTAAACTCAAATTAATGCTCAATAACACTGAACAAATAATTCCGATTCGTTCAGTATTGACTGAAATAATTAGATATTAAATTGCTTTCGAATTGAGAAAGTACTCGATCACGGCTGCCAGAATCAGCGATAACGGTGGACATCGTGGGCCGGGCTGTCAATAATAAATAGTTATAATTATATCGATAATCATTCACAAGTTTTTTGATTACACTTTACAACAATTTCGAACTGTTTCCAAAATAACGGGATTCTGGTAGAGGAGACAAAAAAAATTATACCTGTGTGGGCGTTTTAGAAGATCACATTGGAACTATATTTTGGGAGATTAAAGTTCTACCTTATTGCGTGTCCGTGCAGCATATCGTTATATGAGACTGTGTATATGTTCTTTACATCTGACTTTGTGAGACATATCAAACCTGTTACTCCCTTTATAACGTTTATTTTTGGCTCTTTTCTACCAAACCGTAAAAAAGAGGAAGGGCGGACACGAAATTTTTACAAAAATGTTGCTCATATAATTTAACTACGTAAATCAAAACACAACAAAGTCAAAAACTTAACACACACAGCGAAAAAGAGCCAAACTTAAAATTGTTGGTATTGAAGGGTTAATTTAGTTATTACTTAGGGTTAGAACAAATAAGTCTTTCTTTCTAGAATGCGATTTGGATATGTAAAGTATTCACGTATTCAAAAAAAAAAAAAAAATATAAAAAAATTGGAATCTAGGGAAGTACGGCGATACCATCAGTACAAATTACCATACATATTAAACTTTGTGTGGTAAAGAACTTTGTTAAAACTTTAGATAACAATGGGCGGGCTTTGAAGTTTGTTAAGAATATTTTCCATAACCTAGTCAAGCAAAAACTAAAGAAGGTTTTCATTTTGTAGTACAAAAATTTTGGAAAAATTATAAAAATGCGTTTCTTTTGTTGGCTCTGATATAAGGAAGCTCATTAAAAACGTCGAATTCGATCTTATGCTCTCGGGAATACTGAGTGCACACTCATTTTTTTATTCATTCCTTGATGGATGCTTTTCGATATGTGTAAGTTTAAGTAAATTATAAAAATAAATGAAAAACATGTCAACCACTGTTATAGTCACCTTATTTATTCCACCATAAAAACTAGCGGTGTTCAGAGATTATTTAGAGCTCGTTTCACTATAAGACCAATATCCGCAGAAAGTGAACGTGTTTTCTCATGGACAGGACTATTCTTAAATAGAATAAGATATTGGCTTTCAAACGATTCTGGAAATGATTACTAAACTGTACTTAAATCTTATTCCACTGAAATATTTTGTAATATTTTGCTCTAAAATTTTATTTTTTTTTTTGAGCTAACGCTTAAAGCATTTCTTAATTTATTGAATGGATCTTCAGAATTGTTATTGGTTTATTGTTCAATTCCCGGAAAACTGAAAAATCCATTTCGATTTCCCCGGAAATGAAATAGTACGGGAAAAGAAAAACTCTAGTTGAGACAGATGCATAATTTTTTAACGCTATGCCAAAGAGCATCCAAGTTGCTTTCGGTACAACGAAATTAGCTCTCATGCATTAACCCTGCATTACTAACCTTAAATCATGTCGCATGGTTACTAACCATGGGTCTTATCGACCCACCAATTGTATTATCCATTGAAATCGTCTGAACTTATAAATTGATAAAACGTTTATTTCTTTTGGTAGATTATAGTCTTTTATTGTTAAATTTTAATACACAATGGTGTGTTAAACAACTTATATATTTAAATTGAAATTAAGTTTGTACTCATTACAGCATAGCTAAAAAAAAGTGAAAAAAAAGTTATCCAGCCGAATTGCGCATAAAATTATGAGTTTTTTAGATATTGACGTCAAATAAAGTGCATTTGAAACCTGAAATATAGAAGTAAAATGTTAGAAAGAAAAATTGGTATGGCTAAAATTTATCCTTTGTATAACGGTATAATAAATCTTTGTTACATAATTGCTAACTATGGGTCTAGTCGACCCAGGCTGTTTTTTTAAATAATTTTATATGCATAATATCATAAATTTTCTTTATGTTTATTGTTTAAAAACGTTTAAATATAAACAAATTTAGATTACAAATATATCTCGAGTTAAAATATCGTCTTGTTTTTTTTTTAATTTAAAAAGCTTGCGTGTCTGGGTCGATTCGACCCAGAGGTTAGTAATGGAGGGTTAAATATTCAACTTTGATTTCCTTGCCTGGTGAACAAGCTGCATCAAACTTCAAAACAGTATATTATAGATTGTATTTTTATCTCGGGAGTTTAGTGCCGTTCCTAAGTTGTTGTTGGGTTTGCACTCTTGCAATGGTTATTTAGATTAACGTTGGTGGGACCTTTAAGTTAAATTTGACAAATAGGGGATGATTTTCGTTTACAGCCAATCTATAATGAAGAGTGTAGTTATAATTACTCGCAGAGTAATTATAATACAACAACGTGAACAACAATAAAGGGGATTAGTTTTCGTATTTGGATAAGGGGGCTGGATCTTGGGCTTATGCTCACCTCTTACTAAGTCCACCGTTGAAATAATGATTAAGGTAAGTAGGTATTTAATTAATAATTCACGGTTTATTTAGCAATTAATCCATTTAGTTGTTTTAGGTTTAACGCTAGGTAAGTATAACTTTAAGATAAGTGCTAGTAGCTAATGTAAGTTAACTTAATGTAACGTGGTAGTAATAAATTTGAAG
This sequence comes from Pollenia angustigena, assembly GCA_930367215.1. Lineage (NCBI taxonomy): Eukaryota > Metazoa > Arthropoda > Insecta > Diptera > Polleniidae > Pollenia > Pollenia angustigena. The sequence continues at coordinate 124,681,334 of OV884058.1, forward strand.
TAAGTATAAGTTTTATGTAAATTTAACGTTTATGTAAATTAACTTTAGGCTAAGCACGGAGACGAGTGAAAGTTGGCGGATCAGACAAAGTTGTTAATTGCGCAACGTACAAAGGGCAAGTAAATTGTATCGCCAAGTTAAAAAAAATGGATGATTTGAAATTTTCCAATCGGGTGAAAATTTCCCTCTAGTTTTACTTTTAGCGAGTACTAAATGTGGTGGTGCCAAATTTAGTGCTGCCCATTTTACGTTAGTACTATAATTCATTCAAATACTTAAATAATGTAGATACTATAATACTTATATTAATATGTAAGACAATACTTAATATAAAAATTATAATTCGTAACTTCATGTGGATTATAATTTGAGGGTTCAATCTTCATTGAACATAGATGTTAGTGGTAAGTTGGCCATTGATAGAGCCTCACATTTCATCTGGATTACAGCAGTAGTTGTAACACAGTTTGTCGTTGACAAGAATAAAATAATTCTTTAATTTGAACGCGTTGTTTTTGTACTGCGTGAATTCATTATAAATTTAAAGAACTCAGTAATAACCTGCAAAGGAAAAAAATCTTTATGGGTAATGCCATGTGAAATCGACCAAGAGTGGGACCACCCCCTTTCGATTTAAATGAAATTCATCCTAAAACGAATATAACTATATGAACAATTATTCAAAATGTCCAGATTTCGCCGAATTTGTTGAGGTTATCTCTTCAATTTCTCGAAAACTGCCCAAACTCAAAGCATTTGGCTAATTTAGCGAATTTCTGAAGTCTTGAAAATGACATAGATACTTTTGAAATATATGTATATATACAGCTCAATTTCAAAACATAATAAGTCGAAGCTGAAAAGTACTCAATTCTAAAACGTCAAAAATTTAAAAACATGCTAGGCCGACTTACAATGTTCGCCATTTTAAAACTTAAGAATCCCTGAACCAACACATGCCTTGAAGCGGAATACTTTCACCGTCGGTTAAAAAAAACCATCGTAAAACTCGGACTACGAGGTATTGGAATTTTTTTTTCTTTTCCGACACTATCTAATCGAATTTAATGAAATCTAAAACAAAGATGAATCTCTTTTTAGATAGACATGAATTTTTACCTTTGAATTTTTTTTTCAAAAATAGTACAACCAGGGGTTCGGAGGAGAGCTTTGTATCACATGTCGGGCATCAGCTAGTTTTAAAACAAATTAAAAAAATATACATGTTTAACATTTACAAGTGTTATTTGGGAGACCCAGTACAAATCGCCAAAGCTGATTTTTTAACCGTACGATGCATACCCAACTTTTTCTACGAGAACACACACCCGGGATACATTTGTACCTACTAGCTTTTTATTGTCTTGTTCTTTTGTTTAAATGGTCCAATTTTATTTTTATTTTTTTTTTAAAGCGTTGATAAATATTTAAAAAATGTTTTAGTTTTGTTTCATGCAAATATTCTAGATGGTTCAAAAGATCTAAGCAAAAGAGTGCATGCAGGCAACTCTTATTCAAGTGATAAACAAGTGTTTGTAGTATTTGGATATTCTATGGGTTGCTTTTTGATGTTGTTGTGCATTCGCCATTATTTAGCTGATAGCCAATACCGAGTGCACAATCCCAATAAAAAATTGTATCATTTTGCGCAGCACTAAAGGTACATTTAAAAAAATAAGCGCACAATTATGCGCTACGCAATAAGACATGCACAAGTTGCAGTAAAGTAAGTGAAAGAACTCTCAATAACTTTTATTAAAAAAATAACATTTCAAGTGCTACGGCATTCCCTTACTACGAAGCAGGTTTGTAAGGGAGAATACTAAAAAATAACAGTATCAAAACATTCAGTGTGTAAAGCTGATCGTTACATCCAACAATTTTTATGTGCGCTGAATAATGCGCTTTATGTGTCACAAATGTATTGCTTCAAAGTGGGAACTCGCCATATAAAATTCATGTCTTCCGTAAGCGCAATGGTAAGCGAAACTTTTATGTTTCTCCCTTACAAACCTGCTTCGTTGGAAGCTTAATTTTTTATTGGATATGTAACAATAATCCATAATTTTTATTTTTCAAATAAAATAATATAATTTAAACACACTAAAAAATGGTTTGTTGCCTCTTATTTTGATATAAAATGGTGTGGCAAAAACGTATTCCGGGTGTGTGTTTACGTAGGTGTCGACTTTGGAAGCTCGTAGCTCCTGAATCACTGATCCGAGTTGCATTAAATAACCTTTCAACAATAAGAAATTACTTATGTCTCCTAGATCCCAAAACTCTTTTCCTCAAGTTAAGCCGTTCCTGAGTTAAAGCACTGCAAAGTTGCAAGTGGATACATTTGTACCCGGGTGTGTGTTCTAGGGTTAAATCCTCTGACCTACAAATTTTTATTTGTAAATCATTAAAAGTTATTTTGTATTGTGCATACACAAGGATTTCATCAATTCTCAAAACGTTTTTGTACAATGTGAGTCAGTTTTTGTACACATATTTTAGTGGTGAAATTTTGCAACCGATATCTTGCAAAAGAGTATTCACATGTTTAAAAATCGCGCAGCTCGATAGCTTCAAAAAACTTTTCGTCTTCTCAGCTTTTTCTTGTAAAATTTTTTTTTGTAAGGTTTATTTAAATAATTTCCGGAATTTTTTTTAATCCAGACTCTATTGAGGACTGCCCTAATTTTAAAACAATTCAATTTAGATATCAATGTAGACACATATGAGTATATAAATATTTAAAGATATGTAAATGTGTATGTAGGTAAGCCCACAAAGAGGCAGAATAGGAAACAAACATGCATTTAACTACAGTGTAAACACACCAACACACACTTATAGATATATACACATATGTATGCAAAACTCTAACATTAAATACTACATAAATGTTCAGATTAGTTTCCTTGCAAACACTCGTTCACAGTGACACGTATATGCTGACTCTAAAAATGTCTTGAATACAAAGATATTTGCTTAAATATTTTGCTTAGTCTTTGCTTTTATTTGTATAACTTAAAAGACGGATACACAGACGAAATCAAAAGGATATGTAGACATACTAAAAAAAACGAAAACTAAAATATTAAAGTAAACATTGATGTGTATGTGCAAAAAGACAATACAATAGACGTGAACTAAAGTTGCTCGCATTGCCTTGAGCTAAACGTTATTGCTGTCTTCTGCATTTCTTTATTATTCTGTATTCAGACTTTCTATTTAGATAAACAAGTGTCTTGACAAAATAATCATGTCAAATTGATAATAATGATGTTGTTATTTGTATTTTCGTTATTTTATTTGCATTAATAATTTAAGAAGAAAAAAAAACGTTTATAAATGTTATCAGCTGAGCTATTTGATCTTTTTTTAGCTTAACTTTATATAAACATGTTTTTGTATTATGTGTGGGGTTTTATTGTTTAATATCCAAGGCACATTCATAAGGAATATGCATCAGTGGGACTTATGCTGGCTGTCATTTTTTGACAATAAATTTTTTAAATTTTAACTTTGGCGTTCACATTACAAATTTTATCAAACTGCGTGTCTCATAATTATGTGCAAAATAAAATTCATTCCTCGTAAAAAAAACTAAATTTGTATAAGAAATGAATGAAGTGAATGCTTGGAAGTCAATAAATTTTGTATAAAAAAAATTAATTTTAGAATATTTCATCGGTTAGACGTTTTTTTTATTTTTTTAATTTATTTATTTTTATTGAGTGACATCCCAGCTAGCATTTGGCTGATAACTTTATGTAAATATTAACTAAATGAGTCTTCTTAGATAATAGGAAACTGATATATCACTTGAGCGATTGAAAGAGTTCATATCGTCGGCTAAGAGTGTAAACCAGCTAACTTCCTTTTAACAACTTTTACAGGGGAGACACAAAACTTTTTATTTTTCCTAATTGCTGCTTGAGAGGAAAACTAAAAATATTGTTGATTTGACACACTTCAGGACTCAAATTGAAGGAAAACTACATGCTGGTCGACGAGGCATATCTTTTTCTACCATACGGCATTAAAATCTCAATTTACTTAAAAAGTGGATATAGCAGGTTTACACTCCAAGCCGACGATATATCGTTTTTTCAAACGCAAAGGCCTTATTAACCAAAAATTAAAAAAAGTGTTTTTCCTTGATTCTGGTGTATTTTATCAACACAAATGTAAGCAAAATTTAGAAATTTTGGAAGCTTTCGACAAAAATTTTATAAACAAAAAACAAAACGACCATATCTACAAAAGACTAAACGATTAACGCTTAAAGGCCAAACTAACCGTGCGCATAATATGCAACATTGTCAATTGTACTGACTACGGTGGGTTTTATACGAAAAATAGAAGAAAACTAAATTATAAACAGTTTAATGCTAGAAACACAACTGGGACTAACGGCGATTTATTCGCAACGAATATTTGTCCTTAAAAATAGAACACATTGGTGTATATGATAGTCCACACAATTATTGCGTAGACCGAAATTCGTCGTGCGTTACGAACTCTGCGATAGGTTTATTTCTATTTCTTACGCAGACGAACGACGAATATAGAAAGGAACAGCGCAGCATGATGAAAAGTCTTATATTTGGCAAAAATCGTGAAAGCTGTAAAGAATTACAGGGACAAATCGCGAACATGGCTAAAATTCGCGAAAAAATGGTAAATTATAAACAAGCCCAAAAACTAATTAGCCCAATAAAAAATGGAGCCTCCAACGAAGCAGGTTTGTAAGGGAGAAACATAAGGGTTTCGCTTACCATTGCGCTTACGGAAGGCATGAATTTTATATGGCGAGTTCCCACTTTGAAGCAATACATTTTTGACACATAAAGCGCATTATTCAGCGCACATAAATATTGTCGGATGTAACGATCATCTTTACACACTGAAGGTTTTGATACAGTTATTTTTTAGTATTCTCCCTTACAAACCTGCTTCGTAGTAAGGGAATGCCGTAGCACTTGAAATGTTATTTTTTTTTTTATAAAAGTTGTTGAGAGTTCTTTCACTTACTTTACTGTATTTCTGTATGTCTTATTGCGTAGCGCATAATTGTGCGCTTATTTTTTAAATGTACCTTTAGTGCTTCGCAAAATGATAAAAATTTTTATTGGGAGAGTTCGCTAAACAGAAATGTAAAACACCGAAAATGCTGAAGGAATCCAGTTTCGAGTAAATTCAGATTCTAGAACACACCCGATTAATATTTTTTTATATTGTTTTTTTTTTAATATGGTATATATGATTTCATAAATGTTAACAAGCTGGATGCAAAAAAAACAATTAAAGAAGTTAAGAATAATAAGTTGAAATATAAAGCGTCCAAAATTAAAATAAAATGTTTAGTCACATTAATACCTGGAGTTAAAGCACTTATTGTGTCTAATTTGACGAACTTACGCAACGAATTCTTGCCGACGATTTTTTTTTTTTTACTGTTAGGACCAGCACTCAGGGGATGACCCCTACTAATGCATTGCATTGTGTTGGAACTAGAAAAATAGGTTATGGGAAGGAGGATAGAGGGAGTAGTGTTTGTGAACATTCGATTTGAACTTTATCATGTTGTAAGTGAGAGGGAAGACTTCTGCAGGAAGGTTATTCCACATACGAACAGTCCGGGAAAAAAACGAATTCTCTCTGTAATGCGTTGTACGATTCACCTGCCAATCGACCACATAAGGATGGGCTCTTGAGGAAAAACGTGTATTACGAACAAATGTACGGGTTTCGGGAACCAGATCCCTGATTTCGTCGGAACACATCCCATTGTAGTAACGATAAAACAGGCAAATACAACCCACATTGCGACGGTGCTCAAGGGAGTCAATAGAATTGGTTACGCTACTGTCACCAATGAGAACCCTCGCCCTCTCCTGCACGCGGTCGAGAAGCTCCAAAATAGACTTTGAAGCACCGGCCCACACATGCGAGTTGTATTCCATACGCGGTCGGATATAGGTGGTATAAATAGTAAGGAGATCAGATGGAGTGAAGTATATCCTACACCGTCTTAGAAAACCGAGGCACTTGAATGCTTCTTTCGACACCTTGAATATATGTTCAGTCCATCGGACATCACATCGTATCCTCATGCCCAGAACATCAAGAGATTCTGATTCCTCAATAATTATACCACCCATTTATACAGATGAGGCACCTTGGTTTGTCGCGCGTTTATGCGTCAGCACGCAACATTGGGTTTTTCGGGCATTAAAATCGACCCTATTTGCACGACCCCATTCCGAGACTATGTCAAGGTCTCGGCCAAGCGTATCATTCATATTCTGCCTCATAGCAACGACATCGGATACGCTTGGTCTGCACTCGAATGAGTACGAATGGCAAAGGTTGCTGTCATCTGCAAAAGAGTAGATAGGGTTGGAAGTTTGACAAAGGAGGTCATTTAGAAAGATAAGAAATAGAGTAGGAGAAAGAACGGAGCCTTGCGGTACACCTGAATGAATCTTGAACTCGTTTGACGAAACCCAATCTATAACAACTCGTATAGTGCGATCTCTGAGAAAACTCGATATAAATCGAGAGAAATTATCACCGACACCAAACGCAGCAAGTTTTGACAAGAGTGCACCATGCCAGACTCTGTCAAACGCCTTGGAAATATCCAAAGCAATTACCTTACTTTCGCCAAAATGGTGAATGGAACGGCACCATTTTTCCGATAACAGAGCTAGTAAGTCTCCAGTAGAGCGACCTCTACGAAAGCCATACTGGCGGTCGCTTAGTAGGTAGTTTGACTCTAAATATTTGACAAGATGGTAATTTACCATACTCTCCATAACTTTGGAAAGTGCCGAACAAATTGCAATTGGGCGGTAATTTTCAGGGTTATTAGCGGTTTCCTTTTTAGGAATTGGCGTTACATTAGCAACTTTCCAGCAGACTAGAAATTCCGCGGCACGGTATAAAGTGCTGAAAAGATTTGCTAAGGGACGAGCTAGCGTCGAAGAGCACTGCTTCAAGACCAGTGCAGGTATACCATCCGGCCCAGGAGACTTGTTTACGTCGAGATCCGCAAGAACCCTTTTAACAACTCGACCCCGAAAAAATATTCTAGGCATAGTTACGGATACTTTTTCGAGTTCGGGAAGTGGTTGATTGCTAGCTGGTAGGTAAGAATTATTAGCAAATAATTCAGCAAAACAATTAGCCTTATCAACCTGGTCCGTGAATGATCGGCCATCCTTTTTAAGAGTTGGTATTGAAGAACTAGCATTAACCCTTACTCTTTTAACGAATGACCAGAAGCTTTTACTACCCCGGGGAGCAGCAAGAACTTCAGCACGAAGACGTTGCTCGTGAAGAGTTTTTTTCCCGTCTAAGTACTTTGGCACACGAAGACCTTGCCATTTTGCGTAGCAATTCAGTATCAGCGTTTTTATTTTTACGCCAATTTCTGAATGCTTCCTCTCTGGATCTGACTGCTGATTTGCACGACTGATTAAACCAAGATTTCGTCGTACTATGCGAAGTTCTTCGTTCGTCCCAGTTGTGTTTGTATCATAAGGCAATTTATCATTTTAAATAGTTTTTTGCTTCTCCTGTAAATATTTTAAGATGTTAGGTAGGGCCGTTTCCTTTTTAGGTAATGATAAGATCGTCAATATGTGTCTTAATATTTTTAAATTTTTTGTTAATTCGTCTTGTCTAATTAAAAGATACAAATAGAAATTATCTTATCAGCCAAACCAAATAAAATTTGTTAAAATAATCAAGGGGCGCTTTTATCAGAAAAAAAATCAATAATATATTTTACAATTAAAAACTGAGACGAAAATACTTACTAATGATTATAAAAACTATCATTAAATTGCTCAAAAAAGAATTAGAAAATTTAATCGTGAATAATTCTTTGAGGAGATTCATCGGTAGTGTAGAATTTTCTCACAATATTTATGTTGGCGTCTGGCTGGTGTAAACCGGGCATTGATGTTTCCCAGTATTTTAATCGTGTGCAACCGAACTACATGTGGTGGTGGCATCTGGCAACACACCATGTTGTATGTACCCCAGCTGGTTGTTAACGTCACCTGAAAAAAAATTTTTTTTTTTTTTTTTTCTTCATAATTTATTTATTGGCTTTAAGATGGAGTTGTAAAGAAGAAGTTTGCAGTCGAGACTAAGGACAGAGTTTCTTCCAATAAGCCAATGAATTTGGATGGCTTTTAGTTTCATTTGAGTTAATTTTGCCTCTATATGGCTTTTCCACGTTAAACGGCGATCTAGATGAATACCGAGGTATTTTACATGCGAATTTTGAGGTATTATTTGATTATTGATTTTAATAGGGGGGCATGATTCCCGACGCAAGGTGAATGTTATATGTACGCATTTTTGCTCATTGACCTCTATCCTCCATTGCTTTAACCATAGTTCGAGTTGAAATATATGATCCTTTAGGTATCGAGATGCTTCTTGACGGTTTTGTTGCACGCTCAAAAAAGCTGTATCATCAGCAAATGTTGAAATTTGTGTGTAGTTGTTTGTTGGCATATCCGAGGTATATATTAAGTATAAAAGTAGGACCAGGATGCTTCCCTGAGGGACTCCAGCGTCAATTTGCTGAGGAGAGCTTAAATAATCACCTTCTTTAATAATAAAGTTTCGACCGACTAAGTAGCTTTCTAACAGCTTGTGTGTGTTTACTGGTAAGTTGAGCTTCAATTTATGTAATAAGCCTTCATGCCAGACTTTATCAAAAGCTTGAGAAACATCGATGAAGAGAGCGGAACAATATTTTTTTTCTTCAAAGGCTTTTCTTATTGCGTTTACTAGACGATGAGTTTGCTCAATTGTGCTGTGTTCTCTTCTAAAGCCGAATTGGTGGTTAGGAATACATCTATTTTCATTTAAAATTGGGGTTAATTTTGACGCTAACAGCTTCTCAAACCGCTTTGATATATTAGAAAGTAAGCTTATAGGCCTATATGACTCAACTTTTGTGTGATCCTTTCCAGGTTTAGGTATCATGGTGACTAAGGAGATCTTCCACTTTTGAGGATAGTATTCAAGGCGTAAAATAGCATTAAAAATTAAAAGAATAATTTTCTTTGCTATGCTGGGTAGCTCCAAAAGCATTTTGTTGCTGATCTTATCAAAACCAGGAGCCTTCTTGGGGCTTAAATCACAAATAGCCTTTTCGATTTCTCTTATCTCAAATCTTAGCGGAACAGCTGCTCTAGCAGCAATAGGTGGTAACTCGACCGCAATATCGTGAGATATATTTGGGGTAAATACGTTTTTTAAATGATTGACATACAGATTTCCTTTTTCAACATCATTTCTTGCCAACTTCTATTCAAGTTTCTTAATGGTGGTTTAGAGACAACTGGCCTTTTAAGATTTCTAGCTGCACGCCATAATGAGTAGTTTGATTGTGGGGTTGCAGCAAGTTCTCAAGATATTTTTCCAGAGAAGCCGTTTTCTTAGTCTGCAGTAACTTTCTTAGTCTTTTGTACACTCTTTAAGTAAGTTCTTAAGTTGAGGAGATCTGTGCAATTGCCACTCTCTTCGAGCCCTCCTTTTTTCAGACAAAAGATGCTCGACATCTGTGGAATATATTTTAATAGTTTTTGTTTTTTGGGGGCAATATTGGAATGTTGAACAGCTAGTTTCAGAAAACTGTCAAAATTGTCAATAGAGCGATCTACATAGTCCGGTGTACTGAGCGCAATATTTTCTGTGCAATGGGTACTGAGATATTTTTTATATTTTAACCAATTAATTTGCGTATCTGTCGTCGGAGGTACAATTATATTGGGGTTCACACACTAACAATTGAAGGTGTGTGGTAGGAAGATAAGTCTAGGGAGACTTCAACATGAATCGTTTCTATGGGAATGTTTTTAACCACGCCGAAATCGATGACATCTGGAATTTTTTGATGATCAGTGGGCCAATATGTTGGTTGTCCGCTCGCTACCACATTTAAATCCATTTTAGAAATTGTGTTAAATAACCTGAAAAATGAGCTCGCTTTTTATACCCTCCACCACAATTAGTTGTGAAGAGGGTTTATTAAGTTTGTCATTCCGTGTGAAACTTTTTTATTATTCATCTCAGACCCCATAAAGTACATATATTCTAGATCCTTGAGTAATTCTAATTTGATTTAGCCATGTCGGTCTGTTGATAACACGCTCACTTTCGAACAACTAAAAAAAAATTAACAAACTTGGTGCCAAATTGCTTGTAGTTATCCTAAGCAGTTTGGGATTGAAATCCAGCAAAATCGGTTCAGTAGGACCAGAGCTATGAATCAAAATGTGGAACCACCACCTAAAAAAATTGATAATTTTGTTACAAAAAATAACATAAATGGTGGAACAAGGCACGGAATGAGATAAGATTTCGTGAAAGTTTGTTTCACTGGAAATGACACTGTGAAATTTCGTGACGATCAGTGCATAATTTACCTAAGGCTCCATATAAACCCTACTACCGGAAAATAGTTTAGTACGCCTAAAACCGTAAAAAATAGTGCAATCATAACTAATTTTGGCTCGTCACAGTTTTATACGACTATAAATGATACTGTGAAATTTCGTGAAGATAATAATAATAAATAGACATCATACAGATAATACTCCTTAAGCATTCGAACTGTCGGTGGAGGGTATCAAAGATTCGGCACAACCGAATATAGCACTCTAACTTTTCTTAAAATCGAACCAGCCAGACGCCTATAAGTGCAAATTACAAATTAGTTTTATTAGAATTAATAATAATAAGAAAATAAAATAAGTTAAAATTAAGTAAACTAAAATTTAACGAAGTGTGAAATAAAGGTTGTGGAAAATAAACAAATTAACAAAATAAAAGAGCAAAAGGTGTTTGTTTTTTTTGCAAGTGTGACGAGAACCGATGAGCCACAATTTAGGGGTTGTTTTGTCTCTCAGCAAAGTGTGCTAAATAAACATGACCTATTTCAACCAGGCAAGCTTTAAGGTCCCCAGCAAACCAAGTAATCCCCCGGAACGCGCGTCTATTGTGCCACGTTTGCCAATGAATCAGCCATTCCACCAGGAAACCCATTTCGACCCAAACAATTTATTTATTTATTTATTTGTCTATTTAATATAATCCTTCCAGACTTCTTAATTAAATACAAATAAATTTTACAAAAAATATACAAATGTGAAATAAAAATTACAAAAATTATGTGTTTAAAAAGATTAATAGTTTAGTTTTAATATCGGTGGGACTAGAAGAATAGTCAATAAATTTATAAAACTTGTTGAACTCAATACACATCCTACTTAGCGGATCACTATTATCATAATTAGCTCTTAAAAATTGAACTGATAATGAAACTAAATGACGTGATGGGCGTTGAGGAACATTAAAGGCCTGTTCGTCGATAACGAATGAAGTCTTCGTTCGCTTAAATTACATTTAAAACAAAAACAAATTATAAAACATTGTTTTTGTTTTACATGTAAGTTAAGCGAACGAAGTCTTCATTCGCTATCGACGAACAGGCCATAAATGTTAAATTGTTGATTAGGCATCCATACGTCGCCAACAATTATGTTAAAAATAAACGAGATGTTCATCACAGTTCTACGGCTCTTTAGAGTTGCCAGCTTGATGAGGGCTGGTCTTGCAGTATAAGACGGCATATTCCATTGGTTAAAGTTCAACCCACGCAGACAAAAATTCAGAAACTGTTTTTGAACTGATTCAATTTGGTCGGAATATTTATTATATATAGGGTCCCATATTACAGCTCCATACTCCAATACAGGTCTTACAAGGGAAGTATACAGGCTTTTCGGAACATACGGATCCTTGAACTCTTTAGCCCAACGTTTTACAAAACCGATCATGCTTCTGCCTTTATTAGCTGTCATTGTAATATGTGCGATGAAATTTCGTTTTGAGTCAAGCAGAATTCCAAGATCTATGAAATTATCCACCGACTCCAACAGAAATGGAAAGAAGACATAGCTTCGATTCAACAGCGTTTCCACTTTCAAAATCATTTTTTTTTTAAATTTTATTATTTTTGTATTTTTTGTATTGTATTTATTTCGTATATGAGTTTCTAATACAACAAGACATAATATCTGATAATTTTAAGATTAGAATCAGACAAGTAACATAATGTGATTAATAATTGTACAATGATTATAAAAATTTAAACATTTTGATTAAAAATAAAAATAAGTTGCAAAATTCATTCTCTCAGTGAAAATAATTTAATGAAAATTAAATTCGATGAACTCAAGCCTAATTAGAGAATATCAAAATTAAAAATTAACAGTTCAACTAAAAATCAAAAATTGTTCTTAGAAATAGCTATGGCACAAGCTCTAATGTTTACATTTGTACTTTAATTTGTACAAATAAAATGTCGACGAAAGTGGACAAAAAAACATAATAAAAATGTATTCAGGTTTTTAAGACAAAGTCTTGACAGAAAGAATACGAAAAAACAGAGGAAATTAGGCAACATGTACTTTAAAAATTTAAGTGATAAAAACAGCAAATTTCGAACCACCAGTACTACTGGTTAAAGATTGATGTTTGACTGTTGACTAACGGGCACCGCAGTGGTGCAGTTGGTAGAACTCAAAGATCTTCTGAGGATAGAATGTGGTGATTCTTGAAACATGTAAAGATCAACCCGGGTTCGAATCCCAGCTCACCCAAGAAAAATTTTAATAAAAATTCCAAGTTGTAAAATTCCTTCCCTCAGTGAAAATAATTTAATGAAAATTAAATTTGATGAACTCAAGCCTAATTAAAGAATATCAAAATTAATAAAAATAATTATAAAAATATATATGAAAATATTAATAAAAATAAAAATATAGCTTTTAATAATAACCCAGCAAAAACTTGGTAATGACTTGCCATTACTGAACAACTTACTTTTCAATGACTACTTCATACCATCTGCATTACATAGAAGTAGTTTGGTATTGGCTGACATATAATCTGATACCTAAGTACTTGTGTATGAGTTGATTAACGAAATTTATAATTCATTCGTAATAAAATGCATCTACGGTTGAAGTTTTTTCAAATCTAATACAAATTGATTTAAAATATTTGTTCTTACAATTTGTTTTTTTTTATTATAAATAAAAAACAATTTGTAATAAATTTGAATATGAAAAATTATGCTGTACTGAAATTTTATAGTCATGACATGTTATTTGTAATTTTGGTGACATCGGAGTAATAAGTTATTTAAGTCCCTATTTGTAAGCGAATGTGGTAATGACTTATTTAACTCCCTATTTGTAAGCGAGGGTGGTAAGAAGTTGCCTCCAATAATTTAATCTCATATTTACGCTCTTAATTGAGTAAAAAACTACACTGCCCCGGTAGACTAGCTGGTAGTGAGCTAGTCTATCAGCACCGAGGTTGCGCGATCGAATCCCGCCAGAGACAGAAAAAAAATAAAAAATAAAACAAAGTAAAATAAAATAAGAAAACATAGAAAAAAAAAAACATAATGTACAGTAAAATAAAATAAGAAAAAATAGAAAAAAAAATTATTTAAAAAAAAATAATAAAAAAAAATTTTTTTTAAAGTCATGACATGTTGTAATTTTGGTGACATCGGAGTAATAACTTATTTAAGTCCCTATTTGTACACGAATGTGGTAATGACTTATTTAACTCCCTATTTGTAAGCGAGGGTGGTAAGTACTTGCCTCCAATGACATCACCGTGTTAAAATAATGAGTTAAAATGCCAATGTATAAGTAGTGAAGAGTCGTTATATTAGCATTTTAACTCATTACTTTGCAATGTAAGTTTTTGCTGGGAATATTTGTTTATAGTTTGATAGCTTTTTTTAAGTTAAAAGGTTGAAAAAGTTACGGTTTATTATCATACAATTGCAAGAGTAAATTTTTAAATTTAATTGCGTTGCTAGTATTTCGAAAATAAGCAGGGATTTGGTTCCAGAGACGAATTATTAAAATAAAAAACTGCTATTCAGATGCCATATCATTATGCCGCAATTGGATGATGCCATTACATCTAAATAATCTAGTGAACTGTAGGCGGTCAAAAAGGTATATCGGCAATTTTTTCATAATAATTTTGTGTAGCAGAACAAGGTTTTTTAGCAATAATTAGCTGTGAAATGTTAAATTGAAAACTCGAGTAGAATACTGAGATATCTGATAAAATTGTTAAGGCCTTAAATAAAGCGTACAACGTTATTAAAAGTAGTTTTGAGTTTCAAAGTATTCTTTGAATTACAACCATAAAAAACCTCAGATGAATATAAAAGAGTAGGTAATATATACGTTTTCGCAAGAAGTAACCGTATTTTAAGAGGTGTTAAATACTGTGTTGTCCATAAGCTCCTTAGCATACAATATACTCTGCCACATGACCCATTAATATGGTCAGCCCAAGTTAAGGTACTATTTAAAATCACACCAAGATTTCCGACGGAACTAACTATATCAATTTTTGTAACTCCAAGGAAAATATCAGTTTGAGATTTTATTTTGACAGATTTCTTACAAATTATTAGGCATTTAGACTTTTTTTTTGGTTAAGACGCAACCCATTTGCTGACGCCTAGAGAAAAATACTATTGAAATCAGTATTCAGATCATTTACGCCAGAGCTAATGGATGCCTTGGAACTACTCAGGTAAATTTGAATATCATCAGCATTCATTTGTATACTGGAATACTTAAGCTGTTGCGGTATGTTATTTGCATACAATGAGAATAATAATGGTCCAAGTATGGAACCCAGTGGAACACCTCTTACAACCCATAAATGATATGAAACATAAGCAACGCTTTGGAGTCTACATTTTAAATACGATAAGATTAACTTAACAGCAGGTGTAGAAAAATTGAATATGTTTGATAGTTCTAAGCACAGTACAGAGTGGTCATTGAACTGTTTGTTTTAAATTAAAGTTTTTGATATTTAAATTAAGTCTAAGTGCATCAAATTTAATTTTCATTAAATTATTTTTAGTGAAGGAAGGAATGTACAACATGAAATTAAATGTTCTTGATAATTTTATTTTTGACGGAACACGTTATTGAATTTACTTGTTTCGAGAATAACCACATTCCCATCATCAGAATTCTTTGCCGTTCTACCATTTAACCAATGGATTAAATCCACTGCCATTGATTATTCATTTTCATTTTTGTTTTCTTCCTTACTTCTGTTATTCTGTATAAAAATTTTTTACGATCATCCCTGAAACAACGTTGTGTAAGCAAATTTATAATTAAGATGAATACCAAAATGAAAACTGCACATAAACTGGTGTTCCCAATAAATATAAGCGACATTTATTGATCAAAGTAATAACGAAGTTGCTGTTCTATTAACTGTAAAGTTAACTTGAACACTGGCCAAGCACTTAGATGAATTTAATTTGATGGAATTAGAAAAAAATTTATATTCTTTTGTTAACTCTATACTAATGTATAAATCATTTTCAGGATCTAATGAATCAGTGTAAACGCAGGGTATAACAACGTTTCTAAGCGAAGATACGTTTTAAGTAAGCCATATTTTAAAATGATTAGTGTCAGTTGTATTATATTTTTTGTGATGAAAGAACTTTTAATCAAATAGTTGCAACAATTTATGAAAATAATTGCATTCAACATTTTTTATTTTTTCGAATTTATTCTATGAGCTAAATTTCAGTTATGTATTTTATAAAGCTTTTTTGTAATAGTTCTATTCCTACAATTTTTCAGAAATTTTTCACTACCAGACTATTATATTTTATTTTCTTGTAACATTTTACCTTAGCCTTCCTTTGGAAAGCAATGAGGTATATTTTATGTACAGAAAAATTTACAATTATTAGACACCAGCAGAATGTTATGCATTTTCTGGCCCGCTACGGCCTTCGTCAGCATTCTTTGTGTCTCACTGGATAGAGTTACTTTATAAATTGAATGTACTTAACTCAACTATTTTAACAATTAGAAACTGGGAATTATTTCCTTCCGAAGGTTATTAGTTTCTGAGAGGAAACAATTTCGCCTTATCTTCCCTCGTGGTCCTATGATTTGGTCGATTTTCAATAGGTTTGGGCCTCGTGCCAATTAGAACCTTTGTCCCAAATTCTATCAAATTATCTCCAAAATTGCGACCTTTACTTTGCGCACAAAGTTACATGGACAGCCAGCTAGCCGGACGGACATCGTTAGTTCGACTCAGAAAGTGATTCTGAGTCGATCGGTATACTTTAAGGTGGATCTAGATCCAATATTTTAAGGTCTCCACTATTGTGGTGTGGGTATAAAACGGAATAATTCCCACACTCAATTTACATATGGAGAAGGTTTGAGTATATGAAATCGTTTGTATTTTGAACACTGAACGAGAACGAAATTTGATGATTAGTTTTTATAGGCTTTGGTCAAAGTCTTGTATTAGTTATTAAAATTACAAGAAATAAAACTCTTGAATTTATCATGTTGCCGATAAATCAACTTTTTACTCTTTATTTAAATTTTTATAAAAACAGCTAAAAGGCGTACTCTTAATATTTCAAAACTTACGCAAAAAATTCAACACAAATATTAAAATAGATTGAAAAAAGTCATCGTTGGTTTCTGGTATTTAAGCATTAAAAAATTATTCTTTTTACGATTTTTTTTTATTGAAGCTCACTAGATTTTTATTTTCTTTTTCCAATTTTTTTTTCCTCCTACCAAATATTTCCTTTTAATACCATTTTGCATAAAACTCTTTTATCTAAGTGCTTTTGTGGCTTAGTAAAAAAATTCTCTTCGTTTTTTTATTTCCAAGAATTTTTTAGCAGGTTTTGGGATAAAAGTTTTGATTTATGGCTAAATGATATTATTTTCTCTAAAATTTATTAACAACATTTTACGTTTGCAATGTTTTATTTCAAAACGATTTACAATGAAAAATACTTGTTGTGGTTTTTGTGTTGTTATACTCTAAAGGGGGCATACATAAGTTTGACATTTCATTCGTAATGTCTAAAATCTGAAAGTTATTTTTATTATTCCATATAATAGGAATATATTTTCAAAGGGGCTTAATAAAAGAAACAACTCATGACCGGTGAAAGGCGAACCAATCACTTAACTGGTATATCAAGAACAAAAAAGTAGAGAAAGTATTGAATTTATTAAAACGCTTTTTGTATCCAAATATCAAAATTAATATAACAAGCAACTTTTATTAATGTCTGATTTATTGAGGTGGAGGTTCCCTCTTTTAATAAAGAGTATACTTTTTTTAGTCCTAGGACTAGTTTTATTGAAATGATACCTAGGAGAAGCATTGTAGAAACTAGCACTAAACACGTTCATTGAGAATAGATGTGTGACTTGTGAAGTGGTGCCTGTTAGGTGTAAATTGACCCCTCCAATGACAACCCCATGTAGAAGTGAGAGGTCACATTCATATAAAGTGTTAGAACTAGAACCGGTCTCTACCGCCAAAGAACCTATCACGAGACTAGTTCGGTGTCAGTTTGCTTCCCTCTAGGGTTATTGTCAACCAATCTTAAAAAAACACTTTTAACGCATTTTAAAACTTTCATCATGGTTTTCGAGTTTTAAAAAATTAAGTGGCCTTCCAACATTCCATCCAAGAAGCTCCCTTAAAAACAGGATAAAATCACAGAAAAAGTCAGGTAGCCGTACCCTTGGAGAAAAGGTAGGAAACAAAAGATTAGCAAGGTTCCCCACCAACTACACTAAGGGCATTATCCTAGGACCTTTAACATCAGACTAATTATCTGCTTAGCTAGAACAACAACCGATTATCGAAACTGATAGAAGACAAATAGACTGATTGATACTCCAAGAGCAAAAACTGTGCAATCTTACATTCATACCAGACCGATCAACGACTTACCTAGAACAACAACCGATTAACGAAACTGATAAAAGCAAAATAACAATACTAAATGGGTCGATACTAGGGTATTCATTCGGTTAATCGTCAATCGGTAACCGATTAATTACTACCCGATTAACTGATCGGTTAATTTCAAATTGGCTTTTTTCGATTAACAATTAAACCGATTAATTTCAGTCGATTAACCGATGTGATAAAATTTTCAATATTTTGTAGTATTATAACACATTTTTTTGTGATTTTAGAAAATATTTTTTCATAAAAACAAATAAGGTGTTCAGTGATCTTCATTTTAACACATTTTCCGCAGACTGGTGACTAAAATTACAATGTTTTTTATCTTTATCATCGATCAACAGGAATGTGGCGAAAAATGGGTTAAATTTTTGTTTACCAACACGTTTTTTCTGTTTTATGTACGTGTTAGTTATGTATTTGTTTCTACTTATATCTTCTCATATTAGCCTTTTAACAGAATTAACCGAAACAATACGAAGTGTTAAAAATTATATGTTTAGAGAAATCCTGGAAAAGGACTGAGAAATTAGATATTCATCTACGATAAGTGAAAGAATTTTTTCCAAGTCAAGTTTTGGCAAAAAAAAATTATTATTATTTACAAAATTATTTTAAAAGAAATCCTATATTTACTGAAAATATCTCAGTTTATTTTTTTATAAATACATATTTGGGGGATATACAAGATAGTCATAAAGTCTTAAGTTTTTAAAAAATTACAAGAAATATATATATCGTCGGCTTAATATGCAAACCGGCTAAATACACTTTTTATGTAAATTAAGATTCTGATGCCGTGTGGCAGAGAAATGTACACCTCGTCGACCAGCATGTGGTTTTTATTCTATTTAAGTCTTGAAGGGTGTTAAACTAACTGTATTTATAATTTTCTATCAAGCTGCGAATAGGAAAATTAAGAAGTTTTTCGTCTCTCCTGTTAAATGTGCTGAAAGGATATTAAGCCGACGATATACATAACTGTTGTGGGCAGTTATGAAGAATCAATGAACACAGCATTATTTTGTTTGAAATACAACAATATTTATTTTAAACAATTGTAAAATATTATTTGGGATAATATGGCGATATGACTTGATAGCACACCCTGTGTATTAATTGGAAAATGCATATTAACTATTTATGAATTGTTTTTTTTTTTTGCTCGTTTTAGTTCAAGAATTTGGTATGTTATTGTTTTTTTACTAATAAACTCCAAATAATAAACAATTAATGCGTTTTTATATATTGAAATTACTTAATTTACAAAAAAAAAACGTTATTAATCGGTTAACCGATCAAAAACAAAATCAACCGATTAGTAACCGATTAAACCAAAACCTCGGTTAATTAATCGGGCGATTAACCGACTAAAGCAAAAGGCCGATCAAATGAATACTCTAGTCGATACACCAAGAACTGGAGCAGTGAAATCTTACATCGTGAAAGAAACTGCAACAAATCGTGTTAGATGGCGATGCTTTGTAAAAGCCATATGCTCTCAAAAGGGAAGAAGGAGAGAAAACTATTTTTGTCTCACAAACAACAATTGCCTCAATACTTTAAAATAAATACTAAAACGAAAATGATTTGATCCAGAGGTTTTCACTGTTTAAAGCTTACAATCCAATATTTGTTGCAGACCAATATTTGTTAAATTAAATGCAATCTAAGCTTTTAGAAAATGTTAAGTTGAAAAGTCTAAGGCCCGTTTTCACATCTTACCGAGAGTTAATAGTAGACTTTAACCGGCCCTATAAAAAATGTTCCATTATTAAAACTGAGCGAGGTATGTTCTTCCTACCTGGTAGGTTAAAGTAAAGTTGTAATAATGGAACACTTTTTATATGGCCGATAAAATCCTTACTTTAGCTATCGGTAAGTTGGGAAAACGGGCCTAAAGATATTGAATTATATTCATTATTAATTAATGTAGGTCTTTGTTTAACTCAAGAAAAACTTCCGAAATTATTACGCATAAGATTGCACTGATATTTATTTGAAATTAGTAAAAACAAGTAAGAGTGCTATATTCGGCTATTTGGAATCTTGTATACCATTCACCATGGTCCGATAAGAACAGAAAGTTGTATATATACTGTTCTTAGGATATAATTATACTCTGTACAAAAAAAAATTAAAAATTATATTTCAGTTGTTATTTTTCTTTTTTAAAAATAAATGTTATATATATAATACCTTTTGAAAATTCATAAGTAAATAAAAAAATGTTGTTTATTTACAAAAATCCCGAAAAATCCAGGGAAATCCCGGGGTCCAGAAATCCCGAATCCCGGGATTTTCTAAAATCAATCCCGATTGGCATCCCTAGTACTGACACACAAGCAGTAATAAAAAATTTATATCAAGTATTAAAAAATCAAAGTAAATATGCAAGTGTTAAAATAAACAACTTAAACTTATTTTACAAAAAGATAACTAGACACATCGATGGGCTTTTTCATATTTTGAGGCGCCCTACGGATAGCCTCTTGAATCACCTTTGTGTGAATTTTTCATAACATCCTATTAATTTGAGTGATAAAATAATCTAGGTTTCTTCGTTGTTATCTTTTTTAATAGAAATTTCTTTTCAAATTTGCCTAAAAAGTTTGAATTGGTGTCCATTCATGAGCGTCCATTGTAAAGAAGCTCCCATCATCCATTATACGAATCATGGCCAGCCTGCAACAAAAAAATTTTTTAAGAAAGCCCGCATTAGATGTTTGATGATAACGGCGGCATGAAATAACTCCCCACGAAATAACTCCAAAAAAAAAAAATGAAATTACTCCCCAAAAAAATATACAGGAAACAACAACAACGTTTTTCGGGGACTTATTTTATTTTTTTAGGGACTTATTTCATTATTTATTTTAGGGAGTTATTTCATATGAAATAACTCCCCAAAAATTTAAAATGAAATAAGTCCTCAAAAATTTTTTTGGGGAGTAATTTCATTTTTTTTTTTGGGGAGTTATTTCGTGGGGAGTTATTTCATGCCGCCGGTCAAGACAACTCTCTAATTTCAATTTTGAAGAACTTTTCCATTTTACATTGATTAATAGTTTTCTTATTTTTATAATTAAGAGGTAATGATTTTCCCTTTTACTAAAGTTAAGTATTGAAATCTGGCTTCGCATACTAAAGTTTTTCTGCTTGGCGGACTGCGGCCGCGCTTAGGGGGTTTTTCCTCCAGTAGGACGCGGCAGGTGGCTTCACTGAATGAGTTTTTCTGCGTGCGTCACAACAATAAAAAAATGTTTTTCAATGATAACTAAGGATTTTTCCTTTTACAGAATGTTTACACCATGCGTAACAATATTCTGGAAAAGTATGGCTTTGCCTCTCATTTGGGAAAAAATATGGCTATATCTCTCACTTCGCAAAATTGAGCAATAAAGCCATCATGGCCTTACCTCCCATGGTAAAAAAGCACCCCCCTATTTTGAATTGATTGGATGTTTTGAATACTTTTTGGGGATTTATTTCATATCAGGAAATGGGGACTTATTTCCAATGAAATAACTCCCCAATTTTTAGGAATTTATTGATAGATTATTGGGGTTTTATTTCATTTTAAGAATTGGGGAATTATTTCATATGAAACAAGTCCCCAAAGAAATGGGGTGTTATTTCATATTAGTTTGGGGAGTTACTTCATTCCTTTAGGGACTTATTTCAGTTCTGAATTGGGGACTTATTTCATTTTATTTTTGGGGAGTTATTTCGTGGGGAGTTATTTCATGCCGCCGATGATAACTGATACTTTTCTGAGACTGCTGGAAGGGGGTTCTTTGCATATTTTACTACTCTGATATGTGCTTCGCACTTCTAATTTTTAACTCTTCATTTATTTGCCAACGCATGGTAAGACTTTGAAGTACATCTGCCAATTTCTACCTTCAACGTAGCTCGAGTTTGGTTGCACTGTATTAGAGTTTGCTAAAAACCGTAAAAATGTGTGTGTTTCGGCTTTGAAATGATTAAAACCGGTCGGTTTCGGTTTTGTTTTCGGTTTTGAAAATATCAAAGTTAAACTTCATAGATAAATATATATATTTTTTTTGTATGTTAAAAAATATATTTTTATTTGTTTCAATACAGGTACTTTTATTAACCCTTAATTATATATCTTGACCCGGCCAGGCATTTTTTGACTTTTTTCCGGTTTTTTTTATATAATTATTAAGTATATTAGAATGAAACTTTCTGTATACCCCTATAAAGTAAATACAATCAAAATTAAACGTATCAAGAATTATTCTATTTCCCGACAAAATGTTCCTGCTATAGCTACAAAAACCCCATACAAAATACTAGTGGTCCCAGCCAGGCCCAGGTGGTAGTTTGTGCCACACAAATTAGGGGTCTACTTAGAAGTTAAAAAGGTAACATTTGTTCTTTTTTGTACTTATTTTGAATTTTAGGAATTTAGAAATAACTTGCCATTGCTGCAGGCTGTTATGTAAAAGGGTTTTTGTATATGAAGTTCGAGTATTATGTATAATTTCCAATATCTTTAAGTATAAATATATTGTTGAAGTAAAAGCTAAAACCGATGTTTTTTTTTGTCGGTTTTCGGTTTCGGTTTTTAGGCATTTAAAACCGCGGTTTCCATTTCGGTTAAAACCGAACAGCAATCCCTACACTGTATCAACAATTTTTACCGGTTCGTCGTTTTCTATTAAAAAGGTTTTTACTTTCGAAAGGTTTAACTGTCTTATAAATAAAAGATTTTTCAATTTGGATTTCAGAAAAGTAACGAAAAAATTCAAATTTTCTTTCATGAGGATTATTTTCTCAAAATTTACAAATCAACCTTCTAATTCGATTTATTTTTCTACTTATTATCAACTTATTGAACTGATCTCTAGCCAAATAGTTATAGAGAAAGTGCCGTTACTTTTTCCATATTTGGTTTTTATTTTTCATTTTGTTTTATTTTTGCACAGATGGTTGAAAATCAGTCCATATTTCATTCCGCATACTATTTCTAACTCAGCTATGTGTAACAAAGTTGCAAAATTTTTCTCTTACAGTTTTTTAGATATAAAAAAATCTGTATTGTGTCACGCCTACAGTTTGTCGAACGTTGTCTATTGCTGACCAATACATTTTCTCTTGTCGTTCTCCAAATATAAAGAAAGCTATAATGGGTTTGTGTGGGAAGCCCGCCCAGATTTTCTCGGATTTTGTGTATTGATAACCAAGATGCTATTATTTAGAAACTTGCCGTTTTCCAGATACACACAACAAAAAATAAAAAAAAAACAACAACAAGGATTGTATGGGAAAATATAGAACCAGTCGTGGGTTCTTGCTCATATCTTGTCATTTATGGACCGATTTGGTGGAACTTCAATAGCAAACATTCACGAATTATATGTGACATTAATATAAACAACCATGGTCCCGTTCGTATCTGAACAGTTAGAAAATAATAAAGGGTGAATTTTTAGAGTGTCACAACTTTGAGTTGTTATCACTGCTTTATTTGAGCACCCATTTAACAGCTAATATTTGCTTTTTGTTTCATTTGCTTTACAATTTCATTATAAATCCAGAGAATCAAAATAATTCGGCGAATAGGCTGAAGCACAAATTGATATTGATTTTGAATTTCCACCCAAAATTGTATTTTCCGATGAAGCCCATTTCTGGTTGAGTGGGTACGTAAATAAGCAGAATTGTCGCATTTGGTTTAAAAAGAATCCACAAGCTTTTGTCAAAACACCATTACATCCACAGAAAATAACTGTTTGGTGCGCTTTATGGGCTGGCGGAGTCATTGGCCCATATGTCTTTAAAAACGATGATGGTCAGAATCCGAAAAGTTGTTGAAAATTGGTGTTCCAGATTGCGCTATCTACGCGCCAGCCGTGACGGCCACATGGCAGAAATCGTATTTAAGCATTAATTTCAGAAAATTTTCTTTCCAATAAAGCTCGTTTCATTGATATTAAAATATATTTACTTGTTTTATTATTATTAAAATTTGTGTAACTCTACAAAAACACAATTAATGTTTATGCTCTATAGGGCCTAAGATAAATATTTTGGAAATTTAAACGAAATGACGAACTTATATAAAAAACCAACTTTCCTCCTGTCGTAAAGGATACAAAAATGGGCTTAGTTTTATGAAAGTACGATAAAAGGTACACAAGATTCGGTACAGACGAACATAACACTGTTTTTTTTACAGATTTGTGTACTTCATGTATGAAAATATAACTTAAGCCGTCGCTTTTGTTATTGGGTGATATATTTAAAAATCATATAAAATAACTTTTTCCCTCAATAAAAAATTTTAGTTAAGCCGCACTAATTTAGCCTAAAAGTTACTAAAAGTAGTTAATCCTATTACAGAACATGGAACGACAAATACAAATACAAATACAACAAGAGCTTTCAATAAATATTCATGAAAAGAGAATTAAAATAATTTTCTAGAGCATTTGATAATTTTTAAATTTTAATCAGAAAAATTAGTCAAAACTACACAGAAAAAATTATTGCCGAATTCTTTTCCAACAAACGCTTGTTTGAAAATATTTTTAATTTCTATAAATTTTT
The DNA here is from genome assembly GCA_930367215.1 of Pollenia angustigena. NCBI lineage: Eukaryota > Metazoa > Arthropoda > Insecta > Diptera > Polleniidae > Pollenia > Pollenia angustigena. The sequence continues at coordinate 124,705,820 of OV884058.1, forward strand.
TTACTGATTCAATCAATATTTTTGTTTGATTTTTATTAAACCAACAAAAATGTGGACAACTCTTCAGAAATATAATAAACGCGTTACTGGTGTCAAGTTTTCATAATTTTGTATGAAATATTTAACGCTCTTTAATGTTGTCGTCTTTTTGCATTTTTTTATTTTATCGTAAGCAACACTTCTTTATGTGAAATATAAGAACAACAACAAAAAACACACACAGTCTATTTTTGGACGCTTTAAAAAAGTGCAACTATAAGAAAAACCATAAAATGATGACGAAAAACATATCGAGTCGGTCTGCTGCCGTTTTTGGTTACATTTCTTCTTTAGCAAAGGAAAGGATACAGCAACAGAGAGTGATAGAGAAAAAAATTCGTTCAAAAATTATTCCAACAATAAAAATGTGTCTCAAAGCCAGCCGGCAGCTCTGCTCTGCCGTCATCTTCTCATATAGTGCTTACTTGTGTGCGCGTCCATTGCTTGTGCAAAAACTTTTTTTTTTTTTGATTTTTGAAATTTAGTATATGAATGAATTTCAGTAAACTTTTTGTTTGATTCAGTTAAATTATTTGTTTGAAATAATCAGTGTTTTTTTTTTCAATAAACAAAATGCAAATAAATTGTTTGAATATGCAAATTTGTTTAGGACCGATTTCAGACAAAAAATTGTTTGATCCTACAAATTTTTTTTTTTGAATTGGAAAAATAATTTTTTCTGTGTACTATAAAAATTATTATAAAAAAAAACTATTCCAATATCACAAATAAAAAATTTTTTAAGCCTGAAAACTTTATGAAATTAACCATTTCATTTTCAATTACTTTTTATTTAAGGTATTCTCAACATTCTAAGACACTTAAAAAAGTAACTTTATCTTAAATTTTGCAATAAAATTAAGCCTAAATAAAAAAGTTTAAAAAGCAGCAAAAAAGAAAACCATTAAGCCAGTTTTAACTAAAAATAAAGATATGAAATCAAAAAACTTTTCTTATTATGGAATAAAGCAACATTTGTGCGTTATGCTGAAGAGTTACCATATTTGATTGTAAAAACTCTGCTTAAGGATTCAGTAAAATGCTTAAACTTCTTTGTGGCTTTTTCTTTCCAATAAAACTTTTTTTTAAATATTGAAAAGGTATCTTCATAAAAAAGAAAATTTGCTTAACAAAATTTGTCATTGTAAATATTAAATAACTGTGAAAAAGTAAGAAAATATTGTTAAAGCTATAATAGGCTGTGCAAAAAAAGTATTTTTTTTTTTTTTTTTTAATATAATTACGACTGAGTAAAACTCATTTAGTAATATTACAATAGGAGGTAAAATAGTGTGACGAGTGATAATTCATTAATTATCATCGAAAAAAAGTAATAAATTTATGTACTTGTGTACATATATGTAGTTGACCAGATCCATTGGAAGGGTTCTCTGTAGTCTCCTGTATGGGTTGTGAGAGAAGAAGATTTCATTAAGATCTTCATTTGTATGAAGCTGAAGTTTTGTAGCGTGCTTTTGTGCATGGAGTTGTGTCTCCTCAGTTACGTTGTTTATCCCCAAATCTCTATGCAGGTCGTCGTTACGAATGAACCATGGAGCATTGACGATAGTACGTAGTATTTTATTTTGTGTTTTTTGAATAATTTGTACATTAGTTTTCTTCGAACAGCCCCCGAGCTGTATTCCGTACGTCCATATTGGTTGTATTATTTGGTTATACACCAAGAGTTTGTTAGTGAGAGATACATACATCAGAATTACTCCCAAGTAACCAGTATAGTTGTCTGAATCTTAGTTTAATTTCCTGAGTTTTTTGTTTTAATGTGTTCCTTCCACTTTATTTTAGTGTCGAGAGTCATGCCTAAGTATTTGGCAGTATTAGCGTATGGTAACTTTATGTTGTTTATATATAATGGTAGGTATTTAATTTTTTTGTTGGTGATGTTCATATGAATAGATTTACTTTCATTGAGTTTCATCCTCCACTTCCTGATCCAAACTATGGTGTCTGAAAGTGCATGTTGTACTTTGTTAGTTGATTCTTTCTCATATTTGCCTGTTGCTAGAATTGCAGTGCCATCGGCAAATGTTGCTATTGTTGCAGATTGGGGTATGGGCAGATCTCTTGTGTATAGCAAGTATCAAATAGGTCCAAGGACACTGCCTTGCGGTACACCGGCTTCTATATTTTTTAGGTTTGAATATTCATTTTCCAATTTAACTCGAAAATGGCGATCAGCTAGATATGACTTTAAAATTTTGTAAAATTCTTTTGGTAGATCTTTGTGCAATTTGTATAAGAGTACTTGATGCCAAACTCGATCAAAAGTTTGACTTACATCAAGAAATACGGCTGAACATACTTGTTGATTTTCTAACGATTTTTCAGCAAAGTCTATAAAACGATGGACTTGTTCTATTGTAGAGTGACGCGCTCTGAAACCAAACTGATGCTTTGGGATCAATTGACGTTGTTCTATTATGTACTGAAGCCTTTTGACAAAAAGTTTTTCAAACATTTTTGACATTACAGGAAGTAATGAAATGGGTCTGTGTGATGCTATTTCATTAGGTGTTTTTCCTGGTTTTTGGATAACGATATCTCTCTGCAACTTTCCATTGCAAGGGAACATATTGAATTCGAAAACATGCGTTAATAATGTATAAAAGTTTCTTTAAAGCTATTTCTGGCAGTTTCTTTATAATTTTACCGGTTATTAAATCATAACCTGGAGCTTTTTTTGGACTTAGGTCTTTTTGTATAACGTTTTTAAGCTCCTTCATAGAGGTTGGCTTTATGCTTTTATTATCCAATTTAAAATTCTTCATTATATTTTCTTCAGCTGTTTGTCTTGGCAAAGGCTTAAAAATTTCAGCGAAGTGATCTGCGAACATTTCAGATTTTTCTTTGGTCACCTTAAGCCATGTGCCAGTTGGATTCCGAATCGGTGGTATATGTGGTGATGCTTGATTTAATTGGTTTGTTGCTTTCCATAAGCTATAGTTGGTTTATTTGTTTGCAGAAAGGTTTTTCAGATATGCAGACATGGTATTATTTTTTGACTCATTTATTAATTGTTTAAGTTTAGTACATTATCTATTTAAAATAGACTGGTTTTCCGTAGTGCGCTTAAGTTGCTACTTTTTTCTTGCTTTGCGTTTTTTATTTACAAGTTCCCGTATTTCTTTGGGATATTTAGTGGTTTTTGTAGAATTTTGTATATCTGGCGTGCTTTCCCACGCAGATGTTTGGATAGCATCAATTAAGTTGTCTAGCTCATCTTCGATATCGTGTTTTGATTTAAGAGGAGTTTGTAAAATAATTTTATCATTTAGCAATGCTGAAAATAAGCTCCAGTTTGTTTTATTGCTTACTAAAGCTGGTGAAACAGGTCTTTGTACGATATATCACTGACTGTCATAATGACAGGTTAATGATCAGATGAAAGACCACAGTAGTTTTCTAAATGTATGTAGTTTTTTGAAATACCTTTAGTAATATAAAAATCTATTAAATCTGGGATTGAATTTGGATTTGAAGGCCAATATGTGGGTTCATTTCATGAGAAAATTTCACAATTAAAATGGCAGCATGCTTTGTATAATTCACAACCTTTTGGTGATGTGAGCCTGGACCCCCAAATTTTGTTTTTGGCATTGTAATCACCTCCAACTATGAAATGGGTTCCAAGGGATTGAAGCATATTTAAGTATTGTTGATATTGAACATTATGGTTTGGCGGAATAAAAATTGCACATAGTTTAAATGAATTTTTGTGTTTAAAATTGACTGAAATACTAGCCAATTGAAACGTATCAGTTTCAATTTTTGACTCTTCGCTATGTTGAATGTTTTCTTTTATTATCACGGAAGCTCTACCTCTTGCTCGTTCCGCTGGATGGATTGAGTTGTAAATTTTATAGCCTTTGATGGAGGCATATGCTTGTTTTGTTAAATGACTTTCTGATATAAGAAGTTCGTCGATTTTTTCTTCATTTAAGAATAGTTCAATTTCATGTAAGCGGCTTAACAAGCCGTTACAATTCAAAAAAAAGTTTGTGCTGTAGAAATTGGTCATGGGTGATTTTAACTCGAAGATTGTCGTGCACATTATGGGAAGCCATGTAATTATAAAATGAATTACAGTGGAGACAATTAGAATGCACATTAGTCATAAATTCGACGTAGAGCCGTTCAAGGTCTTATTGTCGGTAATCTCAAACTTATTGCAGGAACAGTACCAGCTAAAAATAAAACAAACAGAGTGTTGACCACGATCCATTAATTATGAAGATGGCAACTCTCCCGGACAAGCTGAGGAATGAAGTAGCAAAAAAAAGGTGTTAAATAGTGAACCATTTGTTATGTTTTATTAAATAAAAAGCGCTTAATAAACATATAAAAAACATAGCGTAGAGTAAAGTTCACTACGTGCAATTTTTTCGGCTTTATTTGTTAAACAGTTTTTTTCTCCTTTTCTATAACTACAATTTTTCCAAAGACAAAAAAATTAAATTTCAATTCGTTTTCAAGATATGGGCATTTCCATTTTGACTTGTCGTTGTACAACAAAATGTAAAATAATTAAATAAATTAGTCAAATTTATTAAAAGGGTTTTTATATATACAAAGAAATGAAGTAGCACTATATTCAGAAAACAAATTACAGCAAACGACGCTAAGGATTTGCAGATACATATAAGCAAAAATATACGCTGGAAGGATGTTAAAAAAACGGAAGTGGATTTTGTCTTGCATTACAAAGCTGAAAAAGACTGCGAATCGAGCAAGACGTTTTGTATAAAACCTTTTTTAGTAAACTTGGGATTTATATAGATATATTTTTTAAGCTATAAAATTTAAATATCTTTTCTTGTTTTAAGGTACATATGGGCATTTTAAGCGAAAAGTCTACTTTTTTTAATGTAACGCCAGAATGCCAATTAGGTTTTATTTTAGGACCATGTTGTTCAACCGTTATCCCTTTCGTTACTTAATTTAGACCGGTGGCATGTCATAACGTCCAGTGTCCATGGACACTGTGACACTTTTGAAAATGTCATAATGTCGATAATTACTAAAGACGTTAAAAACAAAAAAGATCTACATACACGCAGAGAAAAACATGTTTTATTATGGTCACAACCAACAAAACTATTTTTAAAGAAACTTATTTAACCATAATATGCTTGTCGGTGACAATGATTTGGTTAAATTAAACATAATACGGTTATACAAATTTTAAAAATAGTTTTGTTGTTTTTTTTCCTGGGTGCATATATTAAATATATAACGGAAACACTTTTGGACGCAAGGATTTTCTCCCCTATGGTGTTACAAATACCGGCATAGCCGGCCTTTGGTCGGTCGCAAGAATTTTCTCTTTTCTTGTATAGCAACACCGGCTTCGCTAACTAAAGCTTCTCTGCACAGCCGGCCTTCGGCCGGGCGCAAGGATTTTCTACTCTATGGTATAACAAAGACCAGCTTCGCTAACTAAAGCTTTTCTGCACAGACAGTCTTTGGGCGGGCGCAAGTATTTTTTCCTTTTTGGTATAACAAATACCGGTTTCGCTAAGTTAAGCTTCTAATATCTGCCTTGTTTCCGAACAAAGGCCGATTTCGCAGAGAAGCTTTAGTTAGCGAAGCCAGTATTTGTTATACCATAAAGGAGAAAATCCTTGCACCCGGCCGAAGGCCGGCTATATAGAGAAGCTTTAGTTAGCGAAGCCGGTGTTTGTTATACCATAGAGGATAAAATCCTTGCGACCGGCCGAAGGCCGGCTGTGCAGAAAAGCTTTAGTTAGCGAAGCCGGTACTTGTTTTATCAAAGAGGAGAAAATCCTTGCGCCCGGCCGAAGGCCGCCTATGCTTTCGAGTTTGTAAGCATGTTGTTGACATTATGACACTCTACAAAGTGTCATAACGTTCACGGACTGTATGACACTGCTCTGATGGGCATTGTGACACTTTTAAAAGTGTCATAAAGTCCTTGGACACTGTGACACTTTTTGGACGTTATGACATGCCACCATTTAAACCTAGTTGCGCTTTACACAAAAATATAAAAAAGTTAACTATACATATAAAATTTTTTGAGAAACAATTTAAATTACTTCTGGCGTTACGTTACAAAAAGTGGACTTTTCGCTGGAACTGCCCATATACAAAGAAAGAAAAACACTTCCAGTCGTACTCAAAAATTCAAGTACGAATAACACTAAAACGTACTAAAAATTATAATTTTTCTTATTTATTTATTTAAAGTCTATGGAATAATCCTTGCAGACTAATTTAAATATACATTTTACAAAAGAAATTGAACAGTACAAACATATAATTTAAGACTATCTAATTATTTATTTATTTAAATGTAATATGATATCTCTTCTTACGATGTCCAAACTTTTATTAAAATCAATGAACGGATATAGTTTATTAAATTCATTACAAATTCTACGAAATGGATCAAAGTTAGCATAATTACTGCAATAATATTTGATACTCAATAAATCATAATTTCTTAGTGACCGATATGGTATATTAATGTCAATTTTACTGAGAAGAAATTCCGAATTGATGCTACCATTCATCAGTTTCAAGAGGAAAGAAACATTTAACATGTGTCTGCGGCTTTTCAATGTAGGAAGCTTAATGAGAGCAAGACGATTCTCGTATGATGGTAACTTTTTATTTGGATCCCAACCCAAACCACGAAGACAAAATAGCAAAAATTGAACTTGAACTGATTCAATTTTGTTAGAGTGTACATGATATTGTGGATCCCATACTACAGATCCATATTCAAGAATTGGTCTTACCATTGTAATAAACAATTGTTTTGTTGTGTACGGATCTGAAAACTCTTTAGCCCATCGTTTAATGAACCCAAATACACCAGTAGCTTTATTAATTGTTAACGAAATGTGACTCTTAAATTCCAATTTTCCATCTAATAGTACGCCTAGATCGTTGAAACTATCAACCAATTCGAGAGCTGTATTATTCATAACATAGCCGCCATTAATTGCAAATGATCTTGTAAAAAACACCAAGTAGTTAATTGGTTAATGTCATACTGTAAAAGTGATTGTTGATCAGCATTGTTGAAGGAAATAAAGATTTTTACATCATCGGCATACATTAACATATTTGAGTGTTTTAATACAGATGGAAGATCATTTATAAATAATGTGAATAAAAGCGGTCCTAGGTGACTACCTTGAGGTACACCTGATATTACGTTAATATTATTGGAGAAAGAGTTTCGAAACTTAACAGACTGCTTTCTATCCTTTAAATACGAACTCAGCCACTTTATGATCGATGTACTAAAGCCCATACGATCGAATTTAAAAAGTAATAGATCATGATTTACTATATCAAATGCCTTGCTAAAGTCATTATAAATAACATCTGTTTGTTTCCTATTGACAAACCCTTCATTTACCCGAGTTGTTAATTCAAGCAGATTTGTAAGTGTAGAACATGATTTGCGGAATCCATGTTGCATTGGAGATAAAATAGAGGATACATGATGTGACAGCGTGTTGTATATAAGTTTTTCAAATAGTTTTGGTATAGCACTAAGCATAGCAATACCTCTATAATTCGAAATATCAGATTTAGCACCAGACTTGAACAGCGGAATAATAAAAGATTCTTTCCAAATAGAAGGAAAATAACCCAACTTCAGGGATTTGTTAAACATGTAAGTCAAAGGAATATACAATAAATGCGAACATCGGTTTAAGATACAACTGGGAACTAAAGCTGGACCTTCAGAACACGATAATTTTAACTTTTTCAATGTCCGAACTGTTTGCTGATTAATAGATGGTATATTAATAGTTGTTGATTCCGGAATTGTGTATGGATAATGGTTTTGGTTAAATACTGACGAAGAGTATGTCGATGCAAAAAATTCAGCAAACATATTGCTTATGATCTTATCATCTGATGATTCTGAATCTCCAAACTTCATAACCGAGGGAAAGTCTACTGCACGTCTTTTAGAATTAACAAACTTATAAAATGATTTCGGATCATTTTTTAAGTTATTTTTTACTTTTACTAAGTATTTATCATAAGCTAGTTGATTAGCGATAGTATATTCTGATCTTGATAAGGAATATTTCGTATAAGCACTCGACGTTCCATATTTTTTATAATTTTTGAACATTTTGTTTTTCTTGTTTTTAAGCCTAGAAAGATAATTTGTATTCCAGGGAGGACCATCAGATCTTGCAGGTAAAATTCTAGGTACAGATGTCAGAAAGCATTCATTAAGAATATGGTAAAATGTCTTTACACACAGGTCCATATCATCATTACAACGAGATAGTACGTTTATCCAGTCAATTTCTGCCAACTGAAGTTGCAAGTTATCGTAATTTGTACGGCTAAAACAAAAGATTTTATGATGTTGAGTTTTATTTTGATCATAAGTACAGGAGAAAAAACAGGATATTTCAAGCGTTGGATGATACATATCTTCAGCTTAAGCAAAAACCAAGTGAAATATTTAAACAATGGGAATATTGCAAAAAGGCTTAATAAAACAGGGACCGTAACAGTTATTCCTCCTTTCATAAACGTAAGATGATAACAGTTTTTTTATTAAATATTAGACGTTGCTCGTAACCGATAGTTTTATTAAAAAGTTATTGGTTTTTGCAAAACGTTTGGCTAGATCAAACACCATTTCACTGTTTTTAAATATCATTGTACAATTCTGCTACATATTGTATCCATTCGAAACGTTTGCCGTGTTTAGTTTTTACTAAAAACTTTTTAGACAATTTGTTAAACCATAAAGAGTGTCTGATTCCCCACAATTGTAAAGAGCACACACTAAAGAGGTCACTGTGCGATCAAGAAGTGCTAGATTTGTGGTTTTCGCTACAATTTGAAAAATACTGTAAAATACAAAAAAGACGACTTTATTTTATTTAAAAACAAATTTTCATGATAACACACCTCTGAATATCGTATAACCCACTTTGGCTCCTTACAATGCAACCAAATCAAGTTGACTGCTGTACGTATGCGTTTACACCATTCACTGCAGGTGGAAGAATTAACACGGAAAAATGTTGTCGCCTCTAATCATAATATGACGATTATCCAACTGAACATCGGGATGAGCCTCTTCATAGAGAATACTTTCAGCACCGCCAGCAGGAGCCAAACCTATTAATTCCCAGTAATCTACATGCAATTCGTGTCCACCTGGTGCATAAAACAAATAAAAGAGTTTCTACAATATTGTTCACGAAACGAAACTTACCGATTTGCCTTCTGGCACAGGTTTAAGGTGGCATGTCATAACGTCCAGTGTCATAGTGTCCATGGACGTTATGACACTCCAAAAAGTGTCATAGTGTCCATGGACATTATGACACTTTCAAAAGTGTCATAACGTCCATGGACACTATGACACTTTGCAAATGGACATTATGACACTTTTAAAAGTGTCATTAGGTCCATAATTACTAAAGAAGTTAAATACAAAAAAATGATCTGCATACACGCAGAGAAAAACATGTTTCATTATGGTCCCAACCAACAAGGCTATTTTTAAAGAAACTAATTTAACCATAATATGGTTGTCGGTGACAATGATTTGGTTAAATGAAACATAATATGGTAAAAAAATTTTAAAAATTGTTTTGCGGTTTTTTTCTGGGTGTATATATTGAATATATAACGAATACACTTTTGGGCGCAAGGATTTTCTTCTCTATGGTATAACAAATACCGGCTTCGCTAACTAAAGTTTCTCTGCACAGCCGGCCTTTGGCCGGGCGCAAGGATTTTCTCCTCTATGGTATAACAAACACCGGCTTCGCTAACTAAAGCTTCTCTGCACAGCCGGCCTTCGGACGGGCGCAAGGATTTTCTCCTCTATGGTATAACAAACACCGGCTTCGCTAACTAAAGCGTCTCTGCATAGTCGGCTTTCGTTCGGAAACAAGGCAGATTTTAGAAGCTTTACTTAGCGAAGCCGGTGTTTGTTATACCATGGAGGAGAAAGTCCTTGCGCCCGGCCGAAGGTCGGCTGGGCAGAGAAGCTTTAGTTAGCGAAGCCGGTATTTGTTATACCATAGAGAAGAAAATCCTTGCGCCCGGCCGAAGGCCGGCTATAATCCCAAATTTGTTTACATTCTTGATTGTAAGAATTTTTGGCATTATATTTACTTATTTTGATATTTCAAAACAAATTTTACACATTTTAATATTTTTCATTATAAGTTAAGTTGTGGACATTATGACACTTTGCAAAGTGTCATAACGTCCGCGGACGCTATGACATTTCTTTGATGGACGTTATGACACTTTTGAAAGTGTCATAATGTCCATGGACACTATGACACTTTCAAAAGTGTAATAACGTCCATGGACACTATGACACTGGACGTTATGACATGCCACCCAGGTTTAAGTGTACCAAACATTGTAAAAATCCGTAATGTAAAAAAAAAATAAACCTTTGCCTTGACGTCTTAAACGATGTGCCCATCCATAGATTTTAACGTTTCTGTTAATTTTCGACACATTCAAATATGCAGCTGGCCAACTGGGATCTTCGGATATGAGTCTTTTTGGCTTCATCCAAATTTTGTTTAGGCTTTTCCGCATCTTCAGCTTCGCGTTTTTCTTTTTCGCATTTTTATAACTTACTTACTCAAATCCTTTGGATTTTCTTTATTTATTTTAATAATTATTAAAATATTGTTTAAGTTTATTTTTATTCGACCTTTTTATTCTAACATAAAAGAAGCAATTAATTAAGCTCGAGGTCCAGAGCTTAATTAATTGCTTCTTTTATTTTAAATTATTAAAATATTTTGCAGTATTTAATTTAAACAATTCAAAAATTTTCACAAATATTAGCCAGTAAAGCGTATGTATAACAAAAATTAAAAAAAAATTGCATTTTTGTGGTGTTTTCAGTTGTTCTACTCTAACATATATGTTAGAGTGTTACAACTAATGTAAAATTGTTGCAAGTGTGTTAGTATTTTTTTTTTTTTTTTAGTTTCGGTCATCCATTTCTTGTAGGGTAGTTTCTAAATACAATTCCGTGGTGTCCCAATGGATAAATAGGTCTTAATTAGTTCGCTTAGAACTGACTGTGTTCTCGCCGAACTTTTGACGTCATTACACAGAAAAAATTATTGCCGAATTATTTTCAAACAAACGCTTGTTTGAAAATTTTTTTAATTTCTACAAATTTTTACTGATTCAATTAAAATTTTTGTTTGATTTTTATTTAACCAACAAAAATGTTGACAACCATTCAAAAATATAATACACGCGTTATTGGTTTCAAGTTTTCTTAATTTTGTATGAAATATTTAACGCTTTTTAATGTTGTAGTCTTTTTGCATTTTTTTATTTGATCGTAAGCAACACTTCCTAATGTGAAATATAAGAACTACAACAAAAAACACATACAGTCTATTTTTGGACACTTTAAAAAAGTACAACAGTAAGAAAGATGAAGAGGTTTGAAGTTAAAAAAAAAAAAACAAAAAATAGCAGGTAAAAAAACGTTTCACTCTTTTTAAACAACAGAAACAACAACAACATTATAAGAAACAAAATAAATTTTTGGTTGGTTTCAAAGTTGGTTAAAAAAAAAACCAAAATCACGTATTAAATTTTTTCAAACTGTTTGCTTAAATACATCAAATACAAAAATATAATGATGACGAAAAACATATCGAGTCGGTCTGTCGCCGTTTTTGGGTTACATTTCTTCTTCATTAGCAAAGGAAAGGATACAGCAACAGTGAGTGATGACGAAAAACATTGTGTGTATAAAAAAAGAACTTCGTTCAAAAATTATTCCAACAAAAAAATGTGTCTCAAAGCCAGCCGGCCGCTCTGCTCTCTCTGCCATCATCTTCTAATACGGTGCCTGCTTGTGTGCGCATCATTGCTTGTGCAAAGACCTTTTTTTTTTTTTTTGATTTTGAAATTTAGTATATGAAATTCAGTAAACTTTTTGTTTGATTCAGTAAAATTATTTGTTTGGAAAAATCAGTGTTTTTTTTCAATAAACAAAATGCAAATAAATTGTTTGAATATGCGAATTTGTTTATAGGACCGATTTCAGACAAAAAATTGTTTGATTCTACAAATTTTTTGTTTGAATTGGAAAAATAATTTTTTCTGTGTAAGAACATTATACAAGAAATGAAGCCGTCTATTCAAAAAATGTGAAAACTTATTTGCACTACCAATAACAATATTTAATAAGTTTTATCGTTTTGCGTTTATTTTAATATACATTTTCTTTCAAATATCGCGCTAAATTAAGCGAAAACAAAGTGTATTGCAATTTCAAATGCCAAGCAGAGTCCCAAAGTCCCAAAACACAACGGTTCAATTCTTTCACAAAAACAATTTATTTGTGCAGTTAAGTCAAATATACAACTGAGTAAATGCACTTCGCTTTATTTTTCTCAATCCAAATGTTTTTTTTTATTAAAATAGTTGCTTATCTTTTATTGAGCTTGTAAAAATATTTTATACGTCGACAAGATTATAAAAAATTTTAACAAAACTGAACTACATATTTAGAAAACGGTATTCGACAAACAAATAAACTGCGAGGAAAAACGGCTTTTCAGTAATATTACATTACACTTGCTATTCCCCTAATGCGCAATCAAATACAATGAAAAGAATTTGTAAAAAAGGAGAAAGAAAAAAATGTCGACAAGCGAAAGCAGATAGAATTCGATATTTGAAATTGGATATAAAGAAGTGTTGAGTCATAACAACAATGCATAGGGAAGCAGAGTTAGTTAAGGGATGAGTAGTAGGAGTGATTGTCTGACTGCGGGACATAAACGAAAAGGACATCGGAAGCGGATGTTTCTTATGCTTTAGCAACTAAACACTAGAATGAAGATAAGACTGTGTAAGTACCAATACACGTATGTAAGTGCTTGTACTGAAATGCAGTAGCAACAAAAACAACAACTGCGAGTCACAAATTTTTTTTAAAAGGAAGTTGAAAATAGAAAACTCGTTCAATGTTTTATTTTTTTTCTTTTAGTTGACATTTTTTTTTTTCTTACTTTACTTTTATTTGGTTTGCTGATATATTTTCTTATTTTTTTTTAACAAAATTGTATTTTTGTGCTTGATATTCTTGCAATGCTACAACAGACAGTTTCCGTTTGCTAAAATACATTTTTTGTCTTCAGTCAAAGCAAAAGTCTATTCAGAATTCACTTTATCTTATGGCAGTGTAATTCTGCGATTTTTTTTTCTCTTCTTCTTGTTTAGTTAAAAAGTTTTCTAATAAAACATAATTTTATATGACAGAAGCTGGAAAATATTCAGTGCATTTTCTGACAAAATTCTAGTTGAATGTTTTGTATTTACTTTTAGTTAAAAGATAAATCTACTTGTAAAAACTTACAAGATGTTACAAAGCTATTTAATTGGTCAACAATTTTGTAATTAAAGAAGAAATTCATTAAGTTCTGCTAAATCACTTTATGTTGGTCATCCACAGGGAGGCATTATTAGACCCAAACATGACTTTTTGCTGATGATACAAACAGCTTTTCTAAGCGTAAACGAAAATCGCAATAAAGGATCTTGATAAGTACAAAGCAATACACTTAAAATATAATGTAGGTAAATTCATAAGAACATTAAGTTGAAATAACTGAAAATTTTATTAAAACAAGTAAGAATGTATAGTCAGTCAATCCCGACCATATGATACCCTACACCACAGTATTTAAAAACACATCATGCTTATGTGTCCATATAAATCTGGATTTATCTATGTTTATAAACTTCATTAAAATCGGTTTGAAAGTTTGTGAGAGGCAGAAATTGCCCCCTTCCTTCCCTTATGATCCTATTTTTTATGCTTATGTGTCCATATAAATAAATTTCTATCTATGATTTAAATTTCATTAAAACCGCTTTGTTAGTTTCTGAGAGACAGAAATTTACCACTATCTTCCCTGGTGGTTCCACGATTCGGCCCATTATCAATAGGCTTGATCCTTGTGCCAATAAGAACCTTTGTCCCAAATTCTATCAAATTATCTCCAAAATTGCGACCTGTACTTTGCGCAAAAGGTTACATAGACAGCCAGGCAGCCAGCCGAACGGACATCGTTAGTTCGACTCAGAAAGTGATTCAAAGTCGATTGGTATACTTTAAAGTGGGTCTAGGATCAATATTTTAAGGCGTTACACACATCAGCACAAATGCGTAATACCCTCTCCACTATTGTGGTGTGGGTATAAAAACGTGTCATTTTCAGTTCATTTAGAATAAAGAAATTTCTCGTATTTGAGCACTGTATCAAGTCAATTTTGAACAACCTACTTTCAACCTTCCATATGAAAAGCAAGGGGTATCTAAAAATGTACATTGCGGCAACTGGACCATAAGCAATATGTATACCAAATTTATCAAAAAGACAAAAAGTAATAATTTTTTCCGTTTCTACATCATAAAAAGGACCCTTTTTTAATCTGAACCATATGAAATCTGTATACCAAATTTATCAAAAAGAGAATAAGTACAAAAGGACCATTTTCCCCGTTTTTACCTCTTATAAATTACCCTTTCTTTAAACGTGGTCCATATCAGAGAACTGCAAAATCACTATTTTTCTGGATTTATTCATACGCTCAAATTTACATTCACTCTTCAATTTTTACATCGTTTCGTACACATTTGATTTGTGCATGTATTCGTTTTTTATGGAAAGTGCTTTATTTGCATTTTTGTTGCGCACGCAATGTAACACAAATACGCAAATTCAAAAGGAACACATTCTTATACTTTTGCATTCAAATAGTCATTGTCCACTCGATGAGACGCTTTGTTAACGGCTGTAGGAAATATCGCCCAAAGAAAAATGGCACAAAAAAAAAAAATGAAAAATCGCCCAAATGAAGAATCGCCCAAAAGAACATGAAAAATGCCCCAAAAAGTTATATATGAAATTTTGCCCAAAAGAAACGCAAAAGGGCAAAAAAAAAAAATGACCCGAAAAGGAAAAACTAATTTTTTCCCAAAAAAATTAAAAATTACCGAATTTGCAAAACAGTGTTTATTATTCATATAAATTTAGTAACATACAAATGTAAGTTTTATGTAAAAAATTGCATTGTATCTTTAACAGCTGCGCGGCAGTATGGACAGTAATACTTATTTAAGCCCTACGCCAAACTTTGTGCACTATATAGTTAAATATTAATTAATCACTGAAAACCGGCTTCGCTAACTAAAGCTTCTCTGAATAGCCGGCCTGCGGCCGGTCGCAAGGATTTTCTCCTCTATGATATAACAAAGACCAGCTTCGCTAACTAAAGCTAATCTGCGCAGACGGCCTGTATGGTATAACAAGTACCGGTTGCGCTAAGTGAAGCTTCTAAAATCTGCCTTGTTTCCGAACGAAGGCCGACTTCGCAGATAAGCTTTAGCTAGCGAAGCCAGTATTTGTTATACCAAAGAAGAGAAAATCCTTGCGCCCGGCCGAAGACCGACTTCGCAGGGAAGCTTTAGTTAGCGAAGCCAGTATTTGTTATACCATAGAGGAGAAAATCCTTGCGCCCGGCCAAAGGCCGGCTATGCAGAAACGCTTTAGTAAGCGCTGCCGGTATTTGTTACACCATAAGGAAGAAAATCCTTGAAAATCCACGGACACTATGACACTGGACGTTATGACATGCCAACTTTTTGCAATATGTCCCGTTATTTTTATAAAAAACATTTAGGAATTCGACGTATAATGATAATGAATGATTTAGACAATAGTATGTAAGATTTTGACGAAATTTTAAAAATATAAAATATTCCGAAAATAATGGGCTATTTTTCATACAATATTTTTGGGTGATTTTTCATAATAATTTAAAAAACGAAAAATCACCCAATAATAACGAAAAATAGTCCAAAAATTTTGGGTCACTTTTCATATGAATTCAGGCCCAATTTTTCATGGACTTTTTTTGGGCGATTTTTCATTTATTTTTTTGGGCGACATTTCCTACACGCTTTGTTAACATTAAGAACAACCCAGTAAAAACTTCTCCTACAAAATAATGTGTTGAGTAATCAGAAAAACACAAGAGCACTACTTACAATTCTACTGAAAGAACCAATGAATTTTACAAGGGATGTCCTAAAATGAACGCATTAAAAAGTAAGTCATTATTTTTTTTACCTGCATACATCTAGAAAAAAGTAGTTATAGAAGTTGTTATAGATGTAGTTATAGAAGAAAGCTACAAAATAATGAGTTAAAGAAGCTATTTATTTTGAAAAAGTAGGCGAAGTTTTTACTGGGAATAACAACAATAAACCACTCGATGAGACGCTTTGTTAAAGTTAACAACAATAAAAACAACAATAGCAAAAATACATTGTACATACAGAACTACTGTACTTTTTAAGATGATAAAAAAAAGCCTTCTGTTTCTATGGAAATTATTTTATTTGCAGCTTTCCCGGGATTTTTCTTGCGGGATCCCGGGAAATAAAAAATTCCGCATTGTTTAAAAAACCAGCAATTTATACTTTAAAACTAAGTTTTATATTCTCTTAAAATTAGCATCTGTGGATGGGTTGTCGATTAGATCAATTACAAGAAGTGAGTACATACGTAAATCAATGTCTCCTGATGCAATAAATCTACTAAAAGCAGAATGGGCAGTGCAACAGTTGATAATAAATAAATTTAGTGAAGTGAAACGTTAACAAAGAACATTAATTCAAAATAAGGTGCAGGTAGTAAAGTTTAATTGTCCATGGACAAGTCTTAAAAATAGGAGATACCTAAACATATCGTTCCTTTATTGCAACATAGTCATATCTAAAAAAACAAACGAACTTGGCAAAACGCGATCTAAGTTTTCAAAATGTACCGATTTAAAGTTATAAATATTTTGCTATAACTTCGGTTCAGTTTGAGATAAAATACGAGAAGGTATGAAGGAACACTTTGCTTAAATAACTTACAATTTTTGAGTTTTTGAGATATGACTTTGTTGCAATGAAGGAGCGATATGCTTATTAGTGATAAACTATTTGTCCAACCTCGATAAAAAAGTGAACGAAATTTTTCGGAAACATGGTAATTAGTAAATAAAACAAGAAATATACTTTTGACGACTTACTAAGCGCTTTGAGTGTGTCAGAAAGTTATTTCCTAAGCCGTTAAAAAAATTTTAATATATTTATTTAAAACATTTTATCTATTTACGGCCATTTTCACCAAGTTCGGTTATAATTAACTATCGGTTATAGCTGTCAAAACATATTGGTAACCGGAACTTTAATTGAAAGTTAGTTTTAACCAAACTTGGTGAAAATGGCCGTTAATGAATTAACTTGTTGATCTCATATCTTGATTACCTCAATTTTTGTTTGTTTTTATTATTTTTTTATGAATTAAAGTGTTATGGTTATGTTATCTTTTTATCTAGAGCATAATAATATAAAACCGTAAGGTTATAATAATTCAAGTTCCTCTTTTAATCTTCAATTAATTTTTGAAGTATTTAAGCATTTCTTTTACTTACCTTGTAAACATGTTACCTTACGTTTTTTTTTTATAAAAGTTTTTCATTATATCGGTTGATGTTTAGCTATTATCTTTTTGGCAACACTGGTTTTAACAGCTGACGCACGTTTCGTGTTTTGCTTCACTGTCAAACATCTTTAGTTTGGTCTATAATTTAACCATGAATCGTCTTACAAACGAACAACGCTTGCAAATTACTATATTTTATTATCAAAATGCGTGCTCTGTTAAGAAAGTTCATCGCACGCTTCTTCAATTTTATGGTCACCTCATTTTTGGCTCAATAGGTACGTTAACAAGCAGAATTGTCGATTTTGGAGTGAAGATCAGCCAGAAGCATTGCAAGAGCTACCAACGCATCCAGAAAAAGTCGCAGCTTGGTGGGTTTATGGGCTGGTGGCTTCATTGGACCGTACTTCTTCAAAGATGATGCGAATCATAACGTAAGTGTGAACGGTGAGCGCTACCGTGAGATGATATCCAACTTTTTTTTGCCCAAAATGCAAGCGCTTGACTTGCATGACATGTGGTTTCAACAAGACGGTGCCACATGCCACACAACACGCTTAACAATGGACTTATTGACAGGCGATTTCGGTGAATATTTTATTTCACGTTTGGGACCGGTCAATTGGCCGCCTAGATCTTGCGATTTAACGCCTTAAGACTTTGTGGAGCTAATTTAAAGCTCATGTCTATACACACATGCCCGCTTCAATTGACGCATTGGAAGACAACATTGAAGCATTTATTCATGAGATACCGGCCGAAATGTTGGAAAGAGTATGCCAAAATTGGACTAAGCGGATGGACCATTTGAGGCGCAGTCACGGTCAACATTTGCATGAAATAATCTTAAAACATTAAATTATATGGACCGTACTATCGATTCAAATAAAGATTTCATGAATTTTTCTGAATTTTATTTGTTTTCTTTTAAAAAACTTTCCTATAGCTCTTAAAAAAATCACCGATTATAAAAACAAATTTACTTTGTACTATTCATATGTAGCGGGATCCCGGGAAATTTAATAAAATTCCCGCTTTCCCGGGAATCGAAATACTCCGGGAAAAAAAACTCTAGTTAATACACAAACATTAATAGGATTTAAAAGTACATACTTATGGATTTCGTTTGTACTTATACCCAGCAAGCTAAATGTTTTGTAAAATTCACCTAAATGAGCCTTTTCGGATAACTTTTAATCCATTAAGGCCAAAGTCATGATCCCATTGAGCAATAATGATGAAACTTATAAAATTTGATGCACTGCTACGTCACATTTCTCATATTTGTAAATTTATCGATCCATAATTTACAATAGGCCCCATATAAAGTCTACTCTCGAAAAACACTTTAGTACGCCTTAAATGTAACGAATAAAGCTTTTGTAACAAGTTTTGGGCTGTCAGAGTATTGTATGACTAGCAATCACACTGTCAACTTTCGTGAAGATAGGTTCAGAAGTTACCACAGGTCCAATATAATGCCCAATCCTGAAATGACCTAACTGTTATACAGAATATTAAGACTTTTTTGACACTTTTGCTAATCTTAATGAATTGTCTAACTAATGTGAACTTTTACAGGGTGGTTAAATTGTAAGGGCCGATGTTGAATGTGAACCACACCTAAACGCCAAGTTTTTTTCCGAATTTTATTTGACATTTCTCTATTTCAGACTTATTCAATTTGAACCATGGAGAGATACACAATCCAACAACGTGTTAAAGTTATCCAGACTTATTATGAAAATGGGCGTTTAAATCAAAATGCATATCGCATATCGCATTGCCGCATTTGGGCGAATGAGAATCGAAGAGTGATTGTCGAAAAACCAATGCACCCACAAAGAGTGACTGTTTGGTGCGGTTTATGGGCTGGCGGCATCATCGGGCCGTATTTTTTCCAAAATGAGGCCGGTCAGGCAGTTACTGTGAATGGTGTTCGCTATCGTGAGATGATAACGAACTTTTTATGGCCCGAATTGGAAGATATGGATGTGGACGATATGTGGTTTCAGCAGGACGGTGCCACTTGCCACACAGCTAACGAAACAATGGCTCTTTTGCGCAACAAATTCAATGGCCGTGTTATCACACGTAATGGCGATGTCAATTGGCCGCCAAGATCATGTGATTTGACACTGTTGGACTTTTTTCTTTGGGGTTATTTGAAAGAAAAGGTGTACGTCGATAAGCCAGCAACAATTCAAGAGCTAAAGGATGAGATAATTCGGCACATTAACGGCATAGAACCTCCATTATGCCTCAGGGTCATCGAAAATTTGGACCATCGGATGGAGGTGTGCCGCCGTGGTCGCGGTGCCCATTTGGCCGATATTTTGTTCCATACATAATTGAGTAATACCAATATATCATAATAAAATAAAATTACAATAATTTCCTAAATAGTTTGTGTTTTATTCAAAATCAACATCGGCCCTTGAAATTTAACCACCCTTTACTTTTTTTGCTTGAAATAAACCCTTTTAAAGTTTAAATCTAGATTTGTTTATTAGCTTTAAAAGTCATACAAATATAAATTTTGAAAGATTAACTACATATTAAAGGACAAACAGGGTAAAAATATCTATTCTTGGTACTTTTCTGAAACCCAGCTTTTCTTTTAACAAATTTTATGGAAATTTTCATGAACAATCTGAAGAAATGGCAACTCAGTTACATTAAAAATGTGTTTTACAAGGAAAATATATTTTAAATGTCTAAAATTAACAATCCAGAGACCAATATTTGATATGTTGGTTCTTTTTCACTAGAAAATACATATCTTTAGGAGTATAAATTTGGGAAACTTGAAATTGAAGGGACAAAAAATGTTGAATTATCATTAAACGTTTTCGCTAACAATTGAGAATTTTATACTTATACAAAATCTTGCTCAATGTCATCTAATAGTACGTTTCCAATTACATGTTTTTACATTTTTCAGGTTCGAAAAACTCAAGCAAAAGCTAATTTTGCTCGAAAACATGTCGAACATTATGAATACAACTCTTGGTTATCCATTATTTGTGATTAATTTACTATATATTTACCAAAATATCAAGACTTATTAAATAGGTTTATGCAACTCTCCAGCTGATCAATTTGTTTGCAGCGTAAAAATAATAAAATAATTTTGTGCTTTAATATACGTTTACATATATGTATGTGACAGAGCATAGAGAAAGGGACCAGTAAGGTAAAGGTAACAGTAAAAACCAACTACCCAAAACAAGAGGTAGGGACGACCTACGCGCGTTTTCAAGGTTGACCAACAATGTTGAGATGTGTCGCTTTCAAATAAGACCAATACCAACACGCTCAGTGATGGTACACCAAATTTGCACGTATTTAAATCTTTAAAATGGCAAAACCCTGAGCTCCCTTTCTATTTTTCGCGTCACATATGTATATCTGTGTATTATAAAACAAACAAGGAAATTTCATGTTAAAGAATTTTTTTTTTTTTTTTAGTTTTCATGTTTGTTTACAATAATATGTCAAACTGAGTTTGAAAATTCGAAAACCAAAACCTGTTTACATAATGGAAACATTTTGACACGTTTAGCTCAAAACAAATTGTTTTGCTCATTGTGGAAACATAGTATAAATGCATCCTGCATTGCAGGGCAACAGTATTACCTGTGCAAACTTTAAAAGAGTTTTACCTTGCCACAAACGCAACTACCGTATTTAACAAATTGACGCTTTTCTTAAAAAATTAAAAATTAATTGCAGTGTTGTTAAGTATTTTAGCTTAATTGAAACACGCCTTAAGAACGAATACAGACGTATAGGAAGGCAGCCTATTTTACTTGCTGCAAAAGTGCATGAATACATTCAAATATTAATTCAAATTTACAAATATAAAATAAATGAAATCGTTTTTGTGCGTTCTTATTTTGTAATTGACTTAAGTTTGAAACCATGCTTATATGCGATATTCTTTAAACCAGTTTATTGAAATTATGGCTCCGTGCAATAACTCCCAGCTGCAATAAGTCCCAAGAAAAAAAATGAAATTAGACCCAAAAATTTTTCATTCAAATGTGGGAGTAATTTCATTATGAAATGGCTCCAAGCCCTCTCGGTTTAATTTCATTTTTTTGGAAGTTATTTCATTTTTTGCCTGGGAGTTATTTCATAATGAAATAAAATCCAAATGAAATAAGTCCCCGAAAAAATTAACGTGGAAGTTATTTAATTTTATTTTGGTTTTCGGTGTTATTTCATTTGCTGTGGGAGTTATTTCATTTTTTGTGGGAGTTTTTCATTTTCAATTATTTGCAATTTCTTAAAATTGTTTAAAATTTTAAACGGTATTTATAACGGGATAAATCAAACTATTTGAATACAATGACTTAAGTTTATCAAAGAAGAAAATTTTGCTAATTGCAATTGCAGTGTCTTTTGGTTACCGGCTATGCAATGAAGCTTTAGTTAGCGAAGCCGGTGTTTGTTATACCATAGAGGAGAAAATCCTTGCGCCCGGCCGAAGGCCGGCTATGCAGAGAAGCTTTAGTTAGCGAAGCCGGTGTTTGTTATACCATAGAGTATAAAATCCTTGCGCACGGCCAAAGGCCGGCTATGCCGAAAAGCTTTAGTTAGCGAAGCCGGTGTTTGTTATACCATATAGTATAAAATCCTTACGCCCGGCCAAAGGCCGGCTATGCAGAAAAGCTTTAGTTAGCGAAGCCGGTGTTTGTTATACCATAGAATATAAAATCCTTGCGCCCGGCCGAAAGCCTGCTAGGCAGAAATGCTTTAGTTAGCGAAGCCGGTGTTTGTTAAACCATAGAGTATAAAATCCTTGCGCCCGGCCGAAGGCCGGCTATGCAGAGAAGCTTTAGTTAGCGAAGCCGGTGTTTGCTTTAGTTAGCGAAGCCGATGTTTGTTATACCATAGAGGAGGTACTCCTTGTACCCTGCGTGCTTAAACTGCAGGCAGTTGCCATTGCAGGAGGTCAGGATACAATAAAATGCCCGATTTGTTGTCAAAATGTCGAGGACTCAATGTTAGTTTTTTGGTTACCTAATATGTAAATATTCAAGTAAAACGAAAACATATATAATAAATTTCTTTGGAAGTTGTTTCATTTTTTTTTGGGTCTTATTTCATTTCTTTCGATAGCTGTTTTTGGAAGTTATTTCATTAATGTCTTTAGGAGTTATTTCATTATGAAATAACTCCCAAAAGTTGGGATTTGTTTCATTTTAGACTTGGAAATTATTTCATTTTATTTGGGATTTATTTCTTTTTTCCAGTTTGGGACTTATTTCATTTATTTTGGGATTTAATTCATTGGGAGTTATTGCACTGGGACTTATTGCACGTGGGAGTTATTGCACGGAGCCGAAATTATATTATGGCCCTTATTGTGTTAAACGCAACGTAATGCCAAAATAACATTGAACGCACAAACAAATTTAAAAATATTTCATAATTTTGTTGTTGCTTTTTACAGAAATTCATATTGGGTTTTAAAATGTTCAAAGCCACAAAACATGCAGCGTTTAAAATCTAAAAACTAAATACACTTTTCTGGAGAATGCAACAACCAAATTACAAAATATTTTTGACCTTGTTTTTGATTTCATTTTAATTTTAAGCGTTGCGTTCAAGGTTACCAAATCACTAGTACAAAAATAGGCTTGAGTTAAGACCAAAAATGGCTAGGTATGGCTAAACTTTTAAAATAAAAAAAACTGCATAATTTAACCCAGTACAAATGTTCTGTAACTTTAGTGAGAACTTCTTGCATCGAAAAGATGTGAAACAAAATATTCCATCGTTTCTCGAAAAGTGAGAAAAATGTGGGTCTGTAACTCATGTCGAAAACTATCAAAAGAGATTACGTCGTTACGTTATAAATGTCATTATATTGCACTCGAAGCCGATGTGACATTGCAGACGTTCAGAACGCCAGTAACACATATCGTTGACGGCGACCAAAATTTACTTAAATTGAAAATTTTTCAACGACGGCGGCGAAAACACAACCGTCGGCTATACCAAATTGTGTAAAGTGTGACTTTAATGTTTGTTGCTTGCAAACGAGTTTTAAAAAAATTCGTATATTTTATAAAAATATTAAAAGCAAAATAATAAAACAATGAAAAATGTGCCAAGAATAAAATATTATTATTATTATTCTTTGCATTTTGCATTTTTAATTGTTTTTAGTGTTAAAATTTTTTCTTGCCCCATTTTTATTCGTGAGTTTATTTGACGGTTCAAAGCGGGAACTTTTCTCACCAAAATGTTACAGACACACTTTTTCTGTAAATTGGCTAGTAATTTCCTTACGTGACAGCTTGTACTCGCCAAAAAAAGTTACATACACAGTTAAGTGAGAAAAACAGCTCTTTGTTTTATTTTATGGTATTTTTGTTTCATTTTACGCATTTCAATCGAAAACTTTCTCGACGCTAGAGTTACAGAACATGGGCACAGGACTCAAATATTTAATGATTTTTTCAACGTAACCCATTAATGCCCACAACGATTTGGACTATATTATATAGCAATGAAATTTTGAACAGCAATTTATCTCAGTCAATAAACTTAATAACATTTTTTCTATCTAGCCTTAAGTCGGTAACATATACCTACAATTTTTGGGCCTTGCATTTTATACATAATTAAAACGTATAATTATTATAAGGAAAACTTAACAAAAACTTCCAATTATTACATAACAGAAATTATTATTTTTTTTTTAATTTAATGCGTTTTACACAGAAGAAAAATAAAGAAGATTCCAGACTTTATCGTCATCTTGTTGTTTTGCTTTATCAATTATATGAATATGAAGAAATATCGTCTCAAAATTATTTCTACGAATATAATCCGAAACCATTAAATTTTTAAGATCGCTTTCATTTGAACAATAAGTTGTCTTTGAAGGAACTGAAGCATAACCTGTAATAATTAGGAAAACAAGAAAAACTCCTATTTCATTCATCGTTTTTTTTTGGGTTCTCTTGTTCTCTGTTACTTTGTTCTCATAGCATTTATACCAAGTCATCTTCAAAAACTTCTCAAATCGTACGTATTAGATTCCTAAGACGGTGCAATCAGAAAATTTGTGCTAAGGCAATATCCTTTGACACCATACATCATCATTCTTTACATTTTAATGTTTTCAAGACTATACAAATGTTAAAAATCAAAGTATGCCTTTGATTTGAAGTAAATTACATTTTTGCATTTTTAAGTATTAAAGGTAAATCAACATCAAATCAATCATCAGAACATTTAATAAAAAATGCCAACAAATATTACAAAATGAATCTTTGATACTCTCCACCGACAGTTCGAATATTTTAGGAGTTGTATCTATATGATATCTAATTATTATCAGTTTATCTTTATAAAAACAGACATCTGCTTTTTTACTTACATTTTTGACCGACAATCTTGAGTACAATATCATGATTCGTAACAGTTTAAGCCGAACTTAAATGATTTTCAGGAGAGGTATTTATACTGAAAGTTATGAACCACTCATCCCGAAATTCCGCAGAGCGATTTCTGGTATTAAAAAACTTAAGTTTCAATACAGCGGTGAAATTAGTTTTCGAGTTTACAGTGAATTTCGGAAGGCTGCTATATCGATTAGATTTTTTTCCTGTCCAAAAATGGAAAAACAAGATTCGCAAATATTCACCTCTTACTCCACTTTTAAATAAATTTACACAGGTTAGACAATGAAATATTTTAGTTTTTCCTTTAAGTTTCTGCTTAGAGCTTTGTTCACTTCCTGGGTTTTAACTAAAATGAAGTATACTACTTTAATTAATTTAAGCACTACTACGCAAAAGAATATTCTAGACTTATGAGATTTATATAAAAAAAACACGAAGGCATGAAACACATTAATCAATGAAATAGATTACCTTTTTATAAATGAGAACAGCCCAGTAAAAAATTTTAAGGTTTTCGGAAGCAAGAAAAGTACAAGAGCGCTGATGTATGCGCTGGCTATTACATACTACCATTGAAGTCAATTTTTAATATAAGTAAATGAAAATTATTTAATAGCTTTGCATAATCCCTTATAAGTAAGCAGGTTGTAAGGGAGGTTGAAATGATTATTTAAAAGAAAAAATTTACGACCAAAGTTCAAAGTGCTTCTGTTAATCCCTTATATGGAAGCACGTTGTATTGCAATGATTTCAAAATGTGTTTACGATTATTCCCGACATGTAATCAAAAACAAGAGATGCTTAAAATTACTTATTTTTTATTACGCAATCAGTCAGCAAATTGTTTTTGAGCAGAGAGGACGCAAGCAAATTTTTGTGTGGTCAATTACTAGATTTGTTGTTGTTTTCTTTTTAATTTGCGTACAGTTTCGTTCTATTTTAAAAATTACATATTAACTGTGTTGTGTGTTTGTTTTCTTTTCTGTTCTTTTGCATAAGTTTTTGCTTCTATACTGTTGTATACAGTATAGAAGCAATTAATCAAAGGTATGAAAGCTGCGGTTTTTGGAAGCTATTCCTCCTCGGAATAATGTAAGCCATGAAAAACGCAGTGATTTTACAAAAAAGTAGTGCTTCCAAGTGAGAATTCGCCATATAAAAATCATGCCTCTTGTAAGCAGGTTTGTAAGGGGGCATTGTGCTTCTCTCCCTTACAAACCTGCTTACCAGTAAGCTCCATTTTTTACTGGGAGTATATGAAAGAAATTTGTAGAAGTGTTCTGAAGTATGTGCAAATAGAGTGCCCAAAGGACCGTTATCAATGCCATGACACTAGCATAAAACTTAACTAGTACACTGCTAAATATGGGATCTAAGGTATATTATGGACCTTATATCATTGCAATTGCATGACATTTTTTCTGGCCATATGTAACTAAGTTAGAAGAAATTTTACCACAATAAATATATCTGCTACAGTTTTAGGCTTATTTAATTAATTTACCAGAGAGGGCTTTCTATTATGCCTATAGTAAATTATGGACCGATCATTACGAAATTTATTAGTGCTATTTCTAGTCGAATAAAACAGTGAAGTATTAAATATTATTCTGATACCATTATAAATTACGGTTTTAGGCGTACTAAACTGTTTTCTGGGGGTAGGGTTTATATGGGGCCTAAGGTAAATTATGGACCGATCTTCACGAAATTCCACAGTGTCATTTCCAGCCCTATAACTGTGACGTGCAAAATTTTGTTATGATAGCATAATTAATTATGGTTTAAGGCGCACTAAACTGTTTTCTGGGAGTAGGGCTTATATGGGGCCTAGGGTAAATTATGTACCGATCTTCACGAAATTTTACAGTGTGAGTTCCAGTCGAATGAAACATTGTTCAACCATTTATGTTAGTTTTTGTAACCAAATTTTTTAAGGTGGGGGTTCCACATTTTAATTCATATCTTTGATCCTGCTGAAGCGATTTTCCCATCCCAAACTGCTTAGGGTAAGGTAACTACAAGCAATTTGATACCAAGTTTGCCTTCTTTTGAGTTTATCGAAAGTGCGTTCATAACGCATATGGGCATTTCCGCCAAAAGGTCCACCGTGACCAAAAATTCTAAAGTTATTAAAAGCGGATTATTTTACGATATTGTTATAGAGAAACATTTAGATTTTACTAGTTTTATAAATTTACTCATAAATTTGTTCACTTAGCTGAACAATCAGACTGCAAAGTTGCGCAAACGTAATTTCTTATTTTTGAGAATGTTTTTTTGTATGTTTTCTTTAATATTTATATTTCTTAAAAGAGGTGATATTTGATAAAAATTATTCCAAAAAAATTTTCTTACATGGTCTGTAATCTAAGGAAGAGTTCAAAGAGAAATATGTTATACGGATTAATGGTAAATTTTTATTTTATTTTGATCATTATTCAGTTAAACTATTACGGAAAAAATTTCACGTTCTAAATGTCACGTATCGACCCAGATTTTGGCTTAAAAAAAAAGAAAATACAGAAGATTTTGGAATCAAACCAAAACATTTTAATGTTACATTGCTACGTAAAACTCTAAAAGTAGTTTGACTAAAAAATTGTGCCGGGTTTCGCTGAATTACGCCTTTTTATGCATGGCCATGAAAACTACTTCTGTTTTTTTCACGTTCGAACCGCTACTTCTTTTTCCATTATCTTTGACCTAGAATCGCGCCCTCCATAAACTTTAGCATAGATAACAGTGCTTTCTTAGTGCTTTAATTTTAGGATTAAGAAAACGTAAAAATATTTTTTGCTTAAAATGTTATTGCATTTTTGATGCGTACGCCTGTCACGTTCAACACTTTGGAATTACCCATATGTGTGCAAAATTTTTAACATGAAATATTACAAATGACAAAGTTTTCGTACCTAGACGACCGTTACGCACTAAAAAAGAAAAAAAATTATCATCAAAAAGCACGAAAGAAGTTAAATTTTAATTTCTTTTAAGTAAAAGAAACTATAACTGTTATTATTTAATTACTCTACTATTCACATGTATAAAGAAATTTTTATTTATTCATACTAATTAGTATTTCTGATAGGTTATTTGGTTTCAGATTTTTACAATTCCAAATAACCTAAGTGACATAACATAAGCTGTATTAAGAAAAACAAAATTTTCTGGTTTCATTTTAATCAAAATTTGTAATTTTCGTTTTAATATTGTAAAAAGTTCCAACTTTATAACGTTTTTTCCCTCTCCTGTAAACTTTTGAAAACTGCAGATAGGTTATTTAGTCTTTAAGATTGCGATATATCTAGCCCTTATAGCAAAAATGATAACCAACAAAAATAAAATTTTACAGGAGAAGGTTTTTTTTTTTAAATATTTTTGCTTCAAGTCTAGGATTTCGTTTGAAATTGCTTTTGCTCTTATTTCGTAACTTTACTTCCCAGAGATATTAGATTTTTAGAGATGATGAAATTGATCAAAAATTATCGATTTTCATCAAAAAACAAAAATCTAAAATGTTGTTGGTTACATCATTTTTTCTATTAGGGCTCGATATAATTTACACGGAATGACAAACTTAGTATACCCATCACTTAGTATACAACTAATTGTGGTGGAGGGTATAAAAATAGCTATAGAAAAAAAAACGAGATTTTAAAGCCCGATAAAATCTTGCCATATGTTTTTGGCTACTTGTAAAATAAACTACTACATCGGCAACTTTGACTACGTTACCTATATTGTGATGCACACACAGAAAAAAATACCAATGTAAAATTAACATGGAAAAATTTTGATTGAGAATTAGTAAATTTCAGCAAAGTATGTCTTTTACTTAAATTTATCATTATTTCATATTAATTTTAAATGAAAAATATTAAAATAACCTTAAATTACGTTTATTTAATATTATTCACTGTTAAAAAAATAAAAAAAAATATTAATATGTAAATAAATCTGGATTCAATATTGAACCCATAAAAACCTGTTTTATATTAAAATCAAAAGTTTATCTTGTTAAATTAACATGCATACATACTTAATTATGTACATTTTTTATTTTAATTTTTAAAATATGTTATAAAAAGAAGACAATTCCCGTATTCTTTTAATTAAAATTATTTAGTTAAATAGAACATCAAGTTTTCAAAGTAGAATGATGACGAAAACCATATCGGGCGAATCTGCGGATGCTTCTGTTAACAAAGGAGAATACCAAATAAGTGAAACATGTGTTACAGAGGTAAGTGTTTTGAATTATTCTTAAATAAATGCAAATGTTGTCTCTGAAGCTTCTTTACACTGTTAAAACCCACTCAAACCAATTTGATTCTACATGAAATTCACGTTGTTTCAGCTTGAAATAACTTTCATTCAACGTGATTCCGATTGTTATATCAATATAAATTACATTTTGCTCTAACTTTGCTGCAATGTTAAATTAACATGAATTATAGTTATTTCAAAAGAAAAAAATTTGTTCGTAGTTATTGTAAAATCAGGTTGAATTAACATGAAAAACGTATGAAGCAAAATCACCACCGAAAAATTTTAAATCAACCTTGTTTTCTACGTTTTTAGCTTGATTTTTTTCTGTGTGCATAAATATGGGATATGCATATAAGCAAATGCGAAAACGCATAGCAACTTCGGCTGTTTTAGAAAGTAAACTCTTAATGCACTTGTTGCGATGCATATAAGGGGAATACTGTATTCCCCCTTACAAACCAGCTCTTTTTATAAAATTGTTGAAAATTTGTCCACTTACCTCACTGTATATGGACAT
This sequence comes from Pollenia angustigena, assembly GCA_930367215.1. Classification (NCBI taxonomy): domain Eukaryota; kingdom Metazoa; phylum Arthropoda; class Insecta; order Diptera; family Polleniidae; genus Pollenia; species Pollenia angustigena. The sequence goes on from OV884058.1 coordinate 124,735,621, forward strand.
TTCCTGGCGCCACGAACGTACGTTCGTACGCATTTGATGTACAAATAATACAGAAAGCAAAACTTTTCCTATCTTTTTTTGCGATTCGATAGCATTAGGGTAGTTCTATGTTTAGTGCAAAAGACGGATATCTTCGGGCTAAAGTTTTCATAATGATAGTTAGACCACATGTTTGGTCACGAACGTACGCAAAATAGAAGTCAGCTTTTGGGTGACAGTATTGAAATGCAAACATCTGCGTAATGGAAGGAAATATTCAAAAGTGATTAATTTATTTTGAAAATACATTACTGTACGTCTTCATCCAGTATTTACAAAATAAAATATCTCTTTCGGTTTTTGTTTAATTGGCTTATGTACCGGTCGCGAACGTACGGTTTTTTTTTATTATCACCATGCTTTTTCCCATAAATATCTTCTAACTTCCTTAAGAAAAAACTAAATACTCATTTTACAATTGATTGTAATGGAGAGATTACGAAGAAAGAGTGTAAGCATAACATATTTTTTGCATGTAAAATAATGCTATAAAAATTTCTTTAGAAGTAGCTTAAAAAGAAAATATGAAATGTTCCAGTTTTCAGCGCAATTTCCTCAAATAAAAGAACTGAGATACGCTATGAAACAATTCTTTTATAAAACATAAACTTTTTTCATCCTGGTAGACGATTCTGGGGAAATACCCATATCTGTAAGTCTTATTAAGTAGCTCATAAATATACGCTTACTGTTTTGAAAAATACCAAAAACGATCCCAAAATAAAAAAATGTGTTTTGGATTGCGTGTTATTTAATAAATTTTAGAACATTTTCCTACTCGCTCTAAGTTGTGAATATAATTCTAATTTTTGTTAATTTTTCTTTTTCATTTTCATTACACTTGCCTTTAGTTATAACTATAAAGAGATATTTAGTATGCAGCACTTTACGCTTTTTTAAGTTTAACTCACTTGTTAGTATAAAATGCCCTTAGTTATTTATTTTTACAATTTTTCTACATTTAGCTCATTAAAAGAGAGAAAATACTTTTCTTAAATAATATATTGTATAAAATAAGAAAACAAAAACGGAAAAATCCTTTTTGTGCACACAAAATGACTCATTCACTCGATTGCATCATTTTTGGTGCATGAAAATAGAACCATGAAATGTTTTAATTATGTTAAATATCCACATGAAAATTTATTTCTGCTTTCATATGATAGTTATAAGTGAAAAAAGAAAATAAGGTTCATTGCATTGAAATGCTGTTTAATTAATTTTTAGTTGCCGCAAATAAGTGCTGCTTAAATGTTTTTAAAGTCTTCAAGCAAAGTTTACTTAAACCCTTTAGAGAGAGAGAGAGAGAGAGAGAACAAATTATAATAGAATAAAATCCAAGTATTTTAAAATAAAATTGCAATTTTCCAGATAAACAGCCATTTTTTAAGGAGGAAGTTTAACTTTGAAAACCGAAATATTTCTGGTGGAAATTTTTTCATATTTTTGAAAATATTGCGAAAAAATAAGTTCTGCATACGCAGAAACAAGAAAATTGTCCTTTTATACAGGGACATGTAATCCCAATGACTATTTTTCGTGGGATGTAAAATCCCAATTAATGTTTATGATGGGCGATGTGAATTAAAAAGAAGTATAAAAATGTTAGAAATTTAATAGAGTTCAATAAAAATTCCCGTTTATTATTTTATTTTTTGATAACATTGTTGTAATTCAATAAGGGTTTTAATTTGTGGAAGGATCCAAAACACTTGTAGCACAAAGTGTCGTAATAACCGGAGATATTGCCTGTGTTCGCTATTCGATACCAAGAGAACCACAGGGGACACAACAACAATAGTGAGGCTATCCGTTTTTGGAGCAGTTTGGTCGTCTTGTATATCCTTCGAAAATCGAAACTTCAGCAAGGGGAACCATAAAGCCTCTCAACGATAATTTTTGTTTCTTGCATTCGGTGTACACAATCCACGAAATTAGCCATCAGCAATTTGAAGAATACTTTCTTCCACCATTTTTGGGAATTGCGGTTAAATAATTAACGGTCGTCTTCTGGTGGGCTAAGTCTAATGGTAAATTCATGTTACTTAATTTTCTTCTTCCAGCCGCCATTTTTGCTTCTTACCAATGTCTTCAAGAGATGGCGCATGACAAGTAGAAGATTAAAGAAGTTGTTTGGAATCCACCATCGAGCTGGAGAAAATTCCACCAGAGTGAGTTTTAAGTTGGCTCTCTTCTCTGTTTAGCTTTCCGGTTTCGCATAAAAATATTTTCCAACTGCAATATATGCAATAGTTTTCAATAAATTTATTGAAGTAAACCTTCATCTTTCTCGCCAAAAGAAGAAAGTAATTTTGTTACTACTTTTTACAAGAGTAGTGGCCTTGGAACGCGCAGCAGTGTCTTCTTTTCAAGTATGCACATTGAAGTCGTAAGTGGTACTGTATTTAAGTCTCATCGCAGCCAAATTTTGATTTTACGTTTTACTGGTTCCATTAGCATATATATCTTGATTTATGAAAACTTGTAGCAAGCATTCCTCGATTCGCAGGCAATTTTAAACAGGAGTTAAATATGATTAGCTCGGTTCTTCTTGAGATTTATGCAGATGGTCATTTGGGGTTCAGAGCGCTAAATGGATATTTGCCGGATTTTATTCTGTTTCTTACATCTTTAGCAGAACCGACTGTAAAGGTCGCAAGATTTCTGGGGATTCTGTTGAATCCCAATGGTATTCTCCTTTTTTCACAAAACGCTCTTCTCGCTATCCAAGACGATAATAAAAAGAAGGCGCGACAGCTTTGCCTCACTCCTGTTTTAATTGTGAATGAGAAGACTGTCTGAGATATAGAGCATTTTGATATCAGTTATTTTTGTTGGAATGCCTTTGCATGTTATTGTACTCCATATGGCTGAGTGAGAAAGTGTATAAAATGAGTTCTCAAAATCTATGAATCCGTACACTGAACCGATTTCTCAATTATCATACGTTAAGAACTGACGCTTAACGGTGCGGTTATCGAATTCTCTAATGAGGTGAAATACCTGGGGATCATTCTGGATAGATCCCTCAACTGGAAGGCTCAGTTGACCCATGTCACCAAAAGGGCAATATATGCCTGCCAAAGACTCTTCGGGAAAACTGAAACCTAGGATGATTCACTGGTCTTTTGTTACGATTTGTCTCACGCTGGCTTTGGGAGCTATCCTGCACATTCCACCATTGCACATTTCTATAAGAGAACAACCTTGCAGGGGTGCTAGCAGGATGCCCGGCACTGCTGAATATAAGGCACGCATCCGCGGACCAGGTCTGGTTCACAGACGGTTCAAAACAGGTACATGGTGATACTGGTGCGGGCATCATGCGCCCGGGTTTCGAAAGGGGCTTGCTAATGGGCAAACATCCTTCTTTCTTTCAGTCGGAAATCTACGGCATCCTAATATGCGCTGGGGAATGTCTAAGAAGGAAGGCAGGGGGCTTGAGACTATTTATAATGTTGGATAGCCAGGCCGCTCTAAGGCCACTTTCTTCTCTGGAGATGAGGTCCAGGTTTGTAATGGACACAACGACTTGAATTTGTGTTGGGCTCCCGGCCATGAGGGCCATGCGGGATGATTGAAAGGGGTGATTGCTTGGCAAATAGGGGCACTCGTCTCCCTTTTATAGGCCCTGAGCCTTTCTTCGGCGTCCCTGTGATTCACATCAGGGAGACGTTACAAAGTGTTACGAGCGTGAATTCCTTAAAGCGTGGACATCCACTTCTGGATTAAGACAATCCGAAAGGTTTGTGACACTATCCTGGCGCAGGGCAGGCAGGTTTCTGCTATTTGGGAAGGCGGAACTTAACTGCTTGTTGGCCTACTCACGGGGCACTGTGGTCTTAGATACCACCAGTATAATTTGGGAAGTTCATCTTCCAAAATATGCAGATTCTGTTAGGTGAAGGACGAGACGTCGGAACATCTTCTCTGCTGCTATCCCGCCTTGGGGACTTCTAGGCGAAAATTTTTCGGGAGGCATATAGTGGGCCCGACTGACATTTACGATCTTTCACCGGGCAGGGTAATGTGCTTTATACGCAGCCTGAACCTGAAATGGTGAGACACATGGGGTGCACAAAAGATCCGCTGGGTAGTGGTTTTTATGGCCTTCACGTATATACTTGAGGGAACGGAAGCTAGCCTGCTCTTGGTGCAGTACCGGATCGAATACAGCTGATAGCCGTTTATTTATAATTTGAGAGATTATGGTGTTTGTGATATTGTTTGGTGTTATGCCCTATATAACACTGTTTTATTAAGTCAGAAAGAGTTTTTTCCAATTTAAGGATTGTAAACACAAAAGACCCACGACATTTTAGAACTAAGCTAAAAAACTAAGGAACACAATATTATCCATTTGCAGTAAAAAAAAATTTCGGATTTTAACAATTGACGGTTGGTTAAAACTGTTAGTTATTAATTCTTAGTCAACCTAGTTATTGAATAATATGACCCGGGTCACATATTTTTTTAGCGGTAAGTAGTGCAATTACTGGCAGTTAAAGTAATATTTTAAAGAGTTTAGCCGATTATTGGCTTAACACAACAACATTTTTATGAAAGATAAAGACTATGCAATTTGTGATGAATTTTATTAAAATAACAAAATTTTTGTGGGCATTCTTGCAGTAAAAGTTATCTTGGGGATACGGCTTTAGAGCCTATATTTTAGGGCTGCTAGTAGTTGTGTTTTTGTGGACTTACCTAGTTTGAGTTATCTGAAAAATATCTGTACTTTATAAGGGTTGTACTTTTTAAACGCTTTAAAGATCTTAAACATTCGATACATTGTACTAAAGAATATATTTATGATCGGTATTAGTTAAATACCTTTCTAACTTAAGATGATATACGGTAAAAAAAATCTTCTTAAAGTGATTATTCAGCTCTTATTCTTATTTATTTTATTTTTTTTATTATTTAATTGAACTGCTCCATACACAAGGCTTTCGAGTCTTATTTTGCAGTATGGAACTGAGGATGTGTATAATTATAAATCATTAATTAATTAACAATTTTTAAAGGTGTACAATGCTGGCTCTGCCAAAGAGTTCAAATCATAGAAAAGGTGCGACCACAAGCATAATTAATGTGGTTCGACCACCTAAGAGTGTCATAAAAAAGATTCCGAGATTCTTAGCAGATTTTATTATTTCAATTTGTTGGTTTTTTTTAAATATATTGGGAATAATATTCCGTTTATTAAGTCGCCTTTGAATTTCTTTCTGAATCCAGATTGACGATCTGTTAGCAAGTTATTGTTATCCAAACAACAGGTTATTTGGTTATGCATAATACGTTCAAATACTGTAGAGAGAAATGGAAGAATGTTTATTTGTCTAAAATCGGAACTAGTTTTGGGTATTGGAACGATTTTAGCTATTTTCCAATTCGATGGAAAATAACTTGAGGTTAAAATTTTATTAAAGAAAAATGTGATTATCGGAAGAAGTTGGGGTAAAAAAATGTTCAGAAATTTTGGATTAATCCCGTCCGCTCCTATGGAGTTTGATTTTATAGACAAAAGGCTGGATAAAACATCACATTGGCCTACTGCAGCAAAAGAAAAAAAAGAGTCAGTATTGTTGTTAGAAGCGGTTTATCTATGATCAGTGTGCATTAGATCAGATATGAAGTTATATGAACTATATAAAGGTGAAGCCTCTCTATAATTTCGTCCAGCCCAACACCGCTCATAGTATGGAATTTGGCAATTAATATCTTAACATTTCCCCTAATACAAAAATCCTCCGTAAAGTTTTTTATTCATTTAAATTAAACAATGCCTACTGTTGTTAGTCACTCTATAAACGTTTTAAATAAATAAGTTCAAAATCAACTGTAATAGTTTCCATTTAAAATAAAATCCTTTATGACAAATTCTTTAGTGTGTGGTAACTAATATAAATTAATAAAATATAAAACTTTTTAATTAAAAAAAATTTTTTTAAATCTCAATAAAACTTAACTTTTTATAAGCATACTTGTTTTTTTTTAAGCAAATATTACTTGCTCTTTTATAAAACGACACTGAAAAAAACAACAAGAACTCTAAAAATTTCCATTTTACGTTATGAAAATTTTTTTTCTGTTTCTTTTACGTTTTGTTTGTTAATTTGTTGCAATGTTGATGTTTAAGTGATTGTTTGTGTTACAGTTACATTATCTTTTAAATATGTAGCAATACAGAATGTGCAAAGAACTTATACATACAAAATATTTTACATAAATGTGTGAAATTACATTTATAGGGTGCTGAAAAAATGGATGGGAAAATTCAATAATATTGTTATTTTTTTAGAATGGACGTTAAGTTAGAAATATCTGCCTCCAAGTTAATAATTACTGGTATTTGCAAAGTGTTCGAAATTCGAAAACAATTATTTATCCAAATATGAAGAAAGCATACATATATAGAAGTATTTATTTAATTCACATGTTTCGAGCATTGTTTTTTTTTCGTCTTATTGGATCTATTTGGTGAGGGATCAATCTGCGGTCCATATGTTATCATCCGCTCAAGTCAATGAATATTAAATTTTATTCCGTAGAGTTCAATAACACTAGTTTACAGCCAAAAAATACCAACAACGCCACAGCCTAGATAAGTTAATTGGTACCTCCTGAAAACGAAAAACGCTGTAATTTTTTTTCCTAAGTACCGTTTTTTAGATAACGGTTCTTTTGTGTTTTTCGGTGTATGGTCTCACTCAAACCCTTGTGGAGCCCAACCGAAAAATCTGATCGAAACAAGTGGCACATTGTCGATTTGCTGAGAACTTCTATCTGATAAAAAATGGCTGAGTTACGGCACCTCAAAAATCAAAATTTGCCTATTTTTTTATGTTTTTTTCAAAATTTTTCATTTTCATTTCGTTTGTTTTCTACGTTATATTAAACATCTGGAATGTTTTATTTTTTAACCAAATAGTATATTTAATTACCAACATTTTAAGCCACTTGTTTCGATCGGAGTTTTCGGTTGAGCTCCACAAGGGTTTGAGTGGGACCATACACCGAAAGTACCAATTAACTTATCTAGGCATGTGGCGTTCTTGGTACTTTTCCAAATTAAAAATTTGTAAAGCAGTGTATTATAAAAAAAAAATCAGGAAGTACCAATTGAAAACAAAAAAAGGTAGCAAAAAGTCGCCTCTTATAGTTTCTCAATCACTCTGTTGAATTTTATGTTTCTAGATTCAGTATTAATACAAATTCAAAAAGTTCCAGTTAAAGAACGAAAAAGTGCTAAAAGGAACCCTCTTACAGATTCTCATTCACTCAGGACCGTGCATATTAATTTTTATGTTTCTAGCTCTAATATTAACCAATATTGAAAAGTACTAGTTGTAAAAAAGCTTCCTACCTCTAACAGATTCTTATTCACTCAGAAGCATCCATATTTAATTTTATGTTTCTAAGTACAATTTTAAAGACAATTCATAAATTACCATATGTAGCGCAGAAAAGTACAACAAAGAATAAATAATTTTTGATACTAATTTCAAAAGATTTTGTTATTCGTGCTTAATTCCCAGTTTTTATTCTTGACAAAAACACTTGAAATTTATTGTTGATGGGATAAGCTATTCCTATGCATTTCACTGGTTGCTTAGGCCAGATCATCAGGAAACTTCATCCATAAAGATTTTAGACAAACTAAAGATATTAAACCAAATAAAACTGTTAAACTTATAAGAATTATAGCAACAGTTCTACTTGTAACAATATAAAAGCTTGAACAAAACACATTAACAATAAACAACAGTGGGTTTATCTCATCTTACATTCCCCACTACAATTAGTTGAAATTCTCTCAACATTAATTGTAGTTGTAAGTAGGTTAAGAAAAACAAAATAAAAACAACACAACAACTTACAAAAGATGTTGTCAATTAAGTGTTTTTTAGGCCGTGCACTTGCCTGTTTATCAAAAAGTAATTTCAATTTTTGGGAATACAAAATTTTAATTTCAAAAGATTTTGTTATTCGTGCTTAATTCCCAGTTTTTATTCTTGATAAAAACACTTGAAATTTATTGTTGATGGGATAAGCTATTCCTATGCATTTCACTGTAAGATGAGATAAACACTCTGTTGTTTATTGTTGATGTGTTTTGTTTAAGCTTTGATATTGTTACAAGTAGAACTTTTGCTATAATTCTTATACGTTTAACAGTTTTATTTAGTTTAATATCTTTAGTTTGTCTAAAATCTTTATGGATGAAGTTTCCTGATGATCTGGCCTAAGCAACCAGTGAAATGCGCATAGGAATAGCTTATCCCATCAACAATAAATTTCAAGTGTTTTTGTCAAAAATAAAAACTGGGAATTAAGCACGAATAACAAAATCTTTTGAAATTAAAATTTTGTATTCCCAAAAATTTAAATTACTTTTTAATTTTTGATACTTTTTTTCTCCCCATTGAACAATCAAAATTTCAATACTGTAGTTGGAGCCAATAATTCGAACGTTTAGAATTTTGAAAAGAACCAAATATATTTTTGTATTTTTTAGACAGTTTACGAATTTGGTATAATCTTTATTTCTATGGTTATTAGCTTCGGTTATACCCGTTAACTCCCCAAAAGGGCCGAATCTCAAAAAAACTACCAGACACCTGTCCGCTTATTTGTGTACCCTCCACCACAATAAGTTGTGAAGAGGGTATACTAAGTTTGTGAATCCGTGTGAAACTTTTTTATTATTCATCTCAAACCCCATAAACTATATATATTCTTGGTTTTTGAGTAATTCTAAGTCGATTTAGCCATGTCAATCTGACCGTCTGTCCGTCTGTTGAAAACACATTCACTTTCGAAAAACTCAAAAGATATTAACAAACTTGGTGTCAAATTGCTTGTAGCTATCCTAAGCAGTTTGGGATTAAAATCCAGCAAAATCGGCTTAGTAGCATCAGAGCTATGAATCAACAATGTGCAAAACTAACATAAATGGTGGAGCAATGCACGGAATAATATGTATGAGATTTTGCAAAAATGAGTTTTATTCGACTGGAAATCACGTTTTCAAATTGCGCAAAGATCCGTCCCTAGGCCCCATATAAGTCCTACTCCCTGAAAACAGTTTAATATGCCTAAAGCCACAATTAATAATGCTATCATAAAATTTTTGGCTCATCATAGTTTCATAGGACTAGAAATGACACTGTGAAATTTCGTGAAGGTCGGTCTGTAATTTACCCAAGGCCCCATATAAACTCTACTCCCGGAAAAGATTTTAGAACGCCTAAAACCGTAAAAATAATGCTATAATAATAAAATTGGTAGATCGGATATCCGACTATAAAATTTCGTAAAGATCGGTTAATAATTTACCCTAGATCCCATATAAACCCTACTCCTGGAAAACAATTTAGTACGCCTAAAACCGTAATTAACAATGCTATCATAATAGAAATCACAGTTTTATAGGACTAGAAATGACGATGTCAAATTTCGTGAAGATCGGTTCATTATTTACCCTAGGTCCCATATAAACTCTTCTTCCGGAAAACAGTTTAGTATGCCTAGAACCGTAAAAAATAATGCTATAAGAATAAAATTTAATACTTCACAGTTGTATATGACTTGAAATCAAACTAATAAATTCCGTGATAATCGGTCCATAATTAACTATAGGCCTCATATAAAACCCGCTCTGGTAAAATAATTAAATACGCCTTAAACCGTAGCAGATATAGATATTGCTGTTAACTTTCTTCCAACTTAGCTTCATATGGCCAGAAAAACTATTATGCAATTTTTTGCTATACGGTCCATAATAAACCTTAGATCCATTTTAAGCAGACGTCTAAAATTTACTGCAAGCGTTAAAACTACACACAAAGAAAAAACATGGTTGTGGTAAACATATTCTAAGAGCAACATATTATGATAAGATTCATGATTGTTGTCATCATATTAAGATTATTATTGAATCATATTATGGCTAAATATATTCGTAATATTACATCATAATATTTTCCCTTAATCATATTATTATTCTGTTAATCATAATGAGTTAGGAGCTAATCATATTATTGTCATATTAATCATAATAAGAAGCAATCATATTATTATCATGTTAATCATAATAAGATAAGAAATTAATCATATTATCTTCATGTTAATCATAATAAATTAAGAAGCAATCATATTATGATACAGCACCTTTCATAACTGTCATAACAACACAAAATAAATTAAAATAAATTTGCATCGATTTTTTATTTTTTGGCTTTTTACAATTTTTCTTAATGGAAATGAAATAGCGGAGTTCAATATTAGGCTTGCAAACTTTTATAAAATAACACAAAATTTGTCTGTTTTGTTGTTGGATTTTAATACGATATTTAAAAAAAACAAAACGAAATCTCTGTGTGTTTTGTTGTTGGATTTTACTACGATATTTTGCATTTGCACTATTACATCACTAATACTGAATGAACTCCGCTTATATTGTAATTTTTTTTTTTTAATTTCTTTAAACTTATTATTTCTTATGGGAATTTATCTTTAAATTGTTTAACCGCTCACATATAAAAAAACGACACAACTGATTTAAAATTATTTTACAAATGGCGCCTACATAATATTGTTAGAGTAAAATTAGTTTGATTGCATCTTAAACATAAATATGATAAATGTATAGAAAGTTATCATGTTATGGCTATTAAAAATCATGATATGGTTGTGAGTAACAAAATATGTTTTGAAAGTTATCATAATTTAGTTGTTAGAAAAATAATTATTTTTCGGTCAACAATACTCAAACTTATAATTGCGATAAACATTGATATGTTTACAGCAACTATAATATTGTTGATATTAAATAAAAATAACAATTACGACAACAATATATTGTTGCAGTAATCATGCCCAACCATATTTTTTCTCTGCGTGTAAGTTCTCCGCTGTATTGAAATATATGTTTTTTAATACCAGAAATTACTCTGCAGATTTTTAGGATGATTTGTTCATAGCTAACCATGGCTCCAATATAAATTCCCCTACTAAAATTCATTTAAATTCGGCTTAAACTGTTACGAATCATGATATTTTAGTCAAACTAGTTAAAACTGTTATAAAAAAACATAAAACTTTCTGATTATCGGTCAATAATTTTTTGTCTATTTTTATAAAGATAAACTTATAACAAATAAATATCATATAGATATTTTTCTAAGACATTCAAACTGTCGGTTGAGGGTATCAAAGATTCATCACGGCCGAATATAGTACTCTAACTTGTTTTAATGAACAATGATGAGCTTAAAAACACCAACATTGTTCTTTCTTTTGAGTCATTCGAAAATGATTGTTGTTCCGACAGATTGACGGGCATGGCTAAATCGACTAAGAGTTACTCAAGGATCCACAGTATACATACTTTATGGGGCCTTAAAACAATATTTAAAAGCTTCACACGGATAGCCAAACTTAGGGTATACTAAGTTCATCACTTGTGGTGGAGGGTATAAAAAATATTTCTCTAATCAACCATTCAAAATTTTGTAAAACGAAAATTATTGAAATTTTGCGAATTATTCTTAATTTTTAGCAAAAGTTTCTTCAATTTAAAACTTTTGTGTACTTATTTCAGCGACTAAATTGTTAAATATTAATTAAATTAGCAAAATAAATGTAATAACTTTTCTAAGTGATGCTGATTTGTTTCATTTAATACGTTTATTTAATTACAATGTGTAAGGTTCCAATAAAGTTTAAGATAAATATCTCAAACGTTATGTCAACTTACTTTATATTTATCAATAGTTGTTAAGGAGGTTACAAAAAATATTATAAATCTTATGTTTTAACAAAAATAATTATGGAAAATTGAATCATGAATCATGAATCTAAACGTTCAAACTTTTGCAGGTAAACGGTCATAAAATTAAATAAAATTTTCTTTGAGTAAAATTATTTTAATCTAATTGGTGTTTTTCAATAATATGCAAAAATATTAATAAGCTTAATTATTAAGAACCTACTTTCAGAAAGTTTTATCATATTAAATAAAAATATTTAGTTAATTTTAATAAATTTTGGGGCTGTCAGAAAAATGTTGTAGTTTTGGGAAAAAGCATATGTTGATTTGATTTAAAAAAATCTCAGATCGATTTTTACTTTAAATGCAACCATTGCATCTTTTTACCAAAAAAATTATATGAGGTGCTTAAAGCACAAGGGGTTTAAATGCCTTTTTCTAAGATTGAGTTTATATATGGAATTATACGTGAAGTTCGGAGAAGTTGTTCAGAGCTCGAGAGGTGAATGTAGGATTCTCATCCGGATGTTAGATATGGTGAATAATTCAAGCACTGGACATTAAAATACCTGCTTCGCTTGGAGCACAAGCGAAACAACCGCTTTTGTCTCATTATATAACATAAGTCACTTGAACCCCTTGTGCCTTAAGCCCCTCATATAAAAAATTATGAAATTTTAATGTTATCACTTATGGTGTTTTCTTTTCTACAAAAAATGTGAAATTTTATTTAAAAAAAATGCAATTTGGAGGCTGTTTCTTAAACATTCTGCTCCCGCAAAGGGTGGCTTGTTTTATTTTTAAAAAACTCACCCTTTTTTGGAAGCAAAATTTTTATGAAACAGACACCAAATTACATTTTTTTAAATAAAATATCACACTTTTTTTGCAGAAAAGAAAACACCATTAATTTTGCATTACCCTTTTACTTCACCCATATTTGTTTTTGTTTTGCATTGTTTATTTGAAAATGCAACAAAAGTAAATAAATTACATTTAATTAATTGTTTTGTTTATTGTTTCCTGTTTTGTGTTTATTGTTTATGTTTGTGTTCTTCCTGTTGTCGCTGTCGTAGTACTTGCTTTTGTTTTAGTTAAATTTTGTTTCTTCTTTACTTTTAGCTCATTTTCCACAAATGACATTTCGCCATATAATAAACATTAACAAAAGCAACTGAAAAATAATAAAACTTTTATGTTTTGTATTTACCGTTCTACCAAAGGAAGTAACTAAATGGGACCGTAACGACGTATACTCAAGAAGGATGTAGCAGTTTACTTCACATTACAAAGTGGGGGTGAGTAAAGAACAACTGCCAAACAAAAAAGGCTAATTAAAAAACATCTTTAAAACCACTAATATCAACAATATACACAGTTTTTGTTAAAGCAGATAAATACCAAACAACATTTTCTAATACACACACATACACATAAAATAAACAACTAAAGATACAACCTTTATTTGCACATTACCCGCTTTAAAAATATAGCGTCATCAAGATTTGCGATTCAGAGCAGAATTTGAGATATGGGGTGTCTTGATTCTCATCCACAATATCAAATAGTTAAAAAACATAAATTGGAACTGATTAAATGCTGAATAAATATATTGTGTTTGATAATGTGTGTTAGTGGGTGAGTGTTCTAAGACTCTGTTACCCTACGTTTCCACATGCAAGTAATTGCTTGCAAGTATAAATACAACGAAAAATCGAGGAAAAAGCCGATTGGCTTGAAAGTACAAAAATTGTGTGAATGTTAGTGAAAAAGTGTGAGTGTATTTAGTTTTTCGAACTTGCACTTGCATGTGGAAACGGGGGGTGAGGTAAAGGACGGCCGAATACAGCACTTTTAATTGTTTTCTGTTTTATTACATCCTATTTAGTAACATTGTTGCATTTCCATAATACCATATGCATGAAAGGGTTAAGTTTGAATATCTGCATAATGAGCACTATAATCTTATTTAAAAAATAATTATTTTTATGTGTACTAGATCAAAAACTTTTACTAATTTCAAACGTTTCAGTCTTTGAACTGAAAACAAAGCTATAAGATCAAACAGTTTCAATTGTTTTAAAATTTACGGTCTGTAGGATAAATATGGCGAAGTATCATTATTTAAAAGTATTATAAATATATGTACAAACACATAAATTTAAATAAGTAATTGTTATTATCAAACATATCATGTTCGATGGCAACCATAATATGTTTTTTAGTTGCTTGAAGAAAAATTTATAATTTACCCATAGTTTTACAGCCGGTGACAATAATATGTTTTAAGTAACCATATTAGTTTGAAACAACACAGTTTTGTTGGAGGTACCATAAAGATAATATTAGAGAGATCGATTATCCGACTTTTTAAAAAACCGGTTTTCAAATATTCCAAATAGTTGCCATTTTAAGAAAATGCCGGTAAAGCATTTAAAAAGTAGCCGGTTTTAATTCGAATACATAAAAACACAATATTATACTAGTTTTTGAAAAAAAAGTTAATTTTAATAAAAACAAAACCGTTACCAAAGGTAAGAAAACAACAAAATAAGTACATAGTTATGACTTAGAATGTTTGTAGAACTTTCGTTTTAAGAAATTATTGAAATTTGATAAATTTATGGTTTGAGATATTCTCCCAATTTTATTTTAAAGACGTTTTAATTTGTTGGTGGTTAAGCATGTCGATATCAGAAGACTTCAACAGTATTTTTGAAAACAATCCCTCTTAGACAGGATGATATATTTGAAGATATTTTATTTCAGCATTATCCATAGAAACAAACAGTAATATGCACATGTTTTTTTTACGAAATATCTGTACATTCGTCGACCACTAATTTATATGTTCTATTGCATTGTTTAATTTCATCAATTTTGTTTTTTTAGTTCTTAATGTTTTAATAAATAAAGCTGATGCATTTTTCCATATCGTGGATTCAACCGGAATGTTGTAGTTTTTAGCATGATGATATGCTAGAACTAATAAAGACTTTTTAGTGCCTAAACGGGCTTTTCTTCCTCGGCAACGCAACGAGGTAATATTGCACCCAATGTTAATTTTTGGGAGCGTATTTTGGCAAAGTATTATTTGCCGTCTGTTTCGAACTACTTGGAAGGGACAAATTAAGGTGATTAAAAAGTCGTGACGTCGAAGAATGTTTGCAACTTATCATTTAGGGCACTATAGACATCTTACTTTGGCTTTTTAATCCCGTTCGAAATATTTTTAGAGATAACATCTGTATAAAAATACATTGATTATTTAGAAAACTCCCTCACAAATTTCTGTTTACATTTTTTACTGGACTTTTTTTTTATAGTACATACCTTGAATTGTTTTTGTTTTTTTTTTATAGAACACACGCTTTTATTAGTGATTAGTATTTACATCGCTCATAATGTTTTTTGAGATTTGTTAAATTTTGTTTTGACATTCTTCATAAAAAGTTTAAGTTTGCCCCATATTACAAATAGAAAAATACTTATAGTATTTTCTTTTCTACAAAAAAAATGTGACATTTTATTTTAAAAAAATGCAATTTGGTGTCCGTTTCTTAAAAGTTTTGCTCCCGAAAAGGGTGGCTTGTTTTATTCTAAAAAAAACTCTCCCTTTTCAGGAGCAAAATTTTTAAGAAACAGACACCAAATTGCATTTTTTTAAATAAAATGTCACATTATTTTTGTAGAAAAGAAAACGCCATTAAATTCCAGCTACATTTACAACATATAAATTACACATTTTAAAACGACCGACTTGGGCAAAGCTAAAGTAACCAGTTAACACGGGTCAAATAATAACCGTTCGATCTCCCTAGATAATATTAATTAAATTTTGATTCATCAAATACCACATTTCTGCAATTAAACTTGTTCTTGGTCAGTCTTAACCTACTGACTTGTTTATTGCCCTTGATGACTTCAACCTTCCAAATATAGTGTGGAGTAATCCTGTGGATTCTCAGATAAACTACGTCTCGAACGTATTTGGTAAACTCTTTGATCTTGCTTTTGTTAGCCATCAGACATACATGTTAGAAGCTCGTTACCTATTTCTCAACATGAAGATTGTTACCATCCTACGGTACAGCTTGATATTTTCCTTTCTACAAAAGTCTCTTCCCAGGAACTTAAAGTTTATTTAAATAATATGGCTTTCTGAACTTTTTATTATCGAACGTGGAATGGTATACTTTTGTTTCAGGTGATAATCTTGATAAAGTCGTATCAAATTTTTATGCTGTGTTACATCACTAATTGCTGGAAATTGTTCCTACACAAATTATTCGCAATAGTAATGGCCCTCCATGGAATAAATTGAAAAAAAGAAAAAACAAACTTTTTAAAAAAAAAAGATATCCGGCTCACCTATTGATTTTGCGGAGAATTATTGTATTATACGATCTAATAACAATATGGCTAATTAACTAGCATTTAAAATTTGTTTGTCATATGAGAATTAAAATGAAAACCAACCCTAGATTGTTCTACCATTTTATCAACAGTAAGCGTCGTGCAAATACTTATCCTAATTATTTGAAATTCGGATCTCGGAGTGCTGTTGATGATGTTTTTATTAGCAACTTATTTGCTGATTTTTTTGCAACCACGTATTAAAAGAAGTCATTTGATAATCAAACTTCTTATCCCTATAATATATCTCATTATACATGTATCAATAGGGTGACCGTTAAAATCAACAGTTGGATTTATTTAGGTCTCACTCGCCAATTTGGTGGGTATTGATAAAAAAACAACTCAAAAAAATTTTTAGGACGATCGGCGAAGGCTAAGCCGTCCCTCAAGCCCGCCAAAGTTTGAGAAAAATCGTAAAGTCCGACTTGTATGACTTATATTTAGGAAAATGTTAATTTTACATAAAAATCGTTTTCTAAGAAGTAAAGTTAGTAAAGTTTCCAACAACTTTTGCCTTAACAAGTTTTCTCTAAAACTCATATTGAACAAAACCTAATGAAAATAAAAAGTAAACAGCAGCATTGATGCGAATTTTTTCTTTAGAACTGTTTTTTCTTACACACGTCAATTCAGCTTTAATATTTGTGTTTGTGTGCGTTTGCTTAAAAAAAAAAATAGTCAAACGCATATCATTTGTTTCTAACGTACCACCGTTGATATAGTTGGTGCAATTGTACTTTTTTGCTACAATTCAAAGCCAAAAAGTACGGTGGTACCACCGTGACTCATTTGGTACTATTTCCAAATTTTTCAAACCTAAATATTTATAATTGATATAAAATGGCAACTCGTATTTACTGTCCAATGAATATAAACTGATTTCAGTCTTTGGTGCAATGCATTTGCTTAAGTGCAAATGCAGAATTTCGTAGCGTTTTTATGAAATCTTAAATAAACTCTGTGTATGTTGTTGTTGGATTTAACAAAACAGCTATGATATTTTGCATTTGCTCTTTGCAAAACCATTTGCACCAAACACTAAACTTCGCTATTGTGAATAGATTTTTGCACTTAATCATTGGACGATTGCATATGCCACATTCTAAATCAAGTATCAGCGGCAGCATATAAGGCTTCATGGCAAAATATTATAAAACAAAGGAACGAAATAGACCGTATGTACCAATGGTTTCAAGTGTAACCGAAACAAAAGTCTTTTTCTTTTATAAAAAAAAAAAATATTTATTACTATTGGGGTCGAAAAAGTACGATTGTAGAAGTTCGTAATTACGATATTGGTTTTCTCATTTATCATCCCTGTAACATACCTGCATGCTTTCTTTATTCTTTAAGGGGGCTCTCAAATAAAATTGTCAACACAGACTAGAAATATATTGAAGAAAAAGCCCCAGAACTGCCAAGGAATCGCCCCAAGGGGGGTTAAATATATGACGGACCTTCATTAGTTTTTTGTTCTTAACATTTTCTTAAAACATACTTGCCTTATCTCCACCCTTTAGGGGGCTCCCATACAAATATGCCGGTTTAATATAATTCTTAAATTTGGCCACTACAGCGTCAAGAATGCCCTCAGTTGGGTCAAAAGTATGACCAACCTCACATAATTTGTTTTATCCCCATTGCCAAAAAAAATTTTGTTTCTAAAACGTCAACGCATGTTAGAAAAACCTATAACAATGGTTAAAGGTAATATTATTGTGGAATTTCGTTTTTTTAGTTTATTTTATAAACTAAACCGTTTTTGAGTTACGCTGTGCAACCTCCTCCGTTTTCGAAATTTTGAAAACAAGAGCTAACCTAAAAAACGGTTAGCACCACTGAATTCAGCGTACCCGAATTAGGGTAAAACGCCAGGTGCCCGGCTGGTCGGTTTTTTTTTAAATAAATAATAAAAATGTTTTTCAACAAAACTAATTCATAAAAAATGCGTTTCTTTAATGAATTAAAAATTAGATTTTTTAGTGGCTTTTTCGATATTTTAAGTTTATTTTGTTTAATAAGAGATAAAGAAAAACTTGTGAACAAATTTTCTACAAAATTAATATTTTCTAAGTTATTAAACATAAAAGTCAGATTTCATGTAAAATTATAATTTTTCTCAAACTTTGGTGGGCCGTCCCCTTAGCCTTCGCCGATCATCCTAAACATTTTCGAGTTGTTTTTTTATTAATACCCACCAAATTGGCTAGTGAGACCTAAATAAATCCAACTTTTGATTTTAAAGGGCACCCTAGGGTACCACCGTACTTTTTGGCTTTGAATTGTATCAAAAAAGTACAATTGCACCAACTTTATCAACCGTGGTGCGTTAGAAACAAATGATATGCGTTGACTATTTTTTTTTTTAAGCAAACGCGCACAAACACATATATTAAAGCTGAATTGACGTGTGTAAGAAAAAACAGTTCTTAAGAAACAATTCGCATCAATGCTGCTGTTTACTTTTTATTTTAATTAGGTTTTGTTCAATATGAGTTTTAGAGAAAACTTGTTAAGGCAAAAGTTGTTGGAAACTTTACTAACAACAACTTCTTAGAAAACGGTTTTTATGTTAAACTAATATTTTCCTAAATATAAGTCATACAAGTTGGACTTTACGATTTTTCTCAAACTTTGGCGGGCTTGAGGGACGGCTTAGCCTTCACCGATCGTCCTAAAAAATTTTTTTTGAGTTGTTTTTTTATCAATACCCACCGAATTGGGGGGTTAGAGCATGGAAAAATAGAAAAAAAATTTGATCCATACAGTTAACGACCACCCTAATGTATCAACTTTTCATTTATTGACACTGAAACGGTACTATTCAATTTAAAGTCTCTGCAGTTCTCTCTTAACCCCGGACCGGATGGTATTCCTTACTGTATTTTAAATAATTGTACAGAATACTTATGCATTCCTCTTATAACTATCTTCAATAAATCTATTCAACTCGGCAACTGACCGCCTGAATGGAAAAAATCATATATTACTCCGTTGTTTGAAAGCGGAAGTAAACTGGAAATATTTACTTATAGAGGAATGGTAAAGCTGAATGCGATTCCCCAACTTTTAGAAAATATATTGACTGATAGTTTATATCATCAAATCTCTTCCCTTTTATCACCTTGTCAACATGGTTTCAGGAAATCACGTTACAATGTTGCTAACATTTTACAACTAGCAACTATTGTGAATGAAGGTTTTATTAATAATAAACAAACCGACGTTATTTACACGGATTAAAGTAAAGCTTTTGATAAAGTCAACTACGATATTTTACTTTATAAGCTATCACGTATTATATTTAGCAACAACGCAATACGCTGGCGTAAATCTTGTCTTTTAGATGGAACCCAACAAGTAAAAACTTATCAATATTCTCTCTAGTGTGGCTCAAGGAAGTCATCTTGGTCCCGTTTTATTCACATTATTTATTAATGATCTACCATCCGTTGTTCAGCACTTCAACATACTCATGTATGCTGATGATGTAAAAATTTTTAATTTGTTTATAAATATTATTGATCAATGCTCTTTTAGGGCTGACATTGAACTTTTCTCTCAATGGTGTAATTACAACTTATGGGATTTAAACTAAGCTATTTTCTACTTGGAATATTACTGGATAAAGTTCACAATATTATTGTACTCGGTATTCTATTAAATCATAAACTAAGATTCTGTGATCACATATCATTGATGGTTAAAAAAAAGCTAATGGAGTACTTGGCTTTATGAAACGTTGGTCAAAAGAATTTTCTTATTATAGAATATGGATAAATTGTTTAGAATTCTTACTTTAATACATACATCAACAGCATTGAATCTGTACAGAAACAGTTCCTTTTATTTTGCTTTAGAAGGCTTGGATGGAATGCGCTTGTTATACCTTCATATGAAAGCAGACTTGGTCTTATTTAGTTACCGACGTTAAAAAGTCGGAGAACAATAAGAAGAATTTCTTTTTAATAGGTCTAAAGTGGTCCATACACTTGCAATATTATTGTATATGATATTCGCCACATTATTTCCATTTTTTCCTATATTATGCAATAAGTCGCACAATGGTTTCAATTTAAATATTGATCAAGTTTCATTTAATAAAAAGGTGAACACAATCTATAGGAATAACAATAAAAAAGCATTGTACAATGTTGCCAACACATTTCACTTTATTTTCGTTGTGCAATAAAAATCAAAAGTATTTTGATTGTTGCCAATATATTGTGTCACCTTCGAATATCACATAGACATTGGCGATATAATTGTTCAATACGTAAAATTAAACAATTTTATTGCAAGTGTATGAGCCGCTTAATGCGCGGTGATGTCGATTGCGATTTCTTGTTGAATAAAATTAGCTTAAATGTTCCAGCTAGACCTACACGAAACTTTCAGCTGTTAAATTTAAGGTTTTATCGTTCTGTTTACGCTAACAACGACTCTTTTCGTCAAATTTAATAGTCTATATCATCGTATTGACATTTCTGATAGTAAAGATGTTTTAAAAAGAGAATTTATTGTTAATTTAAATTAACTAATAGAATAATTCTTTATTTATTGTAGTCTAATTTCAGCACTTATTTCTGTAAGGATTTTTAATCTATACACTGAAATAAATAAATAAATAAATAAAAAAAGTAAATTAATCAAGATTGAATAATGTTATTAAAAAATGTTTAAACTCAAAAAAATACAAAATATTAAATATAATAAAACTATTTAACTAAATAAAATAATGGTTTACTACATAAAGTGCAAGAAAGCTAATGCAAATCTAATGGTGTTTTCTTTTCTACAAAAATATGTGACATTTTATTTAAAAAAAATGCAATTTGGTGTCTGTTTCTTAAAAATTTTGGTCCTGAAAAGAGTGGCTTGTTTTACTCTAAAAAAACTCACCCTTTTCGGGAGCAAAATTTTTAAGAAACAGACACCAAATTGCATTTTTTTAAATAAAATGTCACATTTTCTTTTTTGTAGAAAAGAAAACACCATAAAACTTGAAAAACAAAGAAAACAAATCTTATTATTTAAACTGTTAATTTCTCAAATTTCTGATTAACTGATAAAACATGATTTTGTTTAATAGAAATAAATACTATTTGATTAATCAAAAATTTTATTAACATTTAATTATGGTAAGTTAAAATGCATAAGCTCGAGGTCAGTTGTATGTAAAATTTTGTAGTTTTTGATGCTGAAACGTGAAGAGCTATAACTCCCTTATTGTGGTTAATGTAAATTTTAGTTAAACATTCACTGATGATGATATTCAAAGAATATCGAAATATCGGAAACAGATAAAGAAAAATTTTACATACATCTGACCTCGAGCTTAAGCATTTTAACTTAATATTGAATTTTAAAGGTCGAATAAAAATACAACTTATGAAAAATAATATTTAATTATTTTAATAATTTTTTGTAACACATTCGAATTAATATAAAAAAAATTACTCGCCATGAGAAATAAATTCCCAGATTTTATTTTTTAAAATAACTAAGTTGAAAAAATAAAATTTACAATAGGCACTATCCAGTTATAAGATACAAAGAATGCTGACGAAGGCCGTAGCGGGCCAGAAAATGCATTACATTCTGCTGGTATCTAAAAGTTGTATACATTTTCTGTACAATTTACTTCATTTCTAGCCAAAGGATAGCTAAATTAAGCCTCGTTATAGAAATATACAAAGGAAATTTCTGATAGTGCATTAGAAAATATTCCTGAAAAAATTGCAGGAAAAAGACTATTAAAGTATTAAAGCTTTAAAAATCATAATTTGACATAGAATTCACATTGGAATCAACACAGAAAAAATTATTTTTCCAATTCAAACAAAAAATTTGTAGAGCCAAACAATTTTTTGTCTGAAATCGGTCCTATAAACAAATTTGCATATTCAAACAATTTATTTGCATTTTGTTTATTGAAAAAACACTGATATTTTCAAACAAATAATTTAGCTGAATCAAACAAAAAGTTTACTGAAATTCATATACTAAATTTCAAAATAAAACAAGTTGGAGTGCTATATTCGGCTGTGCCGAATCTTTGATACCCTCCACCGACAGTTATTATCTTAAACTGTGACGATTTGTTATAAATTATGGATTTAGGCGACTAAACTGTTTTCCGGTAGTAGGGTTTGTATGGGGCCTAGGGTAAATTATGGACCGATCTTCACGAAATTTCACAGTCTTTTTCCCAGTTCTATAAAACTTTGATGTACTAAATTTTGTTATGATAGCATTATTTTTTACGGATTTAGGCGTACTAAACTGTTTTCCGGGAGTAGGGTTTATATGGGGCCCAGGGTAAATTATGGACCGATCTTCACGAAATTACACAGTTTTATTTCTTGTCCAATAAAACTTTGATGTACCAAATTTTGTTATGATAGCATTATTTTTTACGTTTTTAGGCGTACTCAGTTGTTTTCCGGGAGTAAAGTTTATATGGGGCCTATGGTAAATTATGAACCGATCTTCACGAAAATTCAAAGATTTATTTTTAGTTCTATAAAACTTTGATGTACCAAATTTTGTTATGATAGCATTATTTTTTACGTTTTTAGGCGTACTAAGTTGTTTTCCGGAAGTAGGTTTTATATGGGGCCTATGGTAAATTATGGACCGATCTTCACGAAACTTAACAGTTTAATTTCTAGTCCTATTTAACTGTGATTTGCCAAAATTTGTAATGATAGCATTGTTAGTTAGGGTTTTAGGCTTAATATACTGATTTCCGGGAGTAGGGCTTATATGGGGCCTAGGGTAAATTATTGACGGATCTTCACGAAATTTCACAGCGTGATTTTCAGTTGAATAAAACGAATTGTTGCGAATCTTATATCATTCTGTGCATTTTTCCACCATTTATGTTAGTTTTTGTAACAAAATTATCAATTTTTTTTAGGTGGTGGTTACACATTTTGATTCATAGCTCAGATCCTATTGAACCGATTTTGCTGAATTTCAATCCCAAACTGCTTAGGATAACTACAAGCAATTTGACGCCAAGTTTGTTGATTTCTTTTGAGTTTTTCGAAAGTGAGCGTGTTTTCAACAGACGGACAGACAGACGGACATGGCTAAATCGACTTAAAATTACTCAAGGACCCAGAATATATATACTTTATAGGGTCTGAGATGAATAGTAAAAAAGTTTCAAACAAGCGTTTGTTTGAAAATAATTCGGCAATAATTTTTTCTGTGAATATGAATATTTGTATAATAATACTCACCTTGAGAAATAAATTCCCAGATTCTATTTGTTAAAATTTTTTTTAATAAATATTTCTGCTGAATCGATTAATCGCACTTGGTTTATAATTTGTTTTCTCTGGGTGCATATTACAAATACATTTACATATATTTTTTATAGGAACATATTTACATTATGCAATTAACGCCGCAACTTTCGCATGCAACTTTTTGTGTGTAAAATGTAAATGTAAATGTGAAAAGAGTTTCGTAGTAACTACTTTAAAAGAAAATATAAAAAAACTCGGCGTTAATTGCTTAGTCTAAATGCGGTATAATTTAATTTACCAAGAAAAAGAAACATTAAATTTCAATTTGGTTGGAATCGAACTCGCAACATTCACCCAGATAGATTAACTTACTACCAAATTTATTGTATATTTCTTTTAGCTTTATAGTGAGCTTTGATAATAAAGGGTGGTTAAATTTCAAGGGCCGATGTTGATTTTGAATAAAACACAAACTATTTAGGAAATTATTGTAATTTTATTTTATTATGATATATTGGTATTACTCAATTATGTATGGAACAAAATATCGGCCAACTGGGCGCCGCGACCACGGCGGCACACCTCCATCCGATGGTCCAAATTTTCGATGACCCTGAGGCATAATGAAGGTTCTATGCCGTTAATGTGCCGAATTATTTCATCCTTTAGCTCTTGAATTGTTGCTGGCTTATCGACGTACACCTTTTCTTTCAAATAACCCCAAAGAAAAAAGTCCAACAGTGTCAAATCACATGATCTTGGCGGCCAATTGACATCGCCATTACGTGAGATAACACGGCCATTGAATTTGTTGCGCAGAAGAGCCATTGTTTCGTTAGCTGTGTGGCAAGTGGCACCGTCCTGCGGAAACCACATATCGTCCACATCCATATCTTCCAATTCGGGCCATAAAAAGTTCGTTATCATCTCACGATAGCGAACACCATTCACAGTAACTGCCTGACCGGCCTCATTTTGGAAAAAATACCCGCCAGCCCATAAACCGCACCAAACAGTCACTCTTTGTAGGTGCATTGGTTTTTCGACAATCACTCTTGGATTCTCATTCGCCCAAATGCGGCAATTCTGTTTATTGACGAATCCACTGAGGTGAAAATGTGCCTCATCACTGAAGATTTTTCTTCGAAAATTGATCATCCACTGTTGCCATTTCTTGCCACCATTCTGCCCATTCACGACGTTTGGAATGGTCAAGAGGCTTTAGTTCTTGAGCCAATTGCACCTTGTAAGCGTGTAAATGCAAGTCTTTATGCATAATGTTCATCAACGACGAGCGTGAGAGGTGCAATTGTTGGGCACGACGACGAGTTGAGGTGGACGGCTTTTCAGCCACACTATCGCGAACAGCAGCAATATTTCCTGCAGTACGAGCTGTACGAGCATGCACTGGAGTTCTCACATCTTCTACAGACCCGGTTTGCTCGAATTTTTCCACGATTTTTGCGATTGTACGCACATTTGGACGATCAAATTGACCAAAAAAATCACGAAGTGCACGATATGCATTTTGATTTGAACGCCCATTTTCATAATAAGTCTGGATAACTTAAACACGTTGTTGGATTGTGTATCTCTTCATAGTTCAAATTGAATAAGTCTGAAATAGAGAAATGTCAAATAAAATTCGGAAAAAAACTTGGCGTTTAGGTGTGGTTCACATTCAACATCGGCCCTTACAATTTAACCACCCTTTAGTTTGCCAAATTGTAAGCTAGAAATTTTAATGCCAAGTGTTTCTATTTCTTTTAGTTTTGTATGTTTCATTTAAATAAGGACATCTTAAATATTACACTGACCCATAGATATTTTGTAGGTAAATCTGTCACAAAAATTCTGTATGTTTCCTTTGCAACATTAATGTGTTTTTTAGTTGGTGCTTTTTCGCAGAAGGAGAGGTAGTGCATCTTCCACCATAAAATGCTTAAATATTTAAAGGACCCAGTAAAGAGTTTTTATAACATTTGCCACCGCAAACATCAGCATGACGTGGACATGAACACGAAAAGAAAAAAGCAAAAGCAAGTGATGACAGTTAAACGAGAGTTTCAACAATCCAAAGAGACAAGGCTAGTCATTCTTGTACTGCATTTATTTTTGTAATTAATTTAATGCCAGAGTTTGTTTAACTTTTGTGGTTTCTTAATGAGTGTAGAAAAAGCAAATGGAAAAAAGGAAAGTGGAACAAACTGTTTTCTTTTTGTTTTTTTTTTTTTTGGCAATTTGCATAAAATGAGTTGGTTGTATATACGATCCTTTGTGCGTGGTTGTTATGGCTTTGAGTAAGTTTGGATGTATTCTACTAACGGACAACTATAAAAAACAAATGCGGCTTTATGTTTGCATTAAAAGTTTTCTACAAATGAAATCCGTTTGTTTCAATATGATTGTTTTTTTTTTTTTTTTTTTTTTTTTTTTTGTTAAAGAAACTTAAATCAAAAACAATTAAAGTTCAAGGGAATTTCAGTTATTTACACAAGAATTGTCTTTTCAGATGTTTTAAAATATATCCCTTAATGACACTATGAAAGTTTTGCCTAAATTAGTAGGAGCTTTTGAGATTCTTCAAATATTTAATCGCCTTTTTACAAAGATTTCATTTTACATAACTGTTTTCTTAGCTCAGCGGACAAGCCAATGTAAATTTTAAGAAATTGAACTCTTTATTGAAAATAGTATATAATAAAAAAAAACATTTTATGACTTTGTCTAAGCGAATGCTTCCTGAAATTTCCTTAACATCTAGGTAACGTCAGGTTATATAATATAAAAACCTTGTGGAATAATCGCTTTTTGGATGTTGTAAATGTTATCTGAAATTATTTGAAAATTAGAAAAATAGAAAATAAAAAAATTGTAAACATCATGTTCATTATTTTTGTACAACAGCGTTAAAAATGTAGATGTTAGCATGTAAGTTCTGCAAACATTGCGAGAAAAGGCATTAAGGCATAAGAAGTAATTTTTTAATGAATCGATGTGATATCTTTATTTAACATATTTTGTTAACAGGTTTCGTTTAAATGTGCTTAATTCCCAATTCATGCCATTGATAAACTGAAATTTATTGTTGATGCACTCACAATATTCTGTACGTGAAATTAACTGAAATTTTAATTTCAAAAGATTTTGTTATTCGTGCTTAATTCCCAGTTTTTATTCTTGACAAAAACACTTGAAATTTATTGTTGATGGGATAAGCTATTCCTATGCGCATTTCACTGGTTGCTTAGGCCAGATAATCAGGAAACTTCCTCCATAAAGATTTAAGAAAAACTAAAGATATTTAACCAAATAAAACTGTACAACGTATAAGAATTATAGCAACAGTTATACTTGTAATAATATCAAAGTTTAAACAAAACACATCAACGATAAACAACAGTGGGTTTACCTCATCTTACATTCCCCACTACAATTAGTTGAAATTCTCTCAACATTAATTGTGGTTGTAAGTAGGTTAAGAAAAACAAAATAAAAACAACAACAACTTACAAAAGATATTGTCAATTAAGTCTTTTTTAGGCCGTGCACTTGCCTGTTTTATCAAAAAGTAATTTCAATATTTGGGAATACCAAATTTTTTTTTCAAAAGATTTTGTTATTCGTGCTTAATTCCCACTGAAATTGTAATATAAAATAAATGAAAATTCAGTTAAAAACCGGTCTACTCATTTTTCATTTATTTTTAACGAAAAGTTCATTAAATTTTTAATGTCAAAAATGCAACTCCATGTTCCGTAAAAACAAATGAACTTTTCAGTTATTTAATGAAATCCGGAAATTTAACACCACAAAAGAGCCGAATTTCTAAAAATACCATACACCTTGTTTTTTGTAATGAGAGAGAGAGAGAGAGAGAGAGAGAGAGAGAGAGAGAAAGAGAATATTATTATTTACTTACCCCGTTACACATATTTGTTCTTCTTTTGTTGTACTGACCCCTTTGTTTACAGAATAACTCAATATTACAAGATGTATTAAACTAAATAATTTTAACAAATAGAATATGGGAATTTTTTACTCAAAAGAAGAAAATCGTTTTTTATAGATAACATTAAATTTTGTTTTTGGTTGCTAAATCATATAAAATTACTGAAAATTCATTTGTTTTGACTGAATTCGCGGTTGAATTTTTAACATTAAAAGGAGTGTAAGATGAGATAAACCCACTTTTTTATTGTTGATGTATTTTGTTCAAGCTTTGATATTGTTACAAGTAAAACTGTTGCTATAAGTCTTATACGTTTAACAGTTTTATTTGGTTTAATATCTTTAGTTTGTCTAAAATCTTTATGGATGAAGTTTCCTGATGATCTGGCCTAAGCAACCAGTGAAATGCATAGGAATAGCTTATCCCATCAACAATAAATTTCAAGTGTTTTTATCAAGAATAAAAACTGGGAATTAAGCACGAATAACAAAATCTTTTGAAATTAAAATTTTGTATTCCCAAAAATTGAAATTACTTTTTGATATTAAAAGTAAAAAACAAATGAACTTTTCGTTATTTGAAATTACATGTCCATTTAATTTTACATGCAGTATACTTTAACTCAGTGATAACCAAGCCTCGAACTAACCACCCAACAAACACGAAGTCAAACCTTTGATATGGAATGACTTTACCATTTGGCATCAAACACAATTCTCAAACGTTTTTCAATTGTTTGATATAACATTTAAATTCAAATTGATAATGATTTGAAAATAAACATTTGATATCAAATGTTTTATCAATTTGATGTCAATTGTTTGTCAAATGTTTAATTCAAATCAAAAATAAACTTGGCAATACTTAAGCGAAAAATAAATGTAATCATTAAAAATGGCGATTAAAGTATAATTTTTTACTTTGTGGTTACATGTGTTTTACTATTAAAATAAATTTTAATATAAAGTGAACATCTTATTTCTTGTGAAAAATAAAAATTATTTGTGACTAATAACAATGATTAAAAATACGAAAAAAAGGAAAATAAAAAGGGAAAGTGAAGAAAGTTTTTGAACGGTCGCGGTTCTACAATCCTCAAAATAAAAGGGAGCCAAGTAGTATGTCTTTCCAAGAATAAGAGGACGGAAAGAACATTATTTCATAATTTAGCTATGGTGCCGAATGTTTATGTCACAGTTTATTTAAATAAATAATGAATTTTAATTCAAAAAGTAAAGTATTTTTATTTATGTCCCACATTGTATTATAATCCACATTTGAAAAACATTTGAGAATTACGTTTGAAAGCAAGTTGAAAATAAAGGCAATTTTCAATTTAAAAATAATTTCCCCTTTTTGTTGAG
This sequence comes from Pollenia angustigena, assembly GCA_930367215.1. Classification (NCBI taxonomy): domain Eukaryota; kingdom Metazoa; phylum Arthropoda; class Insecta; order Diptera; family Polleniidae; genus Pollenia; species Pollenia angustigena. The sequence goes on from OV884058.1 coordinate 124,764,430, forward strand.
AACGCTATGATTTTCAAATTATTATCAAACTGTTGTCGTTTGAGAAAACGTTTGATTTCAATTCATTTTCAATTCGAAATCAAACCTCCCTTTTTGTTGGGCAAGCCCCGAACGCACGCACACAAAGATATTATGTGCTTGTGTGGGGTCACAGAGACTGATGATAGCCCAACAAACACGAAGTCAAACCTTTGATATGAAATGCCTTTATCATTTGACTTCAAACACAATTCTCAAACGTTTTTCAATTGTTTGATTTAACATTTATATTCAAATTGATAATGATTTGAAAATTAACATTTGATATCAAATGTTTTATCAATTTGATGTCAAATGTTTGTCAAATGTTAAATTCAAATCAAAAATAAACTTGGCAACACTAAAGCAAAAAAGCATTAAAAATGGCGATTAAAGTTACATATTTTACTTTGTGGCTACATGTGTTTTATTATTAAAAATTAATTTTAATAAAAAGTGAACTGTTTATTTCTTGTGAAAATTAAAAATTATTTGTAATTCCAATGATTAAGAATACAAAAAAAAGGAAAATAAAACGGGAAAGTGAAGAAAGTTTGTTGAACGATCGCGGTGCTACAATCCGCAAAATAAAAGGGAGCCAATGTCGTCTTTGCAAGAATTAGAGGATGGAAAGAACCCCATTTCATCTTTTATCTATGCTGCCGAATGTTTATCTCACAGTTTATTGAAATAAATAATGAATTTAAATTAAGAAAATAAAATATTTGTATTTATGTTCCACATTGTATTAATATCCACATTTGAAAAACATTTGAGAATTACGTTTGAAAGCAAGTTTAAAATAAAGGCATTTGTCAACTTGATAATGATTTCCCCTTTTTGTTGAGAATGCTATGATTTTCAAATGATTTTCAAATCATTATCAAACGTTTGTCGTTTGAAAAAACGTTTTATTTCAAATCATTTTCAATTTGAAATCAAAGCTCCGTGTTTGTTGGGAGTCTGATGTTTTGAAACGAACAGAGTTGTTGTATATAAGTAATTGCTGACCTTGTCTGTGTGAAAAATACGATTTTTGACTGCCTCGCGAGGCTATGGAGTGGCTATCACTGCTTTAACTTAATCAACGGACAATATTAAATGCAAGTGAAAATCCGTATTAATGTGCCCTTAGTTTTTTGAATAATTGATAAAATAAAAAATTAATTTGCTTGGAATTTTAACGGCTGTATTTATAAAAAATTATTAAATTTAATAAAGGTTTACAAAAAAAATTTTGTATGAAAATTCTCCCTAATAAGCGTTTGTTAAATTTAATAATCGTTTATAAATACGGGGGTAAATGTTTATTTATCTAAAATTACTGAACGAAATACTTTTAAAATAAAATACAGTCCGCTACTGTAATAATATTGTGAGTTTAGGATAAGCTATTCCTATGCGCATTTCACTGGTTGCTTATGCCAAATCATTAGGAAACTTTATCCAAAGATTTTAGAAAAACTAAATATATTTTACAAATAAAACTATTAAGCGAATAAGATTTATAAACACAAGTTTTCTCGTAACAATATCGAAGCTTAAACAAAAACAGCAACAGTGAGTTTATCTTTTCGTACAGTCCTGACTACTATTGGCTAATTTTTTGTCAATTTTGCCAGTTTAGATTTATTACACTATCATTTCCTATTTAGTTATCAAAGTTTCTCTAGAGAGTCAAAAATTCATTAACAAGGTTTTTTTTATTTATAACCTGGAAGGAATTGTTGATGGGATAAGCTAGTTTTAGGTTTCAGTTGTTCTAAAATCTTTGAATAAAGTTTTCTTTTGATCTGGCCATAGCAACCAGTGAAATGCGCATAAGAATAGCTTATCCCATCAACAATAAATTCCAGTTTATCAATATTAGGAATTTACCACATTTCAATGAAAACTTGCTGTTGCGCCATATTACAATAAATAATATTAGTTTAATTTGAATTATAATAATAATACCAATAATAATACCAGAAATGAATTCGATAATATTAACTCAATAATACCTGTAAACTCTAAGACTGCTTAATATGTTAAATCTAACTGTAGTGCTGAATTGCAAATAAATACACAAAGTTTAGCGTCTTTTGTATATAATAATAAATAAATAATGACTTGCAAAGTGAATTCTAAGCCAACAAGTTGTGTTTTCTTTAAGTGAAGTTTTAAAGCCCCAAATAAATTTTTAAATTAAATTTTAATTGTCTTAAAAAATATTAAGAATAAACATTTTGGCGCCCGAGCAGGGACTTTAAAATTTAAACTAAAAGACATTTCTTTTAAATAAAATATTTTTAAAAGTGAGCTTACCAAAGCAAGATAAACATATAATTAAAGATCCTTTGATAATTTATTTCAAAGGCTTAATAATTTTTTTATAAATAAAAACATTTGTGAAAATTGTGAAGTGTTGTGTTAATAAACATTTTTATTAAATATAAAAAAAAGAACACAATAACAAAACACAAATTCAAGATAATAAACAATATACAAAAACAATTAAAACATAAACTCCTAGATGCCTCGTCGTTGCCGCTGTATAATTTGTAGAGCAGAGAGAAACCAGGGGAGTAACTCCGAATCTGAACAAGAGGTAACAAGTGTAAAAAATATTTGTGTTATTAACTTAAATTTGTAAATTAATCAAATTTAAAGATTTTTGTAACTTAATCAAAAATTATTTCACTGCAAGTCGAACACAAAGAATATTTTTTACACTTATTTGTGAAACAATTTATTTATTTAATAATAATTTTATTAAAAACCACCCTTAAAGTGAAACAATCGCGAGTGTTAATATTTAATAATAAACATATTTATACACACACGCACTTGTATAATTTGGTCTCTTTTATTACTGAGAGACAGAGAATAAATTTATTCTTTTTACCGTCGGCATTTTTCTGTAGCAAACAATTATTTATATTTATATTTTTTGCACGTAAAATTAAACGAAAATATTCGCGAGTGTTAATTCTTTAATTTTAAAAAATAATTAATTAATGCTAAATTTATTATCTTTGCTTTCTTTTATTTTTACATTCGTTTGTCAATTTTCAAGATCACGGTTTAATTCCATACGTTCCTATACCATTTAATAGTGATATCAGCTGTACAGTGTGAAGCATTCACACTAGCATCGAAAAGTTAAATTAATACAAGTTTGAAAAAATAAATTGTTTGTTGTGTTCACACTAGCATTGAAAAATTTAATTTCGTGCAATCATAAAATATAAATTGATTAGTGCGGTCACACTAGTAACAATTATTTTTAACAACTTGTTTTTGAATTTATTATGAAAAAAGATTTCTTGGTAAAATAAAATTTAATTATTTTAACCAAAGGCTGATTTAAGTGGAAAAAATAATTTAATATTTGAACGTAGTGATCGGAATTGATAATTTTAAATAGAAAGATAAAATATTTCTACAAATAGAAGAAATATAATCCGAATATTTTCATTAGCTGGCGAGAGAATTAGTATATCAATTTTAATAAGTTAATTTAGAATTGATTTTCGTTAAAAATAGTAAACCAATAAGTTATTTTGGTATTTCAGAAATTTTAATTCTTATCCTTACGAATTATAAAATATAATGCCTAGTAAAAAACATCAAGAATCTCCTTCCATAGCGGAAACTTTGGAGAAATTACTCGCAAAAAAGGCAAAAGTCGTACAAAATATTACGCGAATTCGTCAGTCCATTCGGGAAAAGACGATTTCTTTTAATCCAATTGAGTTGGAATGTAGATTAGACATTCTTAAAACTTATATTGAGCAGGCAATGAAGCTGCAGTCAGATGTGGATAATTTAGATCCCGACAATGACGATAGAGCTGAGCTTGAAGACATTTGTGTGACCACTAAATCGTTGTTTTTGAGTATTTTGACTAAAAACAGAAAGTCAAGTGTGCCTGAAACTTCTTTTAGTGTACAGTCACATCATTCTAGACTCCCAAATATGAAGCTCCCTAAATTTAGCGGAAAATACTCCGATTATAAAAATTTTATGAGCCTATTTGAGAACTTGGTCCACAATGATCCGACGTTGACAGACATAGAAAAATTTAATCATTTAATATCATGCTTGTCCGAAGAAGCTTTGGGTACAGTCAAAGCTTTTCAGATTTCAGAAGAAAATTATCCCAAAGCATTGGCCAGTTTAAAAAAGGTATATGACAATGAATGTCTGATATTTTTTGATAATATATCGAAACTTTTTGATCTACCAGAGATCACTAAACCTTCGGCATCTGCTTTGAGAAGCATGATTGATACAGTTTCAGCAATATATGATTCACTTTTATCGATTGGTGATGATAAGAAAATTACAAATGCTATTTTAATACATTTAGTGATGTCAAAAGTAGATCCAGTGACTAAGACAAAGTGGGAAGAACAGCTAGATTTCGAAAGGTTGCCACTATGGTCAGACTGTGAAACCGCCTTGAACAAACGGTATCAGCATATTGCTGCTGATGAATCTTCAAGTTCAAGACCGAGGTTTAATAAAAATAAAACTGAAAACTTTACGAAGAAAAATAATAAAACATCACTAAATTGTACTAAATCTAAACAATCTACTGACAAATGTTTATTTTGTAAATCCAATCAACACATAATAACAAATTGCCCTTCATTTGCTGCTGAGCCTGTAAACCAACGATTTGATTTTATAAAATCTGTGCCAGCTTGCATAAGTTGTTTAAAAAAGGACATACAGTAGCTAGATGTACAGCATCTAAATGTAGAATTTGCAGTGGTTCTCATAACGCATTGCTACATAGATACAGTACTAGTGCAAATTCTAATAACAACAATAATAATTCTTCAAATAGCAATTTTGAACAACCGTCAACTTCTCAAGCATCGGTCAATTATTCATCTTCTGATGAAAGAATTATTCTTGCGACAGCCGTCGTGAAAGTTAGAAATAGTTCTGGTGATTTTATATTAGCCAGAGCTCTTTTAGATTCCGGTTCTCAACCAAACTTGATTACTGAGGAACTTGCAGAGCTACTACGATTAAAAAGAGAAGGAGGTAGATTGAATTTGAATGGTATTAGCGAAACAAATTCATTTTCGAAATCATGCGTAAATTTAACTGTCACGTCGAGGGTTAACTCTACCAAATTTACTTCAAAGTTTTGGGTATTGAGTTCTATAACAAATTTACAGCCTGATCATAAAATTAGTACGACTAGCTTGAATATTCCAAGAAATATAGAATTAGCCGATCCTTGCTTTTATAAGCCTCGAAAGATTGATCTTTTAATAGGTGCGGAAATATTTTTTGACTTAATTTGTATTGGACAAATAAGGTCTGGCCCTAGCCTGCCAATTCTTCAAAAGACTTCGCTTGGTTGGATTGTTACTGGAAAGTATAACCAATCAAAGGGCTCTAGCGGCAATAACAACGTCTTTCATTTAAGTACGTCTGTAGAAAACGAGAGCAATATAGATTCAATTGTTAGAAAATTCTGGGAGTTAGAAGAACTTCCAAATGAATCAACAAAAATTTATTCTGAAGAGCAGCAAAAATGTGAGGAAATGTTTAGAAATTCAGTACGGCGTTTACCGTCAGGACGATTTGAAGTATCTTTGCCTTTCAAATCTGATACAAAACACTTGGTTTATCATTCGAAACCGCTAAAAGGCGATTTCTTGCACTAGAAAGGCGACTTTCTAGAGATTTAAATATGAAAGAAATGTATCATGATTTTATGAAAGAGTATTTCGACCTAGGTCATATGTCATATGTTGACAAAATACCGGATTTCCCTCACTATTTTATTCCACATCAATGTGTGTTGCGACCTCAGAGTACAACTACGAAACTTCGAGTAGTTTTTGATGCTTCGTGTCGAACTTCTTCACATGCATCACTTAACGATTTGTTAATGGTTGGCCCAACAGTTCAAGAAGAATTATATTCGACATTGATCCGTTTTCGATTTCATAAGTACGCAATCACTGCAGATATTGAAAAAATGTATCGTCAAGTATTAGTTGGCGAGAATGATAGAAACTTTCAACTAATCCTTTGGAGACAGAATCCATCTGATGATTTGAAAATATTTCGGTTAAATACCGTTACTTATGGTACGGCTTCTGCGCCATTTTTGGCCATCAGATGTTTGATTCACTTAAGCGATTTATTCAAAGAGACTTTACCTATTGGTTCAAAAGTTGTTCGCAGTGATTTCTATGTTGATGATTTGATAACTGGGGCTGAAAGCTACCAAGACCTGGATATTATTCGTAACCAGGTTAATGAAATCTTAAGTTCAGCTGGTTTTAAGCTTACAAAATGGGTTTCAAATCATCCCGAAATTTATAATTCATTTCAAAAGGAGAAACTATTACATAGTGACTCTGATTCGGCAAAAGCTCTAGGTATACATTGGGTACCGAAGAATGATTCATTTAAGTTTCATTTGGAAGACAATTTTCGTGATTTAAAAGCAACGAAAAGAAACATTTTGTCTGTTTCCTCTCGATTATTCGACCCTCTCGGACTTTTATGCCCAATTGTTACAAAATCCAAAATGTTGTTGCATGAACTTTGGATACAAAAACTTGACTGGGATGAATCGATTCCTATGAGACTAAATACGTCATGGGAAAATTTCAAATCTAATTTAATGGAAATTGATTCAATATCAATCCCAAGATTCGTTTCCACAACATCGACAGCAAAAATTCAAATTCATGGATTTGCTGACGCTTCTATTCGTGCTTATGGGTGTTGTATATACATAAGAAGCTCCGATTCTAATAAAATTGAATCGAGACTGCTAACGGCAAAGTCGAAAGTTGCTCCACTCAAGACAAAATCTCTTCCGAGACTTGAGTTATGCGCTGCACACCTATTAGCTAAGTTGTGGAGTCGAATTAAATTAATGATGAGCTTTGAAATTGAAAGTGTTAATTTCTGGACAGATTCAGAAATTACAGTACATTGGATAAAAACTCATCCGTCCTCACTGGCAACATTCGTGTCGAATCGAGTTGCCGAAATTCAAGAATTGTCAGAACAGGTTTCGTGGCGCCATGTGCCTACTAAACAGAATCCAGCTGACATCGTTTCAAGAGGATGTGATGTAAACGATTTGAAAAATTCAATTTGGTTTAAGGGACCTTCGTTTTTACTAAGCGATGGTTAACATTGGCCTGTTAACGAACATTTCGAGTTAACAGAGAATCAAAAACTTTTAGAGGCAAGAAAAACAAATGTGCTTCTTGCAGTAGAGGATCCACAAAATTGCTTGTTGGACCTGATAGAAAGATTTTCGTCATACAATAAGTTGCTAAGAGTAACTTCATTTGTACTCAGATTTATTGATATCCTGAGAAAACGTAAAATAAATAAAAATTCTACGCCTACTGCAATCGAATTGAAATGGTCATTTTATCGACTTGTAGAGACAATCCAGAAATTAAATTTTTCTGAGGAAATTGCAAAAATGCAAAAATCTGAAGTCTTGCCGTCAAACAGTCAAAGATTGACGCCATTAATTCATTCATTTATTGAAGATAATAGAAAGTTTTCACTGATAAGGGTAGGTGGGAGACTGCTTAATGCAGATTTGGATTACAATACCAAATTCCCACTTTTATTACCGAAAAGAAATAGTTTTGTCACACTTTATTTGCGAAATTTTCATACTGAGAATTGTCATGCTGGTACAAAGGCTCTAATAGCTCTTTCACGAGAAAATATATGGCTCATAAATGCTAAAGAAGAGTGCAGCAGAATAATTCGCAAGTGTGTACATTGCTTCCGCTATAAACCAAAACTAATGTCCCAAATAATGGGAAATTTGCCAACTAATAGAGTGAGAGCTACTCGACCATTTTTGGTAGTCGGGGTAGACTTCTGTGGTCCTATAAACGTTTCATTGCGGATTCGTGGTAGGCCACCATTGAAAATGTATATAGCGGTTTTCGTGTGTTTCACTTCTAAGGCGGTACATTTAGAATTAGTATCTGATCTGTCTACTGATTCTTTTCTTCTTTGTTTTAAAAGGTTCGCTGCCAGGAGAGGTGTACCACAGACGGTGTTTTGCGACAACGCGACGAACTTCGTCGGAGCCAGCCGCGTTCTGAGGGAGTTGCAGCAAGCGTTCGACAGGAGTCGACAGGCCGTCGAGTCGTACGCAGCGTCGTCCGGGGTGAAGTTCAGCTTCATACCACCTCGGGCGCCTCACTTCGGAGGGCTGTGGGAAGCCGCTGTCAAACAGGCGAAGTTCCTGCTACTGCGAGCCGTGGGCAATGCGTCGCTCACACAAGAAGGAATGGAAACGATGCTTGCAGAAGTAGAGGCGGTGCTCAACAGTCGTCCAATAGCACCGCTGTCTCCAGACCCGAACGACGGAGAAGCGTTGACACCAGCTCACTTTCTTCTCAGAGAGGGTCTGCGTTCGCTGCCGCCAGAATCAGGAGAAGACGTGAACGTCAAAGAGGGGAAGTTATGGAAGCGATGGCGAATGCTTTGCGGTCTCAAGCAGACATTTTGGCAGGCTTGGTCACGCGACTATATTCTCGGCCTTCAAGCCAAAGCGAAGTGGCACCAAGAGTTTCCCAACCTCGAAGTCGGTCAGGTGGTCCTCATCCACGAGGACAATTGCCCGCCTCAGCAGTGGCTGACCGGGAGAGTCGTCAAGGTCGTAGAAGGCGAAGACGGCAAGGTCAGAGTGGCGGAGGTCAAAACGCGAACAGGCGTATTTAGGCGCCCAGTGCACAAATTGGCTCCACTGCCTAATAGTTGAAGACGTGCAGTCGTTCAATGAGGCCGGAATGTTGCGCCATATTACAATAAATAATATTAGTTTAATTTGAATTATAATAATAATACCAATAATAATACCAGAAATGAATTCGATAATATTAACTCAATAATACCTGTAAACTCTAAGACTGCTTAATATGTTAAATCTAACTGTAGTGCTGAATTGCAAATAAATACACAAAGTTTAGCGTCTTTTGTATATAATAATAAATAAATAATGACTTGCAAAGTGAATTCTAAGCCAACAAGTTGTGTTTTCTTTAAGTGAAGTTTTAAAGCCCCAAATAAATTTTTAAATTAAATTTTAATTGTCTTAAAAAATATTAAGAATAAACACTTGCTAATGAATTTGTTTAATTGCAAAGTATAATCCCGAGGAGTTACGAAGAAAAGGATGACCAAAGCTCCGGTTAAAATACCAGTTAGAAAAAGACCTAGCAACGTATTACAATGAAACGTATGGAAATATATGTTGGCCTTGTGACCAAAGCGATTGGTAATAGGCCCACTAAGTAAGAAAGCACTGATTGTTTTTTATATCTGACAATCAATATTCGTTAAAAAAATCTTCGCAATTACGTTTATAAGCATAACATTTTTTGGTATCCTCTAAAAGTTGATAAATTTCCTAAAAACTTTTCAACATTTTTAATTTTTCAAATTTATTCTATGAGCTAAATTTCAGTTATGTATTTTATAAAGCTTTTTTGTAATAGTTCTATTCCTACAATTTTTCAGGAATGACTTTATACACTACCAGACTATTATATTGTATTTTCTTTTTACATTTTACCTTAGCCTTCCGTTGGAAAGCAATTAATTAATTTTTTTTTAAAAAATATTTATTTACATACTAGTGCTGAGAAACTATCGATATTATCGATAGTCTTAAAATATCGATAGGAAAAATATAAATATCAATATTTTTATTATTTAAAATACAGCTATGAAGACATCTAACTGCAGCTATACACACACAGTTTTTTGCCGCAAATATTTACTTGCTATTAATAATTCGCGCTGAATTACAGCATTGATTACAAACAACAAGTATGGCAAGTGGTATTGATTGCATAGCAGTGCTTTTAACAGCTAATTAAAGGCATTTAAGTCCAAATTTTTACATGTGTATATATGACCTGAAATGTAAAAAATTTTTGGAATGTTGTAAAAAAATGCAAATCCAAATGCAATTGCAAGCATAGGACAAAACAATGAACGACCATTAGAGGATAAGTCCGATAGATTGATTACATTTTTGGGTTTAGAATTTAGAAAATTTTTTCAAGTTGCAATGGAATATCTTATAGTCGTAACAGTCGGTTTCTTCAGAAAGGTACTTATCAATTTTTAAAAAACTCCCATCTAAAATAACGTGCATATATACATACATACACTCAATAAAGTGATAAAAACAACGAACTGTAGCCTTATAAAAAAATAATTAAAGCTTTCCTGCACAAGTACAAACATTCAGTCGATAGTAATATCGATATATCGATAGTGAAATCTGAACTATCGATAACTATCGATAGTAGAAAATATCGATAGTATCCCAGCACTATACCATACATATTTTTTATATCGTAATAATTATTCATTATACGCCCAGGGTGTTTTTTTTTAAATTTCGCTCTAACGTATGCAATATTTTGCAACATTTATAGATGGAAATTTTAATACTGCGGCGTATACTTATTGTATTTTTTGTAAAAATAGTATTAGTAAAATATAGAGCATACGCTTAAAAAACATATTGACACTGAAAAGTATGCTACATTTTTTAGCGTTTATTATAGTTGACTGGTAATAGGGTGGCGTATACTGACTGTGGAAATTATTTTTAGTAATTAAGTATACGTTGAACGTTTTTTGATGCTGATTGGAAGTTTAATGCAATTTTTTTTACTAATTTGATGCCGCTGATTTCAAATCCAATCTCCGTTTTTCTCCATTAGCTCACATTTTTAAGTTAAAGGTACTAATCGTATATTTTAATTTTTCAAAAAATTAAAAGCTAAAAATATCATAACTTTACTCTTCATTTAGCGAAAAATGGCTGAGTAATGGTTGTTTACAATGAACAATTTATAGTGTACTATAACTAAGTATTATCAAAAAGTAATTAAAATTTTTGGGAATACAAAAGTATTGTTAGACCAAAACTGTTATACAGTGGTATCCCGGTTTAACGAATTATATATTGTCAAGCCCTTTCGTTATATCGAAAAATTCGTTAAATCCCGAAGTTTTTTTAATACATTCTTTTTTATAAAACAATAATATTTTAATAAAACCAAGTAAATTCGTTTATTTCCATTCATAACACACACAAAAAATAAATACTTCATATAATTTTCGACAGAACCAACCATGGCTGGCATTAAATTGTCCACCATAAAATTTTTTGTGTAGATCTAGGGCTTTCGCTTTAAATAAAGGACCACTAATTGGTTCGCCTTCCTTACGGATTCTTTGATCCGTAATTAGTAATTAATAATACCAATTTACCACTTTGCAAACATTGGAAAACAATAGTAAAATTACTAGAAATAAAAGAACGTGAAGAAAATGTATTAAACGCAACAAATTCCCAACACCATGACCTTTACTGCCAACTGAACCATAATATTACACCTCTGCTGGCGTCAAACTTTTCATCCCGCATTACCAGCATAATAATTAGAGCCAGAGGTGGGTTACTTGAATTAAATGCCAGATCATTTAATAATATCCCAATAGACAAGTGCTATATCTGCAACTTAGAGGAATCTGAAAATACGTACCACTTTATTGGTGTTTGTCCAATCTATAAAGAACTTAGGTTAACATTGTTCGGAAAATACCAACTTAGTGTTATTGAGGTGCTAAATATCTTAAATGGATCAAACTTTCTCTCCCTATACAAATACATAGAATCATCTTCAAAATATCGTAAATTAATAATGAATGAATTCAATTTCTAGTCTTCCTTTTATGTACAAAAATATTTTAGCATGAATTTATAAATTTATATAAACTTTATTGAAAATGAAGTTAAAAGAAATTAAAATAATATCTAGTATTATGCCAATCTGGCTCACAACATTCATGTTATGCCAAATATAGAAACCACACTTTTGTAAATTAATGAATATGTAAATATGTATATGCAATTTGAATATCTATTAATAAATAATAATAATAATAATCTTATATATAAATACGGAAGCAATTTTTTTATCGTTGATTTTTAAGTATCTTAACGTCCACCAATTTTAATGAAACATATATCGTTTTAAAGGTATTTTTGTGTAGAAATGCACAATATACATTTTTTTATTAATTAAATTAAATTAAATGGTTTTAAAAGCGTTTTAAATTTGTTTGCGAACACACGCACATACATGTACATATACAAAGAAGTTGTGTGTTTTGTTATTCTCCCAAAATGTGTTTTTTTCTTGCATTATACCTACTTGCAAACACACATGTACACAAATGTATAAACAACGGTTATGCTCTATGTTGTTCTCCCAAAATGTTTTTGTTTTCATTTTGCACTTGCAAACACACATGTATAAACGTATTAGGACAGGGTTACCTTAGACATTTTAAAAAATGAAGTCGCGCAAAAACGTCGTTTAGAAAAATAAAAGTCGGAAACTTTTTTAATGACTTTTTACGAAGATCTGTGTTTCTATTTTTTACTTTGATAACATTTCATGAAAATCTTATAAATAAATTACGGGGATATGCACAATATATTTTTTTTCTAAATTTTTGGAATAAAAGAGTTTAAAAAGCATTTTAATTTATCCTATAGACACACGTACAAAGATAGGTGAATAGTGAATTTAGCCGTTCTCTTAAAATGTGTACGATTTTATTGTACAACGCACAGGTTCTCTCAAAAGTAAATGTGAAGTGGTCGAATTTCGGCCACCGGGCGATCCTAGTAATAATAATTAGTAATTTCCATTTCGCTCGAAAGTTTCCATTTTGATTTTATAATTGTACATATTCATGACTTTGGCAGCGGATATTTATTAGATTAGGCACTTATTCGCAGGCCCTTTTCATAGCCGTCAATAATGTTTAATTTAATTAAAAGTTTCTTTTGGGCATTTTGATGTCCACTTTACAAAAACTTCACAAAAATGACGTAAAATTTAAAACAGAAAACCAACATTTGTCTTCTAAACAAAAGTAAAAAATTACTTTGTAATTTACAAATTTTTATTTTGGAGATCAAGTATTTTCTTTGTTTTCTTTGTAAGAAAAGGAGATAGTTCTCTTAACTCGTTGTTTTCAGTAAAATCTCTCTTAAAATATGGTAAACAAAAACAAAAGAATGGAAATATGTTTGCATTCATTCTACATGTTTTGTTTTTTATATAGAGTATACAAATTTGTTGTTTGTTCGTAATATAAGGTACTCAATGGAAAAAATATGACCGTACGTTAAATCGCGAATTCGTTAAACTGAGTATACGTTAAACCGGGATACCAATGTATTTGTTGCATTTTTATTTTTTATGAACTTTCAAAGAAAGATCTTTTAAACTACTGGGCAAATTGAAAACCAATGTAAGTACGGCTTAAAGATAATATTGTTGACTAGTTTTTAATATTTTTTTTAACTGAATAGGGTAAACCATTTGCAAGTTATTCCAATATTTAAAGTAGATGTGCCTTAATTTTGGAAAAGTCGAGCTGATAGAAGAACTAAGTGCTTTCCAAAATAACCGTAAAAAGACATTCAGTTCAGTTATGAAATAGTTGGGCTTAATGATTATAATCATGAAAAGCCGATTTTTGTGAAATTCAAAAAATAAATAAAAAAGGAGTTTGCAATTCAAAATTATGTTTAAAGCTTTACAAAATTAAAAGTGAATTCAAACTTTCCCAAAATTCGGTTCTATTTTTGGTGGCATTATGATTTTCATATTACAAAAATAAAAACAATTATAATATGTATTCGTGTCATGAAATGCCTTTCTTTTTTAAAAATAAAATTTTTCGTTATATGAATTTGTATACGTTAATTTAATAACATATTGGAATTGTTACATACAATATAAATATTCAATCAATAAGCGAAATTAAAAATGTTGAATATAATATAAAGTTACTTCGGAAGGAAATAATTCCCAGTTTCTATTTGTTAAAATAGTTGAGTTAAATACATTCAATTTATAACGTAACACTATCCAGTGAGACACAAAGAATGCTGACGACGGCCGTAGCGGGCCAGAAAATGCATTACATTCTGCTGGTGTCTAATAATTGTAAATTTTTCTGTACATTCAATATACCTCATTGCTTTCCAACGGAAGGCTAAGGTAAAATGTAAAAAGAAAATACAATATAATAGTCTGGTAGTGTATAAAGTCATTTCTGAAAAATTGTAGGAATAGAACTATTACAAAAAAGCTTTATAAAATACATAACTGAAATTTAGGTCATAGAATGAATTCGAAAAATTAAAAATGTTGAATATAATATAAAGTTACCTTCGGAAGGAAATAATTCCCAGTTTCTTCATAAATAGCCAAATTTTGAAAGAATACACAGTACAACACGAAAAAAATAACCACATACGGACACCACTAAGTGATAAAAGATAAAAAAAAAAATACCAATGTCTCCCAGTTTAGCCCAAAGTCATGCACTTTTTCTTTTATGGACCCCAAAGGTTTGAGGCCTCGGTGTCATTTTTAGGCTCATATCTTGCAAACTGTTGAATTTTGATTTACCCTCTATGACAAAGTTGTAGCTCTTGCCATAAAGAACAAAAATTGTGAACATATAAAATCAAAATTACTTCATCTTTAACTTTTTAGGGCATATAAACTTTCTAGGAATGATTCTTAATACCGGTTAGGTAGCGCTTAGGCGGCCGCAAAAGTGAAACATTTCCCGAAATTTTTTTTAATTTTATTTGTTTTTTCTTTACTTCAACATTGAGATACTATGCTATCTATAACCATGTAGGGCTTATGTATAGGTAGGGCTTATGTAGCCGTGATAAATTTCCCGAACATTTTTTAAATTCATTTGTTTTTTCTTGACTCGAATTTTAGAGGATTTTTTTTTGCGCTAAGAATCATTCCTAGGAAGCTCATATTGAGATCTTTGGCACATTTCTGTAGTTGATTGTTTCCTTGAATTTTGAACGGTTTCCTACCTATGGAACTGAACAGGGGAAAAAAGGTAAAAAATCGATTTTTTTACGATTTAGATCTTGAAAATGAAGTTTGTCCCAGATGGTAAATCAAAATTCCAAACGGTTTGCAAGATATGAGCATGAGAAAATTATCACTTTTTTGCAAAAATGACACCGAGGCCCCAAATCTTTGGGGGCCCATTAAAAAAGTGCATGACTTTGGGCAAAACTGGGAGACACGGATCTTTTTTTTTTTTGGTCTTTTATCACATAGTGGTGTCCGTATATGGTTATTTTTCCATGACTTAAGAAATTACACACAGTGGTATTTAAGATATTTTTTACTAAAAGCGACATTTTTCCAAATACTGTTATTTTTAAGATATATTATCTTGTTGTATTGGAAAATCGATTTTAATTAATAAATTGAAACTATATTAAACTGTGCAAAATATTCTATAAAAAGGAACAATTATGCAAAGTTTCTAAAGGGTCTTTTATTAAGCGCTTGCTATATTTTTATATAAATAAAACAAAGTATTTGTGAGATATAATCGAAATTTTTTATTAGATGTCATTATATGTGGAATATAACATCGTTTTCTGGATGGAGAGCATCCGCAAAAATCAGGCTGAATTTGACCGATGGCATGATTTTTGTTTGTTTTAATGACCGCTGTGGTTTGTGGCTTATTCGCATACACACACTTTGTTTTATTGAAACTTAGAGATAAGAAGCGCTGAATGAAAGACCCTTTATAAAAAGAAAACATTTCATATTAAAATCGACATTTTGCATTGTATTCCGTGAAATGTGAAATTTTGCACAAAATTCTATAAAAAGCACAATTTAAAGAAAAACATATTTCGTACAAAAATGGAATTTCGCGAAATTTCCTCTAAAAACTAAATTTTATACAAAAAGTGAATTTTGCAAAATTTCTTAAAGTAAGAAAAATATTTTTTATATTATCAAAGGTAGTAACATTTTGCAACATTTCTACTGAAATCGGTTCTAACATTACCTTGCCTTAAACAAGTGCACTCTAAAACAATTGTTCTGTCGTGATAGAAGACGAAATTTTGTGTAGAAATTTACAAAATGTATTTTCCCTAGCCTCTATACCCGACCCTCTTTCTCTTTCTTAATAACGGATCTTTATATCAGATAAATAATATTTCAATATTTCTTCCTTTTTATTTAAATATTTAATAATAATAAATTTTATTTTTCTATATTTTACATAAAGACACATTAACATATTAACCATCATTTTTGGGACTGATATGAATAATCTGGGCTTTTATTAAAACAATGTATTTATTTACTTAAATATTTTATTATTGTCAACATTAACAAGGGAGCAGGAACTTATATTCCAAAGGAGCACACAATACTAGGGATGAGATTTTCATGCACTATAAAATCGAAAATATCCGCTTAAAATATGCAATAAAAAAAACAAACAAAAATATGCACCAAAAACTTAAAAATTTCCATAAAAAATAATTTTACTAAAAGCAAAATTATAAAAAATGCTGGCTATTGTTATTTAAATATATTTAAAAACTGAAATTACTAATTTAAATTTTTGTTTGCTTAAATAAATAAGCACTGTTTTATTAAAACTAAAACTCTCTCTTGTACTTAAAGAATGTCAATGGATTTTGAAAAAAATTATTTTCAGATCGCACTTTCATTCCAGAACAGATCAATTATATTTGAAATTTATTTTATTTTTTGAAATCCTTAGTTTTTCTGCAAAACGTTTTGGATTTTTTTTTTATTTGTCAAGCTGGCAATTAATTCTTCCTTCCACATTGTTAATTTGAATCATCGGTATAAACAAGCTCTTCTAGCACTCTTAAATTACTCAAAATTTTTTGAATAGAATTCTGAAGCATCTAGCCAGGCCGCCATCTTGTTACTACTGGCTGCATTGGAAGGGGATTAAAGGGAAACATTTCATTCAAAATTGAATATTATCAAATTGGCTACTGATGTCATCTGTAACACGGTATAAGCCATGTGCCAAGAAAGTAACTTGTAACAGTTTGTGGTAAAATATTTTAAGCCCATTGGAAGCCTTAACCATCTAAGGTGCTGCATCGTTTTAAAAAAGAAGGATCTTTTGTCGAAATCTTGAAAATCTTGTATTTAAATCAAAACTCCAAAATAATTTATTTATTGATTTTTAAATTTTTTTGGAAGGTGTTTTGTGTATTTAAAGCTTTTTAAGAACTTATTTTATAATATGGAAATTAAAAAATAGCAACAAAAAATGTCAAGGTATGCAAAAATATGCATTTAAACCCTAAAAATGCAAAAATATGGATTTTCACCAAAATATGCAAAAATTTGCAAAAACAAATCGCTGCCATTTTAGCGCAAATTTAATGATTTGGAAGGATAGTTGGTCGACATCGTTCTTAGAGTATCGACAAAAAACTTGCATTTCCATGGAACTCGCATCCCTACGCACTACGAAATTAATTTTGTTTCTTTTGCAGTTTATGGCACCACAAAACACATTTTAGGTTTAATGTCTCTATTGGTAATAAATCTGACAGGATATTTCTTTGTATATGCATGTAAACAAAATCCTTACGTAACTTTAACTCTTTTTTTTATTAATGTTGTTGTTGTACTAACTCTCTGTTGCTGTTGTTAAGGGTCTCTGATTACAAATCCATTTAATAACCATCATAAATTCCTCCAATACACATTAACTTTTCTCGGATATTTAAAGTCTAATATTTACTTGAAAAAAACATGCATACAATCCAACAATATTTACTGCTAACAGTTTGATATGGCCTACAAATACTTAAACGTAGTCTTGCATAAAAATAAACACACACTCGTGCATGCCATACACACTTGATCCATTATATTTATCGGTGTGTGAAAGAATGTTGCTGTATTTTATATGAATATTATTTCAAAGGATATTTTCCAAGAAATCCTTTGGCTGTTGTAAATATTTTTACGTTTTTCCCAGAGAAATTGAAAATAAACATATTTTAATATTAGAGATGTAAGAAAAGCTTTTATAGCCTCTTGTAAAATTTCCGATGGTAAAATTGATTTTTGTTTTCTTTGTGTGTATTAAATAAATTTTTCATTTTGATTTTTATGGTTTAACAGGATCATAAAGCTTTGCCTTTTATTTACCACCATGCGATACTTGCACACATTACAATCTGTTTTTATTAGTGTAATATAACCTTGTCTGGCATAAAAGTTCAGCGGATATTAGACAATTTATTCCTTCGGAATAAATAAGGATTGTTACAAATAATTAGGGCTAGTTTTGATAAGCAGAAAGGGGTTTCCAAATCACGAGCAAACAAAAGCCAAAAAAAAGTTTCTTATTGAAATTTTTTGGTGAAATGTTGACTGAAAATAAGTTCTTAATTTAACTACCTAACAATATAAACTAAACATTCCAAAACTGGTCTGCGTATTTATCAAAATACATGTCCCAGTTAAGGATATAATATAAAAATAATAACAGGAGTAGGACTTTTTGTCCATATTTTTTTAATATGTAATTACAAGTATTTGTATTCTAATATTGAGATTAGATTCGGAACAAAATTTTACTTTTATTCAAGTAATTTGTAGCACAATAAGTCATTGTAAAGTCCTTATATCAGAAATCGCTTGACAGTAGATGGAAAAGCCAAAAATTTGCTTTCAAATATATTTTCATCTAAAATCTTAAAGTTCGTAAACGACAAAAAAAAAAAAATCAAAATCGAATTTTTTTTAATGATTTTGATGTATTTTGGTAAATTAAATCATTACAAATAAAAAATACGACTTCGAATTTTTTGTCGTTGGTGGCCTTTAGTATTTTAAATGGCGATATGTATGGTCGCATCTATTGAACTCATTATTCTGAAAGTTTCACAGTAATTTCCTGATTACCCTCGACACCAAATATTCCACAATGTACGATCAGCTATTTATGGAACTCTTACAGTAAAAGTTTCAGTTTTTCTAACAAAAAGATCGGCTATCAATACTAAACATCGGTCCAAAAGCGAGCTCAACTGAAAAAATTCATCGTTGAGCCTTCCATTTATTTATTTGTTTAAGGTTCTACAACAAAACTTAAGTTTTAAAAATAGCATAAGTATACAATTAGTTAAGAAAAAATTACTAAAAAGAATAATAATTTAAAAAATAATACTATGTTAAATCGTTGTAAAATCTAGAATTAGTTTATTTCGGAAATATTCGAAAAAAAATAAAAGTTACGTTCGAAAATAAAACTGAAATTTTTTTTTTTTTTTTTTTTTTATTAATTTATTATCAAAAAGTTTAATTACAAAATTAAGTTTGCCTCAGCGTCATATGACATTATTGAGGCGAGTTGTCATTAATATTTAATCAAATAATAAATTAATTATGATATTAATTATAATTTCATAAATGTAAATTGACAATTTTTTTTTTACATTAAAAGCATTTCTAAATTGTTTAACAAATACTCTTTTAAAGAGGATTTAAAAGTTGAAATTCGTTCAATATTTCTTAGATTTTGTGGTAGACTGTTCAACTCCCAACACCCAATATATTCAATTCTTTGCTTTGTGGCTTCGAGTCTACATCTTGCCACTCTTAAATTTGAGCTACTTCGTGTGTTGATAGCTGTTTGATTTATCCCAAAAGATATTGTGTTGTGACCAATATTCTGCAATGCTTTAAATATAAACATTAGCAATTGCATTTTATAACGTCCAAATTTAGGTAAAACATTCTTTGAAATATTTTTGTATAACGAAAGTGTGGAATACGTTATCGGTAAATTATAAACCGTTTTTAATGCTTTGTTCTGTACCCTTTGCAATGCTTTAAGTTCCGTGTTATTTTTAGAACCATATACTAACACTAAGTAATTTAGATGGCTTTGAACCAATGCTTGGTAAAGCACAAGTTTTGTTTTTTCATTAAATTTATTTTTAAATTTGTACAACAATCCAATTTTGAATGTGCGTATTCCATGACAAATTACTTTGTAATTCCACTCCTAAATACCTTATCGATTGACTTTCAAACACTTCTTCACCATCCACATATATACTAAAATTTCCAGCGTTTCTATTCAGGTAGGGCTTAAACCTTAGAACTTTGGTTTTCTTTGTATTTATAACCAATTTATTTATCCTTGCGTATTCAAAAATCAATGCTGCATCTCTTTCCATATATACTTTTACAGCTGTTTCATGTTTATACGGATAAAACAAGGATATATCATCGGCATACATATAAATCTTTCCCGAAAGTCCAAGATTTACGATATCATTCACATAAATTGTAAACAAAAGTGGACCCAAAACATTGCCTTGCGGCACACCATGCTCAACGTCACCAAGAAAACTGCGACTGTTATTTATTTCTACGTATTGCTTTCTATTTGTTAAAAAACTCTTAAAAAGATTTAGTTCTCGACCCAAGATTCCATAATATTCCAATTTTTGTAGCAGTATATTATGATCAACGAGGTCAAAGGCTTTTGAAAAGTCATAGAAAATACCTGCTACAGCTTTAAATCCTTGGCCCAACCCCTTACATATGTAGTTAACAACATTCACCACAGCATTCTCAGTTCCACTTCCTTTCCTAAAACCATACTGACATTCATAAAGTAGTTTGTTATTTTCAAAGTACATTAGTAATTGTTGGTGAATTATTTTTTCAAAAATTTTATCAATTATGGATAATAACGCAATAGGTCTATATTTTTCCTCGATATTAGCATAAACTCCCTTCGGCAATGGAACAATTTTTGAAATTTTTAAAATATTTGGATATTCTGAAGTTTCTATAATGCTCTGAAAAATATTGAATAAGTACGGTGCGACTTCTTGCCTACACTTTAAAAATATCCTGGGGGACAAGTTATTTCCTCTTAAAATCAAATGCGTTCTTGTTGCCGTGATGTTCGATGGATAGTATTACAGACACGTATAGTGGGTATAAAGAACTGCCATTCAAATATTTGTGTTTGATATCTCATGGGTTTTATTGTTTGTTCCTTTCAGATCGGGTGAAATTGAGACGATTGCACATTTCTTCGTACCTTGTTATATTATTGGATTTTACGTGTAGCCTCGATCTGCTTTTTGAATCACAATTTGAGAATATTTCACAGGCATATGTTAACTAAGAAACCAGGTATATATTCGCCGGAAGCATTCGGGTCCTAAATGGAGTACAAAATTGTTTTGGCCACAAGCTACGGAGCATTGAGAACGTTTTCCCACAGGTTATTGAAATGTGGTTTGACCAGGTTAACGTGTCAATTGAACGTAGTACTTCACTTTTCATACGACTTCAATTTTATGTTTGTCAATATAGAGTTTTAGTGCTTCATAATTGCGGTACGATCTTTTCTGCATAGGTTTAGATTTTTTTTGGGTTTAGGCTTAGAACATTGATGGCAACCAGGCTTGAGCCTTAGGGGGGAGGGGGAGGGGAAATTTTGTATGATACAAAAAAGTAAAAAATTTGTTATTTAAAGTTTATTAAAAACAATATGTGTATAAGGGTAAGTACTTTTTGCAATTTTTGCGAATATCAAATTCTTCATCGCACAGCCGAATAGACCGTGAAAAAATATTAAGAAATTATGTATTACTTTTTCGCGATCGTAAAGAAAGTTTCCGCACCAAACGCGATAAAGTTTTAAATTTAAATTTTTCTTCTTACTATACAAAATTAACATTTAATTAGAAAATTTTAAGTATTTTCTAAAATTTCATGATCTTACCATTTGTGTGGAAGAAGGGCGCAAAAAAAATCTCGACTCTATTTCGCGGTTTTTTTAATAAACTTAATTTTAATGGCAAATGATAAATGTTGTGATAGATGAGTTGTTTGGCGGATATATGAAACAGTGATAGCTATTTAAGTTGCACACGATATTTTTCCATTATGTAAATCGACTCGCATTTTAACTTAAAATTTATTTCATTAAACCCAAAAAAAAGCTTTACATTTTTGTTTTACAGTTGCTTATTTTATGTATTTATGCCTGTATTCATAAACATATTTTAAATTAAATAAACGTTTATTAAATTTTATAATCATTTATGAATTTGGGGGCTTAAATATAAAGCATATATAAACAATAAATGTACCAGAAATTGCTTTTGGTGCGGAAACTTTTTTGGCCAAAATGGCCATAAAAAATCATTTTCATTATCAATACTAAATTGTCCATCTCGTGATGGGATGAAGAAATTTTGTCCAAAAAAAGCCATTACCCTAATTAAAAGAACTCAACAAAAAGGTTAAATAAAATATAAG
This sequence comes from Pollenia angustigena, assembly GCA_930367215.1. Classification (NCBI taxonomy): domain Eukaryota; kingdom Metazoa; phylum Arthropoda; class Insecta; order Diptera; family Polleniidae; genus Pollenia; species Pollenia angustigena. The sequence goes on from OV884058.1 coordinate 124,786,707, forward strand.
ATCAGTTCAATAAACATTAATCTTTTTAAAATGCACTTTATAATTTCCTTGTGAGGCAAATTTAGACAGTACAGTATGTCTTCTGTCATTGTTGATCCGAGCCATGTTTTTATTCGACGAAGGGTAGGAAATGACCTCTCGCTCGTAGTTTTGCTGACGAGCATTGAAACGAAAATTTTAAATATTTTTCTTAGATTTGGGTAGATATCTTCATCACAGTTCATTAAAGCATCTACAACGTTATCTGATATATCAGGCTCAAGTTTAGATCTTATTAGGTGTTTATCTCGTTAATCAAATATAATCAGCTCATCAGCTAGTTGTGGTTTTAAAAGTTTTGTATCTGTATATGACTTGATAACACTTTGAGGTAGAAATTTAGGTATGTTCAATACATTTGGGATATCAATTGGAAATTTGTTATGAGATCTTCTAAAATAAATCAATAAGAGGAATGCAACGTACAACTCGGTAGTAATCTTCAACATTTTGGATGTGATTATTTCCTTTGAACCTTGTCTTTTCGATAGGAACATCGATTTGAACGTAACTTTTTCAAAAATCGCTTTAAATTTTTCTTCGGCCTTATTAATATTTTGAAAAGGCTTGGTCCTTTTTGAAGATCTATATCTTACTTTTGTAAAATGATACTAAGTGGCTGTGTTACTATAGGTATCACACTTAATATGTATATTCCGCAAATAAATTTAAATGTACTAAGTGAGTTCCTTAATACAAAGGTAGAGATACTAGCTTTCCACTCAGATATTTTTTCCAAAGCTTCTACTATATGATCTACACTTGTTGCAAAGACGCATTATGAAGAGTGTTTGACTCCCAAATACTTTGCTAAAACTGTTTTTCGCTTTTGATGATTATGTATAAAAAGTTTGTCGTTTCTTTAAGAAATGATACAACTTTTCGTATTAATGGCACTTTATTGCTTTAAGAAATTGAGTTGTTCGATTTATGGGAATAGCAAGGCGTTTGTTTCGCATTTGTCGCTTTTCCAGAAATTTTGAACAGCTCCATTTTCTGCTGACATCAGAGGACACCCATCTGTTCCATCTCCTACACAATTTTTTATCTCAGGACCAAAATTTGTCAAAGCTTAAAGAACTATTGATGATAGTGCCTTCACATCAATTGACACATCTCTTGAAGCCTCTTCAAATGCGTTTACAACAAAGCCAATAAATTCTTCCCTAAAAACTTTTTGTTGTATGTTGAAATATCTTAAACATAAGGAAATCTGGCTTTTCCCCGACACTGCTTTCGTCAAAAATTATCGAATAGAATTTTGATTCCTATAAGACATTTATCCATAAATATTGCTAAAACTAAGGCTTTTTAATAATTCAATCGTTAGAGATTCAATAAAAAAAATAAATAAAAAAATAATAATTGAGAGATTCCAAAAATGTTGTACATTAAAAAAAATATTATTATTGGGAATTCTTATTTTATCGAAATTAACAAAATATATTTTAATAATTTACGGGGGGAAAATTACCTTATTTCCCCCCCCCCCCCTCCTGAATCCGCGCCTGATGGCAACCCATACCGCAACTCGTTTTAAGTCAGCATTAAGCTTATCTTAAATATAAAATTTTTTTAAAATTTGAAAAAAATTTGAGCAATTTAATTTTGTCTAATTTCTTCAAGAAGGATAAGTCAAAAGCGGCAATTTTTAAACAAAGCATTGTAAAAAATTTTAAAAAGAGGAGTCTAACGTCGCAAGATCTCAAAAAATACAACATTTCAGTGAGATTCGAATGCAAAATAAAAAAAAGTGTAGTTTGGATACCAAAAGCAACAAAGCTGGTCGCCAAAAAAAACTTTCTTCAAAAGATTTTCGCGATTCAAAGCGACTTATTGTTACTGGTGTAGTCAAAATGGCTATTAAGGTCCGGTAAATACTGAGCATTGAGTACAATTAAGATGTAAGCACTGAAATCGTACGAAGTTGCTTAAGTGCTAATGGATTAGTAGCTAGAAATTTGCAAAAGAGTAAGAAAAATATAATAATATTTTAAATATGAGGAAAAAATATACACACGGAAAAAAGGGTTGCCAATGTTATCACCAGGTTCACCTATTGTAGCAGATATTGTGATGGAAAAATTATTAGATACGTGCATAGGAAACCTGAAAAAAAACCGAAGATCTTGACAAAATATTCGGACGATTTATTCAGTATAGTACCAGAGTGCGAAATAGAGGTGATCATGAATAGTTTAAATAGCTTTCACCGCAACATAAAGTTTACGATGGAAAAAGAAATAGACTCCGGACTTCCGTATCTGGATACGTTAGTTATACGTGACAATAATCAGTTAAAAATAGATTGGTTCCAAAAATCAACGGAGTCTGGACGGATAATCAACTTTTTCTCGAAGCATCCAAAAATAGTTATGGTAAATACGGCTAACAATCTAATAAAAAGAGTTCTGAATATAAGCGATGAGGATTTCCATAAGAAAAATAAAGGAAAGATAAAACAAATACTACACAATAACCATTTTCCGGCGAAACTTGCAAAAAAAACTGATACGGGATTTTGAAAAACTTAATCACAAAAACATTAGAACCAACGAAAGCCCCCACATTTATAAAGCTTTACCTTATGTTCCTAAAATTTCAGAAAGATTGGAAAAATCTAAACTTTTTGATGCAGAAAATTACAAAATGGCCCACAAAACTACACACACTTTGGGAAAACTTTTTATATTCAACATTTTTTTTCATGTTTCGAATTTATTCTATGAGCTAAATTTCAGTTATGTAAAATGTTGAATATAATATAAAGTAACCTTTGGAAGGAAATAATTCCCAGTTTCTATTTGGAAAACTTTTTAGTAATACGAAAGATAGAACTGACAAAAATCTAACGCAATACGAAAAATCTAACGCAACGGAAAGGAAAATGAAATATGCAATAAAGTTTACATAGGCACAACCAAGAAAAAATTAAAATCCAGAATGGCTGCACACAAATCAGATCAAAAATTAATAAATACACAAAAAAACAGCACTTAAGGCCCACTGTGCGAATACTCACTCTCCAAACTTAGATGACGTACAAATATTACAGAGAGAAGAGAATTATAAACGCCAATATATGTTGGAGACAGGGATGTTAGATGTGACGATTTTATTCGATGAATTTACCAAAATAACGATTGACGATTTTTAATGTAGAGCCACTTAGGTTTTGACGATTTAATCCCGTCAATAAATTTATTTTAAACTTTAATCTGGCATCAATTTTATAACACTTCAATCTGGCAAGTAAAGTTTTTTCTTAGTTTGTATATGTGTGTAGAGGCGAATATGTATATATTCCCTGCAAATAATAGGACCAGTCCAAACACGCGTGTAAAGAGTAGCCTACAAAGGACCAGAACTAGTCCAAATGTAGCCCAAACGTATGGAAAAAACATAGCCTATTTAACATTACGATGTCCTAGGGGAGGACCATATAACCCACCTTTGGACTACTAAAGAGTAGTTTTAAAACTACTCCATGGTATACACAAGAGGATTAGTTTTGAAGTCGTTTAAAAATGAAAGCACGTCGTTAAAAACCGAAGACATGTCGTCTCACAACAAACACTTTTTAATACTGACATGGTCTATGCTTGCATTACATCGGAACAGTCCATGGAGTACTCCATTTTATCAAAATGGATCAGGTGGTCCAATTTCATTTGCAGGGTTTATACTAGCGGACCCAACAAACTTCGCCTCGTCCCAATTTTAAGCCTTCAGACAAACTTTAAAGTAATAACACAACACAAATATTAAAATTTTCAATGTGATTTATTTGAATGGATTCAGTAGAGAGCAATTTAATGAACTATTTTTTTCGATTTGTTTTCCGGCGCAAAAACAAATAACAAAGACGGTTTCCCAACACGCGCACATGCAACGTACAGCTGACCGTGCGGAAAACAGGGAAATTTGAGATTAATCCCACAGAGGTCTAGTGATTGGCTTTGCGATTTATTGATTGTCATTGCAAATGCCAGTCGAACGGGGAACTGAATCCGCTTAAATTGGAATGGAAGGTCAGTTGGAATAACGGGAATTCGTGGGATAAGGAATTCCTCTCCTTTGAATTTGCCCTTGATGATTTTCGCCTGAATCACATTGTTCATTAGCTTTTTGACGGACAACTGCGTACCGTTGCACATTTTTGGAGGATTGAGATTTCGCAACATGATTATGATCGATTCCACCTTCAGCTGTAATTTATGCGGCTGAGTTCATGGTCCATCAAGCGGGTTCAAAAATTCCGACGGGAAGCTGGTCAGTTAATTTTCGTCGGTCACGCAGTCAACAGATTTGTACGTATGCAATTGTCCTGCGATTTGACTTTGAATAATTAAGTTAAGTTAAGTCCTTATTCTTCGCTGCTAGTATTGCCCGTTCACCAATCCAATCGAGATTTTTGTAAATTTGTGCAATGCCATGGAACACTTTGCTGATGAGTTCCTCCTTGGACGATGTGAATTCACAAGAATTTTCAGGGAACGATATGAATCCACTCGAAACATTAACAGGAATTTGGCCGTTGGCAAGCTCCAGCAGTTGTCCCGAGCAGTTAGCAGCCGATGGGTCGTTCTGCAACGCGACACTCATGTTTGTGGTCAATTGCAACTTCTGGATATGCCTCCACAATGACGACGATTACAGGCACGTGTTGATAAAAGAACGATTTTTTATATGACGATTTTTTGACGTTTTTTTCAGAACTAATGACGATTATGACGATTTTTTTTCAAATTTTGACGATAATTCGAAAAAAACATCTAACATCACTGGTTGGAGATGCTAAACATAATAAAAATACCAACAGCAACTAGGATGAATTTCAAAGTCGATGTCGAAGGGAGTTCGGCTCAACATTTTCATTACTAAGTTACTAAGGCGAAGAATTAATTATAACAAGTGCAATATTTATTATTTTAATTTTTATTTTAGTAAGATATCCTAATACGTCTGTACATTAGCTGACTGGGCATGTCGTTCACTTATGTATGTATATAGAAAAAATGAGAGGTCCGAAAATCGATCCTTGTCGTACACCTTTGTTAACTGGAAGGAAAGTTAACACTGTTGATAAGTTAGCCTCTACGTAATGTTCCCTGCCAGTGAAAAAGGACTGCATACAAATATAATGTCTAAATATCTGGAGAAGTATAGTATGTATATTAGGGGTATAACCAATTTTTTGCCATAGTACAATGAGGTCAACCATGTCCTAGTAACCACGAAAATCATAATCTTTTGTAATTTTTCTCAAAAAAGTTTACGCACCAATTGGTTTTTCTAAACCAATGCAATATTGACTATTCAAAATTTTATACGGTGTTTTTTATTATTTTTTTAATTTTTTTTTTGTTAAAAAAGGTAAAAGATACGTTTTACTTTACGGACAAATCTCTTACCATCTCTAAATATTAATGAAATTTCATACTTGAGCTATTTTTTCTTTTAAATAAATATATTATTAATTTTTCTTAACCAAAAAGGAAATTAAATGTTTTCAAAACTTCATCGCGGTTGGTGCGTGAACTTTTTTGACCTTAGCGAAAAAATAAATATACGTTCCCTTATAGTTGTTTATGCTCTATCGGACTGTGCTATGCCAATTTTGATATATTAAAAAATTGTTAAAAAGTTATATCCCTAATGTATGTCTATATAATAGTAGAAATCTAAAATATGATAAAAAAAATTTTAGTTAGCAACACACGAGATCTGTTTAAAAAAATTTTCATAATAATATTTTGATGGGGGTAGTGAAGAGCACCGGGTTAAGCTTATTTAATATAAAACTAAATAAAAAAAAAAATGAACACGGTTTTGGTGTTATTGTAATTCAATAATGTTTTCTTTTCAATCAATGGTGTTTTCTTTTCTGACAATAATGTTCCATATATGCTACCATTCGTGCGGGTTTTGTTCCATTCTAAAAATATATGCAAAAATGTGAGAAGTTGTCGTTTTACTTTCTAAACATGTTGCAACAATAAATGGCAAATTTGTTCTATTTCTTACCCGCAGTTATAACTGAGTGTGAGATAATACCCTTTTTGCATCTGCGTAAAGTACTTTTTTATGCAAGCAAGTATTTTTTTCTTGTGTTTGCGGACAATTTGCGTTATATTGTGATGGTTATAAAAACTTTTTGTTTTTCGTTTGTTTTACTTTTATTATATTTTTTTGTCGCAAAATTTTTAACAACAGCTGACATTAATTATTGAAAATCAGCGCTGTTAACGCTTATTGGAATTGTAAGAAAATTTAATGTTGAAAATTGCTACAAGCGTGGTGAATATCGCTTTTTGTACAAACTTTGCATTCAATATTAAACACGCTTAATGCACATTAGTGTTGAGTGTAAAACGTAGCTATTATTTTGTTCCATTGTAATTTACAAAAATGTTTCACTTTGTAAGGGTTCGTGTAACCTAATAAATATATTACACAACTATAATGCATCATTATTTTTTAGAAAAGAAAACACCATAAGTGTGTACTTGTGGAAATGTATTTTTTGTGATTTTGCTTATTTAAGCAAATACCTTAAGATATCAATATGAAATTTATTTATACAAAATTAAACAAGTTTATACGGGGTTTATTAATAAAATTTTCATGAAAAATATACAGCCATGTCACAGAGTACAATTCTGTTCGGAGCCGAAGTTTTTTGGCCTCTCCGATAGAGAAAACTCTCATTCCGTTCATGAAAACAAAAATGGTTTTATTCCGAAAAACTTTTTCGTCATTTTCTGAAGCACCAAAATACGGAATGAATTTCGTTTCCGAACGAAATTGTACTATGCGACATGGCTGATAATATTCTTTTAAACAAATTTCGTATGACTTAATAAATATGATTTATCCGCACAGTTGAGCAAATACTAAAAAAATTTGTAAATTTTCTATAAAAAATCCATTTCATAAACCTGTTTTATTTTTTAACAAAGACCATTTAAGGTGGAAATATTTCGACGGACTTTATTCAATGCCTGCTATAAACCAAATATATACTTGTTCAGGAGAGGCAAAATCTGATGTGCATATGCCGAAATTCTGAATATGTGTCCATAAAGTAACAAAATTTAATTTTTCTCTCAAAAGTGTTTATCGAAGAACGACATCTTGCCGTCGACATATAGGCCGTAGATATCTGTATTCTATATTTTCTTATCTATATTAGAAATAAAATTTCACGTGTATAATGTTTCGAACTAAAGAAGAGGCGATTAATTTTTGCAGGGACCGTAAAAACGATTACCCTAAAAATTTTAACTCAAAAACTCTCCATATTAGAGTCAACGGAGACCAATGCTGTCATACACCAAATGATGCGTATTATGCTCTTTCAGGATCTATGATGATCTTAAAAAACGATCCGAACTATAGCGCTAACACCTATTAGTTCAAGGAAAAAATTAAACTTTGGATGGAACTTTTTAAAAGAGAATTTTATTTTTCCGTCATAAAAGATATATTACTCTTTTTTCCATCTAAAATAACTAAAACTTATTTGAGGAGTTTTATTATTCCCGCTATAAAATTGGTGACTTATTTTACCTGGCATTCTTTTAAGCATTTGGTATTGAAAATGAGCATAATCCGTTTATTAAGCTCATCTGCAATACTAATGTTAACGACTTTTGCCACAATTTGTTTTACTTTTTATTTTATTTCTTTCAAACCAATCATAAATTATGTAGACATTAGCCAGAAAACATCAATGCCACTAGCTGCACTAACGTCCTGCTTACTTAACACCACTACAGTCATAATAATCATAATCATCTTTATTCTCTTGACACTTTCTACTTAAAGCATCCTTATAACACTTACGCATCATAAGATCAGAAGTGAATAGTAATTGTTGTTATTGCTTTTGCTATTAATGTTCGTGTTAAAATTTTGCTACTGGCAGAAGCTAAGGAATCTGTTAAGAAATAAAATAAGTAGTTCCGGCAACATCAGTCACCAGCAAAAAAAATCAGATAAAAGCAGGCGAGTAACATTAAAAATAACGTTTAATTCTAACGGATCTTCAGCGAAGTTTGACTAGTTATAACTTATAGTGGTTTATTTATATATTGGATTTTTTTTTTTTTTTTTTTTGCTCTAAGATGTTAACAAGTGATATTTTTATAGGGCTGTGACGAATCTTAAACACCTATCAAATCTGAATAAATATCAGCTTTTTATTACCTACATTACCTATTCAAAAAACGGTAAATAATTTTACTAACACAATAAGTAATATGATGCAGGAAATGCTTAGAATGCAATCGATGTTATTGCAAGCTGTACTTAACAAACCATGAACTGTTTAAAAATTTGTTTTTGGAACGCAAACGGCATCCGCCAACATAAAAATGAATTAGAATACTTTCTTAAAAATAAACAAATTGATGTCATGATGATTTCTGAAATTCATTTGACCTCAAGAAATACGTTTAATATAAATGGTTATAAACTTTATGATACCAAGGACCCTCGAGATAGAGCTTGTGGAGGATCTGCCATTTTAATAAAAACCCGAGTCAAACACTACCTAATGTGTGATCATCGTGAAGATTATCTCCAAGCAACGAACATTTGCGTTGAGGAATTAAATAGAAACCTAGTAATTTCATCGTTATACTCCCCGCCTAGATTTTCAATATCGGAGGACCAATATTATAAATATTTTAAATCATTAGGACCGTGTTTCCTAGCCGCTGGCGATTATAACGCTAAACATACCTTCTGGGGGTCGCGACTTATAACACCAAAGGGTCGTGTTTTATTTAACACAATTTCTAAAATGGATTTAAATGTGGTAGCGAGCGGACAACCAACATATTGGCCCACTGATCATCAAAAAATTCCAGATGTCATCGATTTCGGCGTGGTTAAAAACATTCCCATTGAAACGATTCATGTTGAAGCCTCCCTAGATTTATCTTCCGACCACACACCTACAATTGTTACTATAATGAACCCCAATAGAATTGTACCTCCGACGACAGCTACGCAAATTAATTGGTAAAAATATAAAAAATATCTCAGTACCCATTGCACAGAAAATATTGCGCTCAGTACACCGGATTATGTAGATCGCTCTATAGACAATTTTGACAGTTTTCTGAAACTAGCTGTTCAACATTCCAATATTGCCCCCAAAAAAACAAAAACTATTGAAATATATTCAACAGATGTCGAGCATCTTTTATCTGAAAAAAGGAGGGCTCGAAGAGAGTGGCAATTGCACAGATCCCCTCAACTTAAGAACTTACTTAAAGAGTGTACAAAAAGACTAAGAAAGTTACTGCAGACTAAGAAAACGGCTTCTCTGGAAAAATATCTTGAGGAACTTGATGCAACCCCACAATCAAACTACTCATTATGGCGTGCAGCTAGAAAACTCAAAAGGCCAGTTGTCTCTAAACCACCATTAAGAAACTTGAATGGAAGTTGGGCAAGAAATAATGTTGAAAAAGTAAATCTGTTTGTCAATCATTTAAAAAACGTATTTACCCCAAATATATCTCACGATATTGCGGTCGAGTTACCACCTGCTGCTGCTAGAGCAGCTGTTCCGCTAAGATTTGAGATAAGAGAAATCGAAAAGGCTATTTGTGATTTAAACCCCAAGAAGATAAGATCAGCAACAAAATGCTTTTGGAGGTACCCAGCATAGCAGAGAAAATTATTCTTTTAATTTTTAATGCTATTTTACGCCTTGAATACTATTCTCAAAAGTGGAAGATCTCCTTAGTCACCATGATACCTAAACCTGGAAAGGATCACACAAAAGTTGAGTCATATAGGCCTATAAGCTTACTTTCTAATATATCAAAGCGGTTTGAGAAGCTGTTAGCGTCAAAATTAACCCCAATTTTAAATGAAAATAGATGTATTCCTAACCACCAATTCGGCTTTAGAAGAGAACACAGCACAATTGAGCAAACGCATCGTATAGTAAACGCAATAAGAAAAGCCTTTGAAGAAAAAAATATTGTTCCGCTCTCTTCATCGATGTTTCTCAAGCTTTTGATAAAGTCTGGCATTAAGGCTTATTACATAAATTGAAGCTCGACTTACCAGTAAACACACACAAGCTGTTAGAAAGCTACTTAGTCGGTCGAAAATTTATTATTAAAGAAGGTGATTATTTAAGCTCTCCTCAGCAAATTGACGCTGGAGTCCCTCAGGGAAGCATCCTGGGCCCACTTTTATACTTAATATATACCTCGGATATGCCAACAAACAACTACACACAAACTTCAACATTTGCTGATGATACAGCAACGTTATCTGTACCTGAGTTCACCAAAAAAGTTACCATAGTGCACCAAAAAAGCTGTGCTTATATTTCCTTTCAGAAATACTTTTTTGAAATACAGGACAAAAACAGATATTAAGGAATTCGGAAATGAACTATTTGCAGAATGTTCGGTGCTAAGCTTTGCCAGAATGAGTTAAATGATGACCTGACAACAGAAGAAAGTTTCGATAGTAACACAACAGCAGAATTGACCGAAAAAATTAGAAGTGTTAAAAATTTTAAAAATCACAACAAGACTGTTATGGCATAATGGATGATTTTTGTGTTAAGAGAAATATAGGAAAAGGACTGAGAATTAAGATATTCTGTATCTTAATTATTTACGATAAGTGAAAGAATTTTTTCCAAGTCAAAAGTTAATTACTTAAAACTAAAGAAAAGAGTCGCTTAAATCTTAACCATTTTAACCAAATTTTTATCTTATAAATACATAATCGGCCATGTTCTGGAAATTGAAATAACTTGAAATTGAAATCGAACACATTTTCAATTCTTTCCTGTGTTTAAATATGATAAAGTCTATTAACTAATTAAAGTAAAAGCTCCTTAAAATTAATACCCTGAGATGTCTTGGGCTGCGAATTCGAGAATCTAAAGGGCTGCGCAGCAGAAGACTGAGGATTAGGTACATGTAGGGCAGTTTTCTGTTTAGTTGGGTTTGTTTGATTACGTTGTCCGAGTTTTATCTTCCACTGCTTTTTCTTCTCCTGTGCTTTAACTCTTTTCTTCTCCTATTCTTTTTTACTAGAAGTCGTCACAATGGATGATATTGTTCTCTGGGTGAGGGTGTTAAGTTTACTTCGCACCAGCCTTTCTAACCTAACCTAATCTTCCCATATATCTTCAAAATTACAGTGGGTTACTAGTGGTGTTTGGGTCGATATTTTATTTTTACGTTTAATGTCCGATTAGTATCCTGAAATTCTGGTTCTTTATTTCTATCTTGTAGTGCCAATTAATTCTACATTATTCGCAGCTGTGGTTTTCGTTCCCATTACATTTTATCTGATAAGTTAAATCAGCTTTGTCCAATTTGACCACTTTAGCTTTGGTGCATGAGAACTTAAAAAGATAAAAAAAAATTTATAAAATTTCGTCTTCAGAACTTTTTGTTCTGTGAAAAACTTTTTTGCAATTCATAGAATTTACTTATTTTTAGTTGTATCAGAAAATATAATGGTACTAGATCCCTTTTGCTAAAGGCTTTTTTTGAACATGCTTTTGTTAAAATGCAACACTGTTCAAATGAAAAGTGTTATTGTTTTGAAAAATTTCAAAAAATGAATAAGTCGTATGAGATATCAATTTGTTTTTCGTAAACCTGTCAATTTCATGGCATATTGCATTCAGACTATCACACTTTATCATATTACTTGAGTTTTTGTCATGTATTAATACAAAGTATAATAGTGTAAACTAGCCTTAAATAGTCTGAATTCGAATTGTGATACCTTTGATAAAATAAGTCTTTGTTGGAGATTGCATTAATTAGACTTGTGTTAGTTAAGAATTTGGGGAAAAGTTTTAAAACTTGAAAAGAATTCAGCTAAACTGACATAACTTAAAATAATTCGGTAACTTGTGCAAATAAGACATCATCTGTTACGCGCTGCTTCGATCTTCAAAATTTGTTTACAAAAAATAAAATCTCTATTTAAATTTAAGTTAGGAGGCATAAAAGATGTTAAATTCCCAGCTAGCTATAAGAAACATGGTCGAGTAGTTCTTAACCCAATTTAAAACGCGTATACATATAATTATACTTTATATGCCACAAATCAACCAAAAAGTATAACTGATTCAAATATTTAAAAAAAAAAACGTTTAGCAAGGTGTTAGCTAAAGGGGGTGCACTTTTCCCTCCCTCACGATATATTATCATACTCCTATGACATTCTACACACCCTTTTATATTTCAGGAATGTCCCTTATACAAAGCCTAGTACATATCACTAACAATAATTAAAATTGCTCGTCATTCCCTTTAATAATAAAATTTAGCAATTCATTTTTTTATTTAAATTTTCATTAAAGTAAAGAAATTAAATCTAATATTAATAAATACATTTGTAGAAAACAATATGTTATTCAACATTTAATAACAAGAAAATTTTCAATTTAATAAATTAAAAGAATTCATTATCTTAAATGTATGGCTATTTTAAACTGATCAATCAATAAAGAAGAACTGACAAAAGTAAAAAAAAATACAATATGATTAACAAAAAAAAAAAAAACATTTACATTGCACTCTCACTGGGGTGAAATGGAATGAAATTCATTAACTTATTAATTTTACGCAAAAATTAAGAGTAATTAAAAATGACTTTACTCACTAGTAATTATGTTTTTGTTGTTTTGTTAAAATACCTGTTTCTTGTGTTTTACTTTACTGATGTTCCATTGGTGAGCTCAACAAGGAATGACTAGAAACGGGCTGTATGGGAAAAAATAAGCTTATAGATTAATAAATCAAAACCCAATTACTCTCAATAAGATACGAAATAAAATTAACAAGAAAAAAAAATGCGTAAAATAAAGAACTCAAATGAAATGTAGGGTTAGCCATACAAATAAAATTCAAATTAAATGGATAATAAAATTATGTTATAGGAATTCATTAATAATGTTATTTACTTTTATACAAATTAGATTTAATAGTTTAATAGAGAATTTAATATTGACAGTTTATTTAATTTAGGCATATTTTCATTTAATTTTTTTTTTTTTTTTTTTTATTTAAAAACATAATTAAGTCATGTTTTAAAATTAAAGTTATTTATATTTTAAGGTTTAAGATGTATTTTAAAATAATTATTTAATCATGTAAGTAGTTATTTAGTTTTTGTTAGCTGTTAGTTTTATATATTCTAAGGTATAAAATAAGGGTTTGAATTAATAGAGTTTTAAATTCATTTAAATAATTCGTATGAATTAACGATTAGTAATGTAAGATCAATCCTTATTTTGTTTTAATGAATGTTATATATTTTGTAGGTTAAAAAAAATTTTTAGAAAAATTATTAGGGAAATGAATTTATATTATTTAAATGACTTTATAGGAGCATGTTTTCTATAGTAAAATTTTGAATACTTGAAATATTAGAATATTGTATTGTTTTACAAATTTATTTTAGGAGTTACATTTTTTTAAGTTTAATACTTAGGGTTCTCTTCCATAAAAACGTAAGTGAGTTCTCAAGTCACGGTAAGAGCACGTGTCCTTCTAGATTTTGTGTCAAACTGGAATACACACCATACTCTGCATACAATGTTGCTAAGGAGCCTTTTGTAATAGGAACCCTCGCAACGTTTTAGGAAAATTCCAGAAAAATTAGAAAAAGTTGTGGCAAAGGTCAGTTGAATGTCACCTATCCCTGTGACCTTTAACAATAAAATACCACCTGTCCTTGTGGGTCTATTTAGAATTATTTCCTAAATTTAACAATAACGACTTTAGTTGGACAAAATAGGACACAAGATTAAATATTTAATTACCTTTTGATAAATTAATATTTTGATTGGTTTAAGTCTAGTAAATTTCACTTAATTAAAATTTTATATGTTTGCACATGGAATAAAGTAAAGAATTCTTAGTTTCTCACACTATTTTCAAGACACTTTTTAATCACAACTTTATTGTTTGAAAAATTAACTGCAAATGAAACATCTAGACTTAAAAATGAATGCATAAAGCCTAATAAGAAATACATTAAATACATTATATGGCTAGGTAAAAAAAAATTAAACGGTATTACTTATTAAAACATCTCTTTCTTACGCTAAAACTCAATGCATTTACAAATGCGTAATTAATGTTATAGGATTAAGAGTATACAAAAAAAATATTCACCACGCCAGAAAAAAAAAATATCCCAAATAATCGTCAGGGTTTTCGCCACCAATTCAAATAATTATGATTTTACCAAATCCTTAATTTTGAAAATAAAACAAAAAAAAAATCGTTACAAACCTGCTTCGCTCATAGATTTTACATCGAATGACGAACAGGAATTTTTTTATAATCAAGTCAAATTACCAAATTTTGAAGAAAGACAAACGTGGGGCTCGACCTACAAAAGCCGGGCAAGGTTTATGATTTAAGATCCGATGTCTGGTATCGGCCTACATAATTACCCCTCAAATCTTCGACATCGTAAAGATTGTTACCAATCTTATTTCTTATCCTGCATTTAACGTATTTTGAGAAAAACTTTCTATTAACAGCCTTGGACGCATTGCTGAAAACGTGATTTTTCCTAAAAACTAGTTGTCCCCTTTCAAACTGAATCGGCCTAGTTCTCAGATTATATGATTTGCTTGCTCTTTCATGAGCCAATTTTAAGTTTTGTCTAATATTTATTCTGATTTTCTGCAGTCTATCTACATTTTCCATAACTTGACAATCCTCTCCAGACATACAACCTAATTTATCTAAAATCTGGTAAGTGGAACCATGTTGTACCATATTTTGACCGAAAGTGGCATAGTAAGGGGAACATTTTATGGCTGAATGATAATCACTACGCAAAATAGATAAAATTTGTGGGATAAACTTATCCCAATCAGTGTGATCCTTATGGTCATCCAAAAAGTATCTGATTTTGGTAATGATCTCTCTATTAGCCCGTTCAGAGGCATTAGATTGTGGTGCATAGAATCCCGTTCGTATATGCTCTATATTATAAAGTTTGAAAAACTCACTTATTTCTTTGGAAACGAACTGCTTTCCATTATCGCTATGCACAAACCTAGGTACGCCGAATGTAGGAAAAATATAATTTTGGAAGTAAGAGATGACGTTGGCAGATGTTGCTGCTTTAAGTGCCTTCAAAAATACAAATTTTGTTAAATGGTCTAAACATATAAAAATTATCGAATTTTTGACATTTGTATATGGATAAGGCCCCAAAAAATCGCAGTAAAGCCTCTCGAAGGGACGATTTGTAACAAACTGTTCACCCATGGGTGGTTTTGAGATTTTGTTTGGTGATTTTATCATTTTACATTTCTGACAATTGCTTATAAATGATTGCACGTCTTTGACCATTGTTGGCCAGAAATATTTTTGTCTAATTCTTGCAATTGTTTTTGCAATTCCTCCATGGCAGGAAGTATTTGAATCGTGAGCTGCTTTTATTACCTTCTGGGACAATGCCCTAGGAATCCATAAGCGCCACAAACTACTTTCTTCTTCACTGCTTTGTCTAAAGTGTGTACGTTTATAAATTAGATTGTCATCTGATAAAACTAGATCAGGTAAAGAATTTTTTTTATCTTTTATTAAATCCACAAGCTTTTTATACTCTTCATTACAAAAATCAGATGCTGCTAAGTCAACCTCAACTGGTATATCAAATGGGGCAATTTCATCAACATCCATTCGCGAAAGACAATCGGGAACGACGTTTAAAGAACCCTTACGGTGTTCGATACGAAAGTCATAGCGTTGTAATTTTAGGCTCCACCTAGCCAACCGACCACTTAAGTCTTTTTGAGACATAAGCCATTTAAGCGAAGAATGGTCTGTAATTATTTTGAATGGAAGCCCTTCAATGTATGGTCTAAACCGGTTGACGCAAACAACTGCTGCCATACACTCCAGCTCTGTTACAGTGTAATTTCGCTGGGAATTGTTAAGCTTTTGCGAAACAAAAGCTATAGGGTGTTCTTTACCCAAATCATCAATTTGAAATAATACGCCTCCAACGCCAATTTTCGATGCGTCACATTGAATTATAAACTCACGATCAAAATTTGGTTGGGCCAGAACAGGAGCCGATGAAAGGGCATCTTTTAGTTTTTCGAAAGACACTTTAGCTTCGTTTGTTAGTGCAAATGGCTTGAAACTTTTTTTAAGACAATCAGTCAGAGGTCCGGCTAAATCTGCGAAATTAGAGATAAAAGTTCGGTACCAATTGGCCATGCCAATAAACCTCCGAACCTGTCTAGGTGTTTTTGGTAAAGGGAAGTCTCTTATTGAAGATACCTTTTCGGGATCTACCCTCAAGCTACCATTACCGACAATGTACCCTAAGTAGCGGATTTCAGTCTGACAAAATTTGCTTTTGCCTATATTTATTGTTAATTTTGCAGACTTAAGGCAATTAGCAACTTCTTTAAGGACGTTTATGTGAGATATGAAATCAGGACTGCATACCAGCAAATCATCTAGGTAAATGAAGACATTTTCCCGTAACCGTGATGGTATAACCTTGTCCATAAGTCTGCTCATGGTCTGAGGACCATTACACAGTCCAAAAGGCATGTACTTATATTGGTACAAAGGTTTCCCTGGGACTACAAAAGCAGTCTTTTCTTTTGATAATTCCGTCAACCGAATTTGAAGGAATGCATCCTTTAGGTCAATGCCTGTAATAAAAAAGGTATCCTTTAATCTGCTTAGTAATCCGTTTAGATGCGGAAGCGGATATGAGTCCTTTTTGGTTATAGCATTGAGCTGGCGTGAATCAATACAGAGTCGAACTTTCCCCGGTTTCCTTACTAAAACAACTGGGGAACACCAGGGCGAATTAGATTCTTCAATTACACCCATACTCAAAAGTCGGTCTATTTCTTGGTATGCTTCTTCTTGACGGGGTGGCGATAAGGGGTAATGTTTACATTTAATGGGAACTGCATCACCCGTATCAATATTATGCTCAAGGAGGTCTGTACAACCCAACCCGAGCTTTTCAAATGATGGAAACTCCAAAATGGTTTTTTCTAATATTATCTGCTGTTCAGGACTAAGCTTGTGAAATTTCGAAGATGCATCGCCATTTTCTAAGAAGTTCGCTTCGACGGAAGATACAGAAGGAACAATTTCTGGAGCAAGCGCGAAATCTCTCCAAAAATTTATTCAAAAATAAGCCGCTTGGCTAAGAGAAGGAACCAAATAGAAAATGATATCTTTTGTAACATTTTTGAAAAAGATTGGTAGTTTACAGTACCCTATTACTGTTTGTTTAGAACCATTGGCGGTAGATATTTCAGATTTAACTGGCTTAAAATGTATGTCGTTCTTTTTTAAAAATTCTAAGCAGTTTTTACCAAGTACTGAAACATTGGCACCTGAGTCCAACAAGCCTATCAAAGAATCATCGAAAACTTTTACTTTGGCGAAGGGAGGGTCATCAGACCCGTGTAATATAGTGGATGATATTAATTTTCGAAAATACTTTCGCTTAGCGAAACGTTCTCTACATTTTATTAACTTCTTGTTAGGGTTTCTGCTTAGGGAACATATTTTATCATAGATTTTATACCGAATATTATCTTGTGGTTTATTTGTTTGAGAATGTTTTTCTTCAGTTGCATTAATAGTTAAAGGAAATACTAAGGAGTGATGCTTTTGATTCTTAAATACATTATTTTCTAAATCAGTTCCTAATTTTGACTCGGGGACTGATCGGGTGGACGAGTGTCCCCGGTAACCACTTCGCCCGTCTGCTGGTTTCCCTGGAAATTATGCCTATTAGGGCACGAAGGTGTCAACACCCCCTTTTGCCCACATTTGAAGCAAAAAGGTTTATTTATTTCCTTCCCACAATAAATATACGAATGTCCATACGCAAGACAGTTCCAGCATTTTATATTTGAAAAATCGATTTTAACATTGTTCCTTTGAAATTTAAAAGCCTCAAGCTGAGGATCAATTATTTCGGGACGACTCATTTCATTATCAAGTAAATTAACTTCACTTACGTTTCGGATTTGACCAGCACCTGGTACAAACGGTTTATTGTCCCTAAGGACCTTTTCGGCTTTACGAGCAAGGTCTCTAAAATCATTTAATGATTTTGAATCCGAGCTAAATAATAGAAACCGCAAGTTTGGTTGAATATTCCTTTTTATTATATCCAACAACGTAAAATCTGGTAAGGGATTTTGCAACCTGAGATTCATGGAAATAATTAAACTATGAAAATCGTCATAAGATTCCTTATACTGTTGTTTTCGTAGAGAAATTTTTAAAATAATGTCATGTTCTGACTCTAAATAACCGAACTCTTTGGTCAAAGCAAATTTTAGGATTGGGTAAGACACTTCGCGGTTTTGTCTCATAAACATCCAGTACCACTGTTCTGCTTTTCCCTCAAGAAGCACATGGAAATTCGATAAAAGATGTTCGTCTGAGCATCTTGTGCGAGTAGTGAGAGTTTCGACTTTAAACAAAAAATCAGACACGGAACCTGTACCATCGTAGCCTATTTTCCATTTTTCAAGTTTTATATTTAGGTCAGTATTAAGGGAGAGTCTGTTTAAATCAGAAGAATGATTAATATTAGAATTCGGGGTATCAGAATACCCTGTATGTGTTTGTATAAATGGTCTTCTTTGAGAAGTTGTGTCGCTGGCGTTTCCTATTTGGGATATACTATCCCTTATAGACGAAAGTTCTTTTCTAAATTCCTCCCTTGTATTTCTCATGGTTTGTTCCATTATTGTAATAAGATTGTCAAAGGGATTTGTGTTGTTGGAATTACTTACATTGCTAGTTGTTATAGGCGGATTATTTGCCATCTCTATATTTGAAAAACTACTACTTTGTTCTTCCAAAGCAAAAAAATTTTGTGGCAAAGAATTTGGGTTGTTTTCCATTATAACAACGTTAGTTTTATCAGAATTTGTTGGTAATTTTGTAAAACTTTGCGCACGTGTAACTTGTGGTGGTGGTTGAGGTATGTTTTTTTCGACAGGAGAATGTACGATGAGGGGTTTTGAGGCTTTAGGACCCTCTATAGAAATGTTGTGTCGAGAAGCACTTGAGCTTCTATTACGACCGCGAGAAAATGAAGTATTATTTTGTGAGCCGCGATTTCTAGTATTCATACCGAAAAAGTTACTTTTGTACTGAGTAGTATTTTCTTGTGTGTAATAATATTAATAAAAAAAAAGATAATAAAAAAAAATGTGTATATTGTTAATATATATAAATTATAAGTTGCTTTCCTTCTTGATCAATCTTATAGGGAATGACAAAGACAATCATTAAATATTTTCAGAAAATTTGTAGTCTAGGCATTGTGAAGACTTTTATCAAAAATAAAGAAAATGTTTCTATCCTTTCGGCAGCATTTAGAAACAATTCAAAGTTTCAAAAATAAATGGACTAAAAAAAATAAGTTTTATCAATTCACAAAAACTTGCTGCATCAAATTTTACTCCGTTCAAAATTTGGACTCTAAGTCAAATATAAATTGAATGCCATGGTCAGGTAAAATACAACATTTATGTCTTATCGCTACTAGATTCAGAATATAACCTATCCAAATGACTAGGACTTTTGAAACAATATATGTATTTGATGTTTTTAAAAGGATTTATATATACGTTTGATACACATATAAAATTTTATTTGACCATTCACGAAAAAAAAGTTATAATCTAACTAGTTCTTCTTCCATTTTCTATAAATCTCTAAAAGCTTTACATTGGCCTGTTAAGGCATTTACATTGGGCTGACCAAAACATGGGCAGCCCCACGTTGGGCGCCATATATGTTACGCGCTGCTTCGATCTTCAAAATTTGTTTACAAAAAATAAAATCTCTATTTAAATTTAAGTTAGGAGGCATAAAAGATGTTAAATTCCCAGCTAGCTATAAGAAACATGGTCGAGTAGTTCTTAACCCAATTTAAAACGCGTATACATATAATTATACTTTATATGCCACAAATCAACCAAAAAGTATAACTGATTCAAATATTTAAAAAAAAAAACGTTTAGCAAGGTGTTAGCTAAAGGGGGTGCACTTTTCCCTCCCTCACGATATATTATCATACTCCTATGACATTCTACACACCCTTTTATATTTCAGGAATGTCCCTTATACAAAGCCTAGTACATATCACTAACAATAATTAAAATTGCTCGTCATTCCCTTTAATAATAAAATTTAGCAATTCATTTTTTTATTTAAATTTTCATTAAAGTAAAGAAATTAAATCTAATATTAATAAATACATTTGTAGAAAACAATATGTTATTCAACATTTAATAACAAGAAAATTTTCAATTTAATAAATTAAAAGAATTCATTATCTTAAATGTATGGCTATTTTAAACTGATCAATCAATAAAGAAGAACTGACAAAAGTAAAAAAAAATACAATATGATTAACAAAAAAAAAAAAAACATTTACATTGCACTCTCACTGGGGTGAAATGGAATGAAATTCATTAACTTATTAATTTTACGCAAAAATTAAGAGTAATTAAAAATGACTTTACTCACTAGTAATTATGTTTTTGTTGTTTTGTTAAAATACCTGTTTCTTGTGTTTTACTTTACTGATGTTCCATTGGTGAGCTCAACAAGGAATGACTAGAAACGGGCTGTATGGGAAAAAATAAGCTTATAGATTAATAAATCAAAACCCAATTACTCTCAATAAGATACGAAATAAAATTAACAAGAAAAAAAAATGCGTAAAATAAAGAACTCAAATGAAATGTAGGGTTAGCCATACAAATAAAATTCAAATTAAATGGATAATAAAATTATGTTATAGGAATTCATTAATAATGTTATTTACTTTTATACAAATTAGATTTAATAGTTTAATAGAGAATTTAATATTGACAGTTTATTTAATTTAGGCATATTTTCATTTAATTTTTTTTTTTTTTTTTTTATTTAAAAACATAATTAAGTCATGTTTTAAAATTAAAGTTATTTATATTTTAAGGTTTAAGATGTATTTTAAAATAATTATTTAATCATGTAAGTAGTTATTTAGTTTTTGTTAGCTGTTAGTTTTATATATTCTAAGGTATAAAATAAGGGTTTGAATTAATAGAGTTTTAAATTCATTTAAATAATTCGTATGAATTAACGATTAGTAATGTAAGATCAATCCTTATTTTGTTTTAATGAATGTTATATATTTTGTAGGTTAAAAAAAATTTTTAGAAAAATTATTAGGGAAATGAATTTATATTATTTAAATGACTTTATAGGAGCATGTTTTCTATAGTAAAATTTTGAATACTTGAAATATTAGAATATTGTATTGTTTTACAAATTTATTTTAGGAGTTACATTTTTTTAAGTTTAATACTTAGGGTTCTCTTCCATAAAAACGTAAGTGAGTTCTCAAGTCACGGTAAGAGCACGTGTCCTTCTAGATTTTGTGTCAAACTGGAATACACACCATACTCTGCATACAATGTTGCTAAGGAGCCTTTTGTAATAGGAACCCTCGCAACGTTTTAGGAAAATTCCAGAAAAATTAGAAAAAGTTGTGGCAAAGGTCAGTTGAATGTCACCTATCCCTGTGACCTTTAACAATAAAATACCACCTGTCCTTGTGGGTCTATTTAGAATTATTTCCTAAATTTAACAATAACGACTTTAGTTGGACAAAATAGGACACAAGATTAAATATTTAATTACCTTTTGATAAATTAATATTTTGATTGGTTTAAGTCTAGTAAATTTCACTTAATTAAAATTTTATATGTTTGCACATGGAATAAAGTAAAGAATTCTTAGTTTCTCACACTATTTTCAAGACACTTTTTAATCACAACTTTATTGTTTGAAAAATTAACTGCAAATGAAACATCTAGACTTAAAAATGAATGCATAAAGCCTAATAAGAAATACATTAAATACATTATATGGCTAGGTAAAAAAAAATTAAACGGTATTACTTATTAAAACATCTCTTTCTTACGCTAAAACTCAATGCATTTACAAATGCGTAATTAATGTTATAGGATTAAGAGTATACAAAAAAAATATTCACCACGCCAGAAAAAAAAAATATCCCAAATAATCGTCAGGGTTTTCGCCACCAATTCAAATAATTATGATTTTACCAAATCCTTAATTTTGAAAATAAAACAAAAAAAAAATCGTTACAAACCTGCTTCGCTCATAGATTTTACATCGAATGACGAACAGGAATTTTTTTATAATCAAGTCAAATTACCAAATTTTGAAGAAAGACAAACGTGGGGCTCGACCTACAAAAGCCGGGCAAGGTTTATGATTTAAGATCCGATGTCTGGTATCGGCCTACATAATTACCCCTCAAATCTTCGACATCGTAAAGATTGTTACCAATCTTATTTCTTATCCTGCATTTAACGTATTTTGAGAAAAACTTTCTATTAACAGCCTTGGACGCATTGCTGAAAACGTGATTTTTCCTAAAAACTAGTTGTCCCCTTTCAAACTGAATCGGCCTAGTTCTCAGATTATATGATTTGCTTGCTCTTTCATGAGCCAATTTTAAGTTTTGTCTAATATTTATTCTGATTTTCTGCAGTCTATCTACATTTTCCATAACTTGACAATCCTCTCCAGACATACAACCTAATTTATCTAAAATCTGGTAAGTGGAACCATGTTGTACCATATTTTGACCGAAAGTGGCATAGTAAGGGGAACATTTTATGGCTGAATGATAATCACTACGCAAAATAGATAAAATTTGTGGGATAAACTTATCCCAATCAGTGTGATCCTTATGGTCATCCAAAAAGTATCTGATTTTGGTAATGATCTCTCTATTAGCCCGTTCAGAGGCATTAGATTGTGGTGCATAGAATCCCGTTCGTATATGCTCTATATTATAAAGTTTGAAAAACTCACTTATTTCTTTGGAAACGAACTGCTTTCCATTATCGCTATGCACAAACCTAGGTACGCCGAATGTAGGAAAAATATAATTTTGGAAGTAAGAGATGACGTTGGCAGATGTTGCTGCTTTAAGTGCCTTCAAAAATACAAATTTTGTTAAATGGTCTAAACATATAAAAATTATCGAATTTTTGACATTTGTATATGGATAAGGCCCCAAAAAATCGCAGTAAAGCCTCTCGAAGGGACGATTTGTAACAAACTGTTCACCCATGGGTGGTTTTGAGATTTTGTTTGGTGATTTTATCATTTTACATTTCTGACAATTGCTTATAAATGATTGCACGTCTTTGACCATTGTTGGCCAGAAATATTTTTGTCTAATTCTTGCAATTGTTTTTGCAATTCCTCCATGGCAGGAAGTATTTGAATCGTGAGCTGCTTTTATTACCTTCTGGGACAATGCCCTAGGAATCCATAAGCGCCACAAACTACTTTCTTCTTCACTGCTTTGTCTAAAGTGTGTACGTTTATAAATTAGATTGTCATCTGATAAAACTAGATCAGGTAAAGAATTTTTTTTATCTTTTATTAAATCCACAAGCTTTTTATACTCTTCATTACAAAAATCAGATGCTGCTAAGTCAACCTCAACTGGTATATCAAATGGGGCAATTTCATCAACATCCATTCGCGAAAGACAATCGGGAACGACGTTTAAAGAACCCTTACGGTGTTCGATACGAAAGTCATAGCGTTGTAATTTTAGGCTCCACCTAGCCAACCGACCACTTAAGTCTTTTTGAGACATAAGCCATTTAAGCGAAGAATGGTCTGTAATTATTTTGAATGGAAGCCCTTCAATGTATGGTCTAAACCGGTTGACGCAAACAACTGCTGCCATACACTCCAGCTCTGTTACAGTGTAATTTCGCTGGGAATTGTTAAGCTTTTGCGAAACAAAAGCTATAGGGTGTTCTTTACCCAAATCATCAATTTGAAATAATACGCCTCCAACGCCAATTTTCGATGCGTCACATTGAATTATAAACTCACGATCAAAATTTGGTTGGGCCAGAACAGGAGCCGATGAAAGGGCATCTTTTAGTTTTTCGAAAGACACTTTAGCTTCGTTTGTTAGTGCAAATGGCTTGAAACTTTTTTTAAGACAATCAGTCAGAGGTCCGGCTAAATCTGCGAAATTAGAGATAAAAGTTCGGTACCAATTGGCCATGCCAATAAACCTCCGAACCTGTCTAGGTGTTTTTGGTAAAGGGAAGTCTCTTATTGAAGATACCTTTTCGGGATCTACCCTCAAGCTACCATTACCGACAATGTACCCTAAGTAGCGGATTTCAGTCTGACAAAATTTGCTTTTGCCTATATTTATTGTTAATTTTGCAGACTTAAGGCAATTAGCAACTTCTTTAAGGACGTTTATGTGAGATATGAAATCAGGACTGCATACCAGCAAATCATCTAGGTAAATGAAGACATTTTCCCGTAACCGTGATGGTATAACCTTGTCCATAAGTCTGCTCATGGTCTGAGGACCATTACACAGTCCAAAAGGCATGTACTTATATTGGTACAAAGGTTTCCCTGGGACTACAAAAGCAGTCTTTTCTTTTGATAATTCCGTCAACCGAATTTGAAGGAATGCATCCTTTAGGTCAATGCCTGTAATAAAAAAGGTATCCTTTAATCTGCTTAGTAATCCGTTTAGATGCGGAAGCGGATATGAGTCCTTTTTGGTTATAGCATTGAGCTGGCGTGAATCAATACAGAGTCGAACTTTCCCCGGTTTCCTTACTAAAACAACTGGGGAACACCAGGGCGAATTAGATTCTTCAATTACACCCATACTCAAAAGTCGGTCTATTTCTTGGTATGCTTCTTCTTGACGGGGTGGCGATAAGGGGTAATGTTTACATTTAATGGGAACTGCATCACCCGTATCAATATTATGCTCAAGGAGGTCTGTACAACCCAACCCGAGCTTTTCAAATGATGGAAACTCCAAAATGGTTTTTTCTAATATTATCTGCTGTTCAGGACTAAGCTTGTGAAATTTCGAAGATGCATCGCCATTTTCTAAGAAGTTCGCTTCGACGGAAGATACAGAAGGAACAATTTCTGGAGCAAGCGCGAAATCTCTCCAAAAATTTATTCAAAAATAAGCCGCTTGGCTAAGAGAAGGAACCAAATAGAAAATGATATCTTTTGTAACATTTTTGAAAAAGATTGGTAGTTTACAGTACCCTATTACTGTTTGTTTAGAACCATTGGCGGTAGATATTTCAGATTTAACTGGCTTAAAATGTATGTCGTTCTTTTTTAAAAATTCTAAGCAGTTTTTACCAAGTACTGAAACATTGGCACCTGAGTCCAACAAGCCTATCAAAGAATCATCGAAAACTTTTACTTTGGCGAAGGGAGGGTCATCAGACCCGTGTAATATAGTGGATGATATTAATTTTCGAAAATACTTTCGCTTAGCGAAACGTTCTCTACATTTTATTAACTTCTTGTTAGGGTTTCTGCTTAGGGAACATATTTTATCATAGATTTTATACCGAATATTATCTTGTGGTTTATTTGTTTGAGAATGTTTTTCTTCAGTTGCATTAATAGTTAAAGGAAATACTAAGGAGTGATGCTTTTGATTCTTAAATACATTATTTTCTAAATCAGTTCCTAATTTTGACTCGGGGACTGATCGGGTGGACGAGTGTCCCCGGTAACCACTTCGCCCGTCTGCTGGTTTCCCTGGAAATTATGCCTATTAGGGCACGAAGGTGTCAACACCCCCTTTTGCCCACATTTGAAGCAAAAAGGTTTATTTATTTCCTTCCCACAATAAATATACGAATGTCCATACGCAAGACAGTTCCAGCATTTTATATTTGAAAAATCGATTTTAACATTGTTCCTTTGAAATTTAAAAGCCTCAAGCTGAGGATCAATTATTTCGGGACGACTCATTTCATTATCAAGTAAATTAACTTCACTTACGTTTCGGATTTGACCAGCACCTGGTACAAACGGTTTATTGTCCCTAAGGACCTTTTCGGCTTTACGAGCAAGGTCTCTAAAATCATTTAATGATTTTGAATCCGAGCTAAATAATAGAAACCGCAAGTTTGGTTGAATATTCCTTTTTATTATATCCAACAACGTAAAATCTGGTAAGGGATTTTGCAACCTGAGATTCATGGAAATAATTAAACTATGAAAATCGTCATAAGATTCCTTATACTGTTGTTTTCGTAGAGAAATTTTTAAAATAATGTCATGTTCTGACTCTAAATAACCGAACTCTTTGGTCAAAGCAAATTTTAGGATTGGGTAAGACACTTCGCGGTTTTGTCTCATAAACATCCAGTACCACTGTTCTGCTTTTCCCTCAAGAAGCACATGGAAATTCGATAAAAGATGTTCGTCTGAGCATCTTGTGCGAGTAGTGAGAGTTTCGACTTTAAACAAAAAATCAGACACGGAACCTGTACCATCGTAGCCTATTTTCCATTTTTCAAGTTTTATATTTAGGTCAGTATTAAGGGAGAGTCTGTTTAAATCAGAAGAATGATTAATATTAGAATTCGGGGTATCAGAATACCCTGTATGTGTTTGTATAAATGGTCTTCTTTGAGAAGTTGTGTCGCTGGCGTTTCCTATTTGGGATATACTATCCCTTATAGACGAAAGTTCTTTTCTAAATTCCTCCCTTGTATTTCTCATGGTTTGTTCCATTATTGTAATAAGATTGTCAAAGGGATTTGTGTTGTTGGAATTACTTACATTGCTAGTTGTTATAGGCGGATTATTTGCCATCTCTATATTTGAAAAACTACTACTTTGTTCTTCCAAAGCAAAAAAATTTTGTGGCAAAGAATTTGGGTTGTTTTCCATTATAACAACGTTAGTTTTATCAGAATTTGTTGGTAATTTTGTAAAACTTTGCGCACGTGTAACTTGTGGTGGTGGTTGAGGTATGTTTTTTTCGACAGGAGAATGTACGATGAGGGGTTTTGAGGCTTTAGGACCCTCTATAGAAATGTTGTGTCGAGAAGCACTTGAGCTTCTATTACGACCGCGAGAAAATGAAGTATTATTTTGTGAGCCGCGATTTCTAGTATTCATACCGAAAAAGTTACTTTTGTACTGAGTAGTATTTTCTTGTGTGTAATAATATTAATAAAAAAAAAGATAATAAAAAAAAATGTGTATATTGTTAATATATATAAATTATAAGTTGCTTTCCTTCTTGATCAATCTTATAGGGAATGACAAAGACAATCATTAAATATTTTCAGAAAATTTGTAGTCTAGGCATTGTGAAGACTTTTATCAAAAATAAAGAAAATGTTTCTATCCTTTCGGCAGCATTTAGAAACAATTCAAAGTTTCAAAAATAAATGGACTAAAAAAAATAAGTTTTATCAATTCACAAAAACTTGCTGCATCAAATTTTACTCCGTTCAAAATTTGGACTCTAAGTCAAATATAAATTGAATGCCATGGTCAGGTAAAATACAACATTTATGTCTTATCGCTACTAGATTCAGAATATAACCTATCCAAATGACTAGGACTTTTGAAACAATATATGTATTTGATGTTTTTAAAAGGATTTATATATACACGTACGCACGCATAAAAGAATGCAATGCTGAGATTAAAACCCTCATTTTGTAATTTTATTCTCAGAGTGGCGCTATCAACGAAAAGTTTAATCTTTTTTGTACTTGATTTAAGCATTTTATACTTATTTCAAGAAATATCGGGATTGATTTTTTAAATTAATCCCATTTAGGATTGATTTAAGTACGTTTTACTGTTATTCGTACTTGAATTTTTAAGTACGATTCGTGATTGAAGTAAGTATAAAAATTATCAAAAAGTAATTTCTTTGGGAATACAAACTTTTAATTTCAAAAGATTTTGTTATTTGTGCTTAATTCCCAGTTTTTATTATTGATAGAAATACTTGAAATTTATTTTTGATGGGATAAGCTATTCCTATGCGCATTTCACTGGTTGCTTAGGCCAGATCATCAGGAAACTTCATCCATAAAGATTTTAGAAAAACTAAAGATATTAAACCAAATAAAACTGTTAAACGTATAAGACTTATAAGCAACAGCTCTACTTGTAACAATATCAAAGATTAAACAAAAAACATCAACAATAAACAGTGAGTTTATCCCATCAACCAAAAATATTATATGAAAAATAGCCCATTTTTAAGGCCATTTTTCATTTTTAAAATTTCGTCAAAATCTTACATACCCAATAAAAATTTTTACCATTTTGCGAAGCACTAAAGGTACATTTAAAAAAATAAGCGCACAATTATGCGCTACGCAATAAGACATACAGAAATGCAGTAAAGTAAGTGAAAGAACTCTCAACAACTTTTATAAAAAAAAAAATAACATTTCAAGTGCTACGACATTCCCTTACTACGAAGCAGGTTTGTAAGGGAGAATACTAAAAAATAACTGTATCAAGACATTCAGTGTGTAAAGATGATCGTTACATCTAACAATATTTATGTGCGCTGAATAATGCTCTTTATGTGTCAAAAATGTATTGCTTCAAAGTGGGAACTCGCCATATAAAATTCATGTCTTCCGTAAGCGCAATGGTAAGCGAAACCCTTATGTTTCTCCCTTACAAACCTGCTTCGTTGGAAGCTTCATTTTTTATTGGGTACTGTTTGTCTAAATCATTCGTTATTACTATACAACGAATTCCTAAATGTTATTTATAAAAATAACGGGACATATTTCAAAAAGGTGGCATGTCATAACATCCAGTGTCATAGTGTCCGTGGACAAACTCGGAAGCAAAGCTGGCCTTAGGCCGGGCGCAAGCATTTTCTCCTCTTTGATAAAACAAGTACCGGCTTCGCTTACTAAAGCTTCTCTGCACAGACGGCCTTCGGCCGGGGGCAAGTATTTTTTCCTCTATGGTATAACAAAAACCGGCTTCGCTAACTAAAGCTTCTCTGTATAGCCGGCCTTCCGCCGGGCGCAAGGATTTTCTCCTCTATGGTATAACAAATACTGGCTTCGTTAACTAAAGCTTATCTGCGAAGTCGGCCTTCGTTCGGAAACAAGGCAGATTTTAGAAGCACACTTGTACTTGTTATACCATAAGGGAAAAAATCCTTGGGCCCGCCCAAAGGCCGTCTGCGCAGAGAAGCTTTAGTAAGCAAAGCCGGTCTTTGTTATACCATAGAGGAGAAAATCCTTGCAACCGGCCGAAGGCCGGATATGCAGAATCTTTAGTTAGCGAAGCCGGTTTTTGTTACACCATAGAGTAGAAAATCCTTGCGCCCGGCCGAAGGCCGTCTATGCCGAGACGCTTAAGTAAGCGCTGCCGGTATTTGTTACACCATAGGGTAGAAAAGCCATGCGCCCAAAAGTGTTTTCGTTATATGTTTAATATGTGCACCCAGAGAAAAAACAACAAAACCATTTTTAAAAAAAATTTGACCATATTATGTTTAATTTAAGGAAACCATTGTCACCGACAACCATATTATGGTAAAATAAGTTTCTTAAAAAATAGTTTTGTTGGTTTTGACCATAATAAAACATGTTTTTTCTCTGCGGGTATGTAGATCTTTTTTTGTATTTAACATCTTTAGTAATTATGGACCTTATGACATTTTTAAAAATGACATAATGTCAATTTGCGAAGTGTCTTAAGGCCCACGGACGTTATGACATTTTCAAAAGTGTCACAGTGTCCATGGACGCTTCGACACTGGACGTTATGACATGCCATCTTGCTGTTTTGAGTAACTATGCAGTGATTAATTAATATTTAACTATTGAAGAGTGCACCAAGTTTGGCGGAGGGTTCAAATAAGTATTACTGTCTATACTCCGAGCAGCTGTTGAAGATACAATGCAATTTTTTACATTAAACTTACATTTGTATGTAACTAAATTTATATGAACAATAAACACTTTTTTGCAAATTGGGTAATTTAACATTTTTTTTTTTTTGGGAAAAAATTATTTTTTTCTTTTTGGGTAATTTTTCATTTTTATTTTGGGCCCTTTTTCGTTTCTTTTGGGCAAAATTTCATTAACTTTTTGGGTCATTTTTCATGTTCTTTTAGGCGATTTTTCATCTTTATTTTTGGGCCATTTTTCTTTGGGCGATTTTTCCTACAGCCATTATATTTTCAAGCCGTTCACACAAACTATACAAATTCTTATCCTTTTCGGAGAATATGTAAAGATTTTAACGAAATGTATTATTTAGTTGACTTTTCTTTAAGTACCAGTGTCATTAAACGTAGTATCATCTTATTTTTAAATACATAAATTAATAACATGGTTTATAATTTAATTATAGTCTGTACGAATTTAAATCCATAGACTTAAATAAATAAATAAATAAAAAAAATCTATGCTCAAATTTATACGCATAATTTTTTCAACATTAGTCCAAATAAAATAATTTTTATTTGTATTTATTCTTTTTTTTGTCTTCTATCCAATAAATAGTAGAAAAAAATTTTGCACAGTGGGCTTGGATGCGATTTTTGGGATTTAATATTTAAAATTAATTTTTTTTACTGTTTGTACTCTTTAATTTTCTTGAATTTTTTATTAAACTATGATTTTTTCTACAAATTTTTAAAACCCATTCTCGTGCACACATAATTTTATTTCATGATAGATGCTTACTTAGCAGTATTAACTAATAACGAAACAGTACCTTAAGTCCTTTTCCATCACAGATTTTTATTTTGGGAAATGTTTAGATTTTCTAAGCATCGACTTCCTTAAAAATATATTAGACGAAGTATCTGACAACAATGCTATTGAAACAAGTGAGAAAGTATAGTCGGTCAAGCGCGACCATATTATACCCTACACCACATTATTTAAAAAAACATCATGCTTATTAGTCCATATAAATATGGATTTAGCTATGTTGAAAGTTTGTGAGAGGCAGAAATTTCCCCCTACCTCCCCTTGTGGTCCTATTTTTGAAAAACTGTATAGCTTATGTGTCTATATAGATATGGATCTATCCATGGTTTTAATTTCATTAAAACCGGTTTGAGAGGCAGAAATTGACCCTATCTCCCCTTGTGGTCCTATTTTTTAAAAAATGTATACGTTTTGTTTCCATATAGATATGGTTTTATCTATGTTTTAAATTTCGTTAAAATCGGTTTGATAGTTTCCGAGAGGAAGAAATTTCCCACTATCTTCCCTCGTGGTTTTTGATTTGGCCCATTTTTAATAGGCTTGGTCCGAAAGGAACCTATGTCTCTAATTTTATCAAATTATCTCCAAAATTGCGAAATGTTCTTTGCGCACAAGGTTACATGGACAGCCCGCCAGCCAGCCTGCCCGCCGGACGGACAACGTTAGTTCGACTCTGAGTGATTTTAAGTCGATCGGTATATTTTTAGGTGGGTCTAGGACCAAAATCTTAAGGTGTTACACACATCAGCACAAATGCATAATACCCTCTCCACTATTGTGGTGTGGGTATAAATATTACGTATAAGTATTGTAAAAAACATTTCCTAATTCGTTGAAATATTTTGCAAAAAAACGAAATTTGGCTAACATATTATGTGGTTAAATTTTAAGGGCCAATATTGATTTTGAATAATACGTTTGAGGCTGGGTCACACCCGAGTCTGAGGCATAATTGTCACACCCGCGTCTGAGGCATAATTTATGTTCTATGCCTTTAATGTGTCGAATTATCTTATCCTCCTCTTGAATTGTTGCTGGCTTATCGTCGTACACCTTTTCTTTCAAATAACCCCAAAGAAAGAATTCCAAAGATGTCAAATCACATGATCTTGGCGGCCAATTGACATCGCCACCAAGTGAGCTAACACGGCCATTAAAACATATCGCCCACATTCATATCTTCCAATTCGGGCCATAACAATTTCGTTATCATCTCACGATAGCGAACATCGTTCACAGTAATTGCCTGACCGGCCTCATTTTGGAAAAAATACGGCACGATGATGCCGCCAGCCCATAGTTTTTCGACAATCACTCTTGGACTGTTCTGCTTATTGATGAATCCGCTGAGGTGAAAATGTGCCTCATCACTGAAGAAGATTTTCTTCAAAAATGTATCAACCACTGTTGCCATTTCTTGCCACCATTCTGACCATTGACGACGTTTGGAATGGTCAATAGGATTAAGTTCTTTAGTCAATTGCACCTTGTTATTCGTACTTGAATTTTTAAGTACGATTCGTGATTGAAGTAAGTATAAAAATTATCAAAAAGTAATTTCTTTGGGAATACAAACTTTTAATTTCAAAAGATTTTGTTATTTGTGCTTAATTCCCAGTTTTTATTATTGATAGAAATACTTGAAATTTATTTTTGATGGGATAAGCTATTCCTATGCGCATTTCACTGGTTGCTTAGGCCAGATCATCAGGAAACTTCATCCATAAAGATTTTAGAAAAACTAAAGATATTAAACCAAATAAAACTGTTAAACGTATAAGACTTATAAGCAACAGCTCTACTTGTAACAATATCAAAGATTAAACAAAAAACATCAACAATAAACAGTGAGTTTATCCCATCAACCAAAAATATTATATGAAAAATAGCCCATTTTTAAGGCCATTTTTCATTTTTAAAATTTCGTCAAAATCTTACATACCCAATAAAAATTTTTACCATTTTGCGAAGCACTAAAGGTACATTTAAAAAAATAAGCGCACAATTATGCGCTACGCAATAAGACATACAGAAATGCAGTAAAGTAAGTGAAAGAACTCTCAACAACTTTTATAAAAAAAAAAATAACATTTCAAGTGCTACGACATTCCCTTACTACGAAGCAGGTTTGTAAGGGAGAATACTAAAAAATAACTGTATCAAGACATTCAGTGTGTAAAGATGATCGTTACATCTAACAATATTTATGTGCGCTGAATAATGCTCTTTATGTGTCAAAAATGTATTGCTTCAAAGTGGGAACTCGCCATATAAAATTCATGTCTTCCGTAAGCGCAATGGTAAGCGAAACCCTTATGTTTCTCCCTTACAAACCTGCTTCGTTGGAAGCTTCATTTTTTATTGGGTACTGTTTGTCTAAATCATTCGTTATTACTATACAACGAATTCCTAAATGTTATTTATAAAAATAACGGGACATATTTCAAAAAGGTGGCATGTCATAACATCCTGTGTCATAGTGTCCGTGGACAAACTCGGAAGCAAAGCTGGCCTTAGGCCGGGCGCAAGCATTTTCTCCTCTTTGATAAAACAAGTACCGGCTTCGCTTACTAAAGCTTCTCTGCACAGACGGCCTTCGGCCGGGGGCAAGTATTTTTTCCTCTATGGTATAACAAAAACCGGCTTCGCTAACTAAAGCTTCTCTGTATAGCCGGCCTTCCGCCGGGCGCAAGGATTTTCTCCTCTATGGTATAACAAATACTGGCTTCGTTAACTAAAGCTTATCTGCGAAGTCGGCCTTCGTTCGGAAACAAGGCAGATTTTAGAAGCACACTTGTACTTGTTATACCATAAGGGAAAAAATCCTTGGGCCCGCCCAAAGGCCGTCTGCGCAGAGAAGCTTTAGTAAGCAAAGCCGGTCTTTGTTATACCATAGAGGAGAAAATCCTTGCAACCGGCCGAAGGCCGGATATGCAGAATCTTTAGTTAGCGAAGCCGGTTTTTGTTACACCATAGAGTAGAAAATCCTTGCGCCCGGCCGAAGGCCGTCTATGCCGAGACGCTTAAGTAAGCGCTGCCGGTATTTGTTACACCATAGGGTAGAAAAGCCATGCGCCCAAAAGTGTTTTCGTTATATGTTTAATATGTGCACCCAGAGAAAAAACAACAAAACCATTTTTAAAAAAAATTTGACCATATTATGTTTAATTTAAGGAAACCATTGTCACCGACAACCATATTATGGTAAAATAAGTTTCTTAAAAAATAGTTTTGTTGGTTTTGACCATAATAAAACATGTTTTTTCTCTGCGGGTATGTAGATCTTTTTTTGTATTTAACATCTTTAGTAATTATGGACCTTATGACATTTTTAAAAATGACATAATGTCAATTTGCGAAGTGTCTTAAGGCCCACGGACGTTATGACATTTTCAAAAGTGTCACAGTGTCCATGGACGCTTCGACACTGGACGTTATGACATGCCATCTTGCTGTTTTGAGTAACTATGCAGTGATTAATTAATATTTAACTATTGAAGAGTGCACCAAGTTTGGCGGAGGGTTCAAATAAGTATTACTGTCTATACTCCGAGCAGCTGTTGAAGATACAATGCAATTTTTTACATTAAACTTACATTTGTATGTAACTAAATTTATATGAACAATAAACACTTTTTTGCAAATTGGGTAATTTAACATTTTTTTTTTTTTGGGAAAAAATTATTTTTTTCTTTTTGGGTAATTTTTCATTTTTATTTTGGGCCCTTTTTCGTTTCTTTTGGGCAAAATTTCATTAACTTTTTGGGTCATTTTTCATGTTCTTTTAGGCGATTTTTCATCTTTATTTTTGGGCCATTTTTCTTTGGGCGATTTTTCCTACAGCCATTATATTTTCAAGCCGTTCACACAAACTATACAAATTCTTATCCTTTTCGGAGAATATATAAAGATTTTAACGAAATGTATTATTTAGTTGACTTTTCTTTAAGTACCAGTGTCATTAAACGTAGTATCATCTTATTTTTAAATACATAAATTAATAACATGGTTTATAATTTAATTATAGTCTGTACGAATTTAAATCCATAGACTTAAATAAATAAATAAAAAAAAAAATCTATGCTCAAATTTATACGCATAATTTTTTCAACATTAGTCCAAATAAAATAATTTTTATTTGTATTTATTCTTTTTTTTTGTCTTCTATTCAATAAATAGTAGAAAAATATTTTGCACAGTGGGCTTGGATGCGATTTTTGGGATTTAATATTTAAAATTAATTTTTTTTACTGTTTGTACTCTTTAATTTTCTTGAATTTTTTATTAAACTATGATTTTTTCTACAAATTTTTAAAACCCATTCTCGTGCACACATAATTTTATTTCATGATAGATGCTTACTTAGCAGTATTAACTAATAACGAAACAGTACCTTAAGTCCTTTTCCATCACAGATTTTTATTTTGGGAAATGTTTAGATTTTGTAAGCATCGACTTCCTTAAAAATATATTAGACGAAGTATCTGACAACAATGCTATTGAAACAAGTGAGAAAGTATAGTCGGTCAAGCGCGACCATATTATACCCTACACCACATTATTTAAAAAAACATCATGCTTATTAGTCCATATAAATGTGGATTTAGCTATGTTGAAAGTTTGTGAGAGGCAGAAATTACCCCCTACCTCCCCTTGTGGTCCTATTTTTGAAAAACTGTATAGCTTATGTGTCTATATAGATATGGATCTATACATGGTTTTAATTTCATTAAAACCGGTTTGAGAGGCAGAAATTGACCCTATCTCCCCTTGTGGTCCTATTTTTTAAAAAATGTATACGTTTTGTTTCCATATAGATATGGTTTTATCTATGTTTTAAATTTCGTTAAAATCGGTTTGATAGTTTCCGAGAGGAAGAAATTTCCCACTATCTTCCCTCGTGGTTTTTGATTTGGCCCATTTTTAATAGGCTTGGTCCGAAAGGAACCTATGTCTCTAATTTTATCAAATTATCTCCAAAATTGCGAAATGTTCTTTGCGCACAAGGTTACATGGACAGCCCGCCAGCCAGCCTGCCCGCCGGACGGACAACGTTAGTTCGACTCTGAGTGATTCTAAGTCGATCGGTATATTTTTAGGTGGGTCTAGGACCAAAATCTTAAGGTGTTACACACATCAGCACAAATGCATAATACCCTCTCCACTATTGTGGTGTGGGTATAAATATTACGTATAAGTATTGTAAAAAACATTTCCTAATTCGTTGAAATATTTTGCAAAAAAAACGAAATTTGGCTAACATATTATGTGGTTAAATTTTAAGGGCCAATATTGATTTTGAATAATACGTTTGAGGCTGGGTCACACCCGAGTCTGAGGCATAATTGTCACACCCGCGTCTGAGGCATAATTTATGTTCTATGCCTTTAATGTGTCGAATTATCTTATCCTCCTCTTGAATTGTTGCTGGCTTATCGTCGTACACCTTTTCTTTCAAATAACCCCAAAGAAAGAATTCCAAAGATGTCAAATCACAAGATCTTGGCGGCCAATTGACATCGCCACCAAGTGAGCTAACACGGCCATTAAAACATATCGCCCACATTCATATCTTCCAATTCGGGCCATAACAATTTCGTTATCATCTCACGATAGCGAACATCGTTCACAGTAATTGCCTGACCGGCCTCATTTTGG
This sequence comes from Pollenia angustigena, assembly GCA_930367215.1. Lineage (NCBI taxonomy): Eukaryota > Metazoa > Arthropoda > Insecta > Diptera > Polleniidae > Pollenia > Pollenia angustigena. The sequence goes on from OV884058.1 coordinate 124,823,074, forward strand.
AAAAAACACGGCACGATGATGCCGCCAGCCCATAGTTTTTCGACAATCACTCTTGGACTGTTCTGCTTATTGATGAATCCGCTGAGGTGAAAATGTGCCTCATCACTGAAGAAGATTTTCTTCAAAAATGTATCATCCACTGTTGCCATTTCTTGCCACCATTCTGACCATTGACGACGTTTGATGGTCAATAGGATTAAGTTCTTTAGTCAATTGCACCTTGTAAGCGTGTAAATGCAACTCTTTATGCATAATGTTCATCAAAGACGAGCGTGAGAGGTGCAGTTGTTAGGCACGACGACGAGTTGAGGTGGACGGCTCTTCAGCCACTCTATCGCGAACAACAGCAATATTTTCTGCAGTACGAGCTGTACGAGCATGCACTGGTGTTTTCACATCTCCAGAACCCCCGGTTTGCTCAAACTTTTGCACGATTTTTCCAATTGTACGCAAATTTGGACGATTAAATTGACCGAAAAAATCACGAAGTGCACAATATCCATTTTGAAATGAACGCCCATTTTTTTTAATAAGCCTGAATAACTTTAAATTAGCAAAAAATTGTATATTATTTCACCTGCCCCGACTGCTGGCAAGTGTACCCCTGAATAAAAGGTTTTTGGGCACTTTTTAAATGTATGGTGCGGTGCAGGTTATATAAAATTCGGTATATCCGAATTTAACACTTTTACTTATTTTGGTTCTCACAACTTGTGAAAATTATTAAATTTATCAAATAAAGTCATGTTTTAAAAGACATTTCTGCCATTCTCATTTTCAAAACATAAACACAAATTAATGCCAAAAAAATTTATCTTATACTGACACGAACCGGAGATAAAGAAGAATTTCTCAAAAATGGAAAACAACCAACAGAAATAATATTTAAAAATGTTAAGTATTTATACTTGACTTAGTGCCAAAATTGTGGGAGTTTATTGTTAGTGCTGGCTGTTGTTTTTGAATGTTTCTTTGTTCTATGAAGCTGAAAATGCTAAACAATTATTCTAGTGTACAGGGGTATCGTGGTTTTGATTTTGCGTAATATTTTTGGTTATAAGGGTGTTTTTTATGGTGTGACGCAAGTTTAAATTATAATAAAACAAGGAAACATAATTTTAATATCAATGAAACGGGCTTTAATGGAAAGAAAATATTATGAAATTAATTTTTATATATGATTTCTGCCATGCGGCCGCCACGGCTGGCACGTAGAAGGCGCAATCTGGAACACAAATTTTCAACAATTTTCGGGTTCTGACCATCGTCGTTTTTGAAGATATTTGGGCCAATGACTCCGCCAGCCCATAAAGCGCACCCAACAGCTATTTTCTGTGGATGTTATGGTGTTTTGACAAAAGCTTGTGGACTATTCTTACTCCACCCATTCAACCAGAAATGGGCTTCATCGGAAAATACAATTTTGAACGGAAATTTAAAATCAATATCAATTTGTGCTTCAGCCCATTCGCCGAATTATTTTGATTAAAAGTTTCAACAATTTGCACGCGTTGATCTGGTGTAAGTCGATCCCTAATGAAATGTCAAAGCAAACTAAGCAAAAAGCAACTATCCGCTATTAAATGGGTGCTCAAATAAAGCAGTGATGCCAACTCAAAGTTGTGACACTCTAAAAAAACACCCTTTATGTTACAAGTTTGATATCACAGTCTTCCCTGCTCAATATTTTTTGGTATTTTCTGCTTAAATGTCATTTAATGCCTGTTTAAAGTGGCACAAATTTCACACCTTAAGCTACAAAAAGCTAATAGTTCAATCGTTTTAAAACGATAAAAGTTTTCCTTGTTTAACGTTTCGTTACAAATGTGTCTTTGTCTTTCACATTATATCATGTGTCTTTCCTCTTATCAACAGTATATTCGTTTATATTTATTCCATTCATACCGTGTATCAGTTAATCGTATCCTTCAAAGCATATAAACAACTCTGGTTTCATTTTCTCAAAAGAAAATTATAAAAAAAACAAAACCCACAAAGGTAATGATGGGTACAAAATTGTTAATCTTGCTTGATGAGTTAGAGGATAAACATGGTATCTGAATATACCAGATTGATACAGGGAAAATTTTCGTTTGGGAATATATCGAGCCATAACCGCAGAAATGGCTCAAGCGACATCATTTTTAATTTTCGTTTTTTAAATAAAATAGTTTTTTTTATAATAAAAAAACCTTCTCCTGTAAAATTTTGTTTTTTTTTTCGTTTAAGCTTTTTCTGAGGTTATGGCTCGATACATTGAAAACAAAAAAATATTTGAGTTTTTTTTTTTAATGTAAATTCCCAAACGAAAATTTTTATTTTAGAAGCAGGCAGCTAATGATAAAAAAAACTAAAATTTTAATGGGACTAAGAGACACTTTATCGAGAAAATAAAGCTTCAAGCGTAGCAGCTGTGTAAGGGAGAAATGTAAACTTTTCGCTTACTACTCGCTTACAGAACACTTGAATTTTATAAGCGAATTCCCACTTTGAAGCAATAAATTTTTGACACAATCAAACCTGTTTCTTAGTTAGGGAATGCCGCTACTTTAAATTTTATTTTTTTTATATAAAAATTGCTAAGAACTAGTTCACTAACCATACTGGTTATTTGTATGTCTTATTGATTAGTGCGAAAATGTTCGCTTTTTTTAAATGTATTGTTAGTGCTTTGCAAGATAAGAAAATTTTTTATTGGTGTGAGTAAAATAAATAAATTATTTCACTTATTCAACAGAAATGTCGAAATAGGGATTTTGTTGCCTTAAAACACGCCTTCTAATAAAAAACATATTATGGCTGAATTTGATTGATACCAACAATAACATAATAAAAAGGTTTATGTATTGACATGTTATGCCCTGGAAGGACAGTAAAATGGGAGCAAGGTGATTCTCACCAACCTTAAAAACTTTCTGCCATGGGTCAATATAAGCTAATACAGAATTGTTTAAAGTTATTTTTAAAATGGATATCTGTACTTTCTACACAAGCATCACATGGACATACAAGCAGTCAGCCGAGCAGAAGGACCTTGGGAGGGACGAACATGCTTCTATTTACTCAGAATTTGATTCTGAATAACTTTTTTTTCATACGTGCTCAAAAAAAAAAACAAAAAGACTTCATAAGATATATCTATATCGAGTTCTTGTGGTTGTTTTAAGTCGATTTAGCCAACTCAATCTCTCTGTAATGGACCCAAATGTGTAACAACGACCCTAATTAATTGATATTTCTGTTACAAAAACTAAATAAATTCATAGCAAAATGCAACGATTGTTATTTAATTTTTTACATACTCGCTTTAACCCATTAGAGACTGACCCCCAATTTCGTGGTCCGATTTTGATGAAATTTCGCACATTTGATATTATGGGCATTTATAGTGACATCGCGTTTTTTTTTTTTATTTTTACCTGTCAAACCTTGGCCCCTAGACCATGGGTATTTTTCTACCCACTTCGCTATTAAAGAGTTCTAAAACACAAGATTTTTTGAAAACAAAAAAATTGAAAAACTCATTTATTGCATGCATTGATGTGAATGTTGTGTGCTTATTTTACTATGTACGTAGAATTTGTCCCAGCGGGAAAAGGAAGAAGTACGGATGCCTTCTAGATGGCCTTTGTACTCCTTCTTTTTGATGTAAAGGGTGGTTACAAGGGCCGATGTTGATTTTGAATAAAACACAAATTATTTAGGATTATGTATTATTAGTTATGTATGGAACAAAATATCCAAATAGCCGCCGCTGAGGCATAATTGAGGTTATATAACTTTAATGTGCCGAAATATCTCATCCTTTAGCTCTTGAATTGTTGCTGGCTTATTGACGTACACCTTTTCTATAAAATTAACCCAAAGAAAGAAGTCCAACGGTGTCGAATCACCACCACGTGAGATAACACGGCCATTGAATTTATCGCGCAAACGAGCAATTGTTTTGTTAGTAAAGTGGCACCGTCCGGTTGAAACCACATATCGTACACATCTATACCTTCTAATTCGGGCCATAAAAAGTTCGTTATCATCTCACGATAGCGAACAGCCTTCACAGTAACTGCCTGACCGGCCTCATTTTGGAAAAAATACGGCCCGAAGATGCCGCCAGCCCATAAACCGCACTAAACAGTCACTCTTTGTGGGTACTTTGGTTGTACAAAATGCAAATTTTAGTTACACCCAAAGGCTTGTTTTGCACAGTTTCATGCTGGTGTCCCAAAAAGCATTAAAAAGATAAAATTATCTCAATAATCGACCACAGTTGTGATAATAATTTCTTTATTTTTTACTAATAAGAAGTTCATTTTACATAAAACAACGCATTTTTACTTGCCAAAAAATTAAAAAAATATATGTTTTTTGAACCCTCTGACAGCGAAGTGGGTATTTAAATACCCATGTCTTTGAATCAAACCGGTAGTCAACGTTATCGGCCCAATTTAGCTAATATTTTTTTCTAAAGCAGAGCACACCTAATGCTATAAGTCACCAAGAGGGTTTTCCGATTTTCTACTCTCCCAATTTTCCAGAGCCGTTGTCGTTCACTTTTTCCAAATATTAAAAATGTCTAACTTTTTACCGCTAACTTACCCAATAAAAGGTGGCAAAATTTTACTTCCAAATTTTTTTTTAAGTATTCCTATCCTTTCTTTATATTTCTGTAAAAACCAATTTCCGATACCTCTTACCTGAAGTTAGCCAGAATTTTTCTACGATGGCTCTGTTTTTGGGTATTTAAATACCCATCAGTCCTTAACCCGAATTCTCCTAGTGTCGTCATATGACGACAAAAACATTGGTAGTTTCAACTGGCTGGTGAAGCGTTATTATTGCATAGAAAAAAATAAACCAAAGACAATTGTCTTGTGTGTTCATTGTTTTTTCATAAAAAATTTAGTTCAACGTTGTGATTCAAACAGTTCGCGTTTGGTAAAGTTTTTATTGTGAGAGTTTTTGGAAAAAATTCATAATTATGAGTTCGGCTGGAAAGTAAGTGTTAAAAACTTAATTAATTTTATAAATGTGCCGTAAAAGTAACATAAAATTAATACTAGTTTACACGATTCTTGCAAAAAATTTTTATTCGAGTTGTGGAAGAAATATAATTTTTTTGGGAATATATTTGGTTGTCGTCAAATGACGACACTATGATACAACGAGTACTATGGATATACATTTTTTTTTTTTTTGTTTTCGTTTTTTTATCAGTAAACTTCTTAGCGTCGCTGATATTTTGGATATTTAAGAGGAAGAAAATGGAACAAACGAGTTTTACATCGAACCTCCAGATGTTGACGTTTTGACTGATGAAAACTCAGATGAGGACATCGAAGGAAGTATTAATTCTTTGTCTCGTAACCAACATCTGGCACCTTCTGAAATAGGAAGAACCAGAGAGAGAAGATTTTTTGGTAACAAGGTGGAAAGACAACGCGGTGGTCGCAATAGCTTCAACTGTTTTTTCTGTAGATCCCGTGGGAAAGGAAAAGAGGTGGGGTAAGGTAAACCAAAAATACGTTGAAGTAAATATTCCATATTCTATCCAACACTATAATAAAAATCTGGGCGGAACATATCGAATGGATCAAAATGTAAATTCTGTTCGCATATCTATTCGAAGTAAAAAATGGTGGCGGCCGCTATTTACCTGGATGTTGGACGTGTCTGTACAAAATGCTTGGCTTTCAGCGAGACAGCATGATCCTAAACGAAAGCAAAACAGTTTCCGAAGAGACTTAGAAATGTCATATATTTCGTCAGAGACTCATTTTCCGAAGGGTCCGGGGAGAATGTCGAAATCCCATGATGGACATATGCACTGTGTGCAGAGAACAAAAAATAATAAGCAGAGAGCATGTGCTGGTGATAAATGTAAATCAACTATAAGGACAGAGTGCCAAAAATGTGATAAAAGTTTCTGTGTTGATTGCTTCGCCCCATATCATCAAATATAAATATTTCAATTTATATTTCATTGTAACTATTAAAAACATAAAAGACTGAAGATCAAATAAAAGTTCTAAAACTAAAATCCATATGAACAATTTTGTAACTTTATTTTAATAGCGTCGTCATATGACGAAACACATTTTCTCGAAAACTGGACCCGAGATTCCATTTTTCTTTTCCAATACATACTAAAGGTATCCTAGACATAACGTGAATGAAATATTATAATAATCGGATGATTATTTCATAAACCGGGAGAATTCGGGTTAATGGGTTAAATCTCGTGAAACCATCGTCCTATTTTACCAAAAAACTTGAGGAATAATTCTATTGAGATATTGTTATTTCTGCTTAAATGATAGGTTTATAATGTACCCTTGGTCCAATATGAAGCCTACTTTTAAAATAGACTTTAATGAATCTGTAACCGCAACGAATTATACTACTTTGAGGTTAGTTCTATCATGATTTGATCTTAATTTTTAGTGAAATTTCGCTAATACTTATTTCTATTGAAATTTTTTAAAATTTCATATCTGATATTAATATATTGCGAACTTTAATAGTGAAAAGTTTCAAAATTTCACTGTTAATAGGAAAAGCTTTTTGGCATTTAAAATCCATCCAAATATGCCTTACATTAATATCACTTAAGGCCGTTATATACTATCCCACAAAGTCTTAAGTATTTTACGAAAATGCTTCCCAGATTTAATTTTTGTTTGAAACAATAAGAACTTAAGTATCAATGACAGCTTTGTATTTTTTCAAAATACGTAAGATTAAGAATTCAATATCCGAAAAAATTTCCCCCAGTTAAAATATCATTAAAATCTACTTAATTTTGCTTGCTTTGTTTCCTTACATTCTACTAACATTGATTGTAAATAAAAGTTTATATTATTTATTTAGGTTTGCAGTGCAACAAGATTTACCTTAGACAACACAAACCACGCACCAATACACACACACCGAATAATACTCCAAATAGTAATTCCTTATGCTTATTGTACTCGTTCATTGGCGAAAGTTTCCATGTAACACTTTTGTACTTACTTTTTTACTCACAGGTTATATAGAGTACCACAGAATTGAATATTATAGTTAAGATTTCTTTTTTTTATGGGAATGAATTCCCATAACTTTAAGATGAGATTTCAATTTAGTAACTTAACTTAAACAACTTCTTTCGATATTTTATTTCAAAAGAAGAAATATAAACCAAATAATTCAGAAGATTTAACGGAATTGGTTGTTAAAATATAAGAAAAAAAGTGAACAAAAAACTATTAAGATGATTACTTGTTTGATTGTTTGATATTTTCATTTTTAGAGTTAGTTTTTTTTTTAGAATTTTTTTTAAGTGGCACTTAAAAAAACTTTTGAAATTACGAAAAAATTACAAATAATATTCTTGTTTTATAGTAGCTTTTTAAAGATGACATTACCAAAATTGGAACAAAATTTTTTTTTTATATTTTATTATTATTTATTCTACATATTTAGCAGCTTTAACAAATACAAGTAGGGAATACGTTTTTGCCATTCATCGATAACAGGGAGTTGTTACACTCGTCCTACAAATGAGACCATATTTAAAAAAATTTTTTTATATAAATATCACCACTTTTTTATGAGATGTTATTTGGAGAAAAGTAGCAACGAACAATGAGAAATGTAAGACAATAATGGCTTTTTGATAACAAGTATTTTTACCTGAAGAACACTTATTTTCTCTAAAAGTTATCTGCAGTAAATTCTGAAATCTAAATAATAATTTACTATCCTTCTTCTATACTAAATACCATTTCTTCTCTTAGCCCGGTCAATTGGCGCGATGAGGCGTGTTATAGTGGCGATCGTTTATGAAAACTGAAGAAGTACGTTTTCCGATTAAAGTCAAAGTATCAATATAATGTATCCTAGGTATCTCTTAGTGCAGAACAATTCGTTAAGAAGAATCTCTATCGAATATGCCGTCATAAACATAGATACAGGTCTGTCTCTAATGGCCGATTTCACCAATTTATTTATATATCAATTTATGTTTTAAATTCGTTTCTAATATCAAATACAAATAAAATCATATGAAAAACTATATTTAATTAATTTGTTTAATTGGCCACAAGACAAGCAATTTTATAAATTTTGGTTATTTAAAATATAGGCAAGCTCTTGCCATCAGAATCTTAAATAATTGTCAGTCCTTTTAAGTAGTCTGTCAACTTTTAACCCGCCTAGTGGCGTTCTGTATAAAACTTAAATGCTTTCCTGAAATAAATCCGAAGTACATTGCAATGTTTGTACAGTAAGGATCAATGTATTTGAAGGCAATATATATATATGTTCCTCTAACTCCCATTGGAGCATAGGGCGCCAATAACAGCTGATCGCCAGCGGACCCGATTTTGTGCCGTTGATCTTAACTCGTTCCAAGATAGGCCAAGACTGTTCATCTCAGTTTCGGTGGAACGTCGCCACGTTGTACTTGGTCTGCCAGGTTGCCGGCCAGATTGTTGAAATGGGTTCCATCGAAGTGCCCGTTTGGCGACGTTGTCGTTGTTTCGTCGTAGTGTATGACCAATCCATTGCCACTTGCGCTTACGTATTTCAATTTCTATCGGAATCTGTCTTGACTGCACTAACAGGTCGGCATTAGAGACTGTCCGAGGCCAGAAAATGCGAAGAATTCTTCTGAGACATCGGTTGACAAATGTTTGTAGGCGGTGGGTAATAATATTCGTAACTTTCCAGGTTGTGCATCCGTAGAGAAGTACCGATTTGACATTTGCTTCGAAGATTCTAAGCTTAGTGCGAAGACTTATTTTGTTGTTTTGCCATATTGGGGCTAATATGCCAAAGGATGATCTTGCCTTGTTTATTCTACTCTCTACATCTAAGTCGGCACCTCCATTTTCGTCAATCTCACAACCCAGGTAGCAAAAGTTGGACGTGTAGTCGTAAATTTGGTCGCCTATATTTAGTGTTGATGGAGAGTCAACTCCTACACTCAGTGCCTTTGTTTTTCCGGTATTAATTTTAAGACCTGTACAGCGCAGTTTGTCTCGCAATTTTAGTGTTGTCTGTTTTAGATTGAAGGCAATAGCTCGAAGGTATTTTATGCTACGAAGTCACAAGGAACAGTAAAGAAGTGCCCCTATATACTGGGAGTCCCTCCTTTTTAACCCTTTTAAACATATGCTTCAGACCTTTGTAAAGTAACACATACTTATTTGTAGGAAGAAGTGAAATCGCAACAACGTCATTATGAAATAATGCTGCAGCCGTATGATCGCCAAAAAAGGACCTGTAGTTGGAAGAACTGTGTTTTCATCGTGTTGAAACCACAATTCCGGATTTTCTCTACCTCAGCAGGCCTTAAAAAATTTTAAATTTTTGCTCGGTATTGAAAGCATTCATATGAAAAACATATGGTCCAACGATCTTTTCTAAAGTTATTTTACACCATACTGTGCATATAAGTGGGAGCATTTAATGTTTTACAATCATTCTTGGATTTTGGGTTCCCCATATTAAATTGAGATCAGAATGAGACCACATCGCTCATTATTCGGTATGATCATTGTGTATGAATAGTCGAATGCAGAGTTTCAAAATAAACTTGAACAACTTTGGCTATTTGTTCTCTGCTGAGAATTTCCATTATACATTTCCCCAGCTTTGCAAAGTTAATTCTAAAAAAAAATGTTAACAAAAAGTTTGTTCACTTATTATTTCAAAATAATCATTTTGCGCCAACCTGTACTTGGTTTAAAGCTAAACTGCATATCAGCGGTGAATGTTACCATTCCTTATCGTCATACGATAGAGGTTCCGCCTTAGAGTAATTAGATTTGAGGGGCACGAACATGGCTAAAAACTAAAACGTTTTCATTTTTTAAAACGGTCTAATAAACAAAAAATTCCACTAGACCCAAACTATGGGTACGTTCGTTAATGCATCACTGCGATGCATCAGAAAAGCAAACTTTTTTTAATGGCGATAAAAGAATAATAATAACTTATATTATTGTGTGACTATTATTTTTGTGGAGTACTTTTCGGTCCGCATTTACTTCACTGATAAATATATTACCACTTGAAATCACTGATGCGGCGCAGTGATGAATTTACGAACACACCCTATATTGGGCATCATCATTAGACATATGTTGAGGAGTTTAGCAAAATCACAATTTTTGCTCTTAGTACACGCAGAGAAAAAACATGTTAAATATGGTCATCTCCAACAATACTATGTTAAAAGAAAATTGTAACCATATTTTGTTTAATTTAACCATATTTTTGTCAACGACAACTATGTTATGGTTAAATTAGTCCCCTATCAAGAAGAAACAACCATATTATGGTTGCCTCTAAGCATGTTATGGTTAAATACGACAATAATTTGTTTTTAAATTGACAATAGTATTTTCCTATTTTTCAAGAGCAACATGCTATGGTTGAAAACCAACCATGCTATTATAGGTGTTAAACATATTTTAGTTTTTATTAACCATAATGTGTTCGGAGGCAACCACATTATGGTTGTGGCTTCTTGATGGAGGACTATTTTTACCATAATATGGTTGTCGTTGGCAATAATATGGTTAAATTAAACATTATATGGTTAAAATGTTCTTTAAACATAGTATTATTGGAGGTGACCATATTTAAACATGTTTTTTCTCTGGGTGTAGACAGTGACTTACACTACCAAATGTATTTTACTTAGTATTGTAAGTTTAATGAAATGTTTAAACGCAACGAAAGCTGGTTTAGATTTTATTAAATTTTCAAATACTACCTGATAATTCACGGGAGGCGGATTATCAGGTTGTATGGCTGTGTAGTTATATTAACAGCAACAAAATGTGTTAAAAAAATAAATAAATCTTTTAAGTTGTTGTTAAATAACTAAATAACCATATAACCAAATAACCTGCCTTCCGTGAACAACCCAACTGATTTGTCATTAAGAATAACTTAAATTACTCTTCACAGTTGCTACAATTTAATCTTACGAAGATACCCACAGCGGTACCAACATTGTACTCAAAGTACTTTGTCTATTTAAAGTACTTTAAAATAAGGTAATTGATATGTATATTACATATCTACTATTTATCATGGTTTCTTTTAAGTCATTCTTATTCGTGTACATATTCCCGTTATATTATATTTAAGTTAGGTTTAAGCAAATTGTTCAAATAAATACTTTTTAGTTAAGTAGTAACCTGTGACGTGTGTGTTTCACTTAAAATAATCCTGGAACATATCACTAATGTCGCAAGCAGATGCTGTAACAGGTGTAAATGTAAGTTAAGCACTCAGACGGCAATTTACCAACACATTTACGAAATATGTACGATAAATACACCGAAAACTCCATGCCTTATAGTTATAAATAGTATAAAAGCTGTTATCCACTTTACAACCACAAACGGTTTCGTTAGTTTCGTAAAATTTTAACATTCTAGACTAAATTTGCTTAGCAAAGATGATTTTCACTGTGTCTTGTAAAAATATGGAGACATTTAATCAAAATGGAAGAAAATGGCAAGAGCTAAAAATAAATAGCAACAATTTGATTTTTAAAATAATTGTAAAAGAAATATGAAGCGCGTGTTAATAAAATTGTATTGTATAACAATTCTAAGGAAAACGAAGAAAAACTTTATTGTTTAAATTAATGATGAGAAAATAAAATAAAACAGCTTCCTAGAAAAACAACAATGAAAAACGAAAATAGAACCATTTTTCTAGGAAGAAAATTTTAAAACAATTTGTTGATTTAAGGAAGTACAAATAATAATGAAGCATAATTATTTCATACAAAATTTGTGGAATTCCATTTTTTTTCGGCTGTAGGAAAAATCGCCCAAAGAAAAATGGCCCAAAAAAAAAAATGAAAAATCGCCCAAATGAAGAATAGCCCAAAAGAACATGAAAAATGACCCAAAAAGTTATATATGAAATTTTGCCCAAAAGAAACGAAAAAGGGCCCAAAATAAAAATGAAAAATGACCCAAAAAGAAAAAAATAATTTTGGCTGTAGGAAATATCGCCCAAAGAAAAATCGCCCAAGAAAAAAATTAAAAATCGCCCAAAAAAATTGCATGTAAAATTGGGCCTGATTTCATATGAAAAATGGCCCAAAATTTTTGGGCTATTTATCGTTATTGTTGGGTGATTTTTCGTTTTTTAAATTTGGGTGATTTTTCATTATGAAAAATCACATAAAAATGTTGTATGAAAAAGGGCCCAAAAAAATGGGCTATTTTTAAAATTCTACCATAATCTTACATAGCAGAGAAAACCATGTTTTATTATGGTTGCAAACAACAAAACTATTTTTAAAGAAACTGATTTAACCATTATATGGTTGTCGGCGACAATGATTAGGTTAAATTAAACATAATATCGGTAGAATTTTCTTAAAAATGGTTTTGTAGCTTTTTCTCTGGGTGTATATATTAAATATATATCGAAAATAAGGATTTTCTCTTCTATGGTATAACAAAGACCGGTAAAAAATTGCGTTGTATCTTCAACAGCCGCGTGGCAGTATGGACAGTAACACCTATTTGAGCCCTCCGCCAAACTTTGTGCACTATTCAATAGTTTAATATTAATTAATCACTGCATAGTTATAATCAATTACTCAAAACAAAATATAGCTTTTTGCAAGGTGGCATGTCATAAAGTCCAGTGTCATACACGCAGAGAAAAATCTGTTTTATTATGGTCACAACCAACAAGACTATTTTTAAAGAAACTTATTTTACCAAAATATGGTTGTCGGTGACAATGATACAGTTGAATTAAACATTTAAAAATGGTTTTGTTGTTTTTTCTCTGCGTGCATATATTAAACATATAACGAAAACACTTTTGGGCGCAAGGATTTTCTTCCCTATGGTGTAACAAATACCGGCAGCGCTTACTAAAGCGTCTCGGCATAGCCGGCCTTCGGCCAGGCGCAAGTATTTTCTACTCTATGGTATAACAAGAACCGGCTTCGCTAACTGAAGCTTCTCTGCATAGCCGGCCTTCGGCCGGGCGCAAGGATTTTCTCCTCTATGAAATAACAAAGACCGGCTTCGCTAACTAAAGCTTCTAAATGAAATGAATGATTTAGACAAATAGTATGTAAGATCTTGACGAAATTTTAAAAATTTAAAATGGGTGAAAAAATGGGCTATTTTTCATATAATATTTTTAAAAAACGAAAAATCACCCAATAATAACGAAAAATAGCCCAACAATTTTGGGTCACTTTTCATATGAATTCAGGCCCAATTTTACATGGAATTTTTTTGGGCGATTTTTCATTTATCTTTTTGGGCCATTTTTCTTTGGGCGATATTTCCTACAGCATTTTTTTTTTTTCATTAACACGTTGGCGGACAGTATGCATTAGTTGTTGGCAAGTGAAGGGACAGTTGCTATAAACCTGTCATTTCTAAAGATAAAAAGTTGGGGTTTGGAGCAAAATGATTTAAATTAATTGATTATAACAACGATACTAGTAGTCGTTGCAATATTTTTTGACGGCATGTGTCGTTTTAAACTTATACATTGCTAAAAAAAAATTTTGGGACAAGACGGCTATAGCTGTCTCGCCGGTAATATACGTTCTGTCCAGTAATAGGAAAAAGTAAACATATGTTGACATGAGATGTTTACAGCATCATATATTTCAACTAGAAATATGGTTAAGACAATGGAGGATAATGGTCAATGAGCAAAAATGCCTACATATAACATTCACTTTGCGCCGGGAATCTTGCCCCCCTATTACAATCAATATTCAAATAATTCCTAAACATTCGCATGTAAAATATCTCGGTGTACATATGGATCGGCAATTAACGTGGAAATGCCATATAGAGGCAAAATTAACTCAAATGAAACTAACACCCATTCAAATTCATAGGCTTATTGGAAGAAATTCTGTCCTTAGTCTCGATTGCAAGCTTCTACTTTACAACTATATCTTAAAGCCTATCTGGTGCTACGTTATTCAACTATGGGGCATTGCCTCGGCCTCTTATATCGACAAAATTCAAAGGCGCCAAAATAAACTTCTTCGAATAATCACAGCCGCTTCCTGGTATGTTAAAAACTCAAACATTCATAAGGATCTCAATGTGCCATTAGTTAAAACTATGATTACAAAATATGCAATAAAATATTTAAAAAGGCTTTAACAACACCCAAATCCACTAGCTCGAAATATTTTAAATCATGGCGGCCACACTCGCTTAAGAAGAAGAGACACTGCAGCACTTACCCAATTAGATGAGCGATAAACACCTTTATAAGTGAACAGAACCCGTGATGAAGAAAATTTTGTTTGGCACTGGCAGGACATAAAATAACGTATTAGGTTAAGATTTGATTAACTACACTACGTGACAATTTTTTGACCAAATGAATTTGACACCTAAGCTTTATGTAAAATTTTCCGCTGAATCTGAATATAAAGTCAGAATTGTCAAAAGTAGAACAGTTTTTGAGATATTCCACAATAACCGTTATTTGTGTTTTACATAATGATTAGCTGTCAGATTCATTTGGTCACGACTTTGTTGAAATTTTGTCACGTAGTGTTATTGTTAGTTCATATTTAATATATGAAGATTCAATCAAAAATAATGACAAAAAAAAAAAAAAAAAAAAATTGTTGACAAAATGTTAAATGCTTTCACTCTAAAATAATCTTCTATGTATATATAAAAGAGTTTCGTGAGTGACTGGCTCATTCATCATCGCCCAGCACAAATAGCTGGCCCTAGAAACTTAATATTTGGACTAGCGATTTGTCACTCCCCAAATCGATCCACTAAGAAGGGATTTCACGAAATTCGAATGTTTAGGGGGTAAAAACTGGAAAAATCGGTAACCTTATATCTCCACAACTAAAAGAAATGCAAAATAAAGGCAATACTTATCGTTGTTCTTTAGAAAAATAAGCGGACAGGCGTCTGGTACTTTTTTTAAATTCGACCCTATTAGGGAGTGAACGGGTAAAATCTGAATTTTAGTACTTTTTTTGCCATCTTTTGAACTAATAAACATAGAAACAAAGTTAATACCACATTCGAAACTTATCAAAAAAATACTTATAATAATTTGGTACTTTTTCGAAATTCGAACATTCAAGGGGTGAAATCGTAACTATTTTTGGTACTTTTTTTACAAGACATTGTCCTCCATTCATTGACATATTCGTACTAAATTATGGGCTACCACTACAATACTGAAATTTTTGATAATTAAATGGGGGGAAAATATAGTACCCAAAAAAGGAAATACGGAAATACTAAAGTAGCGGGTTAAATACTAGAATTTAAAAAAGTTTAAACCTAGAAAAATAAACTTCGGCATAAAAATATGTCCACGAAGAAAAACGAGACGCTAACGAATTAGCGGGTGTATGCTAGTAAATGATATAATAATAAAAAATACATATATTTATTTTACACCATAAGTTCATTCTTATTACTATAATAACATAAGATAACTGTTAAGCAATAATTTTATAATAGTAAAATTAAATGTAAAATTAAATAATATGATAGAAATATATATGTATATATATATATATATATATATAATATATATACATAAATATAAAGTTATTTAAAATTGATTAAGCTTGAGGTCTTTTTATAAAAAATTATATTATATTTAATTGTTTCTCAATATTTCGCTAACCTTTGGTTAGCATCTTCAGGAAATTAACAAAGTTTAATAAAAACAAAAAACGATAACAAAATAATGAAAAAAATTTGTCAAAAAATTAAATTCAAAAACCTATTTGTCATAAAAATTTTTCAAAAACCATTATAACAAAAAATAAAATTTAACTAAAGTATAACAATTCATATAAACTGAAAAAATTTCCTATCTATAAACCTAATTCGAAAACCAAATTTGTATAGAGGACAACAGATATTTTAGTTGTAATGGTAAAGTATATACACAACTGAAAGGACTTCCAATGGGATCTCCTGCTTCTCCAATTGCAGCGGATATTGTAATGGAAACGTTACTTGACACGTCCATTGGAAAACTGAATATTAAACCTAAGATAATGATAAAATATGTTGACGACATTTTCTGCATTATTAATGAATATGGGGTAAATAACTTGTTGGACACATTTAATGAGTTTAATAGTAATATTAAATTCACTTTAGAAATGGAAAGTAACTCAAAATTACCTTTCTTAGATACTTTAATAATAAGAAAGGGAAATAATTTATTAATAGATTGGTATCAAAAACCAACAGCATCAGGCAGAATTTTGAATTATTATTCTGGACACAGTAGACGGATTATTATAAATACTGCTAGAAATTTAATTAATAGGATACTAACAATTAGTGACAAGGTTTATCACAGAAAAAACATTATTAGAATTAGAAATATATTAAGGGATAACAATTTTCCAAATAGTTTGAGTTATGGATTAATTAATCAATATAGAGATAGGTGTAATGGGAATGCTAGACATATGATTACAACAGAACCAATGATATACAAATCATTATCATACATATCAAATGTTTCGGAAAGCATAAAAGAATCAAAAATCTTTGACACTAATAAATATAAGATAGCATACAAAGCTTATAATACATTGAATGGTTTATTTAGCAAGACAAAGGATAGAACTAGTAAATGGGATATGTCTAACATTGTCTACAAAATTCCTTGTAAAGGAAATGATAATGAAAGATGCAACCAGGTTTACATAGGTACAACGAAGAACAAATTGAGGACAAGAATTGCGGGACATAAATCCGATCAAAAATATAGGGACATTAATTCTAAAAAGACAGCGTTAAGTCATCATTGTCATCTATCTAATCACTATCCAAATTTTGAAGAAGCGTCGGTTTTAAACACTGAAACTAACTAAAAACGCAGATATATATTAGAAATGTTACACATAATTAATACACCAATTGCACAGAGAATAAATTTTAAAGCAGACACAGAACATATAGCGAATAATTATAGGAATTTAGTTATTAAGGGATAGAAGATTAGATATAATAATATAAATATAGGTACCTATCGCAGCCTTGGAACAAGAGTTTTCAATTTGTTACATGAAAACTAGGACCTTCTTGTCCTTAGGTCACGATATACATATTAGTTTGTATTAATGAAAATAAGTTTAATTATGTATGTACGTAGTTTGTAATAATGAAAATAAGTTTAATTATGTATGTAAGATAAGATAAAAATAAGTTTAGTTTTTTAAAAAATCTTTATTTTATAGGAATTTTCATTAGCCAAAATATTTTTTTATTATTGTAAATTTGGTTTTCGAATTAGGTTTATAGATAGGAAATTTTTTCAGTATATATGAATTGTTATACTTTAGTTAAATTTTATTTTTTGTTATAATGGTTTTTGAAAAATTTTTTATGACAAATAGGTTTTTGAATTTAATTTTTTGACAAATTTTTTTCATTATTTTGTTATCGTTTTTTGTTTTTATTAAACTTTGTTAATTTCCTGAAGATGCTTACCAAAGGTTAGCGAAATATTGAGAAACAATTAAATATAATATAATTTTTTATAAAAAGACCTCAAGCTTAATCAATTTTAAATAATTATAATAAAAAGGTCAAGTAATACTAAATAACATAAATATAAAGTTTACAAAAACTTATTCAATTCACAAGCAAAATAATAACACTGTGCTCGAAATTGACACTTTTTTAGTCAAGCTGTTGAGTTAGCTCTTATTTTCGAGATATTCCGTTATTTATATTATAATATGCACAACATATTTTCACGTAACTCAAAAACGCTTTAGCTTATTGAAAAAACTAAAAAACTGAAATTAAAAATAAAGTGGGGTTGGTCATATATTCGACCCATCTAACATTTTCTCGAGACATACTTGCCCCTATCTGTACTTCTAATTTTTGTAGTAACAAAAAATACTTACAGATTTCAGTCATTTATAGCTTGTTGTGTTTCGAGCTTCGTTTTTTATATGTCTGCAAAAAATTAAAAGCCTAGCTGCATTTTCCAATTTTTATGAATTTATAAAAAACCAAAAATTTCGACATTTTGATAAAAAAAATATTTTTTTTCCAAAAAAAAAAAAAAAATAAATATGTTTCTTAAACGACTGCACATATTCTCAAAGGAAATTTTATTGCGAAATTTCGGTTTGTTTGTTTTTTCAATAAACTAAAGCGATTTTGAGTTACGCGAATATATGTTGTGCAACCTCCCAGGCAGAAAAAGACAATCACCACGACGCTGTGCCGACGTTGCAGGGGGTACTATCAACATCAATACAACGTACTGTCCAGAGCTGTCAGATATGCCGATTTCTCGCCAAATGGGGGATTTTGAAACGTGTTTGGCGATGGGATTTTCCATTTGGCGACTGGCGACTTTTGTGGCGATTTTTGATATAACTGGCGATTTACTTGGCTATTTTTACCATTCATATTATTTCAGCGATTTTGAAATAAAAAATTTTATTTACATAAGCGGAGTTAGGCCTCTCCAGCTAAATATATATAAATATATACATAAATACTTTAAAAAAAGCTGGCTAATTTTTTCACATGATTTTTGTTTATTATCATTTTAAGTGAATTTTATATTCAGTCACTATTTAATTCCAAGGTTTAAAAAACTGCAGTCGAAACCAAAACCTGTCGAGCAAAAAACGAAAATTTGTCAACAATTTTTCGCTTTTTGATTTGGTTTGGCAACGACTATTTATATTAAATGAATGACAAGTAAAAGCAAAAGTTTTTTTTTGGCCAATGACAAATGAAGAGGTGGAAGAGATGTCAGTTTTTCAACTTCGACTGCAGTTTTTTAAACACTGATTATATCTAATAGTACGTATGCAGGTCAAAACACCAGTAATGAAATCGATGAGCCTGAAGTGTACGATCTTATAGACTTGTGTGCTAAATTTTAGTTTTTTCAACTGAATAAATGTTCTCCATTTTATGTTTAAAAAAAAAAATAACAGTTACTAAACAAAATTTACTTTCGGCAACTTTTTTGTATTTTTTCTCAGTTTTTGGCGATTTTTGACTGCAATATTATATCAGCTTTTTTTTGTATGCAAAATTTTATTAAAAAAACAAAAAAGATTTCGAAAACTGAACAAAATTGACGTTTGGCGATTTTTGGCGATTTCTGACATCCGGTTTGGCGATGGAGTTAAAAAAAATCTGACAACCCTGGTACTGTCTACCAAATTTACAATGTCGTCACAATATTAAAATGATAACGCCAAATGTGCGTCTTCCGACTCGTCTTTTTAGTGTTGCCACAGTACTGCAAATTTACAATGTTGGATTCACGAATTTACAATGTAGTCACAACCGTCTTCCGACTCTTATTTTCAATATTGTTACATATATAAATAAACAAGCAAAAATGTGTATATTTTCTAACCTAAAATAGTTTTTGTGTTTTCATTTAAATACACTATTAAATTAATAAGACTAAATTTTTGTATATACAGCGTTGTAGCGGTTTAGAATTATTATAAACATGGTATTAGAAAATTAATGTTTAATTCTTGTATATACAGTGTTGTAGCGGTATACATAGTTTTATGGTAAATACGACTTTAAAAAACTAAAGTCGTATATTTGTATTTAGGGTACAACACCCGGTGTTGAATCTTATTTAAAAACGGTATTTAAAAACTTAGGTTGTAATTTTGTATCTACAATGTTCTGATGGTGCCATATTTTTGGTAGAGTCACAATTTTGTATTTACAGGGTTGTGGCGGTACATAATATTTAGAACAGTCGTAATTTCTGCCTGGGCTCCTACATTTTCTAAATAACAGTATTGTAATGCAAAAACTTTGCTGAAGTTTTTTGCCCCCCCCCGGCAGTTGTAAGGATCATCTCAAGGATATCACCTTATGATCCTCCAGGTCAGACGGGTGCAGCCTGGGATCCGGCAAAAATTAAAATTTTACGGATCTCTTGAGATTGCCGCTGACCAGAGATCCTATCTGGTACCACGGGCAAAAGTAGCTTTTCGTGACACGGTACCGGTCTGGCTATCGGCGGAGGCTTCCGTTATTATGCTTCTTTTGGAATATGCTGCCTGTTTTTCAAGGGGATTGATTGCCTTGGCTGATGTTTCACCTGTCCGCCGAGGATACTTTCGTAGATCATATGGTGATTATGGGTTAAGCCCAAAGTTCCTGGAAGGGATATTCTCTTAAAAAGCCCACTAAAGGGCTGATACTTCACTTATAGTGGGAGAGTTCGGCCCGAGGGAGGACTGCCCTTTGGTGCATATGCAATTCAAAAGAAGTTTTGTTTTCCAAAAGAAGTGGAGGTTAATAGGCTCAGTTTTTAAATTAGAGTTCATTGTAAAATTTTGCCGGATTTTACACTCAAAACTCTGTGGTTTTAATGGGCAACCGCGTATGTCTATTTTTTCGATTTTGAAATGTTAAGCGCCCTTTACATTTTTTAAAAAATGTTTAAAAACAGATAGACCCATTCCGATGTTTTAACTCAATTAAAAAGTACAAAAGGTGCAATATCTAACCCATAGTTTGATCTAGAATGGTTTTTTCGGCTCTCCTGAAAAATTTTATTTTAAGACATACGCGGTTGCCCATGAAAACCACAGAACTTACCTATGTCATCGTTTTTCTCCCAGTGGTTACGATCCACCTTTAGGTTAAGCCGCCACGGCATGTACTCATGTAAATCTGTTTCTGTCCACACCTTAAGTCCCAACCAGAATGTGCATAACGTTGCTTAAGCTAATATGCGAGTACATGTAAATCTTATGCACCAAACCATATTGAACTAAAGGAAACTATTTGTCAAATTTTATGAAACTGCTTTTTTTTGCTTAAGTAAAGTGCGAAACTGATCGCATATTCCGTACGGAACCGAATGTATTTTATTTGTTTTTGTTCTTTTAAATGAATTTGAGAGGCTCTTCGTTAATTTTTGACAGTAGCTTTAGGTTGTTAATGCATATTTTAGTTGGGTTTTAAAGTTTTTAATAAAAATTACATGTTTAAGTGCTTTTGTTCTTAAAAAAAAGTGAAAAGGTTTTCTTCTTTTTAGTTTTTTTTTTTTATAGAACTTCACAATTTGTAAAGCGAGTAAAAAATTTAACTGAAGCCAATTTAATGACGTTATTAAGGAGATAAAACCGAAATGGGTACCTCATTGCGTATTGATGTCTAGATTACATTGGAAAAAATTACTTATTATATGAAAATTAACCTAATAGCATGTCTATGTTCTTGCAGGCTCATAACTACCTCTGGGTACCAAACGGAGAACCCTCTTAAAAAATATTTGTAAATACTGTGCTGTAGTGTATCATATTATCGGTATGGTCAAATATTCGATGTCTATGTAAATAGTTTTATTTGCAGTTAAGTTAATTTCTTGTAACTACACCCACACGCAGAGAAAAAATATGGTTGGGCATGGTTACGGCAACAACACTATGTTTAATGTAACAATATATTGTTGTCGTACACAAATAATTGTTATTTTTATTTAATATCAACAATATTATAGTTACTGTAAACATATCAATGTTTATCGCAATTATAAATTTGAGTATTGTTGACCGAAAAATAATTATTTTTCCAACAACTAAATAATGATAACTTTCAAAACATATTCTATTACCCACAACCATATCATGATATTTAATAGCCATAACATGATAACTTTCTATACATTTATCATATTATGTTAAAGATGCAATCAAATTATTTTTACTCTAATCATATTATGTTAGCGCCATTTGTAAAATAATTTTGAAGAAATTGTGTCGTTTTTTTTATTTGTGAGCGGTTAAACAATTAAAAGATAAAATTCCATAAAAAAATAAGTTTAAAGAAATTAAAAGATTAAAATATTAGCGGAGTTCATTCAAGTATTAGTGGTGTAATAGTGCAAATGCAAAGTATCATAATTTTTTTGTAAAATCCAACAACAAAACACACAGGGATTTCGTGATATTTTATAAAAGTGTTACGATATTTCTGTGGTTTTGATGGGCAACGGCGTATGTTTTAAAACAAATTGTTCAGGAAAGCCGAAAAACCATTCTAGATCTAACTATGGGCTAGGTATTGCACATTTTAAGCTTTGTCATTACGTTAATGGGAATTGATCCATCTTTTTTCAAAAAAATGTAAAGAGCGTTAAAAATTAGGCAATATGGCATCAACATTTAAAATCGAAAAAATGGACACACGCGGTTGCCCATGAAAACCACAGATTTTTCATTTGCTCTTTTGCAAGCCTTATATTGAACTCCGCTATTTGATTAACATTGAGAAAAATTGTAAAAACCCACAAAATAAAAAATCGATGCAAAAATATTTTAATTTATTTTGTATTTTTATGACAGCTATGAAAGGTGATGTATCATAATATGATTGCTTCTAAATTTATTATGATTAACATGATGATAATATGATTACTTCTTAGCTTATTGTGCTTAACATGACAATAATATGATTAATTTCTTAGCTTATTATGATTAACATGACAATAATATGATTACTTCTTAACTTAGTATGATTAACAGAATAATAATATGAGTAAGTGAAAAATATTATGATGTAATAGTACGAGTATATTTAGTCATAATATGAATCAATAATAATCTTAATATGGTGACTACAATCATAATTCTTATCATAATATGTTGCTCTTAGAATATGTTTACCACAACCATGTTTTTTCTTTGCGTGCAGAGAATAAACATGTTTAAATATGGTCACCTCCAACCAAACTATTTTTAAAAAAAATTTTAAACATATAATGTTTAATATAATCATATTATTGTCAGCGGTAACCACATTATGGTTAAATTAGGCCTCCATCAAGAAGCCCTAACCATATTATTGTTGCCTTCAAACATGTTATGATTATAAATAACTACAATTTGTTAAACACTTACAATAGCATGGTTGGTATAGTGTGTTGCTCTTGATAAAGAGGAAAATACTATTGTAAATTTAAAAACAAATTATTATCATATTTAACCATTGCATTTTTAGAAGCAACCATTATATGGTTGTGGGTCCTTGATGGATGACTAAAGTAACCATAATATGGTTGTCGCTGACAAAATATGGTTATTTTAACCATAATATGCATAAAATTTTCTTTAAAAATAGTTTGGTTGGAGGTGACCATATTTAAACATGTTTTTTCTCTACGTGTAGTAGTAGATAATAAAGTTTATCGTCATTTATCATTGTTCATTTAAATATGGGTCATAAGCGTTTCCTTTGGCCTTCGTTTAAATACATCCTACAATAACATATGAAATAATAAATCATTCTGATTAATCACATCACAAGTATATTGTTATAATTTTATTCTATTATGATTATTATTTTTTATTTATAAGCATATACATATACATAAGTGCATATCGCTAATTTGTTGCAAAGTCGTCATAATTTAAAAAAAAAATTTACATAAAACGAATTTGAAGCTTTAAATTTACATTCAAGATAATGGAAACATAATTTAATTCTTCTCTCAAGAGTTGAATTTACAATATCTTCAATCTTACGAATGATTTACTATAAATTAGTGAAATTACGTCAACATTTGCGATTTCGACTTATGACGTTGTTGCAGCAAATGAGCGATTTATTAGCGTACATATGTATGTAAATATAACAAAAATAGATTGTTATATTTATGAGCAAAAAAACAACGAAACAATAAAATAATTCAATGTTCCTACAAAAGAACACCACAACTAAATAGAGATTTTCGCAGAATTTGGCTTTTTGAACATTTTGGATCGACAACAGTAAAAACAATTCATGAAAAAAACTGTTTTATGTGCTCGATTAACTTAATTAATGATACAGAATTTTAAATGCAAATAAATTTTTTTTTTTTTATTTCACAATTTTTTACTGGAAGCAAGAAAAGTACATGAGCGCAGATGTATGCGTCGGCTATTTTTATAATTTTTCTAGCGTTTTTTTATACATAAAAAAATACGTATATGTATGTACAGCGATGTTTTTCTGTATATCAGGAGAACGGAAAGAACCAACGTTTCCAAATAAGATGCGAGCATCTTGTTAAACAAAATACAACATCCGACAAAATGTGAACGGGATTGATAAAGTAGGCGTGGCACTTCCCATACAGAGACTTTAATGATTTCTGTTTATCTGGAGAACGGCATGAGTCAAAGTTTCCGAACAAGCTACAAGCATCTTGGCCACCAACAGACAACAACCGACAAAATGTGAGCGGAAAAAACGTTCATGACACACAAAAAAATTATTTTAATTATATTTGTGTATGGAAATCGATATTTAGTTTTATCAGTAAATCAGTATTTCAATAAACAACATTATAGAAATAATTAGTTTTCACCAATACAGACATATAAGCACTCGGCACTCTAAGACAACCGACATTTAATTGTCCATGTGGGAAGCAAAAGGTCTCTAAGTATGTTAATCCAATAGAGAAGAGTACCATAAGTACCAATTATTTCCATTTCTGATCACAAAAATCTAGATAACAAATTTTTCGAAATGAGGAAATGTTCCAAAGTTTAAAGTGTGCCAAAAGTAGCAGCTTTTCTTCATTTTGGGACCCAATAATGTACACGGTATGCTAATGAAGGCTATGATCTGTACGTATTTCAAATTTATCGAAGGGAGAAAATGTACCAATTTGATCCCTTTTTTATCCCATGGGTGTAGTATTAATTTGATTCCTTAAATATCGGGTGTTTTTTTTCAGTGGTATAGAACTTCGAATTGAAATAAAACACAAGAAAATCGTTTTAATGACCATCAATTTGGCTTTATTGGAAGGATAATTTTATGCCATTAATGTTTAAATATGATTTCAGGCATGTGTCCGCCGCGGCTGGCTCGAATAAAGCCAATTCTACAGGTCCAATTTTCAACCACTTTTTCGAGCATATGGGACCGTATGTCGGCAATAACGCCACGAATGTTGGCTTCCAATTCCCCTAACGATTCTGGTTTGTTGGCGTAGACGAGCGACTTCACATATCCCCAAAAAAAATAATCCAATGGTGTCAAATCACACGATCTTGGTGGCCAATTGACAGGTCCATTCCGCGAAATTATGCGCTCATCGAATGTTTCCTTCAATAAATCGATTGTGGCGTGCGCTGTGTGGCATGTAGCGCCGTCTTGTTGGAACCACAACTCATCAACATTCATGCCATCCGATTCGGGAACAAAATAGTCGGTTATCATGGCTCTATACCGGTCTCCATTAACGGTAACTGCCTCTCCAGCATTATTTCGGAAGAAGTATGGCCCAATGACTCCACCAGCCCATAGAGCACACCAAACAGTCAGTTTTTGTGGATGTAATGGCGTCTCAAGGGTCTCATGTGGATTCTCTTCACTCCAAATGCGGCAATTTTGCTTGTTGACGTAGCCATTCAACCAAAAATGACCAAAATTTTGCGATGAAAATCAGCATCGAGATCAATCTCATTTTCGGCCCATACACCAAAATCACGACGCATTGCATGGTCTCGCGGCTTTAATTCTTGCACAAGCTGGATCTTGTAAGGTCGCAAGCCAAGATCTTTGCGCAAAATCTTCCATAAAGTTGATGGACAAAGCTCCAATTGCTGTGCACGGTGGCGAATCGATTCATTCGGGTCCTCTTCAACACTTTGCTCTACAGCGGCAATTGTTTCTTCGGTGCGCACTGTTCGACGTCTCTGCGGATGCGTATTATCACATAGAGTAAACGTAGTGCGAAAACGATCCATGGTTAACTGAATTAATTGCTCCGATGGACGATTATGTCGACCATAAAATGGACGGAGCTTGCGGTAAACTTCGCGAATTGAACCGTTATTTTCGAAATAAATTTGCACGATTTGCAAGCGTTGTTCTTTTGTCAACCTGTTCATGATGAAATGGCAAACCAAACTGAACATAAATGACATTCGAGTTGCCAGATTTGACCACAAAATGCCAGTTTTATCTC
The DNA here is from genome assembly GCA_930367215.1 of Pollenia angustigena. NCBI lineage: Eukaryota > Metazoa > Arthropoda > Insecta > Diptera > Polleniidae > Pollenia > Pollenia angustigena. The sequence continues at coordinate 124,849,075 of OV884058.1, forward strand.
TATTCGAAAAACAAACCTGTAAAAAAAACACCCTTTATAAGTATATCAAAAAGAGAACATGTACAAATTTTCCCTGATTGCCTCTTCAAAACTACCCTATATTTGAATCTGGGCCATATGCTATCGGTCTACCAAATTTCATTCATATCCGTTTTTTACGTGATTCAGCCATAAACTTACAAACCTCCAAACTTTCACCACATAACTTTATAATACTAGCAACTTTGACATTATTTTCAAAAACTATACATTTTTATTATGAAAACTTCTATTAGAAACTATCACAACAATTCAATGTACTCAATCGTTATTTGATAACTAACTTATTAATCGCAAGCAAAACAAATGATTAAGTAACAATAAATCAATTTTGTTAACAATTTTAAAAAGAGATTTTTACCTTGGTATTTTTTTTTTATATAAAAGAAAAAAAAATTTACTATGCAAGAATTTTAAATTCGAATTTTGGCAAAAGAAAACGGGGTAACATTTCCTACAGTGCAGTGTAAAGAAAGTGAAATTTTTGCATATTACACGAGAGCTCAGCATTTTTAAATGGTTTTTCAAGTGAAATTATACAAATTTGAACTTTTTTGTACGGTCTAGAATTTGATTGTAAATTTTTATTAATTCGAGGTCGCTGACTTAAAATCTAATCTCCATTTTTCTATATCAGCTCTACTCTTCAAGTAATACTCTTATGTCCAAAATTATGGCACTTTCACTACATATATTGGAAAAACTTGAAAACGGTTGACCATGTTCAGTTAGATAAAAAAAAAATCCGAAACTCGGCAGCGATATTATCCTTACCCTTATGTGTGTGGAAAAAAACACCTTCTATAGGGTGGATAGGTACCTGGGAACCTTCATGCAAATTGTATGAGAAATCTAATTTTTTGTCTTGTATTGTACAAAAAATCGATGGTTAATGATATAATATTAGAATTTTAATCTGGTTTTCCCCTTTTCATATATTTTTTAAAATCCTACACCCAAAAAAAACTATGCTGATATTGTATATAAACACCTATGAAAATATAATAATAACAAAAAGTTAGGAGTTCTCATGAAATTGTCGAATTGTAGACTAAAATCTTATATAAAAAATTTCGATTTGAAAACGCAATAGGCACACAGGTACCTGTCCGCACACATAAAGGTTAAGCCGTGCTAACATTGTTTTTTTTTATGTGTATAAAAAATTTAAGGGCTCTAATAAAAGTCTTTTAAAATTGTCGCACGTGAGTGTGTGTGATGAAAAAATAAGAGAGTGTGTGTGTTCAAAAAGGAAGACTGAATTAAAAAAAATCTTTTGATAAGGTCCAGCCGTTTGGCTAAAAATTAGTTTTGGCCAATAAATAAATAGTGTAACAATTTGCCAGAATTCCGATAAAGTTCTAAATTCTTTTTTTAAGATCCTGTTTCAGCAGATTTAAACACACAGAACAATTGACATACAAATAAAGTAACTTTTCATACCTGGGTACAGAAATTCTAATAAAAAGCAGTCTACCTGTTCCAATTTATTCTTCGTTCGGCTGCGTAAGAAATGTAAATAAACCTAAAGCAGAGTACGTTACGTACGACGAATTTCAGTCTATGTAATGATTATTTCTGACGATAAATACTCGTTACGAATTATTTGTTGTTCGCCCCAGTTGTGTTTCAAGGATTACTCTCTCTCTCTCTCTCTGTCTGATGTATAAACCTTTTGAATATTTTCTGCTACACATTTTAAGTCTTTGTGTAAAAAAAAATTATTCATGTTAAATTATATTTTTATTTCGAGGGGACAGTTGTTGGAAGCAAGGGAAAATAATGGAACGCTTTTAGCCAATATCGATGTTAAAGGCTCGTTATCTTAAGAAAATATATATAGTAGTGTTGTCTTTTCCAATTATATATGGTATTTTGTTTGGATCACTAAAAGCTAATGGAGCTGAACTTGAATTAAAATGTTAAGGATATTTGCACATCGTCAACACAATTGATCATTGATAAGAATAGAAAAAATTCGATAATTTTAATTAGTTATTGTTTAAAGATTGATAATAAATTTTTTAGAATTTTGTTATAGATTTCAAAAAAAAAAAAAATAAAAAAAGTATTAGAAATATAACAGCCGTAGGTACAATTACTGGTATTACTACATAGTGCGATTATCGTTCCATAGTTTACCATATGTCTTATATACATTCATCCCACCCCGAAAGACACTTTAAACTCCTAAAACCGTAACGAATTGTACTATTGCTGTTAAATATGAAATACGATGTAAACAATTACAGACACAAAAATTAGGCATTTCAATTATAAGCGAGCACAAGCACTTTGTGGCTGTAGGAAAATTCGCCCAAAGAAAAATGGCCCAAAAAAATAAATGAAAAATCGCCCAAATGAAGAATCGCTCAAAAGAACATGAAAAACTGCCCAAAAAGTTAAATATAAAATTTTGCCCAAAAGAAACGAAAAAGGGCCCAAAATAAAAATGAAAAATTACCCAAAAAGAAAAAACGAATTTTTTCAAAAAAAAAAAAAAAAAAAAAAAAAAAACAAATTAAATTTGCAAAACAGTGTTTATTATTCATACAAATTTAGTGACATACAAATGTAATTATATGTAAAAAATTGCATTGTATCTTCAGTATGGACAGTAATACCTATTTGAGCCCTCCGCCAAACTTTGTTCACTATTCAATAGTTAAATATTAATTAATCACTGCATAGTTATAATCGATTTCTCAAAACAAAATAAAGCTTTTTGCAAGGTGGCATGTCATAAAGTCCAGTGCCGTAATGTACATGGACACTGTGACACTTTTGAAAATGTCATAACGTCCGTGGGCATTAAGACATTTTGCAAATTGACATTATGTCATTTTTAAAAATGTCATAAAATCCATAATTACTAAAGAAGTTAAATACAAAAAAAGATCTACATACATGCAGAGAAAAACATGTTTTATAATGATCACAACCAACAAAACTATTTTTAAAGAAATTTATTTAACTATAATATGGTTGTCGGTGACAATGATTTGGTTAAATTAAACATAATATGGTTAAAAAAAACTTAAAAAATGGTTTTGTTGTTTTTTCGCTGGGTGCATATATTAAACATATAACGGAAAAGACTTTTGGGCGCAAGGATTTTCTCCCCTATGGTGTAACAAATACCGGCAGCGCTTACTAAAGCGCCTCGGCATAGCCGGCCTTCGGCCAGGCGCAAAGATTTTCTACTCTATGGTATAACAAAAACCGCCTTCGCTAACTAAAGCTTCTCTGCATAGAGGGCCTTCGGCCGGACGCAAGGATTTTCTCCTCTATGATATAACAAAGACCGGCTTTGCTAAGTTTGAGTTCATACGGCTCATGTCTTATTGACAAGATTGCTATTTTATTGGCGAGAGGGACGAAGGGAAAAGAAACGAGTACACAGATGCATGTACTATCTTTACGTTTTGCTTCTTCATTCGTTGCTTAATTTTGTTGTTGTTTTCAATATCAAAAAAGCACATCTCGTCAACATGACATGAATCATTTGAACGCCAATTCATGTTCAAAGAAGTAAAAGGAAAAATCTTGTCAATAAGACATGAGCCGTATGAACTCAGACTTACTAAAGCTTCTCTGCGCAGACGGCCTTTGGGCGGGCGCAACAATTTTTTCCTTTATGGTATAACAAGTACCGGTTTCGCTAAGTAAAGCTTCTTAAATCTGCCTTGTTTCCGAACGAAGGCCGACTTCGCAGATAAGCTTAAGTTAGCGAAGCCAGTATTTGTTATACCATAGAGGAGAAAATCCTTGCGCCAGGCCGAAGGCCGGCTATGCAGAGAAGCTTTAGTTAGCGAAGCCGGTTTTTGTTATACCATAGAGGAGAAAATCCTTGCCCACGGCCAAAGGCCGGCTATGCAGAGAAGCTTTAGTTAGCGAAGCCGGTACTTGTTTTATCAAATATAAGAAAATCCTTGCGCACAGCCAAAGGCCGGCTATGCTTTCGAATTTGTAAGCTATGCTTTCGAGTTTGTCCACTGACACTATGATACTGGACATTATGACATGCCACCTTTTTGCAATATGTCCCGTTGTTTTTATAAATAACATTTAGGAATTCGAAGTATGGTAATAATGAATGATTTGGACAAATAGTATGTAAGATTTTGATGAAATTTTCAAAAGCCAATTTTTTCGGGCCATTTTTCATATAATATTTTTACCAAATTTAAAAAACCAAATATCACCCAATAATAACGAAAAATAGCCCAAAAATTTTTGGTCACTCTTGATATGAATTCAGGCCCAATTTTACATGGAGTTTTTTTGGGCGATTTTCCATTTTTTTTCCATTTTTCTTTGGGCGATTTTTCCTACAGCCGCAATTTGTTCTGTATAAAAGAGCACATTAAAAACGTAATTATTTTTACACTAAAATGTAGCCATAAACAGATACATATAATATTTGCCGTTTTAAAACCAAATCAACTTTATGGCCATTTAGGCGAGAAAGACGTGCAAACAAAAATCATATATCTTGGCTGGCATATATAAACATGAATTTGTTTTATGGGTTTTCTCCAATTTCTTCCACTTCTTTACCAACTTTACAGGCTATTAAAAGCAAGAACTTTTAATATCTCCTAAGGAGATGAAGATAGCTGAAGTTAATTTATATTGTTATGAAACTCCGAAATTAAATTTCTGAAAACATACTTAAGCGTCAATTGCATCGTTTTACTTTAGTTGTCTTTTATTTTTCTAAATTAACTAAAAAAAAGATGTATATAAAAAATTTATACATGTAATGATATGGAATTCTTCGCTTTAAATCTTTTAATTTTTTTAAATCAGTTTGTATTTTTGCTAAGCATGACATTTTTAATAATATGTAAATTTATCCTCGAAACCATGTTTTTATCTTGTTATATATGCTAACTAATTCATATCATGGCACAGCATTAACTAAAGCTTAAATTCATTACAATCTAAAATTAATTCAAATATTTATCTTCATCACTTGATCTAAACAAAATCTAAACCTTTTTTGAAAAATCTAAAACATATTAATAATACTCGAGAGCTCGTTTTGGGACTTTGTGCAAATGTGTAAAAAATAATATTGTTAACTTGTGTTAATTATAGTTTAAGCTGGTACATTATAATATTGTTGAATCAATAAACGATAAAAAAAACTTAAGCCAAATCGATTTTTATGGGGAACGTTTAGGGGTTAAAAAGGGTAAAAAAGGGTTAATTCTGTAACGTTATATCTCCAGAACTAAATGAGAAACAAAAAAATTTAATACTTATCGTTTGTCTTTAGGAAAATAAGCGAGCAGGTGTCTGGTACTTTTTTGAAATTCGTCCCTATTAGGCTGCAAAAACCTGTATTTTGGAACTTTTTTTGTCACCACTACTGAAATTCTGTAACTTTTTAACGACAAAAAATTGTCGTTAAGTAGTCAAAATTCGTTAGCTAACGAAAGTTGTCGTTAAGAGCTATTCTGTAATGAAATTTTAACAATTTTTATCGGCAAAAAATGTCGGTAGCTAACGACACAAAAAAAGTTCTTGTTTAATAATAACGACAATAAATGTACTGTTAACAGATTAAAAATATAGAGTAAAGTAGCCAATTTTTAACACGAAAAAAGTAAGAAAGTATAGTCGATCAAGTCCGACTCTACATTGCAGTATTTGGGTGATCATGTTTCCGCCAAAAAGAGTATGTTGTGAGGTTATTATTCACATAATACATTTTTGTGCCAAATATTATCTAAGTATCTACCATTATTAGTGTATTCGTATGGGAGCTGTGGTCAAATATGGACCGATTCTAAAAAAATTTGTTCTGGTGATTAATGTAGGTTGCGACAAAATATTTTTGGATCTTATTCAACTCAAATGTCTATAAAACAAGATGGCTATTAATAGGCACAAAACCCTATTCCGGAAAGAAGTTTTCATGTGGGCTATAAAAATTAAATAACTGCTTCTCACCATTATAAAAATGCTTCGACCTTGTGACAATAAACGCATATGTGCCAAATTTTATAAAATTATTTTTAAAACTGCGACCTGTAATTTGCACACAAGGTTATCCTGATAGACGGACGGGCTTCGTTAAATGGATTCTGACATTGATTCTGAGTCAATCGGTATACTAAAAGGCAAGCCCAGAACCTTTTTTTAAATGTGTTACACACATTCGTACAAACACATAATACCCTTTTCACATACAGTAGTGCTGGTATGAAAAGTAAGAGCAGAATGTTGTGCTAGAGTGGCTCAGTCATCTGGAAATTTTTCTCTATGTATAAAAGAATTTAAAACCAACATATTTGTTTAGAAATATAATCAATATTTACACGTTTTCATTCATGTTTTGTTAAAATAAATGCAATAAAGCAAATTTATTTTGTATTTTTTATTAATTTTAAAAAATTTTTACTTTGACGTTCTTATATTTTTACCGATATTTGTCGTCAATAGTTCTAAACAAAAATTTTTGTTTATTTAAAATACAGAATAACAAATTCGTTAAAGTAACCGAGATTTCTCGTTAATTAACGATATCGGTAGTTAAATTCAAAAAGTTACAGAATTGAGGTACACATCTATTTTCTAAATATATACACATAGAAAAAAGTCTATACCACATTCGAAACTAATCTAAAAATTACAAATATGAATTCCGTACTTTTTCAAAATTTGAAAGTTTAAAAGGCAAAAGTCTTAACTTTTTTTGGTACTTTTATAACAAAACATTTTTCTCCATTCATTGACATAAATACACGTATTAGTTTATGGGCTCCCACAAAAATATTAAAATTTTTTATTCTTTAATGGGGGAAAAAAGTACCAAAAAGGGGTAAATAGGGGAAATTAAATTCCTTTCTTTAGTTTTGCAACAGGAACTTTCTTTAATTATAGTAAATATTTTAACTATAAACATTAAACTTAACATGCGACGTCCTGAGTTGATAAGAACCAGTGAGTGAAGTTGTTGGTACTTTTTTTTCTTTAACTGGTATTTTTTGAATTTTCGTTAGTAGTGACCCTAGGAACATAAAATTAAACATGAAAGGTCCTCAGTGATTGACACTCTGTAAGAGGGATCTTTTTGGTACTTTCTTGTTCTTTAACTGGCACTTTTTAAATTTTCGTTAGTATTGGACCAATAAACATAAAATTGCACATGCAAGGTTGTGAGCGAATGAGAATCTGTAATAGGGATATTTTTGGTACTTTTTTAAATTTTCGTTAATATTGCACCTATAAACATAAACTTAACCCTACGGTCAATAACCGGGTATCCGGGTAACTTTTTCAACTTAAAAATGCTCGCAATTCTTTCACAATGGTGATGTGGCGATGAAACTCCAAATCGTCGCTATTTAGGACTTAAAAAACATTATGAAAGAAAACAAAAATATATATATAGCCTGATCTTTGCTGAAAACCGTTTAACATTCGACACCTACGCGAGTCAATGACCGGGTACCGCGGTACCCCTACAAGTTTTATTTGTTTTTCTCTACAAATTAGCACGGTTATTTTGACTTTGATTGAAAAAAAAAATATAAATTTGTTTTTTAACAACTCTTTTATTGTTAAAATATTATATTTGTGGGTATCGGCTTGCGTTGACAGCATTTAATAGCAGATCGTGATGAAAAGTGGCGACTAATTGGAATGTTCCTCTAAATCATGAGTGGTAAAAAAATTAATTTACTGTGATGGGGCGCCAACTACCATGGAAAGGACCTTTTAGATCCTTAACGACTCTTTTTCCTTGTCGGTTCTCAGGACCCATTGGTGATTTCCCGGTACATAGATGGTCATCGAGCGGATAGGAGGTTTTTGCATCACAAATCTGCAAAACTTTATTCCCCAATTTTGCTAGATTCGCATTCGCATTCACTGGATGTTAACATCGTCAAATCGTATAAAACGCCGCAGTGACCAGAATCTGCTAATGGCCATTGTTACTCGACATAAAGGATTAGATTAGATTACATAAATCTTTCGTATTATCATTACATGAATGATTTGCACCTGTCATTATTAAAATGTCAGTAAAGGCATACATTTCATTTACTGTTACGTATTTCCAATTAAGTCGTGGTTTTGTTGGGTTAGTTCCAATATAGACTGCATATGTGGCATCTGCTTTTTTGATTGTCTGACGCACTATTATGTCCACAATATCTACTCTCCAGTTTGAGCTTTTGAAAGCCATTCCGTTGATCTTGCAGGCTCACAACGTTGCCCTAGAATATTAAGACTTCTAGTTTTGATGGGATAACAAAGTGTGCTTTTTCCACACGGCAAAATATTTACTTCGGCATCAATTCCAACTGAAGACTTATTGGAAATCAGCATTATACTTCCAGTATATAGTGTTTCACCGTCTACTCTTTAAGACAACTGTTCTTCATCCACGATATCGTCAAAAATAGATCAGTTATATTTAGCTTTTCTTCATCTTATAAATGTTTGTATTGGCTTTATGTTGGAAACTTCACTTTACGCGACATTCTAACCTAATTTTTTATTAAAAATTATTATACCTACAAGGGTAGGAGCGACACTTCCATAAACCGACCTACATGCATATGTAAGAGCAACAAGCAAATGCTTAAAGTATTTAAAAGCTACAAAAATTTTAAAGAAGCACCGTAATCAAAGAAAAAACAAAAAAACTGCTTTGTGTTTACTTTAACGACTTCTTTTGATAACTACAAATGGCTTTGCGACAGAAGACAAAGTGAAGCGTAGCGATTTAAAACAAAAATCTTTATAATTTGATTATTTTTATATACGAAAATTTATTATTGGCCTATTTTGCAAAACTATATATATATATATGTATGTGATTGGACTAAAACAATATTTTCTAATATAAAAGTGCAAAGTCTACAAAGGGGTACCGGGGTACCCGGTTATTGACTAACGTATATTTTGTTGGTTATTGACCGTAGGGTTAAACATGCAATGTCCTGACATATAAATACATATGCCCACGAGAGAAAAATGGAGACGCTCACGAAGTAGCGGAAATAATGTTAGTCCTAAATAAGACTATTAATTAAGAAAATTAATTTTGTTCACTCAAAATTTTCCAAGTAAAATTTAAGAAATCAAAATAGAAAAATGATTTAAAATATTTATAAAGGCTGACTAACAAGTCGTTTTTGTCACTGTGACCCCTAACAACTGCACTTGTGGTCGATTTTATGATTGTGAATGGAACTAAGAAAGTTTGACAGAATGAATTAGAGCTACGATCTTTATCATTTTTCCTAATCACCATATCTGACGCGGAAAATAGAAAGGGACCTAAGGGTTTTGCCATTTTAAAGATTTAAATACGTTTATCTTTGGTGTACCATCACTGAGCGTGTTGGTATTGGTCTCATTTGAAAGCGACACATCTCAACCTTGTTGGTCAACCTTGAAAACGCGCGTAGGTCGTCCCTACCTCTTGTTTTGTGTAGTTGGTTTTTACTGTTCCCTTTGCCTTATTGGTCCGTTTCTCTATGCGCTGTCACATATGCATATCATTTTAAAGGGTGCATTTTCACCTTTAAAACGATACCAAAAAAACCAAATTATCTTGCGTTGTTAAAAAAGTTCTATCCTGTTTTGTAAGGAGACTTTTGTGTTTTTTTTTTAAATTTTTCACATCTTTTATGACGTCATATTGCATACAAAACAAGCCATAAATGATCAAAATCTGCTTACAACTTTTGATTTGATTCACAGAAGGTGAAAAATGGCAATAAAATCCAAGAATTTCATAAAACCCAGTATTTTTATGGGAGCCCCCTTAATAGCCGTAATTTCTACAAAAAGAAAGCTGGTCGTGCTCGTACCTTACAGTTATCTTTACCCATTTCAACGTTTGGTTGGCCTACGTGTTTTTACCTTAAGTTTTCTTTTAAAATATGAGAACTTCTACCCCATAGATTTCTATACACAGGTTGGTTTTTTTTCTGTAGAAATTACGGGCATACGAACTGGAGATAAGGGGCAACAATGTCTCGAGAAAATGTTATGGACAAAGGACACAGTTATTAAAGAAAATTTCCGCACCTTTAATATATTATGAAAGTCAAAGTCAACAAAGGTCGACAGCATCGGAACAATAATTTTTGTTCTTACACAAAAAAAAAAAAATAAAAGTCGATTTCAATTAAAAAATTTGTGCTATTAATTAAAAAATTTATTTAATTTGCACCAGTAAACAAATTAATAGTATCAATTAAACGTTTAATTCACTCGATTAAGCGTTTAATTCACTTGATTAAACATTTAATTTACTTTTATTTAATTAAAACCGATTGTATTTTTGATTAATGTTTTAATTTGTAAAAAATTTTGGAGAATTTTTTCTGTGTAGTATTTGTTGATAACAATCGAAAAGTGTACAACCTTTAACGTAATTTTCATTAAAATACATTAACTGAAAATAAAACAGACATTTTCTTTTGTAAAATTTTCGACATTTAGTCGACCAAATGAACGTCAAGTAATGAAGTCTTTGACTTGATGTGGCAACAACTTAAAATTGATACCAACATCGACAATGACTTGATTGATTTGATTCTATAAAAAAATATAAAATATTGCTTGACGTATTTTTGTTCCTTTTACATCTCAGTGAGTAAAAATTTATTTTATGCTCATTATTCTGAATTTTACCTTGGAAAAAAAACTTTTCTGCAAATTCTTTTGTTAATAAATCATAGCAAAAAAGAAATAAATTATAAAAATATTAAATAAAATGTGGCCATTAAGCAAAGATGGTTATTAATTTATCATACTTACGGCTAAAAGGACTAAACAAACCTTTTCAATTAAGATTTTTTCTCAGTGGGAACTAATGGAATCTCGTTGTTTATTTCAATTCACATGAGCAAAGAAAGAAAACAATAAATTATATGTTCATCAAAGCTACCACCAAACTGTAGCAGATTGGAAACATTGAAAATTTCGACATTCTAGCTAGTTGGGCAGTTCTAAAGCGTTTGGACAGAATGTGCTCGTTTTACAACATTTTGTCATTATAATATAGAAAATGCTTATATTTTTTCTTAATTTATGAACTGAAGGAAATACAACAGACCATTTACAAGGCATGTTTGAGTTTTTTTGTTTGTAAAATTATGGAAAGAAAATGTGGAGGGTATGAGCTAAAATGAAATGTAGAATATTTTGTTTCTACATTTATTTTTTAAAAAGAAATATGAAAACACAATTCTGTGGCATTTTGACAAAACATCTTAAGTCGAGATAAGATAGCAAAAAAGTTTTAAAAAAAAACTCTTCACCGAGTTTTTATCAATCATTTTTATCAAATAATAAAATAAACCGATATGAATGAAAATTCGTTTATAATACAAAATTTTAAAAACGTAAGCAGAAATGTTTTTTGAATGAAAATTCATACGATTAACAACATTTTTTTAATTTTTTTTTATATTTGACTTAAGATGTTTTGTCAAAATGCCACAAAATTTATTATTTTTTCTTATAAATAAATGCCATCTATTTAAGTTGTTCATTATAGTCATAAGCAATTTTAATAGAAATAAAATATTGCAAGAAAGAACAACAATAAATTCTGCCCAATTAAAGATAAAAAAGTGTCATATTTCGCAATTTGTTAGTCCTAAATTTAAATAAAATAAAATACAATTTATTGTAAAATGAAAAGATAAGAGAATAACAAATCAACCAAAAAGGGCCTATTAAATGCCCGCATAAATATATTTCTTCATCTAAAACTCTTTAGTTCCTCCTTGTTATCTAAGAAGCTGAAACTTAATATATATAGAACACTTATAAGACCAGTCCTATCGTATGGGAGTGAAATTTGAACACTAAAAACATCAGACATACATCAACTACTTTGTTTTGAAAGAAAAATTCTACGTAAAATCTTTGGCCCAATTGAAATTGAAGAAGGATTGTACAGATCCCGGTACAATGATGAGTTAGAGATACTTAATGCAAATCAAAATATTATACGTTTTATAAAAGCACAGCGAATACGCTGGCTTGGACATGTTTTACAAACGAACGACTGCGTGACAGTAAAGAAAGTTTTTGAACAATACCCAGAAGGTATTAGAAAAAAAGGACGGCCAAGAAAAAGGTGGAAAGATGATGTTGAAGAAGATTTACAAGTAATCAAAGTTGAAAACTATAAACAAAAGGCCATTGACAGAGATAAATGGAGAACGATAGTCGCAGAAGTATTGGTCCATAAAGGACTGTAATTGCTAAGAATAATAATAAATGTATTTGAAAATCAAGCACACAACAAAAGTCAAATGTGCGTACAAAACTTGTGTATTCAACAACAATGACAAATGCTTTGCATTACTGTTCATCGCATATAACAATGAATAGAACTTTGACTTGGTCGGATCAAATCAATCAGGCTTGTGCAAGGACATATGGTATGTTAAGGGGATTGTGGATCACACAATGGTTTACACCACTTAGAATTATAACTTTAATTGCCAGGACTTGTCTACTACCGACGCAACTGTATGCATCTGAAATATATGTTGGCTGCAACTCCCGAGATATAAGGAAACTTTCCACTTCGTATAATAACATTGTCCTTTAAGTTTTTTGTCTGATAAAATTTGATAGAATTAGTTCGTATTCCTGCCGTTTACTTCATTTACTATTTAATAATATTCTTGCATTTAGGAGCATTATTTTCCTACATAAAATTATAATAACTAGGGAACTGAAGTACCTGTACGATCGTTAGCGGTTTGCGTCATCGAAATCACGCATCAGAATGCCAATTTTTTTATATTTAGTATACATAACTTGCAGCGCAATAAAGTTTAGAAATTTACTAACTGATTTTTTTTCCTAAAGTTGCTGTATAATTATTGCCGCTACTAATTATTATTTTTTATTATTTTATTTATCTTTATTAATGTTTTTAGTTCAATTGTATACCTAATTATAAAATACATAACTGAAATTTAACTCATAGAATAAATTCGAAAAACGAAAAATGTTCTTTATTTTTTTATTTAGTTAAATTGTGTACCCTACTATTACTTAATATCATATCTGTCTTGTATGACTTATCTGATTCTAATACTTTTTGAAAGAGTGTTGTGAGGGTACGAGAATTCAAAGAAATACATTTCATCCAGACAGTAGTTGTTTCTTTCAAAATCTTTTAATACAGTAAAATTTGCCTATACTCCTGGTATTTGAAAATGATCTTTCTCAGTCTGTGAGGATTTGTAAGGACTTTTTGCATATGTGTTCACTTGTATATCGGATATTGGTTGCACAATGCAAAAAAGTTTTTGCAATATTTACAACTTTTTTGAGGAAAAACATGTCTTCTAAATTACAGATTCTTCCACAATTCTTTCTGTAGGATATTTTTCGAATTACTGGTGCTCATACAGAAATATTAAAAGAAAATCGGAACAACTTTGATCATTTACTTGGATAAAAAAATAGCAAATTTTGTTTTTTGAAGTCGGATATTTTGTAAACTAATAGAGATGAGCTATGCAGTTTTGTAGAGCTCGGCTAGTACATTTCACTGATTTAAAATCGGGCTGAAATTAAGAATTCTTGATTGCTTTGAATTTTTGTGATACCCGAGTCACAGAATACTAGCAGAACTGTCACGAGACGTAAGATTTTGCGTTCTTTTTTGTCTCTTTCTAAGAAAGCTGCCCTTTTGCATTTCCCTTTTCATCATCTTCTATTCCGCAATACAATGAACACAAATTAATTAAGTTAAGATTTATTTGCAAAACTGTTGTAAAAATTAACTTTTAAGTTCACCACGACACCAGCAAATAATATTTAAGTAAGTAAATAACCTTATAAAACATAACAATATTACTAAATAAATTTTTTTTTCACAAAAAACAACGTATGTTGAACTAATACATTTGTTTAACGTGGTTTGTGTTTTGTTATTTTTGTTTTGATCACGCCATTTTGTTGTTGATTGTTGCGGCCTGTTTTTACACCTTGCCACTTCACTACCAAAAAAGCTTTCCGTCTCTTTCTTCGAAAGCTGCCTTCGCAACAGATTTGGGCCTTTTTCACACGTCAGTTTTAACAGTTCTGTTAGTATTCTGTGCCCAAGTTGCCCTATTTGGGAAACCTGAAACTATAAGGAATGGCAAAGATTCGGTAAAAATTGCTAAATTAGCGGAAATTCGCAAAAATTTGCTAATAGCGGCATGATGGCAAAGTCTACTATTTATTATAAATCGTTAAAGCTGTAAAGAATCAGAAAACTTACAGGAAGAAATCGCTTCTGTCGTGAACATGGCTAAAATTCGCGAAAAATACAACATTGGATCATGTCAGGGCAATCCACTTTTTCATAACTTGTGTTTTGTTCTCGTCAAAAAGCATTATTACAGGGCTTGCAAGACATATTGTTAATGCCATATTCCCCTTTGTAATAAACGTATATAAGGGCTGAGTGCTACAAATATTCATTCTTTCTCACTTGAGCATAATGCCTTAATCGTCCGTCAACTTGGCCTTAATGTCAAAAATGCTGGTTCCGGTTTTCCTTAATTTTGTATCTTTCTTGTTTTTTTTAGCAGCTGTAGCGAAAGGTAAACCCCACGGAAATCTAATTAATAAATTTAATTTTTTATCCAAAATCCTAATAATTGTTTTATTTCCTATTTCTATTTTCATTCTTACAAATATTTCCTATTGGGCTTTTGGCATATTCTGAGTAAACAAAATAAAAAAATTATTTTGTTTATTCGATCGGCTCAGAGAATAATTAACAAATTCCCATCCAGAGCTCCTTCCTTCCAACTTCTACACCCAAACACATGTTATACATGCACTTCTTCAGAAGTTGATTTTTTTGTGTAGAAAAAAAAACAACATTTGATTTAGTACGCGGTGCGCAAAATGGCCGCAGAAAATATGGCCCTTAAAAGAAAATGATGAACGGCCCCAAAATTTTACATGAAACACAACAGCACGCAATTTTGGGGCAATTTGTTGGTTTTTTTCGGTTGTTTTTCATCTTTTCGTTGGGGTGTTTTTGCAATTTAAGTGGAATGAAAAATGGCCACAAACAAAGTCACAATTTTTACTTTGGCGCTATTTTTCATTTACTAATAAAAAATGCAAATTTTAACACACGAAAAATCACCCCAAACATTTTTACACAAGTCTAATATTTCATTGTAAAAGTTTAAAGGGATAGTATAAAAAATCCGAATTCTTAGACCAAAGTGGAGAAAATCCTTGACGGTTATGCAGAGATGCTTAAGTTAGCGAAACCGGTGTTTGTTATAACATAGAAAATAAAATCCTTGCGTGAAGCTTAAGGTAGCAAAGCCAGTGTTCGTTACACCACAGAGGAAAAAAAGCCCAACCATGCTATCAGTCTTACGATGTTTGAAACCAAAACTGTATAATTATTCGGATTTTGAAATCGGGATTCTAAATTTGGGATTTTAAGTTTCGGGCATATGAACTCCACCCAAAATTTTTAATATAACTTTCTTTGTGTTTTTTTTTTTTTTTTTTTTTTTGGGTTAAAATTCCTTATACATTTTGAAGTGATTTTTCATAATGAAGAACTCCCCCAAATTTAGGGTCATATTTCATTTTATTTTTATGGTTTTTTAAAATTTTTTTTTTTTAGTAATTTTTCATTAAAAAATGGGGTCATATTGCATTATAAAAAATAGCCCCAAATTTGGGGGCAATTTTCATTTATTTTTTGGGGACATATTTCACAGCGCCGATTTAGTGTGTCAGATAAAAACATTATTTTTTTCTCTTTTTTGAGTATAGATGATATTTCAATTACACAAGTTGACATAAAAAAAAGTTATTTTAACCATTTTAACTGCTTCTTTGTGGAACACGAGAGAACGACTTGATCGTTTAACTTACATTTAAAACAAAAGCAAAAGCAAAATTTTAAAATTTGTTTTTGTTTGAAATGTAGATACCAGATACATTTGTATTTTTCCAGGAAAATCAATATTTATTTTTAAATAAAAATGTAAGTTGGGTATTTAAATACCCACTATAAAGGAATGGGTTAATGTCTGTATGAGTAAAATGTTCACAAGTATGTTTTTGGCTGGTAGGAGCAGTAGGGATTATATGGATATGTGAATTATATGAAGACTTATGTGAATGTGTATAGATGTCTACTACTTTTATGTCTGCTTAATGTATCTGCGTTTATATAAACATAAAAAATGTGTCACATATTGTTTGTTCTTTGTTTTAGTAGATACTTAATTTTTTTTTTATAAAAACAAATACCAAACACCTTTTATATACCCTAAAAAGTTTTTATGGCTGATTGCAGTGGTTTTTTGCAATTCTATTATTGGTATAAAGTATGTGTGTAAATGACTGACTGAGTCCTTTGGTTTTTGTTCAGTTACATATTTCAAAATTTAGGTTGAATTTTGTTGTGGGCATACCCAAAGAACTTGTATGCTATGCTTTTCTTACAACTTGTAATTAAGAGCTATTATGATCTTTTTAAGTACTTTCTTGCTGTTCGTAAATTTTGCATTTGTTTTCACAAGGGTTTTCCTTTACCATCTCTCTGAGCTTCTACTCACCTTTTTTTGGCTAGCAGCTTTCCTTAGCCACGTTTAGAATTGTTTAGAATTTTTTTATACTATTTTTGTTTTTCTCTTTTTTATTTATTCCATTAACCAAAAAATGCTTGCTAAAAAGCAGTTTCTTAGGAGATTTAATAGATTTTGGATCGTTGAAAAATCCAAGATAGTCTCTCGAGATCAATCTGTTGAAACTTTTTAAAAATAATGTCTAGATTAAAAGTGCATTTGCTGTTTTATATTAGAAAAAAAATTTTAAATATATCTCAGTGTAACATACAGAAGGGCAAACTTAAATTTACCTCTTTTACTGATTATTAAACTTGTGTCAGTTTAAATTAAATTGTGGCGAAAACCAACCGTCATAATAAAGTACTGTGAAAAATGCTGTTTTTGTAACCGACTTAACACAGCATTAAAATAATTTCCAAAATGTTTTTAAGCAAAGCAGCAACAACCAGACACATTGATAAACTTTAAGACTAAAACAAAGTTTTAAGGTAAAATAACAAGCAAATGTTTTTGAATAAGTGGAACCTTAAATATTTGAATAAGATTTTTAAGTTAACATTTACAGTAAAATTGGATAGACTATGTAATGTTTTTAGTTTAAAGGTTTAATACCAACATTTTGTGTTATTCGAGGGAGCGGATTGCAACACAAACAAAACTCTCAGCACTATTTCAACTTGAAAAACATTCGCCTTATCTTTGAAAAAAGAAGTGTGTGTAAAAGAAAAAAAAAGCTAGATGATGCTGAATGATGAAACAAAAAATGCCAAGTTTTTGTAAAGTTTTATTTTTATTGTGTTTGTGGTCAAAAGTCACAAAGTTTTTTTTTGTGCTATGAATACATACTAAATTCATACATTCTGCACGGAGAAAAAAATACGGTTAGAGTTTACCATTTTATCAGAGCAACTTACTAAACTAATGATTAGATATTTACAATGTTCACGTTTACAGGTAGCCATAATGTGGTTTAATATGATCATAATATGGTTAAATATGACATTAATATGATAAAACTTAACTATGAATTGGCCTAAATCCATCATTTGGTCGATATAAGTCACAGTTTGTTTAAAATTATACGGTCAAAATTAACATTTTCCAGAATTTGGTCAAAAGCAGGCCTGTAAAGTCGTCAAAAATAGTTATTATTCCGGCTCCAACCGCTGATATCTACATCTAACTCCGACTCTGACTTCTTAATTTTTTCCAGCACGTTTTATGTTTTGTGATATTTTATCGGCGGCGGCTGACGCAAAAAATTCTCAGCGGCGGCTCGAAGCCGGCTGTTAGCTGATAGAATATAAAAATTAAATGAACATGTGTGTGTGTCAAGTGCCCTCTCCTCGTGGTGGATCCTGTAAACAGCTGGATATTTCCAATTGGCTGAGGAACAGGGTTAAAATATCAAGAAACGCATGATTGGAAAAATAGGTCCAAAGACCAGGTTCCAATATTAAGAGGGATCCCCCTTTTGGTGAAGGCATGGTGGCCGGCAATCAGGAATTGAATTACGCCTGGGTTCCGCAAGGTACCAAAAGGTGGCCAAATATCATGAAACACAGTGACATGCTTGGGGGATAAGTTCCTCCTTGAATTACTTTCAGGAATTAGAACAAGCTTCAATCAGGGTCGGATATATGAAAGTTTTTTTGCATAATGATTAATGAAAGGATATAATTAAATGAAATATGTATTGGTAACAGTACGGCTTATCATAGAGGTATTAGAAGAAAAATATTTCTTTCCTGCACAAGATTCGTTACCATGGAGTCCTTCGGGTCTAAGAAGTGGTAGTGGCTCGAAGGGCATGGCTGGACTAGGTCTGTCGTGTTGATATTTTCATTCGGACATTGAAAATCTATAGGGCTATGTGACTGATGCATGCCACAAGGATGCCAGCAACATCTGAAATGACAAGGCTCTTGAAGTTTAAGTATTTCCTTAGTCTGGGGTGTACACCGAAGCACCTCCAAACTGTTTTTTTGGCGCCACGGGAAGTCATATAGCCCCCGGACCACACAACCCGGATGATAAGGTGAGGACTCTGCTTGCAGGGTACACGAAGTGGTTATGGTATATCCTTGATGCTTGATCATAGGATCTTTGTTGTTTTTCTTTTTGAAACTACTTGGATCACTCTATGCAGTGGAGACTAGATAGCTCCAACTGCTAAACAAGGGGAGGTTCGAAGATTTCAGGTCTTTTTCGTACCCTAATTCACATCTCTTAACTCTTTTTTTGTATACGTCGTTATTTTAAAAATGTTGATGAAATTTTGCTGATTTATAAAAAGAATACGGGAATTGTTTATTTCTTTCAATAAATAATTTTGAACATGAAAATAAAGAAATTTATGTTTTTATTTTTACAGTGTTGTTATTGTTTCTATACAAACAATTATAATAGGATTTTATGGATTGAACAATGCTATTTTAACATTTTTTATTTAAAAGTAATAAAAAGTCCAAATTTTGCAGAAATTAACTATGATTTTTAATCAACATTGCGCCATGTTAATTTAACATTGATATTTTTTTCCATGTATGTACCTCTACGTAAATTTATGTAATAAGTTCTATCTATAATTAAATTTTAAACCAATCAATCAACTACAGAAAAACAACCATAATTCTGTTACTGTTAAAAATTTTTGTTTTTAATTTTAAAATATTAAGGTTTTTCATGGTATGGCTTACAATTGCCATTTGCGCAAATGGGCAAACTTACGAGACTCGTTTCATAAAGTACCTTTTTAATTTTTGTGTAATTTAAAACAATTAATGTCAACTTGTAAGAAACGTCTATACAAAAAAAATTAAAAATTAAATTAAATCCACAGATTTCGAGACTTTCAAGCGATATCATGAAAATCCTTATTATATTTTTTTTGTAAAGGAAGTAAACAATTTATTTTTAAAAAGAAACAAGATGTTATTAACCGTGAAAATAATTATGTTTGAAAAAAAAGCAAAAGTTTGTTTATGACCATTGCGCGGTTCATAATACGGTTTCTTTAATCATACTTTAACCAATTTTTTTTTCAGTGTGTACATATAAAAATGTTTAGGATGATTTTAAATCATTTTTAAAGAGTGTTATAATTTGTTATAACTACTATTTTCAAAGTAAAAGTATAATTTAAAAAATCACTATCATATCATGATTTAACTAGTCCTTTAAATGCTACTGACACTATTCATGGAATGGTTGCATGTGTTCCTTTTATGAATTTTAGAACAACTTGCATTTTATTTGTGTAAAACCTTTTCGAATGTGGCAAAAGCTTACTACCACTTTAAGAAAAACTTGTTTTGTTTGTATATCTGTTAATAAACTAAATTTATAAATAACAAGTAAGAAAGTATAGTCGGTCAAGCCCGACCATATGATGCCCTACGCCACAGTAATAAAAAACGCATCATGCTTATATGTCCATACAAATATGGATTTATCTATGTTTATAAACTTAATTAAAATCGGTTTGAAAGTTTGTGAGAGGCAGAAATCGCCCCCTTTCTTCCCTTGTGCTCCTATTTTTGAAAAACTGTATAGCTTATGTGTCCATATAGATATGGATCTACATATGTTTTAAATTTCATTTTAATCGGTTTGATAGTTTCTGAGAGGAAGAAATTTTCCCCCTGTCTTTCCTTGTGTTTCTACGATTTGGCCCGTTTTCAATAGGCTTGGTCCTTGTGCCAATAAAAATCTATGTCCAAATTATCAATTTATCAAATTATCTCCAAAATTGCGACCTGTACTTTGCGCACAAGGTTACATGGACAGCCAGCCAGCCAGCCACCCAGCCAGCCGGACGGACATCGTTAGTTCGGCTCAGAAAGTGATTCTGATTCGATCGATATACTTTAAGGTGGGCCTAGGACCAATATTTTAAGGCGTCACATACATCATCTCCACTATTGTGGTGTGGGTATAAAAATATATGTACATATTTGAAATCAACACGCAAACAACTTTTTACAGCTTCAAGTGTAAACACTAATACATCTGCAACAACTTCCGCCAAACTTATTGCATATTTCTTGATTGTAGCTTTATTATAAATTATTGCATAGACGTCAGATGAGATCTGATCTGTTTGAATCAAATTTGGCACAAATAAGTTTCAAGAGAATTTATTTTAATTATGATGGGATCTGTAATAAAACACAATCAATATCTTTACACGGAAATAATTATTTACTAAATCACTAGAAAATATGGCTTAAACCAAGAAACTGTTGCACCACTCTCGTCCAAGCCAAAAATTTCTAATTTTACACAGAAAGAAAAAACTCGTACTAAGACGACAAAAGGTTAAGTACGAATAACACTTAAAAGTACTTAGACAAGCCAAAATGGGATAACTTTCGAAAATCAATATGCGTGCATACGTCTGTGTTTATAAAAGTTTGTTCTAGACACAACAACAACACTACAAGAAGAAACGTATAGTTTATTTTTTGTTTAAAAAGTAAAATAGCAATAATTCCCGTATTCTATATTTTTTAATTATTTACTTAAATACATCAAGTTGGGCATGTTGCTGCTGTCTTATAATTGAGAATTCTTCTGTTAACAAAGGACGGAATACAACAAAAGTGAAAAAACATGTGTAACGGGTGAGTAAAATGATTATATTCTTTCTGATTCTGTGGGGTAAGTGTTTAGGTAAGAATCAATCTTATCGCACTTTCCGATTATTTTAAGTACGAATCGAGATTTAACCGTTCTAGAAATTCTTGAATCAAGCACATTTTGAGATAGACTTTATCTTACTTTTAATTAAGTCAATCCTTGTTTTCGGATTATTTTAAGTACGAATTCGGGATTAAATATGGATAAGTAAAATATTTCGCACTTGAATATCCGTAGCTGAATCAATCATTCTGTACTTGATTCAAGAAAATCCATACTTACCGTATTTTTGATTTAAGTACGAATGGATTTATTTGTTTTTTTGGTTTAACAAAAAGTTATGACTCAAAGCAAACTAAATTTACTTAAGTACAGCGATAAAAAATTAATTTCAGTTTTATATATGTAACTTGAATGAAATTTTCGTTGCTTATGTCCAATAACAACAATTATATTTAAATATCAATTCATATTTAAATATATTTTTTCATATAATGTTATTTTTATTTTAAATGAAAAACGAATTTTAAACACAAATTGATATTTAGATAAATTGGTGAAATCGGTCATTAATATTTTACAGAATACGAAGAAAAGCCTGAATTTTTTACATAAAAACGATTTGGCATTAGTAAGTTTTATAAAACTGAATATAAAAATAAGAAACTTTTGATTGATTTGCTTAACATGTCAATTCAAATAAAAACTAATTGAATCAAACCAAGTTGCTGATTAATACCAGTCTACAGGTAAAAGAAACCCGGGGCTTAATTACTGCATTCGATACCAATCGAAACTCCCGTTTTAATTGTATTGTAATTTCAATCGATATCGAATGCCGTTATTTTTACCCCGTATTTTCATTCACCACAGGCATTGTTTTCCCGCTAAATCTAGCGTTTTTGAAATGCCAACCGCGGGAAAAAATACGTTTTAGCGGTAAGCGGGAAATCTAGCGATTTTCAAACATCTCTCAGCGGCTCATTTTCGCCACAAAAACCTTTCTCAAATTTTAAATTTACAGATTTAATACTTTTTCTTATTTAGATTTTTTGTTTTTCTGGTTTAAAACTAGTTGTTTATGTTCACGGTTTTACTTACTTTTGTAGTTTTAGCTAACTATGATTATATTGTTAGTGCTATATGTGACAATACACAACTTTAAGCCTGCTAAAAATTGTTAAACAACAGGTAAGTGTGGTGACATGGGTGTTTTATATACTTTACAAGTTATAATAATTTCACTTGAGAATATTTAATTTATATATAAAATAAGTTTTGTTTTATCTTTCAAATAATTTAAAATATATAAAAAAACAAATTGGATTTTTCAATTGTTAACACAATATAAATTTATTATTTCTAAAATAAAATTTTATATAAAATATATTACTACCATAAAATTGGCGATCCTGCCATATAAGAAATATTTAATTAATAAAGCGAGCAATGCAAAATTTTGCAATATTATATTTTAAAAGCTCTGAAATATAAAAACGTCAATATCCATTGTGCAACTAGGCAGCTAATTTTCAACAAGATTTGTAAACAAGATACAACAGTTTTGGTCAAGATACTGCAGGATTATTATTTAAAAAGCTATCAAAAAGAAGTAAGCAACCACCAATTTTTAGAGTTTGCTGTTCAAAGTCAAAATTTAATATAATTTAAATTGGAGTATTTTGAGAAGCTGCATCTGCAAATTGAGATTAAAATATTGGTATATCTATAAACTTAAATAGATTATAAATACTATAGTTTACATTTTATAAGTATTATCGTTTTACATTGTGAACTCTCCAACCGAAAATGAAACCAATTCGTTCACCTACACGCAATGTTACTCAAACTCAAAACAATATAAAAAGTACACAACAAATATCAAATACTGACCTTACTAAAGAAAGTCAAAATTCACATTTGCTACATCAAAATGTTCCTAATATTTCCCAATCAAATTTCGAACTTTTTGGGACTTCAGTTAAGCTCCCTCAGTTTTGGGCAAATTGCCCTGATGCTTGGTTTGTTCATGCAGAGATGCAGTTTACCACCAAAGGGATTTCTTTGGACAGAACAAAATACGAATACATCATTACTGCACTACCTCAAGAGGTAATAGTAACAGTGCTAGACATTATTCAAAATCCGCCTTCTTCAAATTTATACAATAACTTAAAGAAAGTAAAATTAGTGAAACCTCTCGTTTAGAAAAAATTTTATCTGATAGTGAAATTGGCAATAGGAAGCCATCCGAATTTTTTCGCTCACTGTCGCTTTTAGCTGGAAATAGTTTTGGTCCAGATATTTTAAAAAAGCTATGGTTGAGAAAGTTCCCAAAAAGCCTTTATGTAGCTTTAACTGGATCTAATCATAGTGACATTAACGAACTCATACAATTAGCTGATACAATTTGGGAGGTTATGTTTAATGGTGAAGTAGCAAATATTAATGAACATAAAACCAATATTGAAAACGTTGTTCATAATTTAACAAAAACTTTGTGCGAAAATATGTCGAAATTATGCGTGGAAGTGAATACTCTCAAACAAGAATTAAATGACAGACAATCGCGACCAATTTATAGAAATAATTATAATAGGAGAAATTCTCGGTCAAGAAATCGTTCAACCAGTAGAGACTGGGTATGTAGATATCACTACTGATTCGGGGATAAGGCTATACGTTGCGAGCAACCGTGTTCATTTTCAAAGAAATCGTCAAACTAATTAATCCCGTTGTCGAGGCGACAGACAATGGTGATTATACTTCTTTATCCCGTCGCCTTTTCGTTTTTGATAAAATTAATAAATTACGTTTTTTGATAGATAGCGGAGCAGAGGTTTCGGTCTTACCCGTTGCGAAATTTAAAAGTAATAACAAGCTATCTGATATTAATTTAACCGCAGCCAACGGGTCTAATATTTCTACATATGGTAAAAGGCTTCTTAATATTAATTTAGGTCTGCGGCGAGAGTTTCCTTTTGTATTTATCATTGCCAATATTTCGAAACCTATCATTGGCGCAGATTTTCTGTGTAAATACGGTCTATTAGTGGATGTCAAGCATAAACAGCTAATCGACCCACTTACAAATTTAACAGTAAATGCAATATCGTCTACTTGTAATATATCATTACCGAAGCTATTTGCAGTTGATAATAGATATACTAAATTGTTAAAAGAATATCCGTCACTAACTTCTGAACCAGACTATACAAAGCCTGTAAAACATTCTACTGTGCATAGATTAATTACTGAAGGCCCTTTACCATATACCAAACCTAGAAGACTAGATCCATTAAAATATGAAGTTGCTAGGTCAGAATTCGAATTTTTAGTTAAATCGGGTATTTGTAGACCGTCTAACTCTAGTGTTGCTTCAGCTCTGCATCTTGTTCCAAAAAAGGATCCAAATGATTGGCGTCCTTGTGGCGATTTTAGACGCCTTAACACTGTGACAGTTCCCGATCGATTTCCATTACCACATATTCATGATCTAAATTTAAACATGAGGAATAAGAAAGTATTTTCGAAATTAGATTTAATCCGCGCTTATCATCAAATTCCTATGGCTAAGGAAGATGTTTACAAAACGGCAATAACTACGCCTTTCGGTATGTTCGAATTCCTGCGAATGCCATTCGGTCTAAGAAACTCAGCTCAAACATTCCAACGTTTCATAAGTGAAGTATTTAGAGGTTTAGATTTTGTTTTTGCTTATATCGATGACGTTTTAGTAGCTAGCGAAAACGAGGAACAGCATTTCGAACATTTAAAAGAGGTTTTTGGACGACTGGATGAATATGGTTTAAATATTAAACCAGGAAAATGCATTTTTGGAGTTGAAAATATAGATTTTTTGAGTCACAATTTATCAGAGAAAGGCATTAAGCCTTCAGAGGAGAAGGTGGCTGTAATCAGAGATTTTGATAGGCCAATATCTGTTAAACAAATGCAGAAATTCTTGGGAATGATAAATTATTATCATCGTTATATACCAAAATTAGCTGACAAAACTGTTATTTTATATGAATTAATGAACAAAGCTATTAAGAACAAAAATAAGAATATAGAATGGGATGATAACGCTTTTGGGATTTTCAACGAAATTAAAAATAATTTTGCATCACGTGTATTATTAAATCATTTTAAAAGATGCAGAATTAACTTTAACGGTCGATGCTTCGAATATTGCAGTGGTGGGTGTATTACATCAGGTTTTTAATGGTAAAGTTGAACCGTTAGCGTTTTTTTTTTTTAAACTTACCCCCGCTGAAATCAAGTACAGTTCATTTGATCGGGAATTACTTGCTATTTATTTAAACATTAAGCATTTTAGGTATTTATTAGAAGGTCGCTCGTTTGTGGTTTTTACAGACCACAAACCCTTAACGTGTGCCATGAATTCAAAAACTGAAAGAAGTCCAAGACAGACTAGACATCTAGAATATATTGATATCGATATATAAGGGGTGAATCTAATGTTGTAGCCGATAGTCTTTCCAGACCTTTTGATATTGATATTATAGATGATGGTGAATTAAATTTACGAATTTTACACGAGGAACAACAAAACGATTCGGAAATAAAAAGTTTAACAGAAAATAGAAACGTATCGTGTAATCTTAAATTAATAAAAGTACCACTAATTAACTCAGAAATTTGGTGTGAGATATCACATAATTATACTAGACCCTATGTGCCTGTAAGTCTTAGGAAACTTGTATTTTCAAAATTACATAGTATTTCTCACCCGGGTACCCGTGCAACAAAACGTTTAATAACTAGAAAATATTTTTGGTTAAATATGAGTAAGCAAATAAACCAATGGTCAAAAGAGTGTATAAATTGTCAACAGTCCAAAGTTCACAAACATACAAAATCTCCTGTCATTAAAATACCCATACCAAAAGGTCGTTTTGAACATATACATTTAGATATTGTTGGACCACTGCCTCCGTCTAATGGTTATAGATATCTACTAACTTTAATAGATCGGTTCACTCGATGGCCCGAGGCGTACCCATTAAGAGATATAAATACAAAAACTGTAGTAGACACACTTATACGCAATTACATTTCAAGATTCGGCGTACCATTGAAAATAACCACAGACAAAGGTAGTCAATTCACTTCGTACATGTTTTCGGAATTATCAAAGTTTTTAGGTAGTCATAATATTACTACTTCATCGTATCATCGAAAGATTTAATAGACAAATTAAGGCTTCATTAATGTGCAGAGCTGATTCATCAAAATGGTACGATGAACTTCCAATAGCCCTACTAGGACTACGTTCCACTTATAAAGAGGATTTAAAAGCCACTCCTGCTGAGATGACATATGGTCAAAATATTCGAATACCAGGAGAAATTGTTGTTCATGAAAATCAATTCGATGCATCCGATATTTTATTCAAGTTAAAAGATCATTTTAAAAATGTAAGATCAAACATTGTACATCATACGGATTCTGAATCAGGTTTTAATATTCCAAAGAGTTTACATAGCTGTAAATTTGTATTTCTGCGAGTTAACAATAAAAGATCCTTACAACAACCATATGAGGGGCCATACAAAGTCGTAGAAAAAGGCAAGAAATGTTTTAAGATTGAGAAAGATAGAGAAATAATATCAGTACCAATTGATCGACTTAAGCCAGCTATTACAGAAAATTCCTTAGATAATGTTAAAAATACTAATACACTGACTAAAAAATCAAAACATGTTACTTTCAATTTGTTGGATATTGGTTTGTTTTCGAAGGGGGAGTAATGTGGTGACATGGGTGTTTTATATACTTTACAAGTTATAATAATTTCACTTGAGAATATTTAATTTATATATAAAATAAGTTTTGTTTTATCTTTCAAATAATTTAAAATATATAAAAAAACAAATTGGATTTTTCAATTGTTAACACAATATAAATTTATTATTTCTAAAATAAAATTTTATATAAAATATATTACTACCATAGTAAGGTATTGATCTAAATTATCTCGATAGATCCCAAGCAATATAATTCACTTACTCTCAACTAACTAATTTGACCTCATTGCTTAAAACGGCAAATAATTGCCAAACATAGCGTAAGTGTTGTAGACTTTTTTGCGTTTTAATAACTGAATTGTTATACATACCCTCTGTTATACATACCCTCCACCACAACTAGTTGTGATAAGGGTATACTAAGTTTGTCATTCCGGGTGAAACTGTTTAAGTATTCATCTAAGATCCCATAAAGTATATACTTATACTATTGGTCCTTGAGTAATTCTATTCAATGTCACTTTCGAACGACTCAAAAAACGATAAATATTGGTATCAAATTGTTTCTAGTTCTCCTAGGCAGTTTAAGATTGAAATCGGTTTAGTAGGAAAAGAGTTATGAATCAAAATGTGAAACAACCACTCTAAAAATGTATCATTTTGTTACAAAAACTAGCATAACTAATGGCGGAATGCACATATTGATACAAGATTTTGCACAAATTCGTTCTATATTTCGTGAAGATCGGTCCATAACTAACGAAAGGCCTAATATAAAACCCACTCTCAAAAAACCTTTAGTACGGCTAAAACCGTAAAGACCATAGGCCCCATATAAAGCCCACTCCCGGAAAACAGCTAAGTTCACGTAAAACCGTAATAAATAATGCTATTGTAATAAATTACGCTGTCAACTTTCGTGCCGATCGGTTCATAACTACTGGCACCATATAAAGCCTTTTCTTGGAAAAAACTTTAGTACGCGTGAAACCGCAACGGTGTATGGTATCAAAGATTGGGCACAGCCTAAAGCTTTTTTTTTTTTGTTTGGGAAAAAATAGCTTGGGAAGTTGAAAAGCTGAGTATGTAACGTTATTAAGGAGTCGTATATCTTTGAAAAAGCAACCTATTTCTAGGTTTATATAAAACTTTTAAAAATGTTAAGGTTTTAGCGGTATTTAAAAAAAAAAAATCCCGCTAAATTAAATATTTAGCGGTTTCTAGCGGTTTTGAAACCGCTCCACAGGTGAAAAATTACTACAATATTGATCTTAGACCCTATAAAGTATATTTATTCTGGGTTCTTATGAGGAGAGAAGTTGATTTAACGATGTCTGATCGTATTACGTTTAAAAAATTACTACAATATTGATCTTAGACCCTATAAAGTATATTTATTCTGGGTTATTATGAGGAGAGAAATTGACTTAACGATGCCTGACCGTATTACGTTTGATATGTGTTTTCCGGAGAATGGAGACATGATTATGTCACCATTTCTTGCTAAAGAAAATTCAGCAAGATCGGTCCACAAATGGCTGAAATACGAGCAAAAACCCACGACTGCCTCTAATTTTTCCGAAAAATCCCTTGTGGTTGTTGTTTTTGTTTTTTTTTTCTTTTATTCGAACGAGTTGAATGTTAAGCATAACAAACACATACACAAGTTTATAAGCACAAAAAAATTATTTTTCCAATTCAAACAAAAAATTTGAAGAGCCAAACAATTTTTTGTCTGAAATCGGTCCTATAAACAAATTTGCATATTCAAACAATTTATTTGCATTTTGTTTATTGAAAAAAAAACACTGATTTTTTCAAACAAATAATTTAACTGAATCAAACAAAAAGTTTACTGAAATTCATATACTAAATTTCAAAATAAAAACAAACAAAGTTTTTGCACAAGCGATGACGCGCACACACTGTATGAGAAGATGACGGCAGAGCAGAGCCGCCGCCGGCTGGCTTTGAGACACATTTTTTTTTGTTGGAATAATTTTTGAACGAAGTCTTATTTATACACACAAGACAATGTTTTTCTTTATCACTCTCTGTTGCTGTAGCCTTTCTAAAGAAGAAATGTAACCAAAAACGGCAGCAGACCGACTCGATTTGTTTTTCGTCATCATTCTATTTTTGTATTTGATGTATTTAACCAAACAGTTTTAAAAAATTGAATACGGGATTTTGTGTCTTGTAATGTTGTTTCTGCTATTGTTTTTCTTATAGTTGCACTTTGTTAAAGCGTCCAAAAATAGACTGTGTGTGTTTTTGTTGTTGTTCTTATATTTCACATAAAGAAGTGTTGCTTACGATCAAATAAAAAAATGCAAAAAGACGACAACATTAAAGAGCGTTAAATATTTCATACAAAATTATGAAAACTTGACACCAATAACGCGTTTACTATATTTTTGAAGAGTTGTCCACATTTTTGTTGGTTAAATAAAAATCAAACAAAAATATTGTTTGAATCAGTAAAAAAAATTTATAGAAATTAAAAAAATTTTCAAACAAGCGTTTGTTTGAAAATAATTCGGCAATAATTTTTTTTGTGAATGATTGGTCGCTTAAATTGAGAAATACATACATACATATTTAAAAAACATAGTGACTCATTTTAAACAAAATTAAAATAAATGGTAATATTTAAACAAGTTTTTAGGTAGATTTAATAGCATCAGGTATAAATAACACAGTTGGTTAAGTTTAAGATTGGAAGGCCCTCCGATTAAATTCGATTTTATACTACAAAGTGTGAGTATCTCTTTGGTAGCTATTGTAGAGTAATGAATCTGCTGAGAAAGAGAGAGATAAAAAATAAGATAAACAAGGTCTGCAATGATATTTTACTACCCAGAGTGAATACCGCTTATATTAAACATCTGCAAGGGAAAACGTTTTGAAGACGTAAACTTTGGCAAAACAGCAAACAGACTTATCTCAATTTTGATTTGGTAAAGAACTACGGCACGACGAAATTAAATGTGGGACTAGCTCAAAAAAGATTTATTTCCATCTAAAATACGCTATTTATGTAACTTTCTGTTCTTATTGCAAGATGGTGAAGAGTATTTATGATTCGGCATAGCCGAATGTAGCACTCTTACTTGTTTTATTTGTTAATCCCATCAGCAATAAATTTCAGTGTTTTTATCAAAAATAAAAATTGGGAATTAGCACGACAAATGAAATCTTGTTAATTGAAAATTTTCAAATCCCAAAAAAGACTTTGGTAATAAATTTGAAATAGTTATACACGGAAGTAATTTGTATTTACTTAATATTGTTTGAACCAAGAAAAATTTGCATTATTCTCGTCCAAGCTAAAAATTACTTATTTGTGGCTTGGTTAAGGCAAAATGTTTCTTTATTTAAGAAAAATAAGAACAAAATAAGTTAAAATCAAGAAATTATTTTAAGATTCTGGATTTTCTTGTTTTAAGAAGTGAAATTGATTACTTTTATATTCGTAGTCAGCATATATTGGCACAGATATTCGTATTCGCGAATATTTAAAATTGATATTCTTAGCATTGCTGGTATTCATTTGTATTTTTTTTTTTTTTTTTATTTTAAGCTGTATTAACTTTTGTATTTCTAAATTTTTAAAATTTTAATTTTGTTTAATCTCTTTTTAAGCTCATCGTAAATTTCAAGTGAGATTAACCCCAACCGTACTGACAACATTTGTTTACGTAGACTCCTGATGCATTCGGATTCAAATGAGAGGAATAAGACTTCTCGGTAGCTTCCCAGCGGGAAAATGGAATTAATAGGAATCGAGAAAGTAATACATATCTTGTATAATATTTGATTCCAGAATTCATTATTCTTAACACAGACCATGTCCTAGGATTGTCATAAATTATTTAAATGTATACTGGGAATGACTTAAATAATTCTAAAAAAAAATATAATTGTCACGAAGAGAAGAAAAAGCACGATAAATTTTTACGAGCAGAAACAATACATTCCTTGTTCTGCAAATGTGAGAATATAGGTGGTAATCAAATCATAATTACTGTGTCAATAAAATTACCTTCTCGATTCCCATGAATGCATTAGTATTCTTTCGAAAATAATACATTATTTTTTTTAGTAATTTATGTAATCAATTCCTTATTTTCCCGCTGGGTTTTGTCTAAACAAAGCGTATATTCCGAAAGAGCAATGGGCAAACCCACCCAGCGGGAAAATGAGGAATTGATTAATAATTAAAAAAATAATGCATTATTTTCGAAAGAATAATAATGCATTCAATGGAATCGAGAAGGTAATTTCATCAGACACAAAATTTAAGCACTGATTACCACGTATATTCCCAAATTTGCAGAACAAGGAATGTATTGTTTCTGTTAGTAACAATTATTCGTGTTTTTGCTATACATACATATTTCCTTAATAAAAATCCGTTATTTTTTTGCTGCCTTTATATCGCCTACTTATAATTTTTATTTAAGTCGCAGTTTGTGTTTGAAAGCGTACGGTCAAAGCACAAATTATATGTCTGTGGGTCAAAGTTATTTAAAGTAAACAGGTATTAAAAAATGTATTCCAAACGGCATTGGAGAAGACTTTTATTATAAGACTTTTAAATTATATAATTTATTCCAAAGAATGAATTATTTAATTCATTCGCAGGATACATTAAAATAATTTATTACAATCCTAGGACATGGTCTGTGTTAAGAATAATGAATTCTGGAATCAAATATCATACAAGATATGTATTACTTTCTCGATTCCTATTAATTCCATTTTCCCGCTGGGCAGCGAAAATGTCTGATCGCCATGATGAGGTTTCGGTAAGAGCGGAACTCTTTTGTTTGTTATAACATAGAAACAGAAAAGTGTTTATTTTTTGTCGTCAAAGCACTATTCTCGAGGGAAACTAGCTCCCAGCGGGAAAATGGAATTAATAGGAATCGAGAAAGTAATACATATCTTGTATGATATTTGATTCCAGAATTCATTATTCTTAACACAGACCATGTCCTAGGATTGTAATAAATTATTTTAATGTATCCTGCGAATGAATTAAATAATTCATTCTTTGGAATAAATTATATTATTCAAAAGTCTTATAATAAAAGTCTTCTCCAATGCCGTTTGGAATACATTTGTTAATACCTGTTTACTTTAAATAACTTTGACCCACAGACATATAATTTGTGCTTTAACCGTACGCTTTCAAACACAAACTGCGACTAAAATAATTATTATAAGTAGGCGATATAAAGGCAGCAAAAAATAACGGATTTTTATTAAGGAAATATGTATGTAAAGCAAAAACACGAATAATTGTTACTAACAGAAACAATACATTCCTTGTTCTGCAAATGTGGGAATATACGTGGTAATCAGTGCTTAAATTTTGTGTCTGATGAAATTACCGTCTCGATTCCAATGAATGCATTATTATTCTTTCGAAAATAATGCATTATTTTTTTAATTATTTATGTAATCAATTCCTCATTTTCCCTCTGGGCTTTTAATGAAAAGGAAAAAATACATGATTATTACAAAAAAACAAAAAGCGGGTAGATATTATGGACCGAATGGTGTCGTAATATAGCACTTAACGTAAAACAACTAGCTGGCCATTGGAAATTTTATTAACATGGTTGACGCGGCAACTTTGGGTGCATTGAAACTCCCGTTGTGTTTTTTGACATCACTTGGCGTTGGATTGACAACTGAAAACATGAAAAAAGTGCCAATTACAATCGCATAATATGATACCCTAACGTCAAAGCATCCCTCTAACTAATGATAAATTAAACCATGCCTACGGACGTTTCTGAGGCCTCTACAGGCCCATCGAAAACATCAAAGCAGGGTAAAACTGATCGGCTACCATTAAAAGGTTATCTTTGTGTGGCTATTAATTCGAAATCGGACATCAAGATATTTGATGGCTTTAAACGGAATGTGCAACACTCAAAATATTTGATCCACGCTGCACAAAATTAAAATTTCATAAGCTTATATCTAATTTTTCCAAGGTACCCTTATCAGGAGGGTAAGGACTATTTGGCTTTTGGTGGTAACCGAAACAAATCAGCAAATCTGAAAATTATAAAATTCTTAAGAAAATATTTAGGAACTTGCTGAACCTCAACTATGTGTCTTTTATTGCTTAAGAGATATATGATTTTAAAGTTCGTTCGGATAACGGTGTACCCGACCCGTGTAAAGAGGGTGAAAGCTTTTTTGTGCAGTTCAGTTTGATTTTGCATTTTCTTATCTTTTTTAATTTTTTTGTTTTATTTATCTGTAAAATTTTGTCTACAAAGAATAATTTGTTTTATGCGTGAAATTTGACATGATACACAATTTCATTATTAGCAACATACAATACATACATGAGCATGTATTTTATCAGGTTTATGTAATTAAGTTCTTATTGTAGGTAATAATTAATGACTTTAAACTTTTCTATGATTTAAAAAAAAACACAAAAGAGGATTTAAGTAGTTGATTTATGCTAATGACATTGCTTATAATGGCCATTTGTTATTTGTTTAAAGAAGAGTATTAGCACGACCACCCGTCCGTATTTTATCTGTATATTGATTCGATCACCCCTAACCCTAACCTAAACTGAATGACGGTGTAGGTAGAACTGAACCTTCAAACATTCATAGCTAAATGAATAAATTAAAATATTTTTCATGCTAAAATGATTAAATTAGAATACAAATACCTCTTTAAATATTTTTAAATAGATTAACTAAAAGAGAAAAAAATAGATTTAGTTCTAATTTTAAGTCGTAAAGGTATATTCTGCACTGATAGAAAAATGCATCTTCATATTGATGGTACTCTTACATCAGAATTGTGACATCAATGTTATTACAAATGGCATCAATGATGCAATAAGTAACATCAATCCAATGAATAACGTCTTCGTATAATTTTGTCATTTTTTACGTGTCATCTATTTTATGACTATAGTGACATAAATTCAATGCCACATTTTGTATATTATTAACATTATTTTCATGATTACAATGTATTATAAGAAGCAAAAATTCCTTTATTCTATTTTTTTAAATTATTTAGTTAAATACATCACATTTTTTAAAGTAGAATGATTACGAAAACCATATGGGGCATGGTGCTGGTGTCTTGTTATTGAGAGTTCTGCTGTAAACAAAGGTCGTAATTCAACAAACATGAAACAAAAATATGTAAAGGGTAAGTAAATAATAATATTCTCTCACTTTGACTTAAGTCAATTCCAATGACTTTGAATTAATGACAAATTGTCATTAAATTGATGCTAATGTGTTCTTTCTACGAGGTAACTGCGTCATCGCACTGACGACAGTTTCGTCATTTCTGTGATGCCGATGTGTCATCCCATTGATGACATAATTTCATTTTGACCCTGAGGACACTTTGGCCAAGTGATGTTAAGGTTGACATCACCATGATGAAAAGTGTCATGGGGTCAAAAACGAGGACACTTGTCATAGTACTGATGTCAAAATAGTAAATGGATTCCAAAATCGAGTTCTCGACCGACTTTTTTATTACGATTTCTTAAAACGATTAATCGCACCTAAAAGTCGATTTGAAAATCAATCGATTGCAAATCAATCATAAGATTGATTTGCAAACTTATGCCTTATATAACAACTGTATTTTTTTTCGCAAAATACTAGAGAAATTTAATTAGCGCTGCTGTTAGGTCAAGAAAAACTTACGAATCTTGGGTATATGACCATTTTGGTCCATATTGTTTTTTTTTAATAAGTGGACAATTTTTTTAAACTTTTTTTAATAGTCTGCAAACAAATATACATAGTTAATTTTCATATCTTCTAGTCTTACTTCAGTTTATATTCCGTGTTTGACTGATTTCTTGGCTGAAAGAACGGAAAATCGGCGATTGATATTGTTCACATTCTAAATAAAAGCTTCTCTGATATTTCAACTTTTAATAGCGTGGACAGGATATTGAATATAAAATCACCGGTAGAAATTATTCTCATTCAGAAAATGAAGAGAATGCTGCAGCTATCGGTGACGTAGAAAAATTGAATGTCGCAAAAAATGGAATGCTATAAAATTCGTCTCCATTGCACAGTGGTAAAAGAATATCATATCCCCCCAATCGCGGACAACATGATTTGCCGTTTCCAGATGCCATGATATATTGCGTTCGTTTGCATTATATTTTCCCCCAACACCAGAAAAAACTTAAAATAACGGAAATATAGACAAGTATTGCAAGGTAAAATTCGACAAGATATGGAGAGATCTAGAAACTTCTACATTGCATACATAAATTTCTGTTATAATTCTTGCAGGTGTTTACCGCGAAAAAATTAAGATCTGCATTATTTATTATCATATAGCAACAAATTTATATTCAAGTTGCAACGGAAGATAATTTGCTCATCATAAAATGAATTGGCAAATTGGTTTAGTTCGTTGTTTTCTTACGAAGACAATAGAATGAAGCGGTTTGTTTTTTAATTTTGTTTTTTCTTAAACCCACTTACAACTACAATTCGAGTCGGAAAGAACCCAACCAATTGTAGGGGGATGTAAGAAAAGATAAACTCACTGTTTATTGTTGGTGTTTTGTTTAAGCTTTGATATTGTTACAGGTAAGACTTAGAGTGTTTATAACTCTTATTCGCTTAAGGTTTTATTTGTTTCATATTTTTGGCTTTTCTAAAATCTTTGGAAAAGGTTTCCTGATGAGCTGGTGTAAGCAACCGGCAAAATGCGCATAGAGGCTTGCTTTCCCTCAACAATAAATTTCAGTGTATTTATCAAATATGAAAAACTGGGAATTTAGCACGTCATACGAAGATCGTATTAATAATAAAGTTTGTATTCCCGAAAATAACTTTGATAATATAATTGCATGTGCCCGTGCATAAAACTGAATTGGCAAATTGGTTTAGTTCGTTGTTTTCTTACGAAGACAATAGAATGAAGCGGTTTGTTTTTTAATTTTGTTTTTTCTTTTAACCCACTTACAACTACAATTCGAGTCGGAAAGAACCCAACCAATTGTAGGGGGATGTAAGAAAAGATAAACTCACTGTTTATTGTTGGTGTTTGGTTTAAGCTTTGATATTGTTACAGGTAAGACTAAGAGTGTTTATAACTCTTATTCGCTTAAGGTTTTATTTGTTTCATATTTTTGGCTTTTCTAAAATCTTTGGAAAAGGTTTCCTGATGAGCTGGTGTAAGCAACCAGCGAAATGCGCATAGAGGCTTGCTTTCCCTCAACAATAAATTTCAGTGTATTTATCAAATATGAAAAACTGGGAATTTAGCACGTCATACGAAGATCGTATTAATAATAAACTTTGTATTCCCGAAAATAACTTTGATAATATAATTGCATGTGCCCGTGCATAAAACTGAATTGGCAAATTGGTTTAGTTCGTTGTTTTCTTACGAAGACAATAGAATGAAGCGGTTTGTTTTTTAATTTTGTTTTTTCTTTTAACCCACTTACAACTACAATTCGAGTCGGAAATAACCCAACCAATTGTAGGGGGATGTAAGAAAAGATAAACTCACTGTTTATTGTTGGTGTTTGGTTTAAGCTTTGATATTGTTACAGGTAAGACTTAGAGTGTTTATAACTCTTATTCGCTTAAGGTTTTATTTGTTTCATATTTTTGGCTTTTCTAAAATCTTTGGAAAAGGTTTCCTGATGAGCTGGTGTAAGCAACCGGCGAAATGCGCATAGAGGCTTGCTTTCCCTCAACAATAAATTTCAGTGTATTTATCAAATATGAAAAACTGGGAATTTAGCACGTCATACGAAGATCGTATTAATAATAAACTTTGTATTCCCGAAAATAACTTTGATAATATAATTGCATGTGCCCGTGCATAAAACTGAATTGGCAAATTGGTTTAGTTCGTTGTTTTCTTACGAAGACAATAGAATGAAGCGGTTTGTTTTTTAATTTTGTTTTTTCTTTTAACCCACTTACAACTACAATTCGAGTCGGAAAGAACCCAACCAATTGTAGGGGGATGTAAGAAAAGATAAACTCACTGTTTATTGTTGGTGTTTGGTTTAAGCTTTGATATTGTTACAGGTAAGACTAAGAGTGTTTATAACTCTTATTCGCTTAAGGTTTTATTTGTTTCATATTTTTGGCTTTTCTAAAATCTTTGGAAAAGGTTTCCTGATGAGCTGGTGTAAGCAACCGGCGAAATGCGCATAGAGGCTTGCTTTCCCTCAACAATAAATTTCAGTGTATTTATCAAATATGAAAAACTGGGAATTTAGCACGTCATACGAAGATCGTATTAATAATAAACTTTGTATTCCCGAAAATAACTTTGATAATATAATTGCATGTGCCCGTGCATAAAACTGAATTGGCAAATTGGTTTAGTTCGTTGTTTTCTTACGAAGACAATAGAATGAAGCGGTTTGTTTTTTAATTTTGTTTTTTCTTTTAACCCACTTACAACTACAATTCGAGTCGGAAATAACCCAACCAATTGTAGGGGGATGTAAGAAAAGATAAACTCACTGTTTATTGTTGGTGTTTGGTTTAAGCTTTGATATTGTTACAGGTAAGACTTAGAGTGTTTATAACTCTTATTCGCTTAAGGTTTTATTTGTTTCATATTTTTGGCTTTTCTAAAATCTTTGGAAAAGGTTTCCTGATGAGCTGGTGTAAGCAACCGGCGAAATGCGCATAGAGGCTTGCTTTCCCTCAACAATAAATTTCAGTGTATTTATCAAATATGAAAAACTGGGAATTTAGCACGTCATACGAAGATCGTATTAATAATAAACTTTGTATTCCCGAAAATAACTTTGATAATATAATTGCATGTGCCCGTGCATAAAACTGAATTGGCAAATTGGTTTAGTTCGTTGTTTTCTTACGAAGACAATAGAATGAAGCGGTTTGTTTTTTAATTTTGTTTTTTCTTTTAACCCACTTACAACTACAATTCGAGTCGGAAATAACCCAACCAATTGTAGGGGGATGTAAGAAAAGATAAACTCACTGTTTATTGTTGGTGTTTGGTTTAATCTTTGATATTGTTACAGGTAAGACTTAGAGTGTTTATAACTCTTATTCGCTTAAGGTTTTATTTGTTTCATATTTTTGGCTTTTCTAAAATCTTTGGAAAAGGTTTCCTGATGAGCTGGTGTAAGCAACCGGCGAAATGCGCATAGAGGCTTGCTTTCCCTCAACAATAAATTTCAGTGTATTTATCAAATATGAAAAACTGGGAATTTAGCACGTCATACGAAGATCGTATTAATAATAAACTTTGTATTCCCGAAAATAACTTTGATAATATAATTGCATGTGCCCGTGCATAAAACTGAATTGGCAAATTGGTTTAGTTCGTTGTTTTCTTACGAAGACAATAGAATGAAGCGGTTTGTTTTTTAATTTTGTTTTTTCTTTTAACCCACTTACAACTACAATTCGAGTCGGAAATAACCCAACCAATTGTAGGGGGATGTAAGAAAAGATAAACTCACTGTTTATTGTTGGTGTTTGGTTTAAGCTTTGATATTGTTACAGGTAAGACTTAGAGTGTTTATAACTCTTATTCGCTTAAGGTTTTATTTGTTTCATATTTTTGGCTTTTTTAAAATCTTTGGAAAACGTTTCCTGATGAGCTGGTGTAAGCAACCGGCGAAATGCGCATAGAGGCTTGCTTTCCCTCAACAATAAAATTCAGTGTATTTATCAAATATGAAAAACTGGGAATTTAGCACGTCATACGAAGATCGTATTAATAAGAAAAAATTAGATTTTCTTTCATATCAATAAATCGGTAAACAAGAACGGACCAAAATGGTCCTAAACCTAAGATTCGTAATTTTTCTTTTTTCTAATTTCTAAAAACTTTGCAACTACAATTAATGTTGGAAGAATTCCAAGCAATTGTAGTGGGGAATGTAAGAAAAGATAAACTCACTGTTTATTGTTGATGTTTTTGTAAAAACTTTGATATTATTACAAGTTGAACTGTTGCATTTAATTCTTAAACGCTTAACAGTTTTATTTGGTTTAATATCTTTAGTTTTTCTAAAATCTTTGGATGAAGTTTCCTGACGATCTGGCCTAAGCAATCAGTGAAATGCGCATATGAATAGCTTATCCCATCAACAATAAATTTCAGTGTTTTTATCAAGAATAAAAATTGGGAATTAAGAACGAATAACAAAATCTTTTAAATTAAAAATTTTGCAGAAGTAATAAAATATAAGAACACCACATTAACTAAAGTTTTAGGTTGACATTTTCAACCGTTCCGTAAATAAAGCGAAAGGAAAACAAAAAATTACCAAAATGGTCCAAACCTTACAGCAGGGTTAAGATTTGTACTGCAGGTAGATATGACCACTGTCTATAATTTTCCTGCATAAAGTGAATGAGTGTACATTTTGAGTTGACTTCCTTTAGAGGAAGCAGTACGATATGTATGTTCATTTCACATACTAAAATTGTGTTCTTGATTAAAATTATAAAAAATTCTGAACATAAGTAATTTCACAGAAATGCCATGGTTTGATTCACGTGTTGGGTTTCTATAATTTTATGTTGATTTTCAGAAAGCTCACCTTCAGTGTTTGGTTCGGTAAAATACCTTTGGGATTTTTTTTTATTTTTGCTTACTGTCCACTGATGACTTGAATTTCTGAAGAACTAGAGGACCTTTATTAAAGTTGGAAGAATAACAAGGGTTTAGCTTTAAACTTGAAAAACTGCATAAACATACCTACACACAAAACAAAATGTAACGTTGTAAATTTTTTTTAACACCAAATCGATTTTCAATTGGTATCGAAATCGATTTACCATTCCCTAGTATACGCAAATACATGACCCAAGACACTAAATATTGGCAAAACAAATTTATTTTACTTGCTCCAAATTTATAAAGGTTCTAGAAGAAATGCGGCCCCTGACAATGTTTTACTTCTTTGTAATAGACACCACCTCTGACACTACTTGTTACGGTGGGATAAAAAATCTTTATAAAGCTGTTTGTAGCCAGCAAAGGAAAGAGCTATTGAGTTAACCATATTTGCCCTACTGTTATGATAAAACATTTTGTTTATATGTAAAAAAATACAAACAAAGCAGTCATTTCAAGATAAGTTAAAATTTGAATATTGCGTTGAATCCCTGCATTTTATAGCATGAATAATATCGCTTGCTTTGTATCGTTTGTAAGACATAGAAACCACCATCTAAAGAACTAAGTTAAAGATGAGAAAATAATGTGTCTCTAAGTTTTTTTTTCAACAGCTTTGAAGACTGCGATTTAAAAACGCAGTACAAACAAAATTGTTGCAAACAAAGCTTTTTTTTTTTTTAAGTGCTATAGACAAGGTATTTGGATGATAAACTTCAGGGATACCTGATCAAGAAGCTGGTCTTGATTATCTTATAAGTAGGGTTTTTTCCCGGGATTTCCCGTCCCGGGAATTCCCGGGAATTTCAATAATTATATTTCCCGCTTTCCCGGGATTTTTCATGCGGGATCCCGGGAAATAAAAAATTCCTCATAGTTTAAGAAAACAGCTATTTATACTTTGAAATTTAGTTTTCTATTCTCTTAAAATAAGCATCTGTGGATGGGTTGTCGATTAGATCAATTACAAGAAGTGAGTACATACGTAAATCAATGTCTCCTGATGCAATCAATCTACTTAAAACAGAATAAGCAGTGCAACAGTTGATAATTAATAAATTTAGTGAAGTGAAAAGTTAATAAAGAACATTAATTCAAAATAAGATGCTGGTAGTAAAGTTTAATTGTCCATGGACAAGTCTTAAAAATAGCAGATACCTAAACATATAGCTCCTTTATTGCAACATAGTCATATCTACAAAAACAAATGAACTTGGCAAAATGCGATTAAAGTTTTCAAAATGTACTGATTTAAAGATATATTTTGCTATAACTTCGGTTCAGTTGGAGATAAAATACGAGAAGGCATGAAGGAACACTTTGCTTAAATAACTTACAATTTTTGATTTTTTGAGATATGACTATGTTGCAATGAAGGAGCGATATGTTTATTAGGTGATAAACACAAATTTTTTTCAATTTGTGTTGGTTTATATACCCTTGAAGTGCGGGGAAACCGAAATAAAAAAAAAAAATTTGGAAACTCGTGTAAGATACTACAACATACAATTTGAAAAACACATTGTCCTAAAGATTACAGATAGACCTAATGAAATGAAAAGGTTTGTAAGAGGTTGATGCTATTTTTTGCATGAACCTTGACATACATTTGACTGATATAGACGTTGTTTATAAAAAAAATGCTTCTTATTGTAAATCAAAAGCCTTCTACAACGGTGCACTTTTAACTATTTATCCAACCTCGGTAAAAAAATGAACGAAATTTTTCGGAAACATGGTAATTAGTAAATAAAATAATCAATATACTTTTTGACGACTTACTAAGCGCTTTGAATGTGTCAGAAAGTTATTTCCTAAGCCGTTAAAAAATGTTAATATATTTATTTAAAATATTTTATCTATTTTATGAATTAACTTTTTGATCTCATATCTTGAGTACCTCAATTTGTGTTTGTTTTTATTATTGTTTTATGAATTAAATTGTTATGTTTATCTTAATTTTTTATCTTGTATCCGTAAAAACCGTAAGTTAATAATAATTCAAGTTCCTCTTTTAATCTTCATTTAATTTTGTAGTATTTAAGGATTTCTTTTATTTAATTTACTGTGTATTATTTATATGGAGCGGGATCCCGGGATCCCGGGAAATTCAAAAAAATTTCCCGCTTTCCCGGGAATCGAAAAACTCCGGGAAAAAAAAACTCTACTTATAAGATATATGTATCGATTTGAGAAAAATTCACAATATCAGAGAATAAAGTCATATTCAAACTGTCTAAAACCAATTTGTGATGAATACAGACTGCAGTATGTGTTTCTTCTTTAAAAAAAACTCATTAAATCAATTACACACTTATAAAGTTTGCATTACCCTGCGGGAAATTTGTATCAATTGGTTTTAAGGCACTTATCCCGTGACAAGTGAAAGCAGTTTTATAATAAAAAGCAACGAATTGTGATAGGTTAAAACAGAACATATCACTTAACTGGTGATAATGTGCTAAAAGAGTAGTTACTCCAGAAGGTAATTGACAAACAACTTGTCATGTAACAGGATTTTGTGTAGGTAATGACTGATTGATTCTACATTGTTCTATTACTTTAAATGAAGGCGTTGTACCCTAATAACATGGTTCATTTGGGACAATATTTGTGTCCATTTAGGTTGATTCTGTGACCTGTTACAAAGCATCAAAAAGGTGCCAATTAACCCCCTCGTAGGACATCGCCATGTTAAAGTGACAAGTCCCCTTCATATAAAGTGTTAGAACTGTCTCGTGACAACATAAGTGTTAGTTCCCTTTCCTCTAGGGTATATACTGTTTCATTAAGATTTAACAAAATTTATTTTGGTTTATTCCGTTTTCTTCATACAAAAAATGTAGAAGATAGGCCCAATTTCTCGGGAAAGCCTTTGAGATTTTATTTTGATTAACAATTGAACGTTTAAAGAAAATAATATTGGACTACCTGATCCATTTTGATAAAATCGACTACTCGATGGACTGGTCCAATGTAATGCAAGCATGGGTCATGTCATTGTGAAAATGTGCTTGAAGTGAGGCGACATATCTTCGTTTTATAACGACGTGCTTTCGTTTTTAAACGACTTCAAAACCAATCCGTTTGAGTATACCATGGAGTAGTTTTAAGACTTCTACTTTGTAATCCGAAGCTGGGTTATATGGTCCTGCCCTAGGACATCGTTATGTTAAATATACCATGTTTTTCCACACGTTTAGGCTACTTTTGGACTAGTCCAAGTCCCTTGTGCGCTAAATTTTACACGCATGTTTCGACTGGTCCTATTATTTGCAGGGAAGTTATAGCAATTTTAATATAAAACAGTTACAATTATCGGCTGGACGAGGGTTAAAAAAGATTTTTTCTTGGATAATACTGTTTTCGTTATTTAATTGTTATCCGATTAAATAACGAAAACAGTCACTTTGGAAATTTCCTGAAAATTTTTAGATTTACATATAACAATAAGCAATTGCAATTTTTAAATTAAGCCATTTTTGGATTATTTTTTTATATTAAGCCATTTACATATAGTTCAATTGTTTCATATTCGTCGTAGATATATGCTTTAATTGTATGAATGTGACAGTATTAAAAAATATATTGTACACATTTCGGTTTGTACAAACTAGCGGTAATTAAATTTGTATAAAACCGGGCATTCGTGCGATTTCAGAGTATATGATTGGAACAATTTCCGTATTGTTCGTCAATAAAGCACAATCAAAATCGTATCATATTGGTGCATTTGCGGCAATTGTGTGATCCCAGCTTAAAGCAGCGGAGGTTTAAAAGCTCTAGCTCCTAAGCAAGTCTCGAGTGTATAATATTGCCGGATTGTACACTCAATACGGCAGCCTGCATGTATTGGTTGGTCTTACTCACAGGGGTGGTTGACAAATGAATTGTTTGGCATCCAGAAGTTAGGCCAACTCGGCTTGTGTTTAGGTAAATCTTTTCTTCTCATTATTAGCACGATATGAGACTCGTAAATCATTAATCGAATAATAAGAACAGAAAAGTGGTTCTCTTG
The DNA here is from genome assembly GCA_930367215.1 of Pollenia angustigena. Classification (NCBI taxonomy): domain Eukaryota; kingdom Metazoa; phylum Arthropoda; class Insecta; order Diptera; family Polleniidae; genus Pollenia; species Pollenia angustigena. The sequence goes on from OV884058.1 coordinate 124,892,826, forward strand.
AGCATTATTTTAGATTTTCTTAACGATTTGCATCATGTTTAATCCTTTGTCCGATTGATTTAAAGTTGGTTAAGGCGACCGCACACGATATGTTTTTGTCATCTGACATGTCAAATTTCCCACTGCAAAATACATACATGTCGTGTGTTACCTTTTCAACTTTGCTTCTGCAAAAGTCAGATGCAAAGTCACAAGACAAAATTTCAATTGGAGCGTGCTTTTTTCTTTTTATACCCACACCACAATAGTGGAGAGGGTATTATGCATTTGTGCTGATGTGTGTAACGCCTTAAAATATTGGTCCTAGACCCACCTTAAAGTATACCGATCGTCTTAGAATCACTTTCTGAGTCGAACTAACGATGTCCGTCCGGCTGGCTGGCAGGCTGGCTGGCTGGCTGACTGGCTGGCAGGCTGGCTGGCTGGGTGGCTGTCCATGTAACCTTGTGCGCAAAGTACAGGTCGCAATTTTGGAGATAATTTGATGAAATTTGCGAATCGTAGGACCACGAGGGAAGATAGAGGGAAATTTCTTCCTCTCAGGAACTATCAAACCGATTTCAATGAAATTTAAAACATAGATAGAACCATATCTATATGGACACAAAATGTATGCATTTTTAAAAAAATAGGACGACGAGGGGAGATAGGGGCAATTTCTGCCTATCAATCCGATTTTAATGAAATTTAAAACATAGATAGATCCATATCTATATGGACACATTAGCTATACAGTTTTTCAAAAATACGACCCCAACGGGAGGAAGGGGGAAATTTCTGCCTCTCACAAACTTTCAAACCGATTTTCATGAAGTTTATAAACATAGATAAATCCATATTTGTATGGACACATAAGCATGATGTGTTTTTAAATACTGTGGTGTAGGTATCATATGGTCGGGCTTGACCGACTATACTTTCTTAATTGTTTCTTCTGACAAACCATCTGACATCAGAAATCTATGCCGAGAAGAAACCGGCAGCGGCGTTCACTCTTGACGAAATCATTAGCCGGCTGATGGTAATATTTTACAATACCCAGATATGTATGATCATCCCACCATTGAATAGAATTAATGTAAATATATACTTAAATACAAATCGTTTCATTATAATATCCTTAATTGGTATCTTTGAATTAAATGAAAAATATGTTAAGATAGATAATCTATTTTACGGCGTAAATAAAAATTTTCGTGACGGCTTGTTTTTTTTTTTTTTTTGGTTTTTGCAACAACTATGCGAAAAAAAACTAGAGACAATGTCAGAAGCAAATTACATGTACGTTTGTGACCGAATATTATAAACCTTCTGTAAAACAGCAATTTTGACAGACATGCACCATTACATGTGACTTGAAAAATTGACAAGTCAGATGTAAAAAACATGTCATCTACATGCACCTTTGTGGGTGTGTTGCAGGTACTAGTGAACGAATAAAAATCAATCCAAGAATAATTTAGTTTTTGTAGAAGCGCAAGCCACGGGTTCAGCTAACGTATAAATATTTTTTAACTTTAGGAACAATAGCCAAGTCCAAATAGTTTTAAGCAATTCAATTAAATATGCAGAATTTCGCATCTTTCAGCTGGATTATATGCCTCACATCCTAATTTTTTTTTAGTAAAGCTTTCATTTTCTTATTTTAAGTAAGTATTTAAGTAAATATGTCAGCATAATAAAATGAAATCAATATAAGCAGAACTTACACAAGGGAATTTTTAGCTTTCTTGTAGATATGTCTTCAATTCAGCACAATAATTTTAAATATAAACTACTAAAAACTATCGCTGATTTTTAGATAAATTTCACACACACTTTTACCAAAAGTGTAAATTTTTTTCTTACTTTCCTTCTTCCTTGTATTTGATATAATGAAACTGTGTTTGAATATAATTGGGATAATTTTTAAAATACTTTATAAATTTCATTTTCTTTTGGGATTTAAAGAAATTGAGAAGTCTATAAAAAAATTTAATTAAATTTACTCAACAGAGTCATTATAATTAGCTGAGTTTGGGGAGAAACGAAATAAAATAAGAGTTGGTATTTCTTTCTATGGTTGGGAATAAGAGTTAGCAATTTCCTACCATTTGTTTCAAATTAATTTTAGGGCAATTTCTATTTTCCACAATTGGTATTTGTATGTATGTAGGTAAGTACAATTAAGTAACTTTTCACTTGGTAAGTATATTGAGGTTATGGGTTATGTAAATTTACAAAAATATAATAAATTCAGAAAGTAACAACTGTTACTTAACAGTTCCATTTCCCGCGATAAATAATTATTACACAAAGGATGTTTTTTAAAATAAATTAAGTTTGAAAAGGTTCTTGGGTGATTTTTTACAAAGCGATTTAAAAGGCTAGAAACTTAGCTCGAGCCATTTTGTAGTTTTTATACCCTCTACCACAATAAGTTTTGAAGAGGGTATAATTGGTTTGTCATTCCGTGTGAAACTTTTTTATTATTTATCTCCAGACCCCATAAAGAATATATATATTTTGGGTCCTTAAGTAATTCTAAGTCGATTTAGCCATGTCCGTCTGTCTGTCCGTCTGTCCGTCTGTTGAAAACACGCTCACTTTCAAAAAACTTAAAATAAATAAACATATTGCTTGTAGTAATCCTAAGCAGCTTGGGATTGAAATCCAGCTAAATCGGTTTAGTAGGCTCAGAGTTATTAATCAAAATATAGAACCACCACCTAAAAAAAATTGATAATTTTGCTACAAAGGCTAACATAAATGGTGGAAAAATTCACGGAATGATATGAGATTTTGGAAAAGTTCGTTTTATTCAACTTGAAATCACGCTGTAAAATTTCATGAAGATTGGTCCATAATTTACTATAGGCCCAATATAAAGCCCACTCTAGTAAATTATTTAAATACGCCTTAAAATCGTAGCAGATTTATTTATTGTGGTAAAATTTTTTCGTAAAAACTGTTACGAATAAAGATATTTTACTCAAGATTGTCGGGCAATAATTTAAAAAAGATCTAAACCGCAACCAATTTTAATGCTGATGTCTGTTTTTAAAAAGATAAATTAATAATCAATAGACATAATGTAGATATCACTCCTAAAATAGCCGAGCTGTCGGTGGAGGGTATCAAAGATTCGTCAAAGCCGAATATAGTAGTCTAACTTGTTTATTTTTCTTTTTTTTTAACAATTATGTCTTAACTCAAAGCTGGGAGTACTTTTGATGTTGATTTTTTATTCATTTTACCAGATTACATCCAAATTCCATTCAATATGCTTATGCTTATTCATTTATTCTTATAGTTCAGACATAAACATACACATTAAACTGATTGCTCCATTCAATTACTTTATTCATTAGTATTTTGTTTATTTTTAATTTTTTTTTTTCAATTCTTTCATTTATAAAATTTTTGATTACAATAGTGAAAAAAGTTAAATAAAACGTTTAATTTTAACTTAGGGCGCCAACGAACTCTCTCCATCTTTTTCGATCATTAGCTAATGATTTAACTTGGTTCCATGTCATTCCGATATCTTCATAATCATTTTTTATGTATCTTATCCACGTTAGGCGCGGTCGACCAGGACCTCGTTGACCTTGCGGGTTCCACTCCATCACTGCGCGTGATATTTCATGTGGAGGCTTTCTAAGTGTATGCCCTATCCACTTCCATTTGCGTTTTTTTAGTTCATTCTTGATCGAGTTGAGGTTTGCCAATACAAGAAGCTGTTCGTTGGTGACCCAGTACGGCCAGAAAATTTGTAGGATTTGGCGTAGACAGCGGTTTGTAAATGATTGTAGCTTTCGCAAGCTTTCCTGAGTTAATCTCCAGGTAGTACAGCCATAAAGAAGTACACTTGTAACACTACTGTTGAAAATACGAAGTTTTGTTTTTCTAGTGATATTGCTTGATCTCCAAATTTTGTAAAGCGATTGGAAGGCTGATCGAGCTTTATTGATCCGGTCGTTTATATCTTTATCCGACCCACCATCTACAGTTAATGTGCTACCAAGGTAGCAAAATGAATCCACTTCGTTTATTACGACTCCATTAAGATGACTGGGAAGATTGTTTGCTGATACAACACGCATGAGATTTGTTTTCTTTATGTTTATCTTCAGACCTACTTTTTCGGCGTTCTTAGCCAAATGAAATTATTTGGCCTGCATGTCGCTGTGTCGGTGTGCAAGTAGGCAGATGTCATCAGCATAATCAATGTCGTTCAGACGTTCTAATAAGTTCCATTGGATACCAAATGGAGAATCCAAGTTTGTCAGTTCCATAACACAATCGAGAAGTATGAGAAAGAGCGTTGGAGACAAGACACAACCTTGTCTTACGCCAGATTCAATCGAGAAAGGTTGGCTTTCCTTTCCATTGAAGCGAACAGCGAATACGACATCGGTATATAGCTCACGTATTAGGTGTACAATTTTTTCTGGAAATCCTCTACAGTTGAGTGAGGTCCAGAGAGCTTCTGTTGACACAGTGTTAAACGCACGTTCGAAGTCCACGAAAAGTAGGTACAGAGGGCTGTTGAATTCAACGGATTGTTCTATTAGAATTCTTAGGGTCGTCACATGGTCTGCACACGAACGATTTTTCCTGAAGCCTGCTTGTTCTTTGCGTAAGATCGTCTCAACATAGGGTGTGATGCATTGGAGAATTATAAGGGCAAGTACTTTGTTGATGGTGTTGAGGAGTGTAACTGAACAACCTAAACAAAAGCGGCAAGCGTTTGTTTAAACATGAAAATTTTATTTAAATACAATTTCTATAAAACAAACCTACATAGCGATCTGTCAAATAAGATTTATCAGCCGAGTGGTTTCTTATTCGCATTCTAATGGTTTGTTTCGTATAAATTGTATGTAAATGAGAAGTTTTGACATACAAAAAACGCTTCCGCTCTTATTTAGGTAGCTCAGTAATACCTCGCCAATTTTTACAGAGGCTAATGTCACCTTTCTTGGGTATTGTTACTATGGTCCCTTTCTTCCATTCATTGGGTATGTTGTTGGTTTCCCAAATATGACGCAACATTGGTGTAAGCTCATCGGCTTATGGTTCTGCAGCGTACTTAAAAAGCTCAGCAGGTAAATTATCTGGTCCAGGTGACTTGTTGTTTTTTAGCTTTCGCAAAGTGTTTTTTACTTCTTCGAGAGTAGGAGGCGAGGTTGAGATGGCTCTACTTGGATTACGCCTGCGAGATACCGATGGGCAGGAACTTTCATCGAAGTTGTTTGTTTATTTTCAATCAACTGAGGTATTTGTTTAGATTTTTCCTTCAATATTTTTGTATTTGAATCAATGTACACATTGTCTGAAATCGCACAGTTTTTTGATCATATTCTACCCCAAAATTTAAAATTTGATTTTTTGAAAAAAAGTTTACAATTTTAACAATTTTAAGTAATGATTATATTGAATTTTCCTGATAGGTGCAATATCAACAAATTGTTTACTTGATAATATGAATTCAGTAATGAAAATCAATTTAATTTTTTTTTTTGTGTACATAGATAGATAAATAATTGTTATGATGTGCCTTAAAAACTGTAATTAAATTTTTTTGTTTTTAATTAAATATCTTCTTTTTAAACATCAGAAACAATTAACTGATCTTCAATTTGCGATCAACTTTCAATTATAAATATTTTTATATCTTTATAGAATATGTTGTCACTATTAACCCTCAGATGTTTTTTAAATGTGTGTTTTTTTTTTAAACTAGCTGAGCTACCTAAGTCTATGACTTATTAAAGTATAGTTCGCTTTACACTGTGAAAATTTTAAATCTGTATTTTAAATATATTTGCTGTGAAAAAAATTAATTTAAAACTAATTTCGTTAATCAAGCTCAAATGGGTTGGTGCAGACGCAACGAGCATAACAGCGCTTAAAAAATTGCAATCAAAGTCGAAAATCTGGCATTTCTTCTACTTCTTCATTTGTCAAAACACTGTTAATTTAACTTCTGATTCATTTAATGTAAAAAGTTGCAGTCAAACCAACTCAAGAAGCGAAGAGTTGTACACAAATTTTCGTTTTTTTGTTCGACAGTTAAATTACATGTATGCAAACCCCATTGTTCCTTGTAAATTGTATTAAAATAATTAAATTAAATGCTAATGCAAACTAAAAGAATTGAATTTTAGTATATAAAATGGTTTCTAAACCCCATATTCATAAAAAATATATTTATTTTATTGGAGGTTTATTGAACGAATTTCCTATGAAAATGTGTTCAATAAACCTCCAATAAAATAAAAATATTTTTTATGAATATGGGGGTAAGACTTTATTACTAAAGTTTTTTATTGGGATTGGCCAGACCCGTTATGAAGAACTAACCGCATTATAAGCCACCGAACATCGGAGGGTTAAACTTATATTAAAAAGTATATACTTTGTTAGACACAGATTTATTAATCTTAAAATATTAAGGTAGTCTCTTCTATATATATATGTGATTTGGAATATTCATATGCACAAAACTCATATACACACAAGCACTTTAAATTTTATGTCTTTTTATAGATATAAAAAACACAGACATTGAAGTAAAAACGTAACTTCTATAAATTTTAAATATGTGTGTTTATTCGTTGTAAAAGAGCTCGTATATGCCTGCTATAACACAAATGCAACAAGGACAATGATGGCAAAAAAGTGTGTAAATTATATCTCTGTAAAATGTAGGTTGGTTTTTTCTTGTTATTGTTTTTTTTTTTGTAGATGGTTTTAGTATTTTTATAGAATACAAAAAAAAAACAAAGTTTACATTGTAAGTAACACACACACATTGTCACATGAATTTGTACATGCAAAAACATGTTCATACCAATATTTAGGGCATGGAATTAAGTTCAAACGCATATTTCTTCTCGAGCGCCTAAACAATAACTGTCTTATGCAAAAAAAAATCAGAGTGATTTCATATTAGCTAACTAATAGTTTAAGGTCTTACAGTTTTGCTAGGCTTAAGCCCGTTTTTACAACTTACCGATTGCTAAAGGTAGGATTTATCGGCCGTATAAACAGTGGTCCATTATTACAACCTTACTTAAACCTAAAGTGAGTGATAAGTTAAAGGAAGGTTCCTCCTACCTGTTATGTTAAAGAAAAGTTGTTACAATGATATATTTGTATACCCTTCACCACAGGTGGAAAAGGGTATATATAAGTTTGTCATTCCGTTTGTTATTTCTACAATATTGATCTTAGACCCTATAAAGCATATATATTCTGGGTCCTTATGAGGAGAGAAGTTGATTTAACGATATCCGTCCGTCCGTCCGTCTGTCCGTCTTACGTTTGATATGTGTTTTCCGGAGACTCCAGACATGATAGCGGCTACGTTGTTTTACATTTATGTCACATCGGTCCAACAATGGCTGAAATATGACCAAAAAACCACGACTGCCTCTAATTTTTCCAAAAAATCCGTTGTGGTTATTGTATTTTTATTACTTTTTTCTGTATATCTGGAGAACGGAAAGAGCCAAAGCTTTAAAATTAGGTACAAACATATCGGTTTTAAATATACACCATCCTACAAAATGTAAGCTGGATTGGAGAAGTAGGCGTGGTACCTCTCACACAAAAAGTATTAAAAATTGTATAAAAACCTGAATTTTTACTGTAATATGACCTATGGTTACGCCTTATATATCAGAAGATCGAAAATTTTTAATAGAAAATATTTTCTGAATAACTCGGGAAAATCGGTTCAGATACGAAAAAGTTATGACCAAAATATTATTATTTGAAAAATACCCATTTTCAGGAACTATAGATCTTGCCGAGTCAAAGTTTTATAGCCAAAATAACTAGCAAATTTCTTCTTTAACACGTCGGTATATAAATCTGTCAAATCGGTAAAGAAATAGCAGAGTTATCACCAAAATACTGAAATCCCAAAAATTACTCTTTTTTATAATTAAGTTTGTTTTTTATACCCTTTACCGAAGGTCCTACATCCTATAAAGTATGTATATTCTGGGTCCTTATGCATAGCGAAGTTCAAATCCGGTTATCGTCTTTTCTTCCAATCCCCTTACCCCTCCCCCCCCCCCCCTTCGTATTTTTTTATATATACTAGCATAATGCCCAATATGATTTTCGTTATCACCCTTCTTTATTATTCCATATATTTAACGAAATAATTTTAACAAATAGAAACTAAAAACGATTTAAAAAAAATATTTACCAGTTTTCGCTTTTTAAATTTCATTTATAATGAAGTTTTAAGTATTGTAAATATGTATGTATATGCATATGTAAAAATTATTTAGTTGCTCTCTATTCTACTCGCACAATGGTGAAGGGTATATAAGATTCAGCACAGCGAAATATAGCACTCTTACTTGTTTTTTTATACGTCCGATAAAATCCTACCTATTGGTTAGTTGTGAAAACGTTGGGTAATGAATTGGTTAACTAATGTGAACTGTAACTTTTTTTGGCATAAGAGGGCTTCTGAACAAGTTATTTTTCCGAATCACACTTTTGCTATCAAATGGCATCGTTAATGCATTTTTTGACGTACATATAATGTGAGTGAATTGCGTAAATTTTTGCTTAAAAAAGCGTATTTTTTAGTTTAATTCATATGATTTTTTGTATTCGTCAAAAGCAAACGGATTTTAACACTCATTTACTCTGCAGATTTATTTGCGTTTTTTTTTAAATTTCAGGGTATTAATCAAGAATTAAAATTCGTAATTTAGCACAACAAACAAAATGATGTCAAATGGTTATATATTTATCAGTAAAGTAAATGTAGACCAAACAATTGTGAAATACTCCACAAAAATAAAAGTCACACAATAAAAAATATTATAATTATTCTTTCATCGCCATTAAAAAAAAGTCGGCATTTCTGATACAGCGCAGTGATGCATTTACGAACGTACTCAATATTATAAACCCATTAAGGCCCGAGCCATGATCCCATTGAGCTATAATGATGAAACTTTTACAATTTGATTGTTTATACCTAAATATGAAAGAAAATAAATTTTGGGCAAATTGGATACGTGGGAGCCCAAATAACCCCCGTTGCGAAAACGCAACGTTGGGCCTTAACGATATACAAATTAAGCGCATTTGTAAAAATTTAAATATTTTATTCACGACTTTAGGAAACAAAATTAAAAAAGATATTCATTTACATTTTATTTTTAATGCAATTATGATATGCTTCAAGGCACTTTAAGTGCACTGCTACGTCACTTTTTTCACATTTGTAAATTGATCGGTCCATAATGTACCATAGGACCCATAAAAAGCCCACTCTCGAAAAACACTTTAGTATGCCTAAAACCATGACAAATAATTCTATTGTTATAAATTTTATTCTGTCACAGTTTTATATGACTAGAAACAACACTGTCAACATTCGTAAAGATCGGTTCATAATTTAGCACTCTAACTGGTTTATCTTTAATATCCTGGGAGAGGATAATTTCACATTACTTGTTCAGTATTCTATTACTGTAGCTATTAAAGTAACCCTGCTGGAAATTCGTGTCAATTGTTCCTGGATTTGTTAAAATAGAACAAGTTCAAAAAGATTGAACTCATGACCAGTGAAAGGAGAACTAATTAGCTAACTGCTATATAAAGAACAAGAAGTTAAAAAAGTAATAAATTACGGTACATACTTCATTGTATCGAAATAATCTTACATTGTTATAACTAACACTAAACACGTTCACTGAGAATAGATGTGTGACTCGTCAAATGGTGTCAATTAACCAATGACAACCCCATGTAAAAGTGATAGGTCTTATTCATATAAAGTGTTAAAACTAGAACCGGTCTCTATCCCCAAATACCTATCACGGGACTACTTTGGTGTAAGTTCGCTTCCCTTTAGGAAAATAACACACTTGACATAGAGAATTTACCTACTGCGTAATAACAACAACTTCTTATTTACATGTATATATGTTTTATTATGTTGTTTTAAATAGCAAGTGATTGTATAAATATATTTTATTTGATAATTTTATGTAATTTGTATATGGTTTAGGCCCAGTGTTGCGTTTTCGCATCTCGGATGTATCCAATCATAAAAAAAGTCTCAAATATCTACGATGATTGGATTTTTGAGTAGAAATAATAATGTTCGTATGTTAGCTATCTCCTTCAGAAGTTTCAGATAGGTATATTATATATTACTTTATTTTTTTAAACTCTTTCCAGAAGTACCCAAAAAACAGGAAAAATTAAAAATTTAAATTAAAAATTTTTATAAAAAAAACTTATGTATGATACAAATCCAAAAACAGAACGATTAGATATTAAGTTAAATTTTATTTCACTGTGCTTTATAACAATATCACGTAACAACAAAATGCCTGAGGGAAGGTTTAAATGAACGTTGCGAAAACGCAACGCAGGGCCTTAATGGGTTAAATGCCTTAAAACAACAACAATCCTACGCACAGCTAATCAAAAATAAAATAAAGCGAAAAAATTTACATGCAGCCATCTTGGTGAATATACCTACTAATAACAACACAAAGACTCCTGACGAGTACAAGCCCCTCACACTACCACCTTACTTTCTTACTATCTCTTCTTAAAGCCCAAAAGTTGGGAATCTATAGTTGAAGCGTGTAAATCTAGAGTTTGGACTAAAAGAAACTTATTGGTTATTTCCCATAATTGTTACTAGCAACAGACCAACCTTTATCAGTGCGAAAAGCGTAAGATTTTCTATCGCCTAGCTTTAACGCTGCCATGACACAGTTAAATAAGAGCATCAACTATGTGTCATGAACAGTAAGTTGAGGTTATCTCCTTTTACAAAACTGACAAAATAGAAATAAAAATGGATAGCCAAAAGAAGTTAAATTACTAATACCAATTTCCAATTGCGAAGCGTTGATGCAGCGCTATTTGGGTTAACTTCATACATTTTGTATGCGCATGAGAATTTTTTACGCGCTGGTTTAGGTTGGTCTGTAAGTGTTTACGCACTCGAAATACTTGCAACCATATATTGAAAAAAACAGCATAACAATTTGACACAATTTTGTCAAAAGTTTCCGCTAGTAAAATTTTTACTTTCAAGGATTGTTGAAACACGTTCGTCATGCACAGAAAGAAAAACTCTCGGGATAAATGAGGTTTTTAATACTTGCTTAAGTACGAATAACATTAAAACGTACTCAAAACAATCCTAAATGGGATAACTTTATAAATCAATCCCGGAATTTCTTAAAATAAGTATACAATTTTTAAATCAAGTTTAAAAAAGATGAACTTTTCGTTGCTTTTAATCTCATATAACTTATTAGTCCCATCTCTCAGCATTGCATTCTTTTATGCGTGTACACTCAAGTAAAAAAAAAAAAAAGATTTGCAGAAACAACAAAAACAACAGAACAAGAATTCAAACATATTCAAAAATTTCAAGTGCTTAAAACTTAACTGGAAATAGACTTGAGCTCAAACGTATTTTTAAATGATCTTCAAGTTTCAAAATATTTTACTAATAGAATCTCAAAGAAATAAATACTCAAGCTCGAGGTCATTTATGAGTATTTATTTCTTTGAGATTCCATTAAGAAAAGCTCTTATAAAAAAACCAACTTTTATTATCAAACAAATATTTACTTGATTTTACTGGAGAATGCTATTGAAATAAAGTGTAACAAAATTATACCTCAACCCTTGAAACTTGAAATTCGAACTTGAATACCAAATGTTTTGCAATTGATTCCCAGCAAAATTGCTTATTGGGATATTATTTTTATGTTTAAATATTTAGCTATTGCTCATTATTTAGTTAATATTTTTAGTTAAATATGTTCATAAGATTTTTGAAGTTAAAACCACATCGGGCATGATGCAAGTGTATTATCATTCTGTTATTGTGTAAAATGGGTAAGTTAATCAATCATAATAATATCCTTTTTCTTATTTCTTTTTTGGTTGTTTTCAAGCACGAATTCAGGATAAAATAAATTTTTTAATACTTGAATTGAGCGCATTTTGAGATTGATTCATTATTAGTTTTACTCAAATCAATCTCATTTTCGGATTATTTTAAGTACGATTTCGACATTAAATATGGATAAGTATAATACCGCTTTGGATTTAGTGTGTTAATGTTTACAAAGCTAACTTTTCAAAATACGTTAAAAAACATTACTTTTTAGTTAAAAGAATTTCAATCATATTTTCCTTAAGTTCAGGACTAATATCCGTGTGCAAATAGCTCAAAACAACTCACTTAAGGAAGACTGAACATTGTATCTAACAGCTGTTAACTGATTATTGCGTTGCAGTTTTCGCTTTTAAAGAGTTCATTTATTTTTTTTTTTTTTAAATTTTCTCTCTCGTCGTAAGCAAGAAAACAGAATTACTTTTTCTGATTAAAGTTCAGGCAGTTTTTCTGATCCTAAATAGCGCCTGCTGGGTAAAGTTTAACGAATTTAAAACGACACTTATAAAGATAAATATTACATTGCGAGATTTTTAAATCTTCCAAATGCCAATCTGCATCGGTTAAAAGCATTCAGGGGCTAGTAAAATATGTTGTGATATTTAAATTGTCACTGAATGCTTTTCAAAGGTTAAAGATATTTTATAGTTGAACTTGCCCAACTATATTTTCTTATTTCCTCTTCTCAAATTCATTTTCTAACCTTCTCGTTAAGTGTTTACTTTTCCAACAATCTAAAACGCATTTAAAACAATAACAACCATTTAGAGTAATAACAAATTAGACAATAAATATTTGTGTTGCCCTTGACCTTTATGTGATGCTGGTGAATAATTTAAACATTTCTCTTTTTAGTATAAAGTAACGTTTATTTTGCAAAACACACAGACCAATAAATTTCTGGGCACACAAGTTAACCAACAAAAGCTGAAGGTCATGCCATTTATTTAAATTTAATTTAAAGCAGAAGCTCTACACTAAGTTCACGCACATAAATGTAAAAAGTTTTCCAATGAGTTTGATTGTGAAATAAATTAAAAACTATTTGGCTTTAATGTTATATATTTTTTGCATGCTGATGACTAATAACGGTTTTAGAGTTTAGTGAAATAAAATACATTTTTGTTGAAAAATTTATACTACAGTGTTTACAATTGTTGTTTTGTATTTTTGTGTTGACTATAACAAAGGTATAGAGTGGAATATAAAAGCGCATTTATATTATGAAATTTTTCTATTCTATACACAACGAAAATGTATATATTATTTCAAGATCAGCACCATAAGCATTCAGGATTATGAATTAAGTTGGCTGTTCAGTGATCGATCGCCTTGAAAAATGTGCTCATGATAATCTTTGAACTGATCCGTCTGTCTTAAACCGTATTCGTTTCGGACAATCGGGCATTTTCTGAACAACATTGCGGAGAATGAAATGGAATAAAATCAAATTGTGCAAGCTTATTTGGCCCACCATTTATTATCATTAAAGGATTTTTAGTAAATAATCATGCATTTGTTTTTTCTAATAGATTTTACTTTGCAAGTTGCAACATTGCAAGTTTGCAAATTGCTTTAGTTATTAAAAAAGATAAGATCATTGCTTCAGTAAGTGAAGCCAGTTTTCGTTGTACCATAGAGAAAACAATCCATGCACCTGGCCGATGGCCGTCTATATAGAAAAGCTTTAGTTAGCGAAGCCAGTGTGCGTTATACCACACTGCGCTTGGTCGAAAGCCCAATCATGCTATCAATCGTACGATTTTTGAAACCAAAAGATTACAATTGCTCGAATTTTGCAATCGAGATTCTTAATTTGGAATAATTAGTTTCGGGCATATGAACTCCACCCAAAATTTTTAATATAACTTCCTTTGTGTTCTGTTTTGGGATAAAAATTCATTATACATTTTGAAGGGATTTTTCAAATCGAAGAATTATCCCAAATTTAGGGTTATATTTCATTTTCTTTTAAGGGTTATTTTTAATTTTTTTGGGGTAATTTTTCATTAAAAAATGGGCTCGGATTGCATTATGAAAAAAGCATTATGAAAAATTTGGGGTCAATTTTCATTCATTTCTTGGGGCCATATTTTGCAGCGCGCTATACTAAAAGAATTTTCATCACAGATCCAATGAATTTTGACATTAATCCAATGAAAAATTATAATAAAATTCAACCTATGTAACCCTTCATTGGATTAATGAAGAATTTTATATTAGGTTCACGTTACTGAAATGTTCCATAAAATCAATGAAAATGTTGCATTATTTTAATGTCAAACGTTTAAAGATATTTTTTTTTATTTTAGTATAAAACTTTTTATATTTGAATGAAATTTTTAATTTATTTAACTCATTTTATCAATGTGCGGTTTGAGTTGTTGTTTCAAATCATAAAGTTTTATTGATTTTATTTCGTTTACATCATGTTATCTTCTACTTTCATAAGCTTACTTTTAGGTAAATTGTACTAAATTAATTTTCCAGTCCGCGACGACATTCATCTGTCTTCTTTCCATTTTTCTGGCTTGTACTACGGCGTAAATTTTGTGTATTTAAATTAACAATTAAAGAAAAAAGAATGTGAGAATTTTGTGTTCTTGTTTTTTCTTTCGCGTTGTTTGTTTTTGCACCTAAATATTTCTTACATTTAGCTAAAATCAGTATTTCGTTATCGTAATAAAGTTTTTTCATTAAGGTTATAAAACATTAAAATTTTTTTCATATATTTTCATGAAAATGTTTTTACAACAGTTATAGGAGGAACATTTTTCGGTTATAAATATTTTGAAGTTAAAGAAGCTTATCTTGTTTTCATTGATTTAGTGACATTTATCATGGAAGTTTCATTCCCGTAATGAACTTTTTCATTTGATTAATGAAAACAATTTAATGAAACTGATTCATTAGATTTATGAAGCATAATTCTTTCGTGTATGAGAAGACATACAAATTTTTTTAACCTTTATGTGCTCGGTAGTCTACATTTGTAGTATTTTTGCAGAAAAAGTTGAATAAAAAAAAAATTTCCACAACAACAGGGTCTGAAATTTTCAGTAGCTTCTTAAAAATCGATTGTAAGCAGTTTTGGCCACTAACACGTTAAAAAATAATTTACAACACCCCAAAGACCCTACTTTTCAAAATGACCATCTCCTGGCCGGTAGTCTACAAATGTAGACACCATATAAAATGTATGGAAATTCATATCAATATTTTACATGGCGTTTACATTTGCCAGTACTGTCAAGACAGTAGCAATACAAGCAAACATTTTTACTAATCCATGCACACTTTTCCAACTGTCTTGTCTACTGTCTAGCAAATTTTGCAGACAGTAAAATTGGACAGTGATTTGACATTTTCTAACAGTAATCTGAAGTTTTGTTAGCAAAAAGGAAAAAAAAATTAAAATGTAAAAAAAAAAATTAAACATATTTTGCTTTAATTTTTTATATTTTAGTTAAGTTTTATATTAGTTCACACAATATAGTTATTTTAAGCTTTTTTTAAATTTGCTTAGTTTATACAAAATACGTTTGGCTGGACTTGCGCTGCAGCATTCACGTTTGACATATTTTAAAAAGTGAACTATCTTAACTACTGTCTGGACGCCTACGTCACGAAGACAGTCAGCAGTTTTTTTTGGCAACTAATATGTATTTTCTTACTGTCTTGCCAGAACTGTCAAATGTAAACGCTGTGTAAGATAAGTCGTACTAAATTTGTCCTCCTTGTGTTAATACATGTATGTACATATGTGGACATAGTTTTCCTTACAAATACATATTTGCTACAAATGTAGACTTCCAACCACCAACGTAAGTTTCCAATCCCCAGCACATAAAGGTTAAAAGTTACTTATTATAACAAATTTTCGGGATTGTCTTTTTATGGAAACCATTGTCAAATATGGTCCGTTTATAATAAAATTCGCTATGCTGAATTAGGTTGCCAAAAACTATTTTTGGACCTTCAAACCTACAAAACAAGACGGTTTATGGGCGCAAAAGCTGTATCCCGGAAAAAACTTTGCATGTGGGCTATGTAAAAGTATGAACCGCTTCTCACCATTTTGAATAGGCTGCGGTCTTTTGGCAATGAACACATATGTGCCAAATTTGATCAAATTATTTCCCAATAAAAAATTGTATCATATTGCGAAGCACTAATGGTACATTTAAAAAAATAAGCGCAGAATTATGCGCTACGCAAAAAGACATACAGAAATGCAGTAAAGTAAGTGAAAAAACTCTCAACAACTTTTATTAAAAAAAAAATAAAATTTCAAGTTCTACGGTATTCCCTTACTAAGAAGGAGGTTTGTAAGGGAGAATAATTAAAAATAACTGTATCAAAACATTCAGTGTGTAAAGCTGATTGTTACATCCAACATTTTTTTATGCGCTGAATAATACGCTTCATGTGTCAAAAATGTATTGCTTCAAAGTGGGAACTCGCCATATAAAATTCATGTCTTCCGTATGCGCAATGGTAAGCGCAACTCTATGTTTCTCCCTTACAAACCTGCCTCGTTGGAAGCTCCATTTTTTACTGGGTTCCCAAATTGCGATTCGTACTTTGCGCCCAGGGTTAACTTGGACATATAACCAGACAGCGGCATGGAAGGGCGGACCTCGTTAGATCCATTCTGAAATTGATTCCGTTTTTCAAAATAAAATAAAAATTTTGCGCTTGGGATTTTATATAAAGGGTGATTTTTTAGCTATTATCTTTTTGGCAACACTGGTTTCACTGTCAAACATCTTCAGTTTGGTCTATAATTTAACCATGAATCGTCTTACAAACGAACAACGCTTGCAAATTATTGAATTTTATTATCAAAATGCGTGCTCTGTTAAGAAAGTTCATCGCGCGCTTCTTGTGTTCAGCGACGAAGCTCATTTTTGGCTCAATGGGTACGTTAATAAGCAGAATTGTCGATTTTGGAGTGAAGATCAGCCAGAAGCATTGCAAGAGCTACCAATGCATCCAGAAAAAGTCACAGTTTGGTGCGGTTTATGGGCTGGTGGCAGCATTGGACCGTACTTTTGTGAATCGTAACGTAACTGTGAATGGTGAGCGCTACCGTGAGACGATATCCAAATTTTTTTTTGCCCAAAATGCAAGAGCTTGACTTGCATGACATATGGTTTCAACAACACGGTGCCACATGCCACACAGCACGCTTAACAATGGACTTATTGAGAGGCGAGTTCGGTGAATATTTTATTTCACGTTCGGGACCGGTCAATTGGCCGCCTAGATCGCGCGATTTAACGCCTTTAGACTGTTTTTTGTGGGACTATTGTAAAGCTCATTTTTAAACACACATGCCCGCTTCAATTGATGCATTGGAAGACAACATTGAAGCATTTATTCATGTTATACCGGCCGAAATGTTCGAAAAGTATTGGACTAACCGGATGGACTATTTGAGGCGCAGTCGCGGTCAACATTTGCATTAAATAATCTTCAAACATGAAATTATATGAACCGTACTATCGATTCAAATAAAGATTGCATGCATTTTTCTGAGTTTTATGTGTTTTTTTTTTTTAGCTTTCCTATAGCTCTTAAAAAATCACCCGATAGAAACAATAATAAACAGGCTTACAATAGTGTGAGTATGAAAAGTAAAATCAGAATGTTGTTTAGAGTGACTTGGGCACCTCGAACTTTTTCAAAAGACTTGAAACTAACATATTTTTTAGAAATATAATCAATATTTACTCGATTTCATTCATGTTTTATTGAAATAAAATTTTTACAAGCTAATTTTTATTTTTATTTTTTAGTATGAAGCTTTTGATATTTTAACTAGGCTTAAGTTCATTAAATTTTATTTTCATTAAATTATTTTTAAAAAGCTTTTACTTTGGCGTTCATTCATTTTTAACGGATATTTGTCGTTAATTTTTCTAAGCGAAAATATTTGTTTATTTTAAATAAAGAATGACAAATTCGTTGAAGAAACCGAGATTTCTCGTTTCTTAACGATATCGGTAGTTAAATTCAAAAAGTTACAGGATTGCGGGACAAAGCAGATAATTTGGATAAACCATTTATATACACACTTTTAACTGTGAATCGTGGAGTTGTGCTTTAAAAGCCACTAGTCGTGATGCTTTTTGTAATGGAAAACTGTTTTAACTGTCATGGCGGTTTTTGATATGAATCCTTTTTCCACTAAATAAAATTGTATAGTAAATAAGTTAATATTAAATTTAAAATTGTAATTCCTTAATTGTTTGCATTGACATTTTTATTATCATTGTTTTTGATAGACTTAAAAAAAAGTAGTCTCGGCTTTAAGAAACATGTTGTTGGTTTCCTGAAAAATTATTACTTTGTCACTTATAACGTTATGTGCGACTTTGCTTCAAATGATTGCAGTTTTTTATAGCTCTCATAATTGGAAACAACACTTCAATACTTCAGCATATTTAATATAAGAATTACACATGAATATAATGTGATTTATTATCTTCTCTTTCTTTATATTAACACACAAGTTTGTAAAGTATTTAACAACATTTAGTTAATGAAGCACACTTATATGGTATTTTCACATCACTGCACAATTATCATCGCACTTCCTACCCTACTCCCTAACTCCCTACTCTCCTACTCCCTAAGTCAATGGCATTCATGTATACACAATTACTCATACATATTAACCCATTTTCGGCCACTGTTTGTACTTGCGAACAGTAAATTTACTGAATTTGATTGCCAAGTTACAAAGTTTGGTACATTAATTTGTTAAAACTTAATGTTTCCATTATTTAATATTAAGTCTTAATTTTAATTAGCCGTTAAAAAAAATCAAAAATGTGTTTTATGTTTTGCCTGCAGGGGTATTTTTGAGGACGCTTTTTAGGAAGATTTTTATATAACTGCAAAAAAACATAAATTGTTAAAAAATGTTCAAACTAAATAAAGGGAATTTGTCTAAATAATTTAAATGACCAAACAAAAATACAAAACCTAAGTAAAAAATAATTTTTCTACTAAATTATAGCTGTTTGTTTCACTGTTCGCAAGCGCGAACATTGGCTGCTATTTGGAGAATACGCTTTTTTGATTTAAAGTGTATTTTTATTTCACAAAACATACAAGCAATCCAGATAATCGTAAATGCAAGATGCTTTAAGTTTCAAATGCATAATTTCTGTTGCTTAGTGATTTGTTTTGGGTTGATTTTTTTACAAGTATACAACATTTAGATAAAACAAAGTTTTTTTTGGAACACATTGTCCCTGCAAATAAAATTGGAACATAAGACATCGTAATGCTAAATAGACCATGTTTTTTCCATACGTTTGGGTTACTATACGACTTGTCCTGGTCCCTTGTCGGCTACTCTTTACACGCGTGTTTGGACTGGTCCTATTATTTGCAGGGGTATTTTGACCAAATACAAACAGTTGAGTGATATTTGTTGAGCTGTAAAGATCTCTTTTGTTTTAATGTTACAAAGTGAATTAATGAAAAATGGCTTATTGGCGTGTGCTCACTATGAAAGAAATTGATAGAATAATAGAATAATAACCTGGATAAAGATGATAAGCTGTCAAAGGTAAGGAACGCTATTTCTTTTATTAGTTTGATTTTTAAAAATTTGACTGTCAATTAGGTTCGCCCGTTGTTTGATCTTGCCAACAAGAAATATATACAATTCGGTATATGGAGTGAACAAATTGATGAACAAATGGTCCCATACTTTGGTTGTCAGTCATGCAAAATGTATATCCAGAATAAACCAATTCGTTTTGGGTACAAGATTTGGTGTTTGTGTTCGAGTGGTGGTTATTTATTTAATTGTACCTATACCATATTCTGGCTCGAGTCACAACTACGATCGTCAAATTGGCTTGGGTGCAGACGTTGTTTTAAGACTATTGGAATGTGTAAAAGATTCCATTGTCTATCAAATTTATTTTGACAATTTCTTCACATCCTATTATTTGATGTGTCTTTTAAGTGAAAAAAGATTTTGCGCCACAGGAACCGTTCGACCCAATCGAATTGCAAAAGCCCCAGTACGTACAGGAAAGCAGCTGAAGCGGGGAGAAAGTCATTATCAATATGATAGAACAAATTCTATATTGGTTTGTCATTGAGCAGATAACAAAGAGGTAACGGTTCTCACCAACTTCGAACAAATTGAACCGATGCACAGCGTAAAGCGATGAAAAAAGGATTTAAAAAATACGAAAATGTATCACAACCACTGCTTCTCAACTGCTACAATAATGGGATGGGCGGCGTAGTCCTTCAAGACAATGGCGTCTCAAATTACAGAATAAATATAAGGACAAAGAAGTGGGCCTTTATTTGGTTCTGTTCTAAGCTCCTCACTCACTAATGCTTGGAAACTGCACTGCTTTTTGAAACAAGAAGACAAGAAAAATATGATTTCTCAAAAAAATTCAGAGTAAGCGTAAGCAAAGCTTTGCTACTTAGTTCTCAGACTGATGCTGAATCCGCTCAGGAAAGATGCGACAAAAGCGTTGGTTATCAATTGCAAAATATTGTAGGGGAGCATATTCTAACAGTTCAGCCACAAGGAAAACCTCTCAGGTGCTATCTTAAAGGATGTGGCAAACCAATCAAATGGATGTGCCAAAAATGCAACGTGCATTTGCACCCAAAAAACTTTGAGAAATTTCATTTTTAATAAGACATTATTATTTTAACATCCTAATAAATATATTTTGAAACATTGCTCATTTCTTATTATCTTATTTTGCACATTTTCATAAATGAACAAAAATTTGTTGATATTGCAAATTCACGTCAAATAGCAGCCAGTGTTCGCACTTGCGAACACCCATTTCCGGGACTCATGGACGAGGCAGCGTCAAACCGAAAACGGATTTGGATTTAGAAGGCTCAAATTACTTTAAAAAGGGTAAACATTTCTAAAAATATCACGTTTGAATTTTCTTGGCCGAATATGGGTTAACTTACCGCTATAACCTCATTTAAGCTATAAACAACATCCTTTCAAGTTAAAATACAAAAATTTATTTAAAGTTAATATGCAGCTCATACTTGTAATTTTGTAAGATCTAAATATTTTCCTTTAAATATTTTTTGCTTTGAGCAAAAAGCAGCAAGCTTATATAATATTTTTATTTATAAATTTTACGTCATTTACTGCACTTACTTAATTACTTAATTTACTATAAATTTACGTTTTAAATTCAAAACAAAATCTTCTTTAAGCGAATGATTAAGAGCAGATCATTGGCCGTGTTTCACATTGAACGCTTAACTAAATCTTAAAGATTGAAGGTTACGCTTTTCTTATAAGCACATTTGCATCATTATTGTAACTGTTTAAAAAGCAGAGTCAGTTATATTGCGTGAGAAAGCTGTTGTATTCGTTAAGTTACTGTTTTGTCCATTTTAATGCGCAAGCCTGTTTGTTGTATACGCAATGTATGAAAAGCTTTCTAGCTACACGTGAATTTTTTAACACTTATGTGAATGGCAAACAAAAAACCCTTAACAGCATTGCTAGGACCCGGCTATCTATATGGAAAAAGTATTGGATACTAAAATTATTCGTCGAAAGCATGTGGATAATCACGAAAAATAACTCAGAGCCTTACGATAGAAGTTAATTTTCAGTAAAATGTCAATATCTTGTAAACGCCCTGGGTTATGCAACGTATAACTGCTAAGATACGCAATTAGCATTAATATTTCTCTATGCATAACAAAATTAGCAAATGTGAAACAAACAAATTGTAAATATTATCGCCATTTTTATGTGGAATAAAAACATTTAAGTAATTTTGCGAAGAAGAATTAAACGTTTTTATGGGGATTCTTATTCACGCTGGCATCCACAAATCAAATAAAGAATACATAACAGAGTTGTGGAAACCTACTAACTTGCCATTGCCTGCAGATTCAAAATGATGCTACAGTTGAAAAGGTTTGATGATGATGAATTCCGCATATTACGAACAGATAAAGTTATTTTTTTTCGAGATTATTTGGACAACGTTTAATGAGAATTTACGGCAAAGATATAAATCTTCTTTGGCTTGCGATGCAATGAACTCTTACCCTTTGCATGGAAAGTTGTAAACTACAACCAGCAGAAAGCCTAATGTAGCATATACTTTTGCTGCTAAACCTGCAAGTTTTACATTTTACAATAAAACCAAAGGAGGAGTTGACAAAATGGACAAACTATTAGGCAAATATTCCTGCAAGCAGCATATATATGGAAAACCATTCACAATTGCGTTCCATAGACCGTCGTAGACAATTTTTGAAAGTGATCAGCTTTGCAGTGTGTAAGTTAAATATTCAACAGCGCATCATAAGCCCAAACGTTATCTTCAGTCAAATCTACAATACCGAGTTTGCTGGGGAAAGATTTTAATCTATCCACGCCAAAAATGTTCAGCTTGCTAAATAAATAACAAAAGCGAAAGTACTCCCGTTGTAGGGAATTGTCTCGTGGGTTCGCAATTACGTATGAAGCAAATAAAAACAAGCAAAGCTTGCACTTAATGTTCCGACCCAATTTTAAATGAGCATTCAATTCAACAAACTTTCCAATATGCACAAATCGTTCGCGAAGCTGTCAATAAAAATTTATTTGTAGCTAAGTGTTCGTTTCTGGTTAATATACCCTTCACCGAAGGGTGATCCTACACCCTATAAAGTATATTTATTCTGGGTCCTTATGAAAATCGAAGTTCAAATCCGGTTGTTCGTCTGTCCGTGTGTATGTTGAAATGTGGTTTCCGAAAACCCCAGAAATTATGTGGACTAGGTTGATATATATTTATGTCACATATACTCCGTTTAAGTTTGCTATTGAAATTCAGCCAGATCGGTACAAAAATGACTGAGATATGAGCAAAAAACCACGACTACCTCTAAATTTTTCCAAAAATCCCTTGTTGTTGTATTTTTGTTTCTGTATATCTTGAAAACGGCAAGTTTCCAAATTAGGTACAAACATTAAGATTATCCATATACAGCATCCCACAAAATGTGGGCGGGATTGGAGAAGTGGGCGTGGTACCTCCCGTACAAAAAATATTAAAAAATTGTAGAAACCCCTAAATTTTAGGGCTGCCATATGTCCTATAGATATAGAAAAATTTTTGGACTGTTATATGACGTATGATTACGCCTTATACATCAAAAGATCGAAAATCTTCAGTAGAAAATATTTTCTGAAAATTTCGGAAAAATCGGTTCAGATACAAAAAAGTTATGACCTTTATATAAATTTTTTTTAAAAAATACCCATTTACGGGAGCCATAGGTCTTTCTGAGTCCACGTTTTATCACCAAATTAAATGGTAAATTTATTCCTAAAGACATCATAAATCTTTCTGTAACTGTTGCAGTCAGCCCTGCTATATTTGCCGATTTTTTGCCTTTAAATTATCAAAATGCCGATTTTTGCTCAAACAAAATTTTATTTGAAAAATATTCAACTATGAAGAATGAAAGAACTAAATCTAAAAAAAAGAAAAAAGGTCAACGCTTAAAATATCTTTTTCTATAGGAAAACTATAAAAATCTTTATACATATGTATATGAGTTTGAAAATGAATAGACGCTTACAAAAGAGAGAGGATAAGCTAAATTTACATTCACTATCAATAAAAATAATTTGAATAAAAAAATTATTCTTATAAGATTATACGGAATTGAGGATGATGCAGCTACATCCGATTAACTACAATTTATTTATAAAACGTTTCTTTTTTATACCCTTCACCGAAGGTAGAAAGGGTATATATAACATTCCGTTTGTAATTTCTACAATATTGATCCTACACCCTATAAAGTATATATATTCTGGGTCCTTATGTAAAGCGAAGTTCAAATCCGGTTGTCCGTCTGTCCGTCCGTCCGTCAGTCTGTCTGTTGAAATGGGTTTTCCGAAGCCCCCAGAAATGATGGGGGCTTACTTGGTATATGTATCTGTCAGATATTCTTATTATAATTTTGCTATTGAAATTCAGCCAGATCAGTCCGCAAATGGCTGAGATATGAGCAAAAAACCACGTTGTTGTATATTTATTACTTTTTGCTGTATATCTGGGGAACGGCAAAAGCCAAAGTTTCCAAATTAGGTACACACATTAAGGTTGCCAAGACACACAATCCTACAATATGTGGGCGGGATTGGAGAAGTGGGTGTGGCACCTCCAGTACAAAAAAATTAAAAATTGTATAAAAACCTAAATTTTAGGGCTGCCATATGTCCTATAGATATGACTTATATACCAAAATATCGGAAATTTTTAGTACAACATATTTTTTTTTTTTTTTAATACCCACTTTCGGAAACCATTGATCTCCCCGACTCCGAGCTTTATAACTAAAGTAAATGGTAAATTTCTTCTTAAACACGTCGGTATATAAATCTTTCAAATCGGTTAAAAAAATGGCTGAGTTATAACCGAAATACTGAATCTCTAAAAATTACTCTTTTTTATAATTAACTTTGTTAAAATGTATGTATACAAGTATATATAAATGTTTATATATAAATATAACTTAAGTAAATGGTAAAATTCTTCCTTAACACGTCGGTTTATAAAACTATCAAATCGGTTAGACAATGGGTAATTTATGGGCAAAATACTCCAAAAATGGGCTAAAAACATCAAAATTTTTATAAAAACCTAAATTTTAGGGCTGCCATACGTCCTATGGATATGACTTATATACCAAAATATCGGAAATTTGTATGAGTTCTAACCGAAATACTGGGGTCTAATCGCCGCATACGATATCGAGCAAAATTGCTCGAAATTGATTATTTTGGTATCTTGCAACTCGATATCGAATGAAATGTATTGAATTTTAAATAATAGCATTTGACATCGAGTAACTCGACATTACATTTATCGAGTTTTCATTCGATACGCCAGTGTCTATCGAATACAAAACAAGTAAGAAAGTATTGTTGGTCAAGCCCGACCATATGATACCCTACACCACAGTATTAAAAAACACATCATGCTTATATGTATGTCCATATAAATATGGATTTAACTATGTTTATAAAAGTCGTTTAAATCGGTTTAAAAGTTTGTGAGATGCAGAAATTGCCCCCTACCTCCTCTATTTTTTGAAAAACTGTATAGCTTATGTGTCCATATAGATATGGATCTATCTATGTTTTGAATTTCATTAAAATCGGTTTGAGAGGCAGAAATTGGCCCTATCTTCTCTCGTGGTTTAAATACCAGCATCTTCTTAAATGCTATTAAATCAATTGACAAGTTAATCAGAATTATAATTAATTACTGAGTGTTCCTTATTCGAAGAAAAAAACTAAAAACATGAAATTGCCATAAAAAAGAATAAAATGTATGCTATCGTATTTTTCCCGAAAACAACAAGCAATTAGTTTTATTTATAACCAAAAAACACATAAATGCTGGGTTCATAAATGTATACTTTGTCAGCTTAAAAAAAAAACACACTCATATAGAAACAAGTTAGAGTGATTTATTCGTCTGTGCCGAATCTTTGATACCCTCCACCAACAACTGTTATATTTCAAGAGTAGGCTTTATATGGGGCCTATGGTAAATTATGAACCGATCTTCACGAAATTTGAGTGTGATTTCTTTTCATATAAAACTGTTACAACCAAATTTTATTACAGTAGCAATTTTTGATATTCTTTTAGGCATACTTAAGTGTTTTTCGAGAGTTGGCTTTAAATGGAGCCTATCGAAAATTTTTGACCGAAATTTTGCGGTATCATTTTTATTCATATTGAACTAGTTGTGCAAAATCTCACATCAATTTGTAATAATTATTAAAATCCTTATAAAATCTGTTTTAATTTATATTTGATCTTTTTGTTTTAAAAAAAAAAAAAAAACTTTTTTTTTTTTTATGTAAACATGTAAATATTTAAATTATTATAAGTACACGTAAATTTGCCAACTTGCCTCAACAATGCCTTCAAGGCGCTGAGGCCAAAAGTAATTTTGAATTATATTGTACATGAATTGTTAAT
The DNA here is from genome assembly GCA_930367215.1 of Pollenia angustigena. Classification (NCBI taxonomy): domain Eukaryota; kingdom Metazoa; phylum Arthropoda; class Insecta; order Diptera; family Polleniidae; genus Pollenia; species Pollenia angustigena. Next base: position 124,918,817 of record OV884058.1, read on the forward strand.
AATAAAAAAAAAAAAAAAAAAAAAAAAAAAATTTGTGTATTCCACCACAAAACAAAATCATCAATTTTTTGGGTTGGCTGTTCCCCATTCTGATTCAGAACTCTTATCCTACTAAGCCGATATTACTGGGTTTCAATCCCAAACTGCTTCGGAGAACTAGAAGCGATTTGACGCGAATATTGTTCTTTTATTTTGAGTCGTTCAAAATTGAGCGTGATTTTAACAGACGGACAGACAGATAGACTGACATGGCTAATGCTATGAACACAATTTAGTCGTACGTCGTAGTGCGACGCCAGAAGCGCTTAACGTTACCACCGGCCCAGTTTCAACACCAGCTATCGAGGTAAACAGATGGAATATGGCCTTAACTTAAATATAGAGTACTCCTTTAGAGCGAAATTTGGGAAAAAATTGGTACTTTGGTATTTCTTCTCTTTTTGATAAATTTGGTCCAGATTTCCTTTTAAGGAATGAAATTGTGCATTTAAGGGAATAAAAACGGAATAAAATTGGTACCTTTCCTTTTTTCGATAAAATTTTATACACATACAGATTAAAGCCTACATTAACATACAGTGTACTTATTTGGGGCCTTAAACGAGACACCTTCCAAGGGATAAAATGGTAAATACATACAGATTAAAGCCTACATTAACATGCAGTGTACTTTTTTTGGGCATTAAAGGAGGCACCTTTTCTCTTTTCGAAAAATTTGATACAGAGATGGCACATAACCCAGATTCATATATAAGGTACTCTTTACGATTTAAAAAAGGAACTTTAGTACTTTTGGTAAGGGAAAAGCTGGTACTCTTGGCACTCTTTTACGTTTGGTTTTGTTGCTCTTATCCTGTAAATATTAATTCCTGTAATGTTGTTTATTGCTGTAATATTGCTGTAAATTTTATATAAAATAAACCCTCTTAAGTCTTGCTCTAATTTTCAATGAACGAAGTCAAGACATTAAATTGATTCTACATAAAAATTTAAAATAAAGCCTGAAGTTTCTTTTTGTAATAAAAAAAATTTAGTTTTTGTCTTTCCCGTATTTTTTTAAATTTCTGGAAGAAAACTTTTTTTTAATTCTCATTTCACCAAACTTTACCAAAAAAGTAAAGAACCAAACCTAATATTATAACTTGTTATATTGCTATGTTTTATTAAAGCTACTTTGCCATACCCAGTTATATTTATCAAAATAAACTCGAATCAGCGTTAAAAAGGTCCAAGCTCTGTGATTGTTTTAGTTAATTTTACACGTACTGAATCTTACACAACTACATCTAGAAGATTACAAAAATACAGGCGAAATAAGTCTATATTTTCTAAGCGTATGGTCCAGATTTATTTAAAATCTTCAGCTTAACCTTTATGCGCTCGAGATTGTGAACTTACGTTGGCGGTCGAAAGTCCAAATTTGTAGCAAATATGTATTTGTATGGAAAACTATGTCCACATATCAAAAAAACATTAGTAGGAGAGTGTTATACTTTAATGCGTATTTGTAAAATATAATAAAGTCAAATATGCAAGCACACTAGGCTTGCCAGATCAAAATCGCCAAAAAACTTGGTATTGAACAGAAAAAGCTTTATTTTTCTTTACAATTAATATTTCGGTAAAACTGACAAAAAAAAAGTTTATATAATTTATACCTCCAACACAGGTGGACATACATACGTAAGTTCGTTTTTTATATAAGTTTATAATTTTTACAATATTGATCTAATAAATGCGGAGTTGATTTAACGATCCCCGTCTATTATTTTTCTGTCCGTGTAAACGTTGAAATGGGTTTTCTGAAGAAAATATGTATTAATAAAGTCAGGAATAACTTGCAATTGAAAACTAAACGGTCTATAAATGATCTAGTTATAGACAAATAACTACATCTTTCTTCTAGAAATCACGGTTTTGGTACAGGAACGCCCACACACAATATGGGATAGAAGGATTTAATTTTACTACGATACTTCGTATAATATCTGTTAATCAAAAATTGCTTTCTAAAGCCAATATTAATATAAATTGGTGTAAATGAAAAACAAAATAGAGCCTGATAGTCCTGCTATACATTCTTCCTCTTACAATTCAAAATTCCTTGGGATAAAAATTCCCACAGCTCTTTCCGATAAAATACATTATAACTGCAGCCAAAAATACCAAAATGATCAATAATCGTTAATGTTTCTTGATTTTCTTAGCAATTTAATGGAACAATTTTTAGAATTCCGGTTTAGCTAGGCAAATGATATTTTTTCTTGATCAATCCAAATCAAGCCCGTCTGGCAAGCCTAAAGCACACGCATGCATACACAAACGTGCACAAGAAACCAAAAGTTAAAAAAAATACTTAACTAACAGCCAATCCCACGATGTCACACGTTAACGTTCGCATAGAAAATTACATTTAAAACAAAAACAATTTCTAAAATTTGTTTTTGTTTTAAATGTTATTTTCTATGCCAACGTTAACGTGCGACATCGTGGGACAGGGTGTAAATGTTCGACATGCCCCATTCAAACAAATTCGAGTTGAGTAAAAGAACGATGTGAATTTCCATACATTTTATATGGTGTCTACTTTTGTAGACTACCTGCCAGGAGATGGTCATTTTGAAAAGTTGGGTCTGGGGAGTGCTCTAAATTACTTTTTTAACGTGTCAGTAGCTAAAACTGCTTAGAATTGATTTTTAGGAAGCTACTGAAAATTTCGGAACCTGTTGTTGGGGAAATTTTTTTTATATTCAACTTTTTCTGCAAAAATGCTGCAAATGTAGACTACCGAGCACATAAAGGTTAATACTTATTGGTACGACTTATATATGGACATTTGTACAGCCAAGTCTACTTTTTTCACTTTACCAAGTATTTTAAATTGTTCCTCAAAGGAATAATCCGGAACTAACTTTATATTTAGTGAAAGAAAGGAAAAATATGACCAACGTGGCTCTTAAATACAAGATTACATGCTCGGTAGCTCTGTGGGAGTGCCCATATTCAACAGTTATAAAAGAAAAGTTCTAAAATATGACATGACCTCACATAATTAAAGTTAATTAACCCATTTGAAGCTTAACCCAAACGACAATGAAAACTTTCAAAAGTTCTTTTTTTATATACAATCAGGACTAAAAGAAGACGTAAAAACAAATAAAAACAAAAAAAAAAAAAAAATTTTAGGACATAAAAGGGATGTACCCAAATTGGCACAGTGGCAAACTGTGTATGAAATTTTCAAAAGCACCCTTTATCAACGCAGTGAGTTTTTTTTTGCATTTTTTCAATTCTAAGAGTTTATGTTGCAGATGACACAATGTGAACGCCTTGACAGCTTTTCGCGAAAGTGATGAGTGCGTTTGATTGTAAACTTTTAATATTTGATCACAAAAATCGAACCGCGCTGCTTTTATATGATAGCTATAAGTTAAATCTAGCTATTTTTTGTTCAAATAGTTACTGAACAGCATGCAAGCGCCAAGTGTAAGACAAAGTCATAATGATCATGTAGGTGATACAACTCTTTACCATTTGTTTTCATTTGTAATTATACAATAAAATCGACTAGTCCATCCACTCCACTTCGTTCATACCATTATTATTATTCTGAAAATAGTATGAAATGTTCACCAAACAGTGACATTACATGGGGTCGGCATTCAGTGCTAGATTACTAAGATTCTCAATAGTTCACCTAAACAGCGAGCATTCTGCAATATATCAGCCGAGTGCGGGTTAAAGAATAATGTTGGTTTGAGTTGAAGTGATTTTCAGAACTGGCCTGTAAAACAAAATTTTGTATTTTTATCTATTATCGTGTACAAAAATTTAGGTTTTTGTCTCTCTCACTCTTAAAAAGAAGGATTCTAAACATCGTTTTAGATTATAAGTCATAAAGCACAAAATGATTTAAAACTTGTTGTACTTATACGATAATTTAAAACCAAGTTTTCTTTTTGACTTTTTCTAATTACGTATCTATGTTACCGTAAATCAATTAATGGGATTATTTGCAACTTGCATAAGGATATGTGTTTATGGATTTGAAAACGATTACAGCTACGAGAATTGTTGGTATAGTCAATTAATACGAAGTTGTAAGATTACAATAGTATGTGTGCATGTGTTCCTTAATAAACGTGTAATTTGGATGTATAAGAGAAATATGTTAGTTATTTTGTATTGTTTCATATGCCCTACAAAATAAACCACAGTGACAAATAATTATTCTCACAAAATACAATAATGACAGATATTATTAAAAAAAAAAAACTTAAGAATATTAATTTTATATTATTTGCGAAACTATAATGTATTTATACTTTAACCGAAATAACCGAAATCAAAGGTAGAAATTTGCCTCCAAGCTTTTGTGATGATTAGCAAGACTAAATGAAAATTATATCAAACATCAGTGTAACTCAAAATTTGTCAGAAATTTTCTAAATCACACTGTTCTTACAAACAGATTATCTTAATGTTCACACATGTTGCATTGATTTTGTTGCTTTCTTATTGTACATCATGTACGTGGGGATGTAAATATGAGCAGAAGATACAAGTAAATCCTCTTAGTGTGAATACAATGCAATTCATAACTGTCTTCCTGAAGTGTAGGAAAACTATAAACTGTGTACTTTTTAAAGGACATACAAAGTTTTACTAAAGCAAGTATTATAAATTTTGTTCTGTTGAATACATGACCAAAAATGGAACGAAAAAAGAATACAAAATGATTTATTAGTTCATTGGTTAACCCATTAAGGACGGATGGGTATTTAAATACCCAAAAACAGAGCCTTCGTAGAAAAATTCTGGCTAACTTCAGGTAAGAGGTATCGGAAATTGGTTTTTACAAATAGATAAAGAAAGGATAAGACTACTTAAGCAAATTTTTGAAATTAAATTTTGCCCCCTTTAATTGGGAAAGTTAGCGGCTTACAAGTAAGCAATTTTTAATATTTGGAAAAAGTGAACGACAACGGCTCTGGAAAATTGGAAGAGTGGAAAATCGGAAAACTTTCTTGGTGACTTATAGCCTTAGGTGTGCTTTGCTTTAGAAAAAAATATTAGCTAAATTGGACCAATAACGTTGACCACAGGTTTGATTCAATGACATGGGTATTTAAATACCCACTTCGCTGTCAGAGGGTTCAAAACACAGAGTTTTTTTTTAATTTTTGGCAAGAAAAAATGCGATGTTTTATGTAAAATGAACTATTTATTAGTAAAAAATAAAGAAATTAATATCACAACTGTGGTCGATTATTGAGATAATTTTATTTTTTAATGTTTTTTTGGACACCAGGATGAAAATGTGCAAAACAAGCCTTTGGGTGTAACTAAAATTTGCATTTTGTACAACCAAACTCAGTTTTGCTTCACATTGTCAAAAACGGCCAAGCTGAATAATATGGCTTATCATATGGTCAAAGCTATCCATGCGCTTTGCCATTTCTTGTGCATTTGTGACAATTTATTCTCTTACACCAATGTTTCAACAACGCTCACATAAAATAAAATTGACTCATGACTGGAGATCCTTCAGGTTCTCTTAGCATGCAATGTAAATTCCTGGCATACACCATAGCAGCATCCAAAGCATTAGTAAGAAGGCCTCGGCTCTTTCGTATAAAATATAAAACATTCCACATTGCCTTCTATGACAACAGAGAAGAGAAGGAGTAACATTTTTGGTTATGTTTTTTCGCACAAACAAAAGTAAAAGATTTTTTTTTTTTTTTTTTTTGATCCCGTTACCATTCTTATGTAACTGCAAGAGAAGCGAGAGCAACGACAACGTGTGCGAAAAGATATGAGAGTGGAATAAAGCGAACAAGCCTTGTAAAGGGCCATTGTTGAATGTGAGCCTCACCTTATTATGGCTTATTATTAATATGGGCGTTCAAATCAAAATAAACATCGTGCACTTCGTGATTCAGTGATAAGGCACATTTTCACCTCAGTGGATTCAGCAATAAGCAGAGTTGCCGAATTTGGGCGAATGATAATTTAAGAGTGATTGTCGAAAAACCAATGCGCTCACAAGAGTGACTGTTTGGTGCGGCTTATGGGCTGGCGGCATCATCTGGCCGTATTTTTCCCAAAATGAGGCCGGTCTGGCAGTTACTGTGAATGGTGTTCGCTATCGTGAGATGATAACGAACTTTTTATGGTCGAATTGGAAGATATGGATGTGGACGATATGTGCTTTCAACAGGACGGTGCCACACATCTAACGAGACAATGGCTCTTTCGCGCAACGATTTCAATTGCCGTGTTATCTCACGTGGTGGCGATGTCAATTGGCCGCCAATATCATTTAATTTGACACCGTTGGTCTTCTTTCTTTGGGTTTATTTGACAGAAAAGGTGTACGTCGATAAGCAAACAACGAGAGCTATGATGAGATAATTCGGCCCATTAACGGCATAGAACCTCAATTATACCTCAGCGTCATCGAACATTTAGACCATCGGATGGAGGTGTACCGCCGAGGTCACGGCGGCCATTTGGCCGATATTTTGTTCCATACATGATCGAACCATACCAATATTTTCATAATAAAAATAAATGACAATGACTTCCTAAATAATTGTTGTTTAATTCAAAATCAACATCGGCCCTTAAAATTTAACCATCCTTTTCATCCAAAAGAAGGAATACAAAGGCCCTCTAGAAGGCATCCTTACTTCTTTCTTTTCCCGCTGGGACTTATTCAACGTACATAGTGAAATAAACACACAACACACACATCAGTGCATGCAATAAATGAATTTTTTAATTTTTGGTTTTTAAAAAAATCTTATGTTTTAGAACTCTTTAAGAGCGAAGTGGGTAGAAAAATACCCATGGTCTAGGGGCCAAGGTTTGACAGGTAAAAATAAAAAAAAAACGCAATGTAAATATAAATGCCCATAATATCAAATGTGTGAAATTTCATCAATTTCGTACAACGAAATCAGGGTTCAGTCTTTAATGGGTTAAAAACAATTTAATATACTTAAAGTTTAAGAGCAAACAATTTTTAAATCTGCAAGTTAATAATACAATCTAAAAATTATATTTTTCGCAAAAAGATATTAAAAATGTGCGAGAGTATCGGGTTCTTCAAACTTGCACTTGCCTGTATAAGGACCGGGTGACATATTACATCATTTGATATCGATCAAAACTATAATACAATTTAAATGGATATTTCGATTGAAAACGAATGCCGTAACTTGCCCCATGGTTGTGATAAACAGGGCTGCCAGACTTTGGGACTTATCCCCAAAGTTGGGAATTTCATGCGAGCTGAAAGGACAAAGAAAGTCATTTGGGGATTTTTTTGGGAATTAACAAAAAGTCGGGGATGTTTTAGAGATTTTACACATTTTTATAAATTGGGGGTTTCCCTTTTTTTATTATTTATTTCTCTTTATTTCGTATAAAATATATCAAAAAAATTAGCTTATCAACAACGAATACGGTGTAATTAAGATTATTATTTTTGTTAAGTGTGTAAAAGGTACTTAGTAAACTAATGTTATTATTCTTGAGTGAGTGTTTAAAAAAAGACCCTTGACAACACATAACATTTTTGATTCTTTAAAGACAATTTTTAAGCAAACATGTCTTCCCATAAAAAAAGTAAATATGAAAGACATTATAATAAAGTTTGGGAAAAAGAATGCAACAAAGTATTAGTTAAATGGCGGATACACTTATATATTTAAATTTGTTGATTTTAAGGAAAAAACCTATTGAGCAAGCTCCAAATTTTTATAAATTGCATCATTCGTCTTCAAAAACAGCATATTGTTCTGCTTGTAACTCTTCGTTGAAATCGCGAGAAACATGGCGAAGCCAGTCGATACAAACAAAATGAAATTATTTTTTTTTACTAAACATTTTTATTTGGGGATTTTTGGGGATTTTTGGGGATTTCTTACTATAATTTAGTCAGAAAAAAAACACAAAAAAATTGTTTGGCTTCATAAGGTTTCGTTTTTTAATTTGGGGATTTTTGGGGATTTAATTTTTATTTTTTGGGGACAAGGAAAAAAGTACTGGCAGCCCTGATGACAAAACTGATCAACTGTTACTACCATACAGTGCGAATAAGCAATTTGTATTTTTAAGCTTCTAGTCAGATATTAAGTATACGCTCCAATGTTTGTATACTTTGTGGTACATATAACGTAAACATCCTAACAGTATACTACATTTTTTACTAATTTTTTTTTAATGCATTATGCATTGCTAGAGGGCAGTATTGCCAAAAGTAGGGAAAATTCATTACATGTAGTTTTTTCTGAAACTAAAATAGGTGCGTACTGAAAATCGGACTGATTTTTTATATTTGTCAAAATGTAGGTATTTTCTCTCATATTGCTTTCTATTCGAAATAAATGCTAACAAATGCAATTTGTATCAGGGTTTAAAAATCTGCAGTCGGAAAAAAAAACTGTCGAGCAAAAAACGAAAAGTTGTGCAGAAATTTTCAAATTTTTGAGTTGGTTTGACAGCGACTGTGTACATTAAACGAATTAGAAGTAAAATTATCAGTTTCTTTTAGCCAATGACAAATGAAGAAGTTGGAGAAATGGCAGTTTTTCTACTTTGACTGCAGTTTTTTAAACGCTGATTTTTATAATGATTTAGTATTTAAAAACAAAAAAAAAAAAAAACAATTAAATTTTCTAAAATTGTTTAGTTAACATATTTTAAAACATGAATTGGGAACAGTTTTGGATAAAAAGAGTAAAATGAAAAACTATATTGACGAGGTTGTATTTCCAAATATATGAAAACTGGTACGGATTTTGCTTGCTTCACCCAATGCAAATGCCGATGCATTGAAGCCACCAAAAAGCGAAACAAATTGAGCCACACAACTTTAAGTTTAGTTTGTATTATAAGACCATTTACGAAAAACAGTAGAAGCTGCATTAGTTTGGAATGCACAATAGTCACTTTAGAAAATTCCGTTCAAAAGATATACTTTAAGCCCTGTGCTGGGAATAACTTTAATTCAAATCACGTGATTTCAAATCCCATTTGCCTTTTAAAATCGCAAGTGTAATATTTTATTTATTCATTTTTTATTTATTTATTTATTAATTGAATTGCTCCATACACAAGACTAAGAGTCTTATTTTGCAGTATGGAACTGAGAATATGTTAAACTTTTAATCATTAATTAATTAATAACTTAATAACTAATTACAATTTTTATATAAGTAATCAAAAAAACAATTTAATTTAAACAAAAAAAAAAAAATTAAGATAATTTAATTTAAATATTTAAAAAAAAGCATAAAACAATATATTTTAATAATCAAAAATTTAGATAATTTTATATATTTTAATCTCAAGTAATTATGTTCCAAAGTGCTATGCTGAAAACTGTTTAAAAATATTTTCTCTGAATTTTCGTGCGTTACTTTAAAGTTGAATCCCAGTAAAAACTTCGCCTACTTTTTCAAAATGAATAGCTTCTTTAACTCATTATTTAGTAGTTTTGTTCTATAACTAAATCTATAACAACTTCTATAACTACTTTTTTTTTGGATGTATGCAGGTAAAAAAATAATGACTTACTTTTTAATGCGTTCATTTTGGGACATCCCTTGTTAAATTCATTGGTTCTTTTAGTAGAATTGTAAGTAGTGCTCTTATGTTTTTCTGATTAATCAACACATTATTTTGTAGGCGAAGTTTTTACTGGGATGCTATATGGTATAGAATTCCAGAGAGATACTGCGAATATGGGTAATTCCAAAGTGGTGAACGTGACAATCGTACGCATCAAAAATGCGATAACATTTTAAACAAAAAATATTTTAACGTTCTGTTATCCCTTAAATTATAGCACTAAGAAAGCACTGTTATTTATGCTTAAGTTTATGGAGGGCGCAATTCTAGGTCAAAGATAATGGCAAAAGAAGTAGCGGTTCGAACGTGAATAAAACAGAAGTAGTTTTTGTGGCCATGGATAAAAAGGCCTAATTCAGCGAAACCTGGCACAATTTTTTAGTCAAACTACTTTCAGAATTTTACGTAGCAATGTAACATTAAAATGTCTTGGTTTGTTTCCAAAATCTTTTGTATTTTCTTTATTTTAAGCCAAAATCTGGGTCGATACGTGACATTTCGAACGTGAAATTTGTTCCGTTATAATTTTACTGAATAACAATCAAAATAAAATAAAAATTTACCGTTAATCCGAATTACATATTTCTCTTTGAACTCTTTCTCAGATTACAGACCATTTAAGAAAATTTTTTTGGAATAATTTTTATCAATAACACCTCTTTAAAGGAAGATAATATTAGAGAAAACATACAACAAAACATTCCCACAAATAAGAAATTACGTTTGCACAACTTTGCAGTCTGATTGTTAACTAAGTGAACAAATTTATGAGTAAATTTACAAAATTAGTAAAATCGAAATATTTCTCTATAACAATATCGTAAAATAATCAGCTTCTAATAACTTTTAAGTATTCGGTCACGGTGGACCTTTTGACGGAAATGCCCATATGTAGAAATGACACTCAGAAATTAAACTTTTATACCCGAACGATCTAATTCTTTTCCCCCTGCTTATGTCAGAAATACAAAGTTTACCGTACAAGTGCTCAGGTTTGTGGGTATATATTATCTTATGTAAAAATACTAAAACTCTCATGTTCAGCAGATTATCTAAGGAAAGGCCATTAAGCCGAGATGAAAACAAAGAAACACTAGAACGCCTTTTAAGTTTTAAGTTTTAGCAAGAAGCATTCTTATTCTTAAAGGTGTACAATGCTGGGTCCGCCAAAGAGTTCTAATCATTGAAAAGGTGCGACCACAAGCATAGTTAATGTGGTTCGACCACGTAAGAGTGTCATTGAAAAATATACCTAGATTCTTAGCAGATTTTACCATTTCAATCTGCTGATTATTTATAAATATATTAGGTATAATATTAAGTTTATTTAGGCGCCTTTGAATAACTACGCATTTAGATTTTTTTGGATTTATTTCCAAGCCATTTGCCGTTGCCCACGTATAAATACGATGAAGTTGTTGATTAAGAGATATAATACACTGGTCGATTAAGGCATTATTACAACTGGTATAAAGTTGAACGTCATCTGCGTACATTCTTACATTACAATTCATTAGGACGCCTGGGAGGTCATTTGAATACAGTGAGAATAATAATGGCCCAACAATGGACCCTTGAGGTAACCCTCTTGTTACAGGCAGTGCCCTGGATTTCCGTATTCCAGTTTCAACATACTGATACCTGCTTTTGAATGGTCCAAAAGTATTAAAAATGTAGTCTTGCCATCATCAAGTTTCGCCCTAATCTCCTCCGTAACATTAACTAACGCTGTTATGCAGCTGTTTTTCTTTCTGAACCCAGATTGATGATCTGTTAGTAAGTTATTGTTATCCAAAAAACAAGTCATTTGGTTATGCATAATACGTTCAAATACTTTGGAGAGAAATGGAAGAATGGCTATTGGTCTAAAATCGTAACCAGTTTTGGGTATTGGAACTATTTTAGCTATTTTCCAGTTCGAGGGAAAGTAACTTGTGGTTAATATTTTGTTAAAGAAAAATGTAATAATAGGAAGGATTTGAGGTAAAAGAATCTTTAGAAACTTTGGATTAATCCCGTCCACTCCTATAGAGTTGGATTTTATTGACAATAAGTTAGATAAAACGTCACATTGGTCTACTGCAGCAAAAGAAAAAAAGAGCTAGAATTGTTATTCGAATGGTTATTGGCATAATAATTTTGATCTGCTTGCACAATAGGGATATTTAAAAACTTCTTATTGATTGCATCGGCATCAATTGGACATGGTTCTGGGTTCGTAGATTTACCGATACCAACTTCGCGTATCGTTTGCCATGTTCTTTTGGAGCCAATGGCCGAAGAAAATTTTTCAGCATAAAAAACAGATTTGGCCCTTTTAATCATGTTATTTGTTTTTCTTTTAGCAGTCAGATAATCCTCATGTAATGTTGTAGTTTTAAATATTTTCCAACGTGCATACGCAAAATCTCTTTGATTCATACAATCTTTAATTTCAGAAGAAATCCAAGGTTTTTGTTTATTACCAATAATTTTTGTCCTTATTGGTACAGTTAGATCAAACAGATAATTTAGGTTTTGTTCTAGAAAAAGGAGTTGGTCATCTACCGAATATAAAGAATAAAAAATATTCCAATTGATTTTAAGAAATTCTTCCCCGAGTAATCTGAAATTAATTTTCTTGAAATCTCGAAAAGTAATTCTCTCAACTGGTATTACAAGTTGGAAATTATAAGTCATTTTTGTGTTTTTTGTGTGATTTAAAATTGCCGAAAGCACATCGAGAATCACCAAAATGGCGTGATTATCAGAACACCACAAAATCAAACATGTGATTTTTAGCACTGGTCGGATATATTATTTATCAAATAATCCTTTTTTTTGTACCTGAATTTAATTTAAATTATCGTTTTTTTTTGTCTGACATCAATGTTGATTTGCGTGTGTATAAACCGATATTTGAGCATGTGAAATCCGTTCGCGTTAATCATTTTTATTACACGGCGCAAATTTTACTGCGGTTTAAAGTTAAAAATTAAAAAAAAATATAAAAATTACAGTTTTTGTTAAAATTGAAAAAAGATAACGCGTGTGGATAATACCCCTTAAGGGCTTTCTTAGCACACTAAAATATTTGTAAAAGCTTGAATACTTTTTAAAATACACTGGAAAAAAATATATAAAAACATTTTTTTTGATCGTGTATGCATATAAAAATTTATTTAAAATTGTTAAACATTTTACAAAATCACGGCTAGTATAAGACATAATTTGCAATATTTTGGGAAAAAAACTATTTGGCTATCGCTAATGGCTTAAGAGATATAACCATTTAAACTTTACCACTCATGATTTTTTTTTACCAAATTATATATTTAGATCAGTAATACTCAAATATTTATTCTTAGAAGCACTCAGCAAAAGCTACTATGATCATAATATGTTTCGCTTCTCAGTTTTTTTTTAACGAATTTTAGAAATTTTAAAATGTATATTCTGAAACCAAATCAAATATTTCATACAAGGATGCTTTTTGAGGTTAGAAACATTTTGTTTCTCCATAAAATTTTAAATCCTTAAAATTTTTTGGTGCGCTTTCAATTTTAGTATCAAGCTCAGTAAAGTCTTCTATTCGATGTACGTTTGAGCGGAATTGATACAGCGCTTCAGTTGTCACAAAGCGAAAAGTGTTTGGAAAAAACTGCCGCTGCACGCGCCAGGGTTGAAAAAAATTATTTTTTTTTTGCACTTTATCAGTTTAGTCCGTCGCGAAGAATCTATTTAGATATCTTAACATGTGCCCATGACATGTTTTGATATAAAAAAAAGCTTAAAAATAAATTGTTTTTTTGCAAAAATTTTCAAAAGTTCATAAAATTTTTGCGTTTAAAAATTTTAAAGTGCGTTTTCGCCTCGGAGGTGCCCTTTACGAAGTTACTCACATCACGCAATACACTAGCCAACTTAAAAGGCAATTCAGATTGTCAGACGCAAAAAAGATAAATTTTTAAAAAATTTACGCTAATTTCTTTTAATTTTGTGATGTCCGTGATACGTTATTGGTGCGCTGACACCAACTTGATACACCTCAAACTTTATAAAATTACGCAGTTTTTTTAATTCTGCGCTTAAAACTCATTTTTATTAAACGGCGCAAAAACTCTATGCAAAATCTTCAAAAATTTCTAAATTCGAAAAATTTTGGTTTCACTTTGTAACGACTTTATTTTGGGGTATACTCAGCCTTGTCCAGGTCCGTTACAAGAAAATATGACACGTGTTGAGTTTTATTTTATTTTCAATAAATTCAATAATTTTATTAGTATTATTAGGATTATAATTTACAAGTTATGAAAATAATTAAGTTGCGTTGTGTTCCGCTTTTATCGCCTTAGCACTCCTTCCTTGGTATGTCCTCTCTTGCCTCGTTGCTGTTGACACTTGGTTGCTTAAGCTGGTATAAATTCCAGTGTTTGAAGCTTTGTTGTGCCGCTTGTTACGGGGAACTTTTGGAGAAGAAAACACTTATGGGGTTGTCACTACGGGATTCTTCGGGTTGTACTTAATCTCGCTCTACTGGTTATTTTGTTTGGTGTTAGGAAAACACGCTGGGAAATTTGTCTACTGGGTATTTTGTTTGTTTACCGAATATCACTCTGTGTTAGAAAAACCACGCGGTGAAATTGTTTACTGGGTTGTGTTTACTAGATTTTCACTCCGTGTTAGAAAACCACTCGGTGAAATTGTCTACTGGGTTGTTTTACTAGAATTTCACTCCGTGTTAGAAAACCACTCGGTGAAATTGTCTACTGGGTTGTTTTACTAGAATTTCACTCCGTGTTAGAAAACCACTCGGCGAAATTGTCTACTGGGTTGTTTTACTAGAATTTCACTCCGTGTTAGAAAACCACTCGGCGAAATTGTCTACTGGGTTGTTTTACTAGAATTTCACTCCGTGTTAGAAAACCACTCGGTGAAATTGTCTACTGGGTTGTTTTACTAGAATTTCACTCCGTGTTAGAAAACCACTCGGTGAAATTGTCTACTGGGTTGTTTTACTAGAATCTCACTCCGTGTTAGAAAACCACTCGGTGAAATTGTCTACTGGGTTGTTTTACTAGAATTTCACTCCGTGTAAGAAAACCACTCGGTGAAATTGTCTACTGGGTTGTTTTACTAGAATTTCACTCCGTGTTAGAAAACCACTCGGTGAAATTGTCTACTGGGTTGTTTTACTAGAATTTCACTCCTTGTTAGAAAACCACTCGGTGAAATTGTCTACTGGGTTGTTTTACTAGAATTTCACTCCGTGTTAGAAAACCACTCGGTGAAATTGTCTACTGGGTTGTTTTACTAGAATTTCACTCCGTGTTAGAAAACCACTCGGTGAATTGTCTACTGGGTTGTTTTACTAGAATTTCACTCCGTGTTAGAAAACCACTCGGTGAAATTGTATCTGGGTTGTTTTACTAGAATTTCACTCCGTGTTAGAAAACCACTCGGTGAAATTGTCTACTGGGTTGTTTACTAGAATTTCACTCCGTGTTAGAGAACCACTCGGTGAAATTGTCTACTGGGTTGTTTAAATAGAATTTCACTCCGTGTTAGAAAACCACTCGGTGAAATTTTCTACTGGGTTGCTTTATTAGAATTTCACTCCGTGTTAGAAAACCACTCGGTGAAATTGTCTACTGGGTTGTTTTACTAGAATTTCACTCCGTGTTAGAAAACCACTCGGTGAAATTGTCTACTGGGTTGTTTTACTAGAATTTCACTCCGTGTTAGAAAACCACTCGGTGAAATTGTCTACTGGGTTGTTTTACTAGAATTTCACTCCGTGTTAGAAAACCACTCGGTGAAATTGTCTACTGGGTTGTTTTACTAGAATTTCACTCCGTGTTAGAAAACCACTCGGCGAAATTGTCTACTGGGTTGTTTTACTAGAATTTCACTCCGTGTTAGAAAACCACTCGGTGAATTGTCTACTGGGTTGTTTTACTAGAATTTCACTCCGTGTTAGAAAACCACTCGGTGAAATTGTATCTGGGTTGTTTTACTAGAATTTCACTCCGTGTTAGAAAACCACTCGGTGAAATTGTCTACTGGGTTGTTTACTAGAATTTCACTCCGTGTTAGAGAACCACTCGGTGAAATTGTCTACTGGGTTGTTTAAATAGAATTTCACTCCGTGTTAGAAAACCACTCGGTGAAATTTTCTACTGGGTTGCTTTATTAGAATTTCACTCCGTGTTAGAAAACCACTCGGTGAAATTGTCTACTGGGTTGTTTTACTAGAATTTCACTCCTTGTTAGAAAACCACTCGGTGAAATTGTCTACTGGGTTGTTTTACTAGAATTTCACTCCGTGTTAGAAAACCACTCGGTGAAATTGTCTACTGGGTTGTTTTACTAGAATTTCACTCCGTGTTAGAAAACCACTCGGTGAAATTGTCTACTGGGTTGTTTTACTAGAATTTCACTCCGTGTTAGAAAACCACTCGGCGAAATTGTCTACTGGGTTGTTTTACTAGAATTTCACTCCGTGTTAGAAAACCACTCGGCGAAATTGTCTACTGGGTTGTTTTACTAGAATTTCACTCCGTGTTAGAAAACCACTCGGTGAAATTGTCTACTGGGTTGTTTTACTAGAATTTCACTCCGTGTTAGAAAACCACTCGGTGAAATTGTCTACTGGGTTGTTTTACTAGAATCTCACTCCGTGTTAGAAAACCACTCGGTGAAATTGTCTACTGGGTTGTTTTACTAGAATTTCACTCCGTGTAAGAAAACCACTCGGTGAAATTGTCTACTGGGTTGTTTTACTAGAATTTCACTCCGTGTTAGAAAACCACTCGGTGAAATTGTCTACTGGGTTGTTTTACTAGAATTTCACTCCTTGTTAGAAAACCACTCGGTGAAATTGTCTACTGGGTTGTTTTACTAGAATTTCACTCCGTGTTAGAAAACCACTCGGTGAAATTGTCTACTGGGTTGTTTTACTAGAATTTCACTCCGTGTTAGAAAACCACTCGGTGAATTGTCTACTGGGTTGTTTTACTAGAATTTCACTCCGTGTTAGAAAACCACTCGGTGAAATTGTATCTGGGTTGTTTTACTAGAATTTCACTCCGTGTTAGAAAACCACTCGGTGAAATTGTCTACTGGGTTGTTTACTAGAATTTCACTCCGTGTTAGAGAACCACTCGGTGAAATTGTCTACTGGGTTGTTTAAATAGAATTTCACTCCGTGTTAGAAAACCACTCGGTGAAATTTTCTACTGGGTTGCTTTATTAGAATTTCACTCCGTGTTAGAAAACCACTCGGTGAAATTGTCTACTGGGTTGTTTTACTAGAATTTCACTCCGTGTTAGAAAACCACTCGGTGAAATTGTATACTGGGTTGTTTTACTAGAATTCCACTCCGTGTTAGAAAACCACTCGGCGAAATTGTCTACTGGGTTGTTTTACTAGAATTTCACTCCGTGTTAGAGAACCACTCGGTGAAATTGTCTACTGGGTTGTTTAAATAGAATTTCACTCCGTGTTAGAAAACCACTCGATGAAATTGTGTACTGGGTTGTTTTACTAGAATTTCTACTTCGCTTACCTGATGTGTTCTTGAGCTCGGCTCGATAACAAGTGATCTCTTCAACGTTTATGTTGTCCCTTTTATACTAAAATCAGTAGCAAGTTTTGCACTAACAACAATCAGTGCCCGTAGTTGTTATTGTTATGTCTCTTTACTTGTCCTATGTATATTTTGTTGCTTGTTGTTTACATGTTTAAAACTGCTTGCTTTGTTATTGTTACTTGTTTGCTGCGTCTGTTGTTAGTGTTACTTGTTTACTTGTTTGTCGCGCTTGTATGTTTGTTGTTGGTTGTTATTTTACCATTCGCATTCCTGCCCGTTAGGTACAGTGTGTTACAAAAGTTTTACGACCCACAGTAGTGATCACAGTGTGAGGCAAAGTGTAGTTGATTTAAAGAAAGAAAAACCCTAAGAAGCCTAACAGGGTGTGACCGAGTTTTGCCTCACAAAACTTGTCGTCACACTCCTCCCTTTCTTCCGAAAAAAAAATATTAAGCACACCATATATATTTTTTTTTTTTTTACAGTTGTTTTATTTAGTTACTCAACCAGTACCTTACGGTAGCGGAATCAAATTTAGAAATTCTAATCCTATAAGTTTTCCCGTCGACTTGTTTCAGGAAGTTTAACCTCCCTTTACGATTCGGGTCTTGTATCAGACTGATTACATATGTCCATAGCTCCGTTGGTAATGGCTCTCCGGTGTGATTGCCTATGTGGTTTCCAAATTCCAGACCTTGGGACACGTGTCCTATGCCGACTGCTTCAATGGTGACAGCTGTTGGTGATTCAGTCGGGACCGATGGAATTTCTATTAAATCACTCCACGTTGTGTCTGTATTGATCGAGATGATGTCGTCTCCATACCATTCTCCCACTGCTTGTTCCAGCTCCTTCGCAAGGTCCTCGGTGTGTACGTGGGAGACGGGTTGCGAACAGTTGGTGGGGAAGAGTTTGTTTTCGTTGTCCTCTGTGAGGTCGATTATCGGTATCGGGTCTATTTCCTTCTTCATCTCTTGTCGCGGGCTGGCCGTCTCGTTGGCTTCCTCCGTTTCACTCTCACTGAGTGCTAGATCTTTTTCTAGCAGGCTTCTCTGTTCGGCGGACAGCTGCCATTCGGTGCCTTGTGTTTTTGTGGTTGTACGGGTGGCCATACGTGTCAGTCTCACCTTGGGGTCGGAAATGAATATGGCTCGCCGTTTCTTGGTTTCTAGAGCCGTATAGCGCTCTCTTACTTGTAGGCGGGTTCTCTCGAACTTTCCATTTTTGGATGATTTGGTTTTCATATTATCTGTAAGGAGGTTTGTGTTAGATAAGTCTAGATGTAATAGAAATTTGTTAGTAGGACGACACAAGTATTTCACTACGGACAGCACTCGACATTGAGGGGTTTAAGTTCCGCCACATGGGCAGTTCTTCTTCGACCATGTTTGTCCGTTATTTCCACGATTACAGGGGAGATGAATCCTTTTATTTTGTATGGGCCGTCATACCTTGGAGCCAGTTTTGCGGCGAAACCCTCCACTGCTTTTGATAAATGGTGTTGTTTAACTAGGACTTGGTCCCCTTTCTTGGGTTTCCAGTCTCGTCTCCTGAGATTGTAATATCTGCGCTGGTCCTGAGCGGCTACTTCCAGATTTCGTCTTACCAGTTGGAAAATTTCTTTGAGCAGTATGGCTCGTTCATTCGGATCGATGTCTATTCCTCCTGTCCCCGTGGTAACTTCATCGTACAGCATACCTGGTAATCTTGGCTCTCGTCCTTGAACAATGTAACTGGGGCTATAGCCCGTTACCTCTGAAACGCTTGAGTTGACTGCCAGCATTATTTCTGGTAACTGGTCGTCCCATGTCCTTTGGTTGTCTCCTGCGTATTGTGCGATCATTGTTTTAACTGTGCGGTTTGCTCGTTCCGTGGGGTTTTCCTGTGGAGTATAGGGTGCTGTTAGTTGGTGTTGTATGCCGTAGTCTGATAGGAATTTGACAAATGATCTGCTCGTAAATTGTGTTCCGTTGTCCGTAACCAAACATTTAGGGGTTCCAAAGCGGCTTATTATTCTCTCTCTGAGCCCTTTCTTCACTACCTCACTTGTCGCTTTTCTCGCTGGCATTAGCTCCGTCCATTTTGAAAATTTGTCGAAAAAAACTAACAGCATTGTATTGCCGTGTTTTGATCGTGGTAGAGGACCCACAAAATCCGCGCAAACGGTGGCCCAAGGTTCTTCTGGAATTCGTGTTAACATCATTCCTGCTGGTTTTTGTTGGCTGGCCTTGTACCGTTGACATGAGATGTAGTTCCGGACGTATTGTGCTACTTGCCTGAATAAGCCTGGCCAATAGTAGCGGTTACAAACTCGTGCAATGGTCTTTCGTATTCCCATGTGCCCTGCCCCTGGTTGGTCATGATTTTCCTGTAGAACTCGCTGCCGGAGGTGCTTTGGCACACATAGCTTCCAAGGTGTGCAGCCTTCGACCTCGTTCTGACTAGGAATATGCCGGTAAAGATTACCGTTTTCCACGATATAATCGGAGAACTTTTCTGGATTCTCCTGGACTTCATTGATTTTTCGCTCCAGCCAGGCACATTTTTCGTTGTCGGATTTGGTAGTAGTGGCACACAGGGTGTCTAATGGCTCCCTTGATAGAATGTCTGCTACCACATTATTCTTTCCTCTACGGTATTCTACCTCAAATGAATATTGTTGTAGCTCTAGCGCCCATCGTGCTATCCTTCCTGTGGGATTCTCTAAGCTATTTAGCCATTTTAGTGAAAGGTGGTCTGTGATAACTTTAAAATGGTAACCTTCTAGGTACGGTCTCATTTTTCGTATTCCCCATACGATTGCCAGGCACTCTTTTTCGGTTGCGGAGTAGTTGCATTCTGCCTTGTTTAATTTCCGGCTGGCATATGCGATCACTCGTTCTCCTTCGTCCATTTCTTGTGTTAGGACCGCACCCAGGCCGAAATCACAAGCGTCAGTTTGTAGCGTGAATTGTTTGGAAAAGTCCGGACAAGCAAGAATTGGCGCTTCAGTCAGATGTTCCTTCAATAGTTCAAAAGCTTCTTGCTGTTCTTGTCCCCACTTCCACCTTATGCCCTTTTTTAACAGCCGGGTAATTGGTTCTACTATCTTTGAAAAGTTCGGGACAAATCTGCGGTACCATGAGGCGACCCCTAATACTCTTCTTACACCTTTCACGTCCTTAGGCGGGGTCATCTCTTTAATTGCAGCAATCTTATCTGGGTCCGTTTGAATACCCTCTTCCCCGATCATATGGCCCAGATACTTGATCTTCTTTTGCATGAATTCACATTTTTCTTTATTTATTTTTAGATTCGCCTCCCGTAGTCTTTGAAAGACTACTCTTAAATTTTCCATGTGTTCTGTCAAGGTCTTTCCAGTGACAATAATATCGTCCAAATAGGCAAATGCATATGGCTCCATCTCAGGGCCTATGACCTGATCTAGTGCACGCTGGAATGTTGCTGGGGCTGAATGTAATCCGAATGGCATTACCTTCCATTGGTAAAGTCCTCGGCCGGGTACCACGAATGCCGTGTACATTTTGCTTCTCTTTTCCATTGGGATCTGCCAGTAACCATTCTTCAGGTCAATGGTGCTAAAATACTTGGCCTCCCTTAAGCGCTCCAGAATTGCATTTATTCGGGGTAGTGGGTATGCATCTGTAATTGACCTACTGTTCAGCTGGCGAAAGTCGCAACAAAGCCTCCATTTACCATTTTTTTTTTGGTGCGAGCACGATTGGCGAACTATAGGGGCTATGTGATGGCTCAATGCATCCTGTTTCGATTAACTCGTCCACTAGTTCACTTATGATTTGTTGTTTGGCTGGGTTTGTAGGCATGTATCTGTGTTTAAAAGGTACGTCATCTTTCATAGTGATCCGGTGTTTGGCTATGTTAGATACCCCTTTTATTCCATTAAACATTTCTAGCTCTTTTTCCAGAAATCTTTTTACCTGTTGCTCTTCTTCGTCTTCTGATATTCCCGTCAGTCGCACCCTTTCGACATCTGCCGTCATTTGGTTTCCGCCCAGCTGGATTTCCTCTGTTCCACATTTTAGGGTTGTGCCTATTGCCGTCAAGAAATCCATTCCCAAGATGATATTATCTAGTATCTTCGGCAATATCAATAAGCCCAGTTGAAACCTTTTATTTCCACAGGATATTGTCACCTTCACGCCCTCCTGTACTCTAGTTTGTGATGCATCGGCTAATGAAACAATCACCTCGCTCTGGAATCGACCTTTTCCCTCGGTGAGCTTCTCTGCGCATTGCCCACTAATAAAGCTCCTAGATGCCCCAGTGTCGATCATTGCTTTTGCTTCCTGTCCATTTACGTTGATTTTCAAGTACATATGTCCCTCGTGAATGAAAAAGGTGCTGAGTTTCGAGTCGTATTGACAGGGTTTATCGCCACCGGCCTCACCTACCCTTACTGATGAGGCCCCTGAGAGTTTCCCGCCTGTCTTCTGCAACATTCTATGGTTCTTACGTTTGGCCGCCCACAGTCCCAGCAAAATAATTTTTGCTCGTTTTGGCAGTTCCTGTAAACATGCCCTTCTTGCCCACATCGTCGGCATACAATACTGGGGTTGACTTGCCTTGCCCTATTTGTGTTTCCCGTGGTATCTCTTGACGTGTTTTGCTGGTGATTTCCTTCTGGAACTCTCCTCTGTGGCACTGCCGGTTTGGGTTGATTTCGTGTCTGTTCTGCCTGTACTTCCTCGTAGTCTTCTGCCAGTCTGGATAATTCTTGCAGGGTATGGAAATCTTGCCGTTTTATATACAGCCTGTATCCAGTCATGGTATTGCCGTATAGCCTCTCCAGTTTCTGTTCCTCACTATATCCGGCTTGTCTCATTAGATCCTGTAGCTGGACCATATACGCTTTGAATGCCTCACCCGGCTGCTGTTTCCGGGTCCGTATTGTATCCTCCAATTTATTAAGGTAGCCTGACGGCAGGAAAAATGCCAGGAATTCGTGTCTAAAATTGTTCCACGAGGTCCATCGTTTATTGTTGTTGCGGTACCATGTTAGGGCGAAGTCCCTTAGTAACTCTGGCATGGTACGGGGAAGTAAATTCAGTCGTATTTCATATACATCTGCCAATTCTTCAATTCGTTCGATCCACGCGATGGGGTCTTTGCTGCCGTCAAACTTATAAGACCACTTCCTTACTTGTTCAATAGCCTGTAGATATACTGCTCGTTCATCCTGCCTTTGTTCGTGGTGAGGTGTCGGTGCTTGTTGATCATTTGTCTGGTTTCTGTCCATGCCACCTGCGGCTTCGGTATCGCATACCTGAATGTGGGGTATTGTGAACGCGACTCCTGTTCCGCTACTTCCGGGTATTGTTTCCTGCTTAGCTGGCGATGCTGCTTTCCCGTGTGTCCGCTCCAATTGCTCAAGCCGTGACAATTCCTCGGGTTGGTGATCACCGCCTCTGATAAATTCCGAAAAACGTCGTCGTATTTCCTCCACTGTGCCACTCGAGTCTAACCCGAATTCTTCGGCATAGGCTACCAGCTCTTCTTTTCTCAGACTGTACACCCAGTTCATCTTTACCATCTTGCCTCTTTGTTACCTTCCTGTGTTATTTTCCTGTTGAGGTCCCTGCTCGGGCGCCACTTGTAACGACTTTATTTTGGGGTATACTCAGCCTTGTCCAGGTCCGTTACAAGAAAATATGACACGTGTTGAGTTTTATTTTATTTTCAATAAATTCAATAATTTTATTAGTATTATTAGGATTATAATTTACAAGTTATGAAAATAATTAAGTTGCGTTGTGTTCCGCTTTTATCGCCTTAGCACTCCTTCCTTGGTATGTCCTCTCTTGCCTCGTTGCTGTTGACACTTGGTTGCTTAAGCTGGTATAAATTCCAGTGTTTGAAGCTTTGTTGTGCCGCTTGTTACGGGGAACTTTTGGAGAAGAAAACACTTATGGGGTTGTCACTACGGGATTCTTCGGGTTGTACTTAATCTCGCTCTACTGGTTATTTTGTTTGGTGTTAGGAAAACACGCTGGGAAATTTGTCTACTGGGTATTTTGTTTGTTTACCGAATATCACTCTGTGTTAGAAAAACCACGCGGTGAAATTGTCTACTGGGTTGTGTTTACTAGAATTTCACTCCGTGTTAGAAAACCACTCGGTGAAATTGTCTACTGGGTTGTTTTACTAGAATTTCACTCCGTGTTAGAAAACCACTCGGCGAAATTGTCTACTGGGTTGTTTTACTAGAATTTCACTCCGTGTTTGAAAATTACTCGGCGAAATTGTCTACTGGGTTGTTTTACTAGAATTTGACTCTGTGTTAGAAAACCACTCGGCGAAATTGTCTACTGGGTTGTTTTACTAGAATTTCACTCCGTGTTAGAAAACCACTCGGTGAAATTGTTTACTAGGTTGTTTTACTACAATTTAACTCCGTGTTAGAGAACCACTCGGTGAAATTGTCTACTGGGTTGTTTTACTAGAATTTCACTCCGTGTTAGAAAACCACTCGGTGAAATTGTTTACTGGGTTGTTTTACTACAATTTAACTCCGTGTTAGAGAACCACTCGGTGAAATTGTCTACTGGGTTGTTTTACTAGAATTTCACTCCGTGTTAGAAAACCACTCGGTGAAATTGTCTACTGGGTTGTTTTACTAGAATTTCACTCTGTGTTAGAAAACCACGCGGTGAAATTGTCTACTGGGTTGTGTTTACTAGATTTTCACTCCGTGTTAGAAAACCACTCGGTGAAATTGTCTACTGGGTTGTTTTACTAGAATTTCACTCCTTGTTAGAAAACCACTCGGTGAAATTGTCTACTGGGTTGTTTTACTAGAATTTCACTCCGTGTTAGAAAACCACGCGGTGAAATTGTCTACTGGGTTGTTTTACTAGAATTTCACTCCGTGTTAGAAAACCACTCGGTGAAATTGTCTACTGGGTTGTTTTACTAGAATTTCACTCCGTGTTAGAAAACCACTCGGCGAAATTGTCTACTGGGTTGTTTTACTAGAATTTCACTCCGTGTTAGAAAACCACTCGGCGAAATTGTCTACTGGGTTGTTTTACTAGAATTTCACTCCGTGTTAGAAAACCACTCGGTGAAATTGTCTACTGGGTTGTTTTACTAGAATTTCACTCCGTGTTAGAAAACCACTCGGTGAAATTGTCTACTGGGTTGTTTTACTAGAATCTCACTCCGTGTTAGAAAACCACTCGGTGAAATTGTCTACTGGGTTGTTTTACTAGAATTTCACTCCGTGTAAGAAAACCACTCGGTGAAATTGTCTACTGGGTTGTTTTACTAGAATTTCACTCCGTGTTAGAAAACCACTCGGTGAAATTGTCTACTGGGTTGTTTTACTAGAATTTCACTCCTTGTTAGAAAACCACTCGGTGAAATTGTCTACTGGGTTGTTTTACTAGAATTTCACTCCGTGTTAGAAAACCACTCGGTGAAATTGTCTACTGGGTTGTTTTACTAGAATTTCACTCCGTGTTAGAAAACCACTCGGTGAATTGTCTACTGGGTTGTTTTACTAGAATTTCACTCCGTGTTAGAAAACCACTCGGTGAAATTGTATCTGGGTTGTTTTACTAGAATTTCACTCCGTGTTAGAAAACCACTCGGTGAAATTGTCTACTGGGTTGTTTACTAGAATTTCACTCCGTGTTAGAGAACCACTCGGTGAAATTGTCTACTGGGTTGTTTAAATAGAATTTCACTCCGTGTTAGAAAACCACTCGGTGAAATTTTCTACTGGGTTGCTTTATTATAATTTCACTCCGTGTTAGAAAACCACTCGGTGAAATTGTCTACTGGGTTGTTTTACTAGAATTTCACTCCGTGTTAGAAAACCACTCGGTGAAATTGTATACTGGGTTGTTTTACTAGAATTCCACTCCGTGTTAGAAAACCACTCGGCGAAATTGTCTACTGGGTTGTTTTACTAGAATTTCACTCCGTGTTAGAGAACCACTCGGTGAAATTGTCTACTGGGTTGTTTAAATAGAATTTCACTCCGTGTTAGAAAACCACTCGGTGAAATTGTCTACTGGGTTGTTTTACTAGAATTTCTACTTCGCTTACCTGATGTGTTCTTGAGCTCGGCTCGATAACAAGTGATCTCTTCAACGTTTATGTTGTCCCTTTTATACTAAAATCAGTAGCAAGTTTTGCACTAACAACAATCAGTGCCCGTAGTTGTTATTGTTATGTCTCTTTACTTGTCCTATGTATATTTTGTTGCTTGTTGTTTACATGTTTAAAACTGCTTGCTTTGTTATTGTTACTTGTTTGCTGCGTCTGTTGTTAGTGTTACTTGTTTACTTGTTTGTCGCGCTTGTATGTTTGTTGTTGGTTGTTATTTTACCATTCGCATTCCTGCCCGTTAGGTACAGTGTGTTACAAAAGTTTTACGACCCACAGTAGTGATCACAGTGTGAGGCAAAGTGTAGTTGATTTAAAGAAAGAAAAACCCTAAGAAGCCTAACAGGGTGTGACCGAGTTTTGCCTCACAAAACTTGTCGTCACAACTTTAAAACACCATGCAACTTTTCACGCAGCAGCGATATCAAAATTTTTTTTTTAGTGGATATATCCTCCAAGTCTAGTGACTAAATTTTGTATGGGTTTGGATCTAAAAGCTTAAAACTATTACAAAGAAAACGGAATGAATGAAAAAACTCTTGGAAGTTTCAAGTCGTTTTTTTAATTTTTCGAATTTTAGATGACCACCAATTCTTAAGGTGAGGACTTTTCAACGTAAAACTTTGCACGTCATATCCTTCAAGTATAGTCATCCAAACCCTGTACAACGTTTTTTCAATTCATAAAACTTAACGAAATAAGAGCCATAGTATGTCGGTTTCAGCAGGTGCTCAACAAATTTGAAGTAGCCCATATACATATTTTAAAATAATTTCTTGTTTTTTTTTTTTTTGTAAATTTTATCAAAATACATACAGTTTGTATTTTTAGCTTTATAACTCATTTTTGTTATTAAAGCTTAACTATACATATGAGAATCTAATTAGTTTTGTATAACTATTGTTTTGCTTCAGATATTAATGACTAATAGCGTAGGGATTTTTTTAGGGAAAATTTTTTTAACGTGTGGGGAAAAATCTGATTTTTTTAGCACTTGTAGGTATTTTTCAAAAAATCTTCTTGAAACACTGCTAGAGTGTTCGCGATACTGTATTTCTGTTTTGCTCTCGTAGAAAAATTTCTTACAAGATGTGTACAACAAAAATTTCCATTTTGAAGTTTTAGATATTTAAGGGCCTAAATTTTTCCATTGTAAATTAAAAACACATTTAAATACATTTTTTCCCAACGTTTCGTCAATTTTTGTTGTCTTCTTCAGGGGAACATCTATTTAAATATTTTTATAAATAACATTGTTACAAACATTTTTTATATACAGTCAAATCTCGATAATTCGTAACCCGATAAATCGTAATTCCCGATAATTCGTAAAAAACTGTCGTCCTTGAAAAAATCTCGTTAATTCGTAAATTTCCATACATTTTGGTCCCCTCGATAATTCGTAATTTTTTTTTCAAATAAAATCTTCTTTACCTCTTATAAATCGTAATTGTTTGCTAACTACCACTTATAATTCGTAATAAAAACAACAAAAACATGGAAAGAATGATTTTTTGTTTACCATTTTTTTATTTTTGCGTGGGTTTTTGCTTGTGTGTGGATTTATTTTCTTAAGATCAATTTGTTACATGCATAATTTTTATGTATAATTTTTATATATTTTATTTTTAACAATTGTTTTTTATGTTTTTTTTTATCGTTTTAGTAAATAAATTGAAAACCCCCGTTTATTCGTATTTATTTTATGTAAACCCCGTTAAATCGAAACCCCGCTAAATCGAAAACCCCTATAATACGTAAGAAATGGCCGGTCTCTTGCGATTACGAATTATCGGGATTCTGCTGTAATTGTAATTTTACTTATTTTTAAAGTGTGTATATATTACATTCAATAAAATATAAGTAAACGAAATCATTTTTAATTATTAAATTTGTAATTGACATTATTTTAGTTTGTGTAATTTAAACTTGGTCGTTAATAAATTATCCTATTGCCACCCTGTAACTTGCGCTTATTTTCTCTGTTACTATGTTTATACGCAGCACTTAATCGCAAATAAATATATTGCAAGTAGAGAAAATTGCCGCATAAGCAGTGAATTAAATTTTTATTTGCGAATAGCTAACTCACGAAAACAATTCCTGATTAATTACACTATTTGAAAATAAGATTTAAAGCATTGCCACACTTTTAACCGTTTTACGTTTTTATTTCGATGTGGCACATTCATAGCATAAAGAAAAGTAAAATTAATTTAAAGTTGTGGAAATAAAATTCAGAAATACACAATTTGTAATTTTTTCATTATTAATTAAAAAAAAGTAAAAAGTTTGTATACATACAGTGCTACCAAATGCATCAATTTTCCATCCGGCATCACATAAAAATAAGAATTTTCTGTAAGAAACTTTACATATAAACAGTAAGTTAGTTAATCGCAAATAATTATTATTTGCGAATAGTCTACGTATAAACGTAGTATGTATCTTCTTTCATGTTCATTGTTTTTTCTCTCTTCTGTTGGATACGTAGACTCTCCAATGTATAACTTTTCCTTTCTGTTGTTTCCTTGTCTAAAATTCATATATTGTCGAAGTCAGCTGTGTGGTTGTTCCCAAGTTTCGTTTTGTTGTTCCTACGTTAATCTTTTCGCATTTGTTATTTTCGTTTACTTGCATTGTATTTCGTATTCTACATCGTTTTGTTGTTGTTTACTAATAATTGTTTTTGTTTCGTAAATATTGTATTGGCTTTGTAGGCAAAGTTTATGTTTTTATTTTCAATTGCATTTCTTATGTTTTTATTATCTGTTAGTCAAGGGATGTATGGTACACTGAGAAAATTTTTTGTTCTTTATTATTGTTTAAGTTTTCATTTATGTATGTCATTTTTGTTCTTTAATTTTCTAATCATTTCATCTATATGGGTGCTCGTTAATTTTGTTGGAAAATTATTATTTGTTAAGGTGTATTTGATGTTTACAATATTCTCTTTATGAAATTGTTCGTCACTTGTTTTTATTACCCTGGCGATGAAATTTTTAGCCGTATTAATTATTTGACTTTTATGTCGTTTTTGTACCAATTGAAGATTATTTTGTTGTTTTCTCTTTATAGTTTGGTGTCTAAGTATGCTATAGAGTTATTAGTTCCAATTTCCATGGTAAATTGTAGTTTTTATTATAGTTGTTAAAATTTGTCAGAATTTCTTCTTTGTCGTCCACTTTAACTATGGCCAGTATATCATCTACATATTTTCTTATGTATTTAATTTCTACATTGTTGTTTTTTAACTTTGTAAGGGTTTCATCCACTAAGTCGTCTAATATTATATCCGCAATTGTAGGAGAAAGAGGAATACCCATTGGCATTCCAAAAAATTTACTATAAATATTCTTATCGTAAATGAAAAAGTGGTTTTCTACTATGCAAAATCGAAGGATCTTAATAAATGTTGGTTTAGATATTTTTGTATGTTTCTCTACCATTTTCCATTTTTTAATAATTATGTTAATTGCTTTGTTGATAGGTATATAAGTAAAAAGTGATATGACGTCTAGTGAAATTAGAATCTCTCCATCATTGAGAGTGATGTCCTTAAGTTCTCTCAGATCGTTTCTCGATTTGTGAGAAAAAAGTATTTCTGTAATTGAATACGAAAGCGATAACACAGATTCTGTTTTAACTCTTATATTTCCAGTAACCTAGACAATGAAAGGCTAAGAAAATTTGAAATAAAAAAATATAATTATAATTATGTATATAAATACAATGTATAGAATATATTGTGTTTTATATATTGTCATCATTTAAAGTATTGATTCATCATCATGTAAATTCTTTCTACATTCTATTCAAATTTAAAATAAGTAAGAAAGTATAGTCGGTCAAGCCCGACCATATGACACCCTGCACGACAGTATATAAAAACAATTTTTGCAAGTGTACCCTATTTGGGACCCATGGGCAATCATGAACAAAATTTATATTTTGATTTAAAAAAAGATCTTTGTGTCGAATGTTATTAAGACATCTTCTTCTATATGAGCTTTTAGGATGAGGCTTTATATGAGACCTTTGGTTAACCAAAAAAAAATTTGTTTGTCATAATATAGCAGCTATTGTAAAAGTCATTCCCGCCAATTTCTATGTAAATACTAACATTTAAAGGGAAGTTACAATATTACTATTTTCGGGAGTTATATGTGTATGGGCGTTATGGTCAAATATCGACCGATTTCAATAAAATTTAGTTAGATGATTTTAAATGCAGTACAATAAGTTTGGACCAAATTTAGTTTAAATACCAACATAAAAAGATGATTTATGGGCACAAAGTCCCTAAACCGGAAAGAAGCTTGCATAGGGGCTATGTGAACTTATGGACCGATATGCCCCATTTTCAATAGGCTTGGCACCAAATTTCATCAAAATATTTCAAAAATTTCGACCTGTAATTTGTGCACAAAACTTACATGGACAGTCAGTCAGCCAGCCAGCCAGCCGGCTAGCCGATCGGTATACTTAAAGGTGGGTCTAGGACTAATATTTAAAGGTGGGTCTAGGACTAATATTTAAAGGTGGGTCTAGGACTAATATTTAAAGGTGTTACAAACATTTGCACAAATGCATTATAAAGGATATTGTGTGTGGGTATAAAAATAATTTGCAAACACATTTTTATATACATATCGTTCATATATTGCAAAATAGTCATATCTCAAAAACCAAAAGGACTCCTTTATAACTTCTTTATATGTAAAATAAAAATAAAATAAAATATCTCAAACTGAACCGAAGCTATAGCAAAATATATTTTATTAAAACTGTATATAAAGGTTCATCTTGAAAACTATAATCACATTTTGCCAAGTTTGATTTTGAGATATAACTATGTTGCAATAAAGGAGCGATATGTACTCGTGTATGTGTATCAGTGATTCCAACTCTTAACTACTAAAATTTCTAAATTTTTAGTACAAAATGGCTTAAAAATGGCTAAAACGTGGCTAAAAAATGGCTTAAGATTTTGTTACAAAAAAAGCATCAATATTAGCAAAAAAAAAAAAAAATCTTTATTTAAATAAACTGAAATTCCAAATAAGGTATTATTTTTCAGTAACAATAAACTAAACACGGAAAAAATTCATTAATAAATGAAGATCTTAAATTATCGAAAAAAATTTAATTTTTTTATTGTAAAAGTCATTTTCGTGACGTGGTACCGCGGTGGGCCAGCTGATAGTAATCTAGTCTATTGTCTCTTGCAAACAAACGCTTTAGATATTTCAAAGGCGTTTGACAGAGTCTGGCATGGTGCACCCTTGTCAAAACTTGCTGTATTTGGTGTCGGTGATAATTTCTCTCGATTTATATCGAGTTTTCTCAGAGATCGCACTATACAAGTTGTTACAGATGGGGTTTAGTCAAACGAGTTCAAGATTCATTCAGTGGTGCCGCAAGGCTACGTTCTTGCAACTACTCTATTTCTTATCTTTCTAACTGACCTCCTTTGTCAAACTTCCAACCCTATCTACTCTTTTTCAGATGACAGCAACCTTTGCCATTCGTACTCATTCGAATTTAGACTAAGCGTATCCGATGTCGGTGCTATGAGGCAGAATATGAATGATACGCTTGGCCGAGACCTTGACATAGTCTCGGAATGGGGTCGTGCAAATAAGGTCGATTTTAATGCCCGAATACCCTAATGTCGCGTAATGTCGCGTAATGACGCATAAACGCGCGACAAATCAAGGTGCCTTATCTATAGTTAATGAGGAATCAGAATCTCTTGATTTTTTGGACAATGTGATATCCGATGAACAGAACATATATTAAAGGGGTCGAAAGAAGCAATCAAGTGCCTCGGTGTTCTAAGACGGTGTAAGATATACTTCACTCCATCTGATCTCCTTACTATTTATACCACATATATCCGACCGCGTATGGAATACAACCCTCGGTGCTTTAAAGTATATTTTGAAGCTCCTCGACCGCGTGCAGGGCGAAGTTTCTCGCAGGTGACAGTAGGGTATCCAATTCTATTTACTCCCTTCAGCACCGTCGCAATGTGGGTTGTATTTGATGTTTTATTGTTACTACAATGGGATATGTTCTGACGAAATTAGGGATCTGGTTCCCGAAACCCGTACGTTTGTTCGCAATACACGTTTTTCCTTAAGAGCCCATCCTTATGTGGTCGATTGGCAGGTGAATCGTACAACGCATTATAGAGAGAATTCGTTTTTTCTCGGACTGTTCGTATGTGGAATAACCTTCCTGCAGAAGTCTTCCCTCTCCTTACAACAGGATTAAGTTCAAATCTAATGTTCACAAACTACTACTACTAGTCCCTCTATCCTCCTTCCCACAACCTATTTTCCTAGTTCCAACACAATGTAATGCATTAGAAGGGGTCATCCCCTGAGTGCTGGTCCTAATAGAAAAAAAAAGCGTAGAGCTTCACGAGATTAGCTTTGGGAAAAAAATTAAGAAAACTTCAACGTTGCCACACAACAAATGCAGCATTTTAACAGGACAAATTTAACCATTATTTGGTTGCCGGTGATAATGAATGGTAAAAATAACTATAATATGCCTAAACATTTTCGTCAAAAATAGTTTTGTTTGAGGCGACCAAATTGAAAAATGTTTTTTCTCTGGGTGCAGTATTCGACGCTTAATAAAGTAGCCTTTTCGATTCAACCAATATATCTCTTAGGCGCCTGAAGTAGAAGTATTCATCGAAAAATGTTTCGTTATATCGGAAAAGTGACGTGGTACATTTAAACGAAGTTTAATAAAAAACACATCTATCTGCCTTTTTATAATTTCAAAATGTGAATAAATGAATTTGAGAATTTAACACGAAACGAATTGAGGCATTCAAGCGTCAAATTCTTAGAATAGTCATGGGAAATGCTCGATATTATATTCGTTTTAACTCCCTATGCGAATATATTTCCGAACTAAGCTTTCATGAATACCAGCCTTCAATAAAGTCAGAAAAAATCAATTTAAAAAAAAAATTAAAACGTTAATTATACGCCACCGTGTTTAAAGTTGAAGCTAAAAGGCACCAAGTTTTGGCGGCTGGACAAAGACGTATTGTTTGACTCATTGATGAACAAAAACTTTTAAAATTTTTAAGTTATTCCAAAAAATGTATCGAAAATCGTCTGAGTGGGTCCATTTTATCAACTAGTCGCAATACAAACGAACGTATTAGTAATTTTTTTATACCTGTATTCAAAAGTTTTTCATCTTGTTCATTGAGTCAATCTTATTTTCTTAAAATTAAGCACTTAACTATGTCTTTTTTTTTTTTTTGTTGCTTTTTTTGGATTATGGCCAAACGTATGTATGTATAAACAATTTTCAAGGTTTTTTGTTTTTAAATTACGGCAATTTTTTTAAACATTTTTGTTAAATTTTTGGCGACAATGAAACATTAAGCTGTCTGCTTTAAATATACTAGAGTAATTAAAGTTTTCTCTCTTATAGATATTTATGAATAGTGTAAGTTATTGCGATAGAAAGTGTTGAAAAAATAAATGTTTTCTTTTCTCTGTTTTTTTATAATTATTTTATTGGTACACAGTGCAACAAGAACGAGTCTTTTTATAGCACTGTTCATATAACGTTAATGAAAAATGTTATATATCGGGTGATTTTTTAACTATTATCTTTTTGGCGACACTGGTTTAAGCAGCTGACGCAAGTTTCGTGTTTTGTTTCACTGTCAAACATCTTCAGTTTGGTCTATAATTTAACAATGAATCGTCTTACAAACGAACAACGCTTGCAAAATGTTGAATTTTATTATAAAAATGCGTGCTCTGTTAAGAAAGTTAATCGCGCGCTTTTGGTGTTCAGCGACGAAGCTCATTTTTGCGGCAATGGGTACGTTAATAAGCAGAATGGTCGATTTTGGAGTGAAGATCAGCCAGAAGCATTGCAAGAGCTACCAATGCATCCAGAAAAAGTCACAGTTTGGTGCGTCTTATGTGCTGGTGGCATCATTGGACCGTACTTCTTAAAAGATGATGCTAATCGTAACGTAACTGTGAATGGTGAGCGCTAGCGTGAGATGATATCCAACTTTTTGTTGCCCAAAATGCAAGATATTGACTTGCGTGACATGTGGTTTCAACAAGACGGTGCCATATGCCACACAGCACGCTTAATAATGGACTTATTGAGAGGCGAGTTCGGTGAACATTTTATTTCACGTTCGCGACCGGTCAATTGGCTGCCTAGATCGAGCGATTTAACGCATTAAGACTATTTTTTGTGGGGCTATGTTAAAGCTCATGTCGATACACACATGCCCGCTTCAATTGACGCATTGGAAACCAACATTGAAGCATTTATTCATGAGATATCGGCCGAAATATTGAAAAGAGTATGGCAAAATTGGACTAAGCGGATGGACCATTTGAGGCGTAGTCACGATCAATATTTGCATGAAATAATCTTCAAACATTAAATTATATGGACCGAACTATCGATTCAAATGAAGATTTCATGCATTTTTCTGAATTTTATGTGCTTTTTTTTAAACTTTCCTATAGCTCTTAAAAAAGTCACCCATTATAAAAAAGGTTGACTAAAAAAATAGAATAGAATAAAACACAGTAAGAAAAAAATTAATAATAAATTTTATAAAACAATTCTTAGTGATTTAATCAAAATACATATTATTAATAAAAAAGAAAAAATAAGTTAAAGTGCTATTTTCGGCTGTGCCTAATCCACCGATCTCTCTCTATGACCTATCGATAGGATATATATGATATCTATTTATTATTAATTTATCTTTATAAGACATCAGCATTTAATTTGGTTGCAGTTTAGACATATATTAGTTTATTGACCGACAATCCGAAAGTTTTATGCTTTTTTTTTAAGCAGTTTTAACTACATTGAGTAAAATATCATGTTTCGTAACAGTTGAAGCCGATCTTAAATGATTTTCCGCAGGGGAATTATCATTGGAGTCATCCTAAAATTCTGCAAAGTGATTTCTGGTATTAAAAGCATAAATTTCAATACAGCGGTGTAAATAGTTTTAAAGTTTACAGTGAATTTCAGAAGGCTGCTAAATATGGGGTCTAAGGTAAGTTATGGACTGTATATCACAAAATTAAGATAGTTTGTTCTGGCCATATGAAACTAAGTTGAAGAGGAAATTAGACAATTTCTAAAATTTGAAGAGAGAGTTGAGGCTTCTTTAAATGAAAAGGTAAAAAGTATTCATAGAAAAAAGTTGATAAACTGAGGGAATTAAAGAATGAAGAATTAGGAATTAGAGTTAATAATAAATTTTTTAAAAATAAAACTCGGGAGGATATTCCAAGGGATGTTAAATGGATGCTATCATTAGGACCAAAATATGTTTTACCAGCTAAAAATGAT
Source organism: Pollenia angustigena (assembly GCA_930367215.1). NCBI lineage: Eukaryota > Metazoa > Arthropoda > Insecta > Diptera > Polleniidae > Pollenia > Pollenia angustigena. The sequence goes on from OV884058.1 coordinate 124,953,541, forward strand.
AACAGAAGGAGAGGATTAAGTTCAAACCATAGAGGGGAAGGAGGATCAAGAAAAAGCTAGAAATAAATAAACAACTATTTTGGACAATCATTTAAACAAAATGAAATTAGGTAACAGGGATAAGTTTATATTAGAAAGATTTAATAAGACGAAAAGTTTTTTAAAGAGAAATAGGAATATATTAGTATTAAAGGCAGATAAGGTTAACACAATCGTGGCTATGTATAAAGGAGATTATGACATAAGAATTGATAATATCATAGAAGATGATACAAAATATAAGGTAATCAATAGGGATCCTACGAATAAATTGGAGAAAACTAATAATGAAATTAAAGAAGAACTTGTTAGGCGAAAAATTATTTCCGTATCCGAAAGATATAAACTAAAAACGAATATTGCTACTTCTCCAAAACTTTATGGTTTACCAAAAATCCACAAGGTTGGTTTTCCTTTGAGACCAATATGCTCTTTTATTAACTCACCTTCTTATGAATTGTGTAGATATTAAACGAATATTAATTTCAAAAGATTTTGTTATTCGTGCTTAATTCCCAGTGTGTTTTGTTTAAACTTTGATATTATTAAAAGTAGAACTGTTGCTATAATTCTTATACGTTTAACAGTTTTATTTGGTTTAATATCTTTAGTTTTTCTAAAATCTTTATGGATGAAGTTTCCTGATGATCTGGCCTAAGCAACCAGTGAAATGCGCATAAGAATAGCTTATCCCATCAACAATAAATTTCAAGTGTTTTTGTCAAGAATAAAAACTGGGAATTAAGCACGAATAACAAAACCTTTTGAAATTAAAATTTTGTATTCCCAAAAATTGAAATTACCCAATTACCCAATTTGATTAAACGAATATTTTAAAAAGAATAACTGAACATTTTATATATAATGTTAAAGATTTATTGCAATTTAAAGAGAAGTTAAGTAATCATTGTATACAAACAAATGAAAAGTTAATTTCATTAGATGTGGTATCTCTATTTCCTAGTGCACCAGTCTCTTTAGTACTTGAAATAACAGAGCAAAAATGGAACATAAAAGAGCAATATACGAAAATTGTCAAGGGATTGTTTTTAAGAATTTTAAAGTTTTGTATAGAGGATAACAGATACTTCAGTTGTAATGGGAAAGTATATACACAGAGAAAACCGATTCGTGATCACAACCGAATTTGGCGCCAACCGAATTTCGTCGGTTGCATTTTTGAAAATTTCAATGCTTAGCATAATATTTTTGATAGCAACATTTGCATTTTAGTACAGTTTCAGTTATAACAACAGATATTGTTAGTTGTTACTATGGTTTTTAGAAAACAAAAATATGCTTACAGCCGAAAATGTGATAGATGCAACTGAATAAACACAGAATTGGTGTTCATAACAAAAGATTTGATTGTCTTATATTTTTTTAACTGGTTACATAAACCATTTTATTAGATAGAAAATCCAAATAATTCCATTAAACTCCATTTTTTGTTAGTATATGTATTTATTTATTAATATTTTTATGTATAGTTTACAAATTATTTAATTTTATACAAACACATACTTGCAGCTTTCCACATCATCCAACGGATTTCCAAAGGTGTACAGCTTATCCCTTAATGCACCAACAAAAACAATCTTTGGCTTCAACACAATGCAATTTATTTCATCAATGTCGTCTTGTTCTAGTGTCTGAAGTAAAACAGAATAATTAACATGTGGTTTTACAATACGAACAGTGATTGAAGCTGTAAATTAATATGAAAATCACTAAAAAACTGAGCGATTTTCATATAATGTACTTATAACATATTTGTTTGACCAATGTACACGCGGAGCAAAATATAAATAATATGTACATGTTTATGTTTTGTACATATGTATTTATGTCTAAGATATTGCCCAGATAGCATCGGATGTTTGTTAGACGATTGTCTAACTTCCAAAGAATTTTCTGATGATTATCTGATGAGTAGCAATAATAAAAACTTCAAAATTTTTTATTTATTCGTTTTTAATACATTTTCTGACACACTTGTCTTTTAATCTTGGAATGAACCTTTTGCGGCTCTCCTAATGAGTCATATAACAATTACTGAGCTACCTAAATAAGAGCGTTTTAAAAACATGAAAATTCACTTGTTAATACAATTTTATTTAAACAAGCCGACGTAAGGATCTGACAAATAAGATTTTCCAACAGGATTGTTGTCGAAATCTTGATCTAAAGGTTTGTTTCGTATAAAATTTATGAAAAAGATGCTCTTGTTTAGGTGGCTCAATTATATGTGTAAGCATTCCACAAGTTAAAAGGGAATTCCTACAAGACTCTCTTAAAATTCTTGATGTGCTTTCCGAAAGCCTCATTAGAAAATCTCGAAAATCTCAAACGAATTCGCCTACGATCAATGCACTGTGCAACAAAAAAAACTAGAATATTGGTAGAAAATATGCCAAAGGGTTTTGAAAAGTTAGCTTGGGTTCCCGAAATATGGGCCCCTAAAGTTTTTAATTTTATGAAAAGGCGTTTGGTATAAGTCAAAAAAAATATACTAAATGTACTTCTGAGCTAAAAAATAATTTCAGATGCCTCCAGTAAAATCGTATTCTTAGGATATATTAACCCTCTAACACTCATTTTAAGGGGTAATTTTTGTCCTTTTTTAGACTTCCCAACAAAAGTATTCTAAAACGGCACTTTAAAGGGCCAAAATGTTCCACGAATATTTTTTGCATCAAATTTTACTAGGGGTCTTCTAAGATCAAAAGTTCATGAAATTTATGTAAATCGGGTTTTCAAGAAATTCAAAAATTTCAAGCCCAGGAATTTCGAAAATCCGTTTTACATACATCGCACGAACTTTTGGTATTAAATTGGTTTTGATGCAGAAAATATTCGTGGAACTTTTTAATCCTCTAAAGTGCCGTTTTAGTATACTTTTGATGGGAAGTTTAAAAAAAGGACAAAAATTACCCCTTATAATGAGGGTTAGAGGCTTAATATATCCTAAGAAAATCAGTTAGACTATACTTTTTTAATAGTTGCAATAATAAGTTATGTTACTTGATCAATATTTTATTACTGCAACCGTTTCCCAACCAATTTGTTTTCTGTGTGTACACAACTGAAGGGACTTCCAATGGGATCTCCTGCTTCTCCAATTGTAGCAGATATTGTAGTGGAAAGATTACTTGATACATCCATTCAAAAATTAAATATTAAACCCAAAATAATGATAAAATATGTTGTTGACATATTCTGCATTATTAATGAATGTGGGGTAGATAACTTGTTAGACACATTTAATGGGTTTAATAGTAATATTAAATTTACTTTGGAAATGGAAAGTAACTCAAAATTACCTTTCTTGGATACTTTAGTAATAAGAAAGGGAAATAAGTTGTTAATAGATTGGTATCAAAAACCAATAGCATCAGGCAGAATTATACATTATTATTCAGGACACAGTAAAAGAATTATTATAAATACTGCTAGAAATTTAATTAATATGGTAATAACAATTAGAGACAAGGTTTATCACAGGAAAAACATAATTAAAATTAGAAATATATTAAGGGAAAACAATTTTCCAAATAGTTTAAGTTATGGATTAATTAATAAATATAAAGATAGGAGTAATGGGAATACAAGAATTACCAGTACAATAGAGCCAATGATATATAAATCATTATCATACATAGACAATGTTTCGGAAAGAATAAAATAATCGGGAATCTTTGACACTGACAAGTATAAAGTAGCATACAAAGCTTATAACATATTGAACAGTTTATTTAGCAAGACAAGAGATAGAACTAGTAAATGGGATATGACAAACGTTGTTTACAAAATTCCTTGCACATATTAGTTTGTAAGACTAAAAATAAGTTTAATTATGTATGTAAGATAAGATAAAAATAAGTTTAGTTAAACAAATTTTTTATTTTATAGGAATTTTCATTAGCCAAAATATTTTTTTATTATTGTTAGTATGGTTTTCGAATTAGGTTTATAGAAAGGAAAATTTTTCAGTTTATATGAATTGTTATACTTTAGCTAAATTTTTATTTTTTGTTATTATGGTTTTAATTTAATTTATGACAAAAAATTTTTTCATAATTTTGTTATCTTTTTTTGTTTTTTTTTTGTTAATAGAGCAATTCCATATGAAAACGATCAAAATTGGCAAATTTTTGGACGACCCCTCTCCGATTTTAAAATAAATAGTCTCAATCGATTGCCCAGCAAAAAATAATGTACCTACATATTTTTTTTTTTTTTTTAGTGACTGGTTTAGTGGTGGTGTACACCACTGTCATGTGACAAAATTGAAGAATTCTTCATAAGGGACCTCATTGAAAGTTGAAAACTACTAAAGCGATCGCAACGAGTGATAGCTCGTTGGAAAGGTATTGAATCAGGCTTTAATTGAAAAATAAAATTTTCCTAATTTTTCTTAGAAATTTACCTTTAAATTTTCCCATGAAAATTAAATTTTCCGATTTTCCACAGAAGCTCCTAACTTTTCCGGCTAATTTTTTTTTTTTTTTTTGATTCCTCATAATTTTTGCTTTAAGAATCAGCAATAAAAAAAATGGGCCCCGACTCCTTGTTTGGACAGGAGAAGAGCATTTAAGAGACCACCTTGTTAAAATACATTTTAAAAATTATTTTACAGTTAAAAATACATTTATGAAGAAAAAATCTTTCTTATTTTGATGCTTATACTTAATTACAATATTTATTAAAAATTTAAATTGTCTTGGCATCATTATAAAATTAAAGTAACTTTAAATTTAGCACGTCGGCAGACGAAGAGTATCGCTTTACATTAATTGACATATCAGAAATATTTGGTATGAAGCAATGAAACTTTTGCGTTCCAGTTATAGTTTTGACATTATTACATCTGTTTTGAATTCGTCGCTCCATGGCATCGTGTTCTTTTTGAGTGCATAAAACTGTGTAAATGGCAATTTCCTTGCTTTGAATCCACGAAAACAAATGTTGTACATTTAAGATCTGGTCAGTATATGGCCTTTGCAAACTTGCCTTAGTCGCCATGCGTTTTAGGGTTCCCCCTAACGCATCGCATGGGCCCTTACCGTGGGACGTCTCGAAAAAGTGCCACTCGACCTTGCAGTTTTGTTCTTCTTCAATTATGCAAAGATTGTAAAAATTTTTTTTATTCTTGTACTGAGAAGCCGCGCCGTCTGAGAAAAACGTTACTTTGTCGATTGCATCGAATTTTGATCTTAAGAATTCAAACAGTTTCATTTGAAATAAATAAACGGACACATAATTATGAGCTTAACTCTCCGCGACAACAACAAGGCTTACGGTCTGTAGTTCGTTATCTTCGTTTTTGAAATAAATGCAAAAAGGATGCACCGTGCACTGGTCGTTTGCCCAGTGATAAGCCTGAATTTCATCCTGAACGAGAAAAGTGTAATTCTCGGCAAAGTCGCTTATCACAATGAATTCATTTTGGGCTAATTTCTCCTTACTTTCCTTTAGAAATTTCGATTGCATCTCGGATATGAAATGGTGCGCCTTCAGTTCATTCAACTTGAATCCGAATTCCTCGATGAATTCCGGAATCTGCTTTACCACGGTCTCAAGGGAACATCTGCCGCTGCTAATTATCCACTGTTTGAAATGCACCTCCTGAATTAACAGCTGTTCAAACTTTTCCGCCAAATATTGCTCTAGCTCGTCAATCTTCGGACAATTGTCGCATTTGGACAGATGACAATTTTCCGTGGAGTATGCGCACAACGACTTCGACAGGACGTCCCTATATGTTTCAATTTCACCGTGAAATACTTTCAATTTCTTGCATGGAAAGAAAATTAATTTGATGTTTTGATGAAACATGCAAACGTTGACTGAATGCGTTCCGTGCCTGTCTAATGCCAGCACGCATTCTTTTGGTCGTAGGATGGCAAACTTAGAAAATCCCACTTTTTCTGCTGGGTATTTCTCATTGAACTGATGGTATGCTTCGGATAGATTACATAATAATAATCTGCGCTGCTTGTGTACTTTTTCTCCATCTTCACGTGTGATAACATAGTCACGTGTACCTGGGCAGGCGCGGCTGTTGTCATCATTGCAGTAAAAATCTTGAATCAATTTCACCGTTGCTTCGCTGAGGGTCGTTGAGCCAAATTTCTTGGTGGGAGTCGCCAATATGCCCTTCTGTCGAACTAATTCTTTGCTTCTTCTCGCGATGTAAAAAGATGTTTGAAACTGTTCAGAAATCTTGCGTATAGACCATGATTGAGGCAGCACAGATAAAATGAGATATTTCTCCGGAAAAGTGGTCGCTAAATTGAATTTTCTTTTCAACTGCTCAATCATTTGTTTGCCGTCATCAACGTCATCTGCTTGACTGCATTCGTTATCAGAGCCTTCATCAAATATTGTCGCGATTGTACTCATAACCTTGCCTTTTTTCTCTTTCCTGTATGTTTCACTTCGCAACTTTCTTTTTCTAATAGGCGTTTCACCTAAAGTGGTAATAGCCTCATTCAAAGGACTCAAAGACATATTGACCATCGGAATGTCTGCCTCACTATCAGATGAAACATTTTGTTCACTTGTCATTTCACTCTCGGATTGTGGATGCATTTGTTTCAATGCATTTGCTTGTTGAGACAAATCGATTTTACACTTGGGGCAAATGAATTCTGCTTCTTCACCGTATTGTATATTTAATTCATTCATGTATCGCTTCGAAACACCAGTTCATTTTAATACTTTTATCTTTTTCGAACGATGTCCACTCTTGTTAAACGGATTGCAGCAAAATTTATTCATTTTACTTTAAATTGTCTTTACAGCTTCACTCTTTACTTTACAAAAAAAAACACTTTAACACTTTCACGTTTAGTATTCAACTGAAATTTGACTCAGAGTGTGTGAAGTATTTATATTTATTTTTTGGTAAAAAATAGGTAAAAAAAATAAGCGATATTTGCTTTTCTTTAATAGGAAAATTTGCGTGAACTACTGGTCATAAAATGTTTTTTAAGGACTTAATTGGTTACTGCCAATTAGCCGACCACAGGTCATAAAATGTTTTGCAAATTTTTTAAATTACCAGGTAATAAATATTTCGCCATATTTATGGAAAATCCGTGTTTTATGACTTGTTTCTGCACGTGTCATTTTAGGCGAAATATTTATTACCTGGTAATATAAAAAATTTACAAAACATTTTATGACCTGTAGCCTCAGTCGGGTTTGGTGTGCCATTTCATGCCACTGCTGCTATTATCCATGGATTTATGGCCGATCTTGTGAAGGCAGGCAGACCATATTCACTACACACTCAACTTGGGACTCTTAAAAAAAAATTGATTTTTTCTTCATAAATGTATTTTTAACTGTAAAATAATTTTTAAAATGTATTTTTAACAAGGTGGTCTCTTAAATGCTCTTCTCCTGTCCAAACAAGGAGCCGGGGCCCATTTTTTTATTGCTGATTCTTAAAGCAAAAATTATGAGGAATCCAAAAAAAAAAAATTAGCCGGAAAATTTAGGAGCTTCTGTGGAAAATCGGAAAATTTAATTTTCATGGGAAAATTTAAAGGTAAATTTCTAAGAAAAATTAGGAAAATTTTATTTTTCAATTAAAGCCTGATTCAATACCTTTCCAACGAGCTATCACTCGTTGCGATCGCTTTAGTAGTTTCATGAGGTCCCTTATGAAGAATTCTTCAATTTTGTCACATGACAGTGGTGTACACCACCACTAAACCAGTCACTATAAAAAAAAAAAAATATGTAGGTACATTATTTTTTGCTGGGCAATCGATTGAGACTATTTATTTTAAAATCGGAGAGGGGTCGTCCAAAAGGTGATCGCTTTCATATGGAATTGCTCAATATTAAATTTTGTAAATTTAATTTCCTGATGATGCTAACCAAAGGTTATCGAAATATTGAAACAAATAAATATAATTTTTAATAAAAAAAGACCTCAAGCTTAAATAATTAAAAATTATTATAAAATAAAGGTCAAATAAGAATAAATATCATATTAATAAAATTATGATACTTTTCAAACAATGCATTAACCCATTAAGGCACTTAAACCTCCCCTCAGGCATTTTGTTGTTACGTGATATTGTTATAAAGTACAGTAAAATAAAATTTAACTTAATATCTAATCGACCTGTTTTTGGATTTGTATCATACATAAGTTTTTTTTATAAAAATTTTTAATTTAAATTTTGAATTGTTCCTGTTTTTCGGGTACTCTTGGAAAAAGTTAAAAAAAATAAAGTAATATATCATATACCTATCTGAAACTTCTGAAGGAGGTAGCTAGCATACGAACATTATTATATCTACTGAAAATTCCAATCATCGTAGACATTTGAGACTTTTTTTTATGATTGTATATATCCGTGATGCGAAAACGCAACACTGGGCCTAAACGATATACAAATTACATACAATTTTTAAATACAAACATATTTATACAATCACTTGCTATTTAAAACAGCATAATAAAAACATGTATATATGTTAATTATAATTTGTTGTTATTTATGTGTTTTTAAATTTTCGATAATTTGTTCACCTTTTTCAAACTAATTTCCAATTTTTAAAATGCAGGATATTTCGCAGAAGGTAAATTCTCTATGACAATTCCTTTTTTTTTTTCTTATGTCCAAAGTGTGTTATTTTCCTAAAGGAAAGCGAACTTACACCAAAGTAGTCCCGTGATAGGTCTTTGGTGATAAGATAAGAAATATCACTTTAACATGAGGTTGTCATTGGTCAATTGATACTATTTGACCAGTCTAACATCTATTCTCAATGAACGTGTTTAGTGTTAGTTATAACAATGTTAGATTATTTCGATACAATGTAGTATTATGTCAATAAAACAAGTCCCGAGAACTAGATTTAAGAATCAAATTTGAGAAAGTCCCAAAAAAAGTGTCACACCATCGGTGAAGAATGTACTGTAATTCATTAGTTTTTAACCTTTTTGTTCTCAATATACCAGTTAGATGATAAGTTCTCCTTGTTCTATTTTCACAAATCCCAGGACCAAACTGTTGGAACAATTGACACAAATTTCCCCCAGGGTTCTTCAATAGGTACAATAAGAGAAAATCGAACAAGTAATGTGAAATTATCCATCCCAGGATGTTATCTTTTTGATCTTGTTCTATTTTCACAAATCCCAGGACCAGTCTGTTGGAACAGTTGACACAAATTTCCCCCAGGGTTATTCAATAGGTACAATAAGAAAAAATCGAACAACTAATGTGAAATTATCCTCTCCCAGGATATTAAAGAAAAATTCGGCTATGCCAAATATTTGATACCATCCACTGACAGCTAGGATATTTCAGGAGTGGGCATTATATTGAACCTGTGGTAAATTATGAACCGATCTTTACGAAAGTTGACAGTGTGATTTCTAGTCATTATAAAACTGTGACAGAACAAAATTTATTACAATAGAATTTTTTGTTATGGTGTTATACTACTAAAGCGTTTTTCGAGAATGGGCTTTATATGGGGCCTATGGTAAATAATGGACCAATCAATTACAAACGTGAGAAATGCACCCAAAGTGCTTTGGAACATGTCATAATTGAATTAAAAATGAAATGTATATGAATATCTTTTTTAATTTTTTTTTCCTAAAGACGTGAATAAAAAATGTTAATTTAAAATGTTTGCAAATGCGCTTAATTTTTATATCGTTAGGGCCTAACGTTGCGTTTTCGCAACGGGGGTTATCTGGGCTCCCACGTATCCGATTTGCCCAAAATTTGTTTTCTTTCTTATTTAGGTATAAACAATAAAATTTTAAAAGTTTCGTCGTTATAACTCAACGGGATCATGGCTCGGGCCTTAATGGGTTAAATTGCGAAAAAACTAAGGAGAATTTTCTCTGTGTTCAGAATATATTTTATTAGTTGATAACTAATAATTCTATCTAAGAGTTCATTTAACTTAACAAAGCACATATTACAAATACATACAGATTCGTAATTAAGTGTATTAAATGTGCGCAAAAGTTAGAGAACAATTTGTTATTTGCTGTGGTACAATTTTTTTTTTCGTTTTTTGCTAATCTTACCAACACAATTCAAACTTTTGAACAAGTAAATATTCGAAAAAAAAAAAAAATAAAAATGCCAGAGATAGAAACACAACCCACAGAATTAGTGGGTGACATTTTGGTAATTGAAAGTTTCAAAAAACTTTAATAGATATATAAAAAAGTTTTTATTCTTTGCTAAAATAAAGGAAGTACATTCCTTTGCAAAAAGTTATATATTTTTGAAGTAGAAAATAGAAGAAAAAGATAAATTTATGATGTGTAAATATAGAATGTTCAAATGTCCGCAGGCTAAAAATGGTCAAACTCAAAACTATTTTAACAACAGCATTAAGCCATGTCAAAATAAAAAAGAGATTGTAAAAACTATAAAACATTTCTATATGTGATGCGCAAAATAGAAAGGGACCTAAGGGTTTTGTTCAGGAGAGACATTTTATGCGTGTATCTTTGGTGTTCCATCACTTAGCTTGTTGGTATTGGTCTCATTTGAAAGCGACACATCTCAACCTTGTTGGTCAACCTCTAGTTTTGTGTAGTTGGTTTTTACTGATCCCTTTACCTTACTGGTCCCTTTCTCTATGCGCTGTCACCTATATGATCGTTATTTTATCTTCTGCAGTTAATATTAAAAAAGTATAAAATACTTTAAAAATTGTTTGTTGTTTAAACACATAACACATTCTAATTACTGTTTTCGTAATATAAACTTTAACACTCTTGAGATACTAAAAACTAATTATTTAATTGTACTGTGCGTATGATTTTAAATTAAAGGTTTTTCTTAAGCCCCATATGATCAGTATACTCTGCAAAATTATCATAAAAAGATACGCGCTTAAACAACGCTGCTTATTTTACTTCGAAATCAGTCAAGGACGTTTTAGGGAAAAAAATCTGTTTAGAGTTGAGCAGATTAGCAGAATTGTAGCATATGGAATGAGATCAATCCACAACAGACCCCACAGACTCCAGTCATTTTGAAAAATGCATCGTTTGTTGCGACTTAAACGCTGGTGGCGTTATCAGACTTCCACAAAACTAGAGCTTAATATTATGTTTCAATCAACGAATATTCTTACCGCACCAAGATTAATGGTGGTTACAAGGTGTTGATCCGGGATAGCTGTTGATTTAACAGGATGTTACTACATGACAACGGATACAGCCATCGACTTATTAAAACAAAAATATGGCGTCATGTCTACGTCGAGAAATGAACCTGTCGATTAGAGGCCAATTTGACATCTCTCGATTATACTTCGTAGGCATGCATGAAATCACTAGCTTGTGCTGATTAACCAGTACCAATTGATGCCTTTAAAGCCGATATTTTTCATGTTATTCTTGTCAAATAGCCAAAAAGACCGAAAATGATGATTGTTTATGAACACAAATACTCTTTTCCGAAAAGACGTTGGTATGAGGCCCATGTGAAATTATAGAATTTGTACTTATGAGAATTGTAACGTGTGTACCAAACTCCATAATTATGTTTAAATTGCGACCTGCACTTTGCGCACAAGGTTATGTTAACAGACAACCAACCAGCCTGCTGGACGGACGGATATTGCTTGAACAGCCCATAAAGTGAAATTGAGTATGTCGGTATACAATAGATGGCTCTATATCCAATACTTTTATGCGTTACTCACATAAGCATAAAGGCATAATATGGAAATGAAAATTTTATGACATTATTACTGTCCTCGAAATATGTAGAGTTATTTTGTATCAGAATTATTATTTTGTCGGGAAATAGGAAAGAAAAATTAATTTTATCAATTTTTTTTTTTATTTCTGGGCTTATCTTATATTTCAAAATACTAGTGCAAATGTGTACAGAAGTACATTTTATTTCATTTCCTTTTAACCTCTATATTATTCGAACATTAAAAATAACTATTCTATAAGCTAATTATACTATTTAAGAGCATTTAAGTCAATTGCCAATTTGATTACCTTTTAACGAAAAGAAGTCAAGGCATACTTAATTCCATATGAGTCTGTGAATATACTTGGTACTGTAGTATATTGAGATTAATGCACTTGGGTATCTATGCATTTGTGAGCTGTTGGACTTGTCGTAATGTATTTGTTAATTAACTTTTTGAAAGGGATTAAAAGGATGACGAGCACAGTAAAATTTACTTACTTTTAAATCGCATTGAAAACCAAAGATTAGTATTTTTCCATTCGACGCAAATACTAATAAACAATTCTTTTTCACAAACTATAAAAGAAAGACTTTGAACAGACCCAGTAAAAAAAATTTGCGTTTTTTGAAGCACTACAGAGAAAAAGAACATAATCAAGCGCTTCAATTAGAGAGCTCTTATAAAGCAGTAAATGATAACGAATAAAACATACAAAAAAGCTGCTATTTTAGTGCTGACAACGAAGATGGTTTTAAAGCAAAAAAAAATAAAAAAAATTTAAGGTTTACGAAAATGATTGAAAAGAGGCATTTAAACAAGTAAAAGTAAAACATTAATGAATATGTTAATATAGTTAGCCCTTAAAAAAGCACTTTAGGAGCGCTTTGTTTGCATGTTTAAAGAAGCGCTTATTGTCAGCAGAAAATAGTCCTCCAAACCGGGAACACCCCATACAAAAATCAAGCATCCCATCAGCAGGTTCGAAGCGATTTGAGGTATGAATTCATATAAAAAACCTGCTCCTTTTGGAGCACATTTTTTACTGGGGAGTATCCAAAAAATATGTTTGATTTTTACAAGATGTAAGAGAAAGAAGTTATTATTTTTTGCTGAAAACATACTTTTTGTTTGAAATGTAAAACCTTAAAGGTTCAGTAGAGAAGAACTTATAAATCTTAATGCATACAAACCTCAAAAACAATTATGAATTTAAGCAAATTTTTTTTTTAAATTTTAATACCCACCATTTGATGCAGGTTATTTTGTCATTCTGTTTGATGCACGTAGATATAATTACTTAATGACACAAACATGAAGGAACATATATAACAATTGTGTTAAACGCCTTAACTTAAAATTACAGATTTCAAGAATAATATCATAAATTCAAAAGTTCAAAAGTTTTTGCAAGGTTGGCAACCGTAACGAATTTCTGTATCGGTGTCGGTATTAAAGGTGCTATCAGACGGGATGTATTTTACATATGTACTGTCAAATTTTCCATCTGTAAAAGTTGTACACATCGTGTGATACATATGAAACTTTGCATGTGTAAAATACATGTGGAAATACATATGTAACTTTTTTCCATTAGAACACGCTCTATTTTCCTGTGGCAAACATAAACAAAACAGCTGGTTTGTTTTGAAACGTAAGCAAAAGATAGCTTTTGTTTACATTTATAGGTTATGTCATAAGGAAAAACATAAGCAGGTGTGATAGCAAAAATTATGAATCGTATGTAAAATGGAAATTTTGACATACATACGGCATTACATATGGGTAAGAAAAGTGACAGTACATATGTAAAATACATCCCGTCTGATAGCACCTTAAGCTATTTATTTCTTTTGGTATCGATATTTAAATTATATCGAAAAACGGTTACAGAACCTCTTATAACATAATTGCTATATCGGTTTTACAATTTTATTAACCAAACCAAACAAGAATATTAAATAAATTTGTTTCGAACAACTCTTTTTATACCCTCCACCACAATTAGTTGTGAAGAGGGTATACTAAGTTTGACATTCCGTGTGAAACTTTTCTATTATTCATCTCAGACCCCATAAAGTATATACATTCTGGGTCCTTGAGTAATTCTAAATCGATTTAGCCATGTCCGTCTGTGTGTCCGTCTGTTGAAAACACGCTCACTTTCGAAAAACTCAAAAGAAATAAAAAAACTTGGTGTCAAATTGCTTGTAATTCTTCCCAGCAAAATCGGTTCAATAGGATCAGAGCTATGAATGAAAATGTGGAACCACCACCTAAAAAAAAATTGCTTATTTTGTTGCAAAAAGTAACATAAATGGTGGAATAATACATGGAATGATATGAGATTTTGCAAAAGCTCGTTTCATTCGACTGGAAATCACGGTGTAAAATTTCGCGAAGATCCGTCCATAATTAACACTAGGCCCCATATAAGCCCTACTCCCAGAATACAGTATAGTATGTCTTAAAACCTAATTAATAATGCTTTCATTACAAATTTCGGCACGTCACAGTTTTATAAGAAAAGAAACAAGACTGTATAATTTCGTGAAAATCGGTCGATAATTTACCCGTATCCCCATATAAACCCTACTGCCGGAAAACAGTTTAGTAGGCCTTAAATCATAATTAATAATGCTATCATAACAAAATTTGGTACATCACAGTTTTATAGGACTAGAAATAACACTATAAAATTTTATGAATATCGGTCTATAATTTACCCTAGGCCCCATATAAACAATCCTACCGGAAAACAGTTTAGTACGCCTAAAATTATAATTAATAACGCTATCATAACAAAATTTGGTACATCACGGTTTTATAGAACTAAAAATTAAATGTGAAATTTTGTGAAGATCGTCCATAATTTACCCTAGGCCCCATATAAACCCTTCTACCGGAAAACAGTTAAGTACGCCTTAAATCATAATTAATAATGCTATCATAACAAAATTGGTACATCACAGTTTTATGGGACTATAAATAAGACCATAAAATGTTGTGAAGATCGGTCCATTATTTACCATAAACCCCATATAAAACCTACTCCCGGAACACAGTTTAGAACGCCTAAAACCGTACAAAATAATGCTATCAGAATAAAATTTAATATTTCACAGTTTTATATTACTAAAAATTTACCCTAGGCCCCATATAAAGCCCACTCTGGTAAAATAATTATTGCGGTAAACCTTCTTCTAACGTATGGTGTTTTCTTTTCTACAAAAATATGTGACATTTTATTTAAAAAAAATGCAATTTGGTGTCTGTTTTTTAAAAATTCACTCTTTTCGGGAGCAAAATTTTTAAGAAACAGACACCAAATTGCATTAAAAAAAAAACAAGTTAGAGTGCTATATTCGGCTGTGCCGAATCTTTGATACCCTCCACCGACAGTTCGAATGTTTAAGGAGTAATATCTGTATGATGTTATTATTATCTTAAACTGTGACGATTTGTTATTATTTATGGTTTTAGGCGACTAAACTGTTTTCCGGTAGTAGGGTTTATATGGGGCCTAGGGTAAGTTATCGACCGATCGTCACGAAATTTCACAGCGTCATTTCTAGTCCTTTATAACTGTGACGTACCAATTTCTGTTATGATAGCATTATTAATTATGGTTTTAGGTTGGAGTTGGGTTTCTATGGTGCCTAGGGTAAATTCTGCACCGATCTTCACGAAATTTCACAGTATCATTTATAGTCCTATAAAATTGTGACGAGCCAAAATTTGTTATGATTGCATTATTTTTTACGGTTTTAGGCGTACTAAACTGTTTTCCGTTAGTAGGGTTTATATGGGGCCTAAGGTAAATTATGGACCGATCATCACGAAATTTCACAGTGTTATTTCTGGTCCTAAGAAACTGTGACGTACCAAATTATGTTACGCTAGCGGTTTTTTTCGGTTTTAGGCGTACTAAACTGTTTTCCGGGAGTAGTGTTTATATGGGGCTTAGGGTAAATTATGTACGGATCTTCACGAAATTTAACAGCGCGATTTCCAGTCAAATTAAACAAATTTTTGCAAAATCTTATCTCATTCCGTGCCTTGTTCCAGCATTTATGTTATTTTTTGTAACAAAATTATACATTTTTTAAGGTGGTGGTTCCACATTTTGATTCATAGCTCTGGTCCTAGTAAACTGATTTTGCTGGATTTCAATCCCAAACTGGTTAGGATAACTACAAGCAATTTGGCACCAAGTTTGTTCATTTCTTTTGAGTTGTTCTAAAGTGAGCGTGTTTTCAACAGACGGACAGATGGACAGACAGACGGACATGGCTTAATCGACTTAGAATTGTTCAAGGACCCAGAATATATATACTTTATGGGGTCTGAGATGAATAATAAAAAAGTTTCACACGGAATGACAAACTTAATATACCCTCTTCACAACTAATTGTGGTGGAGGGTATAAAAAATGTCACATATTTTTTCTAGAAAAGAAAACACCATTAGCTTCATATGGTCAGAAAAAAATGTTATGCAATTTTGTGATATACGGTCCATAATAACGCTTAGATCCATTTAAAGCAGCCTTCTGAAATTCACTGCAAACGCTAAAACAAATTTCTTCGCTGTATTGAAATGTATGCCTTTTAACACCAGAAATAACTCCGCAGATTTTGGGATGATTGGTTCATAGCTTACCACGGCTCCAATACAAATTCGCCTCCTAGAAATCATTTAAGTTCGGCTTAAACTTTTACGAATCATGATATATTACTCAAGCTAGTAAAAATTGCTAGAAAAAAGTCATAAAATTTCTGATTGTCAGTCAATTATTTAATGTATGTCTAATGGTGTTTTCTTTTCTGACAAAAATGTTCCATATATGCTACCATTGGTGCATATATGTTTTTTGTTCCATTCTAAAAATATATGCAAAAATGTGAGAAGTTGTCGTTTTCCTTTCTAAACATGTTGCAGCAATAAATGGCAAATTTGTTCCATTTCTTACCCGCAGTTATAACTGAGTGTGAGATAATACCCTTTTTTGCATCTACGTAAAGTACTGTTTTATGCAAGCAAGTATTTTTTTTTTCTTGTGTTTGCGGACAATTTGCGTTATATTGTGATTTTTAGTTATATTGTGATGGATATAAAAACTTTTTGTTTTTCGTTTGTTTTACTTTTATTACATTTTTTTGTCGCAAAATTTTTAACAACAACTGACATTTATTATTGAAAATCAGTGCTGTTAACGCTTATTGGAATTGTAAGAAAATTATACGTTGAAAATTGCTACAAGCGTGGTGAATATCGCTTTTAGTACAAACTTTGCAGTCAATATTTAACACGCTAAATACACATTAGTGTTGAGTGTAAAACGTAGCTATTATTTTGTTCCTTTGTAATTAAGAAAAATGTATCACTTTGTAAGGATTCGTGTAACCTAATAAATATATTGCTATAATGCATCATTATTTTTTAGAAAAGAAAACACCATAAGCCGCAACCAATTTTAATACTGATGTCTGTTTTTATAAAGATAAATTAATAATAAATAGACACCATATATCCTAAAACATTCGAACTGTCGGTGGAGGGTATCAAAGATTCGGCACAGCCGAATAAAGCACTCTTACTTGTTTATACATAGTAAGAGTTCCTCCTTTAAAATAGAGACGTTGAACTGCATATAAAAAAATTGCTTGGAACAAAAATATTGCGCGGAAACAATGGATGAATCTAGGTTTACCGACTTAGATGTAAAATTGTTTACATGGTGCCAATTATTAAAAGAATTTTTCTCTAAAATATTGTAAAAATTGTGTTAACTTTGCAAAATTACTTTTTTTAAACAAAAATATAAATTTTATAGAGCAGGAACAAGTAAAAAATTTTAACACTTGTGCTAATGGGAAATATGTTTGTTGGTGATTAAATTGAATTTCGGACTCGGTATCAATACAGGGGATAATTCTGGCAGTCGTGATCGAATACTTTTTCGATTCAAAAGCAATTTTGTTTCTAGTGCTTTCAGTCGATACTGAACGAATCTAAATCATATTTCCAGGTATTAAATTTTAAACGGTACTTAAGCGGTTTCGGTTTTATTAACGGTATCGGTTATCAACCTTGGGATTTTTTGCCATCAAAGGAGTTTTAAGAGTCTACAGACAAAATGTAAGAAATAAATAAAGCGTATTACGAGGGGTAAAATACCGACAAAATGTAAAGAAATAAATATCCCGTATTATGAGAGGTAAAAAACGACAAAGCTAAACAACAGCAGTAATGGCAAAAGCTGGGAAAAAATCAAACAAAAATATGCAAAGAAATCCGCAGATTTATACGTTTATTTATTAAAAAGTATTTTTTTTTTTGCTACACATCCGCAGGCACAGGAAATTGTATGCAGAAAAAAAATTAAATGACTTTAGAAAAATTAAATGAAAGGGAAAGCAATTCAATTTCCAAAAAAAAAGAACAATTATGAAAGCAGAGTCGGTCAAGCCATACCTTATAATACCCTACACAACAGAATTTAGAGAAAAATGTTCGAATGTGCCAAAAAAAATTATTTTATGAGTTTGAGATCTATTTGAAAGTTGTTTGTGCCGAATATTTTTGATATCTTCGCATCTATTAGATTTATTAGCCTTTAAGTGATCTTAGGAGTGGTTATTTTTGGATCTACCTGCACAAATTGCATAGTAGCTGTCCTAAAAGTTATTGCCGCGAAATTGTATGTCAATACCGATATTTATAAGGAAGTTATGGCATTATAAGCTGTTTTAGGAAGAAGTATTTAAACGTGAGCTTTGCTTAAACACGGACCAATTCCAATAAAATTTGGCAAGACAATGAACATTACTATAAAGTTAGTTTGGACCAAATCTATCTTCTTTCTATCTATATATATAAAATAGGATGTGTGTATGTATGTATGTATGTGAAGTCTGATTTTGGATATTCGGTCTGCGGGCGGAGAGGCGTGGCAAAATCCAATTTTCATATTGCACCACCAATAACATCTATATAATTTGGACGATTTTTTCTTTATAATGATCGCCATGGTCGAAATTAGATTGCCCCGCCCACTTTAACGCCCACTTTTTTCGATTTACCTAAAATCAGAAAACGGCTCCATCGATTTGACAAATTTTTCTTTCAAATGTTCGTATTAATCCATTTTACGTTTTCATCGAAACAAAAATGTACCACGCCTAAATTTACGCCCACTTTTTCTATTATGCGCATAACTTGAGAACGGCTTGACCGATTTGGACGATTTTTTCTTTAAAATGATTGCCATGGTCCAACTTAGATTTTTACGGAAAGAAAATTTTGCCCCGCCCATTTAAATCAGAAAACGGCTCCATCGATTTGACAAATTTTTCTTTCAAATGTTCGTATCTTTTTAACGGATTTAAAAAGTCGAACGGAAACATTTTTCCTAATTTGGACAGGACAACGTCTGTCGGGTCAGCTAGTTTTATATAAATAGTAACATAAGACGATGGGTTATGATCCCAAAGACTATTCCAAACATAATGTTGTATGGGATATATATTGAATTACAAAATTAACCTACAAAAGGGAAATTTTTAAGCTTAACTGGGCATTCTGAACGAATATGGCTTTCATTCATTTTTCTAAAGAAGCTTTTTTTGAAATATATTCCCGAATATCGTTTCTTCTGCAGTTTTATTAGCTTTTACGAAAAAACCCGAGAACTGGTCATCTGAAGTGTAAAAATGTATACTTTTGCATAGACATGTTCCTCCTCTTTAAGCCGTGTTGACCGGATCAAATTTAATAAAGAAGTCAAACAAAATTCTAAAAATATAGCTATATATAGTAAAAAATATAGCTATAATTGTTTCTAGATGCTGTAATTTCAGTTGCTACCCAATAGCTTGCGATAGTGTAGTATATTGCAGACTTCTCTTTTCTATAGCATAACATGCACTATGTCGAGCAGACCAGCGAGTTAGGGAGGGACTTTTTAGTATTAAATTTGTAATTTGCACTAAGATCTCTTAACGATGTGTAGATATTGTAAAAAAAATATAAAGTTATTATTCTCTATTCCAACCACTTAACTCCTATCGGAGCATTGGGCCTCTACAAATTTAAAGTTAATGCTAGGTAAAACAAGTTAGAGTGTTACATATTTGGCTGTGCTGAATCTTATAAAAATTTTATCGGGAACAGATCCAGCTTGCCTACTAAATTTAAAGAATGCGCTTCGAAAGACACGTAATCGGCTTAGGGCACGTAATTTCGCCTTATCATAAGATTTACCACGGCTACTCATTATGTCTAAACAATTTTATTCTAACAAATTAAACATGGCACTTCCAATATCTTTTGCTTTATGTCCAGATAAAAAGTTAAGGTAAACACATTTTTAAGAATATTGTTTTATTTCCTTTTCTAAATCCATGGTCCTATACATCGACTTACCTAATTCAACTTAACCAAATCGAATAATGAATCTCCATTACGTTATTTAAGCTACACAGAAAAAAAATTTCCACCATTTAAAGCATTAAACAAAAATAAAACTAGATTTAATTACAAATTTCATCAAGTGAATTAAACGTTTAATCAAGTTAACTAAACGTTTGAACAAGTTTTTTGTTGCAAATTCATATTGTCAATTAAACGTTTAATACACTTGATTAAAAGTTTAATTTACTTGATTAAACGTTTTGTTCACTTGATTAAATTTTAAGTTAAAACTGATTTTACTTTTGATTTATGCTTTTACTGTTGCAGAATTTTTTCTGTGTTTTATTTATGGCGTCCTTTAACTTATGCCGCCCTAGGCCTGGGCCTCTACTGGGTCTAGGACCAATTTTTAAGGTGTCACAAACATCAGCACAAATGAATAATACCGTCTTCACTATTTTGGTAGGGGTATAAAAAAAATTCATGTCATGTTGTGTGTTGTTCATAAGGGATAAACACACACATGAAATTTGTTATTTTTTTTTTAATTGAAATTCTTTCTTCTTTTTAAACGTTTTTAAGAATCGTTTTGGATTCTTTTTTGACACTTTAAAAATTTAAAAATTGCCTACAGGAATAATGTCTGTTACCTTTTTCCATTCAAAAACCAAACGTTCATTTTTTAGGCCTTATTTTTTTTTAAATCTGGTATATTGTTTACACACTTTTAGTGAAACAGATTAAATAAGAAAATGTATGAAAATTTGCCTTATGTTCTTATGTTTATGTATAGAAATAGGATTTTATGATTAAAAAAAGATTTTGCGATTTAAAAGTACAAAAATGCGTTTTTAAGGGCATCTTACAGCAGGAAATTCGTTTATTTTTTTTGACATTATCGTAAATAAACAAAAAAAAAAAAATTAATAAAGACAATTTTTTTTTTCATTGCTTTAAGTTTTATTTATGACCGCAAACTACTAAGAAGAAATAGGAATAATTAGATATTCTAAAAATCTATGTCAACAGCAAAAAGATTATACACAGAAAAAATTTTTCACTAATTAAAGCATTAATCAAAAATAAAATCAGTTTTAATTAAAAATCTTATCAAGCGAATTAACTGTTTAATTAAGTGAATTACAAATTTAATCAAGTCAATTAAATATAAAAAAAAAAATATTTAATTGATGCGTTTAATTTGTTAACTGGTGCAAATTCATTGAATTATATCACAATTTTTTTTTTTATTGTAATCAATTTTATTTTTTTCTTTGTGGTGACTGGCTGGCTTTCTCCAGTGCGTCTAGGTTAATTTTATTTGAGGAAGAATAAAAATACATTCATCAGAGATAACAAGACTTATAAAGAAAAAAATAGTGGCGGAGTGACATTAGTATCTGAAAAGGGTGTGGACCATAACAAGTCTTCTGTAAGTCCAAACCACTCCGATGTGAATTAAATGATAACATCCGAAATCATGCAACTGATAACGATGAAGAATTTGATTCTATACACTGTAAACAATGGAGAAAACTTTATAAGCAAAGATTAAAAAATGTTGTCTGCTGCGTCCCTAAAAACTGCCCGCTTCTGAGCCCAAAACAAAGTGAGATCTGTAAGCTATGTAGCCGTTCTATAGAAGTACACAATGTCCATCCATATTGGAAACATTCAGGCTGCAATGAGTGTACAGCAATTTTGGCAATAAGCCGCTTAATACCTTTTTAAGACTGAAATGCACGCAAGAGTTACTCTCAAGGACATTTTTTTCTTTTGTTGGTCATAACTTTTATTTTCGACTCATATGTTTTAATGTTAACTTACAAGAGTTATTTAAAAAAATTTTATTTTGTTTTTGTTGCTCATAACTCAAAAGAATATTTTTCTTATCATCGACTTGCTTGCGTTTTATAAGTACACTAGAATTCCGATAATTCGTTTACGAAGGGACCCTACTGTTTTATACGAATTATATGAGTTTTCGAAAAAAAGAGAATTCGATTAAACAAGACCAAAATTAAATAAAAACGATTTAAAGGGGCTTGAATTTAACGAGGTTCATATTAACAAACAAATGATTTTAAAAAGGTTTAAAAATAATTCATGTAAAAACCACTAAAAAAAACGTTGCTTTTATACATTTTTTTGTTGAAATTTTTATTTTTTATTTATTTGGAATAACCAATATGTTTTAAACAAAAAATAACAATAAAATAACCAGTCCATTTAAACAAATTTCAGTTACCAGTAAAACCTTACTGTTATACTTAAAGCAGTAAAAATATAATGTATACCCATGTACGTTTTACATAGACAAACATTCGTATATTATTATATATATATATTATACTATATAAGACGTTTATGATTTTCTGCGGCTGTAGGAAAAATCGCCCAAAGAAAAATGGCCCAATAAAAAAAAATGAAAAATCGCCCAAATGAAGAATCGCCCAAAAGAACATGAAAAATGACCCAAAAAGTTATATATGAAATTTTGCCCAAAAGAAACGAAAAAGGGCCCAAAATAAAAATGAAAAATTACCCAAAAAAAACGAATTTTTTCCCAAAAAAAAAAAAAAAAAATTTAAATTGCCCAATTTGCAAAAAAGTGTTAAATATTCATATAAAATTAGTAACATACAAATGTAAGTTTTATGTAAAAAATTGCATTGTATCTTCAACAGCTGCTCGGCAGTATGGACAGTAATACTTATTTGAGCCCTCCGCAAAACCTTGTGCACTCTTCAATAGTTAAATATTATATAATCACTGCATAGTTATAATCTATTACTCAAAACAGAATATAGCTTTATGCAAGGTGGCATGTCAAAAAATCCAGTGTCGTAATGTCCATGGACACTGTGACACTTTTGAAAATATCATAACGTCCGTGGGCATTAAGACACTTTGCAAATTAACATTATTCCATTTTTATAAATGTCATAAGGTCCATAATTACTACAGATGTTAAATACAAAAAAAGATCTACATACACGCAGAGAAAAACATGTTTTATTATGGTCACAACCAACGGAACTTATTTTACCATAATATGGTTGTCGGTGATAATGATTTGGTTAAATTAAACATAATATGGTCACAATTTTTTTAAAAATGGTTTTGTTGTTTTTTCTCTGGGTGCATATATTAAACATATAACGAAAACACTTTTGGGCGCAAGGATTTTCTCCCCTATCGTATAACAAATACCGTCCTTCGACCGGGCGCAAGGATTTTCTCCTCTATAATATAACAAAGACCGGCTTCGCTAACTAAAGCTTGTCTGCGCAGACGGCCTTTGGGCGGGCGCAAGGATTTTTTCCTTTATGGTATAACAAGTACCGGTTTCGCTTAGTAGGGCTACTTAAATCTGCCCTGTTTCCGAACGAAGGCCGATTTCGCAGATAAGCTTTAGTTAGCGAAGCCAGTATTTCTTATACCATAGAGGAGAAAATCCTTGCCCCCGGCCGAAGGCCGGCTGTGCAGAGAAGCTTTAGTTAGCGAAGCCGGTACTTGTTTTATCAGCCAAAGGCCGGCTATGCTTTCGAGTTTGTAAGCTATGCTTTCGAGTTTGTCCACGGACACGATGACACTGGACGTAATGACATGGAACCTTTTTCAATATGTCCCGTTATTTTTATAAAAAACATTTAGGAAATTGACGCATAGTAATAATGAATGATTTAGACAAATAGTATGTAAGATTTTGACGTAATTTTAAAAATGTCCCGAAAAAATGGGCTATTTTTCATATAATAATTTAAAAAACGAAAAATTACCCAATAATAACGAAAAATAGCCCAAACATTTTGGGTCACTTTTCATATGAATTCAGGCCCAATTTTACATGGAATTTTTTTGGGCGATTTTTCATTTATCTTTTTGGGCCATTTTTCTTTGGGCGATTTTTCCTACAGCCTTTTCTGCACCACTTGCCATTTCATTAAATGAGACGAAATTGTAAATAAATGTATGTATGTATTTAAAATACTTCAACGAAAAAATTAGCAAATATTTTAAGTTTTTTTAAATTACATTGATACTTGAGTACGCAATAAGCTACATAAACAAATCAGTTGGTGCCCCGGTAGGCCAGCTGGTAGTAAGCTAGTCTATCAGCACCGGGGTTGTGGGTTCGATTCCCACCAGAGACTCTGGTTTCTATCCTGCAGACAAGCGAAAAGCTTCGCGGGATTAGCTTAGGATATTTAAAAAAAAAAAAAAAAAAAAAAAAAAAAAATTTGAATAGCGGGTTATAAATATCAAAAAGAGAAGCAATAAAAGTTTGTTAAATTTTTAAGTTTTTCTTAAAGGAAATATTGGAATTTAAAAGATTTTGTTATTCGTGCTTAACTGCCAGTTTTTATTCTTGATAAAAACACTAACATTTATTGTTGATGGGATAAACTATTCTTATGCGCATTTCACTGGTTGTTTAGGCCAGATCGTCAGGAAATTTCATCCATAAAGATTTTAGATAAACTAAAGATATTAAACCAAATAAAACTGTTAAATGTATAAGAATTATAAGCAACAGTTCTACTTGTAACTATATCAAAGTTTAAACAAAAACATCAACAACAAACAGTGAGTTTATCTCTTCTTACACTCCCCACTACAATTGATTGTAATTCTTCCAACATTAGTTGTAGTTGTAAGTAGGTCAAGAAAAAAGAAAATGAAACAAAAACGACTTGCAAGAGCATGTTGCCAGTTTACGGTTTTTTAAGCCGTGCACTTACCTATTTATTACCAAAGTTTCCTGACGATCTGGCCTAGGCAACCAGTGAAATGCGCATAGGTATAGCTTATCCCGTCAACAATAAATTTCAGTGTTTTTATAAAGAAAAAAACTGGGAATTAAGCACGAATAACAAAATCTTTTAAATTAAAATTTTGTATTCCCAAAAATTTCTTTGAGGAAATATTCACGCTAAGCTCCTTCATCCAAATTGAAAAACAATTGGTAGGGATATACCTTTTAATATATTTATTGCATGCAATTCAGCAGTTGGTACAATTGCTCTGTCTTTTTTCTTAGTAAAAGTTGTTAGAGAAATATACAAATATGATAAATAAACATATTTATTATTGGCAAATATAATAATATTTTTATTAAAAATATTAGCTCTTTTCCTTAAAAATCAACAAACAAAAAATTTCATATCAACAAATATATCACAAATATATGGGCATTTTCTCAGAATGGTCAACCAAGATGGAAAAATAAAATGTTGATAATCATCGTCTTTTATTGTTTATGTTTATATTAAAAGTCTATGTTTTTATAATAAAGGGTTGTTAAAACACAAATTATTTAGGAAGCTATTGTCATTTCTTTTTATTATGATAATATTGGTATGGTTCAATTGTGCATGGAACAAAATATCGGCCGATGTTCCAAATTTTCGAAAACGCTGAGGCATAATACACCTTATCCCAAAGAAAGAAGTCCGACGGTGTCATATCACATGATCTTGGCAGCCAATTGACATCGCCATCACGTGAGATAACAAAAGAGCCATTGCTTCGTTAGCTGTGTGGCAAGTGCCACCATCCAACAATATTTTGATGTATAACAAAATTGTGCAAAAATAGGAGGTGGTAGCCCTGACTTATAATATTTTGCACGGAGGTTTATATGATAATAATAAATAAAATTTCAAGTTTTGAAAAAATTCCCTTAAATGATTCATCTAATCCCATATATCCTTTTTTAAAAAAAATTTTATTCGGCAACACTTTTTATTTTGAATTGTTGAAAATTACCAAATCTATTAAAATTAAATGGTAATAATGTTTGTATTTTAAAAATTCTTTAAACAATTAAATAAAAAACTGCGTTTAAAAAAAATCGCAACTACAATACTACAATTTTTATTAAGTTTTTTCCTTTTTCTGTAAAGTAAGGACAATGTTAGTTAGGGCTTTTTTATATTAAAGTAACGATATGTTCTTTAAAAAAAAATTAAAAAACGATGCACTCAGTTTTTTTTTTTTTTTTTTTGATTAAAAGTAAATATTGACGATTTTCATATTTTTTGCAAAAACAACCTACATTTTTTACGGCAATATAATAATGTCTAATAACGGTGACGATTTTCTTGGAGTTAATTTCTTTAGAATGTTATTTTTAATCACAGTACAAAGAAAATAGGATAATTTTATCGTACAGAAAAATATTTATAGCTTCTAATCTAAAGTACTAAATTATAAAAAACAATAAATGCGTTTTGGGCCTCTAAAAAAGGTCATATATCTCTAAGTTAGAACAAAAATGTGGTTAGTTTCTCTTTTGATTCTTAATGGCAGAGCAAATTAAAAAAAGTTTTCACTTAGTTTTTTTATTTATCCATCAACTTTTTTTAAACTTTTTTTTAAGTTATGGCAACACTTGTTTAAGATTCATTCAGAGCATTCATTACTAAAGGCTAGATTACACTATCTTACAAGTCTTACGTATTCCATAATACTTTGTAAGATAGAAATCTAATGAGTTTTGTTGCGACTGTCAAAAAATCTAATTAATCATGACAGTTTGTGTTCACACCATCACACAAAGTACAAACACTCACACATGAAATAAAATGCAACCCTGATCCAATGAAAAGTATTATTGTTTAAAAATTAAAAAAAAAAAAAAACGATAAAGTCGTATGGGATGTCAAACTTTTTTCCATAATACTTCTCATTTTCATCACACATGCATTCACACTTTCAGACTTTTACATATTACTTGAGTTTTTGACATGTTTTAATACAAAGTATCATAGTGTAAACACCAGCCTTTATAAATACTATAGATAAAGAAGAATGTATTTTTTACCAAATGCCGACTTAAAAATGGTGGTAATTTTTTAAAATAAATTTTTAATAAATTTTTTCCTAGTGCATGAATTAAGTTTAATTTTTCTTGTAAAATTTTATTAAAAATTAGGACAAATTAAGTGACCTCTAGCAGCGTCAAAACGCATTTAACATAAAAAAGGTTCTTCCTACATGTGATTTATTTAGATACGAATACAGTACAGTATTTTTTTTTAAACATTGGAGCAATATTGTTTCACCTTATTTTTGTATATGGAACAAAGTACTGTGCGTCCTGTTGAAACCACATATCGTCCACATCCATATCTTCCAATTCGGGCCATAAAAAGTTCGTTATCATCTCACGATAGCGAACACCATTCACAGTAACTGCCGCCAGCCCATAAACCGCACCAAAAAGTGTTTTTCGATAATAACTTTTGGATTATTATTCGTTCAAATGCGGCAATTCTGCTTATTGACGAAACTACTGAGGTGAAAATGTGCCTCATGACTGAAGATGATTTTCTTCGACTGGTCACAACACGATCAAATACCACCTTTATCGGATGGGCCTAGCTGAGGATCAGGAATGCAGACTGTGTCTAGACGGGGACGAGACGACGGAGCATGTACTGTGTGACTGCCCGGCGCATGCATGAGCCAGAAGGAGGCACTTGGAGCATTGTATAATGTGTGCGTCCCGAATCGGTGATATATCGGCAAAGGCCCTGATTGGGTTCCTTTGGGAAGCAGAGAGTCTTTTGGCCAACTAAGGGGAGTGGGTACAATAGACCTAACCTGGTCGCGGTATCTGTTACTATGGGGGAAACCTCCCCGCTTTATCGTGGAAAAAACACTTCAAATTATTTTTAGATAAATCTTATCTCGTAACAATATTGTTTTGGGCAAAATTTGCAAACGGTTTCTTTACTTAAAATGTGTGTGGTCGCGAAAAAATTGTTTGGCTCTATTATGAACACCAGTGGAAATGTTGCTGCCTATTGTGAACAAAGCTTAAACCTTAAAGATGTTAGCCAATTCGCTATCTGTGCTAGCTTCTATATATTATCCACGGTGAAAGCTTTTAAGGGTATGTGCAGAACAAACAAGTAGTTTTATCCTAAAGGATCTCAGCAAAAATATGTATGCAGGTTATTCCGCCAATGCTCGCTTTAAACGAATCAATTGAGTTCAGTGCAAGTTTTCTGTGATTAATAATCCCATTTCGGCAGCTCTTCAATCGGTTTGGCTTTCATTATGATTTCTTGCGATTCGGTTTGTCATAGTGGATCAATTTTCTTATCGCCAGTAACAATGCGATATAAAATGCACAACTTAAGGTACAGTTAGCAAGATAAGGAGGGCCAATAGTATAGGTGGAAGACAAAATTTTAAGGGAAACTGCCCAAAGCGTGTGGCAGCCAGGAGCACAGTAAACAGAGGTTGTGCGTCGCTTCCGCAGTGCAATTCAAAAGCACTACCAATATCAGAAGATAAGCAGGTATCTTCATTGGAGCGGAGAAATCCTAACGAGCATAGAAAGTCCGTGCGTGGCCATAGAAAGTTGTCCAGATATGATCGGGCGGAGTATTCTGTAGGATCTAAGAAGGGCCAATTGGTTTTGCCAATGAATCAACAACCAAAGGAAGGATTAGTTGCCAAGCTACAAACACATTGGAATGGGCCATATAAGTTGATAAAGAAATTAAATGATGTTGTATACCGAATACAGAAATATAAAAGTCCAAGAGCCAAAATTAAAGTTGTTCATCTTGAAAGATTAGTCCATCATGCCAGAGGGAACTCTGAGCTTATTAGAGACGAACTTTAGTTAAGAATTAGTTGTAATTAATTTTAATCTTGTACTTATTGTAGGGTATGAAAACACTTTGTTATATTATAAAAATTTAAGTTTTAATTTTCAAATAATAAGTTTTTTTTAATCATTGAAGTTTTCAATATTTTTCTTTAAGATTTTGATTATTATATAAATAAATTTTCAACGATTGAATTTCATATTAATTTAAATAAATTATTTACCATTGATTTTTACTTATTGAAAAATCAAAAGATTTTCATTTTAATACTTAATATATGAATATCAATTCATCTCTAAAATGGCGATCCTGCGGTAAAGAACGTGGAGAAATAAACTAATAATTTTAAAACCGTACAATATTACATGGAACTGATAAAATAATCGAAAAACCTGTACGTGCAATTTAGACAACAACAAACCCTATTTTGATTTCATCTGAAAATTAATAATTTATATCAATTCGTCTGGAGCCTTACATGAGTTGCAGTCCAAAACAGCAAACTATTTTGTCAAGATTCTGATAAGCTTTTTATTTAAGGAGTTTACCGTCACTTTTAATTCCCGAGAAAAGAATTCAGTGTAAGCGTTTATATCTTGTTTCATATTTAAAAAGCCCTTAATGTTGTTAAACTAAATTATTTTACTTTTACTTATATTAAATATTTGCCAATTTTGTGATATTTTAAAAAAAAAAAAGAAATAATTAGTTCCATATTCAATTTAAATTAATTTTATTTGTAAACTTTCCCTCTTAAAATGACCACTCGCTCTCCAACGCGTACTAATACAAATGCACAAAGTGCAACACATTCACAATCTAATTCAGTTACTTCAAATAATAATTTAAACACAAGTTTCGCTGGTAATCATCCGATCGATAGAATTCCCCAAAGTGACTTAGACATCTGTGCTTCCTCTGTTAAACTTCCTCAATTCTGGACTAATTGTCCAGATGCATGGTTCGTTCATGCTGAAATGCAATTTGCAACGAAAGGTATAACAACAGACCAAACCAAATATGAATATATTATTACTGCTCTACCACAAGAAGTAATAATAAAAGTGTTGGACATAATACAAAATCCAACTACAAATGATCGGTATCGTAATCTTAAAAAAATTTTGATTGAACGCCATTCCTTAAGTGAAACTTCTAAGTTAGATAAAATACTCTCTGATAGTGATATGGGAGATAGAAAGCCATCGGAGTTTTATAGATCGTTAGCCCTTCTTGCTGGGAGGGGGAGTAGTTGTAGGGTATGAAAACACTTTGTTATATTATAAAAATTTAAGTTTTAATTTTCAAATAATAAGTTTTTTTTAATCATTGAAGTTTTCAATATTTTTCTTTAAGATTTTGATTATTATATAAATAAATTTTCAACGATTGAATTTCATATTAATTTAAATAAATTATTTACCATTGATTTTTACTTATTGAAAAATCAAAAGATTTTCATTTTAATACTTAATATATGAATATCAATTCATCTCTAAACTTATTAGTTGTTTTGTATACATAATTAATTTTATTGCTTACATTGTTATTCAAAATTGTTATAATTAAGTACACTTCAATCCCAATGTGCAGAAAGCCGTGGAAATTACGGTTAAAAAAGTTTCAGTATAAGTGGTGAAATTATGTAAACATCAGTACCGCCATAAAACATAATAGAGTTTAGAGTGGTGAATAGTAAAGCGTCGAATCATCGAAAAACATTTCGAATGTTCTAGGTGGAATTAAAGTGTACTAAATTATAACAAGTTTTAATAACAATGTAAACTTATAAAATTACTTATGAATACAAAACAACTAATAAGTACAAGATTAATAATAATTACAACTTATTCTTAACCAATAATTACAACTAATTCTTAATTAAAGTTACTTTCGTAACAATAAAAACACACAACACTGTGCGCGTGTTTAACTAAAGAGTTAAAGTATTTGATTAAATTGTTTAGATACAGAACGCTGCTGTGTTTGAATTATCACTTGTTGGTCTCGTTTTAATGCCTCTTGACAGAAAAAAAACTTTTAGATCCTTCAGTCTTAATTGTTGGCTACAGCCTAACCCTGCTCAAATTTGGAATGGCGTGAAATATTTTACACAATAAGAAAAAATGCTGGAAAAATTTTACTATTTCCAAAATAAATAAGGCTTAAAATTTTGTTATTGTTAAAAATAACTCATCAGAATTCTTATTATTAGTTTTCTTTCGTACCAGAAATGTGGCCATAAAGTTAAACAAAAATGTTTATAAGTTTAAAAAATACCTGGGGGTCGATTCTGGTTCTGTGAAACTGTGAAATGTGAAAAAATTTCTCATTTTCGTTTTCAAAAGCATTTTACACATTATCACTTCACATTTGCACAAATTGCGATTCCCGTTCTTTTAATGAAAAAGTGTTTCATTCCATTGTAGCCGTGAAACTTTTGTATCTATGTTATTAAAATGTAAAAGTCAAATGAAGATATCGCAGCTTAGGATTTTTGAGCCGGCGCTAAGCCGCAAACGAGTTTTTTAACTGCTTGAGCCGCATGTATTTATTTTTGCTGAAAGGTTTTTAACTTTATATGAATTGTGCTTTGTGTTCTTCGAGCTTATTTGAAGAAAAAAAAAAACAAAACACATTTTTATGACTCCCCTTGTTTTATACAATATAAATTTGTTCAGTAAAATAATTGTTTTTTTATATATTTATACATACATGGTTAATATTTTTAACCTAAAAAAAATAATGAGTGAACCGAAAATTCCTTAATTTTCAGCGAATTTGTTGTATTTGGGTTTTTTCATGAACTATGTCCTGTCCAAGTGCGCACAAAAAATAGTTAAGGAAAAAATTTTACATAAAATGTTTTAATATAGAAAAACAACAGCAATTTTTTAACTGAAAAAAACTTTCATTCAAAAAACAGGAGCAGCCATTAAAAATTAAAAATGGATCAATCAATGAGTGGCCAAATGAGTTTTTTGGGAAAACATCTTGCCCGCGTGATTTCCGCAAAATATTTATTGCAGTAAACCATAAGTAACATAATAATGTTGGCATATAAATGACATCTACCAAAATAATGTTGTTATTGACTTAACGTAAAAGTTTCCATTTAGGGTATTTAAATAAAAGCTTGTTTTTTTAAAAAGGTTTTTTACTTTTAATTTATTTTTTAATAGTAAAATCAAGTTATTTCATTTACTTGTTTTTTACACAAGTAAATTTCACAACAAGTTTTTTCATCGTGAAAATTGTGTCATGTCAATTGTCAAGCTTTTATCTCATAGTGCCGGTCCAGACTTGCAATGTTTGTTGCAGCGATTCTTGAGTTTATTGGTAAGAGGGGTGAGGAAATTTGGGAGAGGTACTCATCTCACCAATAAAATCAAGATTTTCTGCAGCAAAAATTGCAAATCCGGACAATGACTTATAAATTAGGTAATGACTCTATTAGTTGCTAGTTAATGTTTTAAGTAAAAGTAATTTCCTTTCGTTTAAGCGCATTTAAATAAAAACTTGTTTTGTAAAACAGATTTTTTAATCTTAATTTTTATACCCTCCACCACAATTAGTTGTGAAGAGGGTATATTCAGTTTGTCATTCCGTGTGAAACTTTTTTACTATTCATCTCAGACCCTATAAAGTTTATATATTCTGGGTCCTTGAGTAATTTTAAGTCGATTTAGCCATGTCCGTCTGTCTGTCCGTCTGTCCGTCTGTTGAAAACACGCTCATTTTCGAAAAACTCAAAAGAAATCAACAAACTTGGTGTCAAATTGCTTGTAGTTATCCTAAGCAGTTTGGGATTGAAATTCAGCAAAATCGGTTCAATAGGATCTGAGCTATGAATCAAAATGTGGAACCACCACCTAAAAAAAATTGATAATTTTGTTACAAAAACTAACATAAATGGTGGAAAAATGCACAGAATGATATAA
Organism: Pollenia angustigena; assembly: GCA_930367215.1. Taxonomy (NCBI): domain Eukaryota; kingdom Metazoa; phylum Arthropoda; class Insecta; order Diptera; family Polleniidae; genus Pollenia; species Pollenia angustigena. The sequence goes on from OV884058.1 coordinate 124,986,278, forward strand.
GATTTCGCAACAATTCGTTTTATTCAACTGGAAATCACGCTGTGAAATTTCGTGAAGATCCGTCAATAATTTACCCTAGGCCCCATATAAGCCCTACTCCCGGAAATCAGTATATTAAGCCTAAAACCCTAACTAACAATGCTATCACTACCAATTTTGGCAGGTCACAGTTACATAGGACTAGAAAATAAACTGTTAAGTTTCGTGAAGATCGGTCCATAATTGACCATAGGCCCCATATAAAACCTACTTCCGGAAAACAACTTAGTACGCCTAAAAACGTAAAAAATAATGCTATCATAACAAAATTTGGTACATTAAAGTTTTATAGAACTAAAAATAAATCTTTGAATTTTCGTGAAGATCGGTTCATAATTTACCGTAGGCCCCATATAAACTTTACTCCCGGAAAACAACTTAGTACGCATAAAAACGTAAAAAATAATGCTATCATAACAAAATTTGGTACGTCAAAGTTTTAAAGGACAAGAAATAAAACTGTGTAATTTCGTGAAGATCGGTCCATAATTTACCCTGGGCCCCATATAAACCCTACTCCCGGAAAACAGTTTAGTACGCCTAAATCCGTAAAAAATAATGCTATCATAACAAAATTTGGTACATCAAAGTTTTATAGAACTGGGAAAAAGACTGTGAAATTTCGTGAAGATCGGTCCATAATTTACCCTAGGCCCCATACAAACCCTACTACCGGAAAACAGTTTAGTCGCCTAAATCCATAATTAATAACAAATCGTCACAGTTTAAGATAATAATACCATCATACAGATATTACTCCTTAAACATTCGAACTGTCGGTGGAGGGTATCAAAGATTCGGCACAGCCGAATATAGCACTCTAACTTGTTTTTTTTTCTTTTTAGCGCATTGAAATAAAACCTTTTTTAAAGGCTTTTTTTCTTCTTATTGATTTTAAACTCGCATTTGTATTCTCAGTAAGTCCTTTCATTTGTAACCGTTATTGTAGGAAAGCATTAAAAACGATAAGTTTCCAGCTTCAGAAGTCCACCATATTGGATTTGGATGGCCTTTATTTTTCGAGTTATTCTTAGCAAGCCTTTTTATTTGATACCTATATTAAAGGAGTGTATTAAAAATAGCTTGACTGCCATTTTGGCTGTGCCGCTATGTTGGATTTAGAATGACGGCACATAGTAAACAATGCATTGTCATCCAAACTGAGCGTGTGTACAAATTTTCAGCTCAATAAATTAAAGATATCTGCTTCAAATTGAGTTGCATACATACATACATTCTAAGTTAAATAAGCTTTAACAAACGACCATAAGCCCAAAAAATGGTGAAATCATGAATCAATAAAGGCCAAATAAAAAAAATATTGTAGGAGGCTCTAAATTTTCTTTAAGCCGTCGCTAAACCCAAATTCATCATCGCCGATAGTAATTAAATATCTACTTTGTCATTGAATCAAGTGTAAAATTATACAAATACACCAAAAATATAATTAATTAAAAAATGTTATGATTATTGGTTTTAATTGAATTATCGCAAGAAATTCGGAATGAGCCAATATAAGAAAACTTGGTTAACGTTTTTCTTCAGTAATGTTGTGTATTTTTTCAAAAATTGGCATTTTATATGAATATATTAAGTTTAAAATCTGTAAATATGCATATTTTTAGAAGATTATTATTTTTATCTCTTTAAATTATTATTTATCGTTGGCAATGCCCACATTCTCCTCTAAATAATTTATTTAAAATTACTTTTCACCGTTAAAATGAAAGTGTAAAAATATGACATAAATGAAAAGTTTGTGACACATCTTTGCACTGTTACACAGAACAAGAATCACATTACTGTGAAAATGTGAAAACAATTTGTTTCGTTCCATTTGTTCTTCTCATATGAAAACATTCGAATTTATTTATCATTTTTTCACTAAACGAGAATCAGAAACTCTATGAAAATGTGAAAAAAGTTTTCATTTCACAGTTTCACAGAACCAGAATCGACCCCCTGGTTGATATATTCAGATTTGATTGTAAGCCATATCGTATGGTGAGATCAATGAGCACGTTCATAAGTTGAGCTCAAATGCTGCAAAACTGTTTGAAGCAGTTGAGCCAAGACTTACGTCAATAACGGCATTTGATACAACTTTAGACACACTAAACTTTATATGTGGCCTATGGTAACTTATTTAGAAGAATGATTTGTAGTTAGAAAAAACTAATTTGTGCAAAATCTGAAATCAATTCTTGCATTCCGCCACAATATTTCTTAGTTGTTGTAGCAAAATTATGATATTTTTTTTTTTGGGGTGGCTCTTACACATTTGGATTCATAGTTTCTCCCACGATGTTCAATTAATCGGGTTTTATTTTTGTTCGATTAATCGATATTTGGCATTTTTAGCTTTTTCGATTAAACAAATAAAATTTCAAAATTAATCGATTAATCGAAGAATTCTAAATTTTTTTCGATAATTTTATAAAAAATTTGTACTTGAGTAAATAAGCATTCTATTTTAAATAAAACTTGTCAATGTAGCTTCAAATTGTTGCTTCACTTTCGGGCTCTAAGATTCTAAAAGAGTCCATAAATTTTGGATTTTTTGAAACTTTTTACGGACATTCTATCCTCTGAACGAGAAACGATCGAAATATCTTTTTTTTAAATATTTATTCATTGGACCACTTGTAGCCCCCTTTGATATTGTTGGTGGAACATCTTCTTCAAGTCTTATGTTATAGTCACTGTATAGGTTGTAAATGAGTGAAGTTGTTGAAGAACATTTACGTTAATACATATCTGGGCACATGTTACATTTAGCATTATTAGCTTTGTCCTTCGCACAATATTTTTGAACCAAGCTAATTCTAAAGAGAGAAACGCATGAACTATTTTGTTAAAAAATGCTGGCGTTTTCCAGAAAGCTAAATGAAGTGGATTTAAAATCTAGCAAATTTTAAAAACGACCCTGTAATGAAGGCTTATAAAAATACTCCATTTTATCTACTTCATTCTTTAATTATTTTTGCAAGACCAACACTTAAAAACACGAAAAACTACGGCCATTTTGTAAATAGTAACTGAACTTTAAACATCATTCTATTTTACTTCATTTCGATTTCTAGAACATACCCGATAAATTAATATAAAACTTTAATTAAAATACCTTTCTCGTTTTTTCTTTTTTTTTTTTTAAATAAATTATTAAATTATGTTGAAAAAATGTAACAAAAATGAAAGCTACATTGCTCACTAAACCTGACTGTTTTTTTTTTAATTCCAACGGACAAATACATTTGGTTGGTTTTAAGTCGAATTAAAACTTTAAAAAAATTATACATTTAGCAGAAACACTATACCTTATTATTATTCGATTTGTCGGTATAAATTCTTCGATAAATCCTTTAATCAAAATTAGCAAATATAAATTATTCGAACAATTAATCGTCTAAAATTCGAATTATTCGAACAAGAATTAATCGACTGAACACCCTAGTTTCTCCTACAAAGTTGATTTTGCTGGATTTGAAACCAAAACTTCTTCAAGAGCGGCAAGCGTTTTTTTAAACATGAAAATTCTATTGCTATTTTCAATTAAATAAAATGACCAAGCGATCTATCAATTAAGTTTTTCCAGCCGGGTGGTGTTAAATTCACATTCTTAAAGTTTTTTTCGTATAAACAGTGTGAAAATAAAAAGTTTTGACTTAAAAAAAAAACGCTTGCCGTTCTTATTTAAGTAGCTCAGTAAGAATAACTAGAAACAATTAAACATCAACATTGTTCGTTTGAGTTTTTCAAAAGTGATCGTGTTTTCAACATATACTTTATGGGGCCAAAGATGAATATTAAAATAATTTTTACACGGCATGCCGACTAGTTGTGAATGGTTTAGAAATGGCAATGCGTTTATTTGAATGTTTGTATTGTTGTGTTAGCTTGTTTCTTTATTCACTGAAGACTTCTAAACTATCGAACCGATTTCCCAGTTTTCACAGAATTATTTTAATTAGTCGACGCTTAACATAGGCTATAAAGATTTGTGAAATTCCAAGAAGTCGTGGCACTTCCCATACAAAGACTTTATGAATAACCTTTAAAAACGCCGATTACGTCTTGAAATGGTCCGGACGAAACGCCAATACCTTTCGTCGAGTGTGGACTGTATATATGGGTGGATTTGGGCTACAGCTCCAAAATACCAGCCAAGGATCCAAACACCTTGGTATATTCCCCGAGAGAACGCCGATTGCGTGGTCCGGGCGAAACGCCGATACGTTTCGTGGAGTGTATAGGGTGGCTTTGGGATTCAGCGCTAAACTATCCACCAAGTATCCAAGCAACTTGGTGATATTAATAAGGCTAGAAAAGAAAAGTAAAAAAAACACAGAAAGCACTTTTAACCATATAAAAACACTTTCCTCTGGTTTATTTTTCAGAACGTTATGAAATTCTATTTATTTAATGGCAAAATTTTAAATTTTCAAACAATTTAAATACATATGTACAAGTTTAACTTATACAAAAGTTTGGTTTCGTTACAATTTCATTAAAACGTAAAACTTGCAGTTTAATATATGACCGAACAATATGGAGGTAAAACAACGATTCGACTCAGAAATTTTACAAGTTAAAAACCTAAACTTAACTAATAATACATAAAAAAAAGTAAAATCCTTAATGACGGTGGCGCCTCAAGTTGTCAACTCCTTTCACATACAATACACATCTGGGATGGGAAAACCGCTGCCCTCAGTTTGGACGTAAACATCCCGCCGGCCTTGCTGTACAGCAATCCAAAAACCACACTGAAATCTATATAAAAAAAAAAAATGGAAGAAAACCAAAAAAAACATAAAATAGATACATATGTTTATTCCAAGAACTTGCAAAAGTCCAATAAATTGCAGTTGGTGACAATTTTCGTCTTCTTCTCATGCTTTTCTCACGAGGCTAGCATCTGGTGTCTTTGACGACGGACTCCTGCTTAACTTGATCATTGTGTCTCTAACGGCGGCGGCGGCGAGTTCTTCGGTTCTTTACAGTGCTCAGAACCAGAGCTTAAGACGAACTAGGTCTCTCACTCTCATGCCCATTGGACGAACAAGGTCCCCTGGTGGAGCCATTAGACGAACGAGGTCTATTATGCTCTCGGCATTTGGACGAACGAGGTCCATGTTACAACGCTTGGTCTTGGCATGTTTTGACGAACTAGGTCATTTACCACTTATGCAACAGGGTGCGATGCATACCACCACCGTTTAAGCATTTGCCTGAACTCTCGCAAGTACACCAGGTATGGTCATGACTCAAGCAGCCAGCACAATACCGATCTGTTTGATTAATAAAAACTAAGACATTAAATTCGAAAAAATCTTAACAACCTCGGTGTAAAGATAGTTCAAATAAAAAATGACTAAAACCAAGTCGAAAACAAAAACATTTTAACTACGAAGAAACTCCGAATAAAAAATAAAGCTCTTCAATAAACCCATATATGGCCCCGTTGTTCGCAAAAATCAAATACCAAGCGAACACACAGAGACAAATACCTATAAAATTCAAAATAAATGATTCTACAAAATTTACAGTGTAGACAAATTTTATCACGTCACACACAAAGCTTGTTCCCCAAAAATCTAGTACACCAGAACTAATAAACTCCCCAGTTACAATAGTAATCAAAGTCAACCTTCCGTAAACTTTGATGTGACATTTTATTATGGAATATTCAGTATCCCATAGATTGCAAAAATTAAAGGGTAATTCGATTCAAATAATTGAAAAGGTATTCACTTTCTACTAAAACAAAAATAGCACTCACAATCAAGGACCGGATTTTACGAACGGAAAACACAAAATTAAATTTTATTTTTTAAATAAAAAATTTTGTGTGTGAAAGAAAGAATATTGTTTTTCTGTGTTTAAAATTTAAACGAAAAAGAAAAAAAATTTCTTTGAAAACAAAATTTATAGTTTCAAAAAAAAGCAAAAACTTTGTTTGTAAAAAAAAAACAAATAAAAATGTTCAAAAAACTTTTTTTTTTGTTGAAAAATATTTCTTAAAATGTTTTTTTTTAGAATTTTTTCTATGTATGTATTTTTAAAAAATGAAATATATATGTACATATGTATGCATTCTCAGAAACCTCTTCATAAATTTTATTTAAATTTGTTTTGAAGAATGAAATTTTTATGACAATGCCTAATCAAGGCGAATTCATAAAGGTGATATTTTCGAGTCATCTGTTTATTGTTTATTTCCTTGTGTGTATACTGAATGTCAAGCGTTATTTACATTTTGTGAAAAAATTTGTTAAAATTTTAAATCTAAATACAAAAAAAAAACTTATTTAAATGTAATAAAACAAAAAAAAGTGAACATAAAAACTAAACAAGAGGATTTTAAAAGGCGTAAGGAATAAGTGGAGCCACAATAAATTTCCAATACAGGAAAAAGATTTACCTTCTAAAGCAATTTTGTATAGGTATTTCATAAACAAACAAATTCCCTTTTTTATATTTTCAACCAATAATTTTGACACTCACTCTAACTTTTTACAAAAACAAAATACATAGTATGTTTTAAAAGAAAGGGATAGCTAGCATAACGCTATCTCATGATGCGGTCACCTTTATGAATTCGCCTTGTGCTTAATTAATTATTTTGTTTTTTTTTTTTTTAAGAAAACGCTTTATTCTAAAAACTTTATTTTATGTTTTTAAGAAAACATTTTATTTCAAAAACTTTATTTTATTTATTTTTTTCGACGGCTTTTTTTTCAAAATTATTTTAGAAATTTTTTATTTTCTGTAAAATGTAGAATTTTTTAAACTTGCACAATAAATATTTTTTTAGAAACAAAATAAAAAAAACATTTTCCGGTCCTTGCTCACAATACAAATAAACAAATATTTAAAAGAGAAAAAACAAAAAAATTCCGAAGACTGATTTAAATAATACTGTTGTTGGTGAAAATGTACTTATAATTATAGATGTCACTTTTCGTTTATTCAGTCACCAAATTGAATGACAAACATTATTCTCCCTCAAGGTTTCGGACCTTTCCTTGGTGTAAGTTAATGTGTGGTGCAAGTGCGATTTTACAAGACCCACTTATAAGAATTTAAAAAACTAAAATCGAAAAAAACTTGGCTCGCGAATTCAGCTGTTTACCTTTACATCTTTTATTTTATTTATACTGGGAATCAAATAATTTCCAACTGTCAGCAACTTTTTCAAAACTAATTTAGGTACTCTATTCAAGCACATACAAACTTTCCCCAACTTCCTTTAACAAAAACTGTAACAAAATACCTTTGTATGTAGTTACATATGCATAACCAAGCCAATATTAAAAAAAAAAGGAAAACACGTACCTTTACATACAGATGTTTATTACTATTTTGACCATATCATCCTAACACCACGAATTGCAGTTCCGATTCGTATTTAACCAGGATAAAACCAATTGATTTTAGTTGCCAAATAGGTTATGTCTGTCCAGCAGAATTGGCCGGATTGCATGTACAAATGTTCCAGTTTTACTCCGAAATAACTAACGCAAAATCTTTGGTCCACATTTGTCGCCTATATTATTTGCAATTATTGTGTCCGGTTAGAGTAAACCATATTCGTTTATTTGACAGCTTCTTTGGTTGCTGGCTGTTTGGAAATCCTCTACGATGTCTGTCGCCGTACCATTTTTTAATCCGCCTTCTTGCGAAACTGTTGGTTATCCCACTTCATATTCCCGTGTATTAGATTCCGTCCGTAATACGTTTGCCCAATAGCCAAGTCAAGCTTCATCCCCCTGAGGTTCACAATGTTGAACGCGCCACTATACCATTAAATACTAAAAGTATCATCTCTTTAATTTTCACATTTCATGCAAACAAGTAATTTAAAACTACAAAAAATAAATTTTAACACACTACATTAAATTTACTCCAATTGTTTCTTCTTCTTTCTACAAAAAATTACGATGAAAATGTCAAATAAAAAATATCAGCTGCCATCAAAACAGAGTACTGCCAAATTGAAACCTTAAAATTCATTTGGTACTGATAATTATCCAAGACACAAACCTTTTTTTATCCATTCCCAACAATATGGGTTAAATACAAAGGTTCTCAAACTGTGAAATTATTCTAGCAAAATTTTGTTTATTTTGTAACCAAATGTTACAATACCAACAAAAATTAAATAAATAGAAAAATATCACCTTTTTTTCTCTAAATAATCCCAAAAGCTCTGTCCCATCCAAATATCCGGTTCGATTGGACCAATAAAAACGCCGATTACGTCTTGAAATGGTCCGGACGAAACGCCAATACCTTTCGTCGAGTGTGGACTGTATATATGGGTGGATTTGGGCTACAGCTCCAAAATACCAGCCAAGGATCCAAACACCTTGGTATATTCCCCGAGAGAACGCCGATTGCGTGGTCCGGGCGAAACGCCGATACGTTTCGTGGAGTGTATAGGGTGGCTTTGGGATTCAGCGCTAAACTATCCACCAAGTATCCAAGCAACTTGGTGATATTAATAAGGCTAGAAAAGAAAAGTAAAAAAAACACAGAAAGCACTTTTAACCATATAAAAACACTTTCCTCTGGTTTATTTTTCAGAACGTTATGAAATTCTATTTATTTAATGGCAAAATTTTAAATTTTCAAACAATTTAAATACATATGTACAAGTTTAACTTATACAAAAGTTTGGTTTCGTTACAATTTCATTAAAACGTAAAACTTGCAGTTTAATATATGACCGAACAATATGGAGGTAAAACAACGATTCGACTCAGAAATTTTACAAGTTAAAAACCTAAACTTAACTAATAATACATAAAAAAAAGTAAAATCCTTAATGACGGTGGCGCCTCAAGTTGTCAACTCCTTTCACATACAATACACATCTGGGATGGGAAAACCGCTGCCCTCAGTTTGGACGTAAACAACCTTATATCTGGATATCGGTTACAGAAATGTTTTCAAATTTTAAACAAATAACTTGGTTTTCAATACACATTTGCCAAAAAGTGGAACATATTGGAGAAATGGTCGTGCCACTTCCCATTCGCAGAAAATAAACAATTCTGTTTCTCTGGAACATGGTTACAGTAAAAGTTTTCAAGTTTGGAACGAATAGTTTGGTAAAAACATCCGTCAAATTGTAGGCTAGTTTACAAAAGTAGGAGTGCCACCTCCGAAACAAAGACACTTTAAATTTCTGTATGTTCGAAGAATGGTTGCATTAGAATTTTTTAAACTAGGAACAAATAGCTTGGTTTTCTTAAAAGGCATTTGTCAAAAATTGAGCATCTTCAGTATAAAGACAATAAAGATCTTGTATATCTGGAAAAGTATAACATGACAAATAAATATATTGCTTCGTTATCTCTCCACAATATCTGTTTAAACAAGTTTTTTCTAAGCCCCCTGGTTAAAGAAAGTTTTGAATAAAAGTTTTATCTATAAATCGTCGCAGGAATTAAAGAACGCTGTAACTGACAAAACATAAAATGTTCACCAGAGCCAAAAAAAAACCTGAATGAAAGAAAGTAGAAAAAGTTCATATCACAAAAACTATACAACTTAGGAACAATTTTTTTTTCTTTTCTTTCTTGTCGAAAATTACAATATGTATTCAAAGATTAATCCTAATTCTTATTTGTATTTGTTAGCCGTTACCAATGTAACCGCTAAAGGCTAGATTACACTATTATACTATGTATTAATACATGTCAAAAACTCAAGTAATATGACAAAGTGTGTTAGTGTAGTGTTAGTAGAATGCAATATGTCACGACAATGACAAGTATTAGGAAAAACGACTTCATCGCTTTTTGAAAAATTTCTAAACAATAATACTTTTCATTGGATCAGGGTTGCATTTTATTTCACGTGTGAGTGTTTATACTTTGTGTGATGATGTGAACACAAACTGTCATGTTACATTAGATTTTTTGACAGTCGCAACAAAACTCATTAGATTTCTATCTCACAAAGTATTATGGAATACGTAAGACTTGTGAGATAGTTTAATCTAGGCTTAATTAATTGCATTCAAGTGTCAAAAAAGCCTGCTAGGCTCAAAGTTTCGGATCTTTTCAGCCTCCGGTGACCATCGAACTTTATTAGATCCCGAGCGAGGTAGTTGGGATGGGCCATTAGTTTATCTATCTATTTGACTGAATGCTTTTTAATTTCTTCCTGGATGGTAGCGATGTTAAGATCTCTGTGGATAATGTCATTACGTATATACCATGGGGCGCAGACAATTTGCCGTAATATCCTATACTGCACTTAGAACTTAGGAACATGATTTTAAAAATGTATTTTTATTTTTTTTCGCTTTATATATTGGCTTTAAAAATTTCCTCTCAAGTCTATTATTCCCGGTGATACTGCGGCTTACAGCAATTTTTTTTTTTTTTTGCGTAAGTGAATTTTTTTCATCATTCAAATATGGGACCGGGATCAATCGACGCAGTATTTTTTTCTGATGCAATGCAAAAAAACGTACTGGCGATTTTTTGTCAGTTACATCGTTCTTTAATTCCTGCGACGATATTTTAAAATAAGTTGTCCTATGCTCGTCATTTTATAACTCAAGAACCACTCAACCGATATTCAAACGAGCTCATGCGTTGGAAAGGTCTACTTTCACCGATGGTTTATAAAAAAAACTCCCGATAGGTGGAGCTGTTTTCAGTATATTTAATTTTTTTATTTAGCAAAATTCTTCAGTATTTAATTTTTTATTTTTATTTAGAAAATCCCGACCAGCGCCGGGATCACACAGCTAGTAATAAATACAAATAAAAATTTTTATACTTAAAAAAAAAAACAGCTAAGCAAGTAACATTTTTGCAATAAAGTTATAAACAAAGCCTAAAACAGTTTGTTGATACTCAAATTTTTAAGAATTAATTTTTTAATGTCATATGGATATAACAGAAACTGCGCTGGCATTAAAGATGGATGTGACATCTTGTTTCACTCATTTAAATGAACTCATTTATTTACATCGAAAAATTGCTTTTCTGTTGGTTTAAATAATCTAACTGTTAAACATATGATACACACATAAATCATAAAAATACTTTCATTTAAGGACCCGCACATTGATCCTTTATTATCTACTAGGTAACAAATACCCCTAAAAACTATTGATACTGAAATGATGCGTTACTTATTAATAAACTACTCTACCAAATAAACAAATGATACACTCATGTTGAAGCACAAGTTAATCCTCTCTTATAGTTTAGGAAACAATACAGTTATCAACTATTGATACTAAAGCTATGTATTTATATGATCTACGTGTGTTTGTTTCTTGAGGGTTAATCTTTTATTTATAATAAAAAAAAAAAAAACAGCTCCACAAACTGAACCCAAAACGCAAAAGGCCTTATCTTAAATATTCAGAGTTTTACAATAGAAGAAAAAAACTATATAGCTGTAATATGATAAATTTATAAATTGCAGTAAACAGTTTATAATTAATTTTTCTTCTATTTTTCTTGTAAAATCTACCAGTTGTTTTGATAACTAACAATGTTGCATATTATACAAATTGTTAGTTATATTTTTTAGCGTTAATTATATAATATTTTGTAGATTGGGTTTTTTATTTTTTGTCAATAAAATCGCTAACAGTGGTCAAATTTAATTTTTTTGTTAGGTTGAGCCTTTTGCGTTTTAGGTAACGATAGACGATATATATTACCATTTCCCGAAAACACATTGACTAGTTTAAAATCATAAGAGTTTTATATTAAACTAGCATCTCCATTTTCTTCGTGGACATATCTGTATGCCAAAGTTTATTTTTTTAGGTCTTACCTTGTTTAAACTCTTTCATTGAACCCGCTCATTTACACAGGATCCTGCATGTTTAAAGTTATGTTTCTAGATCTAATGCTTACGGAAATTTAAAAAGTACCAGTTAAAATACAAAAAAGTACCAAAACACTTCCCTCTAATAGATTCTTATCCACTTAGGACATCGCATCTTGAATTTTATGTTTAAAGGTCCAATATTAACAATAATCAAAAAAATACCATTTGTAAAACAAAAAAGCTGAAGAAAGATATAAAATATCCAGTATTTCCCATTTTGGTAATATTCCCCCCCCCCCCCCCCCCCCATTAAAGATTCCAATACTAAAGGAAATTTAAAAAGTACCAGCTAAATAACAAAAAAGTACCAAAAAGCCCTCTTATAGATTCTCATTCACTCAGGACCTTGCATGTTTAATTTTATGTTTCTAGGTCCAATACTAACGGATATTCAAAAAGTACCAGTTAATATACATGAAAGTACCAAACACGTTCCACATAGATTCGTATCCACTCATGACATTGTATGTTGAATTTTATGTTTTAAGGTCCAATATTAACGATAATTAAAAAAATACCAGTTGCAAAACCAAAAAGCTGAATAAAGATATAAAATTTTCCCCCCATTTAAGTATCAACAATAGAAGTATTGTAGTGGGTGCCCATAATAAAGTGCGAATATGTCAATGAATGGAGAAAAATGTTTCGTAAAAAAAGTACCAAAAATAGTTACGATTTTCACCCCTTAGAAGTTCGAATTTCGAAAAACTACCAAATTCATATTGGTTTTTTTTTTTGTTGAGTTTCGAATGTGGTATAAACTTTATTTCTAGGATTATTGGTTCAAAACATAGATGGGGTAACAAAAAAGTACTAAAATTCAGGTTTTACCCGTTTTCTTCCAAAAAAAGCAGAATTTCAAAAAAGTACCAGACACCTGTCCGCTTATTTTTATTAAGAACAACAATTAGTACTACGGTTTTGTTTGTATCTCTTTAAGTTTTGGAGATATAATGTTATCCAATTTACCCGTTTTTTCCCTTTTTTACACTCTAAACATTAGAATTTCCAAAAATTCCGTTTTAGTGGATCGATTTGGGGAGATACCCACCTCGGGTCCAGTCAATAACGTTACAATTTTATATATATATATGTAGATATGAATTTTTTTTGTAATATGAAATTTAGATTTTATTTCATTATCAGTAAAAGCAAAATACATTTATTTATATGTTTTTATATACATACCAGCGGTAACTAGAATGAGTAAAGAGACCTAATAGAAGGCCTTATTTAGCAGTCACAAGCAGTCAGAAGCCCTTCTCGCCGCATTCCATTCTTATTTATTTTTTACACAGGTTGTCATTGGGCGCAAGGCCTTCCACACTTCCTTTAAAAACAACTTCGATCCCTTCCCAAAGAAGGGAGTAAGGAAGGTCACTAAAACTAAAAAGTAAATAAAACTGAACACCTTCCTTTCTCCCTTCTCAAAGAAGGGAGTAGCGAATGTGTACTGAATATTTCAGAAGGTCTTTTAAAAAGAAGTTTATACTTCTAGAAGGCATACTTCTGAAGGCAGGATATCATGCGAAGAAAATCTTTTAGAAAGGAGTATAGAGGCCTTCAAAAAGGCCTGCCACTTGTGGTCCTTCCAATATTTACCGCTGGGTATGTATTCAAATTGAATCATTTCTCCAAAACACATATCCTGTTTTAAATTTAATTTGCAGTGTTTTTCATTTTGACCTGATTTTTTATGAAAAAAAAAAAAAACAAAAACCATATAAAACTTTACACACTCACGCACACAAAGTCCATCGGTCTGTTTTATGGCACTCATACACTTAAGTGATTTTGAATAACACACCTAAGGGGATTTTTTTTATAAGGTAAATTAAATTTGAATAAATTTATTTTATTCATGTAGAATAATGGTGTATAAAACCCAGCGGGAAAACCCTGGCAGGATGGCCCTCCATAAACTTTAAAATCTTTAAAAAAAATGGAATATAACAGTCTTTAAAAATCTTTTAAAATAATTAATAATCAAAACACTCAATGATATGTTATGAAAAATAAAAAGACGCTGAAAAGACATGGAAAGGTCAGATCGCTTTATACGTTCAAAAGAGGGCCCTCTTTTGATTTTTTACTCACCGAGAAATAGTTTATTACTGTATGCAGAATTGAATCACAAAATGCATAAAATACCATTGACGCATACAAAAACAAATAGCCCAATAAATTTACATGGTGGTACAAAAGTTAATGAGAACAGACTATTTTGCTTTTACTTTAAGTCTGGGTTCACACTATGTGGGATTTCCATCAGAAAGTCTAAACAAACAGTATAATATATTTAATTAGTATAATATTTTGAATTAGGCTTTAAAAAGCTAAAAGTATCTTGACAGATAAAGAAAAAAGCAGAGCTGGATCAAGCAAAAACAAAATTAAGTTTTTAGGTGATGGGGGAGGGAAACGATATACTTTCATAATCATTGAAACTTTTCATATAAAATAATTCGTAAACATGTAAATTCTGTCAATTTAGGCCTACTTAAAGTTTTTTATTTTATCTGGAATAATAGCATAACTCAACTTTAACTTTTTGACTTTCTTTCGTTCAACCTAAGTGTCTTTTTCGGTAGTATCTTTTGACTAAGAAAACAAACAACTATTTTTTTTTAACAACTAAATAAAGTAATTCGTTTCTTTGGAATCTATAGCAAAGTTTTCCGAAAAAGACGTCTTCCGATTTTCAGTGAAGATTCCAAACTTAAAACTGCTGTACTGAAAATATTCAAAAACAGACTTAGGCTGTTATGACTTGTGACCACAGGTTTAAGTCACTTTTAGTGTCACAATTTTTTCCTTATTCTTGCAAAAAATCTTATATATAACAAAAAAACCAGCTCCTACAAAACTTCAGGAAATAAATTCGCTCATTTGAATCAGTAACTTTGAAATTCAAAGCACTTTCATTTACTATTTAGACAACATCCGATTCTACCACAAAAAAATAACTATTTCCAACTGCATACAAAAATATGACCATACGAAGGTTTTCATGCAAGCCAGGGTTCTATTGTTTTATTCATTCACGTACTAAATGAACTAAATGACAAAAAGTTTAAACCGTTAATTGTATTCGTTATGAAATTTTTTCGAGTATTTGGAAAAGGTGTTGTTAAAAGAAACAAAAAAAAAAAAAAAAACAGAACAGCACCAGCACCAGCACCAGCACCAGCACCAGCAAAGTACCATAAAACCAAATTGGTACCGGCTTTTTAACATTCAAAGCTTTGCGCGATTTGAGATTAACAAATGAATAATAACTTTAAAGTGCAGCAAAATATAATTCAGTGACTAAGCATTTTTGTTATACCTTGAAATTAGTTTTTAAGTAGAGTAACGGATAAAGGAAATTCGACATCAGACGTAAATAAAAAAGAAAGGGATAACGGTTGAACAACATGCTCCTAAAATACAACCTTATTTGCATTCTGGCGTTACATTAAAAAAAGTAGACTTTTCGCTCAAAGTGCCCATATGTCCTTTAAACGAGCAAATATTTTTAATTCTAATAGTTTGAAAAAATCTATATAAGTCCAAAGCTTGCTATAAAGGTCTTATTCAAAACGTCTTGATCAATTCGCAGTCTTATAAAGTTTTGTAATGCAAGTCAAAATCCACTTCCGTTTTTTTAACGTCCCGCCAGCGCATATTTTTGCTTATATCGGCAAAGGCAAAACAGCTAAGAACACTTTCCTCCTCTTTATGTGAACCGATTTGAACAAAATATACACCATTTGAAAGATATTTACTTACTAATAATATTTTCGGAGTAATAAGCGTTCAAATTTGCTACTAACACAAATGCAAAATAAATAAAAATTTATTTTCAATTTTCAAATAATAAAAAATTAGGGTGATCGATTATTCGACATTTTTCAGGAACCGGTTTTCGAATATTTCGACTATATAAATCTTTTGTATAAATTAGACCAGGCAAAACAGTTAAGAACGCTTTCTTCCTTTGTTTGTCAACCGAACCTCTATGGCGAGAAATACGGAAAACTAAATTTCTTTTTTTAACTTTTCTGTGCTGCATGTGATAATTTTTTAATGTTCTATAATATTGAACTTGGAAACATAATATTACAAGTGAAGGGTCCTGAGTGAGTGATAACATATAAGATAAAAAAATTCTGTTTTTTTTTTTGTTTTTCATCTGGAACTTTTTGAAATTCCATCGATATTAACACGTACAGTGCTAATTACTAAAAAAACAAAAAAACATACCCTTCAATGTTACTCAACTCTCTTCTATAAAATATACCAGTAAGACTCTCGATCTGGAAACAATCGGCACATCCATTAACGTAAGCAAAAAATCTATAACGAATACACGGAATTCTAGAGGCAGATATGTAAACCGGTTTTCGAACTAAATAAATAAGGGAAATTAAATTTCTTTCTTTTACGTGCTGCATGTGATAATTATTACATTTTCTATAATATTTAACTTAGAAACATAATATTATAGTGAATGAAAACCTATAAGATGAAAAAGTTGGTACTTTTGGTTTTTCAGCTGGTACTTTTTGAATTTTTGTTAATATTCGACCTATAAAGATAAGATTATACATTAAACTGGGTGTAAAAGAACATGTAAGGGTAGCTTTTTGGTACTTTTTCGTTCAACATCTGGTAATTTGATCAATTTTCGTTTATATAAGACATAGTAACAAACATAACATTAAAGTGGATATGAGGAGACTTTTTGATACCTTTTCGTTTTCAATTGGCACTTTTTGATATTTTTTACATTGAATCTACAACATTAAAATAACTCACGTGGAAGATGACATATGAACCGGAGGTTTGTCCCTTGCCAAATCGATCCACTAAGATGGAAAAAATATGTACTTAGATGTACTATGTTTTCTTCATATCGCTCATTTGCTGCAAGACCGGCATAACTCAAAAAAATCCATTTCGAGTAAACGCATTTAAAGTTTTCGATTTGCTCTAACTACTTAGAAAAAAAGAAGACATATTCTCTTCACACTGAGAAAGTATAAAAGATATAAAGATGAATTTAATACACAATATAAAGAAAAACAAAGCGAACAATTCTGCACAATTCTGATCCTTTTTGCAGATCTATATCTTGCTTTTGTAAAATGATACTAAGTGGCTGTTTTACAATAGGTATCACACTTAATACGTATATTCCGCAAATAAAATTAAAAGTACTAAGTGAGTTCCTTAATATAAAGGTAGAGATACTACCTTTCCACTCAGATATTTTTTTCAAAGCTTCTACTATACGATGTACACTTGTTGCATAATGACGCATAATGAAGAGAGTTTGGCTCCCAAATACTTTGCTAAAACTGTTTTTCACTTGGGATGATTATATTTTAAAAATTTTGTCGTTTCTTTAACAAATGATACAACTTTTTGTATTAATGGCACTTTGTTGCTTTTAGAAATTGAGTTGTTCGATTTATGGGAATATCAAGGCGTTTGTTTCGCATTTGTCGCTTTTCCAGAAATTTTGAACAGCTCCATTTTCTGCTGACATCAGAGGACACCCATCTGTTCCATCTCCTTTACAATTTTTTAAGTCAGGACCAAAATTTGTCAAAGCTTTAAGAACTATTGATGATAGTGTTTTCGCATCAATTGAAAACTTTTTGTTGTATGTTGAAATACCTTTAAGATAAGGAAATCTGGCTTTTCCCCGACAAATCCGTGCTTTCGTCAAAAATGATCGAATAGAATTTTGATTCATATAACACATAAATATATACATAAATAATACAAATACTAAGGCTTTTAAATAATTCAACCGCACGCATTATCAAGTCAAACGTTTAGTCTTTGGCTATAGATGGAACCGGGTCTATGAAATAACTCCCACGAAATAAGTCCCACTTTTAAAAACGAAATAAGTCCCACAAAAAATTGCTGTTTTGAAAGTGGGAGTTATTTCGGTTTTAAAAGTGGGACTTATTTCGTCAATTGATGGGACTTATTTCGTTACGCGTTTTTATTTTAAGTGGGACTTATTTCGTTTTGAGTGGGAATAAATTCGTTTTGTAAAGTGGGAGTTATTTCATACCCCTAGAATACAATTAATAATAATATGTGCGTGGTTTGTTTCATAAAGCAGCCAAATATCTTATTTTTTCCTTGTAAGCACTTGAAAATTTGCAGTGAATGCTGTCTTACAATGCAAACTCACAAAATTGATCAAACCAGTAAACTAGTATGTCCATTCTGTCGTGCAGAAGTTCATGAAACCCTTCAAATATTTATCTGATAAATAAATGATTTTTTATGGAGGAGTGCGATAGAGCCATGAAATATAAGGCCATTATGGCTTTATTTCTCATTTTTTTCTTATGCAAAAAGTTATATATTGGACATTTCGTAAAAGGGACAACTATAATTTTTTGTCCTTATCTCTCCTTTTTTTGTTATTAATTACTTTATACTTACTATAATAAAAAAACTTTAAAAAAATGTGTACAAATAGGTACCGAACTTAACTACTGGAAAAACAATATTAAAAAAAATTGTTGACGTAATTACGTATGTATGTGTTTTATTATATTTTTAGTAGGAAATTGGAATTCGTGTTCCATGTTTTCTAATATCACCATTACAAAATACAACTAATCCCAATGCCACGTTAAAACTATAATACCGTCTACCATGCACTGGATCTTCAAGCCATTTATAAAGGTCGATAATTTTAATCTGATGGTCCTTCCGAAACGGTTTCCATCTTAATAATAAGAACAATTGATCTGTACTTAATCCATTTACGAATCCAAACGTTGTTACTAGTAGGCGTTCTCTATACGTTCCTTGACCGAAAAAAAAATTAATAATAAATTCTGGAACTCTATCAAAATTCGTAATATCCATTCCATTAAAAAGCCTTCTGCAAGCTTGCATACGATTTTTCTTTATTATTCCTCTGCTTTGATTATTCATATTATTCGACGTGTTTTTTTCGAAGAGCCAAATACTTCTTATTTGAAATCGCATTAAACAGTGAAAAAGTGGGACTTATTTCGTTTATGAAAGTGGGACTTAATTCATTTAAGAAATATATTATTCAAGGGGGAGTTTTTTCATTTTGAGTGGGAGTTATTTCATTTCAAGTAAATTTTTAAATCATTTCATTTTGGTGGGACTTATTTCGCTTTAAAAAGTGGGACTTATTTCGTGGGAGTTATTTCATTTTTTTATGCAATTTTTGGTGGGACTTATTTCGTGGGAGTTATTTCATAGACCCGATGGAACCTGCTGGGGTTGAATGTAGAATAATAAGTATTTGAATACGGTAAACTAGATGTTTGTTTGGAAATATCTAAAAAATAACTATTAGGATTTAGATATGGATGCTTATTGAAAATCGTTAGAGATTCAATAAAAAAAACCTTGCTGGGATTTCCAAAATTTTTGTACATTAAAAAAATTATTATTTTGGGAATTCTTGTATTATCGAAATTAACAAAACATATTTTTATATTCAACATTTTTCATTTTTCGAATTTTTATAATTTACTGGGGGGAAATTTCCATTGTGCCATTGTCAGATGCATTAATTTTACACATCTGCCAAATGATAATGAGCTTAAAATGTCCAGACAGTTGCAAGACATTTTTAGGCAATTTGAACGACAACATTGTAAGATCTGACCATCGTCTGTATGAAGCTTAAGCATTTAACATTATAACTAATCTTTTAATATTTAAATTATTTATGATTTAAGAAATAAAAATTTTAAAGATAAAATTTAAAACAAACTTATATCTAGGTCCTTAATGTTCTAGTTATTAACAAAGTTAGTTATTAACAATTTTTTGAATTTTATTGCGTTGCGGGTAAGTTGTATATTAGTGGGAAAATAGGTCCAGAGGTATATTGCGAAATCTAAAGGTGCAGATGCCAATGGTTCCTAAGGGTGAGGTGAATGTTAACTTGTTGTAGAGATATTTAGGCTCTTTTGTTATTATTATTTTACGCAAAAAGATTAAACTGTTAAACTTGAGGCAGTCATCAAAGCGCATGCTAAAAACACAATATGGAGATACATGATTAAATCTCTGTAAGCCGAAAATGTAACGCGTGATGTTATTAAATATTGTAACAAGCTACCGTTTGTCAGTGGCATTGCAAGCAGCAAAGACTTCGCAGCAATACAAAAGTGTTGGTATTAAATTCGATTTGGCTAGCATAATTCTTATCCTCTGTGTAGTAAAATGTTGACTACACCAAAGGCTTCTAAGCATGGCATATGTTCAGCCACATACTTGGTTAATATGATCCGACCAAGTAAGAGTACGATAAAAAGTAGCAACCAAGTTTTTTAACTGTATGTACTAGTTCGTTTCGAGTACCATCAATATTAACATTAATGTCATTTATTATATCAGTGTTAGACCTCGCATCGATTATAAGACATTTTGACTTCTTTGGACTAAGTCGTTATCCATTTGCGGAAGTCCATCGAAAAATCATGTACAGATCGTGGTTAAGTTTATTCACGAATTGATGTTCTGTTACAGCTCAAATAAAGTTGGACATCGTCCGCATACATTTGTATTTACGAGTATTTTATTTGCTAGGGAAGATCATTAGATCCCTAAGGGAACACCTCTGAATGTACTTAAAGGCCTAGAAAAGGTACCATGGTTGGCAACTATCTGCGATCTATCCCCTAGATATAAAGCAACTAATTTTGTTGCAGTTTCTGAAAAGTTAAACATTCTTGCAAGTTTTATAATTAACATCTTGTGTTCAACGGTGTCAAAGGCCTTAGAGTGGTCGAGTAGAATCAATACTTGGTATTGATATCATTGCCTAAAATAAAACTTTTTATTATTTTTTCCTTATGCATGTTGCACATTGACCATTTACAGCCATCCCATATTTTGCGATCGGATTTCGAATTATTAGCCAGACAGAGGTAGCAACGACCTTTTAATGGTAGCCAATCAGCCCAGTAAACGCATTAATCAAAAATAAAATCAGTTTTCATTAAAAATTTAATCAAGTGAATTAAACGTTTAATTAAGAGAATTAAACGTAAACGTTTATCAAGTGTATTAAACGTTTAATTGACAACATTAATTTGAACCAGTATACAAATTAATAATATCAATTAAACTTTTAATTCACTTGATTAAATTTTTAATTAAAACTGATTTTATTTTTTGATTAATGCGTTTACTGGGGCAAAATTTTTTCTGTGTAAGAAACTTCCATAGGAATGGTTTCATTTGTCATTAGTTAGACAGCTGCTCGAACGTTAGCGTATCGACTGTTATTGGCTCTTTTTGATCAGTTTTCCGACATTTAGTAAACGTAAAGGCCAGTTAAAATCGCTTGCTTTCGCTCAATACTTTAATTACGAGCCCAGCAGTGTGTGCTGTGACTCGATCTTGATAAAAACACATTATATGATGGTTTTCCACTGCTGACCTTACATTAACAAAAATCGTCCGATATGCACCGCCATTGACACAGGTGTCCAAAAATTGAGGTATCTTTTAAATTTTAATAAAAGAAAGAGTTTTGCGATTTTAGAAATTATTTTTTTTTTCAGTTTATAACAAGTATGTTCCGGTTAAAAATTAAAAATTATGTAGGTCAAGTGACCACATCTCTACTGGCTCGACAGGCCCCAAATTTATGTTTCTATTTTTATTTTTTTTATTTTAATTCCCTAAGCTAATCCCCGCGAAGCTCTACCCTTGTCTGCAGGAAAGAAACCAGAGTCTCTGGCGGGAATCGAACCCGCAACCCCGGCGTTGATAGACTCAATTGCGTTTTTCAATAAACTGTTGTCAATGGTTGATACCTGGTCGATAATGTTGTTCTTCAGCTCTTGAACTATTGTGGGATAATTGCAATACACTTTCGATTTCAAAAAACCCCTTACAAGAAAAAGTCTAAAGGTGTCAACTCGCACGATCTTGGTGGCCAATTCACTCCTCCTCTACGAGAAATAATGTGATTTTTGAACATTTCTTTCAAAAGATCAATTGTTTCTCCGGATGAAACCAAATATTATCTACGTGTAAATCATCAATTTTACGCCGCAAGAAGCATCGAATTATCTCCCTATAGCAATTTCCATTGACTGATGATTTGGACACCCTTAACTTTTAAAATAAAATTAAATCGTATGTTTGGCAATCTTATAAAATAATTTTGCGGCAAAATTACAAAAAAAATTTTTGATACCAAAATAGTCCAGTACCCATGTTCTGTAACTATATTGAGAACTACTTGCATCGAAAAGATGTGAAACAAAATATTCCATCGTTTCTCGAAAAGTGAGAAAAAATTGTGGCTGTAACTCATGTCGAAAACTATCAAAAGAGATTTCATCGTTACGTTGTAAATGTCATAACATTGCACTCGTAGCCGATGTGACATTGCAGACGTTGAGAACGCCAGTAAAACATATCGTTGACGGCGACCAAAATTTACTAAAATTGAACATTTTTCAAAGACGGCGCCGAAAAAACAACCGTCGGACTTTAATGTTTTTTTGTTTGCAAACGAGCTTTGAAAACAATTGTACGTTTTATAAAAATGTTAAAAGCAAAATAATTAAACAATGAAAACATGTGCGGAGGACAAAATATTATTATAATTATTACTTGTATTTTATATTTTTAATTGTTTTTTAGTGTTAAAATTTTTTCTCGCCCCCCTTTTTATTCGTGAGTTTATTTGACAGTTCAAAGCAGTAACTTTTCTCACACTTTTTCTGTAAATTGGCGAGTAATTTCCTTACGTGACAGCTATTACACACCAAAAAAAGTTACAGACCTAGTTTTGTGAGAAAAAAAGCTGTTTGTTTCAATATATAGCATTTTTGTTTCATTTCACACATTTCAATCGAAAAGTTTCTCGACGCGAGAGTTACAAAACATGGGCACAACAAAAAAAATTTGTCACATGTCTGGATAATTACACAGAAATCGGCAACGCTGATATGAAAGCCTTAAAGTGTGAAATCAATTTATTGTTCTTAAATTTTCTAAGTACTTAAACTTTAATAAGCCTCTTGCTACCAAACTCGTATTAGAATTTTAAAGAATCAAGTCAATATCTTTAATAATAACTTGTACATTTTTCTTATTCTTTGTCTACTCATTTTTAAAAGTGTGTGTGATGGTTTATATTTATACTATTTTCATTGCCTAGGTGAGTTCAAGATATCTTTAAGATACACATTATTGGCTTTGGCAAAGCAATAGTAGTATTTGTAGTATTCTTAAGCTGGCAAGTAAATCTTTATTAATGTAGACAGATGCTAAAAGTGAAATGTTTACAAGGATACTTTTATTGTGCGGATAAGTGGGGTTTATAAATGTTCCTTTTATGGTTATTTATGTATGTTAAATGGCTGCGTTTATTAAAGAAAACTAAAAAAAAAAACTTACGTACTTTTTGCAATATTCTAGTGACATGCAATGCTTTTCTCCTAATCCTTTTCTGTTTCCGCATCCTTTTTTAATGTTTATTTTTAAAGAGAAATGTAAGCAAAATGTAAGTTTGTTTTTTATTCAGTGAACATTTTTATGGCTGATAGTAGAGTTTTTGTTATTCTATTGTTAAGTGTAAAGTATGTGAATGACTGACTGACTTTCGTTTTTTTTTTTTGGTGTTTGGTTTTTGTTGGGTTCTTTTAATATTTGGGTTGTATTTTTTTTTTTTTTTTTTTTTTTTTAACTATGTACACTGAACAAAACATTAGGTTAAATACATATACACAACAAGCCCATGATATTTTTGCGTACAACATACATGATATCTTAGTTTTATAAACAATATAGTCGGCTTAATATGCAGACCTGCCAACTTCTTTTCAGCAAATTTTACAGGAGAGACAAAACATTTTTTTTATTTCATATTTGTAGCTTCACGTAAAGAAAAAACATGTTTAAATATGGTCACCTCCAACCAAACTATTTTTAAAAAAAATATTAAACATATTACGGTTAATATAACCCTATTATTTTCACCTACAACCATATTATGGTTGAATTAGTTCTCCATCAAGAAGCCAGAACCATATTATGGTTGCCTTTAAACATGATATGGTAAAATATGACAATAACTTGTTTTAAAATTTACAATAGTATTTTCCTCTTTTCCAAGAGTCACATGCTATGGTTGAAAACCAACCATGCTATTATAATTGTTAAACATGTTTTAGTTATTTTTGACTATAACATGTTCGTAGGCAACCATAATATGGTTGTGACTTCTTGAATGATGACAAATTTAACCATAATATGGTTGTCGGTAACAATAATATTGTTAAATGAATCATAATATGTTAAAAATTTTCATTAAAAATAGTTTTGTTGGAGGTGATCATATTTAAACATGTTTTTTCTCTGGGTGTTGAAAGGAAAACCAAAAAACACAGTTAGTTAAACACACTTCAAGACTCAATTTGTAGAAAAACAACAAGCTGGTCAACGAGACGTATCTCTTTGCTCTACCACACGGCATACAAATCTCAATTTACTTAAAAATTGGATTTAGCAGGTTTGCATATTATGCCGACGATGTGTTATAAAAATGATTCGTTAACTTATAAATTGAAACTTTTTTTAATACAAAAAATATTTTGCATTGAAAATAGGCCAAATTGCCCCCTACACGTTTAATTTTTTTACGCACATGAATTTTCAAACATTAGTCATACGCACTGTTAGGGCCCGTGCAATAAAGCCAAAGGAAATAAAGCCATATGGACTTATTTCTAAATGAATAGAGAATTAAAGCCATGTGGCTTTATTTCCAATATCCAAGTGCAATAACACCAGAATCGCTTAGTAGCCAAAGTGGAAATAACGCCATAAAAGTGTAATTGTTATGGTTACAAGTTGCCAAAAGGAGGAGTTGCCATTGTCAAGTATTGAACAAATATGGTATAGTAAGTGGAAGGGGGGAGCGGTGCGCTCTTGGCGGGCCCGCCACAACATATTTACAAAGTCCAAAGCATAGCCGGCCTTCGGCCTGGCGCAAGGGTTTTCTCCTCTATGATATAACAAAGATCGGCTTCGCTAACTAAAGCTTCTCTACGTAGTCGGCCTTCGTTCGGAAATATGGCTTTATTTCCTATGGCTTTATTGCACGGCACGGCACTGTTAACATTTTAATACCTATTAATTTCTTTCACGGCCAATTTCTCCAAGTTTAGTTAAAACTGTCAAGACGCATTGTTTACTGGAAGTTAAAGAAATGGTTAGTTTTAACTGAACTTGGTGAAATTAAATTAGCCGTTTAAGTATTTTGAACTTTCTGCGGTAATTTTTAATTAAATGATGGTGAGGCATCGTTAATTCGGGTTAGCCAAATAACGGAAATAAGAATTTCCGTTTTTTCTGCTTCTGTAAAACATTTTCTTTAACTGTTTTTTTTTTTTTTTTTTTTTGCCTAAGCTCATGATTATAAATTCTTTTGTCATGTGTGTGTAAGTTTATTATTGTTTTTGTGGTTTAGGTTTTTTCATATTTTTGGTAGTTCTTATAGAAATTTTTTCCATTTCAATTTTAAGCACAATTTGTATATGCTTTTTACAGCTTATTGCCGCCAAAGTTTATAGATCCCAAAAAAAAGTTAGATACAAAACAAAAATTTAATTGAAAAATGTTGTCAACACCGACCAATATGTTGGTATATCCTGTTAAAATTTGTTTCTGCAACAATGAGAAATAGGAGAATATATAAAAACTGTAGCATAAAAGGTTTTCTAAAAAATTGGCTTAATGACAAACCAAACAGAGATACGTGAACATAAAAATCGGCATGTAGATTGTAAGCCTGCAAACTAAGATGATTTTTTCTACGAGAACACACACCCGGGATACGTTTTTACCTACTAGCTTATTTTGGCTTTTTCTTATGTTTGAACGGTCCAATTTCATTATTATTTTCTTTTTGAAGCGTGAAATAATATTTTAAGTTTGTTTAAGTTTTGTTTCATGCAAATATTCTACATGGTTCAAAAGATATAAGCAAAAGAGTGCATGCAGGCAACTATTATTCAAGTGATAAACAAGTGTTTGTAGTATTTGAATATTCTGACGGTTGTTGTTTTTGCATTAGCCGTTTTTTAGCTGCTGGTTATTCATATTTTTATTATAATTTTGGTTTTCAAAATAAAAACGTATAAAATAAAACTTAAAAAATTGGCTTCAAGGAGAAATAATTATCTAACATCAGCACAATACAAAAGGTAAAAGTTATAAAATAATCAAAAATCTAAGCATTTTTTGAAGACTAACTAATGAACAGCGACAGTCATAAGTACATATGTATATACAGTCTCTATTTGATATCTGTGATGATGCTACCAATGCATCTGAGTCGGAATATGAACAAGACATACAGTTGAATGAATTTCAAGAAGATGATGCTGAAATTCGGCAATGTGAAGAAGCAGATTTAGCTGACGATGTCGATTGTCGACGAAGTGGATGAAGTAGATGAAGAAGAGGTACCAGTTTCTGGAAGTATCGAAAAATTTGTGGCACGTGATGCTACTGAGTGGAACAACCAACCAAACATCAATCGACAAGTTCTTCGCCATAGTATTGTACGAGAAGGGTGCGGACCATCTAGGAGCACCGAAATATTCTCAAAGAGAAAAAGTGGCGGATATAATTATGCGTCACACTAGCAAAAAAGCAATAGCAACGTAAAATGCTTACAACGTAAGGCACCCTGATGCAATGTCATGAAAGTCACTGACGGTAGTAGAGTTGTATGCATTTTTGACATACTTTTTATGATTGGCGCAAACCATAGCAATTCAAACAGTGTTCGAGATTTGAGGAATGTCAAAAGCTATCCTCTGTATCGCGCCACGATGGGAGTCGACCATTTTTGCTCAATATTGCGATTTATAAGGTTTGACGACGCAAACAATCGGGCTGCACGCGAAACTTCTCCACTAAAATAGCGATTGAGTCATATTTCAACCGTCCGCTGGAATAAATGTTGAACACGACACCAGCAGCCAGCAGTTAAGTTAAGCCGTTCCTGAGTTGCAGCACTGCAAAGTTGCAAGTGGATACATTTGTACCCGGGTGTATGTTCTAGGGGTACATAAAAGCACTAATACATATTTGTTTTAAATCTGAAAACAAATGACCTTTATTTTATAGAAAATAATCTTAAGATATGAATACATTGCCATTCAAAAGTTAATTTGTTGTTATTTGAATAAAAGAGTTGAAAGTGTTTACAGAATTTGATGCTTTACGTTAAAAATAAACAAACATAAGCAAACACCGCTCAGGTAAAAAAAACAACAATATTCTGAGAAAATCTATTAAACCACATATATAGTTTTGCAGGAGTATTGACTATTTAACCAGAAGTTGCGCGCAACTTAACGAGTTTTGGATGAGATTGATAATGGCTTTGGGTGGCATTTAAAAAAAAACATTAAAAATGGCATGGTATGTTGGATGTGAATAAGAGGGCCTCATTTGAAAAATCGTAAAATCAAGCCAAAATAAATATTATAAAAATGTATTTAGAGAAATTTTAAAAACTTTATGAAGATACACTTTAAGTGAAATTTGTTTTGAAAAATGTCTACAGAATGCCAACAGACTGATGATATTAGCAAATAAGGACTTAAGGACTTTAAATTGACTAATAAAAAAATAAAACTACTTATCGTATACATATATTTAATACTGTTATATTTTTGATAGCAATTTTTGTAGTGTTGAGATTTAAACATTCCAAGGATTTTTTTATACAATATTTTGAAAACAGAATCCCTTTAAGAGTTTTTTGTTTCCACTTAATATACAATCTTGATTTTATGAACCACGGCAAAAAACATTAATATTGCACCTCGGTCATCCCCGTTTACGCATTCCTTTATGTAGATCTTTGAATGTTGTTCGTGCTGAAGTAGCCACGTTCATTCTTTTGACGTGTTCCAGCCAGCGAAATCTTTGTATCTTGATGTGTATTACTATGTGCACATCTTATATATAAATACGGGAACAATTTTTTTTTTGTTGATTTTAAAGTATCGTATTGCCCACCGATTTTAATGAAACATATATCGTTTTAAAGGAATTTGTGAGTAGATATGCACAATATATTTTTTTTCTAAATTTTTTGAATTAAAGTATTTGAAAAGCGTTTTAATTTATCTTGCAGACATACGTACAAAGTTGGGTGAATAGCATTTTTACCGTTCTCTTAAAATGTGTACATTTTTTGTATAACGCACAGGGTTTCTCGAAAGTAACTGTCGAGTGGTCGAATTTCGGCCACCGGGCGATCCTAGTCGGAGTAAATTTTGTACAGCCTATGGCTCATTCTTCACCAATGATAGAAATAAAGATTACGCCTTGTACATGTTTTACCGTTTGATGACGTAGTAGTTCCCTTGTAAAGATTACCAAGTCTCTTTTATATGTGAAAATCGATAGAAGGCAACCATGCAATTAATTTACTTAGAGAGTTCAAATAAAAAATATTTTATCAATTGTCAAAAAAACTAAGAATTTTGCTTAAAATTGTATATTAAAAATATTATTGCAATAAATAAAATTGTAAATCAATTAAAATTTACTGATAATTTTTCATTCTTTGACTCAATCTGGGCTCGAACCCAGGTGTTTACGGACAGGTTACCCCGACATGTTTCGATTGCAACCACTCAATCTTCTTAGAGGGCTTGCCGTTTAACACTCGCAGCCATCGACGACTGCTGACGTCAATAGTCAAACATCAATCCTTAAACCAAATTGTATTCAACCTTTGGTAGATCGAAATTTGCTTTGAATGATTATCTATTTTAATTTATTTTAACATGTTATTCCTTTACTTCTGTTTTTTCTTCTTCTTGAAGTTCAAAGTACATATTTTTTGTTTTTTCATTTTTTTGTCTTTCTTTTTCTTGTTGACCTTTTCAGCACAACTTGAAGGACAAATGCAAACATAGAGCTCGTGCCTTAGCTTTAACAATTATTAGTATTGTGGTTATTTTATTGAACTATTTATGGTTTTTAATCCAAATTTTTAATATTTTTAATAAGGCTTAAGTTCATTAAATTTAATTTTCATTAAATTATTTTTATGAAGAAAGGAATTTTACAGATTGAGTCAAAGAATGAAAAATTATCAGTAAATTTTAATTAATTTTCATGTTTTAAAATTCCTTTCTTCATAAAAATAATTTAATGAAAATTAAATTTAATGAACTTAAGCCCTCTGAGGAGATTGATTGGTTGCAATCGAAACATGTCGGGGTAACCTGTCCGTAAACACCTGGGTTCGAGCCCAGATTGAGTCAAAGAATGAAAAATTATCAGTAAATTTTAATTGATTTTCATGTTGTAAAATTCCTTTCTTCATAAAAATAATTTAATGAAAATTAAATTTAATGAACTTAAGCCTAATTAAAAATATTAAAAATTTGGATTAAAAACCATAAATAGTTAAATAAAATAACCACAATACTAATAATAAATAAAATTTTTAAAAGTGTTCAAACGTGTGTTTAACGTAGCTTAATAAAGAAAAATAAATAATAAATAAAAATAGAAGAGAGCAGAAAAGAGTACAAACATAAAGTGTGCAGTGGGCAAATGCCAACAAATTAGCCGCAAATAAACAAATGGGGAAGTTGTGCAAAAAACTAACGTGTTGCGTCCTTTTAAATTAATGTCTATATTTTAAACTATAGCTAATATAGAGATAGTATATATTTATGTAAGTTAAAAGTGAAACTATGAAGAAAAAAGTAACTTCTAATAAACAATTTTCAGTTCTTAAATAATTTAAATAGAAAGATAATAAATTGTGCCACTGTCATGTTTACACATAAACATAACACTTTGAGAGCTAAAAATTATTAGCCAATGAGATCGAAGGTTGTGTGACGTCACAGTTCCTACATGCGCAGTAAAAACATTTTATATCCGCCTGATGTCGTAATCTTTATTTCTATCATTCTAGTATAGTAGTATAAATTTTAAGAAGTATTTTCTCTCGATGCGCCACACATCTTCATTGGTTTTTGCAAGTATCCATGTTTCAAAAACAGCATGAGTATCAAAAGTGTGTTATAGAGCGTGGTTTTCGTTTTCCTGGAGATGGCCTTACTTCTGAACAGCTTGCTTAGTTCATAATAACACCTCTTTGTAAGAACTATCCTTCGTTTTTCTTTTTTGCTGATGTTATTTTACTTATTTACAGCGGATCCAATTCTTCAAAATGACAATTCGTCGGTTGATTATTTAATTGTCGTATGTGGATACGAATTACATACGACATACGACAATTAAATAATCAACCGACGAATTGCCTGCTTGCATTTTGTATTTATTCATTACATTTTATTTGCGTTGTTTTTTTTTTTTGCAGTTGACACCAATATTTTTGTATATAAATAAATAAAAATTAAATTAAATTAAAATTTGCAGCTTCATTATTGGTTGAAAAAAATTGGGTGATAAGTTGTGCGCTTGTCTGAGACCTCTTGTAAAAGGTTCTGAGATGTCAGTAACTATTCTTACTAAGAATTTTTTTGCCACTAAGCGCCATTCTGGAAAGGCGCACAAATTTTGCAGAAATACCGTGTTCAGACAACAGACACATTATTTTATAACAGTTACATTATATTATAAAAAATTCGACTAGTCGTCTAATGTGAAAAAACTATTCAAAAGATCTGCACTAAAATAGTTATCCTTTTGTTTTTAGAATTTTTTGTTTCTATTTCCTTATTTCATGAAATAAATTGTTTATGTTTATATATTATATTGACTTTTATTTCTTTATAAAAGGCTACTGACTTCAAAAAAAAAGCTAACAATGGCCGCATTTCCATATAAAACAAGTACAGGTACCCACCAGACCACCAAGACACGAATTACAAACATAATTTTAGCTAACCGGCTGCAAAAATTCTAATTTTTTTGAAAGTTATTGAAAACTATGTTAATCTTTGGGGTAAGTAAAGGAGTTTTTTAAAAAATCTTATAGAAAATAGAACGGCGTTTTATTTAATCTAGTTTTCAAATTAGTGCTGAAATTATTGTCAAGATTCCGTTTTGTGCAAATGTTAAAATCTTCTAGCGCATGCAGCTCTAAGTCTGTCTCTATTATTAGTTATTTGTGATGAGATTTTAATTTTATTAAATTAAAAAATTCATTTAAATAACATTTTTAATTAATTTCCGTTTTGAAAAAAGCAATAAATTATTTAAAATTAATAAGCAACAAAATATTTTGTTAATATGACAAATTTGTAATACAACTTTTATTTGATTGTTGATATGCGAAAATAAAAATTTTTTTATTTGCGTTATATTAACGAAATTTACAAGATACAACACATACATTTACATTAATCGTTTTAAGTCGCCAGCGTTACCAAATTCGAAGATTTATATGCATATTGCAATTGCACTCAACGTTGAGCAGTTTTATAGATTTTTTTAGTTTTCTGTATTTTCTGAAGAAATTGAAGTTTTTACATTTGTTTTTTACGATAAGAAGCAATTTATTTTTTTTTATCACAATGTAGTTGGCTTTCTAATACAACAAGATATGAAATCTTATGAATTATAGTATTAGAATCAGATAGGTTATACTAGACAGATAATATATTTTGCAACAGTAGGGTACACAATTGAACTAAATTAAAAAAAAGAAGGTTAATAATAGTAATAAAATATAATAATAATAAATATGTATACAATAGAAATAAAAACATTCATAAAGATTAATTAAATAATAAATAATAATAATAATAATAAGTGGATGCAATAATTTAACAGCAATACAATCATCATATTTGATTAACGATAAACTTTAGGAAAAATATTCACTAAGTTGCAAATGATTTGGAAGTTGATTCCAGAGACGTATACTAAATAAAAAAAATTGGCATTCTGATGCGTGACTTCGATGACGAAATTGTATAATAGATTTCCCTCTAAGCGATCTTGCGAACTGCAAGCGATCGTAAAGGTACTTCGGTTCCATAGTTATTATAATCCTGTGTAGGAAGATAATGCTCCTAAATTTGAGAAAATTATTAAATGGTAAATGAAGTAAACGGCAGGAATACGAACTTATTCTATCAAACTTTTTCAGACCAAAAACGTAGCGGAAAATGTTTCCTCATATCCCTGGAGTTGAAGCCAGCATATATTTCAGAGCCATACAGTAGCGTAGGTAGTAAGCAAGTCTTCGCAATTAATTTTCTTATCCTAAGTGGTGTAAAATATTGTGTGATCCACAATCCCCTTAACATACCATATATCGTGTCACAAGCCTGATTTATCGATCCTGATTTATCGACCAAGGCAAAGTCCTATTCATTGTTATCCCTAGATTTTTAGCCGTGGCAACAACAGCAATTCTAGCATCTCCAATATAAATATTCAGATCATCATCCATTACTACATTTTTTCTACTTATCACTAAACATTTGGATTTTTCCGGATTTAGTTTCAAGCCGTTAGCCGAAGCCTAATTGAAAATTTAGTCCAAATCAAAATTTAAATGGTTTACACTTGTAAGGTATGAGTCCCTAGGATTGCTGAGGTATAGTTGAACGTCGTCAGCATACATTTGAATTTTCGAATAATGTAGATTTTGTGGTAGGTCATTTGAGTATAGCGAATATAAAAGCGGTCCAAGGACCGAGCCCTGTTGAACACCATGTTTAACTTTCAACAGGTGAGAAATGCACCCATTTAGGGAGACAGATTGTGTTCTCTCAGATATATAATTATACCCTTCACCTCAGGTGGAAAAGGGTATATATAAGTTTGTCATTCCGTTTGTAATTTCTACAATATTGATCTAAGACCCTATAAAGTATATATATATTCTGGGTCCTTATGAGGAGAGAACTTGATTTAACCATGTGATGTCCCTCTGCCCCCCCCCCCCCCGTCCCCTTTCAATTGTTTACATATACGAGCATAATGCCCAATATGATTTTCGTTATCACCCTTCTTTATTATTTCATATATTTAACGAAATAATTTTAACAAATAGAAACTAGGAATTTTTGTGTTTTTTGCAACTTAAAAACTCGCCAAACAAGCACGCATACATATAAACATCAAAAGTAATTACAACTCAACTGTGTTGAATTTTGTGAACAGTAAACGTGCCATATATCATTTTAATGACATTCAATTAACGTTCCTTCATGGTTCAGTTGTCAAGGGGGTGTGTTAAGTTAGAAACTGAGAGATCCCTGGTTCGAATCTTGGTTTTTTAAAAAGAAAAATTTTTTTTTTAATATTTTTATTTTTTTATGTTCTAAAAACGATTTAAAAAAAAATATTTTCCAGTTTTCGCTTTTTAAATTTTATTTATAATGAAAAATTATTTAGTTTTTGGCTAGTTGCTCTGTGTTCTGCTCGCACAATGGTGAAGGGTATATAAGATTCGGCACAGCCGAATATAGCACTCTTACTTGTTTTTAATTAGTTTTACTGAAAAAGAAGAAAACCTAAAAAACCTCGAGAGTTTAAAACAAAGAATAGAATGATTGACCGTATCAAAGGCCTTGGAATGGTCTAGTAGATCCAAAAATGTGATTTGATCACCATCCAAGTTCCCTCTAATGTCTTCTACTACATCGGATAACGCCGTGATACAGCTACGCCGAGGTCGTATTTACATATCTGTTTATGAATCATGCGCTCAAAAACCTTCGAAAAGAACGGTAGGATGGCAATGGGACGAAAATCACCACTCGCGTTTGGCACTGGAACGATCCTGGCGTATTTCCATTCTTTGGGAAAAGAGTTGGTTATGACAATAGTATTGAAAATGTTCTTAAAATATTTAATTAGCCATGGCAGAATAATTTTGATGAATTTTGGATCCATATTGTCAAATCCTATGGAGTTTGATTTAGTCGCATGGAAACCTTCAATTACCTCCAAATAATTAAAATATTGGAAATCAAACTCTCTAGTAGATAAGCTACTAGATGTTATATGATCATAGAAATCAGGGGTTGCACTAGGGGACGAGACATTCACAAAGTTATGGTTCAATAAGTTAATATCAACGTCCTCCGTGCGAACAACTGATTTTCCAATACCAATATCCCTTAAGTGCTTCCAAGTGTTGCTACTGCCCATAGCCGTTTCAAATTTATTACAAAAATAAGCATTCTTAACAGACCTTATCTTTGAGACCACAGCCCTTCTGGCCATGCGGTATTGTTGGAGGAGTTCAGGGGTTCTATACATTCATCGCTATAAATTTCCCTCGAAATGTATTCCCTTTTTCTAAAAAAATGTAAGGAGAAAAGCAAGATTTCCAGGGAAGAAACTGTTATATTTATTTGCTTATTGACGATTGGAGTATTTTAAACTTTTACACTTTTAACACAATTTTTACATTTTGTTATACTAATTCTAATTTTTAAAGCCATTATGTTATCCCATATTAGTAAAAATAAAACTGGAAACAGAATTCTTAATACTACGTTATAAAAAAGAAATAGCAGACATCTTCTGGAAATCGAAATCACGTGATATTGAAATCGAAGAAATTTTCAAGACCATACTGTGTTTAAGTCTTATAAACACATTTCCTTTAATACTTTTCGAGCCATTTATCTTTGCCACAATTACTTCTAAAATCAGGAAAGTGTACAATAAATTTTACAAAAATTTTATTGAAAATATCCATCGATTTCAATTTCACTTGATTTCAAAATCCAGAACATGTCCGATAAAAAAGAGTACAAGTTCTAATTAAGTTTTAAATACAAGAAGAAATTAAATGAATTTAAGAAAATTCATTCAAAAAAAGGAAAACTTGGCAACGCTTCCGGCAGCATAAACAAAAAAATCTATTTTTTTTTTATTTATTACTTTTTTATACATTTTTTGACACGCTCGCCTTTTAATCTTGGAATGAACCTTTTGCGACTCTCTGTAAGAGCGTTTTTGAAATATGAAAATTCTATTGTCAATACAATTTCAATAAAACAAGCCGACCTAAGCATCTGTAAAAAAGAATTTTCCGACAGTATAGTGTTGTTTCATGTAAATTGTATGAATATTAGAAGTTTTAACATGAAAAAGACGCGTGATGCCCATTTTTAGGTAGCTCACTTATACGGCTGAGCATTTCACGAGTTGTAAAATAATCCCTACATGAGTCTTATACGACTCTTGGCATGCTTTTTAAGAGACTCATTAGATAATCACAACATACATCACAAAAGATTCTCTTTACGATTAATATAGGCGTCTTTCGCTGCGTTATAGAAGAATCTCTCATACGAATCAGTACGTGTCACAATTTCTCCCGTGCTAGGAATCGTCTACAATTAAAAAATGAGCTCGTCGACGATCAAAAACACTCTTTGTGAGATTCCCAATAGACTCCTAGACATTTGAAAATGCTAGCTGGCAATAGTGATTTGTTTGAATGTGTTTTCTAGGTTGCTGCTTACTTGTTGTAAGCCCCAGGCATAATTTGGGGAAGTTTGCAAAAACTGTTTACATATGAATATTAAATGGAAAAACGAGCAACAAGAAACAATTTTTTTTATTAAGTTTAATGTATATAAAACATCTAAGCACACAAGCAGCCATAAAACAAGGCAAAAAGATTAAATTCATAAAAGCTACATTTGTAAAATGTTCATGGTCTCACTAATCACCGAAAAAAGAATGAGGGCGGCAAACAAATTACAAAAATTGGCTAAAATTCTGCTTAGTATTTGCTCGCATCATTTGAAATAATGGTTATGTGGTGTGAATACGAATAGAAATGAAGAATTATAACTACCAAATTTTTTTGTAAGTGTTGCAAGACAAACAGTTCTATCTGGTATCTGTGTTGAAGTTAGACGTGTTAATGCGAGAACATGTAGCCGAAAATTTGATAATATTTTTTATAATTGAGTAAAGCATGTACAAAATGTTAAGACTCTTTTTGTGTATGTATTTTATATAAACTATTTGTAATTAATCAAGAGTCAATACAGCCGTGCTTGGAAAAAAAGTGGTAAAATTTACTCATTGTTTTTTTGTTTTGATGCCAAAAAATTCCTTAAAAAATTTTTCATTAACATCATTAAAAATGTTATTTCAAAGTAAAAGGCCCTCTACATTACAACTAAATCTAGTAAATTTTATTTTAAATCTTTCTTAAAATCTTTGTAGTTTTTAAATATTTTTTTTTCGTATTTTGTTTAAAACTTTAAGTTTTTGGCTAACCAATACACATGTGAATTAATATGCAAATTTATATAATAAAATGTTACTCACCATGAGAAATAAATTCCCAGAATATCATTGCTAACTCTTTAAGTTATGATGACATGGTATCACATGATTAAATATTTTGGCTTATTATATGAGTTATAATGCCAGGGTACCACACACATTTTTGGAGCCTTAACCACAAGCCTCGTTCGAACATACAATCTCTTCAGAGGGGTTTGCCGTTTAACACTCACCACCATTGACTGTTTAAAAACATTAAAATTTGGATTAAAAACCACAAACAGCTCCATAAAGTAACCACATATTAATTATTGTTAACAGCTTAGGCACGAACTCTATGTTTACATTTGTCCTTCAAGTTGAGCTGAAAAGGTCAACGGAAAATAAAATGGCAGAAAAAGAAAAAACATAAAAACAGAAAATTGTTCATTGTATTTTAAGAAGAAGTCTTGACAAAAAGCATTAAAAACAGAAGTAAGGAAGAACATATAAATTAATTTAAATGGACAAACATTCACAACAAATTTCGATCCAAAAATTGAAATAACATTTAGTTTAAAGATTGATGTTTGACTATAGACTGCCAGCAGTCGTCCACCGCCATTAAGAGTTAAACGGAAAACCCGTCTGTAGAGATTGTGTGGTTACAATCGAAACATGTTAGGGCAACCTGTCCGTGAAAACCAGGGTTCAATTCCCAGTTCAGTCAAGAATAAAAATTATCTAAAATTTTAAGTAATTTCATGTTGATAATTTACTTTCTTCATAACAATAATTTAATGAAAGTTAAATTGGATGAGCTTTAGCCAGATTAAAGATATTAAAGTTTATAGAGATATTTTAACATAATACAAGTATAAATGAAGAAAACTAAATAAAATGTTTGAAAACTTTTTTATTGTGTTATCCAATGTTATCCAGCCCGACAAAATTAAAAAATATTTTTGCTTCTTTGAATTTATAAACTGATTCTAGTTAATTTGGGTGCGCTGAATTCAAAACTGTTATCAGTTTGTCTCTATCAGCTCTAGTTTTCATGATACAACTTTTTATACCCTCCACTTATGACCTCCAATTACAACAATTATCCAAATTTTTTTTCCAAAAATTTTTTTTTTATAATACAAATACAAAAAAAGATCTACATACACGCAGAGAAAAACATGTTTTATTATGGTGAAAACCAACAAAACTATTTTTAAAGAAACTTATTTAACCATAATATGGTTGTCGGTGACAATGATTTGGTTAAACAATTTTTAAAAATGGTTTTGTTGTTTTTTCTCTGGGTGCATATATTAAATATATAACAGAAACACTTTTGGGGCGCAACGATTTTCTCCCCTTACAAATACCGGCATAGCCGGCCTTAGGCCTAGCGCAAGGATTTTCTACTCTATGGTATAACAAAGACCGGCTTCGCTAACTAAAGATTCTCGGCACAGCAGGCCTTCGGCCGTGCGCAAGGATTTTCTCCTTTCTGGTATAACAAACACCGGCTTCGCTAACTAAAGCTTCCCTGCACAGCCGGCCTTCTGCCGGGCGCAAGGATTTTCTACTCCATGGTATAAGAAAGACCGGCTTCGTTAACTAAAGCTTTTCTGCACAGACGGCCTTTGGGCGGGCGCTTTTTTCCTTTATGATATAACAAGTACTGGTTTCGCTATTAAAATCTGCGTTGTTTCCGAACGAATGCCGATTTCGCAGAGAAGCTTTAGTTAGCGAAGCCAGTATTTGTTATACCATAAAGGAGAAAAGCCTTGCGCCCGGCCGAAGGCCTGCTATACAGAGAAGCTTTAGTAAGCGAAGCCGGTGTTTGTTATACCATAGAGGATAAAACCCTTACGCCCGGCAAGGTTCCAGTCCATGTGCACTGTGACACTTTTTGGAGTGTCATAGTATCCACGGAAACTATGACACTGGACGTTATGACATGCCACCTTCTAAGAGCAACATATTGTGATATGATTCAAAATTAGAATTACAATTTCTTTAATCCGTTCATATAACGTATTTCTTTATAATCAATAGTTTTGCCGGTAAAAATAAATTTGTGGAGAATTATAATTGATAAGTGCAAAAAAATGTTCAAGCCTGGATGTATGCAGCAGATTTTATCACAAATCTGCACTGCAATTTTTGTGACAAAATTAGAATTACAATTTCTTTAATCCGTTCATATAACGTATTTCTTTATAATCAATAGTTTTGCCGGTAAAAATAAATTTGTGGAGAATTATAATTGATAAGTGCAAAAAAATGTTCAAGCCTGGATGTATGCAGCAGATTTTATCACAAATCTGCACTGCAATTTTTGTGACTTTTTTTAAGCGATCGGTGAAAATCGTCGGACTTTTGTTTGTTATTTGAAAGAACAGTAGGGGATTTCCCCTTTTCTAGGGATTTTTTTTTCGGAAAATTTCAACCGTAGGGAAAAGAGGACACAATTTTTTATTTTAGGGCATATTTATTTATTTATTTATTTAATCAATGGATATTATCCTTACTGACTAATAACAATATTGACTTAAAATTAATGAATAACAATATGCATTTTAAAATATATATACTACAAATTTACAGAATATCGCGTGTATTTATAAAAAAATTTTAAATTTAAAAGAGGTTTACAAAACAAATTTTGTATGAAAATTCTCCTTAATAAACGTTTGTTAAATTTAATAATCGTGTATAAATACCGGGGTATATGTATGTAGTACATAAAAATTTACGAATAAAGAAAAACAATAAGAAAAATCAACAAATTATTTTACAAATGGCGATAACAAAATACTATTATAGTAAAGATATTTTGTTTGAATCTTAAACATATTATATAAGAGTTGGCTTAATTTATACGCGAACAAAACATACTACACAAAAAAGTTATTTAGCCTTATTTTCCTAACTTGTATTTAGTGATGTGATGCCATGCCGTAATTCAAGGTACGGTGTGGTAAAAATGTAGTATCCCACTGGCACACTTAGATCAAAAGATACATTGTGATACCATGGCGTTCAACTAAATATAACTTTCACCATAGAACCAAGCCGAACTTCTACTAAAATTTAAAGTGTGGTCCATTACAACGCCAAAGAAATCGTACAATCCGTTAAAGGTGGCAGATCCCATTTCGGCCAGTCGTCCTCTCGCCAATGCAGAAAAGTAACAGAGAAAGTGTTACAACGTCTCCTACTCTTTTCCTTCATCATAGCTGTGGCACGCCTTCCTGTAAAAATGTGTCCCGTGACAAAAGATACCAAAAGTTCCAGAGACGTGAACGCTACGTGACATTAAGCTTACAATAAATCGAAGAAATATAAGAGCCCTGATTTAAGAAAAACCAGCATTCTCAGCAAACTTTTTCTGTCCCTAGAAAAATCAGCTTCTGGAAGAATTGATGCCTAAAGCGTCGATCATTAGATGTCCAGCAAAAACTTTGTAATGACTTGCCATTACTGAACCACTTACCATCTGCATTACATAGAAGTAGTTTAGTAATGGCTGACATATAATCTGATATCTAAGTACTTGTGTATGAGTTGATTAACGAAATTTATAATTCATTCATAATAAAATGCATCTACGGTTTAATTTTTTTCAAATCTAATACAAATTGGTTTTAAATATTTATTCTTACAATTTGTTTTTTTTTTTTTTTATTACACTGAAAGAAAATTTTCATTGTCTAAATGGAATTTCATAGTTATAATGAATTTTCGTTAAAATCACTTCATTGGATTTCGTAATTACGTTAAAAATTTTCATTGGATATATGAAAACTTAAGTTTGTCCAAGTTAAACAAAAAATTTTAATTGGGAACATAAAAAAACAATATACAAACATAACTATATTCATAAATTAATACAAAATTATAGTTTCCTTAAAAAAAAATTTTTAATTGTTAATTAAAAAATGTAAGATTTAATAATTTCATACATCTAATGTTAGATCAATGCCATTAATTTTATGAATTAAAAAATTTTTTTATAAAAGCAACATATTTCAATAATTGCCTTCATAAATTTAAATTTTCATTATGAAAATAAAAATGTCATTATAGTAATTAAACAAAAACTTTCAGTCCACTTTCAATCAACGTTTTTATTGTTATTATGGACAATTTAATCTCATATTTACGCTCTTAATTGAGTAAAAAACATAGTTTTTTTTATCTAAAAACTATACTGCCCCGGTAGATAAGCTGGTAGTGAGCTAGTCTATCAGCACCGAGGTTGAGCGATCGAATACCACCAGAGACAGAAAAAAAAAATAAAACAAAGTAAAATAAAATAAGAAAAATAGAAAAAAAAATAGTTAAAAAAAATAATAAAAAAAAATTATCATTACATGTTAGTTGTAATTTTGGTGACATCGGAGTAATAAGTTTTTTAAGTCCCTATTTGTAAGCGAATGTGGTAATGACTTATTTAACTCCCTATTTGTAAGCGAGGGTGGTAAGTACTTGCCTCCAATGACATCACCGTGTTAAAATAATGAGTTAAAATACCAATGTATAAGTAGTCAAGAGTCGTTATATTAGCTTTTTAACTCATTACTTTGCAATGTAAGTTTTTGCTGGGATGATTGGTGTGATTAATAATTCCAAACTGAAATATTTTGAACACGAAAATCTTGTTTACGTTCACAAGAAAAGTTGCCGAATATAGATTAAAAGCAACTCAAGGCAAATACATAAAGACAAATATTTTTCTACAAAAGTTGACTCATATTGCTTTCAAAATGAGCTGCCGTCTTAGTAGATTTTATACGTTATCAATGTGTTACTATAAGGTCTTAAATAAATATTTTTTGATTCTAGTTTAACACGGAATGACAAACTTAATAAATCAGCATTCACTCTCGTAATGGTTAGGGGAACAACCCTTAATTAGACGTGTTATGTGACATTAGAGTGTATCCTCCTGATAAAATATTTAAAATAGAAGAATCAAAACATTTTAAATATTTAATGGATGAAGTTTTCTGCAAAATAAAAACAAAAAGTATCTGCTTATAACTGGCATCTGCTTTGCTCTTAAACTTAAATATTCAATTCTCTTATTGTAGTTGTTATACTTTGAATTTTGTTTTTACTCTTGTGTTAGCGAAACATGTTTAATTGTGTGTCGATAATGCAGTAGTAAACATGTTTTGCAAAGGTTGCAGATACCTAAAAAAGGACATGTTATACATTTGTATGCTGAGTCGGTAATAGAATGCAAAAAGTTCTTGCCGCACGTTGTTTTGCATGGGGTGAGTTTTCGAACTAGGAAATGTTTATTTTAATTAAATAACAGAGTATTTAGCATGATTCTTTATCGTGATAATAACATGTCCTGTAACTTTATGTTTAACAGCTTATTGCTTTATTTTTGGCGGAGAACCACTGCTAAGAATGTTTATGGTAAAATTATAATTGAATTATGGTGAATAAAATGTATTAAAAAGTTATAGTGCTCTATCTTAAATAATTTAAAAAAATAGTCTGTTTTCCTTAACGTGTGTTCACAATGTATCACTCTCGTGTTGATGCATTGTGTTCTTAAATTTTTACCTATGTTGTATTGTATATGAATATGGATTACATCTACATTATTTTAACTGCTTTTTTAGCTTTTCTCTGCGCAGTGAGAACTACAAAGTTGCATTTCGGAACTGAATGCATTTAGGAAAACAGCCATAGTTATATATATTTCTTATAATAGTTTCAAGTATGCAGTTATTTAAAAAAAATTATTGCTGGAAGGTTGATAGGTAGAATACCTCCTACACGTAGAATATTTTTCTCAGAAAGTGATTCTGAGTTAATCTGTATACTAAAAACTTGATCTAGAGAAACAATATTTTTTAGTGCTACACACATAATCATACACGCAAAGAAAAAACATGGTTGTGGTAAACATATTCCAAGAGCAACATACTATGATAGGATTCATGATTGTAGTCACCATATTAAGGTTATTATTTAATAATATTATGGCTTAATATATTCGTAATATTACATCATAATTTTGTTCCCTTAATCATATTAATATTCTGTTAATCATAATATGTTAAGAAGCAATCATATTATAATAAGTTAAGAAGCAATCATATTATTATCATGTTAATCATAATAAGCTAAGAAATTAATCATATTATTGTCATGTTAATCATAATAAGCTAAGAAGTAATCATATTATCATCATGTAAATCATAATAAACTTAGAAGCAATCATATTATGATACATGTCATTTTATAATTGTCATAACAATACAAAATAAACTAAAATTTGTATGAATCGATTTTTTATCTTGTGACTTTTTACAATTTTTCTTGATATAAATAAAATAGCGGAGTTCAATATTTGGCTTGCAAAAGAGTAAATGCGAATTATCGTAGCGCTTTGATAAAATAAAACGAAATCTCTGCGTGTTTTGTTGTTGGATTTTACTCCGATATTTTAAAAATAAAACGAAATCTCTGTGTGTTTTGGTGTTGGGTTTTACTACGATATTTCGCACTATTACATCACTAATACTGACCTCCGCTAATATTTTAGTTATTTTAATTTCTTTAAATTTATTATTTTTTATGGTAATTTATCTAGGTTAACCGCTCACATGTAAAACAAATGACACAACTGATTCAAAATTATTTTACAAATGGCGCTTGCATAATATTATTAGAGTAAAAATAGT
The DNA here is from genome assembly GCA_930367215.1 of Pollenia angustigena. Classification (NCBI taxonomy): domain Eukaryota; kingdom Metazoa; phylum Arthropoda; class Insecta; order Diptera; family Polleniidae; genus Pollenia; species Pollenia angustigena. The sequence continues at coordinate 125,029,132 of OV884058.1, forward strand.
TTGATTGCATCTTTAACAAATTATGATAATTGTATAGCAAGTTATCATGTCATGGCTATTAAATATATTGATATTGTTGTGAGTAATATAATATGTTTAGAAAGTTATCATAATTTAGTTGTTAGAAAAATAATAATTTTTCGGTCAACTGTTTACAGAAACTATAATATTATTGATATTTAATAAAAATAACAATTTTTTGTATACGACAACAATATATTGTTACAATAAACATAGTGTTGTTGCCATAACCATGCCCAACAATATTTTTTCTCTGCGTGTAAGCACATAATACCCACTATTGTGGTGGGGGGTTTTAAAGTAAAACATATCTTAAAGAGTGTTCAAACCTAAAATTATCAAAACTTATACTATCTAAAACACGGTATTTCATATAACAAACGTTAATAAAAGTTTTGATCACATTAACAGAAAGGAGAAAATTTATAATATTTCCAAAACTCCACAAAGTTGATGTCAAACATTTTTATTATATTCCCCCATTTTTAAGGTAAAATCTAACTACTATAGGAGAAATTCTCAACTCATCGAAAGATATCCTAGAACAAAAAAAAGAGAGCTTTATAAGAGAAAGAGAGAGAGTGAAAGAGTGTCAAAGAAATTCCACTATTTCTTAACGAAGTAAAAAGCATCAATGAAAAGCTACAAAGATTTAGAAAAAACGAAACAATTTTCGTACAACGAACAACGAATATTTTTCAAATAGTTACTAACGAAGGCTAAAACTAAACGGACGTATTCGAATTGGAAGGAATATAAACAAATTCTATTTAAAATTGAGAAAAGAAAACCTTAAGGAATAAAATATATTATAACATATGCTTATGATTTTATTAAAGAAATAAAAAGAGATATGTCAGAAAAATTTCATAAGAAAGTTTAACTAAATTTAAAAATTAATAAAAAAAAAATTTTCCAAATATTTAACAAAAATTAAATTAAAAAAAAAAAATATATATATTAATATAATAAAAATATATGTTGAAAAAGTAATGTGCGCAATGTTTTTGAAAGTGTGGTAAATGAATTGAAAATTTTTGTTTATTATTATTGGTCTGACATGTCATTGTCGTTGTTTTTCAGTGTATAAAAGTAGAGACCTCCGGATATGTGTGTAAACGTTTATAACGGTATTTGAGTACGTATCCGTAGATGTGACATTTCTCGTCTTGAATAAAAGAAATGCGTTTCTTATAAAGCATAAGTGTATTTATGAAAGTGTTTTCATGCATATGTGTGAGTGCAAAGTTTATAAGTATGGGTAAATACAACAATTTCAAATAATATTTAGTTTTAGTTTAGTAGTGTATCTTCTTCTAGAAAACAATGTGAGTAAAAGCAAATGTATGTATGTTAAGTGCTTTAAAAGGATTCAAGGATTGAAATGTAAAAACATAAAAAGTGATAGCATATATTTATATGGGTTATTTTGTTTATATTCAAAAGACAAAAAGGAAAAAATCAACAAAAAAGTTTTTACTTTTAAAAAGAATGGAATAAAACAAAAAATTAAATGAAATAAATGTGTATATAAAACATGCAAAAGAAATCAAAATAAATATATATGTCAAATAATATAAAACGCTTTAAGGCTAAGTGCATAGAATTGCGAAAAATAAGAAAAAGCATACGAAATATTTTATTTGATTTAATAAAATATTCATACCTTCCCTTCCTTCCCTTCCCTATAATATATGTTTTGAAATTTATTTTTGTTAGCCTTGAAATATGCTTTGAAAATACAAAGAATATTTTAAGCAAATTATCACCAGATTGATAGTACTTAAAAAAGAAAATGCCAATGTCCAAACTTGTGAAGCTGCATGCCTGGGACGTCCTTTAACATTAAAAAAAATACATACAGCACAAAATGATAAATAGTTATCTTGCCCTTAAAAACACCGAAAAAAATAAATAAAATAAAATGAATTCATGACACACAGACAAACAATGCCAAAAAAAGAAAAAGTAATAAACACAATAAAAAAACACATTTCGTATTATTTTCAGAAATAAAGCAAAAAAAAATATATATCTTATTACAAATAATAATGCTAGAAAGTTGTGCCAACAAAGAATAAAATTATCACATAAAAAATCATATTGTAATAAAAAATAAATAAATCAAATAGACTAAACGTCACAATTGAAAACACAAAAAAAAATTAAGTCACAAGGTTTAATATATAAAAAAAAAAACTATGTGAAAATAACCTTAAATAAATATGCTTTAAGAAGAATTTAAGTGAAAAAGTTGGAAAACCAGAGAACCGAAAACTTTTTATTTCTTATTTCCATATCATATAAATATCTTTGTTGATTTAAATTTAATAAAAAAATCAAATATTGATATTTATTTTCAAATATAAATATCCATCATGATGAAAAAATAAAAATCCTTAAACGATAAAAATCAAAAATTCTAACACAAGCAACTAAAATTCTTGAAAGAGGAATGTTACAAATTTGTAGAGTTCATCTGTGTATATCTGCCCCTTCCATCGTAGAGTAAAAACGGCAGGCCCGATTTATTTTGTTTGCTTAAAAGACGCCAATCGATAGTGTTCTTAGCTTTGCTCGAAGAAAATCGGTACAACCGATTAGAAGTTATACCCTCTTTTCTAATTATATCCTCTCTAACCCTTGTGTTAATACCCGGGTACCATGGTACCCACCTACGTATATTAACATGAAAAAATGTATTAATAATTAAAATGTTTAAACAAGCTTCTGGTTCGTCGTTATTTAACTTAAAAGAAAGTGAGTTCAGATTCTAGATTCATTTTTTGCTCCGTTAATACTCAAAAAAATTTGCTTAAACTTTAACCATCGCAATATGCGCACCCGGGTATCCCGGTACCCAATACAATACAATACAATACACTTTATGGGATAACAAACCCACGTTTGAACTGCTCAAAATATTCAAAAAACAAAATTCTGTATCATACAATTACATAAGTTTAGTTTCCTAAGCGTTAGTATTATAATACGGGGAAGTCTCACAAAATATGATATTATTATGTATAACCAAAAATGTTATGCTGTTATACTTAAAAATACTGTCCTGTATAAAAAATTTTAAATTTTAGCCTTTATGCAATACAAAGTTAAAAAATCATATTTTAATATAAATCTCTATATATAAATCGGCAAAGGCAAAACAGTGTATGTCAACCGATTTGAACAAAATAAACACCATTTGAAAGATATTTTCTTACAGAAGTGCACAATATATATTTAATTAAAATCAGCTAAATACTTTCAGAGTTATAAGCGTTCTTATATCCTACTAATACATATGCAAATAAAAAAATTTTTTTTTCCAATAATCAAATTATAAAAAAATAGGGTGGCCGATTATTCGACATTTTCAAGAAACCGGTTTTCGAATACTTCGACAATTTTTTCTTCATATTAAAAAAATTATGGCCGAATTTCGACCATTAGGCAAACACTTGTATAATTTAATACGCCTTCAACAAGTATCCGTAACAATGTGGATAAAGTTGAGTATTAACACAAGGGTTAATATGTGAGTCTGTGGCACCGCTGCTCCCAAATGCCTATATCGATTTTAATTTATCTAAAATCTTCTTCCATTAACTTATCGCTCACTCTAGGTTAAAGTAAAGTTGTGAAAAACGGAACACTTTAACACGGCCGATAAAATCCTATCTTAAGCTATTGGTAAGTTGTGAAAACGGGCTTAAGTGTGCATATAAACGTTATTTCATCTTACTGTTTTCTTTATGCATAAAATTTTTTCTTTCAACACATTTTTATTATATTTCAATTTGTTCATCCAAAGAAAATGAGATGAAAATAATTTTCAACTTTTGTGATACATATCATAAACGATTTTTATTTACAGCCAGGCCCACGATGTCACACGTTAACGTTTGCATAGAAAATTACATTTGAAACAAAAACAAATTTTAGAAATTGTTTTTAATGATATTTTCTATGCGAACGTTAACGTGTGACATCGTGGGCCTGGCTGTTAATTTTTTTCAAAAAGAAAAGCAAAAAAATATTTTTTCCAAATTAAAAATCTAGATAGTTAAAAAAACAATTGTTTTTAAACACATAAAATGCGATCTCTGTGGAAAACAACTTAAAAGTAAAAAAAAACTTAAATGTTTTCTTAATCATGCTTGTCATTTTATTTATGTTTAAATTCATATTTTAAATGCATTTGTTTTTAAGCCACAACCTGAGCTAATTATATTGCTTGCATTTTTTTTGCTCTTACAATTGATTGCTGCGGTTGTATTTTTTTGCAAACCATTCAAATAATTCGTTAAACACCAACGAAAAAGTGACAATTATTTGTCAATAAATGCCCCTTAAACTATTAGTAAAGAAAGATATCAAGATATGCTTTGATAATTAAAAATTAAAAATAAATGTTTTTAATACAATAAAAAATAAGTAATTTAAGATAAGATTCAATTTTAATGTTTAAAATTCCAAAATATTAAAATGTCGCACTTGTTCATTAAAAATGTATTAACTCAAAATTTAAAAATGTTCAGTAAAAGCTAAACAATTTTTAATTTTGAAAAATTTCTGCAACGAATTTTAAAATTGTATTACTCTTTGAAATCTAGACACAATTTCCAACTCTGATGAATAATATGTCTACTTTGTAATAACATTTTTTTTTTTTTTTTAATTTTTTTTATATACACTAATATTTGTTTTTGTAGATAGCACCTTTTACAAAAAAAAAAAAAAAAAGTGTTTTAGATAGCACAATACAATATTTTCATAAATGAGGAGGTCCATAAAAAAACGCAATAATTACATTTTTCAAGTTTTTTGATTTTTTAATTGAATCTTATTCTACACATTGAAATCTATATTACCTTTATTAGACAGCATTCCAAAGCTCCATAACTACACTGAAATTCAATATCAGATATAATGGTTCAGAGCAAAATGCAATATTTACACATTTTCGCAATAAATCGTTACAAGAAATTTTAAAAAAGTCAACTTTAGTTATAAACAAGTAAGAGTGCTATATTCGGCTGTGCCGAATCTTATTTACCCTTCACCATTGTGCTAGCAGAATACAGAGCAACTAGACTAAAACTAAATACTTTTTACATACCTATACATATTTATTTACAATACTTAAAACTTCATTATAAATAAAATTTAAAAAGCGAAAACTGGTAAATATTTTTTTAAAATAATTTTTAGAACATAAAAAAAATTAAAAATATTTAAAAAAAATGAACCAAGATTCGAGCCAGAGAACTCTCAGTATCTAACTTAACACACCCCCTAGACAACTGAATCATGAGGGAACGTTAATTGAATATCATTAAAATTAAATATGGCACGTTTACTGTTCACAAAATTCAACACAGTTGAGTTGTAATTACTTTTGATGTTTTTGTTCACCGCAATAGCAAAGTTGTAAACCATAATAAAAAAAATTACAAATCAACTTATTTGAGTTGTGAACCGAAATAGGGAAATGTATTTACCAAAATAGTTTGTGCCATGTATGTGTGTATGTTTGTTTTGGCGAGTTTTTAAGTAGCAAAAAACACAAAAATTCCTAGTTTCTATTTGTTAAAATTATTTGGTTAAATAGATGAAATAATAAAGAAGGGTGATAACGAAAATCAAATTGGCCATTATGGTAGTATATGTAAACAATTGAAAGGGGGCAGAGGGACATCACATGGTTACATCAAGTTCACTCCTCATAAGGACCTAGAATAAACATACTTTATAGGGTCTTAGATCAATATTGTAGAAATTACAAACGGAATGACAAACTTATATATACCCTTTTCCACCTGAGGTGAAGGGTATAATTATGCTTTTGTGGTAACTCTTAGATAACTGTAAAACGTAAGCGGATTTGTTTAGTTAACACCTTTTGCTTTTGTTAAGTTGATTGTGATTAACATTTTCATACAGTTCAAAGCAAAATGAAATAAACACTATGGATTCGAAAAAACCCCGTAATTCCAAATTTTTTATCTGAATAATTAAAAAAAAACTGTCAGATAAAATAATTATTTTGGGATTAATATTATTTTTTGTAGACAATAATACCTCAATAATTAGTTTTGAAAAAATTTATGTGCTTCTTAATTAAATTACATTTTGGTGTTTATCCAAAAAATTTGTCAGTGAACTCGTTTCTATAAAAAAACACATTTTTGAACAATTGCTGATAGCTCTACTTGAATAATAAACCTCGATATAATAAAAAGTTTTGAAAGAACAAATCATTTAATGAAAACAGTAAAATAATAAATTGTTTATATGCACATTTAAGCCCGTTATCACAACTTGTTTATGGCTAAAGGCAGGATATTATCGGCCGTATAAAAAGTGCAACTTTAATAAAACATAAACTGAGCATAAAGTTAAAGGAAGATTCATCCTGCGTTTTGTGAAAAAATATGGTTGGACCTGGCAACTACACTATGTTTATTGTTACTGTTTGTTTGTGTCGTACACAAATAATATTTTACTTTCTGTAAACATTTCAATGTTTTTCGCTATTAAAAATTTTACTATTGTTATCTGAAAAATTTCCAAAAATTATAACTTTGAAAACATATTATATTATTTACAACCATTTGTAAATTAATTTTGCATCAGTTATGTGGTCTGTATTACATATACCTATCGAATTATTTGTTAGTGAGTGGCTAAAGAATTAAAAAATACCCATTAAAAATAAAGACAAAATTATCAGCTTCAAAAAATATAAACAAATTTTAGGTACATTGAAAAAAATTTAAATAAAATATCAATGCTAAAAAAAAAAAAATTTATGGTTGAGGATTTGTGAATATCTGAAATATTGATTTAAGAGATAAATAATCGTATTAATAATATTCTATAAAATAATTTATAAAGAATACCTACGATCTACAATGTGTAATAATAATGTAATAATCGTTACAACGTTATGATAAGGGCTGCCAGATAAATTTGTAAGGAAATCGTCCGTTTCCTGAGAAAAAATAAAAAAATCGGAGAACTTAAAATTAAGTTTTTGTTAAACAATTTTTGTTCGATTTTTATTAAAAAAAACATTCAAACAAAAATATAATAACTTCATACTCAGCTAGCATTTTCAATCATGTAAGAGCTACTGGGAGCCTCAGGAAGGGCGTCTTTGATCGTCGATGAACTCATTTTTGAATCGTAGAATCACACGAGTAGATTCTTTAATAGCACAGCGAAAAACGATTATTTAATCGTTGTGCGAATCGTTAAAGACGTGGGTTAAAATAATCTAACGAGACTTGCATGTCAAGAATCGTATGAGACTCATGTATATATTCTCTTACAACTCGTGATATGCTCGCCGTATAATTGTTAAAAATATGATTTATACAGAGAGTCGTAAATGGTTCAATCGATAATGGTTAGTCGAAAGATAAACGAAGTGTAACGTTGTTTTTGTATTCTGAAAAAAAATCAAAGAATTTCTTAAGACTAGCATATTATAGCCGTACCTAAAAAAAAGCGGCACGCGATTTCTAGTTTTTGAACGCTTTGTAATTGGAAAACCCGATTTTGACAGCTAGTTTAAAAGTGAAGTTTGCCGCTATTATTAATTAGTAATCGCAACTTACGTTGACGCTCTTGCTTTGGTATGTCATATGGCAGCCTTCCGCTTTTGTTAAGGTACGGCTGTTAAGCATTCAAAGATTAAAATATTAAATTGTCAGAAGATTTCATATCTTATTCAGACTTTGGAGACTGAAAAAAATCGTCACGTTTAGAATTAGCAAATCGGCACTTTGCTAATTTCGGAACAAAAAAATTGTCAAAATCACGATAAATCGTCAAATCTGGCAGCCCTGGTTATGATGATAATCTACGATTACAATATTATAACGGTAACCATGTTTTAAATCATAATATGATTCTGTCAGCCTATAATATGATTATTTTTAACCATAACATAATCTCTCTGTTTCACAATATGATTACTTCTAAACTTATTTTGATTAACATGATAAGAATATGTTTACATTTAATTATAATAGGATGTAATAAAAACAAATTAGGATTAAGCGAAAAATTTGTTGTCATAATATTTCGAATATATTTGGTCATAATATGATTCAATAATATTCGTAATATGTTGACTACAATCATGAATGGTATCATAATATGTTGCTTTAGAATATGTTAACCACAACCATGTTTTTTCTTTGCGTGTATCTATTTTATCCTTAGTTATGTTTTTGTTCATCAATTGAATTTGTAATCTGGTTATTATCGCTGAAATATTTTCCCTCAACAATAAATTTCAGTGTATTTATCATTTATGAAAAATTGGGAATTTAGCACGTCATACAGATATCTTATTAGAAAAAACGTACCATATGATAAAAGAGCACAACTTTTTTTATTCTTCACCTTGCACCAACGGTTTAATGGTATTTTAGTTTTGACAATAAATTTATCATATCATTGGTATTCATGCACATCTCTGGTTTATACCCTCCACCATTATAAAGCATATAAATTGTCCATTCCTGAGCAATTATCATATTTATTATAAAAATCAAAACAAATACATACATACAAACATACATACATATAATTGGTTTCTGTTTTAATTTTGTTCTTTTTACTACATTATTTATTTATTTTCAAAAGGTTTTGTTATTCGTGCTTAATTCCCAGTTTTTATTCTTGATAAAAACACTTGAAATTTATTGTTGATTTTTATTTATTTCCATAAAGTTTCTGAAGTTTACTTTTGAATTTCCTTAGCTATCAAGTTTGTTACGACTACAATGGCCAATTTCACCAATTCTATTTAAATGTCAGTTCATTTTCAAATATTGTTTTTCATATAATTTTATTTTTATTTGACATGAAAAACGAATTTTAAATATAAATTTTTATATTAATAAATTGGTGAAATTGGCCATAAATGAAAACATCAAAAGAAAAAAAAAAAAAAAAAAACAATTATATAACTATTGATTTTTATGACAAATTTCATAATAATAAAAAAATTTCAAGAAAAAACAAAAATACGCATTCACTCAAGGCGAATTCATGTAAACGGTGGTGTCGATACTACAACAATTAACAACACCAAAAACCCAACAATGTATTTTGTTGCTGCTTTCGTTGGCCGATAAGTCAAAAACACAAGTAACTTTTGACATTCCTCTCTCTAATTTAAAAAAAAGTAGCACAGCTGTGCTTTCAACGCCACCTGAGAAATGAATTCGCCTTGCATACACTGAAGCAGTATTTAAATATGAATGCCGTATTTTGATAAGAAAATCATGAAGTGAAAATAAAAGTGCATTGAAAGTGTTAAGGTTAATAATAATGCAATTATTTTGTACTAAAATACCTATTTTAAGGTAATGCAAAAGAAGTGAAAGTTGCCAGGTCTGGACCTTTTCAGCTGATTCTTAAGTGAAATGACCTCGAATATGATATAATACGGTGAAAGCAAAACGCTTTAAGGAGTTCCGTCCTGGAGCAGTTTATTTTCCAACCTTGAATGTGTAAATTCGCTGTTTCAAGTGTATTTTACATGTAGGCTATAAGTAGGCTATACGTTTTTATCAATAGAAAATTTGGCAAATGGAATACGATTCACTACAACCACTTGCACCATTTTGGTAATTTTTATTTTTTATTTAAACTTGTAATGGATTACAATGCCAACTTGAAACGTCAGCTAATGTATGTTTTTTCTATTTAAATGTGCTAAGTAAGTTTTTAGCTGTCTAGGATAAAATCAAACAGAACGAAATTAAAATATAAAAGTCTCAGGTTATGGACCATTTTGGTCAATGAATTAATTTAATTTTGTACATGAGTAAAAGTAAGTAAAAAAAAATTATGGCTGATTGTTCAGCAAGATGGACAAATTGTTTTCCGATTCAATTGCATACAAATCTAGTGCATTTGGCATCACATTTGGATTTACAACAATTGCAAATTCCCCGTATTCTAGAAGCAAATATTTTTATTTCACTGCTGTGCCGACGGAGCTTCTTGTTGAGTCAATAGTTTCGGTTTTGTTGTCCTTTTTAACACGTTGTCTTCTTATGATAGATACATAGCTAGCGGACGTAAAAGCTCAGCTTTCTGCAATTTACATCATTTCCAGCCCACGAAGAATCAATTTCTGAATATAAAAGTTAATATTTGGAGGGGAAGTAGCAGAAAATTAGACAAAATGGCATCTGGACACCGCATAACGTGTACCTGGTGGTACATACTGATATAATAATCTCTGCTAAAGCTCCAATCCATTCAAAACCAACTTCGCTTTTCATTTAATATGGAAGAAGTTCAAATATCTGAGTCACTTTCTTAAAGAATTTCAACAATAGCACTACGTGCAAATTTAGTCGATTTTCAATATTTTCTCCTGGAGAAAGTGAACAGATAAAAGGATAATCACAAACTGGAGAGGATTTGGGGAATAACAAAATTATTATTTCGTTCATAAATTATTTCAAAAGTTTGGGATAATTGTATTATGTCTTATTACTTATAAAAAATACAAAGTTGACTAAAATGGTCCCTGACCTAAGATTTGTAAGTTTTTTTTAACCTAACAGCAGGGTTAAAATACAGAGTCTTAAATTGGTCTCTTTTCGTGTGGAATCCATATGTTAAGAGTCTTAACTTAAGACTTGTCATGCTCAATGTCTTAAATCATTTATATTATGTAAATATCTTCGAATAAACGCCTACACTCTTCTTAAAACTTTTTTCATATGGGAGTATTTTTTTAACTTTAAATTGACCAATAAATGCATGGATATCATAATTACTGAGTTGCTTCCCAAATTCTAAGACTAAGATATAATTGCTTATATTTTAAACCACTTTCCCTCAATTTAATGCAATTAACACATGACGTTTATTTTTTTTAGCAAAATTTCAAAATAATTTTCTTAACTCTAAAAACTAATCAAATTTTTTTAAACTGTACTTAAATCCCTCTAGAATTTTTCTTTAACTTATTAAACTATTCAAAAGTTTTTGCATCCCAATACTCCCAAAGCCATCTACACAAGTCAGTCATCATCTAACAAAAAAATATATAAACCAAAATAAATTTAAACAAGAATAACTTTGAAGATTGTTAAAGTAGCTAATTGAAAAAAAAAGTTTATTTTACTTTCCAACTTAAATAATTCCGAATATTAGGTGTAACATTTGTTTTATTTTGTATACGCAAAACTGCTTAACCCGGTGCGCTTCGCTACTGCCTTTAAAATAAAATAAGCAGTATTTTAAAACGGGTTTTGTGTATTGATAAGAAAGCAATTTGTGCCAAATTTCAAATTTCTCCTAGTAACACTCTCCACACATTTATAAAATTACACGCAGAGAAAAAACTACACTATCAGGTATGTTCTAGGTTTCGACTCGAATTGAAAACGAAAAATTTTTTAAATCCGCATAATTCATAAATTGGTGTTCTCAAATCCGCATGTTTTTGTGTATTCGAAGTTTTTGTTCGAAAATACTTTTTTTGGACTAAAGATCGCTAATGATAGCAATGTTTAATATTTTTTTAAAATCATGAAAGCTGTAAAGAATCACAGGAAAAAATAGCTTCTATCGCGAACATGGCTAAAATTCGCGAAAAATTGCAAACTTTAAAACAAACACTAAAATTTATTTGAAATCGGTAAAAAAAAACAAAATGTCGGAAAATAACAAAAAAAAATTGCAAAAATAGCGAAAAATCGCGTAAATTTTTAATATTTCAAACCAGCCATATAATTGATTAAAAGTCCCTTAAACTATAAGGATTGGCAAAAATTAGGTAAAAATTCCTAAATTCGCGAAAATTTGCTAAAATCGGCATGATTTATAAAGTCTACTACTTATTATAAATCGTTAAAGTTGTAAACAATCAGAAAACTTACTGAAACAAATCGCTTCTATCGCGAACATGGCTAAAATTCGCGAAAAATCGCAAAATGTTACACAAACAAAAAAACTAATATAACATCGCTAAATCGATTAAAAAAACAAATTGTCTGAAAATAACATTAAAATCGTTTAAAAAAAAATAAGCTGTAATAACATCATAATATAATGAAAAAGTCGATTTTAAATTTAGGGTAAGTTAGGCATTTTTGCATTTTAGATAACGATATATTTTTGATTAAATTGGATACAGAAGATTTTAAGCTGAAAACAAAATTTATTTTTTTTTTTTTTAAATGTTATCAAGTATTAGAATAAAAGTCGATTCGTTTTACTTTCACCAACCCATTACTACTCTAATTGAAAACGAATAAAAACTTGTGGATGTGAAATGCAGAACACCAAAAATGCTAAAGGTATCCATCCACCTTCGAGTGGATTCGGATTCTATAACATACCCGTATGTAAATTTTTCTTTAATATCAACAATATAAAAGTTACTATAAACATTTCAATGTTTATCGCAATTATAAATTTGAATATTGTTGACTCAAAAATAATTATTTTACGAACAACTTAATAATGATAATTTTGAAAATATATCATATTGCTCACAACTATTCAAGATAAAAGTGATAACATGATAACTTTCTATACTTTTATCATAATATGTTTAAGATGCAATCAAAATATTTTTACTCTAATAATATGTTTTTATCCCCATTTGTAATATAATTTTCTTTATCGTTTGTTTTAAATAATTATTCAACAATTAAAAAAAAATATCCATTAAAAAAACAATTTAAAAAAAAATTTAAAGAAATTGTATTAACATTACAACAAAAAAAATTTAAGTGTCACAAAATAAAAAATCGATGCAAACAATTTTAATTTTGTTATGATTAACATGACAATAATATGATTATTTCTTATCTTATTATAATTGACATGCCAAAAATATGATTACTTCTTAACTTTTTATGATTAACAGGATAAGAATATGATTAAGGGAGAAATATTATGATTTAATATTACGAAAATATTTAGTCATAACATCATTCAATAATAATCGTAATATGGTGAGTTCAGTCATAAAATTTATCATAGTATGTTGCTCTTAGAATATGTTTACCACAACCATGTTTTTTCTTTGCGTGTATAGTGTTTCCGTGTGGGAAGTAAAACGCTTACTTTTAGAGTCCAGCTTGCTTTTTGTCTTCTTGTTTCAAATATAGAAACTTTTTCCCGTTTTCCAAATGTACTGTTATTTATATTGTCTTTGTATGAGAGTTGCCATGCCCGCTTGAATTTTGCAAATATTTCTTGATTTTGCTAAGCATCGGGTAATAAGGAAATTACTGTGAAAATTTCAGAAAAATCTGTGCATCCCTGGTTTTGGTGATGCCTTCTACAATTTAGTAGTGGCATGTTTTTCATAGAAGTTTCTGCGAAATTTTAAGGAAATTCGGTTCAGAATTTTGGAATTATATATGGAACAAATAAACAAATGTTTATTTCAATGGGTCGAGTGAGTAAAAATGTAGTTTTTCCTACTTAGTACTAGCACTAACTTCTACTTTTTAGTACTAGCTATGTTGAAAAGCTTAAACTACAAAAATTGTGAAATATTCTTTGCTAGTGCTAGTTAGCTACAGCTAAAAAAAAGCTGGGAAATGTGACTATTAAATCAGCTGCTAAAAATCTTTTATGAATTTTTTACTTTTAAATACAGGTATTGACTTTTGCCGGTATTCTACGGTTGCAGTTTTACATTTTCTTTTTAATTAATGTTTTTTTAATTAATACACGAAAATAAATTACAAAGCGCAAAATTTTAAAAAATTTTATATCTTTTTAAATTCTTTTTAAAGACAAGTAAGAAAGTATAGTCGGTTTAGCCCGACCATATGATACCCTACACCATAGTATTTAAAAACACATAATGCTTATGTGTCCATGTAAATATGGATTTATCTATGTTTATAAACTTCATGAAAATCGGTTTGAACGTTTGTGAGAGGCAGAAATTGCCCCCTACCTCCCCTTGTGGTCCTATTTTTGAAAAACTGTATAGCTAATGTGTCCATATAGATATGGATCTATCTATGTTTTAAATTTCATTAAAATCGGTTTGAGAGGCAGAAATTGCCCCTATCTCCCCTCGTGGTCCTATTTTTAAAAAAATGCATACATTTTGTGTCCATATAGATATGGTTCTATCTATGTTTTAAATTTAATTAAAATCGGTTTTATAGTTTCTGAGATGAAGAAATTTCCCCCTATCTTCCCTCGGCCCATTTTCAATAGGCTTGGTCCTTGTGCCAATAAGAGCCTATGACCACAATTTCATCAAATTATCTCTAAAATTGCGAACTGTACTTTGCGCACAAGGTTACATGGACAGCCAGCCAGCCAGCCTGCCAGCCAGCCGGACGGACATCGTTAGTTCGACTTTAAGGTGGGTCTAGGACCAATATTTTAAGGCGTTACACACATCAGCGCAAATGCATAATACCCTCTCCACTATTGTGATGTGGGTATAATGAGGCGTAGAACAAGTAGTGTGTATTGTTATCTTCAAAAAAACTTCCCTGCTGAGGTTAAAGTTTTTATGAGAACATAAATAAAAATATTTTTGTTAATAAAATTTATAGTCTTGTAGTCGCAATTTTTTTTAAACGCAGTTTTTTATTAAATTCTCTAAACAATTTAGTAAAACACTGCGATTAAAAAAAATCGCAACTACAATACTACAATTTATATTAAGTTTTTTTTCTTCTCCTGTAAAGTAAGGGAAATGTTAGTTAGGGCTTTTCTATATTAAAGAAACGATATGCCTATATCTGTTTTTTAAAAAAAAATTTTTTTTGTTCTTAAGAAAGCTTTTTATTTACAAGAAATGGCTAATGTAAACTAACACATACTAAACTTATAAACTAACACACTTTAAATTTTGTATAAAATTCACGTATACCCAGCGGGAAAACTCAGAAGACTTGCTCACTTCAGGCCTTTTTAAAGGCCTGCTTAAACATTTTTTTGGTTCAATTGCTATTCTTATCTAACAGCTAAACAAAGCCTTATAGAAGGCCTCGGCTCTTTGGTATAAAAGATAAGATACACCTTCCACACTCGCTTCTTTGAGAAGGGACCCTACAAGAATAGTGACGGTCATTTGACCTATCATATGACCGACATTGCTGATACAGATATCGGTCATCGCGTAGAACAAAGTTTCTATCATTTTCTTAAGGCCAACGTGAAAAAAATTACCTAAACTTTTGTGTACGTGTGATTTTGCATCCTTCTTTAACCTATGAATTTTGTGGTAGATAAAACATATATCTGAGCTGTTTACTCTTATACTCTTTACATATCAGTACTGATGTATGAACCGGACACAGCTGACTAGTCAGTACTGATGCATATATTCGTCACTGTTGACGTAATTTTTAGCTTAAATAAAACACGATTCATTTTATTCAATTCTCATACTTATTTTTGTTTTTTATTTAAAATAAATTTCAATATTTCTTCGTTTACAAAATAAATAAATAATTATTTTTTGTCCTATGAGGTAATTTAAATTTTATAAAGCATTTTTGCAATAGTCCCAACTTCAATATTTCACTTGGTTTTTGCTTAAGTCAACATTTGGTTAACATTGATGCTATAGAATATCTTATAGTTTCATTAGAATCATTCCTAAGTATATGTTTACATCTATAGCATCAATGTTAACCAAAGGTTGGCTTAAGCAAAAACCAAGTGAAATATTTAAAGAATGGGAATATTGCAAAAAGGCTTAATAAAACAGGGACCGTGACAGTTATTCGTCCTTTCATAAACGTAAGATGATAACAGTTTTTTTATTAAATATCAGACGTTGCTCGTAACCAATAATTTTATTAAAAAGTTATTGGTTTTTGCAAAACGTTTGGCTAGATAAAACACCATTTAACTGTTTTTAAATATCATTGTACATATTGTATCCATTCGAAACGTTTGCCGTGTTAAGTTTTTACTAAAAACTTTTTAGACAATTTGTTAAACCATAAAGAGTATCTGATTCCCCACAATTGTAAAGAGCACGCACTAAAGAGGTCACTGTGCGATCAAGAAGTGCTAGATTTGTGTTTTTCGCTACAATTTGCAAAATACTGTAAAATACAAAAAAAAAATACTTAATTTTATTTGAAAACAAATTTTTATGATAACATGCCTCTGAATACCGAATAACCAACTCTGGCTCCTTACAATGCAACCAAATCAAGTTGACTGCTGTACATATGCGTTTACACCATTCACTGCAGGTGGAAGAATTAACACGGAAAAATGTTTTCGCCTCTAATCATAATATGACGATTATCCAACTGAACATCGGGATGAGCCTCTTCATTGAGAATACTTTCAGCACCGCCAGCAGGAGCCAAACCAATTAATTCCCAGTAATCTACATGCAATTCGTGTCCACCTGGTGCATAAAACAAATAAATGAGTTTCTACAATATTGTTCACGAAACGAAACTTACCGATTTGCCTTCTGGCACAGGTTTTAGTGTACCAAACATTGTAAAAATCCGTAATGTAAATAAAAGATTAAACCTTTGTCTTGACGTCTTAAACGATGTGCCCATCCATAAATTTTAACGTTTCTGTTAATTTTCGACACATTCAAATATGCAGCTGGCCAACTGGGATCTTCGTATATGAGTCTTTTTGGCTTCATTCAAATTTTGTTTAGGCTTTTCCGCATCTTCAGCTTCGCGTCTTTCATTTTTATAACTTACTTACCCAAATCCTTTGGATTTTCTTTATTTATTTTAATAATTTAAAAATTATTAAAATATTTTGCAGTATTTAATTTAAACCATTCACAAATTTTAGCCAGTAAAGCGTATGTATAACAAAAATTAAAAAAATTGGCATTTTTGTGGTGTTTTCAGTTGTTCTACTCTAACATATATATTAGAGTGGTACAACTAATGTAAAATTGTTGCAAGTGTGTAAGTAAAAATTTTTTTTTTAGTTTTGGTCATCCATTTCTTGTAGGGGAGTTACAATTGTTGGTATGGTTTTTTTTTTGTTACAAGCAAAAGCAAAATATTTTTTTTTTTTTGATCCCGTTGCCATTCTTATGTAACTGCTAAACAAGCGAGAGCGGAAGGCCTACTCCGCAATGGCAACGTGTGTAAAAAAAGATATGAGTATGGAATGGAGTGAGCAGGCCTTGTTTATTCAAAAGAAGGAGTACAGAGGCCTTGTAGAAGGCATCCGTACTCCTTCTTTTTCCCGCTGGGTATATATTAAGGTTCACAAGTATGAGTGGGAAAAAATGTCACACGTACCGAATGTTTACATCAGTTTTTTCATATTGCCCTTAACAAAATGATAGAAACTTCTGATATATAAACCCATCAGCAATGCCCGTCATTTTTCTTGTAGGGGACCTTTATGGGTAGATCATAAAAAACATAGTGGCAACTCCATTGGTTGTTATTTATTATTGTTATTTAAGTTTTTTAAAAGTTAAAACTATTTACAATATAAAGGCCCTAATTGTGTAAAACGCAACGCAATACCAAAAATAACATTGAAAGCAAAAAAAAATTTCAAAAATTTGTAAAATTTTGTTGTTGCTTTCTACAGAAATACATATTGCGCTTTAAAATTATTAACTCCAAAAGATATGCAGCGTTTAAAATTTCAAAATTCAATATACATTTCTATAGAAAACAACAAAAAAATTATGAAATATTTTCGATTTTATTTTTGCTTTCAATATTATTTTTGGCGTTTCGTTTGCGTTTTATAAAATTAGGGCCTAAGTAAAATTACTTTGGTGAACTGTAACGTACATATGTTATGTATGTATATGTATATATTTCCCATATTTACGGCAAGTTTACCATATGAATAATCGTCTGGATGAAAATCTGTCCCTATAAGATATTCTTGCCTTTGTTGAACGTTCATAAAATCAGACATACTAATATTTAAATGAAAATAACCTAGTATAGAAGCAAAACACAAACATCCAGCACCTCAATCATAAGCTTACCAAAACTAAAGCATTAACTTGTAATTTTAAGCATTTACTCGTTTTTATTCATACTCTTTTTGAGTCAATGCTGGAAAAACTAGTTTTCATTAGTCAGTAAAAAGAACTAGCTTTAACAAAAATTTTTATTTATCTCAAAACTAGTTTTAACTTAAAAATTTCTAGTATACGCTTTAGCTACCTTTTTATTGTCACGTTACCCCACCAAGCAATTAATCATGTATTTTAGACCAGTGTTGTTAAAATTTTCCTCTCTTTCACTAAACTGCGTTTTACACCAAAATACAAAGAAATTCGGGCATGTTCTAGAAATTGAAATTAACAAAATGACCTTGTTTTTATCTGGTTTTAAGAGTTGTTCTTGTAAAGCTTATTGTTACTCAAAAAATTAAATCGATAAAATGGAATAATTTTATGAACTTTTACTACAGGGTCGTTTTTAAAAATTTACTTGATTTCAAATCCACTTCCTTTCAATTTCTAGAACATGCCCGATTATATTTTACATAAATTATTCTTTAAGGAACAGTTCAAATTGCGTTGTTACGTAACGTGACAAAAAGTAGATTTTACTGTGGAAATACCCATATATAGATGTATTAACATATATTAAAATATTATTATCCTTAACAACAACAAACCCTAAAAAAAGCTTCTAACAAAAGTTTTATTATAATAGAAAAAAAAAAAACAAACAGTTCAACAAACTTTTTCCTTATTTAATGCCCTACATTAGAAGAAAAAAAATGTTCCTTTAGTAAAAACACTTTGTTGCCCTGACAATATCTATCAAATAAAATACTTATTTGAATAACAAATTTTAAATAATAAACAAAAATAGAATATTCCGCGACTAAGCAAGCAAATCACATAACTCTTAATAATTCTATGCAAATAAAAATTATTATAAACACATTTGCATATTAGAAAATGTCAATTTAAATCATAAATGTGTGTCGTTATTGAACAAAAGCAAAAAACGAGAAATGCAAATGTATACAGCAAAGATTAAAAAAAAAAAAATAATTGTACATAACCATGTACTTATATACCTAAGTTTTTAAGTATGTACATAAGAACTTTGTGTTTATCAGGTGATATTTTTAGAGGCGAAGAACTTAAAATTGTTACAGCTAATTTAACAGTTTTTAGTTGTCTTAACGTCAATTTGTTTTGTGAAGACACTTACCGTAGAGCAGAGTTTGAAAAGTATTTAAATTTATTTAAAAAATCATAATTAAATTTTATTTGAAAGTTTTATTTTTATGTTTGAAGATTATTTCATGCAAATATTGACCGTGACTGCGCCTCAAATGGTCCATCCGCTTAGTCCAATTTTGGCATACTCTTTCCAACATTTCGGCCGGTATGTCATGAATAAATGCTTCAATGTTGTCTTCCAATGCGTCAATTGCAGCGGGCATGTGTGTAAAGACATTAGCTTTAACATAGCCCCACAAAAAATAGTATTAAGGCGTTAAATCGCACGGTCTAGGCGGCCAATTGACCGGACCCGAACGTGAAATAAAATGTTCACCGAACTCGCCTCTCAATAAGTCCATTGTTAAGCGTGCTGTGTGGCACCTTCTTGTTGAAACCACAAGTCAAGCTCTTGCATTTTGGGCAAAAAAAAGTTGGATATCATCTCACGGTAGCGCTCACCATTCACAGTTACGTTACGATTCGCATCATCTTTGAAGAAGTACGCTCCAATGATGCCACCAGCCAGCCCATAAACAGCACCAAACTGTGACTTTTTCTGGATGCATTGGTAAGCGTGTTGGTGGTTTAATGTCCAACAATGTAAATTTGGTGCGAAATTTAGTCACAATAGCCCGAATAGCCGCTTCAGTGGGTCGATTAAACTGACCATAAAGTGGAAGAAGCGCGCGATGAAATTTCTTAACCGAGCACGCATTGTTAAAATAAAATTCAATAATTTGCAAGCGTTGTTCGTTTGTAAGACGATTCATGGTTAAATTATAGACCCAACTGAAGATGTTTGACAGTGAAACAAAACACAAAACGTGCGTCAGCTGTTTAATCCAGTGTTGCCAAAAAGGTAATAGCTAAAAAATCACCCATTATGTTTATATAACTGCAGAGTTTAGGGCGATGGTAAGTCTTTAGGGTCACAATGCTACAATTTTCATAATATGCAATAAATAATAACGTTATTTGTTTTTGATTATTAAGTACGATGCAACAAATTTGAAAGTGAAATAACCACAAAAAGTGTCGCAATGTTTTAAAAGTGTCACGGACATTGTGATACTTTTTGGAGTTATTTCACATTCAAATTATCCGCAATTCCACTTTTTAATAGACAAAAATTAATATCGTTATATCAACCTAACCGCGAAAATAATGTAAGCGACATAATTCTCCATTTTCGTTTTTTTTTAATAAATTACTTTATTGGCAACACTTGCATCATCTCCTAAAATGTCATGGTTACATAAGGTACCGTTACGATTTTATAGCAAGAACAATTTTATCGTAAGCGACAAATATCATACAAAACTCATATGAAATAAAATAAAAAACTCTGTCCTGTTAAATTCGATTTTTTATGAGTTCTTTATTTTTACGGTTAGTGCTTGATATTTAAATACGAATATATTTTTAAATATCGACACAGTTGCATAAAAAGGGCCAGTCTGTTGTTCAAAATCGTGTTTCTAGAATTTACACAGATCATACGGCAAACAAGAAGTGTTTATCACTTACAGAATTGTTCGGGTTCTGCGAGCAATTTGGGGGTATACATATTTCCGTTACCCCATTGTCAACTAAAGGTTCGAATGTGTTGGGCCAATGTGTCCATATAATATAGAGGAAAATTAAATCTAGGTAGCATACTTGCAAAAAAAATAATTTTTTAGAACAAATTATATTACAATAACTTAATTTGATTCATAGCTTTTATGCTTTGTAAAAGAATATTAAAAAATAGAAAAAGTTTAAAAATTTACACTTAAGTTTCTGTTCCAGAGGGCCATCGCTTTCTTCTGCTTGTTCCTCTTCATCTTCGTCAGGCTCAACAAGTGCATTATGAACTGTAGTCAAGTGAGGCATAGCCAATAATTCATGATGTAAGTGAAAAGGAATGGAAAACATAGTTCAACACAATTTAAATATTTAACATTTGCAATTGGCAGATCAGAATGGCGTTCATCAGATTTATTTTCCCTCTTCTTATACTGATCATTGTTTCTACTAAGTTTATTACTAGTTTATAAATTTAAACTTTCATTTTAGTAAAAACGCAAAGAAACATGGAAAAATTATTTATTTTTATGTTAAATATGTAAATTTTTTTAAAAGATAGCTAAAAAAAAAAGGCTAACTGCGCTACAAACTTTGGTCCAGTGTTATCGAAGCCAAAATATTTTAAAAAATATCAAAAAAGAATAATATTTTAAATAGTTTTTTTCCACATTGGCTCTTTAAATCGAGTTCGTAGCAAGTAGGCCGAAGCAGTTTGGCCACATAAAAAACAATTTAAATATATATTTTTACGCAACTGCGTCGATATTTTTCTTTGGAATAAATTTAAGTTTCTGTTTTTTTTTTTTGATATCAAAATTTTTAAAACAGGTGCGGTAAATTTTCCAATGTTTGCATGGCATCAATTAAACATTACTCGGTTCCACAAGGCAAGCAAAGCATTGTAGAATATCTGCTATCTGTCGAAAGTTAAAATTGCTTTCTGTAATATCTTTTGTCTACTTATGTGCCCGTTCTAAGCCCGGCTATGCAATGACCCCAGTGAAGTCTTTTTTTATGCCAAAGATGAGAAAATCTATGCTCCCGGCCGGCTAAGCAAAGTAACTTGTGTTTTAGTTAGCAAAGCCGGTATTTGTTGTATCATAGAGAAGAAATTCCTTGTACAGCAAGCACCGGATTCGTTAGCTAAACTAAAATATTTAAATTAGGCTAAAATTCATCAAATTTAATTTTCATTAAATTATTTTTTTATGAAGAAAGAAATTTTTTACAATATGAAAAATTAATTTTTTTTTTTTTTTAAATTCCCTATGCTAATCCCCGCGAAGCTTGACGCTTGTCTGCAGGAAAGAAACCAGAGTCTCTGGCGGGAATCGAACCCGCAACCCCGGGATTGTAGACTAGCTCACTACTAGCTAGCCTACCGGGGCACTCATTGTTATGGATAATTTTTTATTCTTGACTGCAGCTGGGGCTCGAACCCAGGCTTTTACAGACATTCTCTTCATTTTGGACCTTTAAAACTGACATTATGTCGATGAACATTTCGAGTTGCCACTCTCATAATCCATGTCAAAACAAAAACACCGTCCGAAAAACTCAATGGTTTGTAAGCTTTATTGGCCGGTGGAATCATCTCATTTGCCTTTGCAAATAACGAGGCTCAGAGCGACACGGTCAACTCTAAGTGGTTTAGCGACATTCTAACTAACTTTTTGTATCTTAATTAATTGGTGGCACTCTTGCTAACATATTGCTTTATCAGAGCGAAGCCACATGGCCCACAGCATTCGCTAGAATTAATTTATTTAAAAACATTTTGTTTAACGAATAATATCACGCCCTTTACGTGCCGTGCCTTGGAGTCCATATGCCCCAAATCTTGTTTAAGCATCAGTGCTTTCAAATTTGTTACCCACTAATGCCTCACTGATATTAAACTTATTTTCCTTTGCACATTATGTCAGTTTTAAAAGTGCCATAAAGTCGACAACATGGAGTCCATATGTTCCAAATCTTGTTTGAGCATTTGTATTTTAAAATTTTCCACCTACTAATGCCCATTAACATTAAACATATTTTTCATTGCTTTAATTTAAAGTTCTGTAACTCCAAATAAAACACCCTGTTCATACATAAATATGTGCATTAGGGTAAAACTTTTTGTAGTTTTTTGCAAATATTAAAAATACCACCGTGTGGGGCATAAAAATATATTAAAATATATGGTGTCACTTTTCCTCTATCGTAAAAAAACATTCCGCAATGAAAGCGTTGAAGTTTTGTTTTTATGCATATTTTTTTTAATAAAACAATTACTCTTGCCTTAAGTAAATCTTATTTTGAATAGATTCTTTTATAATCTTCAAAAGCACGCCATTTTTCATAAGTCTAATTCAACAAATCGATCAAAGCACCTTTGTTTAACTTGCTTAATTTTTTTTTGCTGATATGACTTTTAATACAAAATCAACTCCAACTTTTTTGACAAATCTTCTATTAACTTCACGAAAGCTAATGAATATTTCTTTAAGCACTGGGTTAAAAAAAAACATCTAAAATTAAAGATCATCAGCGGAGCTATAAGCACCGAGCGTGCGATTTAATTCGTGCAGGATATATATCCACTATGTTTAACGAAATGGACATTAAACTTAAAGTTTATATTTTAAAACTTAAAGTCTTAATCGCTTATTTTAACTTTGAAGATACATTTATGTTTGTATAATAATTTTTGCATAAAAAAAAAAAAAAATTAAGGCACTTTAGAAATCACTTTCGGTGCGGAAACTTTTTTAACCGAATCAATCTATTTTTTATTATAAGAACAGCATTCCCCACATGGTACTAGAGTGATATCTTGCACTCAAAAAAAAGTTATAACGCTAATGTACATTTGTATCTAAATAAAATTAAAAAAAAAAAAATGTTAAAGGATTTTAATTACATGCTGGTACAGCCAACAAATTACAAACAGAAAGAATATGTTTTGTTACAGAATTTGCATAAATAAATAATTATTTATCTGTTGTAATAATCGTTATTTTTAATTTATGAAATTGTGTCACTTAAGCTTAAGGTTATTTAAGGTTCACTAAGCGTATATCTATTGTTTATATCTTGTGTACGTGGAGTATGGTAAATATTATTTATCATACGCCACGTGCACAGTAGTAAAACGCTTTTAAGCGGCTCATACACTTGCAATAAAATTGGTAAATTTTATGTATTGTTCAATTATATCGCCAATGTGTATTTGATATTCGAAGGTGGTTTAATATATTGGCAACAATCAAAACACTTTTGATTTTTATTGCACAACGAAAATAAAGTGAAGTGTGTTGGCAGCATTGCACTATGCTGTTTATGTTATTCCTATGGTTATGTTCACCTTTTTATTGAATGAATAAAACCATTCTGCAACTTATTGCATAATATATAAGAAAATTTAAATAATATGGCATTATCATATACAATAATATTGCAAGTGTATGGGCCGCTTTATAGTTTTTTTTTTTTTTTTTGAGAATCTGTTTGTAAAAGTGGCTTCTTTAAAAAAACATAGATATTTTAAGGATTTTTTTATTTAACCTTTATGTCAACAGCTGAAAAATTATACTTACGTCAACAGCAAGCATACCCGGGTGTACACATACATATATTTTATATGGGATTTTTTTGTTATATGCTGTTTTGCGTTGGCGATTTTAAGTTTAAATGTTAAAAAAAGGTGGTTTTAGTTTGGTTTTTACTTTTGTGGTTTTGTGAGTTAAAATATTTGGAAAATGCGGTGTTTTAACAAACACAAGTTTTGTCGTTGTTTTCAAACTTAATTTTTTGTAAAAATGTTGTAACACCAGGTAATTCAGAGCAAGAGAAAAATGGCAAGGCCAAAAGGTGCATTTGATTATGAGAAACAACAAGAACATATTCGTCAAAGATTTATTAGTGTCCGAAGCTGTTGTGGACGGAACCGACGCTGGTGTATATGCAAATTACTCCGATGTGGTAAAATCCGGTTACCAAAATACAATATAGATGATGAAATTGAAGACAGTGACGAATTTTCAGATATACGGTGTCAAAGTGGACACAGCTTTACGCAAAGATGGAATAATTTTGTTTGCTGCACCACCACGAACAGTCAGGTTCCCACAACATACTAAAGTCTGCAAACTATGAGCCAGTAAGAAGTACACAAGGGGTTTCTATTATGGAAACATTTAGGTTGATAATGTCCGATGAAATTTGCGACTTAATTATTCTTGAGACAGGAAAATAATGCTATGAGCGTGAGGATATAAAACAACATTGTATATTGAAAGCTCTAACAAAAAGGGAGTTTGATTCGTATTTTTATCTTCTCTTACTGAGGGGCGTAACACGTTTTGGCAACGTTCACACTTAAGACTTGTGGAAAACAACCGCACATCCGCTATATCGCGGTGCGATAAGTATCAAGCAATTTTTGTCCCAATTAGTACGATGTAAAACAATTGTCTGAAATCATACTGTGATATTTCAAACAAACTGTCAAATCCAGAACTAAATGCATACATTTGTTTAATTCAGGCAAAGTTCCTATTTATTTGCCTGTATATGGTTTATATTCCAGGCATGACTAATCAACCCATAGATTTCATAGCTCACGTCATAGCAAACTTCTCTTAAATTTGGCCTTCACTACGAGTATCCTTGTTGTCAAATCTTAGCACTCTCAAAAGTTTTTGAATCTGTTCAACAGCAAGATTGCTCTAAAAATAGGCTTTCCTTCCACAACATCCCACAAGCTGTCTGTACTCTCTTTATTTGATCTATTCAATTCATCTAACTAGTTCACCAATAAATGCGAAATTTTGGTGTCGCAAACTTCAGTCCATTCAATTCCAAATTCACATTTACCTTCATTATTAGTAATCTTCACAATAACGCATGTCCATGAGGTGAAAAAAAATAAATAAATGATAATTTCTGACGAAAATTCAAGAATTTTGTTACATGTCAAATATGACCCAAAGACCTTAAGTGCAAAAAATTTTATAAATATTTTTTTCGCCAATATTTTTTCATGAAAACCTAACATAGTTGTTGGCAGTTTAAATCAGTGTTCGAAAATAAAAACTAAATATAGGTTTTTAATGTTCGGTTCGGTAGATTTGTGGAAAACACAAACGCTAATAGGGTTTGTGTAGAAAATCATTATAAAAAAATAACGTTTCTCTGTTAGTCTTCCTTCGAACACAAAAATATTACTGTTTTTATCAAACTAAACAAAAGATGTGAACATATGATTCCGTTTGGTTTTTTTTGGAAATGCAAAAACTTCAATGTGTTCGGTTCGGCTCGTTAATGTTCGTCGCTTTTGGCTGGTAAAAAAAACATTTTTACAAAAACAAAATACACACACGAAAAAACATTATAGAACATTAAAATATAATGTTTTTCTACAGTATCACTACAATTGTTCTGTTTTTTAACGAAGAACCGAACATTATATAATGTTACGAACGGTATTAAGGGTTGTGTATGTCTACACAATCACTAAAAAAATAGAAATCGTTTCTGGGTGTGTGAGCCGAACGTTAAATAATGTACTGTTTATTTTCGAACACTGGTTTTAATTAAATAAAAGTCATAAAATATAAAAAATATAACACCCAATTTTCATGATGATTTTTTCCCCTATTTTTGAAACATGTCTTTTTTAGTTTGAAAGCGAGCGGGGGAGAGAAGTTAGCAGGGTAGAAAAAAAGACATGAATCGTATTTTCTGTGTTTTTTTTGACATTCCTCTTTGCATTTAATTTTGTTTTTTAATTTATGTTGTATTTTTATTTCAAAATTACAATTGCTTATTAAAATATAAAAAAAATAAACAAATTTAATTCAAAAAAATTCAATACATACATACATTTATAAGGAAAATAAAAAAAATCAAACAAAATAAGAAACATTGTGAAAATTGAACATGTCTTTGGAAGTTTCTTTAAAAAAGAACTACAAAAAAGACATGTCTTTTAAATCATCGTGAAAATTAGGTGTAAGTCACTCACTCTTAGAAAAAATTTAACTTTTATTTCAAATTGGATCAGATTTGACCCGAAGACCTTATGAAGGTTAAGAAATTTTTAATGATTGCTATGAAATAAAATTAATAAAAGAGTTTGGTCTTTTGCTGGAAGTACTTAAATTAAAATTTTTTTATTAATTTTAGTCATTAATTGTCGATTCGATTACTGTTAGAGACCTGAACATTCTAAAATTTTCTAATATTCAACAGAACAAAAATTTATTCATTAATTATTATAATTATTATGCAAAGCAGGAGTGACCAAAACCATAGTTAAAAGTGTAAAAACTTCAAATACAAAAAAAACTCCCGGCTGATTTAATTAAATAAAAAACCACAATATCAAATTTAATGACAATTCCACCTAAATTTCGTGTGTGTGTGTGTTTAAGAGACTTTTTATGTATGAGTGTACTTTTTATTCATTCTAGTGTTAATTAAAATTATAAATTTAAAAAAAAAGTTGAAAAAATGCCCCAGAGTGCTGCTTAAAAGCACTCAAATCCTGAAAAATAGTTATATAATCAATTAATTAAAAAATTAAACAACTAAATTTCATTACAGATTAAAGTTTTCAATTGAAAAAAAAAAACTAAAAATAAATCTTTTAAATACACAAAATACTGAAGAATATTCCAATTAAACTAAAATTAATTACATAATTTAAATAAAAGAGTTTAAATAAATTTAAAAAAAAAACTAAATTAAAGCTACTTTTCCTTTAGCAAAAATGTAAAAAGCATTATAATTTCCTAACAATTTAAAATGCTTAAAACTGCTTCAAATCTGCTCAAGTATGTAAAGCCTCAAAATGTGGTTTAAGTTTAAAAATGTTGCTACACTCATAATCGAAACGTTTTATTTATTGCTAATAACTATTTTGCTCGGTAATCCATTCAATGTTAAACAAATTGACAATATTGTTGTAATGGCTTCCACAGCAAAAACAACTCTTGCTACAATAATGGTAAATAGTACTGCTGTCAAGCAGCCATCAACATCCACAATAGTAGCAGCATCAGCAGCTACATCAGCATCCCTGTCAGCATCAGCACCTTCTAAAACAGCAACATCATCATCATTACTTAATTCATTGTTCGTTTTAGAAGCGAATGGAGGCGGTAATACCAACAACATGTATGATTCAACATTTCCACAAACAACTGTCAAAAATGGTAAGTTGAGAAATGAAAGCCAACATAATTTCAAAATGTTTACATACAATTGTTAAAAAGGCCAAACTTATATTCTTTTTATTTAAATTGTAACCTTAAAATGTTCATAAACTTCAGTTTTTATATAAAAGAAGTTAAAGTAAATAATGGGTCTAAAAAAGTCACTTAAAATAATTTGACTGAAGCAATGCAAATATACAAAAATATACAGTAAGAAGCAAATTAATATAAGAGGTCGTTTTATATTTTATTATATAGATAAAGGGCGAGTTCAGCCTTCAGTTTATACTATGTTCACACCTGGGTTTTTAAGCGTGTTTAAGTAAAATGTTTATTTAGCTAAGAAGCAAAGTGTGAACATAGCATAAGACATTATGACAAAAACCGCTTTGATTTAGAGCTAAATAAATAGAGAATCTTTGTACAAAATGCTCTCGACTACATAAATCGATAACACTGCTTTACAAATTTTTAATTTGGAAAAATACCAAGAACCCCACATGCCTAGATAAAGTTAATTGGGACCTCTTAAACACAAAAAACGCTGTAATTTTTTTTCTAAGTACCGTTTTTTAGATAACGGTACTTTTGTACCGATTTTTAGATAACGGTACTTTTGTGTTTTTGGGTGAATGGTCGCACTCAAACCCTTGTGGAGTCCAATCTGATAAGAAATGGCGTAGTTATACCACCTCAAATTTCAAAATGTGCCTATTTTTTACGTTTGTTTCAAAATTTTTCATTTTTATTACGTTTTTTTTTCTTCGTTATAGTAAAGATCTGGAATGTTGTTTTTTTCACCATATAGTTTATTTAATTACGAACATTTTAAGCGTAATCGGATGAAATATAAAGTTTTTATTAAGGATTTTGTGGAACGACAATATTTTCATCTTCATTGCTCACACACTATGTTCGGCGTACATTCAAAAAATTGTTATTAAAATGCCGAGCGACTTGAACTTTTGCTTTGCTAAAATATTACAGATCTTTACTAATGGATGATTTTTTAAGAGCTATAGGAAAGTTTAAAAAAGAGCACATTAAATTCAGAAAAATGCATGAAATCTTTATTTGAATCGATAGTACGGTCCATATAAATTTATGTTTGAAGATTATTTCATGCAAATGTTAACCGTGACTGCGCCTCAAATGGTCCATCCGCTTTGTCCAATTTTGGCATACTCTTTCCAACATTTCGGTTGGTATCTCATGAATTAATGCTTCAATGTTTTCTTCTAATGCGTCAATTGAAGCAGGCATGTGTCTATAGACATGAGCTTTAACATAGCCCCACAAAAATAGTCTAAAGGCGTTAAATCGTATGATCTAGGCGGCCAATTGACCGGTCCCGAACGTGAAATAAAATGTTCACCGAACTCGCCTCTCAATAAGTCCATTGTTAAGCGTGCTGTGTGGCATGTGGCACAAGATATTCAACTAAATACAAACATCTTTATACACTAAAATGATATAAAGCAAGAAATATTCGCATAGGAGAGGCTATACTGTTTTACTAGTTATACCTTTATTAAATTAGTAAACTAAAATTTACCCTCACAAATAAAGTTTTTTTTTTTTAAATAATAATATAATTTCTCACCCAGCGAAAACTTTAGTTAACAACAAAACCAGAAACCGTAACTCTGCATGGCAATAAATTAATTTCGGTCATATTGTTAACATTTTATTTGTATTTTTTCATTGTTTGTTAAAATGCCATTTTACAAAGTGTCAACAAATTTTTATTTTTTTTAACAAAAAATTTATCAAAATTTTTGCATTATTTATTTATTGTCCCACTCTCTATCTCCTCCTTTAAATTTCTCATTTAACAAATTGTTTTATGTTTTCCTTTTTTTTGTTATTCAGTTTTATTAAAATTTTAAATTTACACAAACAATTGTACAAACGTGTAAGCGAATGCTGTTGTGTCGCTCTTTTGCCTTTTGTGTAAAACATAATTTTATAACCTTAAAAAAACAGAAATAAAATTTAACCGAAAAACCACAATTTAACCTTCACCTCTTGTTTTAGAGCAGCTGTCAGATGTTTCATAAGCCTTGAGTTTTAATATTTTGCAAATGTTTTCTTTCTTTTAGTTATTTTCGGTTTTGTTTTTTAATTTTCACTTTCATCTGTGAGTTACTGTGCAAATACTGCTTAAAGCAGCACACAAGAAAGTAGCGTATGCAAATAAAATAGAAAAATGTTCATGGTTAAGGGGTGCATTCCATTAAATAAAAACCTTAATGCTTTTGCTCAGATGTTTATAAAACTTAATGTGTGTGTGTGTGAGTTTATAGATAAATTTCATTTAAAGTAGTGCCGTTCCTTTCTCTGCAAAAAAAAAATAAAAAAAGTTTTACATATACACAAGTACTAACACAAATATGAAAGATGCATTTATTATACCCCCACAAGCAAGTATATTACGTTTTTTTTTTATTTGCGAAAAACACGCTCGCTCTCATATCCTTTAATCTTCAAAACTAATTTAATAGATGTGAGAAAATATATGAACCCATATGTGGACCAAACTTAATAAACATAGATTCCTTTAAATAGTCAGGGTTTGTTTGTAAAAGATTTCTAAATTTACTTCGTATAAAAATTTTAATATGAAAAAAGTAAGAAAGTAGAGTCGGTCAAGCCCGACCATATGATACCCTACACCACAGTATTTCCTTATAAATATGGATTTATCTATGTTTACAAACTTCAATAATTTCAATTTGAAAGTTTGTGAGAGGCAGAAATTGACCCCTACCTCCCCTTGTGATCCTATTTTTGAAAAACTGTATAGCTTTTATGTGTCCATATAGATATGGATCTATCTGTGGTTTAAATTTCATTAAAATCGGCTTGAGTGGCAGAAATTTACACTACCTCCCCTCGTGGTCCTATTTTTTAAAAAATGCATACCTTTTGTGTCCAGAAAGATATAGCTTTATCTATTTTTTAAATTGCATTAAACTCGGTTTGATAGTTTCTGAGAGGAAGAAATTTCCCCTTATCTTCCCACGTGGTCTTACGATTCGGCCCATTTTCAACAGGCTTAGTCGTTGTATCATTAAGAACCCATGACCCAAATTTTATCAAATTATCTCAAAAATAGCGACCTGCACTTTGCGCACAAGGTTACATGGACAGCCAACCAGCTAGCCTGCCTGCCAGCCGGACGGACATAGTTAGTTCGACTCAGAAAGTGATTCTGAGTCGATCGGTATACTTTAAGGAAGGTCTAGGACCAATATTTTAAGGTGTTACACACATCAGCACAAATGCATAATACCCTCTCCACTATTGTGGTGTGGGTAGATAAACGTATTTGCCCAGAGGCCATTTGTTAAAGTAATTCTTATACTCTCCACGAATAGAAGTGAATGAGGGTATACTTTTTTAAAAACAATCCTTTACGACCACATAAAGTATATATGGGGCAATCCAAGTCAAATCGGACATTTTGGTGAAAAATATTTTTTGATTTCCTTTATTTTTTACTGTGTTGATGTTCCTTCTCAACAGCACATTTCAGCAAATTTTCAGATTTTTTGGCTTATGGTTACAGAGATATCGAATTTAAAAAAAAAATCGCGTTGTATGAAAACTATCAGTCCAAATAGAATAATTTGGTTTTTGTATTTATTCTTTTTTTGTCTGCTATCCTGTGAAAAGTAGAAAAAAATTTTGCACAGCGGGCTTGGCTGCGATATTCGAGATTTAATATTTTAAATAAATTTTTTTCACTGTTTGTACTCTTTGATTTTCTTTAATTTTTTTTTTTTATATTTTTTTGTATTAAACTATGATTTTTCCACAAATTTTACGATCCATTTGATTGTAGGATTCAAATAAACACTACTTTTTCTGATTTTTTGAAATTTGTTAAAAAAAAAAAAAAATTGTTTCGATTAAATCAATGTGCAAAAATTTTTTAAGATTCAAGTTGTGCTGAAAAAGGCCAACAAGAAAAAGAAAGACAAAATCATTAAAAACAAAAACAAAAACAAAAAATTTACTTCTTGACAAAAGTACGAAAAAACAGAAGTAAGGAAAAACATGTAAAATAAATTAAAATAGATAATCATTAAAAGCAAATTTCGATCTACTAAAGGTTAAATACAATTTGGTTAAAGGATTGATGTTTGACTATCGACGTCAGTAGTCGTCGATGGCTGCGAGTGTTAAACGGCAAGCCCTCTGAAGAGATTGAGTGGTTGCAATCGAAACATGTAAGGGCAACCTGTCCGTAAAAACGCCTGGGTTCGAGCCCAGCTTCAGTCAAGAATAAAAAATTATCAATAAATTTTAATTAATTTCATGTTGTAAAATTCCTTTCTTCATAAAAATAATTTAATGAAAATTAAATTTCATAATTAAAAATATTAAAAAAAAATTGGATTAAAAACCATAAATAGTTCAACAAAATAACCACAATACTAATTATTATTCCGCAGGACATATTTTGAATACTAATTCATTTATTTTGTTATTATGTCAAAATAGTCATAAAATAACCACGAATTATTTCAGCTTGCTAATTTGAGAATCGAAAAAGTCACCAAAAAAGTGAAACGCCGTGTTAAATGTAATAAATTTGTTTTACTTACATGAACTTCATTAGGTCTTATAAAGAAAAGAAAATAAACTGAAAATTAATGATCAGTAGTCCAAAGAAATAAATCAATCAATCAATGTCCTTTAAAATATCGCAATCAATGTCCTTAAAAATATCGCTCATTTTCTGCAAGAGCGGCATAACACAAAAAATGAAGTTTTAGAGTTAGAGATGCAGAATTATTCGCTTCATATTTCTTTATATTGTTAATACACAATCTTTCATCTTTCATATCTTTTATACTTTCCCAGTTTGAAGAGATTGTGTCTTCTTTTTTTCTAAGTAGTTAGAGCTAATCAAAAACTTTAAATTCGTTTATCTCGAAATTGATTTTTTTAAGTGATGCCGGTCTTGCAGCAAATGAGCGATATGTTAGACGACGTATTTGACAACAATTCTATTGAAAATATTACGAAAAAGTATTACATAGCTAACACTCGTTTCAGCCTCGAGACACTTGTAAAAAAACCTTTCGTTGATATATTTTGCAATCATCTTACAACGTCAAAATCATGTGTTAAAACCAGTGTTCGAAAATAAACAGTACATTATTTAGCATTCGGCTCACACACCGAAGAACGATATCTATTTTTTTAGTGTTTGTGTAAACATACACAAACCTTAATACCGTTCGTCACTATTTTCAAGAAAGAACCGAACATTATATAATGTTCGGAACATTATATAATGTTCGGAACATTATATAATGTTCGGTTCTTCGTTAAAAAACAGAACAATTGTAGTGATACTGTACAAAAACATTATATTTTAATATTCTATAATGTTTTTTTCGTGTGTGTATTTTGTTTTTGTAAAAAATTTTTGGTTTTTTTTATCAGCAAAAAGCGACGAACATTAACGAGCCGAACCGAACACATTAAAGTTCGTGGATTTTCAAAAAAAACCGAACGGAATTTAATGTTCTCATCATTTGTTGAGTATGATGAAAACAGCATTATTTTTGTGTTCGAAAGATGACAAACAGGGAAACGTTATTTTTTTTTAATGAATTTCTACACAAACACTATTAGCGTTTGTGTTTCCCACAAATCTACCGAACCGAACATTAAAGAACGATATTTAGTGTTTATTTTCGAACACTGGTTAAAAGACTGACACATTTTTTTGACGTTGCAAAAAGGAGAAGAATCGAAATAAGATTCATTAAGGGATCATTAGGGTTGGAATGATGTAGAAACATGGACGCTTAAAATGAATAGATTTGAAGCATTCAAGATGTGATGCTTCCGCAGATTCTTTAAAATACCATTCTTGGATAGAATAGCTTAAAATAAAGTATTAGAAGAATAAACAGCGATCTCGATTTGAGGTATAAAACGAAGAAAAACTGCCTATTTTGGTCAAATTATGCGAGCTGGAAAATATGAACTTTTACAACTAATACTAGTTAGAAGGAAGAATAGAAAAAAGACGAGGCATGGAATGACAGCAAGTGTACTGGTAGAGGAATTGGACGGGGCTTAGAACAACCACTATCTAGTACGTAAAGCAAAAAATTCGAGATGAGTTTCGAGAAATAGTCAACAATTAAACTTAAATCAATTATACTAAAAAATTAAATTTTTATTAATTAATACATGTGATCACATACATATGTATATTCAGTAATGGATTAGTAGAAAAAGGAGAAGGGAACACAACAGTATTTCATGCAAAAACTCTTGCAAAAGAGCAAATGCAAAATATCGTAGCTCTTGTATTAAATCTAATTGACATTTTGTGTATTTTATTGAGGAATTTAACAAAAGAAAACAATTTTAAGCATTTGTTCTTTCGCAAGATCATTTCCAAAAAAAAAAAAAAAAAAAAATCACGCCTCTATTGTAGACTTCGGTCTTTATAAATACATATGTGCATTTAACATAAAATACCGAACATGCAGTTATGCAAATTATTGTTGCATACATAATTTATAATTTCATTATATACTTTTAACATATTAAACATACAAACTCTCTCATGTATACTCTGATGCAGACATGCAAAATTATACATGTCGCACACTAAATCATAAACAGTTGCATCTTAAAATTTAACGAAAACGTTTATATTTTCATAACTAAGATCACAAATCAAATATATAACGACCATGCAAATTTCGTTTGCGTCACTGTCTACTTGTAATTTTTTTTATTTTACATTTGTTGAACCCAGTTTATTAACCAATCGCAGCCATGTTTTTGATACAATTTTTGCCTCTCCTGAACCTTTTCAAATTTTGTGTCGTAATCGTTTATGATTTGGTGTGCGATATGCATTCTATTAAAACAAATTTATAAATATATATGAATAACAATAATAATGTCAAATTGTTAGCACTTTCCAAAAATAAATTTTTCAACTATGACCTTAAAGTGGCTAAAAGTTAAACACAGTGACTCAATAAAAATGTGTGTGTGTTTTATGTTTTAGCTGGATGAATTTTAATTTGTAATGAAGTGTAGATTGAGTTTGCTAACAGTTTTAAACAAATAAACAGAAATATGTATAAAAGTAAAATTTCCATAAAAAACAAAAAAAAAATAATAACAAACCCTTGTTAAGGCACTAGTTAAATATGAGTCAAAAGTTTTAGGAGACTAAAATTACTAAATTGTAGCATACGTATTCACAGAAATTTAAATAAAATTCAGCTTAAATAAAACAAAAAAAGTGCTTTATTCGACTGTCCGAATCTCTTACAGTAGTTAAAATATTTCAGTTGTTGGCTTTATTTCGAACCTTTTGTAAATTTTGGACCGATCTTAAAGAAATTTTACAGTGTAATTTCAAGTCATATAAAACTGTGACAGACCAAAATTACAAAACCATTATTCATTACAGTTTGAGCGCGTAGTAAACGGTTTTACGAGATTAAGGTTTATATGGGAATATGGTAAATTATAGACCGATCCTTGGAAATTTTACACGCAAAGAAAAAACATGGTTGTGGTAAACATATTCTAAGAGCAACATATTATGATAAGAATTATGATTGTAATCGCCATATTAAGATTATTATTGAGTCATATTATGACTAAATATACTCGTAATATGTCATCATAATATTTTTCCCTTAATCATTATTATTCTGTTAATCATACTAAGTTAAGAAGTAATCAAATTATTGTCATGTTAATCATAATAAGCTAAGAAATTAATCATACTATTGTCATGTTAATCATAATAAGCTAAGAAGTAATCATATTATCATCATGTTAATCATAATAAATTTAGAAGCAATCATATTATGATACAGCACCTTTCATAGCTGTCATAAAAATACAAAATAAATTAAAATATTTTTGCATCGATTTTTTTATTTTGTGGCTTTTTACAATTTTTCTTAATGTTTATCAAATAGCGGAGTTCAATATAAGGCTTGCAAAAGAGCAACTGCGTGTGTCCATTTTTTCGATTTTAAGATGTTGATGAAATATCGTAGCACTTTTATAAAATATAACGAAATCTCTGTGTGTTTTGTTGTTGGATTTTACAAAAACACTGTGATATTTTGCATTTGCACTATTACATCACTAATACTTGAATGAACTCCGCTAACATTTTAATTTTTTAATTTCTTTAAACTTATTTTTTTATGGAATTTTATCTTTTAATTGTTTAACCGCTCACAAATAAAAAAAACGACACAACTTCTTCAAAATTATTTTACAAATGGCGCTAACATAATATGATTAGAGTAAAAATAGTTTGATTGCATCTTTAACATGATATGATAAATGTATAGAAAGTTATCATGTTATGGCTATTAAATATCATGATATGGTTGTGAGAAATATAATATGTTTAGAAAATTATCATAATTAAGTTGTTAGAAAAATAATTATTTTTCGGTCAACAATACTCAAATTCATAATTGCGATAAACATTGATATGTTTACAGTAACTATAATATTGTTTTATATTAAATTAAAATAACAATTATTTGTGTACGACAACAATATATTGTTACATTAAACATAGTGTTGTTGCCGTAACTATGCCAAACCATTTTTTTTCTCTGCGTGTACAGTGTCATTTCAATTCATATTAAACTTTATTAGCTTTGCACCCTCCATTGTTTTATTTTAATAACTTTAATGCACATAAATTTGAAAAAATTCAATTTTATGAATTCTTAAAATCAAAAAACAGTTTATTTTAATGTTAATATGTATTTTTTATTATTTATTTTGCTGTCACTTACAAATACTTAACATGTTTTTGATTTTAACAAACTTAACCGCAACAGAACAGAAAAACTGATCAATTTCACAGGTTTTTTAATAACAAAAACCATTCAGCTGATTCGTAACCGAACAGAAAGTAAAGACTAATTCTGCCTTAAGACAGTCCAATATTGATAAAAACAGCCTTATTCGTTTCGGTTTGAAAAGTACTAAAGGGTTTTTCAAGAGTATCCTTTATATCAGGCCTATGGCTAATAACGGACCAATATTCACAAAATGGTTTTGGCATACTCTTAACAACATTTCGGCCGGTCTCTTATGAATAAATGCTTCAATGTTGTCTTCAAATGCGTCAATTGAAGCGGGCTTTAACATAGCCCCACAAAAAACTAGTCTAAAGGCGTTAAATCGCACGATCTAGGCGGCCAATTGACCGGTCCCGAACGTGAAATTAAATGTTCACATAGCTCACCTCTCAATAAGTCCATTGTTAAGCGTGCTGTGTGGCATGTGGCACCGTCTTAACCACATGTCATGCAAGTCAAGCTCTTGCATTTTGGGCAAAAAAAAGTTGGATATCATCTCACGGTAGCGCTCACCATTCACAGTTACGTTACGATTCGCATGATCTTTGAAGAAGTACGGTCCAATGATGCCACCAGCCCATAAACCGCATTGCAATGCTTCTAGCTGATCCTCACTCCAAAATCGACAATTCTGCTTATTAACGTACCCATTGAGCCAAAAATGAGCTTCGTCGCTGAACACAAGAAGCGCGCAATGAACTTTCTTAACAGAGCACGCATTTTGATAATAAAATTCAATAATTTGCAAGCGTTGTTCGTTTGTAAGACAATTCATGGTTGAATTATAGACCAAACTCAAGATGTTTGACAGTGAAACAAAACACGAAACGTACGTCAGCTGTTTAAACCAGTGTTGCCAAACAGATAATAGCTAAAAAATCACCCGATAGAACGAATTTATGCAATATTTCGATCCGTGCATTACGCCACTTTTTATGTTAGTTTTTTTTAACACAATTATTATTATAGGACGGTTATTTCACATTTGGATTCATAACTCTTTTTCTACTAAAAAATTGTGCTGGATTTCAATCCCAAACTGCTGGAATAAAAAGAAACAATTTTACACCAAGTTTGTTTGTTTCTTTTGAGTTTTTCGAAAGTCACCGTTATTTAAACAGGCGGACAGACAGCCGGTCATGGCTAAATCAACTTAAAATTACTCAAAGACCCAGAATATACATGTACAAAATTCATTGATTTGACCTACTTTCAATAAAACAACAGTAAACTTGCAAAATTTCTTCTGCAATATTTCTTGAGCAAATCTTAGAAATATGCTAATTTCTTAAAACACCTAATTGATTTGGAGAAAGAGCAAAATGTTAAAACAAAGAGGAAACTTAATATTTATGTTATATGAATTTTATTCGGCAAGAATACCCAAAAATATATCTTTTCATTTAAACCTACACGCAGAGAAAAAAATACGGTTGGGCATGGTTAAGGCAACTACACGTTGTTTATTGTTACAATATATTGCTGTGGTATACGAAAAATTCTTAGTTTTATTAGTATTGTGGTTATTTTATTGAACTATTTATGGTTTTTAATCCAAATTTCTAATATTTTAATTAGGCTTAAGTTCATTAAATATAATTTTCATTAAATTATTTTCATGAAGAAAGGAATTTTACAACATGAAAATTAATTAAAATTTATTGATAATTTTTCATTCTTGACTCAATCTGGGCTCGAACCCAGGTGTTTACGGACAGGTTACCCTGACATGTTTCGATTGCAACCACTCAATCTCCTCAGAGGGCTTGCCGTTTAACACTCGCAGCCATCGACGACTGCTGACGTCATAAGTCAAACATCAACCCTTAAACCAAATTGTATTCAACCTTTGGTAGATCGAAATTTGCTTTTGAATGATTATCTATTTTAATTTATTTTAACATGTAATTCCTTTACTTCTGTTTTTTCGTACTTTTGTCAAGAATTCTTCTTGAAGTTCAAAGTACATATTTTTTGTTTTTTCATTTTTTGTCTTTCTTATTCTTGTTGACCTTTTCAGCACAACTTGAAGGACAAATGCAAACATAGAGCTCGTGCCTTAGCTTTAACAATTATTAGTATTGTGGTTATTTTATTGAACTATTTATGGTTTTTAATCCAAATTTCTAATATTTTAATTAGGCTTAAGTTCATTAAATATAATTTTCTTTAAATTATTTTTATGAAGAAAGGAATTTTACAATATGAAAATTAATTAAAATTTATTGATAATTTTTCATTCTTGACTCAATCTGGGCTCGAACCCAGGTGTTTACGGACAGGTTACCCTGACATGTTTCAAAAATCATTCAAAAGCAAATTTCGATCTACCAAAGGTTGAATACAATTTGGTTTAAGGATTGATGTTTGACTAATGTCGTCAGCAGTCGTCGCTGGCTGCGAGTGTTAAACGGCAAGCCCTCTGAGGAGATTGAGTGGTTGCAATCGAAACATGTCAGGGTAACCTGTCCGTAAACACCTGGGTTCGAGCCCAGATTGAGTCAAGAATGAAAAATTATCAATAAATTTTAATTAATTTTCATGTTGTAAAATTCCTTTCTTCATAAAAATAATTTAATGAAAATTATATTTAATGAACTTAAGCCTAATTAAAATTCTTAGTTTTATTAAATATCAGCAATATTATAGTTACTGTTAACATTTCAATGTTTATCGCAATTATAAAATTAATTATTTTTGGCTGAAAAATAAACAGTTTTCTAACAACTAAATAATGATAACTTTGAAAATATATTATATTACTCACAACCATTTCATGATATTTAATAGTCGTAACATGATAACTTTCTATACTTTATCATAGTATGTTCAAGATGCAATCGAAATATCTTTACTCTTATAAAATTTTGAAAACGCCATTTGTTAAATAATTTTGTATCAGTTGTGTCGTTTGTTTTAAATATACCTATCGAATTATTTTTTTGTTAGTGTTAAACAATTAAAAAAATAAGCTTAAGAAATTAAAAAAATAAAGAAATTCTTAGCTTATTATGATTACCATGACAAAAATATGATTACTTCTTAACTAATTATGATTTTCATGACAATAATATGATTAATTCTTAACCTATTATGATAACCATGACAATAATATGATTACTTTTTAACTTATTATGGCTACCATGACAATAATATGATTACTTCTTAACTTCTTATGGTTACCATGACAATAATATGATAACTTCTTAGCTTATTATGGTTACCACGACAGTAATATGATTACTTCTTAACTTATTATGGTTACCATGACAGTAGTATAATTACTTTTTAACTTATAATGATTACCATGACAATTATATGATTACTTCTTGACTTATTATGGTTACCATGACAATTATATGATTACTTATTAGCTTATTATGACTAGCATGACAATAATATAATTACTTATTAACTTATTATGGTTAACATGACGATAATATGATTACTTCTTAGCTTATTATGGTTACCATGACAATAATATGATAACTTATTAATTTATTATGGTTACCATGACAATAATATGATAACTTCTTAACTTATTATGATTAAGGGAAAAATATTATGGTGTACTATTACGAATATATTTAGTCATAATATGATTCAATAAAAATCGTAATATGGTGACTACAATCACAGAAGCCAATTCTTTATCGCTTTTACATGACATGTAAGTATGCATTTTGCGACATGTAATTGGCAACGGGAAAATCTAACTAGTTTGGCAAAAACGAGTAGCTGCTGAAAGAAAAAAAGAGAAAGATCGTATAAGGAAGAACAAGTTGAGCGATGGAAAGAAAGTGGTGCTAAGAAAAAAGAAAAGTTTAAGCCATACACCTGAAAGCAAACATTGGGAAAAGCAGTACCATGTTTTTTCTTTGCGTGTATATATCTATAGCAGAAAAAAATTTGTTTTAATAAAGGTTGTCCATCTTAATATTAAAGCTAATATTAAAAAAGGAAACGGTCAATACCAAAAGTTCTGGAAAAAAAGAAACTGTTCAATATTTCAAAAGCAAAGGAACAAAATCAGCACAAACAAATTATAACTGGTAAAAATTAAATAAGAAAAAATTTAACCATCATAATAAAGCCTTGGGCAAGAAGAAGGGTAGAAAAATAAAACGTTTAAACATACAAAAATGTTGAACATGATTAGAATATATGGGCCAATTAGGGAACAACAGCAACAACACTATTATGTCCATAAACACAACCTGGGTTTGCTAAGGCAACAAGGACATGAGAAATGATCATACTTGTGTGAATGTCATAAAATATGTTAAACTGAAGTAAATGCAGAGGCCTGAAATAAAACAAATGAACTTTTTTTGGTTTTTATTTACAAAAAAATTTCTAATAATGTTGGTTAACTGCCCTCAAAATAAGGAAGTAAGTATTAAAATGTTAACGAGAATAAACGAGAATCGTTTGACAATTTTATAGTCAAGAGGTATAAGTATAGTAGCTTATGAGAATGAAATGGGATTGAAACACAATAAAATGGTAATAGAATATAAATTTTCGTTTCGTAAAACCACACAAAACAAGCACATACCTGTATGTTTTTTAATAAAAATGTCCTTTGTGGGTCAATTTGATCCAACTATTACTTAGAACCTATGAAGTCATCAAATCATTTACTTACGTATAAAATTTAGCATCAATGAACTTTCAAAAATTCAGTTGGAGCACATTAACCGAACAGGACTAGGACTACAAGTGCATATACAATTTTTTTTTTTTTTTTTAAACGATCAACAATTAAAACTTTTTTACTAAATTTCGCTACTTAGTAGTTAGTTAGATTTCTGTTGAGGAGAAAATTAAATTTAAGGTCGATACACTATCATCAACATGAAAAAAGTGAGACCCAAAATAGAACTGATATTAACCCAAGGAATGCAGAATGGTTAAAATATCATAATTTGCCTCAAAAATGGGACATTAAGATTGGTACAAAAATGTTTAAGCAACAGAATATTAAGTGAATTAACCCACATAGTAATTTAACAATTTGAGGCTTTTTTAAATATTTTTTGTTACTAAACATATCACTATTTGTATTTACTTGGTGTGTTTTTTGTGATTTGGTAAATATTGAACAGTGGGATATTTCAAATCATCTTCTGAAATTTAAACTTTGGCCCAATGTTATTTCTTGACCAATTTTTACGAACGACCTGTGGTTGTACAGTAGAATCCCGATAATTCGCAATCGCAAGGGACCGGCAATTTCCTACGATTTATAAGGGTTTTCGATTTAGCGGGGTTTCGATTTAACGGGGTTTAAATAAACTTAATACGAATTATCAGGGGTTTTCAATTTATTTACTAAAACGATAAAAAAAAAACACAAAAGACTAATTGTTAAAAATAAAAGGTGGGGGGGGGGGGGGGGCTTTAAAACCATGGTAGATAAAGCCATAATGGCCTCATTGCCCAATCATTGAGAGGTAAGGTCATATTTAAAATTTTGCGAAATGAGAGATATAGCCATATTTATTTTTCGCAAATGAGAGATAAAGCCATAATTTTTCAGAAAATTATTATGCATGTTGTAAACATTGTGTAAAATGTCCTTAGTTATCTTTGAAAAACATTTTTTTATTCTTGTGACGCACGCAGGAAAACTTTATTCAGCGAAGACACCTGCCGCGTCCTACTGGAGGAAAAAAACCCCTAAGCCACGCAGAAAAAGCCATCATGGCTTTATCTACCATGGTATTAAAGCACCCCCCAAATAAAATATGTATATAAAAATTATTTATGTAACAAACTGATCTTAAGAAAATAAACACACACACAAGCAAAAAAAAAAATATCGGTAAACAAAAAATCATTCTTTCCCTGTTTGTGTTGTTTTTATTACGAATTAGTAGTTAGCAAACAATTACGACTTATAAGAGGTAAAGAAGATTTTATTTGAAAAAAAAAAAATTACGAATTAGCGAGGGGACCAAAATGTATGGAAATTTTACGAATTAACGAGATTTTTTCAAGGGACCGACAGTTTATAACGAATTATCGGGAATTACGATTTATCGGGGTACGAATTATCGGGATTTGACTGTATTAGTATTTCCATTTCATTTGAATAGAAATAAAGAAATAATAAATCCGTCGAATATTTTTGAAGATACTTTTATTAAAGTTAAACAACGGTTATTTTGGAATATCTTGAAAACTGTTCTACTTTTGACCATTCTGTCTTCACGTTTGGATTCAGCGGGCAACTTTACATAAAGATTAGGTGTCAAAATCATTTGGTCACGACTTTGTTGAGCATTTGTAACACAGTGTTATCGGAGATCTCATAACGCTCATATATATTCTCGATCATTTTGAGCCAGTCTAACTATGTCAGGCCGTTTAAGACAATATAGAAAAAAGAAAACCTAGACAAATAAAATTTGGTCATAATAATTTTTTCCTAACACAACTATGGATGGAAAGGGGGTTATGCGTTTGTGCTGATGATTGGCTAAAGGCTATTTATTGTCGTTTTTTTTTTTTTTTTGTTAAAGCTTTGATATTGTTACAAGTAAACTGCGGTTTATAATTCTAATTAGCTTAACAGTTTTATTTGTATAATATCTTTAATTTTTCTAAAATCTTTGGATGAAGTTTCCTGACGATCTGGCCTAAGTAAGCAGTGAAATGCGCATAGGAATAGCTTATCCCATCAACAATAAGTTTCAGTTTATCAATAGCATTAAATGGGAATTTAGCACATTTAAACGAAACCTTGTTAAGATTTATTTATTATACAACGCGCCTTAGAACCACTTTTTTAATTAATCAAGCGATGTCCGTTTAGCTGGTTGTCTGCCTACGCAAGCCTTGTATTAAAAAAACGGGTTACAATTTTGAAAATAATTTTATTTACCTTCGCCATACAAAAAACTTTTATGTATATCGTTTACCAATACCCACCCCAGTGATACTAAACATATGATTATAGGCGATGAATAAGTGTTTGTCAAACAATTTTTATTTAGTTTTTCTTCCGTTTTTGTTTAAAACTTAAAAATTTGTTCAGTGAGCCAAATTTCCTTTTAGCTGAAGCAAATTTAAAGAAATTTTTCAAAAAGAAAAACCAAAATGGTCACCCGTTGGGTTACTGGAAAGCCGAAATTTATATCGTGATTACAAAAGGCTAGAAGTCTTTAGCCTCCATCAAGTGTTAAAATATGTAAACGTGTATAGAGATGCCCTTGCTGATGTGTTTTCAATTTTGTGCATAAAAAGTAGGATAAGCACTTTTAAGTAATCATCAAGAGCAATTCCGTAAATAATTGCAGCAAATTTGCTTTTAATTACAAGCAAGGAGCTCATGCACTTTTTTAACGTACTAAGCGTGATCTGAATTTTTAAGGGGCTTTGGTAGCTGCCTAAAGCAAAATTAACATGTTAGTGACAATCAACCCAGTACACGCAGAAAAAACACATGTTTAAATATGGTCACCTCCAACAAAACTATTTTTAAAGAAAATTTTAAGCATATTATGTTTCATTTAACCATATAATTGTCACCGACAACCATATTATGGTTGAATTAGTCCTCCATCAAGAAGTCACAACCATATTATGGTTGCCTCTAAACATATTT
Source organism: Pollenia angustigena (assembly GCA_930367215.1). NCBI lineage: Eukaryota > Metazoa > Arthropoda > Insecta > Diptera > Polleniidae > Pollenia > Pollenia angustigena. The sequence goes on from OV884058.1 coordinate 125,073,622, forward strand.
TTCTAAATTAACAATAATATTTTCCTCTTTTCCAAGAGCAAAATGCTATGGTTAAAAACCAACCATGCTATTATAAGTGTTAAACATGTTTTAGTTATTTTTAACCATAACATGTTCGGAGGCAACCATAATATGGATGTGGCTTTGTGATGGAGGACTAATTTAACAATAATATGGTTGTCGGTGCCAATGATAACGTTAAATTAAACATAATATTCTAAACATTTTCTTTAAAAATAGTATTGTTGGCGGTGACCATATTAAAGCATGTTTCTTCTCTGGGTGTATGTTATATAGATGTTCAGAAAATGTTTTGCACTTCAATATATCAACCGATTGGTGTGCATATTCTTAATATGATGGATTTTGTTTTCAAAACTTTACCTACCTGCAAATGATTCATCAAGAAAAAGCTTTTAATACCCTCCACCACTAGTGATAAATGAGGGGGTATTCTTAACCGTTTATTCCATTCAGAGAAAACAATTAAAATTTATTTCAATTTAAAAAAAAATATGATTTCAATTAAAAAAATCAATAGAATTTGCACCTGTAAACAAATTAACAGTATCAATTTAATATTTATACACTATTTATTAAAATAAATTTTAAGTTAATGATAATATTAACAATTAAATACATAATTGATAAATCAATTTAATTTTGCACTCTTATTTATTTTAAAGCCGGCTTATTTTTTTTTATTGTTTTGTAGCTTTGAGTATACACAGCTTAAAAAAGCGCTGCATTCTAGTGCTGTACTATACATTTGATACATTTTGCGTAAAAAGGCCGCATATATTTTTTTTTTTTTTTTTTTTGTTTTATTTAAAAAACCTGACTTTTATCACATTTTTTGATATTTGCTGTTGATATAAGTAAACGTTAAATTCGCTTAATTAAATGTTTTAATTAAAATTGATTTTACTTTTTATTAATGGCTTGACAGAAATGTGCGACACATTTTCTTGTATGGAGTGATTCTAAAGGCACAAATCAATGCTCTTTTGTCAACCTGACCTATACTGTATTGAAAATGTATTGAATACGAATAACGCGATGCTTGGTTCCATAAACATTGGGTTATTAGTTATCGCAGATCCAAGAACCTAGTTTTTGGTGAAGGGGTATTAAAGTTTCGTCACTGCTGGATACTCGTTCTTACTTGCTATATAAACATTTGGCATAGTGTGAATTAAAGTAAACTTTATAGAGAAAAACTGCTTCACTATTTATTAAACATTTTCTTTAATTTTACATAGCAAAAAAAAGCTTTATAACAAAAGTTTAATCTTGTTCTTAATAGAAGAAGAAATAGCTTTGTAACAATATTTTCTGACATTTTGAACTACGCCACACAACTGTTTGTAAAATAATTTATTAAACTTGCAGAATTTGAAGAGAAAATTATTATGCTTCATTCACAATGGCATTAACAATTTCACTCATTGTTCACAACAATTTTTTCCAACCACACACTTTTTTCAATTAAGAAAACGTTTGCAAATTTTGCCCAGAACAATACTACGTGTTTATTATTATTTTTTAAAACATTTTGTTAAAATTTTCATTTAAAACTAAATAGAATTGGAATAACTTGGGGCTTAAGTTCCATTATGGTAAAGTGGCTATACATTACGATGGTTAGACCGTTAATCACATACTTATCCTTGATATAGTAACAAAAGATTCAACAGGTGTCCGCAATCGGAAAGTGCAATAGCCTGCGGCGGATGGTGTGTCTGGCCCTAACGGGGGTGATGCGGACGTGTCCTACGTCTGCACTTGAGGTTATGGTGGGTATACTACAACCACACATCCTCGCATAACTAGGACTGCTTTGTCGAGCCTCCTTAGGGTCGTGCTGACATCTGGACTTGCGGAGGAGGTCCATGGGCAAGCTGGCTTGTTGAAATTGGCTCCTGGCCTGCCGGTCTGTTCGCCTTGAGCGATGGAAATCCCGGTCATGGTAGTGGGTGCGGAGGTATTTGTCCCAACACCCGAATCTCCCTGGCCATGAGTGAATCACCTAGTGTGTTTAAGGCCGAGATTTGCGTCATACAGTTGTTTGTCGTAAGAGAAGTAAAATTGCTAGTACAATTAACATTCAACTTAAGTATCTAATTAAAAGACAAATTTTATAAAAGTAATGCCTTGGGTTCATTATTGAATTGTAACCATCTTCACTGCACAACGGTTGCAAAATTTGTGCATTGGGTTTATAAAATAATTCAGTATCTTGAAAAACACCGATAAGTAAAACCATACTACCTTAAACCGCAATAAGGTACATAAATATAAAAGAAGCATCGATAAAAAAAAAAAAAAATTTAATTTTAAAAGATTTTATTATTCGTGCCTAATTCCCAGTTTTTATTCTTGATAAAAACACTTGAAATTTAATGTTAATGGGATAAGCTATTCCTATGCGCATTTCACTGGTTGCTTAGGCCAGATCATCAGGAAACTTCATCCATAAAGATTTTAGAAAAAATTCAAGATATTAAACCAAATAAAACTGGGAATTAATCACGAATAATAAAATCTTTTAAAATTAAAATTTTGTATTCCCAAAAATTATTTTGATAAAAAAAAAAATGATTATTGTTAAAGCTAATGCACGAGCTGTATGTTTGCATTTGTCCTTCAAGTTGTGCTGAAAAAGGTCAACAAGAAAAAGAAAGACAAAAAAATGAAAAACAAAAAATGTACTTTGAACTTCAAGAAGAATTCTTGACAAAAGTATGAAAAAACAGAAGTAAGGAAAAACATGTAAAATAAATTAAAATAGATAACACTACGTGACAATTTTTTGACCAAATGAATTTGACACCTAATCTTTATGTAGAATTTTCCGCTGAATCTGAGTATGAAGTCAGAATTGTCAAAAGTAGAACAGCTTTTGAGATACTATAAAATAACCGTTATTTGTGATTTTAAAAAAGATGCTGTGACTGAAATGCAAGGGTTATTAAGGGTTTTGTCTAAAATGAATTGTGTGTTGTATTGTGAAAGTTAAAATATAAATGTGTATACATAGTTTTATTAATAACGACATTTTATACTTGAAATTCAACTGCGTCATAGATCTTGTAGAAGATAATAAGAATATGTAATAAAATTAAAACAGCACTTAAGTCAACTTAAGCCATTATTATTTATTCCCACAGATACAAATATATTATTAAATACAAAATATAAGTAAAAACAAAAATTATCATTGAAAACATAAAAAGCTATTCAACAGCATTTTCAGTAAATTTATTTATACATTAAGCACACCATTACATGAATAGTTTTCCTTAATTTCCAAATTGTTGGTAAAAATACCATTAGAATATGATCTGTTTTCATCATATTCTAAACACCTATCCAGAATTCAATAGTTGAACTTTGGTTCATCAATTCGTATGCATTCAGCTTTTGCCATGCTGTTCTAAAACCATTTCTCATTTAATTTTTTTTTTTGTGTTTACAGGGTTTCTATTATTTTACATTTGTATAAACGTATAAATGACAAAATACAATTATAGAGATTGACAGAAGTGAGAAGTTATATTGTGAAATAGCAATATACATATACAATTTTAAGGATTAAAAAATGCTAAATAATGCTAAAAAAATATTTCAAAAATGCTGAAAATAATGCTAAATGCTATTTAAAAAATTCGCTGCTAAATCAAAATAAATAATGCTAAATTTAGCAGTGAAAATGCTCAAAGGGTCACACTGATTACAATAGTGAGTTGTTAATAAAAGCTATAAATTACGGTTGTTAAAGTGAATAAGTTCTTAATAAATAATTGTAGTACATTAAAGTGTTGTGTTTGTTTAGTTTTATTAAAATTGCAATCAACGAACTCGAAACGGTTTATTATAAAGGAAATAAACCAAAACGTTATTGAAAGGCAGTAACGTAACAATATGATCATCGTTTTATTGCAAAAAGTGAAAATTTTTAAATTTTAATTTGACATTCTTTGAAGGCATTCGAAATCAATATTTATCGATTGAGATAACAATTTAAATTTCCATCGAATATCGTAATTTGGTCCCTGGTCTTACTATTTCTTGCTTTTAAAATTTCTCGTTGAAATTATAACTTGCAAAATGTATGCTAAAAAAAATATTTCTATGACATATTTACCATAAAATTAACTTTGACTTTGTTAAAAATTCATTACAAATTCCTTTTTACATCGATAATTAAAATTTATTTGTTTATTATACAAAAAAAAAATCTTTTCGGATTTCATTTCCTTCCATTAAGTTTAAAATTTCTTTTTTAAACATATTCGTATATTAATTTAAGTCTATCAATGTTCATACAAATATAAAGGAAAAACAAATATAAGTGCTATACTCGGCTGTGCGGAATCTTAGATACCCTCCGCCGAGAGTAAGAATTTTTCAAAGATGGCTCTATATGGGCTGTGCCGAATCTTTGATACCCTCCACCGACAGTTCAATTATTTCAGGAATGATATTTACATGAGTTTAGTGATTTTTGGTATTAAAAAGCATAACAGCCTGTTCATCGATTTTGAACGTTAACGTTCGCATAGAAAATTACATTTAAAGCAAAAGCAATTTTTCGAAATTCGCTTTTGTTTTAAATGTAACTTGAACGTTAACGTTCGCATAGAAAATTACATTTAAAGCAAAAACTATTTTTCGAATTTTGCTTTTGTTTTAAATGTAATTTTCTATGCGAACGTTAACGTTCAAAATCGATGAACAGGCTGTAATTCAATAAATTTCAAAACGGCGGTGAAATAAGTTTTAGCGTTAACAGTGAATTTCAGAAGGCTACTTAATATGGAATCTAAGGTAAATTATGGACCGTTTATCACACAATTTGCATGACATTTTTTCTGGCCATATGAAACATAGATGGAAGAAATTTTACCACAATAAATATATCTGCTACGGTTTTAGGCGTATTTAATTAATTTAGTAGTGTAGGCTTTAAATGGGGCCTAAAGTAAATAATAGACTGATCATCGCGAAATTTATTACATTTATTTCTAGTCCTATAAAACTGTGAAGTATGCAATTTTATTCTAATAGCATTATTTATTACGGTTTTAGTAGTACTAAACTGTTTCCCGGGAGTAGGGTCAAATGGGCCCTAGGTTAAATTATAGACCGATTTTCACGAAATTTCACAGTGTAATTTCTTGTGCTATAAAACTGTGACGTACCAAATTTTGTTATAGTAGCATTAGTTTTTACGGTTTTAGGCGTATTTTACTGTTTTCCGGGAGTAGGGGTAAATTATGGACAGATCTTCACGAAATTTTACAGCGTGATTTTTATTCGAATAAAGCGAACTTTTGCAAAATCTTTTATCATTCCGTGCATTGTTCCAAAATTAATGTTAGTTTTTGTAACAAAGTTTTCAATTTTTTAAGGTGGTGGTTCCACATTTTGATTCAAAGCTCTAATCCTACTAAACCGATTTTGCTGTATTTCAATCCCAAACTGCTTAGCAATTTGACACCAAGTTTGTTTATTGCTTTTAAGATTTTCGAAACTGAGCGTGTTTTCAATAGACGGACAGACGGAGCCAGAATATACATACTTTATGGGGTCTAAGATGAATAATAAAAAAGTTTCACGCAGAATTTAAATAGATATGGTGGCCAATTTCACCATATCTATTTAAATATCAATTTATATCTACAAATGTACATATGTAGTTTTTCAAATAATTTTATTTGTATTTGACATGAAAAACTGATTTTGAACATAATTTGATATTTAAATAAATTGTTTAAATTCAGTTTTAGGCGTATATAAATGTTTAGGAGGGGATTTTTAATGAATCATGTGAACAATTATGGACCAGTCACCAAAAAAATCGGTATAATGCTTTCTTGTCATATGTAACTTTGAAAGACCAAATTTTACTACAATAGATTATTCATTACTTTAGAAGAAAAAGTCTAATTACCCAATTGGTAAATATGGATAAATAGACTGGTTATTACCCTTAAGATAGGTATAAACATTGTTGTAAAACAGTTACGTCCATCTCATACCCAGCGGGAAAAAGAAGGAGTACGGAGGTCTTCTAGAAGTTACGGGATCAAAATGATTTTTTTTTGCTTTTGCTTGTGCAAAAAAACAATACCCAAAAATGATACTCCTTCTCTGCTCCTTTCTCATAGAAGCAAATGAGGAAATAAATTCCTAAAAACATGTGTGGTATAAGACCGGTATTTATTTATACCGAGTAGAATCCCATCTATGAATCATCACTAGAGTGGCCTTTTTATAAAGCCTATGGTAAATTATGGACTGATCTGCACGAAATTCAGTTGTATGATTTTAAGTGATATGAAAAGAGTTTCTGCAAATATTAATAAGAATGGTTGCATTACTCCAGCATTCCGGACGTATGGAAAGACAATTGGACATGGCTTAATCGACTAAGAATTACTCAAGAACTCAGAATATATGTACCTATTCTTTATTAGGTCTTGGACGAATATTAAACAAGTTTCATACGGAATGACAAACTTAGTACCCAACACTATTGGTGGAGGGTATAAAAATATCAAAACGAATCAGAAAACAGAAACAAGACGTTGGTTATCCCATTCCATGTCTCATACAAATTTATTGCTTGTGCTAACCCAAAGTAAACTTCTGTTTCATAAATTAATGTTTGTCCTTTATATAAAAATGAAAGCAAAAAAAATAACACAAATTGAAATACCAATAAATGAATTTTTGTTTCCGATAAATTAAAACCAGTTTTTGGAAAAAGGAATTCAATAAAAAAAAACAAATACCAGCAAAATATTCTTTTGAAAGTCGAAATGTAAAGAAATGTGAAGAGAACATTTTTAAACAATTATGGTACAAATATTATTAAATTTTACTTACAAAAAAGTTTCACTAAACCAAATGTGATAATTGTAAAAGAGTTCTATAGAAAAATAAAGTTGTTTAAATTTTTTTCCAAAACTAATATGTATTTATATAAATATCAGGAATTCCTGAAAGTTATGAATAATAATAAACTGAAATAATTTGAATTCAGTTGGATTTGAATCAGATTTTTTTTTAGTGCAAATAAATTTAAACCCCTTTTAGAATACGTTAAAGGTTTATAAATATTCTATCTTTTTGCAAGTGAAGTAAGTGCTCATCATAGTCAAGTGAACTTCATTATTACGAGTTATTATTTTATGCCAAAGATGTAGATTATTTTAATCGGAGACTGTCTCTGCATGAATTCCGTGCAGTTTTTAAAGGAAACGCACCCTATTTTTTTTTTTTTTTTCTTGGAATATAATGTTATTCATCGTAATCGTTAATTTACTTACAAAATTTTGTTTAAGTAACCGCATAAAATAAAAGGAATTTCAGAAACTTAAGAAAACGTTTCTTAGTGCCGGCTCACACTCTTCAAGTTTTAGCCGTCAGTCTTGAGCTTTTAGGAAAGAGAGGAAACGAAATAGCATTCTCTCTTCCTTTCTTTCCTAAAAGCTCAAGACTTGACGGCTGAAAATGGAAGAGTGTGAACCAGCACTTACTGATTTTTCTTTCTAAAAATTACACAAAATTCACATAAAAATTATACAAATATTTGAAAACAGTAAATTTTATTAAAGTAATTTTTGGGAATACAAAATTTTCAATTAACAAGCTTTTGTTTGTCGTGCTAATTTTTATTCTTGATAAAAACTCTGAAATTTATTGTTGATGCTATAAGCTATTCCTATGCGCATTTCACTAGTTGCTTAGGACAGATCATCTGGAAACTTCACTCAAAGATTTTAGAAAAGTTAAAGATATTAAACAAATAAAACTGTTAAGCGAATAAGTATTTTAAGCAACAGTTTTACATGTAACAATATCAAAGCTTAAACAAAAACAACAACAATAAACAGTGAATTTATCTCTTCATTCATTCCCCATTTTGTTTTAACAATTATTCAGAAAGTGGCAGGTAATGCACACTGAAAAAATTTTCTTCACAGATCCAATGAAATTTACATTCAAATTCAACCTATGTTACCTTTCATTGGATTAATGAAGGATTAATAAAATCAATGACAAAATTTTCATTGATTTTATGAGTCTTCATTGAAAAAATGTATAAAATAAACTTTTGTCATTAAACTAATGCAACATTTTCATTGATTTTATGAAACATTTCATTAATCCATTGAAAGGTTACATAGGTTGAATTTTAATGTTAATTTCATTGGATCTGTGAAGAAATTTTTTTCAGTGCAGGTATACATTAAATAGAATATTTATGTACGATACCCCATCCTATAAACAGTGTGTACAATATTTTCACACCAAAAATTAAACCCAGTTTTAACCGGCGTTTAAAAAACTGCAGTCAAAGTAGAAAACTGTCATTTCTACCACTTCTTTATTTGGCGCTGGCCAACAAAAAACCGTTGCTTTAACTCCTGATTCAGAAAACGCAAACAAGTCGCTGTCAAACCAACTCAATAACCGAAAAGTTGTATACAAATTATCTTTCTTTGTTCGATAGTTTTTGGTATCGACTACAGTTTTTAAACCTGGTGTTAACATTAAAACAATGAAAATGATTTTTTCTTTTCTCTACGAGAACCCGTTAGCTTTTGTTGGGTTCAAAAAAAAGTTGGTTCAAATAATTTGAGTTATAAACAAAAACTGTATAATTTACGATTTAAAAATGAGACGAAAAATTCTTACTAAAAACTTGTATGCAAAAAATCAATAAATTTGAATTTGAAACAACGGGCAAATTTACAGTTTATAACTTTTATTTAGTGGACAAACGTTTCATATCCACAATCGCGATGTCATTTAAAACGTTTTTCCACTTTTAAAACGTTATTCCAATTTGAAAAACCATTAGATTGTGTAATTTTTTTAGTAACTTACAACGCTCTTTCACTGGCTGACTTTTTATATTGCATTTTAAAGAGTTTAAGGTACATAATTTTTCATGATAGATGGTATAAGAGATTAATGTTAACGATAATTTGCCAAAAAAAAATTTTAAGAAACGCTTTTCTTAAAAAAGAACATTAAAAAAATTTAACCGCCCCCCCTAGATTTTATCCTGGCTACGCCCATGTATTCGTGTACTGTCATCGGGAATATGTATGCCTGCAAAGTTTCTTCCATTTGCATTGAGTAAAAGGCGGTCAAAAAAGCATTTTACCAAAAAAAATTTTTTTTTTAACCCCCACTCCCCTAGATTATATCCTGGCTACGCCAATGTATTCGTGTATTGTCATCGGGAAAATGTACGCCTGCAAAGTTTCATCCATTTGCATTGAGTATAAGGCGGTTAAATAAACGTTACAAGATTTAATTTTCCGAAGTGAAGCTAACGAAAAGGTTTCAATAAAAAATTCGGCGGCATGAAATAACTCCCCAAAATAAAACCCCCACAAAAAAATAATGAAATAACCCCCCAAAAATTTGTACAGAGAACAACAAAAACGATTTTTGGGCGGTTATTTCATTTGGTTTGGGGTGTTATTTCATTTTCTTAATTGGGGTTGAATTTCATATGAAATTATACCCAAAAAAATCATTATGAAATAAAGCCCCAATATATTTTTTGGGGGATTGTTTCATTTCCAAATTTATAATGAAAACGTTTTTGGGCGCAAGGATTTATCCACTTTGGTATACAGAACACCGGCTTCGGTAAAAGAAGCTGCCCTGCATAGCCGGCCTTTGGCCGGGCGCAATGGTTTTCTTCTATATGGTATACCAAACACCGGCTTCGCTAACTAAAGCTTCTCTGCGTAGCCGGGTCGAGTCGGTATTTGTATATTATAGAGGAGAAAATCCTGGCGCTATGCAGAGAAGCTTTGGCTAGCGAAGCCGGTGTTTGTTATACCATAGAGGAAAAAGTCATTACGCCCGGCCGAAGGCCGGCTATGCGGAAAAGCCTTAGTTGGCGAAGCTTATGTTTGTTATATCATACCATTATATATATCGCGTGATTCTTTAAAACAAAACTGTATAATTAATTGTATTACATATATTGGGCCTTTATTTCATTTCAGAAATTGGGGTTTTATTTCTTATTAAATAAGCCCCCAAAAATTAGGGAATTATTTCAGTTATGTTTGGGGCGTTATTTCATTTCGTTGGGGGCTAATTTCATTTTCAAAAATGGGTCTTTATTGCATATGAAATAAGGCCCCACGCTTTGGCGGGTTATTTCATTATTTTTTTGGGGGGTTATATTTTGGGGTGTTATTTCATGCCGCCAAAAACTTCCTTTAAATTGCTCAAAAGGGAATCAGAAAATTGTACCCCAAACGATTTTTAGAGGAGATTTATCGCAGCGAGAGTATCATTATGATCAAAATATGAGCTCATATGCGGTTATCGTAAAGCTGTTTTCAAAAAGATTCGATTATGATTCAAAATGTCAGCTGGGATTAGCGAGCTATGTACAACAAAAAAAATGGTTGTTTTAATCTACTTAAAACCAAATAAAAAAAGGTTTTAAAGTCGTTTTAACAAAATTATTATGTATGGTAAAGCCAGATTTTAATAATTAGTTTTTAATGTTAAAACCCAATTTTGTATAAAAACCTTAAGGGTGAAAATACTATAATACTTTGCTTTAAGAAAAAGTTTTACCAACTTTAGACACCCTACTTTGTTTGAATATTGAAAAAATTGATTATGTTACTATCAAGTTGAGCTTCCCGTTTTTAAAGAGCAACTTTTGTTTTCATATTTTATATATTGATAAAATATGCTAAACTTGTATGAGTCTTCTAAGAACCTTGACAGAAGTGGCTATGTTTGGGCTTGTTCAAAAGGAAATTTCAAAAGCTTTCGAAAGCTATTTAGATTGATATTAGCGAGATTTTGTTTTTACAACAAAACGATTGACTAAAAGGTTTTTGCGTAACAGAAACAAACACAAAAAGATAGAGACATTAAAACATTTTAATTACCTTTTATTTATAATCAACATCATTTACTTTATCAATATTATTTGTCTTTTTTATTTTTTTACAACTTTCTCAAAAGCTGGGGCTATTTGTATTCTATAGGAGTTTTGTAGCTTCCGCAAAAACTCATACAAATGAAAATCAATGGCTCGGACTACATGTATTTTGTTAGGAGTTTTTATGTCGACAGCAAGACTATTTTAGAGTCAGAAAGCGTAATTCTTCGAATATATCGAGTTATAACTGCAGCCAGCATCAGCTTAAGCGACCAAAAGAAAATTTTACAGGAGAAGGTTTTTTTTATTATAAAAAACATAGAAGAAATGGTGCTTGAGCTAAATTGGTTTGGGGGGGGGGGGTATGGGGGGTGCTTTAAAACCATTTGAGATAAGGCCATGATGGCTTTATCTCTCATTCAATAGTGAGATGAAGCCTTTTATTTTTTTTTCTTTTGAATGGGAGATAAAGCCATCATGGCCTTAGCTCACATTAGCAATATTAGAAAATGGCTTTATCTCTCATTTCAGTTCCGGAGACACTAAAGTTAAGTATTGAAATCTGGCTTCGCATACAAAAGTTTAGGTCATGATTTCTTACACCAAACCTCATATTTTAAGCAGCGCAAACAATTAAATTTAAAAAATAAAAAAAAATCCCGTACAAGATGCGACCAGTCTAATGTACAATATAACGAAAATATTCAGAAATGGCTGACTAGGACTTAAGGGTTAATGCACATTTTCTTCTCAAGCGCTAAATTATTTTTGGATTTGTTATGTGAAAAAATTGTACAGAGGGTAGAAATTAAGTGTCGATTTCTTCCAAAAAGTGAAAAAAATCAAAATTTTGTATTAATACCCTCTTGTTGATCAAAAGAGCAATATATTTTTAAAACAACCTTGTCATATTGAATAGAATATTTCTTAACAAGTAACAATAAATAATTTGAATAATAAGATGCATTTAAAATTTGTTTTTATTATTTTTCTTGTAAATTACACTACGTGACAGTTTTTTGACCAAATGAATTTAACACCTAATCTTTATAAATCCGAATATGAAGTCAGGATTGTCAAAAGTAGAACAGTTTTTGAGATATTCCAAAATAACCGTTATTTGTGTTTTTAAAAAAGATGATGTGACTGAAATGCAAATATCTTCAAAAAATATAAACGGACTATGTATTTCTTTTTTTTTAGTGATAGGTTTTAAAAAACTAAGAAAATCATGGGTCGCTTGTGAAGATGAGTCCATAAATGGCAAACTTCATTATAATTTGATGATTTTTTGCAATTTTGTGCTCTTTTCAAGTTTTTTTTTAAACCAATTTTTTAAATTTTATCACTTACACATTAGCATATTTCAATACGAACACTTTGTGCCCAATAGGATCGGTGAAAAAATTACAAAGTTACAGAAGATTAATTGCATTAACCCACTGTCGATTTGTACCAAATCAAAGAAAAACACAACAAATAAATATACAATGCTAAATTTTAAGTGACAATAAATATTAAAAGTAGTTTAAAACTATTAAATTTCATTGTTGGTTAATTTCCTAAATCTTCTGTACCTTTGTCATTTTTGTAGCATGCAATTAAACGTTAAGATTTTTAAATCGTTGGTTAAAAAATATCTTGACCAATCTTCTAGTAATCCTTGGTTTTTTGAGAAATGTTTTAACCTTTCACTCAAAAGAAAGAAATACATAATACGCTTAAAATTTTTGAAGATATTTGCATTTCAGTCACATCATCTTTTTTAAAAGCACAAATAACGGTTATTTTGGAATATCTCAAAAAATGTTCCACTTTTTACAATTCTGACTTCATATGCGGATTCAGGGGAAAATTTTACATTAGCTGTCAGATTCATTTGGCCACGATTTTGTTGAAAATTTGTCACGTAGTGTTTTTTTTAAATCAGATCACAAACAACTGTAACGTGGTTTTATCGTCGGCTTGGGTAACTCAGACGAGTCCAAGGTCTACTTACGGTTCCACAAACCTTAAGTGATGAGACAATGAATTTACCCTTTCTGGGGGTTGTAATTGATGTGTTCTTTATTCAATATTTCTTAGTTTAACAATTATAATTTCACGAGGTATTAACTACGATACCTACACTACACCGGCTTCAAGGGATTCGTCGTTGATCGTGTCGTACACGCTGGGCTGCCATGTTCGGGTAATCGGCTATTTTATCAGGTTCGTTTAATCGGCTATTTAAACAGGTTCGAGTAATCGGCTATTTGATCAGGTTCGGGTAATCGGCTATTTAAACAGGTTCAGGAACTCGGCTATCTAATCTTTCGTCTTCGTCGGGTGGCCTTTGTCGTATTGCGTGCGTTAATTATACCTTAATTATATAACAAGCTACTTTCTACCATGCTAGTACAATATGTGGGAACAGTCAGCCGAAGCCGCTGCTAGAACAGTCAACCGGAGTCGCTGTGAGAACAGTCAGCCGAAGCCGCTGTGCGAACAGTCAGCCGAAGCCGCTGTGAGAACAGTCAGCCGAAGCCGCTGCGAAAACAGTCAACCGGAGTCGCTATGAGAACAGTCAGCCGAAGCCGCTGTGAAATTTATTCGATACTTAACCCAAAGGTTAGGTTTCGTCCAAAAATGTTCAACCGAGTTCACTTTCGTGAAATCAGTCGGCTCTTCAATTAAAATAGTTTCCGAGACTTTTATGGCAGGTTCTCGTCTTGTGTGAATCGCCCCGACTGTAACCAAACCTTGTCCATTAATACATATTTAGAAATAAACTAAATAAGAATTATAAATGAAAAAACAAATAAAGCAAGTGTATGCAATGGCATGAGTGTATCAGAGAACAGCTTTATGCAATTGAAAAAAACATCGCATTTAATCAACAGCAACAAATACACTCGCTTGCGGTCATACAATGAAATTTCCTCAACCGCAAATATTCGCTGCTGGTTTGCAGTCATTCAAATAACGCACATCGTGCTTTGTTATTTATACAATCGTTAGCTTCGTTTTTTAATAAAGATGTTTTTGTGTTCGGTTCGAAAATGATTGTTTTGGTACAGAAAAAAAAAATACAAACAAAAAAGCCAGAAATCAAGCAATCTTACTCATGGATTTATTCAGCATTAACTATGTAGTACAAGAAAAAAAATTTAAATCAAACTAAACACACATACATATGTAGGTACACACAATTTCCATAGAAACAGACTTTTTTCATTTTAAAAAGTACAGTAGTAGTAGTAGTAGGTATGTACAATGTATTCTTGTTATTGTTGTTTTTATTGTTGTTAATTTGGAAAAAGCGTCTCATCGAGTGGTTTATTGTTGTTGTTAATGTAAACAAAAGTATAAGAATGTGTTCTTTTGAATTTACTCAGTTGTGTTATATTGCGTAAGCAACAAAAAAGCAAATAAAGCACTTTCAATAAAAAACGAATAAATGCAAAAATAAAATGTGTACGAAAGGATGTAAAAATTACCAACGTTGAACTTTGTTTTGCATGTATAGAGTTATTGTAAATTTTAGCGTATGAATAAATCAACAAAAATAGTGAATTTTGAGGTTCTCTGGAGTGTATGTGGTTGTTACAATAGGTGCGTTCAGTATTATTTATAATTAATATTAATGTTCATAATTATGAATAAATCAACAAAAATAGTGAATTTTGAGGTTCTCTGGAGTGTATGTGGTTGTTACAATAGGTGCGTTCAGTATTATTTATAATTAATATTAATGTTCATAATTATGATAAATGAAAATTAAGTAAATAAACTAAAATAAACTTTGCCTGAATATAAAAATAATTTAAATATATGTGTTTTATATTTAAAAATAGAGAAACTAATAAATTCATATGAACGTGAAAATATAGTACTGGGGTACTCTATTTTCACGTTACACAACATATCAACTTATTAAAGCACAAACGTGTTGACCCGGATGTACTGGGAGGTTCTGACATCTGCACAAATCGTTACACAACATAACAACGGTAATCACTTTAAAGGCCATAACTTTCTTTAGAATATTACGAAAGCTTTACCATGGCTAGTCAAAGTTTAGGGTTAGTTGGTCCAGAATTGAACATAGGTCTTGTACAACGCCCTCCTTCAAATCGCTTAATGACAAAAAAAATCTCATTTAGATAAATTTCTCTAAACATTATTTGGCACAAAGAACCTTTACATGATTCTTAACCTCAAAACATTATTTTGTATTGTCTAATCCATTATTGCCCAAGGGTCCCAAATTCTCGAAAGTTTGCTTTTAAAATCTGTGGTAAAGGGCATCATCGTTAAACTTTAAACACAAAACTATTATGCCTCATATTTTCTTTATATTTATGTATTTTTTTGTCTTTATTCTTCAATTACTTTTTTCTACTAATAGGTATCAAACAAATTTTCAATTTATGCTCTAAAAAATATATTTTTAATAAATATTTATTATAAATAAAGTTCAAAGCAAAAACTTTACTCCCAAAAAAAATAAACGTAAAAGAATCAGAAATCAAAGTAACACTCAAAGGTCTTTAATATGCTTATTGATTTGTGGGATAAATTGAATTCGAAACTCGTCCTTTTCCTGTTATATGAATTAAATTTTTTACTGTTTTTTTTTTTTTTATTTATTTATGTGTATTTTTCCATGCTACGATTTAACAAAAGAATCAAAATAAAACAGAGAAAAAAATCATATTTTTGTTTGTGTATCGGTAAGGGAATTTAACACAAATTGAGGTGTTCCATAACAAAACGATATAAATCCGATTTAAAAATTGTTTTTTATTTTTGTATTTACATAATTCAACGTACTAAAGTAACTTTTGTTATCAAGCATACCAAAAGTCAATAGTTTTGCTTAATTTCAATAACGAAACAAGTAAGAAAATATAGTCGGTCAAGCGTGACCATTCGATGCTCTACACTACAGTTTTAATAGATGCATTTAAGCGTGTGTACCCAAAGTGAGGCCCCGCGCAAAAAAAATATGTTATGCATTCAGATTCATAAAATATTCCAATAGGCTTCATCAATTACAATTAAGACGTAGATGTGTACTAAATTTCATCAAATATTATTAAAAAATTGCCTTCTTTATTAACATTATCTTCAACGGCTGCGTGCACGACAATGCCGTCTCCATTTTTTGTCATAAATGATGGTTTATGAACTAACTTTGAATCATATCTTCAAATAGTTTTATAGAAAATAATATTTATGGCATTTTTGGGTAAAAAAAAAATCTTCGCGAAACCACTTGCAAAAATACTGTGTGGTCTTCAACTTTTTTCACTTCAGTGAATACTTTTAATTTTCTTTGGGCTTGAACAACGCCCAAATTCACTAGCTCGAAATATTTTAAATCATGGCGGCCACGTTCGCTTAAGAAGAAGAGACACTGCAGCACTTACCCAATCAGAAGAGCGATAAACACCTACATGTGGGTAATTCCAAAGTGCAATACAATTTTAAACAAAAATATATTTACGTTCTCTTTACCCTTTAATTATATCACTAAGAACCCTGCGAGAAATTAGTGTCAATTAGTGTCCCACAGACTGGTCCTGGGAGTTGTGAAAATAGAACAGGTACGAAAAGAAAGAACTCATGACCAGTGAAAGGAGAACCAATCATGTA
Organism: Pollenia angustigena; assembly: GCA_930367215.1. NCBI lineage: Eukaryota > Metazoa > Arthropoda > Insecta > Diptera > Polleniidae > Pollenia > Pollenia angustigena. The sequence continues at coordinate 125,090,207 of OV884058.1, forward strand.
AGTGGTTTATGAAGAACAAAAAGGTAGAAAAAGTAATGAATTACAGTACAGTCTTCACCGGTGGTGTGATACATTTTTTTGGGAGTTTCTAAAATTTGGCTCTTAAATTTAATTCTAGGACTTGTTTTATTGAAATAATACTACATCGTATTGAAATAATACTACATTTTTGTAACTGTCACTAAACATGTCCATTGAGAATAGATTTGTGAATGGTCAAATGGTGTCAATTGACCCCCTCCAACGACAACCCCATGTAAAAGTGAAAGGTCTTATTCATAGAAAGTGTTAAAACTAGAACCGGTCTCTACCACCAAAGACCTATCACGGGACTTCTTTGGTGTCATTTTGCTTCCCTCTAGGGAAAGCACTGCTATTCTAGGTCAAAGATTTTTTAATCAAACTACTTTCAGAATTTTACGTAGCAATGTAACATTAAAATGTCTTGGTGTGATTCCAAAATCTTCTGTATTTTCTTTTTTTAAGCCAAAATCTGGTTCGATACGTGACATTTCGAACGTGAAATTTTTCCATCGTAATTTAACTGAATAATGATTAAAATAAAACAAAAATTTACCGTTAATCCGAATAACATATTTCTCTTTGAACTCTTCCTTAGAATACAGACCATATAAGAAAATTTTTTTGGAATAATTTTTATCAAATATCATCTCTTTTAAGGAAGATAATATTAAAGAAAACATACAATAAAACATTCTCGCATATAAGAAATTACGTTTGCACAACTTTGCAGTCTGATTGTTCATCTTAGTAAACAAATTTATGGGTAAATTTATAAAATTAGAAAAATCTAAATATTACTCTATAACAATATTGTAAAACAATCAGCTCTTAATAACTTTTAAATTTTCGGTCGCGGTGGACCTTTTGGCGGAAATGTCCATATGTGAACATAAACCGTAATGACGAAATATTTTGTGGCACTGGCTGGACATATATAATGTATTAGGATAAGATTCGATTAACTTTTGTTGGTTCATATTTAATTCATATATTTTTCAATAAATAAATATTAAGACAAAAAAACTTTTCTTTACATTGTTGCTTGGTTTTCTTTTTATATCGTTATTTTACCGTAATAAGATTTTTCTAAACTAATTGTGTAGAAATCAGTAACAGCATTAAAATATTTTGCATTGCTATATTTTTTGCAGCAAATTAAAAATTGTGTTTCAAGATGCTTACTACACATTTTGATAACTTCTTTGCTGATGCTTGACTTTTAAAAATAAAAAATAAGCGAAATATTTATTGATCAACATTTTCTAATAGTTTGCATGTCAAAATATAAGTTTGTCATTCCGTTTGCAATTTCTATAATATATATGTTAGACCCTGTAAAGTATATATATTCTGGGTCCTTATGAGGAGCGGAGTTCATTTAACGATGTCCGTCTGTCCATCTGCCCGTCTCTCCGTTGAAATGGGTTTTCCGAAGACCCCATATATGATGGGGGCCAGGTTATTATACATTTATGTCACATATGACATAAACATACCATACAAACCAATTAAATTTTGGTTTCTACGGTCATACAGGGGCTATGGTAAAACAGTGTTGGTAATGTTGTTTTTTTTATACCCTTCACTACAAGTGGTGGATTTTATTTGTAATGTGTTTAATTTTACGCATACACATACACATTAATGCATGTATATGATATGCCGCTCAAATAATGAAACAAACTCATAGACTCATAGTTAGGTTATCTCCTGAGACTCTCCTGAGACTGATGATGATATAGCACTGTTACTTGTTTTTTAATACAGTATATTATTGGGAAATTTTTTGTAATTGGCTTTGAAAAATAATATCCTGTAATATTCTAATAATATTCTGCTTCGCACATACGTGCTCTTTTTAGCATATTTTCCATAACTTTTCGCAAAATTTCCGGTTTAATTATCTTTGTCCGATTGTAAGTCACTCATAAATAATTCCCAAAGTCTTCTTCACTATATGCTGAAAAAAAGAAAGAATAATAATTTATAAAGTTATCAAAAATTCAAACCATAAATCTCTTTCTGCGCCACCCCGTATAACTATAAATTTTTTTGGCGAGACCATTATATGGCATAGCTTCCAAAAAGGGTAAACTCTGAAGAATTTTTTGTCTGTAAATAATGTGGTGTACGATATCATATGGTCGAGCTTGACAAAATTAATATACTCTGTTGTTTGTTTTATAACTTGAGTATTCCACTTAAAAATATTTTACGACAACAAAGCTTATGAAAATATATTTATAGAATAATTGAAGATATTTATTTACCAAAAAAATTATTTAAGTAGAATTATATCGAGTTGTTGTGGAATCCCTTAATCTCAAGTTTATGTTTTTTTTTTTTTTTTTTGTTTCAAATAAATAAATAAAGGCATTCAAAATAAAAAACAGAAAACATACGTGACTACAAATAAATATTTGCCTAAATCCGGAAAAACAAGAGGAAATATAAAAAATTAAATGCATAAAAATAAAACTTCCAGCGGTAAAAAAATGAGTAACGAGGCCTAATGGAAGGCCTTATTTACTGACACAAGCACTCCTCGTCGCACTCCTTGTCGCACTCTATACTTATTTATTTTGTACACAGGTTTTCATTAGTAGCAAGGTCTCCCACACTCCCTTCTTCTAACAGGTATTCTAAAAAGCTTTCACAAAAAAAGGACTTTTCAAAGCAAATATAAGGAAGGGTGCTATCGAGTTACTAAAACTTAAAATGAAATCAGAAGGTTTGTCAAAATTTAAAAAATTAATAAATATAAGCGCAAGGCGAATTAATTTTTCAGGTGGCGTTGAAAGCACAGCTGTGCTACTTTTTTTTTTAAATTAGAGAGAGGAATGTCAAAAGTTACTTGTGTTTTTGACTTATCGGTCAACCAAAGCAGCAACAAAATACATTGTTGTGTTTTTGGTGTTGTTAATTGTTGTAGTATCGACACCACCGTTTACATGAATTCGCCTTGTATAAGCTTTTGTTATTTGTGCGATTTGTACAAAAATATAAAAAAACATAATGTACGTCGATGGAATGTTTTCTATACCGTAGGAACACAATTGAGCCGCGTGAGCGTAGTAGCGAACGACATAGGTACGTTGTGAAATTATGCCATCAACAATAAATTTCAGTTTATCAATAGTATGAAATGGGAATTTAGCACATTTAAACGAAACTTTGTTAAAACTTTGCACCACCAATGACATCTTTATAATTTGCACTTTTTTCGAATTACCTAAAATCAGAAAACGGCTCCATCGATTTGACTAATTTTTCTTTTAAATGTTCGTATTAATCCATTTTATGTTTTCGAAAGAAAAATGAACCACGCCTACTTTTACGCCCACTTTTTCTATGAAACGCATAACTTTAGAACGGCTTGGCCGATTTGGACGATTTTTTCTTTAAAATGATTGCCATGGTCCAACTTAGGTTATTACGGAAAGAAAATTTTGACCCGCCCACTTTTTTCCATTGAACTAAAATCAAAAAACAGCTCCATCGATTTGACTAATTTTTCTGTTAAATGTTCGTATTAATCCATTTTACGTTTTCATCGAAAGAAAATTGTACCACGCCTACTTTTACGCCCACTTTTTCTACGAAGCGCATAGCTTGAGAATGGCTTGACCGATTTGGTCGAATTTTTCCGCGCCCACTTTTTTTGATTTACCTAAAATCAGAAAACGGCTCCATCGATTTGACTAATTTTTCTTTCAAATGTTCGTATCTTTTGAACGGATTTTAAAAATCGAACGCAAACTGTTCCTGTTTCCTAATTTGGACAGGACAACGTCTGTTGGGTCAGCTAGTATTTTATACAAAGGCATACAATAGATGGCGTAAACGTAAAAGCGTATCTACGCGGTACGTCGACTTAGATTAAATTCTGTATCGTACGGAGGCTGCGACCGTATTGTCATAGAAAAGAAAACTTTTAAAAATAAAATGATGTTATTTTTGTGTTTTTAACAAAATAAAAGGAAAGAAAAATAAAAAATATATTGAATGAATTTGGAATTTTTTAATATTATTTTCAAAAGAAAACAAAATCCGTTTACGACGGCATTGTGGGTAAGTGAAGCGTGTTTTTACAAATTTACGGCGTTACGCCATACGTTCATACGACGTACATACGACTCAATTGGGTTCATAGCATTATCAATTTAAATAACTAAACATAAAATTCATAAAATGAATGCATAAGCTTTGAACGACAACGGAACAGCTGATCTGTAACGTATTCGTTTTCGTAGGAGTAACAAGACCAAAAAAATATAAAAATTTAACAACTTTCTTTTCTTCCTAAAGAGAAGATTAACAAATGTCACAGATAACAAAAAAAAAAAATTAAAACTGAACCGATTCGCTTTAATTTTAAGGAAGGTGTTTCTAAAAGAAATTTGTTCCTTCTAGAAGGCATATTGCTGAATTCAAGATATCATAAGAAACAAATCATTAACAAAGGAGTTTAGGGGTCTAAAGAAAGTTCTGACACTGTCGGCCTTTTCTATATTACCAGCTGGGTTGTTTTTACTTTTTCAATGTATTTGGACAGTATTTTAGAATCATTGAAGCATACATAAGTAATTTCAGTAAATCTTTTTGCTGCTGTAGCCTACAAGGAGGCAATATTTTTTACATTATTCCATGTTCAAACTAAACTAAATTACCACTTACATATAAATATTTTTTTCTAACAAAATTCTAGGGCATGCCTATTCCTCCAAGCAAAAAGTCATGTCTCAGAATACGTATGAGTATTTTTAAATTTTTTTTTTCATAATTAAATATAAGTCATACGTATAGATATGCTCTGGTTATTGTTAGCTAAGAATATATTCGATATTTAAAGCATTAAACGGACTTCTCTTTTAAGGAAATGTTGACTCCACCGAATAAATTTATGGAAAGATTAAACATCTAAGCTCTAAAGTAGGAGAGTTAAGTTTTTCTATTTTTCGGTTTTTAAATAAAGCCAAGTCAAGTAGGGAAGTGGATTACCCTTTTTGAGTAATATTGGTTAGAATAACTCTTTCATGTTAGTTTAACTAAATTTATAAATTTTCATATTAATTCGAATCTGTATTCTAAGTGAAATTAGAATCCATAAAGCCTTCATACTTTAATAGTCCCATTCCATCAATTTTTTCAGGAATATTTTTCTATGCACTATCAGAATTTTTTGGTTTATATAACCTTTATTATGGTTAATATTGACAACAATATGGTTAATTTTTAACAAATTATGGTTAATTTTTACAATATTATGGTTGATTTCGGGAAAATGTTTGTTAATTTTTACCATATTATGGTTATATTCAATATTTCATCTGCAAACATAAACATTTTTTAAATCCAACCATGGCATGTTGCTCTTAGAATATGGTTACCTGCATTACAAGAGCCTCCGAACATATTATTTTTATTAATAACATTTACATGCTTACCATTTAAAAATACTATGGTATTTTTTTTGCAACCAAAACATGTTGCTCTTTGAAAAGAGGTGCACGCACAGAAAAAATATGGTTGGGCATGGTTACGGCAACAACACTATGTTTAATGTAACAATATATTGTTGTCGTACACAAATAATTGTTATTTAAATTTAATATCAACAATATTATAGTTACTGTAAACATATCAATATTGATCGCAATTATGAATTTGAGTATTGTTGACCGAAAAATAATTATTTTTCTAACAACTTAATTATGATAACTTTCTAAACATATTATATTTCTCACAACCATATCATGATATTTAATAGCCATAACATGATAACTTTCTATACATTTATCATATTATGTTAAAGATGCAATCAAACTATTTTTACTCTAATCATATTATGTTAGCGCCATTTGTAAAATAATTTTGAAGCAGTTGTGTCGTTTATTTTATATGTGAGCGGTTAAACAATTTAAAGATAAATTCCCGTAAAAAATAAGTTTAAAGAAATTAAAAACTTAAAATATTAGCGGAGTTCATTCAAGTATTAGTGATGTAATAGTGCAAATGCAAAACATCGTAGCTTTTTGTAAAATCAAACAACAAAACACACAGAAATTTCGTCATATTTTATAAAAGTGTTACGATAGTTTTGTGGTTTTCATGGGCAACTGCGTATGTCATAAAAAAAATGTTTTAGAAAAGCCGAAAAAGCATTCTAGATCATACTATGGGCCAGGAAATGCACCTTTTAAACCTTGTCATTACGTTAAAAAATTGGACTTGATCCATCTTTTTTCAAAAATTTTTTTAGAAACATGTAAAGAGCGTTGAAAATCAACATCTCAAAATCGGAAAAATGGACATACGCGATTGTCCATGAAAACCGCAGATTTTGCATTTGCTCATTTGCAAGCCTCATATTGAACTCTGGTATTTGGTTTACATTAAGACAAATTGTAAAAAGCCACAAAAAAAAAATCGATAAAAAAATATTTTAATTTATTTTATATTTTTATGATTACTTTTTAGCTTATTATGATAAACATGACAATAGTATGATTAATTTCTTAGCTAATTATGATTAACATGATAATAATATGATTGCTTCTTAACTTATTATGATTAACAAGACATTAATATGATTAGTTCTTAACTTAATATGATTAGGTTAGGTTAGGTTAAGAAGGGTTATGCGCCCAAGGGCACACTTCCACTCGGAGACCAATATGGTCCATTGTGAATCCCTTCAATTAAGAAAAAAAATAAAAAAAAAGACAGCAAAGAAAATAAGTATGAGATGGATAGAATCAAGAAAGATAGAAAGTTAGAAGTTGTAAGATCCCGCGTAGAACTAATGACCCCTCTGCAGTCCCCTCAACAGAAACAACCGCACTATTTCGATGACAAACCCCAGTAGATCCGCCGGACTACATCCAGCGATGCACCCCAGTTCGTCGTGAAACCTATCTCCTAGCCACTTCTGCCTGAGACCCTGCATCCTGGGACAATGGCACAGTACATGCTCGATCGTCTCCAGCTCCTCTGAATCATCGCATAATCTGCAGAAGTCCGGTATGGCGTTGTCCCATCTGCCCGCAAAAGCCCTAACAGGACAATGACCCGTCAAGAACCCTATAAGCGTTCTAAGACTACCCCTATCCAATCCCAGTAGATCCCTGGTTGCCCCCGCGTCCAATCTTGGCCATAGTGCCCTGGACACACTGCAATCCGTTCTGTCCCTTCAGGATCGGTTAACGTTATCACGGAATTTCTTCCGTATCACCCCATAATAGTAACATAGGGGGGGCTTAACCCCACTGTCCCTTACCGCTAAGTCCAGATTCGAACCCCCTCTCGCGAGTTCGTCGCCACCTCATTTCCATCAACCATGCAGTGTCCAGGTACCCAACACAGCCTTACATTGAATGCATCCATGAGTTCACCAAGAGCATTCCTACACCGAGCGACCAGGCGCGATCGCACCGTATAATTTGTCAATGCCCTCAGCGCCGCCTGACTATCGACGTAAATTGTCACCACAGAACCACCCACGATGTGTTCCAGTATTACCTCCGTAGCCCTCCAGATCGCTAGGATCTCAGCCTGAAAGACACTGCACTCATCGGGGAGTCTGAACGACCGTCTCACCTCGGTGTCCGCGATATATACACCGGCACCAGTGACGGTTTCCATCTTGGATCCCTCCGTAAATACTGCCCACCCCTCAAACAGTCCATTGGATCCACTCCAAATTTCCCTATCCGGGAACTCCACTGGTGGTGTTGCACCGAAGTCCAGGGTCATAGTCTTATGATCCGAAATTCCCTCGAGAATAATACCCTGATCAAGCAGACCCATCTCGTACAAAATTCTCGTGGAGACTCGTAAAGTCTAAGTAAGTTCCTAGCTGCCACACTCCTCACATAATGCTCAATAGGGGATAGATATAGTAGGATGTCCAGCGCTGCCTGCGGAGTGCTTCTCCTTGCGCCTGTGATGCCAAGAAATGCACTTCTTTGAACCTTGCTGAGCATCTTCCTATAGCTATCCACTCCCAACGCACCCCACCAAACAGTGCATCCATAGGTAAGTATAGGCCTAACAACCGATGTGTAAATCCAGTTTACCATATCAGGCCTCAGACCCCAGTTCTTACCAATGGAGTTCCTGCATGTGTAGTATATGATTAACATGACAGTAATTTGATTACTTCTTAACGTAGTATGATTAACAGAATAATAATATGATTAAGGGAAGCATATTATGATGTAATATAACGAGTATATTTGGTCATAATATGATTCAATAATAATCTTAATATGGTGACTACAATCATGACTCTTATCATAATATGTTGATCCTAGAATATGTTTACCACAACCATGTTTTTCTTTGCGTGTGAATGTTAGTGTTAACTTAAGAAAAACAATTATTAGTTGAAAATAAACTACTTTATTATCTTAAGCCACAATATGTTATATGGCTGTGGCTTCCTGATAAAGAACAAAATTCAACCATAGCTGCCGTCGAGCGGTATAATTTTACGGCGTTTGAAGGCGGTTTGGGTACAATTGTATTTCCATTTAAAAAAAAAAGTTAATAACACCATTGTATGCGTTAATAAAGAATTGCTTCAACAGCAGCTAAGAATCTAAACGAATTTTAAATTTATTTTTTATTTTGTAGTACATCTATTCAATACTTATTTGAACACTTTAAATTTAAATGTGGAAAATAAACTTTGGTATTACTTAATGAACGCGGCATTTATGTTAAGGTGGACACTTAACGAGGAATAAAAATGTCATAATCAAGCAATTTAGTAATATTTTTATTGCTCTGACTAAAATATACAAAACGGGAAATCCCCGAAAAGGCACTGCTTAAGGACAAAGCATAAATAAATTAGTTATGAGAAAATATTTTCTTTGAAGTGCTGTTGAAATAGGATTGAGAAGCAGCAGAACCAGAAGATGGACCAAAAGCATAATATGGCAGTCATGGAGCCTCAGCCGTCGTTGGAAGATGTAAATTTTACCACGAATGCAATGCAAAACCAGAAAGCTTTATATGGACTGAACAAATTCCGTCTGTGATGAATACTGACTAAAAGAAACAACATGTGTTTTATGCAAAGAATCGCAGTAACTTATATTTATAATTATTTCGGTTCATATTTGCTCATAGCTTACTAATTTTTATATAAAAAAGTCTTAATTTTCAGATTGTTTTATTTTGTTTTCTTGCTTAAAGAAATGTACTGTGTATTTTAAATGTGGAGATGTAACAGAATTTTAGGCATCTGACGAGGGTTAAAGTAAATGTTATTATATAGAAACTCTGCATGCAGTTTTGTCCACCTTTAAAAAAATATGCCCAATACTTTATGGGGTGTAAAATAAATATTCCTTTTTTTTACTTACGCTCATGGTGATGGAGGGTATAACAAATTATTTGCAGCTTTACACATTCTGCCATTAAAATAAGCGTGTTGCCCACCACTGGTCTTAACCTTTATGTTAAATAGCTTTTTGAGCATTTTCGTAATAAACATTTCACAAGAATAACATGGTGCAGCAGTTGCATAACATAATTAGCAAATCAGAAATAAATCACTTATTTGGATAAAAAATTTCTAAAACAAAATTTTGAATCTAACAGACATGACATACATTATGATTTAAATTTCTCAAATTGTCGTCAAAAAAATGGTCATCATTGTAATTGCGACTTTTTGTGTTTTAAAGCATTTTTTAATCATATAAGTTGTTTTTATTCTTTGCTAACAATTTAAAATTCTCTTAAGTTTTACAATATTTCATCCAAACAACTGCAAAATCCTAAATATTACCAAAAAACAAAAAAAAAATGTTTAAAAGCATCATTACAAAAATTACACTTAACGTTAAGTGCGATATTTTCCAAACACACAAAATGTTTGTTCCTTTGCCAAAAGTACATACTATTTTATTAAGATTGTTTGCAACCATGCGTAATGTTAAATTTTCATATTTTATGTTTCCTAACTCCTCTTCCTATCTCTGTAAAAATAAGACAGACCTCAAAGTACTATTTCGTGCGAGACACGTTCAAAAGATTCATAAAATATTACAAGTGTCTGCTGATACAAGATAGGAAAGGAGACAGTTTTCAAAAACGCTTTCTTTTACAATAAATTATAAATATTTTTAATTTTTTTTTTTCTTAAAAGAAATGCTAATACTGTGTCATATGAGCAGAGTTTCTTCAGTTGGAGAAATAATGAATTGGGGTATTTTAGCGTTTATCATTTCGAGCGTAATACCAAAAGGATTTTGAAGATTTGTTGAATATATGTACTTATTAGAGTATCCATGACTTTTGGGTTTGTTCGAGTAAGGAATTAACTGTTTTTTTACTCTTAGGTCCTGGCCAGGCACTTTTGACTTTTCTCCAGTTTTTTTTAACCTTTATGTGCTCGGAAGTCTACATTTGTAGTAATTTTGATTAGATTAGCGAATAAAAATTCAAAACGTCAGTAAAACAAGTTGAGGTTTTTGGTAGCTTCCTAAAATCTTGTTTTAAGCAGATTTAAACGTTAATGATGTAAAAATAATTATTTCGTAGGTGCTAAAGAGATATTTTATAAAATGATCATCTTGTGGCCGGTAGTCTACATTTGTAGTCACTATGTGGTTTGTATGCAAAGAAGCTTTCCTTGTTGATTTTTACATTTGCACACATTGTTTTTCTTTTATTTTTGCTAAAAGAAGAATTCTTTGCAACACGTGTATTCTGATAGCGCATCAAAGTAGTAACATTTCATCAACAACAATAGAGCAAAGACAAAGTGTACGTTACTTTTATGATTTTACATTGTTTTGTTTTTGTATTCTTTGAATTGCAAAAATTAGTAAAGTGGATCAGACGTGCGTATTTTGATATTAATTGTGATAAAAAACTGAAATAGAAAATTTAACGATAAAAATGTCTGGAAATTCTTCAAAGAGTCCACATCGTATTGCTAATGGTAAGTGTTTTTAAGCTTTTTCTCTACATATATATGTGTATATGCGTTTTGTTAATATGTATGCTTACACACGAAGAGCTTTCAAAACATATTCAAAAGCTTATGGTGGAGATTGATGAAGAGGAAGACGATGCACGAGATTTTGATGATGACTCAATGGATGATTACACACCTTCTGAAAATTTAAACTCAAGTACTGATTTGGTTCCTGCTAAAACTATGGAAATATCAGAACATCTAGAAGAATAAGATGCAGACGAATTTATGGTGCACGAGGAAGATAATATTCAAGACGACGTACAGGAATAGGGTTTATTATTTGAAGCCGATTTTGAAGAAGACCTGGACGCTGAGGAGGAACAAAATGTTTTGGTATGGTATGTTAATTTCTAAGAACCACACTGAATGGCTCACGCTTTTACCCAATCAAGCAATTCGTGATACCAATATAGGCCCATCGCGATCAACTAAAGATCTTATATTCACTCCAGCGATGCTCGAGCAAAAAAGAAATTGTGGATTAGTGTAACAGATATTGGAATGAGAGCTTTTATTGGTCGTCTATAATTGGGTGGCGTAAACAAATCAAATGACGAGGACATATATGTGCTATAGAGCTCAGAAACTCATGCTACTACTTCGAATCAATGTCAAAAGCTCGATTCAAACAAATACATCGATTTATTCGATTTGATAGCCAGCTTACAAGAGCTAATCGACTACTGGAAGATAAACATCTGAGGATAAGCTGCCAAAATATCCTGTACGATGTCAGGTATGTGAAATGGGAAATCGCAAAAACACACGACATATATGCATGCAGTTGGTGCAAGAAACCGGTGTGCGATGCACATTCCACAACTTACGTATTTGGAAAATGCTGCTCTATAACTAAAACTTAAATGTTTAACATTGTCTTGCTCAAGTTTTCCTATACCTACATAAATAAATTTAAATATAATAAAATAAATATAACCCTTTTTTTCTTGCTTATAAGGATAAAATAGTGTACAAATAATTTTACTACAAATGAAGTCTTCCGACCGCCCATGTAAGTTTTCGATCTCGAGCACATAAAGGTTAATATAATTATTAAATATATTAGAACGAAACTTCATGGTTCCTCAATAATAGTGTTTTTTATAAGAAACTGTGGGCTGGGCAATTGGCCAAATAAAAATTTTGTGCATATTGTATCCCCCAGGGCCTGGCCAGGTATATAAAATCAAAACGAAACGTTTCAAAAAGCATACGCAACACATAAGAATTCTTTCTTTACTGTTTTTTCGAAGAATTATTCTATTTCCCAACAAAATGTTCCTGCTATAGCCATAAAACTCCATACATATAAGAGTAGTCCGAGCTAGTGCTGGGAAAATATCGATATTACTATCGATACTATCGATAGGAAAAATATCAATATCGATATTATTATTATTTAAAATAAAGCTATGAAGACTAGAATGGACCACCAATGAAGGGAACATTTTAAAAGTTATCTGTTTCTTAAAGGAAACCAGTTTTGTGTTAGGTTAGGGTAAAAAAAAAATTGGTTAAAATATGAGACATATAATGAGACGAACATGAAGTCCAAGATTAAAACAACGGAATTGGATTGGATTTCATCCTAATTGGTTTCGTTTTTTAATCTTGGACTTCATGTCCGTCTGGCTGTCCGTCCGTCTGTTACAGAGTCGGTTTTCGAGAAAATTAAATTTTTCGTACGGAGACCATATGAAGGGTTGGAGATAGAGGATAAGTTTGTTTTATTCATACATTTACATCTCTAGGCGTGACTCCTCAGTAGTACGGGCGTTTTCCTCTCCATTCTCACAGATTTTTTACACACAGTTTCTTGGCGCAAGTTTTAACTTGCTATTATTAATTCGCGCAGAATTACAGCAATGAATACAAACAAAAATAATGGCAGGTGGTACGGATTGCTTAACTGTGCTTTTTATACCCACACCACAATAGTGGAGAGGGTATTATGCATTTGTGCTGATGTGTGTAACGCCTTAAAATAGTGGTCCTAGACCCACCTTAAAGTATACCGATCTACTTAGAATCACTTTCTGAGTCGAACTAACGATGTCCGCCCGGCTGGCTGGCTGGCTGTCCATGTAACCTTGTGCGCAAAGTACAGGTCGCAATTTTGGAGATAATTTGATAAAATTTGGGTCATAGGTTCTCATTGGTACAAGGACCAAGCCTATTGAAATCGGGCCAAATCGCAGGACCACGAGGCAAGATAGGGGGAAATTTCTTCCTCTCAGAAACTATCAAACCGATTTTAATGAAATTTAAAACATAGATAGAACCATATCTGTATGGACACAAAATGTATACATTTTTAAAAAGATCAGACCACGAGGGGAGATTGGGGCAATTTCTGCTTCTCAACCCGATTTTACTGAAATTTAAAACATAGTTAGATTCATATCTATAGGGACACATTAGCTATACAGTTTTTTAGAAATAGGACCACAAGGCGAGGCATGGGGCAATTTCTGCCTCTCACAAACTTTCAAACCGATTTTCATGAAGTTTATAAACATAGATAAATCCATATTTACATGGACACATAAGCATGATGTGTTTTTAAATACTGTGGTGTAGGGTATCATATGGTCGGGCTTGACCGACTATACTTTCTAACTTGCTTACGACTAACTTAAGTCCTTTATGCCAACATTTTTATATGTTTACATAGGGACTAAAATGTTAAATAGTTTTATGATGTTGTAAAAAAAATCAAATAATAATGCAATTGCAATTGCGAGCAATGAACGACCATTATAGGAAAAGTCCGCTAGACTGGTTACCTTTTGGGTTGAGAATCAAATCCAATTTAGAGCATTATCTAAAGTTACAATAAAACATCTTATAGTCCCTATAACTCTGGTTCCTTCAGAAAGGTGCTTACACTGAAAGAAAAATGCTTCATATATTTAATGAATCATTTTCATCAAAAAGTTTTCCTTGGGTAAATGAAAATTTTCATTGTCTAAATGGAATTTCATAGGTTTGATGAAGTATTTTCGTTAAAATCGCTTCATTAGATTTCGTAATTACGTTAAAAATTTTCATTGGATATATGAAAACTTAAGTTTGTCCAAGTTAAACAAAAAATTTTAATTGGGAACTTAAAAAAACAATATACAAACATAACTATATTCATATATTAATACAAAATTATAGTTTCCTTAAAAAAATGTTTAATTGTTAATTAAAAAATGTAAGATTTAATAATTTCATGCATCGAATGTTACATGTATGCCATTAAATTTATGAAATCAAAAAATTTTTTTATAAAAGCAACATATTTCAATAATTGCCTTCATAAATTTAAATTTTCATTATCACAATAAAAATGTCATTATAGTAATGAAACAAAAACTTTCAATCCACTTTCAATCAACGTTGTTATTGTTATTATGGACAATTTAATCTCATATTTACGGTCTTAATTGAGAAAAAAACATAGTTTTTTTATACAAAAACTACACTGCCCCGGTAGACTAGCTGGTAGTGAGCTAGTCTATCAGCACCGAGGTTACATGTTCGAATCCCACCAGAGACAGAAAAAAAATAAAAATAAAATAAAGTAAAATAAAATAAGAAAAAAGAAAAAAAAATAAATAAAAAAAAAAAAAAATAAAAAAAAAAAAAAATTTTACTTTATTGAAAGTATTCATCCAATGAATAATATTCATGGATCTAATGTAATGTTTCATTAAGTCCTTTAAATGAAACAGGTTTCATTGATCCAACGAAGCGCTGCATAGGTTCCTTTATAATGCAATTTTTCATGGGATTAATGTCAAAATTCGTTAGTATTGCGAAGAAAATTCTTTCAGTGTATCAGCATTACAATTTGTAAAAACGACCATCTAAAATAAAGTGGATACATACAACCGTCTCATACGTTCAATAAGGTGATAAAAACAACGAGCTGTAGCCTGATTAAAAACTGGTTAAAGTTTTCGTACTTAAGGACAAACATTCAGCCGATAGTAATATCGAAAAATCGATAGTTAAATCTGAACTATCGATAAATATTGATAGTAGAAAATATCGATAGTATCCCAGCACTAGTCCCAGCCAGGCCCATGGGCTCGTTAGTGTGAGTTTTTCTATAGCCACAAAAGGCTCCATATAAAATACAATGAGTCCCAGCCAGGCCCTGGGGTTCGTTTGCGTAAAATCATTTTGGTGTTTGCTTAAGGGTTAAATAAGAGTTTTGTTCAAATAACTCGAATAATTTAAAAAAATTTATGCGATGGGAAAAACAAACATTTCTTTTGGATCTGATTCTTTTATTATATTGTAGTGTTATATTCACTGAGGCAATCTGGTGCAATCTGATGCGGTTTGGTGCATCAAATACCTGGGATTCGCAAAAATTCCATAATAAACAGGTTTATTTTCGATCTCCTTTGATCGCAGCTGGCAAAAGATCCTATCTTGTACCACGGGAGTCGGTTGGCCCCGGTGATAAGGCAACGGACTCCGTATTGTCTGAGATCCCTGTAAGTATGCAGGAAATTCTTTCCGAAAGATTGTCGGCGAAAGTTTTGCTTTTATTTTGAAAATATACTTTCGGGGATCACGTGGAAGTTGTGGCTTACTACCTAAAATCGTGGAAAGGGGGATCCTGAAAACGACACTAAAGGCCGGATCTTTCACCACTTGTGGGAAAGCTCGTTCAGCGGGAGGATCTTCATTAAATTCTGTTTCTACTCAACAGAAGCAGCTAGCATATTTCGAAAAGCAGCGGGGGCTAGAGAGCTTCAGCTCCTCAAACTTGGGTTTACAATATTCAATTGTGACTTAATGATTGTGTTATATAAAGACTTTCGGTACAGTGAAATAACTCCCAAATGAAATAAGTCCCAATGAAATAACTCCCAATGAAATAATCCCCATGAAAAATGAAATAACGCCCAACTGAAAAAATGAAATAACTTCCAAAAAATGAAATAAGTCCCAAAAATTTAAAAATAAATCCCAATAAAAATGAATTAACTTTTAAATGAAATAAGTCCCAACAGAAATGAATTAACTCCCAATTTTTTTGGGCATGCACTGAAAGAAAAATGCTTCATATATTTAATGAATCATTTTCATAAAAAAGTTTTCCTTGGGTAAATTAAAATTTTCATTGTCTAAATGGAATTTCATAGGTTTGATGAAGTATTTTCGTTAAAATCGCTTCATTAGATTTCGTAATTACGTTAAAAATTTTCATTGGATATATGAAAACATAAGTTTGTCCAAGTAAAACAAAAAATTTTAATTGGGAACACAAAAAAACAATAAACAAACATAACTATATTCATAACTTAATACAAAATTATAGTTTCATTAAAAAAATGTTTAATTGTTATTTAAAAAATGTAAGATTTAATAATTTCATACATCTAATGTTACATGTATGCCATTTAATTTATGAAATCAAAAAATTTTTTTATAAAAGCAACATATTTCAAAAATTGCCTTCATAAATTTAAATTTTCATTATGACAATAAAAATGTCATTATAGTAATGAAACAAAAACTTTCAATCCACTTTCAATCAACGTTGTTATTGTTATTATGGACAATTTAATCTCATATTTACGCCCTTAATTGAGAAAAAAACATAGTTTTTTTATACAAAAACTAAACTGCCCCGGTAGACTAGCTGGTAGTGAGCTAGTCTATCAGCACCGAGGTTGCATGTTCGAATCCCGCCAGAGACAGAAAAAAAATAAAAAATAAAATAAAGTAAAATAAAATAAGAAAAAAGAAAAAATAAAAAATAATTAAAAAAAAAAAAAAAAAAAATTTTACTTTATTGAAAGTATTCATCCAATGAATAATATTCATGGATCTAATTTAATGTTTCATTAGGTCCTTTTAATGAAACAGGTTTCATTGATCCAACGAAGCGCTGCATAGGTTCCTTTATAATGCAATTTTTCATGGGATTAATGTCAAAATTCGTTAGTATTGCGAAGAAAATTCTTTCATTGTAGCATTTTGCTGACATTTTATTCGCCAAAATAAAAAATACTGGAAGAACCTATTGTAAGTAAAAATAAAAATTAGTCTAATTATTGTATAAGAAATCGCGTGGCGCGGCGTGATTTGCTTTCGCGAGCGCGGTCGCGCTCCCCCCCCCCCCTCCCCCCCGATGACAAACCTTTTCATAATTTTCGATATGCAGCAAAATCAATTGTTTAAAACATCCCAGCGGTACAATTGAAAATGTGCCATCGATCAAAATCTTTTTATTGTTGTTGTCGGGAATATTTTCATTAATGAACTTGACTATCATATCGGATCCAAAGACGCAGTATGCAAAGTCCTTCGAGTCGTGGCAAACTTTAAAAAACGCTGTTTTCTCTTGGCCCTCATGCAAAGTAAGTCCAAAATTTGTGGAGATATTTTCCTTTTTAAACATACTGACAACATCGGTTGGAGTCTTCGGAGATGCCGCAAAAACTTTTGATGTCAAATATTGCAGACCTCGTTTGACTTTCTTAAAATTCAATATTTTTCGTTGCTTCCTGGTTGCTTTATTAAAGAAAAGCATTGGTTATCATACAATGAAAGTAAAAATGGTTTACACCACTATTCACTTACCTTACGCAAACGTTCCCAAAATTAGCCCGTATTCCGTTTACAACGTTAGCTGCGCCGAAAGTACTTGAAACATCCAAACATTTATCCTTAATTTCGATGAGGGCTTTGAGCTCATCATACAGTTGCTGTTGGTCTCTATGGTTATGTTCAGTGAAATCAGTTGCCTTACGACACTGCCCCTTTTCTAAAATCACTCGCGACTTGCAATTTCGTTCGTAACACGTATAATATTGCCTTTCTTTGGCTTCAGATTTTTGTAAATAAAATTATTTTTCATCTTTAATGTATACCACTTTACTATTTCTTCTTTTGCCACTCATGCCACACGATCTTCACTAAACAAAATTCTAACAAGAACTGATGATGTTTACACTGTTTTATTAAGTGGAATACCTGATTGCTTTGCAACTACTTGCTTTAAGATATTTTTAGAACCGTTACAAAACCATCAAAATTTACAAAAATGCAATTTTTAGAGAAATGAAATAACTCCCAACGCTAAAATAGTGTTTGCAATTAAAATGAAATAAGTCCCAACTGCGATGAAATAAGCGCCAATGATAACTCCCAAATGAAATAACTCCTAACAAAAAAAAACCTGTTGGGACTTATTTCATTTGGGAGTTATTTCATTATGAAATAAGTCCCAATTTGTATGGAAATTTTTTTGGGACTTATTTCATTTTTCCATTAGAACTTATTTCATTTGGGAGTTATTTCACTGTACCAAGACTTTCAGCTCATAATCTATTGATTAATTTATTTTGGTGCTTTTCAGTTATGAAACACTTTTTAAAACAATTAATTGTTCTAGTAACTTTAAGAACTCAAATTATTAACTTTCAAAACAGGACCGTTTTCAAAATCTTTTCGATTTCAATTTCACTCATATGTATTCAATTTCCAGAATATGGCTGATAATTTATGTGTATGTACACCAGGCGCGGATTCAGGGGGGGGAAATAAGGAAATTTCCCCCCCGTAAGTTATAAAAACATGTTTTGTTTATTTCGATAATACAAGAATTCCTAATAATAATACTTTTTCTAAAGTACAAAATTTTTGGAAATCCCAGCAAGATTTTTTTGTTTTTTTTTATTGAACCTCTTACGAAATTTTCAATAAGTATCCACATCTTAACCCTAATAGTTATTTATTAGATATTTCCAATGAAACATCTATATCCAAAGACTAAACGTTTGACTTGATAATGCGTGCGATTGAATTATTAAAAAGCCTTAGTATTTGCAATATTTATGTATATATGTATGTGTTATATGAATCAAAATTCTATTCGATAATTTTTGACGAAAGCACGGATTTGTCGGGGATATTTGAGATATTTCAACATACAACAAAAAGTTTTTAGGGAAGAATTTATTGGCTTTGTTGTAAACGGTGTTGTTTACAACGTTGGTGTGTCAATTGATGCGAAGACACTATCATCAATAGTTCTTAAAGCTTTGTCAAATTTTGGTCTTGACCTAAAAAATTGTGTAGGAGTTGGAACAAATGGGTGTTAAAAAATCCTGGAAACCGCGACAAATGCGAAACAAACGCCATGCTATTCCCATAAATCAAACAACTCAATTTCTAAAAGCAATAAAGTGCCACTAATACAAAAAGTTGCATCATTTGTTAAAGAAACGACAAAATTTTTTAAATATAATCATCCCAGGCAAAACACAGTTTTAGTAAAGTATTTGGGAGCCAAACTCTCTACATTATGCGAGACAAGATGGGTGGACCGTCACGACACAGCTGTACACTTTGCAACAAGTGTACATCATATAGTAGAAGCTTTTTAAGGAACTCCTTAGTACTTTTGAACTTATTTGCGGAATATACATATTCAGTGTGATACTTATTGTAACACAGCCACTAAGTATCATTTTACAAAAGCACGATATTGATCTTCAAAAAGGATCAAGCCTGATCAAAACTTTAATCATGTGCCTTGAAGAAAAATTATATAAAGCCGAAGAACAATTTAAAGCGGTTTTTGTAAAAGTTCAAGTTATTTGCGTTCAGATCGAGGTTCCAATCGAAAAGACAAGATTTGAACGAAATAATCACTTCCAAAATGTTGAAGATTACTACCGAGTTGAAGGTTACATTCCTCTTATTGAGTTTATTTTAGAAGATTTCGAAACAACTTTCCCAATAGATAATGTTTTGAACATACTTAAACTTCTACCTCAAAGTCATATGGGCAAATCCTGCGTAACGAACGCTACATGCACTTTTGTTTTCTGATTGATATACATATAAACTTTTTTTGGCATTTCAAAAGAGATAGCTTCAACTTATTTATAGTACTTAGTGACATTAATATGTACTTACGAATGGCATATATCATAATTTCTTAGCAGGCTTTTGTTGCGAAATAATTGATCACAAAGTTTTGTGACGCACGCCACAAAAATTAGAAGCAACTTTCAAAGTTGAAGTGTGTTTTCCTAATTTTTAGCGAATTTTGCATCATAAGGTATACAAAGTCTAATTCCTAAAAGAAAGGTGAATATGATAGAACTCTAAAATCACTTATTCGCAGCTTAAAAATGTTGTAATTTTTTGATAAAAGCCGTGAACCCTTTGTGACACACGCCTTACAACGCACGCTACAGTTTTTCAGTACTATACCTATAATAAACCAAATTTTATTTATTTTAACAAAACAAATTATATATATAAACTAATTTTGTGATTAATAATGAATGTATGAATCAATATCAATCTTTTTTTTAACGAAATTTATATTGTGATGAGTCTGCTGTAAGTGCTATTTTAAGCTCAAAAAGCACCCAAAATAATGTTAAATTCATGTATAACATGAAGAGATCAGGGGTGGGGTAGTATTTGGTAACAATTATTGTATTAATGATCGTCGAAATACATATTTTTATACCCTCCACCACAATTAGTTGTGAAGAGGGTATATTCAGTTTGTCATTCCGTGTGAAACTTTTTTACTATTCATCTCAGACCCTATAAAGTATATATATTCTGGGTCCTTGAGTAATTTTAAGTCGATTTAGCCATGTCCGTCTGTCTGTCCGTCTGTCCGTCTGTCCGTCTGTTGAAAACACGCTCACTTTCGAAAAACTCAAAAGAAATCAACAAGCTTGGTGTCAAATTGCTTGTAGTTATCCTAAGCAGTTTGGGATTGAAATTCAGCAAAATCGGTTCAATAGGATCTGAGCTATGAATCAAAATGTGGAACCACCACCTAAAAAAAATTGATAATTTTGTTACAAAAACTAACATAAATGGTGGAAAAATGCACAGAATGATATAAGATTTCGCAACAATTCGTTTTATTCAACTGGAAATCACGCTGTGAAATTTCGTGAAGATCCGTCAATAATTTACCCTAGGCCCCATATAAGCCCTACTCCCGGAAAACAGTATATTAAGCCTAAAACCCTAACTAACAATGCTATCATTACAAATTGTGGTAAGTCACAGTTACATAGGACTAGAAATGAAACTGTTAAGTTTCGTGAAGATCGGTCCATAATTTACCATAGGCCCCATATAAAACCTACTTCCGGAAAACAACTTAGTACGCCTAAAAACGTAAAAAATAATGCTATCATAACAAAATTTGGTACATCAAAGTTTTATTGGACAAGAAATAAAATTGTGTTATTTCGTGAATATCGGTCCATTACTTACCCTGGGCCCCATATAAACCTTACTCCCGGAAAACAGTTTAGTACGCCTAAATCCGTAAAAAATAATGCTATCATAACAAAATTTGGTACATCAAAGTTTTATAGGACAGGAAATAAAACTGGGTAATTTCGTGAAGATCGGTCCATAATTTACCCTGGGCCCCATATAAACCCTACTCCCGGAAAACAGTTTAGTACGCCTAAAACCGTAAAAAATAACGCTAGCGTAACAAAATTTGGTACGTCACAGTGTTTTAGGACAAGAAATAACACTGTGAAATTTCGTGACGATCGGTCCATAATTTACCTTGGGCTCCATATAAACCCTACTACCGGAAAACAGTTTAGTACGCCTAAAACCGTAAAAAATAATGCAATCATAACAAATTTTGGCTCGTCAAGTTTTATAGGACTATAAATGATACTGTGAAATTTCGTGAAGATCGGTACATAATTTACCCTAGGCCCCATAGAAACCCTACTCCCGAAAACAGTTCAGTACACCTAAAACCATAATTAATAATGCTATCATAACAGAAATTGGTACGTCACAGTTTTAAAGGACTAGAAATGACGCTGTGAAATTTCGTGATGATCGGTCCATAATTTACCCTAGGCCCCATATAAACCCTTCTACCGGAAAACAGTTTGGTTGCCTTAAACCATAATTAATAACAAATCGTCACAGTTTTAGATAATAATAACATCATACAGACATTACTCCTTAAACATTCGAACTGTCGGTGGAGGGTATCAAAGATTCGGCACAGCCGAATATATCACTCTAACTTGTTTTAAATAAAAATTAAATTATACATCGAGTCTTATATTCCATTAAATATTATACCATTTATTTTAAAACCACAACTAGCTGATGAGCTGATTATGTTTGATAAACGAGATTAACATATCTTAACTTGAGCCTGAACTGTTGCATTGGCAACAAACATGGAAAATATCTAAAAATCTATCAGATAACGTTGTAAATGTTTTAATAAACTGTGATGAAGATATCTAAACAAATCTAAGAAAAATATTTCAAATTTTCGTGTCAATGCTCGTCAGTAATGCTACGAGCGAGAGGTTATTTCCTACCCATTGTCGAATAAAAACATGGCTCAGATCAACAATGACCGAAGATAGACTATACTATCTATTTGCCTCACAAGGAAATCACAATTTATTTATTTAAAAAGATTAATTTTATATTTTATTTAACCTTATTGTTTTGTTTTTTATATAATATATACACATTGTTTTTAATAAACTTTTAATACAAGTTTTTTACTTTTTTGTATCATACAAAATTTCCCCCCCCCCCCCCGCCCCCCGTAAGGCTCGAGCTGGATCCGCGCCTGATGTACACATTTTTGTAATCAACATTTATGGCCAATTTTACCAAGTTAAGTTATATTTTACTATTAGCTGTAACTGTCAAAAACATACAGTCAATCGATAAAGTAAAGGCACATTATGACTTTCAAAAAAGATCGGTCCATAACCTTTACGTCTGCTGCGATATTTTGCAATGTTTCGGAAACTAGTATATGACCTTTGTTTAATGACACTCGTTTCGCGATATGAAATTTCTGACTCATTTCTAATTGCACCTACATCATAAATTCTTTGGTTTTCCTCACCAAATAACAGTTCGTGACGCACTTGCTGGTCTTTTTAAAATGTTTCTTATATATTGGAACGCTAAGATGACTGTAGTGCTTTTAAAATAGGAGACCACTAAATTACTCATAAACATTACTTGTTTGCCATATGATCAATTTAAGTAAATGTTAGAAACATAATTTTAAACAGCAAACTAGCCCTTTTTACGCAACAGCGTCGCTATTTAAATATTGATTTCTTAGTCAGAGCAAGAGGAGGTCCTTGACAAAACGCAATAATTCCACTACAACAACTTTTTGAATAAGCAAATATAAGCAATAAAAGTCAGTAGGATGTTTTCATATATTTTTTTAAATAATTGCAGTGGTTAAATAGTGTTCTACTATCTTAAGATCTGTTAATTTAGAAATTTTGCCTGATCACATTTAATGACTGCACCTGATTTTCCCGGAGGATATGTTACACAAGATGGTGAAATATCCTCAAGATGATCCCTCGACACCCGCGGAAGGAGTTTACATATCCAGACAATCAGTAACCCCATTTCCACCTCTGATGATGTGGGTATAAATAGAAAAGCTGTTCAAAATTATAAACAATTTTTTTATGCAGCAAGTAGCAAAAATGTTTATTTGACTTAAATATGCCAAAAAAAATGCCACAAAGCTAAAATATGCAAAATAATGCACTAACAACTTATTGCCCAAATTAATAATAAAAAAAAAATTCTGCCACAAGGAAAAACATGTAATAGCATATTTTTTTATCTTAATTTTGTAAGACAATTGATGTGAAATTTGGCGGCATTAACTTTTACAATAGCCACCGTGTCAGGGCATTTTGTGATGTTAGGTGCAGAATTGACCATAAGCCTCAATTGAATTTCTACCGGTTTATCTCTTTGAGCCGAAAAAATTGTATATACTAGATACTGACATGACCACACGTTCCATATAAACCCCCAAATAACTCGGATATGAATCTTAAGGCAGAATTAGTCTTTACTTTCTGTTCTTTTACGAATCAGCTGATTTGTTTTTGTTATTACAAAGCTCGTGAAATTTATTAGTTTTACTGTTCTGTTGCGGTTAAGTTTGTTGAAATCAAAAACATGTTATGTAATTTGTAAGTGACAGCAAAATAAATAATAAAAAGTACATACATATTTATATTGAAATAAACTGTTTTTTGATTTAAAGAATTCATAAAATTTAATTTCTTAAAATTTATGTGCATTAAAGTTATTGAAATTAACATTGGACGGTACAAAACTAATAAATTTGTCGTAAATGGCTGATAAGTTACTACAGAAAAGTAACTATTACAATTTCGTAACAGAACGGCACGGAACAGAACAGAAACAGAAAGTAAAGACTAACTGAGCCTTTAATGTCTTGACATAATTGTCGTCTGCAAGGTTCATGACAGCCAATGGGTCCCAAATAGGTAACACCATTCAAAAAAAATTCTGTAAATACTTTGGTGTAGGCTATTTCATGTTCGTCTTGACCAACAGAGCATTATAACTTGTTCTAACTTTACTTAGTAAGGATTATCTTTATTTTTTTATTATTTATTGGGTGATTTTACAAAAATGTAGGTTTAATTTAGTGGCCATCATAAATTTTAGGTGAAAAATCATTTTTGCTTTATTTAAGCCCAAAAATTATTAACAAGAAGAGTTTGTGAAATGAAAAAACGCATTTTTGTTTATTTAGTATACGTACATATTTTTTTTAAATTAATTTTGTTTAATAATATTAATGTACAACTTAGGTTTATGCAAACCTCTTTTGGTTTTTTAATATTCATGATTTCATGTTCCTATATATAACATTATTTTCCCTGCCTTTCTTGGCATTCTTGGCGTAATGAATTACAATTAATGCTTCACTTTTTAGATTGTGTTGTTTAAATTTTTATCGTTGTTGTTTTAGAATTTTCTATTTTTTTTTTTTTTTTTGTTTTTCAAACGTATGAATAAACCCTTTTTTGGTTGTTTCATTTCTACTGTGTTATATTCCTATTTAAACAAGAAAAAACATACGGAAAATATGAAAAAAAAATACATTAAATAAACCTGAAATATTATTTTTATAGCTGTTTCGTCGGGTTTTTTCTTCATGCTTTTTTTAAACAAAACTGTGTTCTAAAAACATAAAATCATGTTTCGCGCTATTTTTTCAAGATTTCAAGGGATTGGGCTACAAAGTATAGCGTTTAAAAATTAAAAATGGGGAGTGAATTTAATCACAGTGAAATAATTTTAAATGTTTATATTATAATAAAAAAAATTTAATTTATACCAGTAAGTTTTTTCTAGGCATTTCCCCTAAATTAAACGCATATGTGTACCAAATGATTTATTATTTTATTATTATTATGCTTAAGAGCTATTTGTGAGTTATTCACCCTAAATAGAACAATAGAATGTACAAAAAAATTAAAAAAGAAAATATTTCCAACATTTTTTTTTTATAATTTAAATTTTATTTACTGCATTTTTGTACTAAAAAAATGAATTAACGTAAATTGTATCAAAGCATAATCATTTGACAATACGATACAAAATTATATATCAAACAAAAACTTGAATAGCTGGTTCTATATGATGAACTCTCAGTTGAAATCCAATATCTTGAGATCGAGAAGTCGGTTTCTCCTTCTTGTTTTTTTGCAATAAAGTTTAATATATTGCAGACATCTCTCTTTCTAAAACATACCATGCATTATGTCGAGCAGAGCCGCGAGTTTGGCTACTAGATTAAAAGCATGTGTAGCGCTAAGCACGCAATCTACCAAAGGCACGTAATTTGCATTTTCATAAGACTGCACAGACAGTTCATTATGTCCGAACTTTTTTTCTCTAAAAAAAACCAGACAAAAAGTTAAGATACACGGATTTTTTAAGAATATTAATTTATTTGCTTTGATTGATGATCCTCTAAGTCGCAAAGTCCCTCAACATAAACAAGATGAAGTTCACTACAACTTTGATTATCACGGCAGCTACTGCACAGCATTTTGTGAGAATTTCTAGTACATTAGCACATACTGCAGATGGCTTAATGGCTTTGGGAAACGCACAAGCTAGCTTCAGCGTTCACCGGACTCAGCAGCTCCTGACAGTTTCTTTTGGGGATGCTTCAGCAGCGCCTGACAGTTTCCTTTGGGCACGCTTGAAAGACCGAGTGTATATTAACAACCCAAGAAACATTCCCCAACTAAACACCAACATTCGAACTGAAATCATGGCCATTACACCCAAAATTTTGCTAAAAGTTATGGAAACAGGGCACGTATGTAAGAACTACAAAATGGAAATCACTAACAGTAAATAAAAAACTATAAGCCATTCAAACCGAATAGCTCATTATGCGCCAACATATATTATAAAGCTTTGTTATATTGAAGCCTACCTTATGCCCTAAACTAAAAAGGTTTCTAATTTTTAGTGAGGAGATTTGTGTAGGGTAGTTAAAATTCTTTTTTTAGAATTTAACTGACTATACATCCTTAATGATTAATGTACGACTGACTCTCTGAAAATCAAGGAAATTAATACAAATAAGTGCAATGTAGACACCAATTAGAGTATTATGTCTTAGCTGGATTAAGTTGTTGATATTATATCCAGCGTTACCAGGAGCTGGAAAAGAGAAGCTATATTAACCTAAAAAAAAGCTAGAAAAATTTAAACTACAATATTTTTTGTAGTCAAAAAAATAACTTTTTTTTAATACAATTCCCGCACTTTCACCCAAAAGTCAACTCCGTATTCTATATTTGTCCATCTGTAAAATTGTCCTCCTCAGAACCTCGATCATTGTAATTTCATCAGCGGTGTAGTTACATTTATCGCTATCAATATGGGAGAATACAATACATTTAGTTTTAAAATTATAATTGTATCAATCAGTTTTTAAAACCAAATTTACGAAAAGTTTCCATATTGCCTGGGAAATTTGACGCAATTGTTAAATTAGTTTAATAATAAAACCTTGACATTTTTTCATTTAGAGACCAAATAACATTTCTGGCACATATAAATTTTGCCTTTTAAAGCTTTCTTTCAAATCAAAGCCAAGAAGCCAAGAAGCTTAAGTCCAAATTAAGAGGCTAAAGTACAAATTAGGAGCCTGACTTCAGCTTCAAACTATCTAAGCTGGCAACATTGTTCTTATCAACCGACCAATTTGTAAAAGCTTAAGAAAATGCAAAACGGCGTAGCAAAACTTTTTAATTTAGCAGAGACATGTAATTTAGTCAAGTGGATCATAATCAATCAAAAACTCAATTTTATTTTTTTTTTTTTTTTTTTCCGCCGTTTTGCGTTTTAGGTGACGAAATGTATATTCCTGTCCCATCACCTTTTTCTAGAGTTTCCTACTTACAGAAATAACAAAACCAAATCTAATTTAGATAAAGCAATTTAAACTTTTCTAATTAAAAAAAGGTTTAGTGACCCGTCATTAATAAGAAAAATCAAAGTACTTTTATTAAAGGATTAGTTGTACCCAATATAATAATGAAATGAAGACAAATCAAATAGTTAGTAAACAAACAAATTACTGGCACCTACAATGCCTAAAACATTTTTCAATTTTTTTCTACATTTTCATTTATAATTTTTTTTAAACTATTAGCCCGTTTACACTACACTGAAAGAAAAATGCTTCATATATTTAATGAATCTTTTTCATAAAAAAATCTTCATTGGTTAAAGGAAAATTTTCATTGTCTAAATGGAATTTCATAGTTATAATGAAGTATTTTCGTTAAAATCGCTTCATTGGGTTTCGTAATTACGTTAAAAATTTTCATTAGATATATGAAAACTTAAGTTTGTCGAAGTTAAACAAAAACTTTTAATTGGGAACATAAAAAACAATATACAAACATAACTACATATATTCATAAATTAAAACAATATTATAGTTTCCTTAAAAAAAATTTTAATTCTTAATTTAAAAGTTTAAGATTGAATTATTTCATACGTCTAATGTAATATGGCATTAAATTTATGATATCAGGAAACTTGTTCTCTCTTAATGTGGTCTTTTTTTTATTATGCGGTAATTAATCAACGTTGTTATTGTTGTTATGGACAATTTAATCTCATATTTACGCTTTTAATTGAGTAATGGCAAAAAACATAGTTTTTTATTCAAAAACTACACTGGCCCGGTAGGCTAGCTGGTAGTGAGCTAGTCTGTCAGCGCTGAGGTTGCGGAATCGATTCCCGCCAGAGACTCTGGTTCCTGCAGACAAGCGTAAAGCTTGGCGGGATAAGTTTAGGGAATTAATAAAAAAAAAAAATTAAAAATTAAATTTTTACTATTAAGATTTTTGTATGACGTGCTAAATTCCCAATTTTCCATACTTGATAAATACACCGAAATTTATTGTTGAGGGAAAGCTAGCCTCTATGCGCATTTCACTGGTTGCTTAGGCCAGATCATCAGGAAACCTTTTCCAAAGATTTTAGAAAAGCTAAAAATATTATACAAATAAAACCCTAAAGCGAATAAGAATTTCAAACACTCAAAGTCTTACCTGTAACAATATCAAAGCTTAAACAAAACACCAACAATAAACAGTGAGTTTATCTTTTCTTACATCCCCCTACAATTGCTTGGGTTCTTTCCGACTCGAATTGTAGTTGTAAGTGGGTAAAAAGAAAAAACAAAATTAAAAACAAATTGCTTCATTCTATTGTCTTCGCAAGAAAACAACAAAAAAAACCAATTTGGCAATTCAGTTTTCTGCACGGGCACATGCAAGTATATTATCAAAGTTATTTACGGGAATACAAAATTTACTAATAAGATTTTTGTATGACGTGCCCAATTTTCCATACTTGATAAATACACCGAAATTTATTGTTGAGGGAAAGCTAGCCTCTATGCGCATTTCACTGGTTGCTTAGGCCAGATCATCAGGAAACCTTTTCCAAAGATTTTAGAAAAGCTAAAAATATTATACAAATAAAACCCTAAAGCGAATAAGAATTTCAAACACTCAAAGTCTTACCTGTAACAATATCAAAGCTTAAACAAAACACCAACAATAAACAGTGAGTTTATATTTTCTTACATCCCCCTACAATTGGTTGGGTTCTTTTTTTACTTTATTGAAAGTATCCATCCAATTTATTCATCCAATGAATAATATTCATAGATCTAATGTAATGCGTCATTAAATATATTTTAATGAAACAGGTTTCATTGATCCAACGAAGCGCTGCATAGGTTCTTTTTTAATGCAATTTTTCATGCGATTAATGTCAAAATTCATTGGTATTGTGAATAAAATTCTTTCAGTGGCAATGATATCTATCATTTTCCAGATGTCAATCAAAATCTAGTTGTTTTTGACTAGAATTCCCAGACAAAACCAAATCTATTTTGTGACTAGATTTTGACGAAATCTACTTAAAATCTAGTAGTACAGTAGAAGTAGTGATGCAATTACGGTTGTTTCCACATTGTTCTAAAAAATAATTTCCTTTACAAGAAAAAAAATTTCATTTATATCAAAAACAAAAATTGCGACCTGTAAAAAAAAAGATAATAGTAACAAAATGTATTATATAAACAATACTGATACAATATATGAAGTTGAATGTAACAAAAATTGAATGCAAATTTTTAAATGCGTCTTTCTTTTGTATGTATGGATGTGTTACACAATAAACCCTCAGAAAGATTTCATTACAATGTAAACGGGCTATAAAAACTTTTCTCAAAAAAATTTCGACAACCTGTGGTGTGAGTTCTGTAGCATTTATTAAAGGTCTTTGAGCACTATCCCATTCATAATTATTGTGTGCTCATAATTACTTTGTGTATTGATCAAATTTAATTACAACATTATGGACCACAAAATCATTAACATATTTTTGATTTAAATGTGAGACATGGTCTGAGGTATCCTTTTAATGGCCTGTTTCTGTCAACTAAAATAAATAAATAATTTATGCTTAAGAACCTCAATTAATTTGAATTGCGACCAAAAAGAAAAAAATTTTAAATCAAAGTGTTTTTCTTTGTGAGGTAAGTAAGAAAAGTATAGCAATTAATTTGTTTCTGAAATTAAGAATGGGATTGATTCCTGTTGGCCCTTTAAGCAAATTTTTTGTATTTTTCAACTGAAACTAATATTTTTTTGTTTTTTAAAGAAACTTTTTCGCTTGTAATGTGTAGTTGTTAAAAATCTCATTATGTTTCAAAGTTAAATCACGAATTTCTTGTAATATTATTAAGAAGGGTAATGTATTCGTAATAGCTACCATACATAGCCATAATGCACTTAAAAGATAATGCGTAAAAAATTTTAAATTAACTTCTTACTGACAATTGTTTCAGTAAAAATTAACTATTTCTGTTTATTTGTTTTAGGTCTTTCTTTACCCTATTGTTTTATGGCGATATGTATGTAAAAAGATTAAAACTATTTTTTGTTTTCTTATCGTTATTTTTACTAAATTGTTTTTATTATTTTTATTCATTTTGTCTGGGTTCACAATCTGTAAGGTTTCTTATAGAAAGTCAGGATAAATTGAATGGCTGTGGGGTTGGCGTTGAGGTTTCTATACCGAAGTCGGAGTCGAAGTCCGCACAATAACTCGCGAATCCGACTTTAAAGAAAATTTATAATATTCTCCAAAATAAAAATTCTTCGAAATTGGCGATGCAATATTAAAAATATCAATTAATAAGACTTAGTTTTAATGTGCTAAATTCCCAATTCTTACTATTGATAAACTGAAATTTATTGCTGGTGGGATAAGCTATTCCTATAGGCATTTCACTGGCTGCTTAGGCCAGATTCATCCAAAGATTTTAGAAAAGCTGAAGATGTTCTTCAAAAAAACTGTTAAGCGAATAAGAATTATAAACACTCAAAAGTCTTACCCGTAATAATATCAATGCTTAAAGAAAACACCAACAACAAACAGTGAGTTTATCTTTTCTTACAATCCCGAATACCGATTTAAATTTTTAGAGAATAATTTTCTTCCATATTTTAAAAGGTACTGCATTTAAAAAAAAGAGTTTAAAGTGAAATAAGGACTAGTCTTAAATACAATTAACATCAATGTAAGAGTAGAAGTCGCTGGTGGAGTCGAACGTAAAGAATTTCTGCTGTTGGAGTCGGAGTCGGAGTTAGAACTATCTTTTGACGACTCCACAGCCCTGAATGATTAGTTAGTGCCTAATTACATTGTACGATTTTTTTTTTTTGGCGTTTACACTACGTGACAGTATTTTTGCCCGCTGAAAGTCAGAATGCTCAAAAGTAGAACAGTTTTCGAGATATTCCAAAATAACCGTTATTTGTATTTTTAAAAAAGATGATGTCATTTAAATGCAAATATCTTCCAAAATATTAAACGTATTATTTATTTATTTATTTATTTATTTTGTCTATGGATGATAATCCTTACAGACATTAAGTCATTTTGGAGACGTTGTTGGTCAGATACTTGACAATAACTTAGAAAAACTTTGACATCATCCGCAAACATTAAAATATTAGAAGATTGAATTGCATTAGGGAAGTCGTTAATGAAAAGTGAAAAAAGAAGCGGACCAAGGTGGCTTCCCTGTGGTACTCCAGAGAGAACACCAATTCGTTTGGAACAGGTATTGTTAAAAAGAACGGTTTGTTTTCTATTGGTTAAACATGAATAAATCCATTTAATACTGAGGTCTGTGAACCCCAAAAATATAATTTCTTTTTAATGAGTAAATGGTAAACTTTATCGAAAGCTTTACTAAAGTCAGTGTATATAACATCAGTTTGTTCTTGTTTCAGAAATCCACGATTTATTATGGTTGTGAGTTGAAGAAGGTTTGTCGTAGTAGAGCACCTCTTTTGAAATCCATGCTGATAAGGGGATATTAAATTGGACACTTGATAGGATAAATATTCAGTGATGATTTTTTCAAATAATTTAGGTTTATGTATTTGTATTATGTATTTATTTTTTTCAATGAAAGATAATAAAATGTCTAAAATAACAACGGATTGTTAGTGAAGATTGGTCAAGAAATGACAGAGTTACAGGGGAAAAAATTTCAAACTTGAATGAAAATGGTATGATTTTTTGCAATTTCGCTCTTTTTTCAAGTTATTTTATACCAATCAATTAAAAATTGTAACGTTTTATTGTATGGGGCATTAGTTTAATTCAATACGAAAATTTTGCGCCCAACAAGACCTAGATTGGTGCAAAAATGATAAAGCTTCAGAACAATAACCCACATAGTAATTTAACAGTTTTAGGCTTTTGCAATATTTTTTGTTACTAGACGTCTCGCTATGTGTATTTACTTGGTGTGTTTTTGTGTTTTGGAAAAAATCGAAAAGTGGAATATTTCAAATAATCTTCTGTAACTTTATCATTTTTTTACCGATTCGGATCCTATTGGGCACAAAATGTGCGTATTATAATAATCTAACGTCGTAATTGATAAAACTACAAAAAAATTGTTTGGTTAAAAAAAAAATAAGTTGAAAAGAGCAAAATTGCAAAAAATTATTGAAATTTTTGTGAAATTTGAGTTTCGGTCCAATGTAACTTTGTAATTTCGTGACCAATTTTACGAACGACCTGTGGTTGCCTTAGTAATTTCATTATCTTCGAATAAAAATAATATATAATTTCAAAAGATTTTGTTATTCGTGCTTAATTCCCAGTTTTTATTCTTGACAAAAACACTTGAAATTTATTGCTGATGGGATAAGCTATTCCTATGCGCATTTCACTGGTTGCTTGGGCCAGATCATCAGAAAACTTCATCCATAAAGATTTTAGAAAAACGAAAGATATTAAACCAAATAAAACTGTAAAACGTATAAGAATTATAGCAACAGTTCTACTTGTAATAATATCAAAGTTTAAACAAAACACATCAACAATAAACAACAGTGGGATTATCTCATCTTACATTATAATATAATAATAATATTTTGGAAGATACTTTTATAAAAGTGACATTAAAATAACGATAAAACTGTTCTACTTTTGACCATTCTGACTTCACATTCGGATTTTACGTTAAGATAACGTGTCAGATTTATTTGGTCACGACTTTGTTGAAAATTTGTGACTCACTGTTATTGACCTGTCTTCTTTTAAAGCGCTCTTATATTAACATTGTAAACTAATATCGAAACAGTACCTTTAGTGCAATATAATTTGAAAATAGTTTTCTTATAACGCGATTTTTTTTAAATATTCGATATCTCTGTAACCATAAGCCAAAAAATCTGAAAATTTGCTAAAATGTGCTTTTGATAAGGAACATCAACAGAGTAAAAAATAAAGGAAATCAAAAAATATTTTTCTCCAAACTGTCCGATTTGACTTGGATTGCCCCATATATTCTGGGTGCTTAACCGTCAAGTCGTGAGTATGTTGAAATGGGTTTTTCGAAGAAACTAGAAATTATCGGGACTAGGTTTATATTTCTGTAGCATAGCGGTTCATAAATTACTGAGATTTGAGCCAAAAAATACGCCTGCCTCTAAAATCCCCTGTTGTTTAATTTTTTTTTTAATGTGCAGACTTTTGGTTGTTTTTTTACACATAACGCTTACAAACATGATTTGCATCTCAGGAAGAGAAATTTGTTTGAAAAGAAATAATGTATTCAACATACATTTTTTTTAATTCTGTTTGATAATGTGTGTTAGTTGGTGAGTGGTCTAAGGAACAGCATAGCGATAGGTGAAGGCCTAACTACTATTTACATTAGCTAGCTTAAGCTTCTTTCAAAAAATAACGGAAATCCCGTTCGTCAAATCGACGACGCATGTTTAAATTTCATATTTACTTTTCTATATTTGTATTCTTTTTAATGGCGGCAGCAGTTGATATACTCTTGATGTGTGCGTTTGTATAGCTGTCTACGCATTGTCCAAATACGTTTTTCTCTGTATATGCTTCGTTGAAGCGACGAAGTATGATGTTTATGTAACTTTTACTATAAATTTCCAGTGTATACTTTTTCATTTAGTATTTTTTATGCTTTGTGTTTTTTATTTAGTAGCAATTAAAGTAGTTTTGACCGATAAACGATTTACTGATATGCGTATTTTATACACCGTTTAAACGAAGAATGATAAAAATAAGTGCGCTTTAAACGGAAAAAAGCATTTGTGCGGAGCACAAAATAGAACGTTGTGTCTCTGGCTCAAATTTAAGACAAAACCTACTAAAAACCGTAACCTTTTTTTATTTAATAAGTAAATTCTACAATGCAAACCAATGCAAGGCAAACAAGGTAGTACTCGGAAAACTTCTGTTTTAATCTATGTATATAAAAATAAGTTGCATTGTGTTAGTAATTGATGTTCTCTGTAATGCGTTTCTGCAAAGTTCACGTGGATGGTGACGTCAATACCAACGTTGTTAGGTATCAACGGTCTTCAAATGTGTATTAGTTCATGAGTTATAGCCATTTTAGTGAACACTGAATTCATTTTGAAACATGTATTTCTTGCGTGGAAATTTTTCGAATGTGACTTAATATTTTTTAAAACTGAAATTCAACTTGTCTTAAAATTCATTACAATTCGATTTCAAAAACATTTGGAACGGCAAAATTATTGAAACGTTGCAGCATCATTTTTTGGGTTGAATGCATTATGGCGAATAAGAAGTCTGTTGAAGCATCGGAAAGAACAATGAAACCCCTTCGAGGTAATTCAGAGTTGTTTGATGGTGCCTTGATTTTATAGATCGACAGCTGCCGATGAAATTAACGCTTGCTTAAAGCCTTTATGCTTATGGAGCTTTGGCTACTATTTTAACTGGAAAATTCAAAGGCGAAGATGTATTCATTCCACGCATCCCAATGACTCAATCTAATATGCCATTTGAATTCAAACGACTACAGTTTCCTGTTCGGCTTGGGTTTGCGGTTACTATTACTAAGGCGTGGAGTGAATTTAGAGTAACCTGTGTTCTCACAAGGACAGTTGTATGTAGCCTGTTCGCGGGTTGGCAAGCCATCGGTTTTGTATATTTACACCGAAAATGGAAAAACAAGAAATGTTGTGTATCACAGAGCATTACAATAAAAACAATTTATCACTGATTTAAATGAATTCGAATTTATTTCTTATTTTCTTTTTTGCACTACGAAGTATGCAGGGGTTAAATATTTATTTTATTACATTAATAGCAATAACAAGTTACTGAGAAAGCAAAATTTCAAAACCATTATGTACGTATTTTATCCATTTTGCTCTTGTGAGTGTCACTGTTGCCGATTTGACGAAGTATGACTGTTACGTCATAAAAAAGTATCATATTCTAGGGTTAATAAAACAAAAACACAACCAAAAAACATCTGATTCTTTGCGGAATGTGCTCAAGCAAATGACTGTTTCACAAAATTTAATGAAAAGTTTTCTTAAGTTTATTTTAGTTTTAAACATATGATTTACATTTATTCCACAGCTGCTTAAGCTAGCTCAAGCACATTATGGTTGGGCCCTAACTTGTTTTTGTTCACGTTTTTTAAAGACTGTACTGAATTACAAACCCAAACTGCTTTAAAAGATTAGAAAGAAAAATATGTACTTTGAACTTCAAGAAGAATTCTTGACAAAAGTACGAAAAAGTAAAGGAAGAACATGTAAAATAAATTAAAATAGATAATCATTCAAAGCAAATTTCGATCTACCAAAGGTTAAATACAATTTGGTTTAAGGATTGATGTTTGACTAATGACGTCAGCAGTCGTCGATGGCTGCGAGTGTTAAACGGCAAGCCCTCTGAGGAGATTGAGTGGTTGCAATCGAAAATGTCAGGGTAACCTGTCCGTAAAAACGCCTGGGTTCGAGCCCAGATTGAGTCAAGAATGAAAAATTATCAGTAAATTTTAATTAATTTTCATGTTGTAAAATTCCTTTCTACATAAAAATAATTTAATGAAAATTAAATTTGATGAACTTAAGCCTAATTAAAAATATTAAAAATTTGGATTAAAAACCATAAATAGTTCAACAAAATAACCACAATACTAATGATTAGAAAGAATTTGAGATTAAAATAATTTTTTTTTTTTTCAATGTTCGCAAGTGAACAAAAGTGACGAAAGTCATTTTATAGGCGGAAATATCTAAATCGACTCAGAATAATTCCAAGTGTAACATACAGGATGGTAAACTTAATCACCATTCGTAGGGGGGCATGAATTTCACAAAACCTGAAACAGTGTAGTATTAGGAATCTATAAAGTCTATATTTTTCCCAAAGCAAAAATCTATTTAATACTAACAAAAAAATTCTCGGAAATTAATGTGTATTTATTTAAAACAAAAAACAGTTTTGAAACAATATCCTCCAGTATCAATAATAGCACGTATGATGCATAACATTTATTTATGCTAAAAAAACTCGTAAAAATAACACAATTGTATTTGCTTAAATTATTTTCATGAACCAGTTTCTATTTCATGTTTTCGATAAAGATATTTGATACAATTTAAAGCAGAACATACTTATGCAAATGTTTGAAAAATCTTTAAAATATAAACAATAATTCTGATGTTATAATATGCATATTTTGTAAATACATCTAGATAAATACCTACAAGTATAAAATATATGTATATATACATATATAATATACATATATGTATGTATCTACGTATTTATATTGAATATTTAATGCAAAATACATCTTAATGCTATTATTTACATACATATATGTATATCTAAATCATTATTATGCATAGATTTGTTTTATACATTTTGGTTTTGTTTTTACAAACATTCGAAGCGAGAGATGCAAGAAGGAAATACGTGCATGTTTGAATAAAATAATTAAAACATTTTATTTGTTACAGCTTCGAATTAAAAGATAAGAGAATGGTTAAACTTTGTTGTATTAATAAATAAATATTCCAGATTTGGGTATAGAAAAAACTTGGTAATATTTTGTCGTGCTTTTTGATAAGAGTAATTCTTTATTACATCTTTACTTCAAAAGCAAAATCAAATAAATTTTTGTGAAAAAAGTAACTTCCTTTTTTTGTAAAATAGAGCAAAATATTATAAAGCGCAGAAAATAAGAAATTTTAAAATGTTTGTATCTATACGAGGTCAACTATCCGTGTGTCCGCTACCGTTATGGGGAAAGTATACGCAAATTTCTAGGATAAAAATTTCAAATAAAACAAGTTAGAGTGCTATATTCGGCTGTGCCGAATCTCTGATACCCTCCACCGACATTTCGAATGTTTAAGAAGTAATATCTGTATGATGTTATTATTATCTTAAACTGTGACGATTTGTTATTATTTATGGTTTTAGACGACTAAACTGTTTTCCGGTAGAAGGGTTTATATGGGGCCTAGGGTAAATTATGGACCGATCATCACGAAATTTCACAGCGTCATTTCTAATCCTTTAAAACTGTGACGTACCATTTCTGTTATGCTAGCATTATTAAATATGGTTTTAGGTGTACTAAACTGTTTTCCGGGAGTTGGGTTTCTATGGGGTCTAGGGTAAATTATGTACCGATCTTTACGAAATTTCCCTGTATCATTTGTAGTCCTATAAAACTGTGACGAGCCAAAATTTGTTATGATTGCATTATTTTTTACGGTTTTAGGCGTACTAAGTCGTTTTCCGGAAGTAGGTTTTATATGGGACCTATGGTAAATTATGGACCGATCTTCACGAAACTTAACAGTTTAATTTTTAGTCCTATGCAACTTTGACTTGCCAAAATATGTAATGATAGCAGTGTTAGCTAGGGTTTTAGGCTTAATATACTGTTTTCCGGGAGTAGGGCTTATATGGGG
Organism: Pollenia angustigena; assembly: GCA_930367215.1. Classification (NCBI taxonomy): domain Eukaryota; kingdom Metazoa; phylum Arthropoda; class Insecta; order Diptera; family Polleniidae; genus Pollenia; species Pollenia angustigena. Next base: position 125,127,953 of record OV884058.1, read on the forward strand.
CCTAGGGTAAATTATTGACGGATCTTCACGAAATTTCACAGCGTGATTTCCAGTTGAATAAAACGAATTGTTGCGAAATCTTATATCATTCCGTGCATTTTTCCACCATTTATGTTAGTTTTTGTAACAAAATTATCAATTTTTTTTAGGTGGTGGTTCCACATTTTGATTCATAGCTCAGATCCTATTGAACCGATTTTGCTGAATTTCAATCCCAAACTGCTTAGGATAACTACAAGCAATTTGACACCAAGTTTGTTGATTTCTTTTGAGTTTTTCGAAAGTGAGCGTGTTTTCAACAGACGGACAGACGGACATGGCTAAATCGACTTAAAATTACTCAAGGACCCAGAATATATATACTTTATAGGGTCTGAGATGAATAGTAAAAAAGTTTCACACGGAATGACAAACTGAATACACCCTCTTCACAACTAATTGTGGTGGAGGGTATAAAAATTATAAATTTGAAACAAAGAATACTTATTCAAAAAACATAGTGAACAAAGTGATAGTGTTAATTAAAATTAAATTGTTAATTACAAATTTAGAAAAATAATCGCAAAGATATCATTTATGTTAAGGTATGTTCAAAAAAGCGTGACCAGTAAACTGAAGTAAATTTAGATTTATTTTAATAATTTGTATTGATTTACTTAGCCATATTTGTAAGAAGAATTGTATAATGAAATATAGAAACTATAAATTAGTGTTAATTCTAGCAAACATTTTGTAAAAGCAAACAGTTTTTTTTTTATAAAACAACACTTATAAAATTATTACAGTAACTGATCGTGGGTTAATAAATTCGTTTTCCATACTGTTAAAATTTAATAAAAATATAGTTATTTTACAAATAATTTTATTTTTTAACATTTTTGTTTGTTATTCAAAAAACAAACTACTAAAAAATAATGTTTTTTCGTATTTATTTTGTTTTGTAGTTTGATTTTTGTCTGTTAAAATATAACTTTCAAAAGTAAAAACTATTCAATTTTAACGAATATGCTGTTCAATAAATAAAAATTTAAATAAAAAATTTAATAAATAAAAAATTTGTTTTAAATGAAATGTAAATGATCCGTTTTCTAGATGAATTTTAATTTGTTTAAAATGAATTTTCGTTCGAATTTAACTACATAATATTTTGAGTGGGTAACCAAGAGTGGGACCAGACCCCGTCCGATTTTAATGAAATTTGGTGAGAAGGTTCCTTTTATCTTATTAGGAACATATATGAACGAAAAAAAATTTTAAAATTTGTTTTTCGAAAGTTATGTCATATTCAAAATGTCATAATTTCGCAGAATTAGCCGAATGTGTTGAGCTTATTTCTTCAATATCTCGAAAACTACTTGACATATGATGATGATTTTGATTTTTTTTTAAGGGTTGCGCAAGGAAAAAAATCATATCTTAAAAAAGAAAAAAAAACACCTCCTTCAAAGTTTCAGGATTGTTAAAGAACAGTTTGAGGTATTATACAAAAAAAATTCAGCCAAATAAAAAAATAGGTTTTTGACTTAGTCCGTTTTTAAAATTTAACATTTTGCAGATATTACATTTTTCAAAAAAAATTTTTTTTTTCAATTTATGGTTTGTAGCGCTAAGTATTCTCTTTAAAATGACATCAAAATCATCATCATATGTCAAGTAGTTTTCGAGATATTGAAGAAATAAGCTCAACACATTCGGCTAATTCTGCGAAATTATGACATTTTGAATATGACATAACTTTCGAAAAACAAATTTTAAAAATTTTTTTCGTTCATATATGTTCCTAATAACATAAAAGGAACCTTCTCACCAAATTTCATTAAAATCGGAAGGGGTCGTGTCCCACTCTTGGTCGTTTTGACATGGAATTACCCGAGTGTATATACCGTTATAGGTTTAATACCGAAATAAAGAAACGTAAAGAAACCATGACAAAAGGATTTTAAGCGTTTTTACCCATTTTTCCAATAAATAATGTTCTTGTATTTTCCACATTAATAATCCGATTCTATCCAAATCTGGCATAAATATATATCTTACAAACATAAAGTTTTATTACAATCGGATAATTTTTGTACGTACTATATCGTTTAAAAAAAAATGATATGTGGTAGTACCTGGACCGTGGTCTGATGTAAATGAAAATGTACACACTTGTTGCTAGTTGTATGTGTATCAGCATGAGCACGTGGACATTGAGGATATATGGCAGGACCTTGAGTCCCTCGTCTGATTTAAATGAAAATCAATACACACACGTTGCTAATTGTATGTGTATCAGCATGAGCATGTGGGCATTATTGAAACTAAAACTAAATTTTTCAATTTCAGGACACGTGGGAGGACGGATTTTTCCAAAATTCATATTTTTCTTAACTAAGCTATTTTGTGCTTGTGTGCCAAATTTTGAAAATATCCGACATTTACTATTATTTCTGTCCCTTCTTTTTATGCGAACGAGGCACAGTGCTGTGGTCTCCGATAAAATTTGTTTTAAACGACTTCAAAACTAATCCTCTTGAGTACACTATGGTGTAGTTTTAAAACTACTCCTAAGTGGTCCAAACGTGGGTTATATGGTCCTCTTCTAGGACATCGTAATGTTAAATAGACCAGGTTTTTTCCATACGTTTGGGTTACTTTTGGACTAGTCCTGGTCCCTTGTGGACTACTCTTTACACGCGTGTTTGGACTGGTCCTATTACACAGTACAACAGCCAATCTGGGGGGTGAGAAATTCCAAGTCAGGGTGATGGTACTAGGTCAGTATAGTAAAACCCTCAAAGGGTTTGGCGTTCGTATGTGTCAGTTTTTTTTTTATGACATTTTAAATTTTTTCCTTATCTTGATGCTTTTTTGTTTAACATAACTCGAGAACCACTTTTTGCTAAAACAAACCCAAAAAAATTTAGAATTACAATTTCTTTAATCCGTTCATATAACGTTTTTCTTTATAATCAACAGTTTTGCCGGTAAAAATAAATTTGTGGAGAATTATAATTGATAAGTGAAAAAAAATGTTCACGCCTGGATGTATGCAGCAGATTTTATCACAAACCTGCACTGCAATTTTTGTGACTTTTTTTAAGCGATCGGTGAAAATCGTCGGATTTTTGTTTGTTAGTTGAAAGAATACACCCACATTCAGTGATGCCAACAGTAGGGGATTTCCCATTTTCTAGGGATTTTTTTTCGGAAAATTTCAACCGTAGGGAAAAGAGGACACAATTTTTTATTTTAGGGCATATTTATTTATTTATTTAATCAATGGATATTATCCTTACTGACTTATAACAATATTGACTTAAAATTAATGAATAACAATATGCATTTTAAAATATACTACAAATTCACAGAATATATGTAGTACATAACAATTTACGAATAAAGAAAAACAATAAGAAAAAGCAACAAATTGTGACATAGAATTAAATTGTCTACATAACCTCGAAAAAGAATCAGCAATAGCGTAATTTTCTCTAAAAAAATTTAACAAAAAGCAGATTATAATGACGCGTATTGCGACAACGTATTTTAAATTTAGCAGACTCTACAAAAAATCACAACAAACATTACCATTATTAAGATCAACCATAAAAGAAACATTTAACATTGTACGACGACTTTTGAGCGATGGTAATTTTATTAATTCCAGTCTTCTAGCATAGGAAGGAAAGTTTGTCGAGTAACTCCAATGAAGATCACGTAAACAGAATAATAAAAATTGTTTTTGGACCTATTCAATACGAGAATTGTGAATGTTGTAAAATGGATCCCAAATGATTGACCCATATTCTAAGATTGGTCTAACGAGTGATACGTAAAGTTGCTTCGTTATGTATGGATCGGTGAATTTTTAACCCAACGCTTAATAAAGCCAAGAACGCCTCGAGCTTTATTAACAGTTAATGTAATATGAGAAACAAAGTTTAATTTAGGATCCAGTAAGACTCCAATATCAAGAAACGAATCAACCAACTCCAGTTGATGACCACCAAAAGCATAATTAACAGCAATACAGTTATTTCTATAAAAACGCATGCTTTTGCATTTCACAAGATTCAGCTCCATCATATTGTGATTACACCATATAAAGAAGTTATTAAGATCCGATTGAAGATAAAAATGATCCGAAAAAAATCCCTAGAAAAGGGGAAATCCCCTACTGTTGGCATCACTGAATGTGGGTGTATTCTTTCAAATAACAAACAAAAGTCCGACGATTTTCACCGATCGCTTGAAAAAAGTTACAAAAATTGCAGTGCAGGTTTGTGATAAAATCTGCTGCATACATCCAGGCTTGAAAATTTTTTTGCACTTATCAATTATAATTCTCCACAAATTTATTTTTACCGGCAAAACTGTCGATTATAAAGAAAAACGTTATATGAACGGATTAAAGAAATTGTAATTCTAAATTTTTTTGAGTTTGTTTTAGCAAAATCGGACAAGTGGTTCTCGAGTTATGTTAAACAAAAAAACATCAAGATAAGGAAAAAATTTAAAATGTCATAAAAAAAACTGACACATACGACCGCCAAACCCTTTGAGGGTTTTACTATACTGACCTAGTACCATCACCCTGACTTGGAATTTCTCACCCCCCAGACAATAATCCCAAAAATGTTCCATAGTGTTATTTGCAGGGTATACACACACACACACACACACACACACACACACACACACACACACACACACGCAAAAGATTAAATCTAACAATCAAAGAAGTAATATAATAACGAAAACTTTTTTTAACACTTCACTGTCGACACATATACACAAATAAAGAAAAAGTAGCGAAAAAGTTTTTCTTTTAAGTCAATAAGTACACATAAATTGATATTTAGTATTCAACAAAACCAAAAACTCAAAGTAAATATATTATAGTTTATATATGGGCATTTCCCCAGAATAGTCTACCAGTATGAAAAAATAAAATGATGATAATCATCGTCTTTTCTTGTTTATTATTATAAAAAAGTCCTTGTTTTTATAAAAGAATGGTTTCATAGCATATCTCAGCTGTTTTACTTGAGGAAATTGCACTGGAAACTGCAAAATTTTTTATTTTCTTTTCAAGCTACTTCCAAGGACATTTTTATATACTTATTTTACATGCAAAGAATGTGTTATATTAGCACTCTTTCTTCATAATCTCTCCATTACATTTAATTGTAAAAGGAGTATTGAGTTTTTTTTAAGAAAATTATTGGGAAAATGCATGGTGATAATAATATAAAACATATAGAAAAATCGTACGTTCGCAACCAGTACGTTCATAAGCCAATTAAACAAAAACCAAGAGAGATATTTTATTTTGTAAATACTGGATGGAGACCTACATTAATACACTTTTAAAATAAATTAATTACTTTTGAATATTCCGTTGCATAGTGCAGAGTCAGCCAAAGTTGACTACTATTTGGCGTACGTTCGTGACCACATGTTTATAACTATCATTATAAAAACTTACTGCCTGGCTCATGATGTCGACAAGAACATTTCTTTCGTATATTTATATTGAAAAGAAAAACAAATTTTAGTTTTTTATTATTGTTTTAAATATAAAAATGCGAAAGAAATGTTCTTGTCGACATTGTGGGCCTGGCAGTTAAAGTCGATGAAATTCATCTTTTGCACTTAACATAGAGCTACCCAAATGCAATCGAATCGCAAAAAAAATGCTAGGAAGAGATTTGTTTTCTATATCATTTGTACATCAAAAGCGTACGAACGTACGTTCGTGACCTCAGGAAATGCATATAAATTTTTTTTTTTTTTTTTTGTTTAATTCAAATTTTCAAATCTAAAGTACAAAAAACATTCGTGTAAGAGGTGAAAGATTGGAATTTTAAGGATGCCAAACTGAAAAAGAAATTTAAAAAAAAGTTATACATTTTGATAGGATTACAAAGTATAATTTAACAAATAAAAAAAGTAAAACTAAAATATAATCATAAAGTTTATTATAGAAAAGTAAAAACCCGCCAGACAAAATGTTCACTTTTCTATGACAATGGTAAAAAATTTTTTAAAAAGTTAATAAAAAAAATGTATTTAAGTAAATATAGATGTAATATAAATGACAAATAAACGAGAGTATATCGAGGGCTTATATTCAAAAAGTCCTATGTCCAAAATCACAATTTTACAGCAGAGCGAAAAAAATTTTTTTTCATTAAAATGCATATGTACACAGATGATGTGCAGTTGTATTTAAGCAGTCCAGTAATTTCCATCGCTGAAAATATAACGAAACTTAATGACGATCTTAATAAGATCTATATCTGGGCAACTGCAAATGGGCTTTGTTTAAACCCTCGCAAATCAAAGTGTATCATTATTCGTAGGAAAACAATGAAACATATTGCCGACGTTGATATTTTGATAGATGGCGAAAAAGTCACTATAGTTAATGCTGCCAAAAACCTTGGATTAGTTTTTAATAATAATCTTACTTGGAATAACCATATTAACGCACTTGTGGGGCAGACGTACACAAAGCTAAGATGTCTTTGGTGCTCACAGCATTATATTCCATTAAATATAAGACTACTTCTTGCAAAATCTTATATTATTCCCAATTTAATCTACGGTTGTGAAATTTTTGCCAGCTGTGACTCAGAAAGCAAGGGTAAGCTTAATGTGTTATACAACAATGTTATGATCATGTATCCCACTTTTCTTTGAAACTATATGGAGTCTCGTTTTATAACCTTCTTAACATCGTGTGCTTTTATTTCTGCATAAAATCATTTATTCGGATACGCCACAATATCTCATTGATAAGATTAGGTTTGCCAGATCAGTTAGGGGAAAAAAGATCATAATTCCATTCCACCGTTCTCTTGTATCCGAATGGCAATTTTTCATACAGTCGGCGCGTCTCTGGAATAATCTTCCTCGAACACAACAACTTAATAGCAACGCAACTAGCTTTAAGTCTTATTTATATAAACATTTTACACATTAGAAAATCAAAAATATTATTATATTCTTTAACAATTTTTAGTTAATTATGTCTAAATATGTATACTTGCATTTGCCGTCTCAATTTAATTTAAGTTATCAATAATACTTTCCTGTACTCTAATTATAATATTAACTCTTGTTGTACAGGATTTAAACATACAAATAAATAAATAAATTAAAAAAAATCTTAGAGTCATGACTAAACTTTATTTTACAATGTTATTTAAACACCGCGTCTAAGTGCTACATATATTTTAATTTGGTATAAAGTACTGATATTCGTTCTTATGTGTTTGATAGCAGTTTTTACAAGTTATAGTTTCATCGATTCGAACATTGAAATAAGCAGATAGCACTATTTGACAAATAATACAAATGAACTGAAGTGAAAACTAATTGAGAGTTAAATTCAAGTACATAACATATGAATTGTTCTTAATATAATTAATTTTTTGACCAAAAAAATATTTTATATGTTATGGAAAATTAATTTTACATTAACAGTACTGTCGAAAATGCTTAATATTGCAGGCCCTTAAAGTGAAAAACCCTCAAAGGGTTTTTTTTTATTGTCTTGTCGATTTTTTTGAATCAGAAAAACCGATTCGTTTTCTATGACAAGAGACTACGTTATCGTTAATATGTTCTTTCTTGGAATCTAGAATACATTTTTGGTTACAATTGTAACTGCAAATTAAATTTAATCAATTGCAAGAAGCTGTTGGAATTCATTTTGTTGTTTATACATTACATCTCATAGCCGTGTAGACATGAACAAATATTAACCCATTAAGGACTGATGGGTATTTAAATAGCCAAAAACAGAGCCTTCGCAGAAAAATTCTGGCTAACTTCAGGTAAGAGGTATCGGAAATTGGTTTTTCAGAAAGATAAAGAAAGGAGAGGACTACTTAAACAAATTTTTGAAGTTAAATGTTGCCCCCTTTTATTAGGTAAGTTAGCGGTTTAAATGTTAGCGATTTTTAATACTTGGAAAAAGTGAACGACAATGGCTCTGAAAAATTGGGCGAGTAGAAAATCGAAAAACCCTCTTGGGGACTTATAGCCTTAGGTGTGCTATGCTTTAGAAAAAAATATTAGCTTAATTGGGCCAATAACGTTGACTACAGGTTTGATTCAATGGCATGGGTATTTAAATACCCACTTCGCTGTCAGAGGGTTCAAAACACATATTTTTTTTTAATTTTTTGGCAAGTAAAATGCGTTGTTTTATGTAAAATTAACTTTTTTTTTGCAAAAAAAACAAAGATATAGTAAATATCACAACTATTTTCGATTATTGGGATAATTTTATATTTTTAATTTTTTTTGGGACACCAGCATGAAACTGTGCAAAACAAGCCTTTGGGTGTAACTTTAATTTGCATTTTGAACAACCAAACTTAGTTTTGCTTTACATTGTCCACAACGGAAACGCTTAATAATTTGGCTTATCATATGGTCAAAGCTATTCATGCGCTTTGCCATTTCTTGTGCATTTGTGACAACTTTTTCTCTTACACGAACACTATTACTTCAACAACACTCACATGAAATAAATTGACTCATGATTGGAGATCCTTCATCTTTTCTTAGCATGCAGTGTAATTTTCAGGCATACACCATACCAGCATCCAAAGCAGTGATGTTCATTCAAGCAAACAATTGTGTAGAAGCCCCACCCCTTTGTTTTTTACGCTCATTAATTTGGTTGCACACGTACGGAAGATGAGTTGATCTTATTTCAAATACAGTGTGTAAGATAAGTAATAAAATTAAAAAAATATTTGAATGTTTTTACGAAATTGTCATAAAAGCATAAATGTAGAAGAATTTAGTGGAGTTTTTTTAGATATAATTCTTAATCCAAATTTTTAATATTTTTAATTAGGCTTAAGTTCATGAAATTTCATTTTTATTAAATTATTTTTATGAAACATGTCATGGTAACCTGCCGGCCAGGGTTCGAGCCCGAGCCACGTCAAGAATGAAAGATTATCAATAACAATTTTAATTAATTTTCATGTTGTAAAATTCCTTTCTTCATAAAAATAATTTAATGAAAATTAAATTTCATGAACTTAAGCCTAATTAAAAAAATTTTAGAAAAATAAATATTTTTTGATACATTAAAAACTTTTCGTTTAAAAGTTATAAAACTTACACTGCACAACAAATTTGAACTTTTTTTATGCGGTCTGGAATTTGATTGCAAAAAATAACATATAAAATTTTTTTTAAATTTTGCAAATTTTATACGAACTTTGCAAAAATTATGGGTACTACAAGAAAAATGCAATCAATTATCAATCTTTTATTTAATCTTTACCATTAATAAACAATACTAGAGGGAACACAAGAGCCCTTCCCACTAAATTGGTATTTGTTTTCATTCCAAAATATAAGGAAATGTCACAACGTTTTTGTTATTATATATATCGCTCCTTTATTGCAACATAGTCATATCTCAAAAAAAAATCAAACTTGGCAAAATGCGATTAAAGTTTTCAAAATTAACCTTTTATATACAGCTTTAATAAAATATATTTTGCTATAACTTCGGTTCAGTTTTTTGCTTAAGTAACTTAAAACTTTTGATTTTTTGAGATATGACTGTGTTGCAATAAACAAAATGTTGTATTCAAAAAATTACTTTGATAATGAGCGATATGTGATTCATGGTGCGCTGTTTGCTTTTCTGGTCATTGTTTCGACGAAAATTATATTTCAGTTTTAATCAACTCCTAAGTAAAATACAAAAGAGCTAATATTTATGTGTTTTCTTGTATTATTATAACTATGTCTGTCCGCCTGGCTGGCAGGCTAGCTGTCCATGAAAACTTCGTGCTCAAAGTACAGGTCGCAATTTTGAAGATCATTTGATGAAATTCGGTGAAAAGGTTCTAAATAAACAAAATTAAATAAAGTTTTAGCACACAAACATTAAGATTTAACATGCTTAGACAAATATGTTTACATATATGTACTTAAATGGGCAGACATTAAGGCCCGTTTTCACAACTTACCGATAGCTAAAGGTAAGATTTTATCGACCGTATAAAAAGTGTTCCATTATTACAACTTTACTTTAACCTTCCAGGTAGGATTAACCTTAATCTACTTTATCGTTCACTTTAGGTTAAAGTACAGTTTTAATAATGGAACACTTTTTATAAGACCATTTAAAGTCTACTTTAAGCTATCGGTAAGTTGTGAAAACGGGCCTTAAAGTTACAATTGTTATTGTCAAAGTTTTTCTTGGGATTAAAAATTAATTATCAAGGTTTCGTTATAATGTGCTAAATTCCGATTTCATACTACTGACAAACTGAAGTTTATTATTGATGGGATAAGCTATTCCTATGCGCATTTCACTGGTTGCTTAGGCCAGATCGTCAGTAAACTTCATCCAAAGATTTTAGAAAAACTAAAGATATTATACAAATAAAACTGTTAGGCGAATAAGAATTATTAGCCCGTTTTGCTTGTAACAATATCAAAGCTTAAACAAAAACAACAACAGTAAACAGTGAGTTTATCTTTTCTTACAATCCCGACCACAATTGGTTGATTTTTTGTCAACTCTAAATGTAGTTGTAAGTGGGTAAAGAAAAAACAAAAATAAGACAAATTTCCTTATTTTATTTTGCCATTTCAGTTTTATTTACACTGCCACATGCATATTAGTTATCAAAGTTTTTCTTGGGATTAAAAATTAATTATCAAGGTTTCGTTATAATGTGCTTAATTCCCATTTCATACCATGGTATCAGCATCTTAAAATCGAACAAAATGGACTAATGCGATTGCCCATGAAAACCAAAAATATTAAGCTTTGGCGAATTTTCTATACCCTACATCAGTTTCGTCCAGCTCATATGCCCAATGGGCAAGCTTTTACAAAAAAAGTTTTTGTGCTTTCACACCGACGATAGCACAACATCCAATCAGATCGCGGTGAAAACAATGCTTGCTGCTTACTTTGCAAAGAAAAAACAATAAATTGTAAGTACTTTGCAAAGAAACAATAACAAATTGTATGAGCTTTGAAAGCTGTTTATCGAAAATGCAAATATCAAAGTATGTGTTATTAGACGTAACTGCCCTACATGATAATACTAAAAATTGATATTTTTCGATTAAGACTTTAAAAAGCGAAAAACTTATTTTTGAACCGAACTGGCTGAATTTTTTCACAAAATCGGACCATATGTGATATAAATGTAAGACGGCAAATCCATCTGAGGAGAACGAGTGGTTGCGATCGAAACATGTCATGGTAACCTGCCGGCCAGGGTTCGAGCCCGAGCCACGTCAAGAATGAAAGATTATCAATAACAATTTTAATTGATTTTCATGCTGTAAAAATTCCTTTCTTCATAAAAAAAAAAAAAATAATTTAATGAAAATTAAATTTCATGAACTTAAGCCTAATTAAAAATATTAAAAATTTGGATTTAAAACCATAAATAGTTCAACAAAATAACCACAATACTAATTATTGTTAAAGCTAAGGCACGAGCTCTATGTGTACATTTGTCCTTCAAGTTGTGCTGAAAAAGGTCAACAGAAAAGAGAAAGACAAAATGAAAAAACAAAAAATGTACTTGGACTTCAAGAAAAATTCTTGACAAAAGTACGAAAAAACAGAAGTAAGGAAAAAAAAAACATGTAAAATCAATTAAAATGGATAATCATTCAGGAAGGCAAATTTCGATCTACCAAATGTTAAAATACAATTTGGTTTAAGGATTGATGTTTGACTATTGACGTCAGCAGTCGTCGATGGCTGCGAGTGTAAGACGGCAAATCCATCTGAGGAGATCGAGTGGTTGCGATCGAAACATGTCATGGTAACCTGCCGGCCAGGGTTCGAGCCCGAGCCACGTCAAGAATGAAAGATTATCAATAACAATTTTAATTGATTTTCATGCTGTAAAAATTCCTTTCTTCATAAAAAATAATTTAATGAAAATTAAATTTCATGAACTTAAGCCTAATTAAAAATATTAAAAATTTGGATAAATGTAAAACAATATCGTCTGCATCATATCTGTGGCCTTCCGAAACCCAATTTCAACCAAAATATTGACAGGCAAACCAACGACAAATATCGTTAATTTAATATTATAAAAATTAATAAAAACGGAGTAACAAAATAAAAGCACAAATAATGAACATTTAACACTTTCATGCACAAAACGTCTTTGAGAAATTTTTTTTTAAGGTAATTTTGAAACACAAAAAAAATTAAATTTGTGCATGTTAAAAGCTGGGGCCCTATGCTCCTTATAGGATCGTCGGGAACATATATATATATATATATAAAAGCTAATCTGAAGTATACGAATACATGTTTTTTAACTTTGTTTTTGAAAAATTTACAGTTAACCCTCCGACGCGCGGTAAGGTCCCTGTGGACTTTTTACATTTTCAAACAAGTGTCATTTAAAAACGGATGGGGAGAATGGCTAAATATTTCACGACTTCTATTATTCGAGTGTTATTAGTGTTTTTATACTAATTCCAGGAGATTTCTTATTTGCAGAGTATTTTATTTTTTATTTAAAAGACTTTTAGTACGCCGTTGAGCAGTAAGGGTCCCTACGGACCTTACCGCTCAACGACCGAATAAAAAGTTACCGCTCGTCGGAGGGTTAAAAATAAGAAAATTTCTTTCAAAAACCTTGTTATACACAAACAACAAGTGCACAAAATAATTTGATTTTGATGTTACACATGGGATGACAAATTTAGAGACAGCCTCGTTCAACATTTTGTTTGGTGGAGGACAATATTTATGTCTTAAATTTTAGCTTTTAAAATTAAATTATTTAAAATCTATAAAAAAAATTTTGTTTGTTTTTTTTTTTGCTTAAAATTCATTAAAACAATAGTCCTTATGTCAAAAACACAAATGAATAAAAGCTCTCATTTATCTAAATCTCTTTCTATAACGTGTACCTCTTCTTTTTTACTCTTGAAATATATTGTGAACATCATTAGACAGTACATATGTATAGAATGTAACAAGATAAATGAATTGAGGGGAAATAAATTAGGGAAATGGTAAAACAAAAATTGTAACAATTAAGTAAATAGGTTTAGTTTTTCAAATAATAAGTGGCAATTAAGAAAGATAGATTAAGGAGAACAAATAAGCAAATATTTAAAAATAATCTAGAAAGAAAATTACTTACAAATATTAGGGAGTGTGCATGTCCGAATACAAGAATAAATGCTTGTTTGATTGGCTTTGCTTAATCTTAAATACCAACCATCAATAAGATTATTTTAGGTGTGAACTTTGTGTAGAATCTATGATAAACTCATGCATATTTGAAACCATTCTTCATAAAATCTGATATCAAAATTTCAAGTCATAAAACTAAAATAGAAAATTGCTCAATTCCTTATGGCTTTAGTCGCATAAAAGAGGGGCAAAACTTGTTTCCCAAACATTTATTTAAATAGGATCCATTCCTTTGTTAAATTAACCGGGTGGCTGTGTGAAAATGTTGGCAGACACGGTAGCACAACGAGAACTAATTTTTTGCTGAATACAAGGCAGGTGACTTTTTGGGTCATATGCGGTCCCCCGAAATTCTGGAAAATTATCCAAATATTTTGGTTTGTGATCACATGCTGTCTAGTCTGGTATTGGAATTTTAATGTCCTTATACCTGGTATAGGAATTTGTATGTCCTTATACCTGATGAGGATCCAATGGGTGGACCAATATGTTTCACCGACAGTTCGAAATAGATGAATAATGTGGGCGTATGAGCCTGGAGATCTACGCAATCCTCATATGCGCTGGGGAGCACTATCTTGTATAGAGGTGAATTGCATATTTTCATATCTGAACGATGTAGGGTAACACACAGATTTGATTTTGTGTTGGGTGCCATCCATTTATAGGTCCCGAGCCTTTCTTCGGCGACCATATAGGTCTCATTAGGGCGACAATACAAACGAACATACCATGTGTGAGGTAATCTTCTTCGGGTTTAAGATAGTCCAAGAGATTTGTGAACCTCTCCCGTGGCAGAGCAGGAAGGCTTCAGAAGAGGGAACCTAGGCTACTTGTTGGTCTATTTATGGGGCATTGTGATCTTTAATATCATCAGCTTATAATGGATAATGTAAGTACCAAGATATGCATTTGTGAGGTTGATGACGAAACGTCTGAACGCATTAGGGACTTCCATCGGAAATTTTTCGGTGGCAAATGATTAGCCTAATTGAAATTTATGATATTTTACCAGGCAGGGTAACTGGCTTAATAGGTAGTCTGAACCTGCCATGGTGAGACACAGGCTGAACAAAAGATTCTCTGATTCATGATGCCTTTTGGCCCTTTACATATCTATCATACGGAAACTTATTTCTAAGCCCCCATGTGATGTGCTTGATTGACGGAACCTAACCTATAAAATGAATTCATGCGAAATTTAATTTCAAATATTTTACTGAAATAATTATATATTGTTACAATAAAAAAAAAGTTACTAATATTGATTCCAAATAGAAAATTCTGAGAAAACTAACTGTCTGGCCCACGATTTCGACAAGAACATTTCTTTCGTATATTTATATTGAAAACAAAAGCAAATTTTTATTTTTTATGAGAAAGAAATGTTCTTGTCGAAATTTTGGGCCTGGCAGTTAATAAAAAATATAAATTTTTATGAGGGTTGGTCCACATTTGTATCTAGAACTATTTTCATACTAAGCCGATTGTGCAGAATTGTTAATACTCTCAGCTGGTTAAGAAAACTAAAAACATTCTCATCAAGTCAGAAATTGACCTAAGGACCCAGATTAATAGTTCTTGACGCTACACACGTAACGATAAACTTATTATTAGACACTCATTGCAGTAGATGGTGTACAATCTAAATTTCTAGCCACATCTATTGAAACAAATTGTTATTTAGTAAAAAAAGGTCCAACTGTTTTTTTAATTTTAAGACAACTCTGAATATAAGCAAATTAATAGGGTTGAACATGTTCTGTTACTGTTCAAATATTAAGGATTCCTAAAAAAAAAATGGTTTTTTGAAAATGCTTCTTAGAACAAGCATAGGATTTTTAATGATTAACTATAGTTAAATATATAAATATATTTTAAAGGTATTTAGTGTACTTGCACATGTTTGCTAGTCTTAATACACTGTGTTACTTCTCTGTTCTATAACAAGATTTCTAATAATATTATAGACGAAATTTTATTTTTAAAGTTAACTTGATTCTTAAATCATTTCTTTGTATATTATTTTCTAAAAAGTTTCTTTAAAACAAACTGCTAAAATTTTGCTCTTCACTGTATGTTTCCGTCCCATACACATAAAACAAAAGTTTTATAAAATTTCTTGTCGCTATACATATTGACCTTTTCATTCCTTATAATGTTCATTTATTTTCTTCTTTCTTTATCATTTTCTCAAAAAAAAAATAGATTCCAATGAAATCGATACTTTGAATGATGACAGTGACAACTATGAAAGAGGATTGTTAAGGAATTACATCATGACAAAACTAATAGCTTTGCCTAATAATTTAACAAAACTTCCGTTAGATTCTACAACAACAACATCATCATCATCGTCATCATTAGCAGCAACAGCGAAATTAATGACACCCAATATAAATCCAGCTGAAGTAACAACAAAAACATCAAGAACAACTAGAAAACTATTGTCATTATCAGCGTCATCGTTAACATCACTGTCATCTTTGTCACCTATTTTGCCCGGTGGTAATAATGAATATATTCATCATCATGATGACCCAACGAGATTACATTTAAACAAAACTCAACTAGATATTTTAGCATCGTTATCATTGTCATTGTCATCAACATCATCACCAACAACAACAACATTAAATGATTCAACAGCACCCCTAACAACAGAAATAAAATCATTTTCGTTCATACCACTCACATCTGATTCAACATCCCCATCCACAACCGCTTCCGCTTCCGTTTCCACATCAACTTTAACATTTCCAAATCATGAGACGGCTGCGACGGCCACTGGCCTTAGGCGTGAGGGAAATGAACAAAATATGCGCAATACCAACAGCCACTTGACTGTTGACAATATTAATGCCACTATAGTCGCAACTAACAGAACGACAGCAATAACATCAACATCGAAACATCATCAATATCATAATAAAGTTACAGCAAATACAATTCCTAAAGGCTCTTTAAGTGATGGAAGCAGTAGAAGTACAAGCTTTAGTAGTAGTAGGAGTATAAACTCAAGCTCTAGTAATTCCAATACTAGTGATTCTAACACTGCCACCGGAAACAGCAGCAGAACTAATACGGGCACAACTAGAATTTCAGCAAGAAAAGTTGACAGTAAATATATTCTGTCCAAAGCTCACAAAACGGATGCTCCCATGCTTAATTACATATTTGATACATTCTCATCAGCTAATAAACATCATCATCATGACCAACGGTAAGTAGCAATATGTTGTTTGTTTAGTTAAGAGTTTGTCTGGAAAATATGTTGTTGAAAGTGTAATAAGTATAAGCATGATAGTAAGTTATGAACAAAAATATTTATTTTAAATTACGGGTTTAAATGTTTACATTGATAAAAACTGATAACTCGATAAAAGATAGAGTATTTTAAATGGAGAATTAAGACTGATTATAGTTAGAGTATATATTCATCAATAATAGATGATGATGAGGGTATAGATTAATCTTCAGTTAAGTCTATAGCTTAATGAGATGTGTTCTGGTCAAAAGAAAAAATAAATCCTTATACTAGATCTCCATAAGTGGATGACGCGCTGCTCAAATGTTTACCTTTCCATGTTTGAATTTGCCAAACACTGAAACAAGAAATGTCGATGCAGCAAAGAAAAGTTACTATACAATCCAACTAAAAAGTGCTAAGGGTTTGACTTTCGTCATAAAAGGTATAGATAGTTCTGTTCCCACAGAGGAAATAAGATCTGGGGTCTAATCACCGCATACGATATCGAGCAAAATTGATCGAAATCATTTATTTTGCTATCATGAAACTCGATATCGAATGAAAATTATGGAATTTGAAATAATAGCATTCGTTATCGAGTAACTCGACATTACATTTATCGAGTTTTCATTCGATACGTCAGTGTCTGTCGTATGCAAAAACCTTCGATAGTTTATTCGATACTATCGTATCGAATGCGGTGATTAGACCCCAGCATTAGATTTGGAGGGCTATGAGGTGATATCTATTCATAATATTTTGATTCAATTCATCGCTACGAAAATCGTAAAATTAAACGCACGAAATCGACGTGTTTCTTGTCTCTGAAACCCACTCTACTCCAAAAAACTCCTTTAGGATAAATGGGTACCTGACATACGACAAAAAACATCCAAGGGGACGGCCTTGTGGTGGCACAGACATAATTGTGCGCAAACACGTCAGACACTTTCCAATGCTGAACGAGCTCAAGGACGACCTTATCGATTTTGCCGTTGTTTACAACATCAAGCGTGATTCTAAAAGGCAAATTTGAAAACGCAGCTGTAAATTGTATTTCCTATCCAAAAAGAAACACAAATTGGTTGAAGTATAAAATGTATCTGAGCTTCCATCTTTCTCAGAGCATTTCCCTAAAAAATTCATCCGACATCCAAACAGCTGTCGATCGATTAACGAAAGCCTTCCCATCCTCTTGGAGGAGCTCTACAATTGCTATAATTCCTAAATCAACGCAAAAAACAATTACGCCGTACAGACCAATCAGCTTACTATCAATCTTATTGAAGCTATTCGAAAAAATATTCCTTTTAAGTATTACTCCCTATCTAAATGAACACGCAATCATTCCGAACTTTTTTAAGTTATAATGACAGGGTATCACAAAATTTTTGGAGCCTCAACCGCACAGTCCTCGTTCAACCTACACCTTTGTAAAGGAAGGCGAGAGCTTCCAGAATCCGCTCCAAAGTGTTTTGGTCTCCACGAGTAAACTTTTGAGTTATTTCCTTGGTACTCCACCAGGTAAACGTCTGAGTTATATATGGTTCTCCACCAGTCACATTAAAAAATTGAGGTTACAAACGATTGCATATCGTTAATGTTGAATCCGCAAAAACTGTAACTCGGTACAGTTATACGACGCCGAACTATTAACCAATGCGGGATTACAACGCAAAACGCACAAAAGTTGACAAACAAGAACGATCTGTTTGTCCTTAAGAAATATTAACAAAAAGCGCGAGCTGCTGTTCCACTCAGAGCAGTTTTATGAGTGGAAACTTTGACATGAGACCAGACAAACAATGCAAGAGCTAAAAACCGTCATCTGACGTAGTGCTGCCACCTTTATTATTTCACCATGCTTATATGTATGTATGGCAGCACAAATATTAAAAACGGCAGTTGAAGTAAAAAAAGTAAATTTTTCTTGAATTTCGAAAATCATAGAGAATAATTTTAAAAAGTTATCGTAATCATCCGATGATGAAGAAGAGGAAAGAGTGAATAAGGTGGAGCCGAAATATTGGTTTAAATAAACATTTAAAGTTTAAAAAAAAAAGTCCTAAAGTTTGACAATTTATTAATGCTTGAAAATAATAAAGGTCGAATAAAATACAAATTATATACAAAGCCCAGCTAGCAATATACTCCGACTTTGTCTGAATCAGACATTTCTTGCAAATGCAAATCGGTTAAATAATTCCCCGTTTATATGCGTAGAAAACTGAAAATTTTTCGATGCGCACATAAGCGGGAACTACTGTAGATAGACGCTTGACCTGATCTCGTCATATTAAAGCGAAAATAACGGCTATGAAACTTAAAGCAGCTCAACTATAATGGCTCCTCGGTCGAAACTCAAATATGTCTTTAGACAACAAAGTTCTCTATCATAAAACGAATATGGACATATGGCATTCAATTATGGGGTACTGCATGCGCATCAAACATTCAGAAGGTACAAGGAAGACAATCTAGGATATTACGACAAATCGTCCACGTCCCATGGTATGTACGTTATATCATTATCCACAGAGATCTTAAGATCCCTACCATTCAGGATACAGAATACATATATAAATCAATGGTCCATCCCAACTACGTCTACGTCGGAATCTGATACAATTTGGAGGTCACCAGAGGCTAAAAAAACCTAGCAGGCTTTTTTAAAACTTGAATGCAGTTAATTAGCGGTTGCATTGATAATGGCTAAAAAATAACAATTAGGATAAAGCTTTGAATACATATTGTAATTTTTGACAAGAAAGATTTAATGAAAATAAGAACATTAAGTTGGGCAAGACATTTGACGTTAAGGTTTGACTCACAATTAACATCGTGCGTTATGGTTAAAACACCCTTTATTCCAGCGCTTTTTTCAAATTTACATTTTAAAATCTCTCATCTTTTCAACTGTGTAAAATTTTATTTGTAGCATTAGCTTGTCATTGTAATACACACAAGTACTATGTGGACTTAAAAGTTTTTGGTATTCAAGTAAGTTATCTTTTGTATCATGGTGACACAATAGGAACTAGTACCTGGACGCACGTGATTGCGGCTGAAAATCAAACCTAACATTCCCTCTTGTATTGATAATATTAGATCCACTTTGTGCATTGAAAAAGTTCATAATAAAAACTCCACTTCTACTTCGAGTGAGTATACTAATTTTGTCATTCCTTGTGAAACTAGGAAAAACATTTAAAATCAATTAAAACTGGATAATCATTCAAAAAAGCCAATTTCGATCTACCAAAGGTTGGTTTAAGAATTGATGTTTGACCTTTGACGTCAGCAGTCGTCGATGGCTGCGAGTGTAAGACGGCAAATCCCTCTGAGGAGATCGAGTTGTAGCGATCGAAACATGTCAGGGTAACCAGCCGCCTGGGTTCGAATCTCAGGTCAGTCAAGAATGAATGATTATCAATAACAATTTTA
Source organism: Pollenia angustigena (assembly GCA_930367215.1). NCBI lineage: Eukaryota > Metazoa > Arthropoda > Insecta > Diptera > Polleniidae > Pollenia > Pollenia angustigena. The sequence continues at coordinate 125,147,872 of OV884058.1, forward strand.
ATTCATTTTCATGTTGTAAAATTCCTTTCTTCATAAAAATAATTTAATGAAAATTAAATTTGATAAACTTAACCCTGATCAAAAATATTGAAAATTGGGTAAAAAACCATAAATAGTTCAACAAAATTACCATACTACTAATTAAAAAAGTTTATTTTAAAACCAATTTTTTTTATTAATGGTTATATTTGCATATATTATTAACAAAGATTTAAAACTAAAAAAAAGATCACTTTAATTAATTAAATAAAGCAAAAATATTTAACTAAACAATTACTAATCAATTTTTTTTTTTTTTTTTGTGTAAAAAAAACTCTTCACAAACATTGTGATCTAAATTAAGCATTAACATTATTACATAGCAAATGGATTTTGTATTTTTAATACTTGGTGTGACAAACCTTAGCATCTACCACTTTAGACTCTTTTTTTTCATCGAGTGAATTAACTTCATCAAGTCATAGTTGACTGGTATATTTTGCCACTCTTCCAAGATTGCGCCTGTAAGTGCTGTCTTGTAAGTTGGTTGTTTAGCTACCATTTTTTTAAAAAACCCACAAATTTTCAATCGGATTAAAGTCCGGATTATGGGCAGGTGTTTCTGTAACTTTACCGCAATTATATAGTAGCCACATTCTTACAACTTGCGACTTGTATTTGGGCTCGATATCTTTGAAACATTTTTAGGTGAGGCTTATTATCTCGTATGAACCTAAATTGTGTTGCAAAATGCTTAAATTCTGCAAAATGCTTAAATATTATTCTGCATCCATTGTTTCTTACGGCGAAGGAAACCCGTTTTTCTATATTTAGTGAAGAAAATTGTGTTTTTTACGGGGTGCTCTTAAAGAGTGTTTTAGTAGTAGGGCCTCCTCCACGCTTCAATCTTAGCCTTTCTTATTTTATTGATACCAAAAACCTTTCTGATATGTAGCTCCTGAGCACTTGCTCCAATTGTTGTGCTACTACGTCTGTACTACAAAAATTCTTTGCCAAATGATTTGTAAAATTACAAAGAAAACAAACGCATGTCATAAGTAACGACATATTACCGTTAACAGTCAAGAGTTTCAAAAAAAAAAAAAACAGGGAAAACGTAGTGTTTTCAAAAGAGTTATTTGACGCTAACAAACTTAAGTACCCAGTAAAAACTTTGCTTACTTTTTCAAAATGAATAGCTTCTCTCACTCATTATTTAGTAGCTTTCTTCTTTATCTGCTTCTATAACAACTGTAACTACTTAATTCTTAATGTATGTAGGTAAAAAAATAATGACTTATGGCGTTTTCTTTTCTGAGTAAAATTCTGCATTCATTCTGCCTTTTACATTTTTTTATGTTCTTTTCTGAAAAACATGTCTTATTTTCAAAGTGTAAAGTGTTCTCTTCTGATGATGTCCCTTTTAAAATTAAAGAAGTGCAGCACTAGATAAAAGCGAATTCATTACAAGGTGGTGGCAAGTTTCAAGCCCTAAACACAAACAATGCAATACAAAAAATATCTGTTGTTTCTGTTGGCTTAGGATTGTTGTATACAACTATAGTCTTGCCACCACCTGTAATAGAATTTACCTTGCGCTAATTTTTCTTTATTGTTTAATGGTTCTTTTGTAAATGTAACATATAAAGCACTTCTTAAAAATTAGGGGAGCATTTAAAAATGTAGCCAAATCACATGTTACACTTATGCAACACTTTTTATAGAAAAGAAAACGGCATACTTTTGATTGCGTTCATTTTGGGACATCCGTTGTAAAATCCACTGGTTCTTTCAGCAGAATTGTAAGAAGTGCTTTAAAGTTTTTCTGATAACTAAACACAATATTTTGTAGGCGAAGTTTTTACTGGGTAGTACATATTTGTTTTTGCAATATTGTTATGTCTTTTTCACTGAATTTGGTTTTTTTTTTTGCTTCTAGCGTTATTAATATAGAATATTAATGGAATGAGTTAAAAAAAAAAATATAAAAAAATATACAGGATATTTTTTTATTAGTAAATTATTAAATTTAATAAAATTTTTTAATGTGAAAAGTCATTCTTGACAGACTGTATGTTTTCTTTGCGTGAATAACAAAAAGTTTTAGTTTTGTAATAAACTAAAACTTTCTGATACTCGTTTGTGGAACACTTCATTTTTGAATTTTAAGCGCAAAAAATATTTGCATATTCCATTTTTTGTCCGGTTTTTTTTTTTTTTTTTTTTTTTTTTTTTTGTTATGCAAAAATTTAACACAACCTGAAAGATATTATAATTACAAGAAAGCAAAAAAAAATATACCGAAAAATTATTCAAGCATTAATCAAAACAAAAAATAAAAATGTGTATTCACTCTATACATCAATGGAAAAAACTTCTAGAACAAAACAAAAAATTAATGAAAAAACGAAAAAATTCATTTGGTTTTAATTCAGCATGACTGCTCAAGTATTCAGTGCAACTACTGGTCGACTTTGTTTGGGACTGACAAATTGGGATGGCAGGGATTTACCTGTATCCCAAAATTACAAACCAAAAATATATTAAAAGTGTAAATATGAAAAAGCAGCAAAATCCATTGCAAAATGAAGGAAATAAAATGACGATGATATGCTCGTAGGTCGGCTGTTAAGTTTACAAAAGAAAATAATAGCTTGTCGTAGTATTTTGAAATTTAAAAAAAAAAAAATACCTTTCACAGAAAGTCTCACAAAAGTGATTTTCGTTTAGAAATTTATATTGAACACACACACCACAATAGCGGTGTATCTATATGAGCTGAGGTTTGAAACACCTTAAATTATTGGCTATAGACACACCTTGAAGTATGCCAATCGAGTCAGAATCAATTTCTGAGTAGAATTAACGATGTCCGTCCGACTGGCTGGCTGGCTGGCTGTCCATGAAAACTTTGTACGGTCCAAAATTGACCCCCGATCCCATATAAGCCCCCAATCTAAAATTTCATATGGATAAAGATATATATATAACATTCGGCACAAAGAACTTTTACAAAATTGTTTTTATAGACTGTGGTTATCATATAGTATCATATAGTCGGTCTTGACCAACTATACTTTCTTACTTGTTTTTATTGTTTTTTTTTTTTTAGCAGAAAAACTTCGCCTCGCCTTAATTTTAAGCCTTCAGACAAACATAAGAGTAATAATACAACACAAATATTTAATTTTTCAATGTGATTTATTTGAATGGAATCATTAGAGAGCGATTTGATGAACAATGTTTTTCGATTTGTTTTCCGGTGCAAAAACAAATAACGAAGACGGTTTCCAAACACGCGCACAACGCACAGCTGGCCGTGCGAAAACAGGGAAATTCGAGATTAATCCCACAGACTTCTAGTGCTTGGCCTTGCGATTTATTGATTGCCATCGCATATGTCAATCGAACGAGGAACTGTATCCGCTTGAATTGGCATGAAAGGTCAGTTGGAATAATGGGAATTCGTGGGAAAAGAACTTCCTCTCCTTTGAATTTGCCCTTGATTATGGTCGCCTGAATCACATTGTTCATTAGCTTTTTGACGGACAACCGCGTACCGTTGCACAATTTTGGAGGATTGAGATTCCGCAACGTATAACTCCATCTATCGGATTTTGGCTGAGAACTTTCTATTTTTACGTTTGGTAAGCCGTTAAGGAATAATTTCACACAAAATTTCGTTCAAAAAAACAAATTTTCGATTTTTCAAATTTTCCGACTTTTGCGAAGAGATTTTCTAATTTTCCATGATATACACTAAAAACTTTCTATTGTTTGTTTTGGAAAGCCATTAAGGAATAATTTCACACAAAATTTCATACAAAAACTCGATTTTCGATTTTTCCAATTTTCCAACTTTTCCGGAGATATTTTCTAAAATTTGCTTTTGTAAAAACCTTCTCCTCGAAAATATGAACAACTTACAAAAATTTTACAGAAATCGGCCCAGCCGCTCTCATATTTTGAATTACTATACATTTTTTACACCATTTTTATTGTATATGTATCAGAGAACAACGTTGGTAATTTTTACATCGTTTCGTACACATTTGATTTTTGCATTTATTCGTTTTTTTATTGAAAGTGCTTTGTTTGCGTTTTTGTTGCGCACGCAATATAACACAACTGTGTAAATTCAAAAGGAACACATTCTTATACTTTTGCATTCAAGTAGTCATTGTCCACTCGATGAGATGCTTTGTTAACATTACAAAACAATAAACCACTCGATGAGACGCTTTGTTAAAATTAACAACAATAAAAACAACAATAGCAAGAATACATTGTACATACCAGAGATCAGCAATGAATCGTTTTTTTGCTACTCATACTGACTCATGCAATTGTAAGTATAAGTGCGTAGAAATCATTTAAACTAAACTACTCTGACTCACTCATACTCACAAGATAAATATTTATAAGTGCGACGTCGACATTATACGCATACTCATAAATGACTTCAGCTTGATTTATAATTTCAAGAAAATACTTTCAATACTCACAATGATTCAAATCATTTAGCTCATCCATTTACCGTTTTAACACAACAGATAAAACACACAAGTTAATAATCAGCGCTGCCAGATAAATTTGCCGAAAAATCGTCCACTTCATACATGTAACTTTAGTAAACTGTAATTGCCAAATCGCCACTTTGCTTTACAAGTCTGGCAGCCTCGCATTTTGCTTCGCCTATACACATTGAGTTGAGTAAATTCTAAATCAAACACTACAAATGTTGCTAAGTATGTGTACGATGAATAAAATGAAACTTTTGAGTGAATATGAGTTTGAATAACATTGGAATAAGTATGAGTGCGTATAAGTACAAGAATTTATGAGTCATGATTTAGCACTACTCACTTTTTCACTACTCATTGCTGATCTCTGGTACATACAGAACTACTGTACTTTTTAAGATGACAAAAAAAGCCTTCTGTTTCTATGGAAATTGTTTGTACCTACATTAGGCCGGGTCGACCTCCATACAAAAAAAAAAGTTGTGCCAGTCACCCCCTAGAATAAAAGATATATCAATGAAGTTTTTTTTGCCACGCCCCAAAATACAGCACTTTTGGTTTTTTTATATGTAGCTCTGCCATTTAAAGTTCGATCTCATCATATCGCATATCGTTGTTCATGGCTTGATAGTGGCTTCATTTTTGTCTTTGTTGACTTTTCAATCCGAGCTGAAGTTCTGGGCGCCACTTATGCCATCTCGGATCCTTCCCCCAAATGTCTAATTTTTTTAACGGTCCACGAAAGTCCTTATAAAACTACGTGTGCAAGTTAAGGCGACAGCATTCTTTTAAAGTTCTTTTCGTTTTTTTTCATATCAATACAATTTATTTTAAAGTTCTTTTCGTTTTTTTCAAATATCAATACAATTCATAAATTCTGCTGACGCTTGCCGCAGAAAAAAATTGTTTTCAATTTTAGTATCAAATCACTTATCACGCGCAATAAAGAATTGCTGATTTGCAATTCAACAACATAATTGATTATTATCGCGTAAACAAAAATCATGTTTGCTACTGGTATTAATAATTAAGTATAGAATAAAATTAGGTCAGTTTTAAGTTTTAAGTTGGTGGCGTAAGACAGATGTAGAAATAAAAAATCTTTTTTTAAAAAAAAACAAAAACAAAATGTTTTAATTGGGGGCTCAACCGGGATCGCCCACATCGTACAAATATCCTGAAAAAAAAGTAAGGATTCGGTTAAGTGATCAAAAAATTAAAAAATAAGTATCCTTAAACAAAAAAAGGAGAAAAAATAAAAATAAGTATCCTTAAAAAGGAGAAAAAATAAAAAACTATCCTTAAAAAAGAAATTTTTTTTTTTAAAAAAAAAAGGAGAAAAAATAAAAACTATCCTTAAAAAAGGAAAATTTTTTTTTTAAAAAAAAAAGGAGAAAAAATAAAAATCTAAAAAAAACCTGGTGCAAGTGGAAGATTTTTTTTAGTGCTAGAGTGACTTAATAACATACAATAAAAACAAAAATTACAAAAAAACACAAATTCTTTTGAAAATTTGAAAGTGCGGCAGCAAAAATTTGTATAAGCTCTTGAAATTACATATAAATTTTTAAACAAATTGTGCAAAACCTGTGGGAAAAGAAAGGGAAATTCAAATAAAAACAATTATTATTGAGAGGAAAACTGCCCATTCCAAGGCAGCAACACCCCAGAACGATTGAGAATCTGGGTCAGCTATAAGATAACCAACGAAAGCCGACAATCAAAGCAGTTTCTACTTACAGTTTAATTATTTTTATGTAAGTTAATTTAAAAATTGTTTATGTGAATTAATGTAAGGAAAAAGTGTATTTATTTAAGTGAAGATTTACTATTAGTAATTGCTCGCATATTTGTTTGAAGTCTTAATAAAATAAAATAATAAATACAAAATTGTGTAAACGCTGGATCGCATCAGGGAACTAGAAGAAGAAATAGGGTATTTGCCAGGAGAAGAGAGTTTAATTGATTCGTTAGAGGAGTTGACAGGTTCTTTTCAAGGTCTTAGTACTTCAGATACAACCATGACCACATCTACCCAAATTTCCGAATTGATTCGTTTACAGACCGCTCCATTGCAGGAGACAATAGATCGATTAACTCAGCAATTGTCACAGATTGTTAATGTAAATACAGTAGCAGAATTTAGAACACAAACCATTGATGACACTATTCGTTGCGATGAAGTCCTGGATGTTATAAAATCCTTACCCCATTTCGACGGAAAAATCTCGTATGTCAGTTGGCGTGAAGCCGCAAATAATTCTATGCAATTATATAAGAAGGGTAGTAGGAAATATTACGCTGCACTCACTATTTTGAGAAACAAAATAGTCGAAGATGCAAACGACATTCTTACCACTCACGGCACAGTCTTGAACTTCGACGCCATCATAAGTAGATTAGACTTCGCTTATGCCGACAAACGGCCCCTTCATATAATCGAACAAGAAATGAGTGTCATGAGACAAGGTCCTCTGTCCATTATTGAATACTATAATGAAGTAAATAAGAAACTTACCTCTCTTATTAACAAAACTATAATGACTCATGGTTCAGAATCGGACTTGACTAGGGAACTTAATATTAGAAATAGGCAATATGCCTTAAGGGTATTTATCACTGGATTAAATGCTCCGTTAGCCAACATATTGTTCTCATTATCACCCAGTGACCTACCAAACGCATTAGCTAAAGCCCAGGAGCTCGAGTCAAACAACATTCGCTCAAGTTTCGCTTCTCAGTTCAATAGAGCAACACATCAGAATAATAGTCACGTTAGGTCCACAAATCCATTACGTTTTCCCCAACGTAACCAAAATAATCCACAAGTTAACTATCGCGAGCAACGACAAACAGAACCTAAACCTGAACCAATGGAATTGGGAAGTTCGACCAGTGTTAGGCATCCGCAAAATAGATATAACAACAATGGGCAAAATTATTTTTTATCGCAAAATCGAGCTAGTAATTTCCAACAAAATAGCAAACGTCCACATTCTCAAACAATATATCAGCCAAATCAAAAGGCACAAAGAATAAATAACTTAAGCGAAGATGCTTTTTTAGAAAAAGATCCGAACTGCCCTGCATCGTCAGGACAGCAAAGGACGGAAGAAAACTCACAATTTTAATCGACAGTGGCGCAACGTGCAGCTACTGCAAACCTGGAGTTCTCGCGAACAAAAGGGATTTAGTCATTAAGAAAAGAGTAAAAACTATTAACGGTTATACTCTCATCGAACATTATTATGAAGCAAGCATGTTTGAAATAAACCAAAGGTTCTACGAAATCCAAGGTTTGGATACAGATGTGCTTATAGGTTACAATTTTCTAAGAAAAACAAATGCAATTTTAGACTTCCAGCAAGGAACAATAACTTGTGGAAGATATTGCGAAAAATTTTTAGGGTTTAAAAAAGAAATATACAAAGCTAGTAAAAATATTCCAGACAAAAAATCTAATGAGAATAGTATCAACAACGTTGTAGAAAATGTCTTGAACAAAATTATTAATGAAGAATATCCTGAAGATACCGATAAAAGTGTTTCAACTACAAATGTTGATCATGAATCGCAAACTTTGGGAAAACTACGCGGGAATATACGAGAAAAAGTTTCTAGATTGCATTCGAATATTAATTTAAATCTGCCTTTTAGAACAGATATTAAGGCGGAAATTAAGACGGTAGATAACGATCCGGTATGGAGCAAACAATATCCATATCCGCTATCTGCAAACTCATTTGTTAATAGTGAGATAGAAAAGTTATTAGAAGCAGGCATTATTCGTGAAAGTAGGGGCCCTTATAATTCACCAGTATGGGTCGTCTAAAAAAGGGAATGAATGACGACGGGACACAAAAACTTCGCTTGGTTGTCGATTACAAGAAATTGAATGAGAAAACGATAGCATATAAATACCCCATACCAGACTGTAATGTTATATTATCCAACTTAGGTAAAGCAAAATTCTTTTCAACAATTGATCTTGAATCTGGTTTCCACCAAATTCTTATGAAGGAGGACGATGTGGGAAAAACCGCATTTTTCGTCAATAATGGGAAGTACGAATTTGTTCGAATGCCATTCGGATTGAGGAATGCACCGAGCATCTTCCAAAACGCCATGGACGATATTTTGAGAAAATTCATTGGTAGATTCTGTCATGTCTATATAGATGACATAATAGTATACTCTCGAAATTTAGAGGAACATATACAACATTTGGATATAGTAGTCAATACTCTCAGAGAGGCAAATATGAAAATATCATTGGAGAAGTCAAAATTTTTTGAGGAAGAAGTAGAATTTCTGGGGTATGTAATAGCACATGGGGTAATAAAAACAGACCCAAATAAAATTGAAACAATTAAAAATTACCCACAACCACAAACTCTAAGCCAGCTAAGAAGTTTCCTTGGTCTTACAGGTTATAACCGTAAGTTTATTAGTAGTTATGCCAATGTTGCCAAACCCTTGACTAGATTTCTTGCGGGAGAAAACGGTAGAGTGTCTGCTAATGCATCAAAAAAAGTTAAAATTGAACTCGATACTGAAGGTGTCTCAGCGTTTATTAAATTAAAGGATCTCTTGGCTGGTCAAGTCGAACTAACCCAACCCGATTACCAAAAGAAATTTATACTAACGACCGATGCGTCAAACGCAGCTATTGGTGCTGTATTGACACAAGAGAAAAAACCTATAATATTCATATCCAAAACCCTTAATTCCACCGAACGTAACTACGCTACGAACGAAAAGGAATTATATGCCATAGTCTGGGCAATAAAAAACCTTCGAAATTATTTATATGGTGTTACAAATCTGGAAATACACACTGATCACCAACCTCTTACATTTGCGATTTCAACTAAAAATCCCAACGCAAAAATTAAAAGATGGATGTCTTTTATTGAGGAATATGCTCCTAAATTTGTATACAAGCCTGGTGCTACCAACGTCGTAGCCGACGCACTTTCTAGACAGGTCTTGAATAATATTCCCGATGATGAGTCACTACGAAGTACCCAACATTCTGTTGAAAGCAGCGACAGTTTTAATATCCCTGAAATCACTAGACCTATTAATGAATTTAAACAACAAATTTTACTTTGCAAAACTAATTTCTCAAAACATGAATCCCTGATAACTTTCGGTAGAATTCGCCACATAATAGAGTTCGATACGAGGGAAAATTTGAGAAGTATATTGTTGGAATTCCTTAAGCCTAATCTTGTTACTGCAATTCATTGCACCGCAGAAGATCTATACGAATTTAAAGAAACCGTAAAAAATATATTTAAAAACAAATTCGTTTATACCACGATACTCGCAATTGACATTACTAGCCCTGATGATCAAACAGCTATAATAGAGCAAACTCATGCCCGTGCTCATAGAAACTGTAAAGAAAATCATAAACAGATATTTCAACAATACTATTGGCCAAAAATGTTAAATAGTATAAAACAATATATCAGACATTGCGATATATGCAATAAAGCCAAGAATGATAGGAAACCCGCTAAGCTTCCAATTGGAGAAGCTCCAATTCCCAACAATGAGGGGGAGTTCCTTCATATTGATATCTTTTATGCACAAAGTCATAAGTTTATAACCTGTATAGATGCTTATTCAAAATTCTTGGTAATAAAACATATAGAAGATAAACTGAATCTTGGGGAAAAAGTCCAAGAAATTCTGCAAAGCTTTCCAAACGCGAAAAAAATTACTCTTGATAATGAACCAGGGTTTACAACCCCACAATTTAAATCATTAATGCAGAGGTTACAGGTCGAATTGTATTACTGTGATCCACGCCATAGTTCGACAAATGGTCAGGTGGAAAGGGTACACTCAACTCTGGTTGAAATCACCCGTTGCATTAAGGAAGAATTTCATTTAATTGATGTTAAAGAAGCATTTTATCGAGCTGCTCAGCAGTATAATTTAACCATTCATTCAGTAACGAATAAAAAACCATACGATATATTTCATAACAAAGTCCAACATGACGATGTACGAGATAAACTTCGTCAAGCACAATTGAAGTTGATGAATAGAAATAAACCTACTAAAATAAAAACGTACGAACAAAATCAAGAGGTCTATGAGAAACTTATTGGCAAAAGAAATAAATTAGATGATAGGTATAAGAAGCAAAAAATAAGCGAGGATTTAGGAAATAAAGTAAAAATATTTAGTAGACTTAGGATTATACATAAGGAGAATATAAAATCATAAATGTTTCTCTTCTCTGCAGGAAATGTCACTCAAAATTATATTACTATTTACCATTCTTGATGTCTGCAGCTCTGAGGTTTAAACAATTTTTAGATCAGGAAAAGTTCCCTTATGCTGATCTAGAACAAGCATTAAGTTTTGCGACAATTAAAATAGCCACAGATTATAGAGCTATCATTTATATAGTAAATCTTCCTGCAATAGATAGTAAGATTTGTGAAAAAATGTTGATTAAACCAATAAAAAAGGGAAACAAAATTGTAAAAATTAACTCTGAAAATATAATAAGATGTAATAAGGAAATTTACGAACAAAGAGAAAACTGCAAAGAATATAATAAATTATGTATTTGTAGCGAAGAAAAATTAATAGATATAAGCAAAACAAGTTGTATTCCCTTACTTTTATCAAGTAGGAAACATGATTGCATTGTAATTAATAATCAGCATATAAATACGGTACAAGAACTGTATCCGGGAACTATTTTGCTGAACCAATTTGAAGGTATTGTCGGGACATCGAATAATGAAACAAGTGAATTACGTGGAACATACCTAATTCAGTTCCACAATGATACTATCACAATTGCCAATAAAACATATATTTCAAAAGAAATATCTGATTGGAAACCGCTTCCTGCTTTGTTGCAACCAACAAAAAATGGTGGAAATTTAGAGGAAGTGCTTTCTTTGGAATTGATGAAGGATCTACAAACAAGTAATATTGAAAGGTTAGCGTCAATGTCGGCCAAAGGAAAAGTGATGTTCTAACTTAATTTGGGCCTTGTAGTTGTGTTAACGGTTTGTATATTGGCGATGGCTTTCAAACTTCGGACAAAATTAACGGTCACAAATATAATCGAAGAAAACCATCCGCCGGTAACCGAAAATCCTAGAGAAATGCCTGTCCCTCGTGAACAAAGATGCGAATTTCGCAGTATCAATGATCTTCCTATCCATTAAGTATCGGGACGATCCCACTAACGGAAGGGGGAGTTAAGGCGACAGCATTCTTTTAAAGTTCTTTTCGTTTTTTTTCATATCAATACAATTTATTTTAAAGTTCTTTTCGTTTTTTTCAAATATCAATACAATTCATAAATTCTGCTGACGCTTGCCGCAGAAAAAAATTGTTTTCAATTTTAGTATCAAATTACTTATCACGCGCAATAAAGAATTGCTGATTTGCAATTCAACAACATAATTGATTATTATCGCGTAAACAAAAATCATGTTTGCTACTGGTATTAATAATTAAGTATAGAATAAAATTAGGTCAGTTTTAAGTTTTAAGTTGGTGGCGTAAGACAGATGTAGAAATAAAAAATCTTTTTTTAAAAAAAAAACGAAAACAAAATGTTTTAATTTGCATAGATTTAAATATGCTCACTTTTATGACACGCCTCTAAATTAAGCCCCTTTTTTCTTTTTCACATACATACCACATTAAACCAAGTAGAATCCAATACAAACCAAAAAAATGTTAATCAGTCACGCCATAGAATAAAAGGTAATATATTAAATTTGAAAAACTTTAAAAAAATTGTTTTTGCCACGCTCTAAATTACAGCCCTTTTTGTTTTATATATACAGCATCGTTATTTAAAGTCCAATCTCATCGTATAAGGGGCGACTGGCACAACTTTTTTTTCGACCCACCCTAACCTACATATGTGCGTTTAGTTTCATTTCAATTTTTTTTTCTTGTACTACATAGCAACTGCTTAATGAATACATGAGTAATGATTGCTTGATTTCTGGTTTTTTTTTGTATTTTTTTTTCTTTGCCAAAACAATCATTGTCGGACCAAACACACAAACATCTTTATTGACAAACGAAGCTAAACGATGGAATAAATAACAAAGCACGATGTGCATTATTTGAATGACTGCAAACTAGCAGCGAATGTTTGCGGTTGCGCAAGTTTGATTGTATGACCGCAAGCGAGTGTATTTGTTGCTGTTCATTTAATGCGATTTTTTAGCAATTGCACAAAGCCGTTCTCTCCACATAAAAAACTATTGAAGACAGAAATGTAGCCCTTACAGAGCCATGAACACCGATATACAAAATGTTATGATCGGACTAAAAATGGCGACACAGTGAACAAAAAACTTAAAGGGCGGTATTTCTAGGCGTGGCAAAAAAATAATTTTTAGAATGGTTTTTACATTATCTTTAATCCTAGGGGGACTGACAAAAAATTTTTTTTTCGAACCAATCTAATGTATATAATAAATAAGATTTTCCATTTAATATACAATTTAAAACTTTTATTTATATACGTATGCATAAGAAAACTCTTTCGAAAATTATTTAATGAAAATGTATTTTATATTGAAGTTATTGGCTTTGTTAACGAGTTTAATTGAAATTTTAGGATTAATCCCTAAAGAATATAGTATTTCTTGAAGATGCTTCAGTCACAAGATTACTTCGAACTACAATTTTTATCATCTTCGTCAAGATCTATGCAACTTTTTTGGCTTATAGTTCAACGGAAATACTCTTAAAAAGACATTTCCACATGGATCCCAAAGAAATGCAGATAGGAAGTCTTTTTAATTAGAAAGAATTTCTTTTTTTATTTCCTTTATATTATTAACAAAATATGTGTGTGCTAAAGCTTTTAATTTTTGAAAAATTTGCATTTTTAATGCCAATACGGCTATACCGATATGATACCAGTATTAAGGAAACCGATATACGTTATCGATATTTTCAGCAAAAAAATTATTTCAGTATCGGTATCAATACCGGTATTCAATTTTAACGGTATTTGTTGCCTACCTTGGCTTAAATATAAAAAAAAAAACTGGTTTATTAACAGTATTTTGAACTTATTTCGTGCCTGAGCTCATCTGGTATTGGTTTTATGGCGTGCAACAGAAAACATTTCATTCAAACTCGGTTGTTTCGTGCCAAAACTCCTTTTCAGGGAATACATTTTTATACGCTCAGAAAAAAAATTCAGGTTGGACGAAACCATATTCTTAGATTGTTGGGTTTTGGCAATGCTTATGTTTACTATGAATCATAAGACCCCTACTAATTAAAGTTTGCAAATAAAAATAATACAATAATACTTTTATTTCTAAAAATTTAGCTCGGTACTTACAAATTGTTTCTAGTCAGGCCAGACACTAGCTTAAGAACTTACTTGCCTCTATATACACAGTAGAGCCCCGTTTTGTGTTAATCCTATTTGCGTTGGTACGATTTAAGTTGCTTTTCAAATTTACATTAAAAAGTTCATTCTGCGTCGTTTTTTCGAATTGCGTCCCTACATTTGATTGGATTCTTTTCATTGAAGTCATAATCACATGTGCACAATTTTTATATGTGCGTGTAATGAAGTAATAATTTAGCTCTTAATAAGAAGTGCTGTGGTATATTTGTTTTATTTAACTTAAGAAAAAAAAAATGAGTGCGAAGAAAATAAAATTCATTAATTTAGAACTTAAATTGGAGGTATTAAAACGTTTCAAGTCTGGTGAAAAATATGTTCACATAGGAAGAACCCTTGGCTTAACTCCCAAAACAGAAAAAATAATTTGCAACAGCGACAACGTCAAAAATTAATCAAATGGAGATAGTTCGAGTTAATCTCAAATAAGATTCTATTTTTTATTTTATATTTACTATGTTTATACCCAGTAAAAAAAATTGGAGTTTTTTGAAGCACTTAAGGGAAAAAGCGCATAATCGAGCGCTTCAATAAAAGAGCTTTTATAAAGCAGTAAATGTTATAGAATAATATATTTAGAAAAGCTGCTATTTTAGTGCTTACAACGAAGAAGGTTGCAAACCGAAAAAAATAAAAATTTGCGAAAATGATTGGAAAAAGGCATTTAAACAAAAGTAAAAGCAAAACATGAATGAATATGTTAATATAGTAAGCCCCTAAAAAGCACTTTAGGAGTGCTTTGTTTGCATGTTAAAAGAAGCGATTATCGTCAGCAGAAAATAAACCGGGAACACCCCATACAAAAATCAGGCATCCCATCAGCAGGTTTGAAGCGATTTGTGGTATGAATTCATATACAAAACCTGCTCCTTTTGAAGCACATTTTTTACTGGGTACCGAGTAAAAATGGAGCTTCCACAGAAGCAGGCTTGTAAGAGAGAATTGCAAAAATTTCCCTTACCATATCGCTTACGGAAGACATGAATAACGATCACCAAACCAGTTGTACACAATATTTTTCCGCATTGCACATGGATGTCAAGCCAGCGATATATTTCTTTCCAATGCATAAATATATTTTTTTATTTAATTATAATAATTAAACGAATCTTTAACTTCTGTTTTTAATACTCTTCTTACGTTTGTTCCCTTAGTCAGAAGGAAAGTTTGTAGGAATGAGTCTAATTGGATTAATTCTAAACAAATTGTGTTTGCTAGGTCTATTTGTTATTTGGCTTACCGTTCCTATATGGCTAATCGCTCCGAAACGAACTGGAAAATTTATTGTAAATACCGTAATAGAGTAAAAACTGTTATTAGGAAGGCTAAGAGGAATTATTTCTCTAAAATATTTCGTAATATGGATGTTCGTAATGTATGGAGAACCCTAAAAAGCCATGGCTGCTTAGACTCTGATTCGGAAAACTTTTTTGGAAATGTCAATTTATTGAACGATTTCTTTGTTGGCAGTGGTAGTGATGTATTGGAGAATTTAGAATTTAATGACTTTATTGAATCTCCTAATTGTTTTTCATTTCATTGCGTTTCAGAATTAGAAGTTATTGATGCACTTGATAAAGTTCGGTCTCAAGCGTTAGGAATTGACAATGTTCCAGCTCGCTTTATTAAAATGGTATTTCCCTTTTTGTCTAGATATATACTGCATCTATTTAATACCATTTTAACTACTTCTACTTTTCCGCAAGCTTGGAAGATTGCCCGTATTACTCCAATTCCAAAAACTCGAGTAGTAAATGAACCCGGAGACCTTAGACCAATTTCTATCCTTCCGGCTTTGTCTAAAGCTCTTGAGCATATAATGAAACAGCAGATGTTGGATTCTACTTTTTTGAATATTAGTAACAACCAATATGCATTTCGCAATGGCTTTAGTTCTACGCTAATGATTCTTGATCTTACTGAGCATATCCGTCAAAATATCAATGAGAATAATCTTAGTGTTCTTATTTCTCTTGATCTTGCTAATGCTTTTGGTTCTATTTGTCATTCTATGATGATGGGGAAACTCAGGGATGAATATAATTTCTCTAAATCAGCTTGTAAACTTATTTTTTCATATTTGGCTGGCAGATCTCAATATGTTGAACATAATGGTGCTACTTCTGCTTTGCGTGTCTTAACTACGGGTATACCTCAAGGTTCCGTTTTAGGGCCATTACTTTTTATGTTATATATTAATAGTTTATCTGACTTTGTTACAACATCGTTATGTAAACCATTCATTTTTGCCGATGATGTCTTCTTACTCTTCAAAAGCAGAGTTGATTTTAGTGATGTTTTACAGAATAATATAAATTATTGCTTAGACCGGGTATGTGAATGGACTTCTTTCAATTCGTTATCGATTAATCCTAGTAAGTCTAAAGCAATGATGTTTGGACCAACCAGTCGTTTTTATCCTGACATTAATATAGTTTTGAGCAATACTCCTATTTCTTTGGTGGACCATATTAAGTGTCTTGGTGTATATTTGGATAGTAAACTCTCTTTTGATCCCCATATTAATATGGTTTATGGTAAAATTTATGGTATATTGCGTAAAATTCATTCTACTAATTTGTACTTGCCTCTGCGAGTTAAGTATAACTTGGCACATGCTTTGCTGTTTTCTAATATCTTATATGGCCTTGAGGTTTACTCAGGTACTGGTTCTATGCGTTTGAGGATGATCAGGCGTATTTTCAATCTAATAGTTCGTTTTGTTTATAATGTTAGACGCTATGAACATGTTTCTAATTTTGCTTTTAGCTTTCTTGGGTGTACTTTTAATAACTTTATTAAATATCGGAACATGATTTTGTTTTATAAAATTATCAAAAATGGTAAACCACCTGAATTATTAAACTCCTTTGAGTTTATGCGTTCTTCTAGGAATCCCTTAATTCGTATACCAAGAATCTTAACTTCCGGTTTCGAAAAATCTTTTATTGTTCGGATTGCTAGGCTTTGGAACTTTTTACCATTTTCGTTACGAGTTTTTTCCTATTCAAATAATGTTTTCCGGGTAAAAATTTTAGACTTCCTTAATAATCTTGATTAGCTACTGATGGACGATAATTATGATATTTATATTTAAAGGTGGCTGGGGAGCCTTAATCCGAAGTAATAGTATGTATATTATTCTTATATTTGTATATTATTTTTAATTTTCATTTTATTAGTTTTTATTATGAATTATAATTATTATTAATGAATGTTATATACACATATATATATATATATATATATGTAGCTTAAGCATATATCACTTGTAATATTGGTTTTTGGCCTAAATGGCTTAATATTACACAAATAAATGAATAAATAAATAAATAAATAAGCCCACTTGCTTAAATTAATAGAATAAAACGTAATCATACGTAATCAAAGTTAGAATTTTTGCTAAATATTTTAATGATTGACCCAATTAATAAAAAATCAGTGTAAAAGTGATCCGATTTGCTTTGCATTTCTCCAGTCTTCAATAACGTAAATTGGGCTCTAGGGTGCCAGTAGTTGTCTCTAATTACTAATAGATCTTCAATGGTTTCAATTCAATTAACACTTTCCTAAAGAGTTCCAGATTTGGTTTATTGGTTTTTTTACTTTTCGATTTTAATGCGATTAAATTCAGGACATGTGCATAAGTATATGTTTGTTCGAGTATCTCTGTCTCTAGAAATGTGTTAGGTACCCTGTAGGAAACCTGGGTGCAAGTGTCTCCAGGTCACCAGTTTTGTCGACTATATTGGTGACATTGTCAACGAAGTGTCTACACTATCAAAAACAACTGAGACGTACAATTCTTATAAAAGTTGAAGAAATAATAAAAAAAAAGATTGTTTTGAATTCGTATTCTTCCAAAAAGTGTAGACTACTTTTGCTAAAATGTACTAGCGATTCTCTGGTTTCAATGTCTACATATATTCCCAAAGGAACTACCTAGTCAGTACGTATTCAGTAGTACCAACGTCAGTAGTAGATTTCCAATGGCACGCTCATGTTAAATGTCTATTGTAATTAACATTGCCTGGGGTATAATAAGTCACTAGTACTAGTGACTGTGTCAATAGTGAATCAGTTCAGATTCACTAGTGACATTTCCTGCAGGGTAGTAATAAAAATTTTGCTTGAAAAATATAAAATTCGCTAAAACCTATAATTGATTTAAAATACTTACACGAGTAATTTTCGGAAATTTTTTATAGATGATTGTCTGGAGACTGAGCTATTTAAGATCCGCTGTAGAAGCAGCTTCCGTTGTATAAAATGAAGCACACAGATATCTACATATATCATGTGATGAAAAAACCAAAACTTTCGTTCATGTTACCTGTCGCACCTTCGTGATAAAGTCTTTATTTTGGTGGACCTTTAATACCTGCACCACAATAGCGGAGAGGATATTATGCGTTTGTGCTAATGTCTGTAACACCTTAAAATATCGTTCTAAGACCCAACTTTAAGTATACCGACCAATTCAGAATAACGTTTAAATATATCGTTCATCTGTCCGTCTGTTCATGTAAACCTAGTGTGCCAAGTACTGGTTGCAATTTTGGAGATAATTTAATAAGTGAGAATCAGTCCATAATTCTACATAATACCCAGGTAAGCTTATTTCCGGAATAGTGCATATGTGTCCATAAACTTTCATATTTTGTTGGTATTTAGATTAAATTGTTCCCAATTTATTTGATTGCAGTCTAAATCATCTTACCACATTTTATTGAAATCGATCCATTTTTACCTCTTTGATGCCATAACTTTCTCATAAATGTTGGTGTTGACATAAAATTGGGCGATAGTAGCTTTTGCGATAACTACTCTCTCATGATAAAATATTGTGCTGGTAGTTCCAAAATTAATAATAGGCCTCCTTTCTAAAGGCACACAAATCTCATATAGATGATAAATAATATTTTGCATGAATCTCAATCTCAGAATATAATTTTGTTCTGCCGGGTCCTAAATAAACTCTCGAAAATTAGTTTTTGAATATTGTGGTGTAGGGTATCATATAGTCGGGCATAATCAACTATACTTACTTGCTTCCTTTTGGGCTTAAAGGACTTTATATATTTGCTTTAGAGGGGTTACCAATTTTTACAGGCATTTATTAAAAAACATTTGTGGGTTTTTTCCTCATGAACTTGTCAAGCTTCTTCACGATCGAGAGTGATGCCTTCTTTTTTACCTGCCTAACGTTGGCTATAGATTTTAAGGGGTGTTATTTTCAAGCCAGGGTTTAGACTAGAAGCATTTTATTCACTGCTGTGGAAAATTTTAATTTTAAGCAACGGCTACCGCTAAATTTTCGGCAAAACTTAATACCATTTACCAGCAAGTGTTAATTGTATTCAAGGAACATAATATTAGGAATTTCATAACAAACCACAATTAGTCTACTTTAAAAGTTTTTTATATTAATTTGAGTTTTACAGACTAAGATTTATGTAACCATTTTTTATAAAATATACTAAAGGAGATATAATTAATGATCTTATTTTATTATTTGTTAGCTCTTCTATAAATATTTTACCACAAAAAGTTATAATTATTTTTATTTTATCAAGAGAAAACTTTACGCTCTCATTGTATAATAACTTTACAGGACACTATCCGCTCTCTTATACAGAAAAGTTTGACATTTCGTACGACTTGTACTACCGTCTTAGCCCCTCTCCATTTAAGGTCGCAATACACGTACGGGTACCTTAAATAGTACGATATTAAATGATTAAGTTCAACTAAAGCAAAAGACGAAATGTTCTGCATTCTTCCACGTTTTCATAAAACGCTTTATACTATTTATCACTGATTAATAACCAAAAGGTTAATAATTCTTTTGAATAAATCACAATTGATCGTTAAGTGGGTATTAACTTAAAATTTTAATTTTTTTTCTCATTATCGCCTGTATAACTATTACCCAAACTCTCCATAAAAAAATCTTTTTTTTCATAAACTAAGATTTTTTGGCCACCCAATAGGAAATGAATTTTAAAAGAACTGTTTACATTTACATATGTATCTACTTATTATTAGAATTTCAAATTTTCTTAAAGTTTCTTTTGTCATGATAGCAAAAAGGAGAAAATATTTGCAAATGAAAAGTAAACTCTGGTTTTAACAACTCTTACTTACAAAATGACGAGAAATAAAACAAAACTTTCTTATATTCTTTTTACCCATTTACGATATTAAAAAACATCATTCATCCATCTGTTCTAGTTTTTCTTGTATTCGGTTTTATTATTTGCCATCAACGTTGCCATCATTTTGTTTGCAGTCGACTGTGTGCAATGAAATTGAAATACTTTAAACACCTGCAGATAAAAAGAAAATGGCGAAAGAACAAAAAATCGTAACAATTTAAGTGAAAGTTGTGCTGAAGAAGCATCATCATGGTAGAAAATGCACTTGTACTTTTTATTTAAGTATGTATGTTTAGTATTCTATAGGGTTCTTTATGCAAGGATAACAGCAGTGGAACAACAACTACAACAATAATAAATATAAAAAATACAAAAAAGAAGAAGAAGAAAAAGCACCAAAGCAAATGAACAAAACATTCACATATCGAGAACACATTAATTTAAATGTTACTCCAAGTCATTTCCATTGTAAACTGTTTGAATCAAGTTTGTAAAAGATGGCAGCAGAGTTTGTAGAGGTTTATTTGAAAAGTTGTAAAATGTTTACATCCATATATATATTTATATATATATACATACACATATATACATATATATATATATATATATATATATATATATATATTTGCAGAGAGTGTATTTCGGGCACGTGAAATTTTTTCACTTTTTTTAACGGAATCTACAAAATTTTTGAAAATCGGGCATATAGATTCAAATATTTTGCCCTTATTCTTAGAAAAATCGGAGGAAAATCGTTTTTAGCATAAAGCGTATTTTTAGGGTACATTACTCTACATTGTGTACATTTAAAGGACGAGTGCCGAATCTGTACACTATGCATATGAAAATTTTTGTTGCCACATATTTCATAAAAAACTGCGTTTTTTATTCCGCCATCATGTTTTTCATTATTGAAAAACAGTGCTACCGCTGTGATTATTGGAAAACAATGTTACCGTTGTGATACTTAAGTATCGATTTTTGTTTTTTTGTTAATTTCTTAATATGTTAATTTGTTTATTGTTTTTTTTTGTTTATTTGTTGATTTGTTTATTTATTTGTTTTTTTGCCTATTTGTTTATTGGTTTATTTGTTAATTTGTTTATTTGTTAATTTGTTTATTTGTTAATTTGTTAATTTGTTTATTTGTTTTTTTGTTTATTTGTTAATTTGTTTGTTTGTTTATTTGTTAATTTCTTTATTTGGGTATTTGTTTATTTGTTTATTTGTTAATTTGTTTATTTGTTTGTTTGTTTATTTGTTAATTTCTTTATTTGGGTATTTGTTTATTTGTTAATTTGTTTGTTTGTTAATTTGTTTATTTGTTAATTTGTTTATTTGGGTATTTGTTTATATGTTTATTTGTTTATTTAGTAATTTGTTAATTTGTTAATTTGTTATTTTTTTATTTGTTAATTTGTTTATTTGTTAATTTGTTATTTTTTTTATTTGCTTTTTTGTTTATTTGTTAGTTTGTTTGTGTGTTAATTTGTTTATTTGTAAATTTGTTTATTTTTAAATTTGTTTATTCGTTTATTTGTTTATTTGTTTATTTGTTAATTTGCTTATTTGTTTATTTGTTAATTTGTTTATTCGTTTATTCATTTGTTCGTTTATTTGTTAATTGGTTAATTTGTTTATTTATTAATTTGTTTATTAGTTTGTTCGTTTATATGTTAATTGGTTAATTTGTTTATTTGTTAATTTGTTTATTTGTTTGTTTGTTTGTTTATATGTTTTTTTGTTTATTGGTTTATTTGTTAATTTGTTTATTTGGGTATTTGTTTATTTGTGTATTTGTTAATTTGTTTATTTGGGTATTTGTTTATTTGTTAATTTGTTTATTTTTAAATTTGTTAATATGTTTATTTGGGTATTTGTTTATTAAGTAATTTGTTAATTTGCTTATTTGTTTATTTTTTTATTTGTTTATTTGTTTGTTCGTTTATTTGTTAATTTGTTAATTTGCTTGTTTGTTAATTTGTTTATTCGTTTGTTCGTTTATTTGTTAATTTGCTTTTTTGTTTATTTGTTTATTTGTTAATTTTTTAAATTGTTAATTTGTTTATTTGCTTATTTTTTAATTTGTTTATTCGTTTGTTCGTGTATTTGTTAATTGGTTTATTTGTTGATTTGTTAATTTGTTAATTTGTTAATTTGCTTATTTGTTTATTTGTTTATTTGCTTAGTTATTTATCTGTTTATTTGTTTTTTTGTTAGTTTGTTTATTTGCTTGTTTGTTTTTTTGTTTATTTGCTTATTTGTTGATTTGTTTATTTGCTTATTTGTTTATTTGCTTATTTGTTTGTTTGCAACATATGTTTTTCATAAATTTCACGAATTTCCGATAAAAAATACAACTGAAAAATGTGAAAAAATGCATTTTCTAGGAATGATATATGAGGAATTATGCATTAGAGACTATTTTTTCTGAAGATTACCGTGTGGCAGCTACAGGCCAAAAATGGTGCAAAAAAATATATAAATTAAAATTTTTCTACATTTTAGCATTTTTGAGGCATTAGATGCAATTTTTCGGATTATTTTGTTCTACTTTTTTCTCCTTATATTCTGTAGGCTACAATTGTAGCAAAAATAATTTCTAGCCGAGATTTTGACATGAGAAAAAAAACGCAAAAACTAGCAAAACGCAAAAGGGTTTCGTTGGTTGCGATAAGCGCTTCGAGAAATTCCACACGAGAAAGAGTTTGAAGTCGATATCCTTAAATATTTGGACAATTGACCAAAAATTGTGAAATATTTATAAAAATTTTATATTTTAGCAATTTTAATGCACTAACTACAGTTTTTCATGGCCATTTTTTTTAAAGCTTTCCTTCTCCTAGTTTATAGCTAAGATTATGGCGAAGACAAGAAAACAAAGTTTCTAATTGGTTTTCGAGGTGAAGGGTATATTATATAAAATATAATAAAAAAATTGTTAGAACCAAAATTTATTATTGAATAAAAAGTGCTTAAAGTAGTTAAAAGTAAAACTATAACGTGTTTCATAAGGGCGTTATCAAAATCGAACATTTGAACAGAACATTACATAATTCAACATAAGACTTTGAAGAGTTAACTCTAAAATCGATTTCATCATCTTTAGATACTTTAGCACCTAAAAGAATATAAGTAATTGGGATCTTTAAGGTATGAAGTATATATGGAGTAAACAAAATTAAACAACTTAACAGTAATAAAGGACATATACTATCTAAGATTGCATCCTTTCATCTAATATACTGCAAATTTTAGTTTATTATTATATATGAAAATCTTTATAAAAATTTTAAACATTTTTACGTCTAAAAATACTTATAAAAAAAATAACATGACAAATGGTAACGCTGGTAATATGCAACTCTGTGTGTTCTTTCTACACTGCTGCTAATTTAGCCATTTTCTCGTCAAATCCAGCGATTTTTAATAAAATTTTACTGGAATAAATAATTTTATTTAAAAAATATGGTTTTTAGCAATTTATAGCTTAATTAACTTATTATTTAAAAAATTTTGCTATTTTAATTGTCTTTGTTTTATAATATTTCAATAATTTTATTTCAAAAAGGGTGGTTTTTAGAGATTTATAGCTAAATTTAACTTTTATTTAAAAAATTTAGCTATTTTTGCTTGTTTGTTTTATAATATTCCAATAATTTTATTTCAAAAAGGTTGGTTTTCAGCTATTCATGGCTAAATTTACCTATTATTTAAAAAAATTTAGCTATTTTTGCTTGTTTGTTTTATAATATTCCAATAATTTTATTTCAAAAAGGGTGGTTTTTAAAGATTTATAGCTAAATTTACCTATTATTTAAAAAATTTAGCTATTTTAGCTTATTTGTTTTATAATATTTCAATATTTTTATTTCAAAAAGGGTGGTTTTCAGCGATTTATAGCTAAATTTACCAATTATTTTAAAAATTTAGCTATTTTTGCTTGTTTGTTTTATAATATTTCAATATTTTTATTTCAAAAAGGGTGGTTTTTAACGATTTATAGCTAAATTTACCAATTATTTAAAAAATTTAGCTATTTTTGCTTGTTTGTTTTATAATATTTCAATAATTTTTAATATTTTTAATTAGGCTTAAGTTCATTAAATTTAATTTTCATTAAATTATTTTTATGAAGAAAGGAATTTTACAACATGAAAATCAATTAAAATTTACTGATAATTTTTCATTCTTGACTCAATCTGGGCTCGAACCCAGGTGTTTACGGACAGGTTACCCTGACATGTTTCGATTGCAACCACTCAATCTCCTCAGAGGGCTTGCCGTTTAACACTCGCAGCCATCGACGACTGCTGACGTCATTAGTCAAACATCAATCCTTAAACCAAATTGTATTCAACCTTTGGTAGATCGAAATTTGCTTTGAATGATTATCTATTTTAATTTATTTTAACATGTTATTCCTTTACTTCTGTTTGAATTTGTCCTTCAAGTTGTGCTGAAAAGGTCAACAAGAATAAGAAAGACAATAAATGAAAAAACAAAAAAAAATATGTACTTTGAACTTCAAGAAGAATTCTTGACAAAAGTACGAAAAAACAGAAGTAAAGGAATAACATGTTAAAATAAATTAAAATAGATAATCATTCAAAGCAAATTTCGATCTACCAAAGGTTGAATACAATTTGGTTTAAGGATTGATGTTTGACTAATGACGTCAGCAGTCGTCGATGGCTGCGAGTGTTAAACGGCAAGCCCTCTGAGGAGATTGAGTGGTTGCAATCGAAACATGTCAGGGTAACCTGTCCGTAAACACCTGGGTTCGAGCCCAGATTGAGTCAAGAATGAAAAATTATCAGTAAATTTTAATTGATTTTCATGTTGTAAAATTCCTTTCTTCATAAAAATAATTTAATGAAAATTAAATTTAATGAACTTAAGCCTAATTAAAAATATTAAAAATTTGGATTAAAAACCATAAATAGTTCAATAAAATAACCACAATACTAATAATATTTCAATAATTTTATTTCAAAAAGGGTGGCTTTCAGCGATTTATAGCCAAATTTACCTATTTTTAAAAAAATTTAGCTATTTTTACTTGTTTGGTTTTTAATATTTCAATAATTTTATTTCAAAAAGGGTGGTTTTCAGCGATTTATAGCTCAATTTACCTATTATTAAAAAAATTTAGCTATTTTTACTTGTTTGTTTTATAATATTTCAATAATTTTATTTCAAAAAGGGTGGTTTTCAGCGATTTATAGCTAAATTTACCTATTATTAAAAAAATTTAGCTATTTTTGCTGTTTGTTTTTTAATATTTCAATAATTTTATTTCAAAAAGGGTGGTTTTTAACGATTTATAGCTAAATTTACCTATTATTTAAAAAATTTAGCTATTTTTGCTTGTTTGTTTTATAATATTTCATTTCAAAAAGGGTGGTTTTCAGCGATTTATAGCTAAATTTACCTATTGTTAAAAAAATTTAGCTATTTTTGCTGTTTGTTTTTTAATATTTCAATAATTTTATTTCAAAAAGGGTGGTTTTTAACGATTTATAGCTAAATTTACCTATTATTTAAAAAATTTAGCTATTTTTGCTTGTTTGTTTTATAATCTTTCAATAATTTTATTTCAAAAAGGGTGGTTTTAAGCGATTTATAGCCAAATTTACCTATTTTTAAAAAAATTTAGCTATTTTTACTTGTTTGGTTTTTAATATTTCAATAATTTTATTTCAAAAAGGGTGGTTTTCAGCGATTTATAGCTAAATTTACCTATTATTAAAAAAATTTAGCTATTTTTACTTGTTTGTTTTATAATATTTCAATAATTTTATTTCAAAAAGGGTGGTTTTCAGCGATTTGTAGCTAAATTTACCTATTATTAAAAAAATTTAGCTATCTTTACTTGTTTGTTT
Organism: Pollenia angustigena; assembly: GCA_930367215.1. NCBI lineage: Eukaryota > Metazoa > Arthropoda > Insecta > Diptera > Polleniidae > Pollenia > Pollenia angustigena. Next base: position 125,173,847 of record OV884058.1, read on the forward strand.
TGTAATATTTCAATAATTTCATTTCAAAAAGGGTGGTTTTCAGCGATTTATAGCTAAATTTACCTATTGTTAAAAAAATTTTGCTATTTTTGCTGTTTGTTTTTTAATATTTCAATCATTTTATTTCAAAAAGGGTGGTTTTTAACGATTTATAGCTAAATTTACCTATTATTTAAAAAATTTAGCTATTTTTGCTTGTTTGTTTTACAATATTTCAATAATTTTATTTCAAAAAGGGTGGTTTTCAGCGATTTATAGCTAAATTTACCTATTATTATAAAAATTTAGCTATTTTTGTTTGTTTGTTTTATAATATTTCAATAATTTTATTTCAAAAAGGGTGGTTTTCAGCGATTTATAGCTAAATTTACCTATTGTTAAAAAAATTTAGCTATTTTTGCTTGTTTGCTTTATAATATTTTAATAATTTTATTTCAAAAAGGGTGGTGTTTTTCAGCGATTTTTAGCTAAATTTACCTATTATTAAAAAAATGTAGCTATGTTTGCTTGTTTGTTTTATAATTTTATTTCAAAAAGGGTGGTTTTCAGCGATTTATAGCCAAATTTACCTATTATTAAAAAAATTTAGCTATCTTTACTTGTTTGTTTTATAATATTTCAATAATTTCATTTCAAAAAGGGTGGTTTTCAGCGATTTATAGCTAAATTTACCTATTGTTAAAAAAATTTAGCTATTTTTGCTGTTTGTTTTTTAATATTTCAATAATTTTATTTCAAAAAGGGTGGTTTTTAGCGATTTATAGCTAAATTTACCTATTATTTAAAAAATTTAGCTATTTTTGCTTGTTTGTTTTACAATATTTCAATAATTTAAAAAAGATTTTGTTATTCGTGCTTAATTCCCAGTTTTTATTCTTGATAAAAACACTTGAAATTTATTGTTGATGGGATAAGCTATTCCTATGCATTTCACTGGTTGCTTAGGCCAGATCATCAGGAAACTTCATCCATAAAGATTTTAGACAAACTAAAGATATTAAACCAAATAAAACTGTTAAACGTATAAGACTTATAGCAACAGTTTTACTTGTAACAATATCAAAGCTTGAACAAAATACATCAACAATAAAAAAAAAAAAAAAAAAAAAAAAAAAAAAAAATATTTCAATAATTTTATTTCAAAAAGGGTGGTTTTCAGCGATTTATAGCTAAATTTACCTATTGTTAAAAAAATTTAGCTATTTTTGCTGTTTGTTTTTTAATATTTCAATAATTTTATTTCAAAAAGGGTGGTTTTTAACGATTTATAGCTAAATTTACCTATTATTTAAAAAATTTAGCTATTTTTGCTTGTTTGTTTTACAATATTTCAATAATTTTATTTCAAAAAGGGTGGTTTTCAGCGATTTATAGCTAAATTTACCTATTGTTAAAAAAATTTAGCTATTTTTGCTGTTTGTTTTTTAATATTTCAATAATTTTATTTCAAAAAGGGTGGTTTTTAACGATTTATAGCTAAATTTACCTATTATTTAAAAAATGTAGCTATTTTTGCTTGTTTGTTTTACAATATTTCAATAATTTTATTTCAAAAAGGGTGGTTTTCAGCGATTTATAGCTAAATTTACCTATTGTTAAAAAAATTTAGCTATTTTTGCTTGTTTGCTTTATAATATTTTAATAATTTTATTTCAAAAAGGGTGGTGTTTTTCAGCGATTTTTAGCTAAATTTACCTATTATTAAAAAAATGTAGCTATGTTTGCTTGTTTGTTTTATAATTTTATTTCAAAAAGGGTGGTTTTCAGCGATTTATAGCCAAATTTACCTATTATTAAAAAAATGTAGCCATTTTTGCTTGTTTGTTTTATAATATTTCAATAATTTTATTTCAAAAAGGGTGGTTTTCAGCGATTTATAGCTAAATTTACCTATTGTTAAAAAAATTTAGCTATTTTTGCTTGTTTGCTTTATAATATTTTAATAATCCAAATTTTTAATATTTTTTAATTAGGCTTAAGTTCATGAAATTAATTTTTATTAAATTATTTTTGTGAACAAAGGAATTTTACAACATGAAAATTAATCAAAGTAGTTATTGATAATCTTTCATTCTTGACGTGGCTCGGGCTCGAACCCTGGCCGGCAGGTTACCATGACATGTTTCGATCGCAACCACTCGATCTCCTCAGATGGATTTGCCGTCTTACACTCGCAGCCATCGACGACTGCTGACGTCACTAGTCAAACATCAATCCTTAAACCAAATTGTATTTTAACATTTGGTAGATCGAAATTTGCTTTCCTGAATGATTATCCATTTTAATTGATTTTACATGTTTTTTCCTTTACTTCTGTTTTTTCGTACTTTCGTCAAGAATTTTTCTTGAAGTCCAAGTACATTTTTTGTTTTTCACTTTGTCTTTCTCTTTTCTGTTGACCTTTTTCAGCACAACTTGAAGGACAAATGTACACATAGAGCTCGTGCCTTAGCTTTAACAATAATTAGTATTGTGGTTATTTTGTTGAACTATTTATGGTTTTTAATCCAAATTTTTAATATTTTTTAATTAGGCTTAAGTTCATGAAATTAATTTTTATTAAATTATTTTTGTGAAGAAAGGAATTTTACAACATGAAAATTAATCAAAGTAGTTATTGATAATCTTTCATTCTTGACGTGGCTCGGGCTCGAACCCTGGCCGGCAGGTTACCATGACATGTTTCGATCGCAACCACTCGATCTCCTCAGATGGATTTGCCGTCTTACACTCGCAGCCATCGACGACTGCTGACGTCACTAGTCAAACATCAATCCTTAAACCAAATTGTATTTTAACATTTGGTAGATCGAAATTTGCTTTCCTGAATGATTATCCATTTTAATTGATTTTACATGTTTTTTCCTTTACTTCTGTTTTTTCGTACTTTCGTCAAGAATTTTTCTTGAAGTCCAAGTACATTTTTTGTTTTTCACTTTGTCTTTCTCTTTTCTGTTGACCTTTTTCAGCACAACTTGAAGGACAAATGTACACATAGAGCTCGTGCCTTAGCTTTAACAATAATTAGTATTGTGGTTATTTTGTTGAACTATTTATGGTTTTTAATCCAAATTTTTAATATTTTTTAATTAGGCTTAAGTTCATGAAATTAATTTTTATTAAATTATTTTTGTGAAGAAAGGAATTTTACAACATGAAAATTAATCAAAGTAGTTATTGATAATCTTTCATTCTTGACGTGGCTCGGGCTCGAACCCTGGCCGGCAGGTTACCATGACATGTTTCGATCGCAACCACTCGATCTCCTCAGATGGATTTGCCGTCTTACACTCGCAGCCATCGACGACTGCTGACGTCACTAGTCAAACATCAATCCTTAAACCAAATTGTATTTTAACATTTGGTAGATCGAAATTTGCTTTCCTGAATGATTATCCATTTTTAATTGATTTTACATGTTTTTTCCTTTACTTCTGTTTTTTCGTACTTTCGTCAAGAATTTTTCTTGAAGTCCAAGTACATTTTTTGTTTTTCACTTTGTCTTTCTCTTTTCTGTTGACCTTTTTCAGCACAACTTGAAGGACAAATGTACACATAGAGCTCGTGCCTTAGCTTTAACAATAATTAGTATTGTGGTTATTTTGTTGAACTATTTATGGTTTTTAATCCAAATTTTTAATATTTTTTAATTAGGCTTAAGTTCATGAAATTAATTTTTATTAAATTATTTTTGTGAAGAAAGGAATTTTACAACATGAAAATTAATCAAAGTAGTTATTGATAATCTTTCATTCTTGACGTGGCTCGGGCTCGAACCCTGGCCGGCAGGTTACCATGACATGTTTCGATCGCAACCACTCGATCTCCTCAGATGGATTTGCCGTCTTACACTCGCAGCCATCGACGACTGCTGACGTCACTAGTCAAACATCAATCCTTAAACCAAATTGTATTTTAACATTTGGTAGATCGAAAGAGAAAGACAAAGTGAAAAACAAAAAATGTACTTGGACTTCAAGAAAAATTCTTGACGAAAGTACGAAAAAACAGAAGTAAAGGAAAAAACATGTAAAATCAATTAAAATGGATAATCATTCAGGAAAGCAAATTTCGATCTACCAAATGTTAAAATACAATTTGGTTTAAGGATTGATGTTTGACTAGTGACGTCAGCAGTCGTCGATGGCTGCGAGTGTAAGACGGCAAATCCATCTGAGGAGATCGAGTGGTTGCGATCGAAACATGTCATGGTAACCTGCCGGCCAGGGTTCGAGCCCGAGCCACGTCAAGAATGAAAGATTATCAATAACTACTTTGATTAATTTTCATGTTGTAAAATTCCTTTCTTCACAAAAATAATTTAATAAAAATTAATTTCATGAACTTAAGCCTAATTAAAAAATATTAAAAATTTGGATTAAAAACCATAAATAGTTCAACAAAATAACCACAATACTAATTATTTTAATAATTTTATTTCAAAAAGGGTGGTGTTTTTTCATCGATTTTTAGCTAAATTTACCTATAATTAAAAAAATGTAGCTATGTTTGCTTGTTTGTTTTATAATATTTCAATAATTTTATTTCAAAAAGGGTGGTTTTCAGCGATTTATAGCCAAATTTAACTATTATTTAAAAAATTTAGCTATTTTAGCTTATTTGTTTTATAATATTTCAATATTTTTATTTCAAAAAGGGTGGTTGTTTTTCAGCGATTTTTAGCTAAATTTACCTATTATTAAAAAAATGTAGCCATTTTTGCTTGTTTGTTTTATAATATTTCAATAATTTTATTTCAAAAAGGGTGGTTTTCAGCGATTTATAGCTAAATTTACCTATTGTTAAAAAAATTTAGCTATTTTTGCTTGTTTGCTTTATAATATTTTAATAATTTTATTTCAAAAAGGGTGGTGTTTTTCAGCGATTTTTAGCTAAATTTACCTATTATTAAAAAAATGTAGCTATTTTTGCTTGTTTGTTTTATAATATTTCAATAATTTTATTTCAAAGAGGGTGGTTTTCAGCGATTTATAGCTAAATTTACCTATTATTAAAAAATTTTAGCTATTTTTACTTGTTTGGTTTTAAATATTTCAATAATTTTATTTCAAAAAGGGTGGTTTTCAGCGATTTATAGCTAAATTTACCTATTGTTAAAAAAATTTAGCTATTTTTGCTTGTTTGCTTTATAATATTTTAATAATTTTATTTCAAAAAGGGTGGTGTTTTTCAGCGATTTTTAGCTAAATTTACCTATTATTAAAAAAATGTAGCTATTTTTGCTTGTTTGTTTTATAATATTTCAATAATTTTATTTCAAAGAGGGTGGTTTTCAGCGATTTATAGCCATATTTACCTATTATTTAAAAAATTTAGCTATTTTTACTTGTTTGTTTTATAATATTTCAATAATTTCATTTCAAAAAGGGTGGTTTTCAGCGATTGATAACTAAATTTAACTATTATTTAAAAAATTTAGCTATTTTTTCTTGTTTGTTTTATAATATTTCAATAATTTTATTTCAAAATGGGTGGTTTTTCGCGATTAATACCTAAATTTACCTGTTATTAAAAAAATTTAGCTATTTTTGCTTGTTTGTTTTATAATCATTCAATAATTTTATTTCAAAAAGGGTGGTTTTCAGCGATTTATAGCTAAATTTACCTATAATTTAAAAAATTTAGCTATTTGTGCTTGTTTGTTTTATAATATTTCAATAATTTTATTTAAGAAAGCGTGGTTTTTATCGATTGATGGCTAAATTTAACTATTATTTAAACAATTTTGCTATTTTTTTTTGTTTGTTTTATAATATTTCAATATTTTTATTTAAAAAAGGGTTGTTTTTATCGATTGATAGCTAAATTTAACTATTATTTAAAATATTGAGCTATTTTATATTTAGTTATAAACCAATTAAAACCAACCTTTTTGAAAAGAAATAATTGAAATATTATAACACAAACACAAAATTTGTGTTATACACAATATAAAATAGCTCAATATTTTAAATAGAAAGTATATTAGGACATAAATCGCTAAAGATCACCCTTTTTAAAAAGAAATTATTGAAATATTATAAAACAAACACAATAAAAAATAGCTCAAAATTTTTAAATGGAAAGTATATTTAGACATAAATCGCTAAAATCGCTCTTTTTAAAAAGAAATTATTGAAATATTATAACACAAACACAATATAAAATAGCACAATATTTTAAATATAAAGTATATTTAGTCATAAATCGTTAAAAACCACCCTTTTTGAAAAGAAATTATTGAATTATTATTAATGAAACACAATAAAAAATAGCTCAAAATTTTAAATGGAATGTATATTTAGACATAAATCGCTAAAATCGCTCTTTTTAGAAAGAAATTATTGAAATATTATAACACAATATAAAATGGCACAATATTTTAAATAGAAAGTATATTTAGTCATAAATCGCTAAAAACCACCCTTTTTGAAAATAAATTATTGAATTATTATTAATGAAACACAATAAAAAATAGCTCAAAATTTTAAATGGAAAGTATATTTAGACATAAATCGCTAAAATCGACCTTTTTAAAAAGAAATTATTGAAATATTATAACACAAACACAATATAAAATAGCACAATATTTTAAATAGAAAGTATATTTAGTCATAAATCGCTAAAAACCACCCTATTTGAAAATAAATTATTGAATTATTATTAATGAAACACAATAAAAAATAGCTCCAAATTTTAAATGGAAAGTATATTTAGACATAAATCGCTAAAATCGACCTTTTTAAAAAGAAATTACTGAAATATTATAACACAAACACAATATAAAATAGCACAATATTTTAAATAGAAAGTATATTTAGTCATAAATCGCTAAAAACCACACTTTTTGAAAAGAAATTATTGAATTATTATTAATGAAACACAATAAAAAATAGCTCAAAATTTTAAATGGAAAGTATATTTAGACATAAATCGCTAAAATCGACCTTTTTAAAAAGAAATTATTGAAATATTATAACACAAACACAATATAAAATAGCACCATATTTTAAATAGAAAGTATATTTAGTCATAAATCGCTAAAAACCACCCTATTTGAAAAGAAATTATTGAATTATTATTAATGAAACACAATAAAAAATAGCTCAAAATTTTAAATGGAAAGTATATTTAGACATAAATCGCTAAAATCGACCTTTTTAAAAAGAAATTATTGAAATATTATAACACAAACACAATATAAAATAGCACAATATTTTAAATAGAAAGTATATTTAGTCATAAATCGCTAAAAACCACCCTATTTGAAAAGAAATTATTGAATTATTATTAATGAAACACAATAAAAAATAGCTCAAAATTTTAAATGGAAAGTATATTTAGACATAAATCGCTAAAATCGACCTTTTTAAAAATAAATTATTGAAATATTATAACACAAACACAATATAAAATAGCACAATATTTTAAATAGAAAGTATATTTAGACATAAATCCCTAAAATCGCCCTTTTTGAAAAGAAATTATTGAAATATTATAACACAAACACAATATAAAATAGCACAATATTTTAAATTGAAAGTATATTTAGTCATAAATCGCTAAAAACCACCCTATTTGAAAAGAAATTATTGAATTATTATTAATGAAACAATAAAAAATAGCTCAAAATTTTAAATGGAAAGTATATTTAGACATAAATTGCTAAAATCGCTCTTTTTAGAAAGAAATTATTGAAATATTATAACACAATATAAAATGGCACAATATTTTAAATAGAAAGTATATTTAGACATAAATCGCTAAAATCGCCATTTTTAAAAAGTAATTATTGATATATTATAACACAAACACAATATAAAATAGCACAATATTTTAAATAGAAAGTATATTTAGTCATAAATCGCTAAAAAAACCACCCTTTTTGAAAATAAATTATTGAATTATTATTAATGAAACACAATAAAAAATAGCTCAAAATTTTAAATGGAAAGTATATTTAGACATAAATCGCTAAAATCGACCTTTTTAAAAATAAATTATTGAAATATTATAACACAAACACAATATAAAATAGCACAATATTTTAAATAGAAAGTATATTTAGTCATAAATCGCTAAAAAACCACCCTTTTTGAAAATAAATTATTGAATTATTATTAATGAAACACAATAAAAAATAGCTCAAAATTTTAAATGGAAGGTATATTTAGACATAAATCGCTAAAATCGACCTTTTTAAAAATAAATTATTGAAATATTATAACACAAACACAATATAAAATAGCACAATATTTTAAATAGAAAGTATATTTAGACATAAATCCCTAAAATCGCCCTTTTTGAAAAGAAATTATTGAAATATGGTAAAACAAACACAAAAAAAAAATAGCTCAATATTTTAAATAGAAAGTATATTTAGTCATAAATCGCTAAAAAGCACCCTTTTTGAAATAAAATTATTGAATTATTATTAATGAAACACAATAAAAAATAGCTCAAAATTTTAAATAGGAAGTATATTTAGTTATAAACCAATAAAAACCGCCCTTTTTGAAAAGAAATAATTGAAATATTATAACACAAACACTATATAAAATAGCTCAATATTTTAAATAGAAAGTATATTTAGTCATAAATCCCTAAAATCGCCCTTTTTGAAAAGAAATTATTGAAATATGGTAAAACAAACACAATAAAAAATAGCTCAATATTTTAAATAGAAAGTATATTTTGTTATAAACCAATAAATACCACCCTTTTTGAAAAAATGATTGAAATAATATAACAGAAACGCAATAAAAAATAGCTCAATATTTTAAATAGAAATTATATTTAGTTATAAATCGCTAAAAACCACCCTTTTTGAAAAGAAATTATTGAAATTTTATATAATTTAGCGATAAAACGCCAAAAAGTTTTACTAATAAATTTTATTTAAATTCGCTGGTTTTGACAAGAAAATTGCTACATTAGCAGCAGTGTAGAAATAAACACACAGAGTTGCACTTGAACAGCGTTGCCATTTGTCATATTTTCCCTTTTTTTTAAATATTGTTAGACGTACACATGTTTAAAATTTGTATAAAGATTTTTGTCAATATATAATCTAATCTTTGCAGTATATTAGATGAAAACGTTAAGTGAAGTTAAGTGCAACAAAGCTATCTTAGATTCTATCTGCTTTATTACTGTAACGTTGTTTAATTTTGTTTACTCCTTCAATACTTCATACCTTAACGATCACAAATGTATTCTTTAAGGTGCTGAAGTATCTAAAAATGATGAAATCGACTTTAGTGTTCACTGTTCAAAGTCTTATATTGAATTATGCAATGTTCTGTTCAAAAGTTAAATTTTAATAACGACCGTCTGTAACAAGTTGTAGTTTTACTTTTTATTACTTTAAGCACTTTTTGTTCTATAATGAATTGGCTCTATAAAAATTTTATTGTATTTCATTATTAATAAAAATGTACCAAGGTTTTTTTATGCACCTGTTACATGCTCTTTATCTCGGAAACCATTTAGCATTTTGTTTTCTTGTCTTCACCATAATATTAGCTATAAACTGGGAGAAGGAAAGCTTAAAACAAAATAAGCGTAAAAACAGTATTTAGTGAATTAAAATTGCTAAAATATTAAATTTTTAAATATTTTGCACTATTTTTGGCCCATAGTCCAATTTTTCAAACTCTTTCTCGTGTGGAATTTCTCGAAGTACTTTTCGTAACCAACGAAACTTTTGCGTTTTGCTAGTTTTTATTTTATTTTTCTCATGTCTAAATCTCGGAAAGCAATTATTTTCGCCATAATTGTAGCTATAGACTCTTAAGGCAGAGTTAGCCGAACGTTCGCGGCCCCTAATGGAACGTCTGGTTCGTTTTGTCATTTGCAAACAATGCAAATGCTTACTGAATTTAAATGTCACGTTGACGGCACGTCTCGATCTGTATTAAACAGATTTTTATGCCGTTGTTACGTGACAGTTGTAAAGCAGTGATGGGCTGCTTGTATGTTAAATTGAATGCGGGTATTTTTGCGCGTTTTTGGTACTTTTTTCAGTTAAGCTATGGAATTGAGACAAAACAACTATACAACATATTTCCATATAAAGGTGCTATCAGACGGGATGTATTTTACATATGTACTGTCAAATTTTCCATCTGTAAAAGTTGTACACATCGTGTGATACATATGAAACTTTGCATGTGTAAAATACATGTGGAAATACATATGTAACTTTTTCGATTAGAACACGCTATATTTTCCTGTGGCAAACATAAACAAAACAGCTGGTTTATTTTGAAACGTAAGCAAAAGACAGCGTTTGTTTACATTTATAGGTTATGTCATAAGGAAAAACATAAGCAGGTGTGATAGCAAAAATTATGAATCGTACGTAAAATGGAAATTCCGACATACATACGGAATTACATATGGGTAAGAAAAGTGACAGTACATATGTAAAATACATCCCGTCTGATAGCACCTTAAACAAATATATTTATGTTTAGATGTACAATACATATAAACAAATGCATATACACATACAATGGAAATGTGATACGAATAAAAGGCTTTAAATGGTAGCAAACCCTTGTTTGGTGCATACACCACAATACAATATATCTATTGTTATAATATATATGCTAAAATACAAATTTGTTTATTGAAAATCTATAATAAAAACATTTAACTATTAACGTTTTTTACATACACAAAATACTTTTTTAATACCATTTAAATCACTTGGTACTTTTTAAAACATTTTTGATTCCCATCACTGTGTGATTTGCTTTATGTATACTATTGTTTTTTGTTTATGTATAGAAAAAACATAAACCACGTTTTTAAATGTTCTATAAGTGCACCAACGTGCTTACAGTACGGTGCGGTACATTACGGGTACAGCAACGTTCGCCTAACTAGGCCTTTAGAAATTAAGTAGAACAAAATAATCCGAAAAAATTTATCTAAAGCCTCAAAAACATTTTTGGCCCGTAGCTGCCAAACGGTAATCTTCAGAAAAAATACTCCTTTTACTCTAATTCATATTTCCTCATATATAGTTACTGAAAAATGCATTTTTTTCACATTTTTCAGTTGTATTTTTTATCGGAAATTCGTGAAATTTATGAAATACATTGCAAAAGGTAAAAACGTAAATTATCCAATAATAATTTTTTACACATATTTCGAATTTTCGATATAAATACAGCTGAAAAATGTAAAAAAAGAATTATGATGTTCTAAAGAATTTTGAATTATATTATAAGAATTATTTTTTCTGAATAGAACTTTACTGAAGTATCCACAGTTTGGCCGCGGCGGGCCATGAATGTTAAAAAAATAAATTAAAATTTGTCGACATTTTAGCAATTCTATGGCGCTAGCTGCAGTTTTTTGCGTTAGTTCGTTATACAATTTTTGTCTCCTAGTGTAAAGCTGCAATTATTAAAACAAAATCATAATTGGTTTCTGAAAAATATGCATGTTTAAAAAATAAAAAATCAAGGGTTAGCCAAAATTTTCAAAAAGTACAAATTTGTAACAGCTTTCTCTTCAGATGTACTATATTTGTTTGCTGTCTCTATGATAAGGAACACAATTGCACCGTATGAACGTAGTAGTCTACGACGTAGATACGATGTCAAATTAATATGTATACTATTGTATACAAAGGCACACAATAGCTGGCGCAAATCTAAAAGCGTATCTACGTCGTACGTCGCCTTACAGAAAATTCAGACGGGGGCTTTTACAACTTCTCTTTTGGTTTGGTGGCTAACGGTTAAGTGACGATAGAGGGGTAAACAAAAATACTTGGTTTGTGTTTTTCATGACTTTTTCTCAGATTTATCTTTCAACTTATTTATTTTCTTATCGTTACGTTTTATAAATTGAAAATACAGTAAGTCCTCGATCATCCATAGCAACAATTTAGTAGTTTTTTGTGTGTTTCTAATTAAGTTACAAACGAATAGTGTTGCATCTGCCGGTTAATCGAATGACAGATAATCGAGGCGCTTCTGCAAACAAAAAATACGTAACTTTAAATCATCGTATAAACACAAAAGATTTTTGAAAGTTGCTGGAGAAGGGAAATAAAAATTGAAAATTTAAATTAAATTATTTTTGTGTTCTCAAATTGAATATTTGATAACAACATAAACCAAGGAAAAAATTAACAAAAATTTAGATTTTTTTAAGATTATTTTCAAAAGAAAACTCGATTTGTGTACGACGGAATTGTAAGTAAATAGATCGTGTTTTAAAAAATGTACGACCGTTAACTTACGTTCTTAAGTGGCTCATACACTTGCAATAAAATTGTTAAATTTTAAGTATTGTACAATTATATCGATGTGTATGTGATATTCGAAGGTAACACATTATATTGGCAACAATCAAAAGAAATTTGATTTGTATTGCACAACGAAAAGAAACTGAAATTTGTTGCTAACATTGTACAATGCTGTTGATGTTATTCATAAAGGTTATGTATGTACACCTTTTTTTTAATGAAAGTTGAGCAATATTTAAATTTAAACCATTGTGCGACTTATTGCATAATTTACGACAAAATGGAAATAATATGGCGAATATCATATACAATAATATTGCAAGTGTATGGGCCGCTTTACAACGTTCTTATGTGTTTTTGCTGCCTTTATCGTAAAGAACATAGGTTTCAATTTTAAGCAAAATTGTTAAAAACAAGTGTTTACAAAAAGTACCCAAAAGTAGGACTTTTTACACCTGTTTTATCTTCTTGTCTTTTTTCCTAAACCTTTGCGTAGCAATTACAAATAAACACACAGAGGGAAGTCAAAAAAACCACATAAAAAGATATAAGAAAATTAAATAAAAAAAATTTATTTTTATTTTAAAAAAATTGATAACAAGAAACTATTTACAGTCAAATCCCGATAAGTCGTACCCCGGTAAATCGTTATTCCCGATAACTGTCGGTCCTTTGAAAACATCTCGTTATTTCGTAAAATTTCCATACATTTTGGTCCCCTCGCTAATTATAAATTTTTTTTCAAATAAAATCTTCTTTATCTCTTATAAATCGTAATTGTTTGCTAACTACCACTTATCATTCATAATAAAAACAACAGAAACATGGAAAGAATAATTTTTTGTTTACCGCTTTGTTTTTTGTGGGTTTTTGCTTGTGTGTGTGTTTATTTTCTTAATATCAGTTTGTTACATGTATAATTTTTATATATTTTATTTTCAACAATTGTTTTTTATGTTTTTTTTTATCGTTTTAGTAAATAAATTGAAAAACCCCTTTAATTCGTATTTTTTTATTTTAACCCCGTTAAATCGAAAGCCCGCTAAATCAAAAGCCCCTATAATTCGTAGGAAATTGCTGGTCCCTTGCGATTACGAATTATCGGGATTCTACTGTATTTCAAAAATAAAAACATAATTCATATAAGCAGATCTTTAAAATGACACATATCGCTTTTGTTCAACAATAGTGTATTAATCCAACATTTCTGTTTAAATTCATATTTGGTATAGATTTGGTAACGACAAAATATATATTATGGAAAAAATTCAGACTCATCGTAATATCTTACTTTGGAGACGCAAAAATTTCCAATATTTTGCTCTTTCCATTAAATATGTTCCTTAAAGTTTAAACGTAGTAGGTCAATCCACTCACTAAGTGTGAGTTAATTGGTAAAAAAGTGCGAGTGTATTAAAACTTGATCGCGCAACCCTTAATTAAGGCATTAAGGGGTACACATTAAGTCCCAATTCACACGTTGCAAGTCTTATTGATCAGCTTGCTACTTTATAACGAGAGTGAAGAGAGGAAAATAAACGTTTCTCTCTCACTCTCTCTCGCCTATAAGGTAGCAAGCTGGTCAATAAGACTTGCAACGTGTGAATTGGCACTAAGGGGTACACAAAACTCAAAAACGTTGCACTAATAAAGGACAGATAATATATAAGATCGGTCAAAAGCAAAAAATCATCATATAATAGTCATCCAATATACAGCAAATTTAATTGTATCAGCCGTTTAAAAAAATAAAATAAGTTTAAAATAGGTTTTAAGGCAGAATGCTCATGCGCTGTAATTCACAGTAATTTTTTATGAATACGGCAGGATATTTTTAAAAACCTTCTTTAACTTTAAAACTTCGTAAATAAAAAAAGAGGGACAATTTTTCACAATGGCAACGCTGATGTAATGCAACTCTGTGTGCAATTTTGTACACTAATACATTCTTACATTAATATGTATTACAGTGTTACCAGTGAAATTTCGAGAAAGATACATTTTAGTTTCCAAAATGATACCCTTTTTCCCAAATAGATACATTTTGAAAAAAATTTGAATATCCATTTCTAACGTTTAACTTTTATTAACATAACATTTTTATTTTATATTTAATGACTATTTTTAAGATAATGATATCATATAAATTCATTTTTATATCTATTTAAGTCATAAATATAGGGTACCTATGTAATTTTAAGCAAACATTAAAATAATTTAAATGTAACTATCTTTGGATGTTATTAATTTATAAAAATTAACATATACACAAGAATAAGCAGACGACAGAAGAACTTAGAAAACTTAACAGCAAAATAAAACAATTTAGTTGTCACTGTTTTTTAGTATTCATAACAAAATATCTTTGAAAAACTTTGCCAGAAACAGAAAGTTAAATATTTTCTTTCTGTACATTTTGCGTGCTGATTAAAAAAAAAAACATAAAATCTTAGGATTATACATGGTACCTGAAGTCATCAAAAGATACGAAAAATGTATCTTTCGTATCCTAATGGCATCACTGACGAAGCCATTATCCCTAGGGGGTTAAAATGTATGAGCGACCTCTATTAGTTTTTTGGCCCAATATTCTCTATAAATATACTTGTACCTTATCTGCACCCCGTAGGAAGGCACCCATACAAATATGGTGGTTTAGTGAAATTCTTAAAGTGGCCCTTGCAGAGCGTAGGGTGCTCCTAGACGGGTAAAATCTATGACCAACCTTACTTTATTTTTAATCTCCATTATTTATTTCTAACATACCTAACCGCTATCTCCTTTCCTTAAGGGGGCTCCCATATAAAATTTTCAATACAGTCTAGAAATATATTGAAGAAAAAGACCCATAACTGGCCAGGAATCGTCCCTAGGTGGATAACATGTATGACCGACTTCTATTAGTTTTTTGGCCCCAACATTTTCTTTAAATATACTTGCACCTTATCTGCACCCCGTAGGTAGGCTCTCATACAAATATGGTGGTTAAGTGAAATTCTAAAAGTGGCCTCTGCAGAGCGTAGGGTGCTCCTAGACGGGTAAAAT
This sequence comes from Pollenia angustigena, assembly GCA_930367215.1. NCBI lineage: Eukaryota > Metazoa > Arthropoda > Insecta > Diptera > Polleniidae > Pollenia > Pollenia angustigena. The sequence goes on from OV884058.1 coordinate 125,189,160, forward strand.
CTATGACCAACCTTACCTTATTTTTCATCTCTATCATTTATTTCTTACATACCTAACCGCTATCTCCATTCCATATAAAATTTGCATTACAGTCTAGAAATATATTGAAGAAAAATATCCATAAATGCCCAGGAATCGCCCTTAGGGGGATAAAATATACGACCGACCTATATAAGTTTTTCGGTTCCAACCTTTTCTTTAAATATACTTGCACCTATCTCAACCCCTTAGGGAGGCTCTCATACAAATATGGCGGTTTAATAAAATTCTTAAAGTTGGCCCCTGCAGAGCGTGGGGTGCTCCTAAACGGGTCAAATCTATGACGGACCTTACTTTATTTTTCATCTCCATCACTTATTTCTAACATACGTAACCCCTATCTCCATTCCTTAAGGGGGCTCCCATACAAAATGTGCAATACAGCCTAGAAATTTATTGAAGTAAACGTCCCATAACTGCCCAGGAATCGCCACTAGGGGGATAAAATGTATGACCGACCGCTATTAGTTTTTTATCCTCAACATTTTCTTTAAACATACTTGCAACTTTTCTGTACCCCGTAGGGAGGCTCCCATACAAATATGGCGGTTTAATGAAATTCTTAAAGTTGGCCCCTGCAGAGCGTAGGGTGCTCCTAGATGAGTCAAATCTATGACCAACCTCACTTTATTTTTCATCTCCATTATTTATTTCTAACATACCTAACCGCTATCTCCATTCCTTAAGGGGGCTCTTATATAAAATTTTCAATACATTCTAGAAATATATTGAAGAAAAAGACCCATAACTGACCAGGAATCGTCCCTAGGGGGTAAAAATGTATGACCGACTTCTATTAGTTTTTTGGCCCTAACATTTTTTTAAATATACTTGCACCTTATCTGCACCCCGTAGGTAGGCTCCCATACAAACATGGTGGTTTTTTGAAACTCTTAAAGTGGCATCTGCAGAGCGTAGGGTGCTCCTAGACGGTTCAAATCTATGACGAACCTCACTTTATTTTTCATCTCCATCATTTATTTCTTACATACCTAACCGCTATCTCCATTCCTTAAGGGGGCTTCCATATAAAATTTTCAATACAGTCTAGAAATATATTGAAGAAAAATATCCATAACTGCCCAGGAATCGCCCCCAGGGGGATAACATGTATGACCGACCCCTATTAGTTTTTTGGCTCCAACATTTTCTTTAAATATACTTGCACCTTATCTCAACCCCTTAGGGAGGTTCTCATACAAATATGGCGGTTTAATAAAATTATTAAAGTTGGCCCCTGCAGAGCGTAGGGTGCTCCTAGACGGGTATAATCTATGACGAGCCTTACTTTATTTTTCATCTCCATCATTTATTTCTAACATACATAACCCCTATCTCCATTCCTTAAGGGGGCTCCCATACAAAATGTTCAATACAGCCTAGAAATCTATTGAAGTAAACGTCCCATAACTGCCCAGGAATCGCCCCTAGGGGGATAAAATGTATGACCGACCGCTATTTGTTTTTTATCCTCTACATTTTCTTTAAACATACTTGCAACTTTTCTGTACCCCGTAGGGAGACTCCCATACAAATATGGCGGTTTAATGAAATTCTTAAAGTTGGCCCCTGCAGATCGTAGGGTGCTCCTAGATGAGTCAAATCTATGACCAACCTCACTTTATTTTTCATCTCCATCATTTATTTCTAACATACCTTACCGTTATCTCCATTCCTTAATGGGGCTCCCATATAAAATTTTCAATACAGTCTAGAAATATATTGAAGAAATAGACCCATAACTGCCCATGAATCGCCCCTAGAGAGATAAAATGTATGACCGGCCTCTATTAGTTTTTTGGCCCCAACATTTTCTTTAAATATACTTGCACCTCATCTCCACCCCTTATGGAGGCTCCTATACAAATATGGCGGTTTAATGAAATTCTTAAAGTTGGCCCCTGCAGCGCGTAGGATGCTCCTAGACGGGTCAAATGTATGACCAACCCCACTTTATTTTTTATCCCCACAATATGTTTCTAAGATATCTACCCGCTTTCTCCATTCCTTAAGGGGGCTACCATACAGACTAGAAAAATGTTGCAGAAAAGTCCCATAGCTGCCCAGGACGCGCCCTTGGGTGATAAAATATATGGCAAACAAATGTATGACAAACAAACAAATTTATTAAAAACAAACAAACAGATTAATTATTGGTTGTTTTTGTTTGGCTGCAGGTCCAAGTAAAGAAATAAAAATTAAAAACTTGTGATTTTTGTTTTTAAGTTTTTATTTTGAATTCCCAATATTTCGGTTAGCGTCGCTAACCATCAAAACTTCACAAAAGCAACTGTTTAACTTGCTATAAGATTTTCTTAACTGAATGAAACAATCAAATAAACAAGCAAACAAACAAACAAACAAACAAACAAACATCCGAACAAACAAACTACAAACAAGCATACGGACAGACTTACAGACATTCAAATAAATAAACATTACAATATCATTACAACCAACAAACATACGAACAGACAGACAGACATACATACATACAAAAAAAAATAACATTCCAATATCTTTATATGTACACATGTATATCTAAAAAAACGATAATGATTTTCAGTGGTAACACGTTTTGTTTATGCTTTTTGTAAGAAATGCACATGTGTACTTAAAAGGTGGTCTAAGTATTACAACCAATACAACAACAAGCATAGATAAATGGGATTAAAAAGTAAACAGCTGTTTCTTACTACCCACCTTGGATATAATGCTTAATCTCTAAAAACAAAGAAAAAACGCAAAAGCACAGAATTAATGGCGTCAAATGTATTAATTTAAAATTGAAAATATGGCAGCACACGAATGGAAAATTTTAAATAAAAATTAAAAATGTAGGCATTTATTTAGAGTCTATAAATTAATGGATACGTTATTTATAAAAAGAATTAAAAGTAAATTAACAATCAAAAAAAAAAATTTTTTTAAAAAAATAGTACTCAAAGTGTTATGTGCCCAAAATCTACTGGTGGTATACGATTTTTTTGGGCACCGTCCTCAAAGAATGCAAATGTTCCCAAAAAATACGGTAGCTCGAAAAAAAGTGCCGAAAAAGCACGCTGTGCATATATATATATATATATAAACATATATATATTACGGCGGGTCAATTTGTATGGAACGATTTTTTTTTTTTTTTTTTTTTTTTGATGAAGCGTATTGCAAAAACGTAATCTATAGGTGATTCTGAGAAATGTTGCTCAAGAGACCATAGCTCTAAGTCGTGTTTGGGTCCCCCCAAAATTTCAAAATAGATATTTTTCCATATTTACATAGAATAATTTAATTAAATTCGTCATAAAATCGGATAGAATTATAGTAGATTTCTCAATCTGGGCTTGTTTGAAAGGTATTTTTATCACCTAAGCCTAAACTAGACTTTTAACTAATAAATTCTGAATTTTCTTCGATTTTTTTCGAGTTCAGATAATTTCCAACAACTTTTATTACGATAAATTTTTTTGTTTTCGAACTGCTTTTTGTAGGCAAAATTTAAGGCATATTATCTTTGAGTTTAATGACCTCGTTGCATTTGCACAGTTGCTTCTTGAACTTCTGCTTCATTTTCATCTTCATCCGTGTGTAATTCAGGTGGTTCGTATCTTGGACTATCGGTACCAGTTGTAAGTGTTGGTGTTGTTATAGCTACTTCTTCAACGTCTTCCGTATATTCAGGTATTGTAAATTTTCTATCATTATGCTGGTCCATCATAAATTCTTTTAGATGTTCTGGAATCAATCCACACGAACATTCTGTCCTTTTTAATTTGCAATTACATTTTCCAATATAAAATAATTCAAAATAATCAACAAATGCTTTAAATGCATCTCTTTTGGCTTCTATGTTGTACGTGTTTCTGGTATTTATCAAGCAAACCAGTAAATTTTTTTAAAACACTCTTTCTATTAATGATGTCAATATCTGTTACGTGAGGAGTAAAAGTTTTATACGGGAACATTTTGTTTTCAAATTTAGCACTATCACTTAAAAAAAATAATATTTTAAAATATCACATATAGTAGGCAAACTAAGATCATTTAAATCACTTGATAAACCAAAAACAACAATATCTTGATGAGGCATGTTAGTCAATCTAGAGTCAAAACTTGTTGATGTTGTTGCTTCCATTTGCGAAGACACCGCAGACGATGTTGATGGTTCTTGATTATCTATAATAACTTTGATATTATCACTGCACTTTTTGATTGTGTCACATTAAATTAAAAAAATAAAAAAAAATATTCGTATTGTAATAACCGAGTTTTTATTTAAGTATTTTGGCAGCCTGCATTCGCATTGCCCGATAAACGATTAAGGAAGAAGAAAAAGCAAGCTTGGCAACGTTTAGTGTTGGTTAATGTCATTATTTTGTAACGTCATTATTCGTTCATATCATTCATTATTCATAATCAGGGCAAGGGACTTCATGCAAATGCATGTTTGTTGTCGGTACTCTGAGACCCACCTAAAGTTAATATCTTTGCGAATCACAATATTTCCAGTAAAATGGCATCAATTTGTTAGTGCATATTTTTGAATATTTTGCTTTTAATGCATGTTTTTGCATATTTTGATATAAATGCATATTTTTCGTCATATTTTGTTATAAATTCACATTTTTCGTCATATTTTGTAATATTTATAAAAAAAAATTGCTCTTTTCTTAGTTTTTTGTTTAGAAATATTTTTCTGTTCAAGGCGAATTCATTATAAGGTGTAGTCAGTGAATCAGCTGGTTATAGTTGTTTCAGCCCTGAAGCTGTCAAACAGTCAAAATAGTATGGGAAAATCTGCTAACTTCGACATTTTCAAGGAGCAAAAACAACATGTTGGTGTTTGGTACTGAATTACCTACATTTTATTATAAATTCACCTTGTTTCTTTTACTTTTACAAAGTAGCACATACAAAAATTATACAATTTGTATAATTGTGCACATAATTGTAGAAGTAACAATAAAACAGTTTTTGACATTTCATTTTGTTCGCGGTTTTTTTTACTTGAAGAAGCGGCAAATAAAAATAATGTTCGGCGAAGAAAAAATAGAACTCAACATAATATTTTTGATTTACGGTGTAAGAAGTATGACCTAAAATCCAAAAAGTATTAATAAAAAAAATTGTTTCTAAGGAAAAAAATGCCAAAAGAAAAAATATCAAAAAATAATCTTTTAAATAAGTGTGTTTTTGAGTCTTCAAAATAGAGGGGAAAGTACTTTTTTGCAAAGTTTACAAAAAGGTGTTTCATTTAAAAATTTAAGTAAATCAGCACCTTCAAAGCCAGAAACACAAAGATTTATGATTTATGAAAACGTTTCGGAAACTTTAATTTCAAGAAAATCAACTTTTGGGGATAAGACTAGCAAATTTAGTTTTGAATTGTATAATGCTCTGGTGTCTGCAGATATGCCTCTATATTAGCTAATCAACCAAAATTATAGAATTTTTTTAAACAAATATAACAATGAAACCATTCCTACGGAAACAACCCTTATAAAAACTTATATCGCCAAGTTGTACACTATACAACTATGTGACATTGTTGAAAGAATTAAGTGACATAATTTGTGGCTGTCTATTGACGAAGCAATGGACACTGAAGGACGTTTCGTTGTCTACGTAATTGGGATCTTGAATGCAGAAGAAGATCTTGAATGCAGAAGAAGAACAGAGTAAACACAAATTTTTTTTAAATATTGTAAAGTTTGAAAAGGTGGATCATGCTTCAATAGCTCGAACTTTCAAAGATTCAATTTCTCTTTTAGAATCCTTTAATAAAAATAAAATTTTGCTCTACTTGACCTTTTTTTAAGATATCTTACTCAAAAATGTTACATGTCACATGCTAAGCTCATGCCATGCATGAAAGATTTTAAAGTCTCCTTTGCGTTTCAAGATGGGGTACCTGGTTGCAGGCAGTTGAGTATTATGCCAAAAATGTTGAAGAATTTAAAGATGTGGTAAATAATTTTAACGAAAATAATGCAGTCGCGATAAAAAAGTGAACAATATTTTAAATGTACCTAATATAAAGGCTCAATTAGAATTTATACACTCAAACAATGGGTTTCTAGTCGAGACAATAACCGAACTTCAATGGTTTAAATCATTAAAATAAGAAAAGTAGAAGGTCAAATCGGCGAAAAAATAAAAGCCAAAATTTATGCAGTTTTAAAAAAGAATGCCGGATTTAAAAAAGTTAAAGAAATTGATAATATTTTTAATTTACCTTTCAGTAAAGAAAAAATTGTAGACAATGAATATTCTACAAAGGAGTTGACCACTTTTAAATATCCACCTATTACATCCATTGATGTCGAACGAACACTTTCAATGCTTAAAACTGTTTTAAGTTAAGACCAAATAGAATGCGTTTTACATTTGATAACTTAAAAAAAAAACTTATTTATTTATATATGTAAATATATCTTTATCTACTACTACTTTTTAAACTATGTTTTAAGTTTTTAAAACTGAATGAAATGTATTTATGTTTTTTTTTTTGTTAAATATGGTTAAATAAATATATTTTTAATGCATATTTCTTACTTTTATTTTTGCATATTTTACGATTTTTAGTGCATGTTTTATGCGCATATTTTGCGATTTTAAGTGCATGAACTTCCTTGCCCTGTTCATACTCTACAAAAAAAAAAAAAAATCGAAGAAAATTCAGAATTTATTAGTTAAAAGTTCATTTTATGCTTTTTTTCGACAAAACATTCCTAATATCTCAAAAAAAAAATATTGGTATCAATACAGATCCTTCAAACAAGCCCAGATTGAGAAATCTAATTATAATTCTAACCGATTTTTTGACGAATTCAATTAAATTATTCTATGAATATATGGAAAAATATCTATTTTGAAATTTTGGTCGGGTTTTAGACTTAGAGCTATGGTCGCATGAGCAAAATTTCTCAGAATCACCTATAGATTACGTTTTTGCTATACGATACATCAAAAAAAAAATCGTTCCATACAATTTGATCCGCCCTAATGTATATATATACAAATGCAAACATGTGGAACACAACATTCATTCATTACATAGTCCCACCTACTTTTTTCGGAAAAATCTACAATATTGTAGTTGATTGTGCTCAACGTTCCATAACGAGGTTTAATTTTAAAGTAACTTTTATGAGAATTTCCAGGTGCTGGTAGTTAGTGCCAATGATTATTACTCTATAGAGTAATATTTTAGTAGGTGAAATTTTCGAAGAAGAGTAAAAATATTATAGAGGTTATAATTAAAGTGGTACTGAGCATCATATATATTATTTCTAAAGCACTTTTTTTTGTCGGTTGCAAATATCTCCCATACCACCGCATCAAATTTAATGAATGATATCTCATTTTAAAGCTTATTTCTAACACTAATGACGAAAAATAATTAGAAATTGAAAAATTAATATTTTCATTGATAAAAATTACGGTGCGAAATAGTCGCACGGGTCATCTAGTTACCATATAATAGATTTTCTGGTATAGTATTAAAAATATTGAAGGTAGGCATGAATCGAGTTATGAATGCTAAAAATGAGAGAAATATTTATTTTCATCGTAATTGTATTTAAAAAATTCTTAAAATTAACTTAGATTTTACAATTGGGATTCTGCGCAGGATAATTCGCGAAACAAATAGTTTTGTTATTCCTAGAAATTTTATTTAAGAAAATTTCCTAAATTTATTATAAAAGAGAAGAGAGACGGAAACTTTGGTAAGGAGGCGTAAACTTAGGAATTATAATAATATTTCACAAGTTATTATAAATCCATGTCTAAATTAATGAATATTCAATAAATAAATTTTGAAAAAAATTATAAAAATTCCATATTAAATTGAAGCTTTTTTGTCATATAATTTTAAGATAATTTCTCCCTTTCTATTAAATTGTATTTACTTCTGTTTAAAAGTTATTAACTTGTTAATTATATTTTCTTGACGAAATGTTTTCATATTTCAATAGAATTGTTAGTTGTTTTTGTTTGGCTGCAGGTCCACGAAAATAAATAATATATTCAGTAAAAATTCGTGATATTTTTGTTTTTTATATGTTTTTTTGGTCCTAATATTTCGGTTAGCATCTTCAGGTGTCTAAATTAATAAATACATAAAAAATTATCAACGTAATTTTTGGGAATACAAAATTTTCTATTTACTAGATTTTGTTTGTCGTGCTGAATTCCCAATTTTTCTTCTTGATAAAAACACTGAAGTTAATTGTTGATGGGATAAGCTATTCCAATGCTCATTTCACTGGTTGCTTAGGACAGATCATCAGGAAGCTTCATCCAAAGCTAAACCCTTGGATTACTGTCTTGGTCTGTCTTGTGTTTTGCTTGCAATATTTTTCGAATCTATATATATAAAAATGAAAAATGTGTGTATGTTTGTTGGCTTATAGACTTCCAAACTACTGAACCGATTATCCTGAAATTTTTACAGTAACATTGCGTGAGCCCTAAAAATAAAATAGGCTACTTATTTTTTCGATAGGAACAGGGGAATTGGTACCCCTCATTGGGGTACATATCTTAAGAGCCGCTTCACGCATTTTGTTGAACTTTTGGTAGTAGGATCTTCTGAGCCGCAAAATTTAAATAAAATAGCAGCGGGGACAGTGGTTTCCCCCATAGGACGCCAATATTTAATATCGCTTATCTTAAGAACTGTTGTAGTGAGAATGTTCAAACTTTGTAGAAGTCGCTCTTATGGTATACTACACTATTGAAAATAAAAATAAAGCGGGTAGGCGCAGGGGGGGGAATACTTCCCATAGGATGCATATATTAAATGTCGCTCAACTGAAAAACTATTAAAGGGAGAATCTTCAAACGTGGTTAAAGCTACTGTTATGGTAAACTTTAAATTTCGATATAAAAATGGGCGTGGTTGACAGAGGTGGAGAAGTACCCCTCATAGATAGAAATATAATTAAGAGCTGCTGCACGCATTTTGTTGAACTTTTGGTAGTAGGATCTTCTGAGCCCCAAAATTTAAATAAAATAGCTGCGGGGGAAGTGTTACCCCCCATAGGACGCCAATGTTTAATATCGCATATCTTAAGAACTGTTATAGTAAGAATGTTCAAACTTTGTAGAAATCATTTTAATGGTATACTACACTTTTGAAAATAAAAAAAGCGGGTAGGCGCAGGGAGGAAATACCTCCCATAGGATGCATATATTAAATATCTCTCCACTGAAGAAGTAGTTAAAGCAGTGAATCGAATGAATCAAGTTTGAAACAAATCAGAAAACTGCAGCCCACTATGCGCTTAGTTTAATTCAACTACAAAAACCAAACGCAAAACTTGTTTCAGCTGTGGTATATGCGAAGAAGCAATGTGCGAAATTAATGACTACATTTTCGATGACTTGCATGTGGCATAAAATTATATAATAAATTCGTATAATCTAAGGTAAAAAGCATACGTTCCCCAATAAAAAATTGAGCTTCGAGCGATGCAGCTTTGTAAGGGAGAAATGAGAAGAGTTTCGCTTACCATTGCGCTAACGGAAGACATTAATTTTATATGGCGAGTTCCCACTTTGAAGCAATACATTTTTGACACATAAAGCGCATTATTCAGCGCATAAAAAAATTGTTGGATGTAACGAACAGCTTCACACACTGAATGTTTTTTTACAGTTATTTTTTAGTATTCTCCCTTACAAACCTGCTTCGTAGTAAGGGAATGCCGTAGCACTTGAAGTTTTATTTATTTTTTATAAAAATTGTTAAGAGTTATTTCACTTACTTTACTGCATTTCTGTATGTCTTATTGCGTAGCGCATAGTTGTGCGCTTATTTTTTTAAATGTTATATTAGTGCTTCGCAAAATGATAAAATTTTTTATTGGGTCAGTAAAAATATATATATTTACTTTTTTTTAATTGCGCTTTTTAGCTGTTCTAATTGTAGTCTGGCCAGACCAAGAGGAGAACATTGCCCACTACAATTGGATGGAATTAAAAAAAAACTAAAAACAAAAACAGCTTGCTTTATTGTTTTCGCAAAAACTAAAGCATGTTGCCAGCTTAGTTTTTTTAAGCCGTACAATTTCCTAAGCAGCCAGGAATAGCTTATCCCATCAACAATAAATTTAAGTGTTTTTATCAAGAATAAAAATTGGGAATTAAGCAAGCCAAACAAAATTTTGTAAACATAAATAATTATTATAAATATTAAACAAAACATAATATTACAATTAAAAAATATACTAAACACAAAACTTCACAATAACACTTGTGCCACTTCTTATTAGATATTTGTACTCCTTCAAAATGTGGTTTGTGATTTTTCGACGTAAAGTGGGCTGCAAATGCAGTTTTTATTCAATAGGTTTGTCAAAAGCTTTATGGCCAGATTTATGCGAAGATATTCTTGTCTTAAGTTTTGTTTTTGGTGCTTAACATATACTTTATTGCATATATTGAGTCCGTCACCACTATAGTTAATTTTATTTACCACATTTGACTTGTCTTCCTTTTTATTAATTTTTGATTTTGTTTTACAAAAAAACTGATTCACAGTGTTGTCCGTTTTAAATGCTAGTTCAATTTTTTTTTTTTCATCATAAATATCTGAGTTTAAACATGTTTTTGCTCTAAGTGATATTATGGGTGCCTACAACCATGTTTTTTTTTTTTTTTTTTTTTTTTTTTAATTTCCTAAGCTAATCCCGCGAAGCTTTATGCTTGTCTGCAGGAAAGAAACCAGAGTCTTTGGCGGGAATCGAACCCGCAACCTCGGCGCTGATAGACTAGCTCGCTACCAGCTAGCATACCGGGACATTTTTGTGCTGATAATAACTATAATTAAGTTTGGTTTCAATAAAACGATCTGGTTGGGGTGGCAGTAATATGGTTGAAGAAACCTAAATATGTCGAAAAACTGTTCGTTTAGATATCCGTGACCTTATAATAACATTTGTTGCCGTGTGTATTGTATAGGCCTCGCTAAAGAGAAATTGGAAAAACAAAGTTCTTATGTATACACAGAAAAAATTATTGCCGAATTATTTTCAAACAAACGCTTGTTTGAAAATTTTTTTAATTTCTACAAATTTTTTTACTGATTCAATTAAAATTTTTGTTTGAATTTTATTTAACCAACAAAAATGTTGACAACCATTCAAAAATATAATACACGCGTTATTGGTTTCAAGTTTTCATAATTTTGTATGAAATACTTAACGCTTTTTAATGTTGTCGTCTTTTTGCATTTTTTTATTTGATCGTAAGCAACACTTCCTAATGTGAAATATAAGAACTACAACAAAAAACACACACAGTATATTTTTGGACACTTTAAAAAAGTACAACAGTAAGAAAGATGAGAGGTTTGAAGTAAAAAAAAAAAAAAATAACAGGTAAAATAACGTTTTACTCTTTCTAAACAACAGAAACAACAACAACATTATAAGAAACAAAATAAATTTTTGGTTGGTTTCAAAGTTGGTTAAAAAAAAACCATAATCCCGTATTCAATTTTTTCAAACTGTTTGCTTAAATACATCAAATACAAAAATATAATGATGACGAAATACATATCGAGTCAGTCTGTCGCCGTTTTTGGGTTACATTTCTTCTTCATTAGCAAAGGAAAGGATACAGCAACAGTGAGTGATGACGAAAAACATTGTGTGTATAAAAAAGACTTCTTTCCGCTCTGCTCTCTCTGCCATCATCTTCTAATACAGTGAGTGCCTGCTTGTGTGCGCATCATTGCTTGTGCAAAAACTTTTATTTTTTTATTTTTTTGATTTTGAAATTTAGTATATGAATCTCAGTAAACTTTTTGTTTGATTCAGTTAAATTATTTGTTTGAAAAAATCAGTGTTTTTTTCAATAAACAAAATGCAAATTGTTTGAATATGCGAATTTGTTTATAGGACCGATTTCAGACAAAAAATTTTTTGATTCTACAAATTTTTTGTTTGAATTGGAAAAATTATTTTTTCTGTGTAGAACCATTTCCAAACCACTCTCGTATATATTATTTACACACAACAAGTTGAACTCAATATTCTTCACTACTCTACTTTTGTTATATTTCTTATGTTTTTGGTTTTGCAAAAAAAAAAAAAAAAAAACTAAAACAAGAAAATCTTAAATAAAATTTAATTTAAGTTTTGTTCCATTTAAAATTGTGATACACTTTTATAGACGTGTTCTGTAAATTAAAATCTAACTCTCCCCACCAACCCTGGGTCCACCTGAAACAAAGGAATATAAGTCAAATTTAAATAAATTTGCTACCGTAAATTCTGCAAATGTTTTGGAAATATTTATCTTCTTGGAATGTATTTATGCGTACTTGCAGAGTATGGAGTAGATTAAATTAAGATTTTGAAATTGTTTTACCATAATTTAGATATGTTCTACAACAATGTGGGAGATCCCATCATTTGAAAACAAATTTTTAGGAAAATATATTTACTAAGGACTGTGTGAGTGCTCGTATAAATTACTAAATCTTATGCATGTAATAAAAGTTAAGAAGAGAAATAGTATGATTATTTTTCTTTATTTAAATAGATTGTTCAAGAAATTGATTATAAAGATTAATTTAATTGAAAATCTTGCCAATTACCTGCAAGATATGGAAAGTAAACAACCATACAGTGGACAGACAGTACTTTATCTTTGAAGTACCTTTTAAGGGTTTTAAGTAATAATAAGGTTGTTAAGAACATATAGAAACAAAAAATGAAGGAATTATGACACACCGTTATTATTAGGTTTGAAATATCATAAGAAGTTAGATTTATTATTAACCGTTCTCCAGATCTCGCACTTTTTGAATTGAGCCTCCGTTTTGAAAGACGTGTTGTGTATCAATATTAAAGCTATTTGTACAAAAATAAAATACATTCCCTTTTACCTTCCACCATATTAACCGATACTTAATTTATTTTTAAGAACTATGTTAACTTTATTTTTTGAAGAACGTATCGTTTAAATCGTGCCCTTGTTTACTTTGATCTGACGTGATTCTCTCGAATATTGTCTATAAGCCTATAAATAGTAATTGGCTTACTGGCATACACTTTACCCCTATAATGTCTCTAAAAACTAAATCGGGAGCCGTTAAATTAAGTTAACGCGGTGGCCACTTAAAATAAGCGAAAACGTGATTTGATCACCAAAACGTTTGCGTACAAATAATGCTGTCCTCATTTTGCTAGAACGACAATTTAGAATTGTTCATAACATCTGACCTTAAATAATATTCAATAATTAGGCTGTATTAAGAGTCATTAACTGAAACATGGATATGTTAGTCTTTTTGGAAAACATATTGTGCAATAAATCTTTTTTTAATGTTATTACTATTGAGATGTAAATCCCTTAGGGGCATGTAGGGAAACATTTAAAGGATATTAAACATTGAGGTCTAACATCCTCTGCATAAATCAGGTGCATTCAATAACTGATATCCGGCAAAGTTCAAAATGATAAATCTCTTGAGATCGCTATTGACAAGAGATCGCATCAGGTACTGGGACTTCGGTCCCAACTGTATCCTTCGGGGATTACGTTATTGGTGAGTTTAGGACCCAAAGTCGTGGGAAAGCAGTCTTTAAAAAGCCTGCTTCCAGGACTTGTAAGTAAGACAGCGCTTTATTCAAAAAACAAAAATGCACTTTTTTTGGGGCGTGGTTGGAGGAAGAGCATTTGCTACTAAAATTTATTCTGTTTTCAGAGTGATAGGCAAAGAGTGCATTTCTCAAGGAAGTTTGCTGAAATTTGCACGTGGTGGCTGTGGCTAAAACCCAAAGTTACGCGGGTAAAATGTTTCTGAATTGCAATAAGAACTACAAGAGTGGCTCAATTTGTGAGGATGGTTCGTCTTTATGGTGTTGCTATTCAACAGATGATGTTGGATGTTTCTTAAGCAGCGGAGGTTAGATAGCTCCAGCTCCTAAGCAATGTGGTGACTGTATAGTTCTTACTAGATTTTACAGTTAATTGCGACTTGTGCCAAATGTACACAGGAACATTTGGTAAAAGCTTATAAACAACTAACCAATGTATCGCAAGTCACGTATTATTGATTTAATAATAAATTTAAATTCGTTTATTTATATCTACCAACATCTAGCTCAACTTATCAATTAAATATCTCTCTCAAACCCATACAGTTTTACACAATTTGTCTTATCTACATTCAACCATTTAGCGGGACAGATGTTAAATACCATTAATAAACAATGAAGAACTTTAAACGGAAATCTCTTACTGAAATTTTGTTATGAAATATTCTACATTCTTAATGACATCATCTAAACACATTTTAGTACATCATAAAAGCATATTTAAGTCAAAAAATTTCAGGAATTTATTATTGGAAAATAAAAACTTTATACGAATATTGTTACAAAAGAAGGCGTTTACCTAAAAAAACAAGACCACAACACTCAATAGAATATTAATATCATAGGCTAGACATTTGTCGCACCAAGGTACTATGATGATCGTCGATACTTTCCATAGGTCACCCAGTATTTTTGCCTAGAAATCGCTGGAAGAGTTTATATTTAGCGCGATACCCAGTCTACTTACAAGCTCTCATGTCTTCAGTCGCGACGTTTGGAAGCGTGTAAATGCAAGTCTTTATGCATAATGTTCATCAGCGTCAGAGGTACAAGGGTTGGGCACGACGACGAGTTGAGGTGCGAACAGTAGCAATATTTTCTGCAGTACGAGCTGTACGAGCGTACACTGGTGTTGCTCGATAGTGTATTTTTCCATGGCTTAAATTGAGTTAGTCTGAAATTGAGAATTGTCAAATGAAATGCAGAAAAAAACTTGACGTTTAGGTGTCGTTCAGATTCAACATCGGCCTTTTAAACTTAACCACCCTTTATTAGAATTTAATGCGTTTAGAAAAAAAAAGGAGATCATGTGTTCATCCTATAAATCAAGCAAGGCGACATTACGGCGAATTAAACCATTTATATACACATCTACGAAAGTTTCCAGACAGATTAAGGTAGTTTTTCGGTTTTATTTCTATTTTTAAAATTTGGTTATCCCATTCAGTTTTGCCGCTCAGAAAACAACTAAAAATTAGAACCAGTTCAGGAATAAGAACGGCGCCGCTTAGCTCAAAAATGCCGCTCACATATAATGCGTGGCATGGGTCTAAGCCCTATCAGTCCTTCCATATAAAAGTTCTAATATAAATAATATTTTTACGTTACAGATTTGCATGATAGTTTTCAGTTTGTGTTAAGGAATTTTTTTTTTTTTTTGGTTTGGGGACAATTTGAAATAAGAGATGGGCTTAGCTTAATCCTATACGAAATGCTGTTTGCAAAAAGTAATATTATTATTACATTGGATCATCCAGTGTGGCTGCTATCGTAAGGAAAGTCTTATTTTCCGTATATGGCTTATTTTCAATACCGAAAACTTTATGTGTAAAGAAAGCAATAAGGCCAAATTATATTTTTTACTATGAAGTATTTGTTCTGAAGTTGGGTTAAATAAATGTTTGGTTTCGCCAATTTTCGTTACGAAATACTCTTCATATAGACCAAATATTTTCTCAAATAATAATGACTTAAAACTCGCCATGTAGACGCTATTGTTGCAAAGCCCTTCTTTCATGTGGATATATTTATGTGGGGTCTACGTTGTACATTAAACCAGGGTTTAAAAAACAGCAGTCGAAACCAAAAACTGTCGAAAAAAATTCAAATTTGTGCACAACTTTTCGATTTTTGAGTAAGTTTGACAGCGACTGTTTACATATAATGAAGAAGAAGTTAAAGCGACAGTTTTTTTTTTTGCCAATGACAAAAAACAAGTCGAACAAATTACAGTTTTTTTACTTTGACTGCAGTTTTAAACGCTGGCCAATTTTAATACCAAACACTTTTTGTGTGTTAAAAGTATTTCGACTTATTTTTACTGGTTTTTTTTTTATTGCATGTCAAAAGTCTTACAGCCATATTAAAAAAATGATCTTATTTTAAGCTTATAGTATGTAATAACTATCAAACGCTTTAAGTCTTATAAACACAGCTTTTTTACTTTTAACTGTTTGTAGCGATTTTGTGTTTAAGTATGGCAACTTTCTTTTTTTTACTGCAATTTTATTGCTAGTGATGCATGAAACTTCTATTCGGTACACATGATATTCTATTTTTAATTTTTTTTTATAATTTTTTTTTAATTGGAGACCTTAAAATTCCCAGCGGTAAATATTGAAAGAACCGCAAGTGGCAGGCCTTTTTGAAGGCCTCTATAATCCTTTCTAAAAGATTCGCTTTGCATGATATCCTGCCTTCAGAAGTATGCCTTCTAGAAGGTATAAACTTCTTTTTTAAAGACCTTCTGAAATATACAGTACACATTCGCTACCCCCTTCTTTGAGAAGGGAGAAAGGAAGGTGTTCAGTTTTATTTACTTTTTATTTTTAGTGACCTTCCTTACTCCCTTCTTTTTTTACATTATTTTACATATTATTTAAGTTTCTGAACAAAATGTTGTCGAAAGGTATCATAAAAACTTTTGTTTGAACCTTTTTCAAATATACGATAACAAAGTATTCGAATAAAAAGTTTGTTTACTTATTAGTAACATCACTTTTATTATGATTCGTTTATTTTTTTTTTTTTTTTTTTTTTTGATATTTTTGAACAATAATTTGTTGTTTTAAAGAAGAAAAAAACAACTAGTAGCAATAATTAAATGAATAATTAAAGAGAATATCTGCATTGCCCCTGAACATATTCATTTAAATTATATAAAAAAATTTTGAAATAATTAACTTAATTAACTTAACTTAAAATTAATAACTTTAAATTGGTTGTCTAAAATAAAATAAAATTAGTAAATGTAGCTCCACGAAAAGCCCCCCAATTAAATAACGCCTAGGAAATAGCCCCCAATGAAATAATCCCCAAAAAATAGGAAATAACACCCAAAAGCAGTGAATGAAATAACATCGAAAAATAAATGAAATAAACCCCAAAACGAAAACGAAACAACCCCCAATATTTTGATGTTATTTCATATGAAATAACACCCAATGATGAAAATTAAATAACCCCCAATGAAATTAACCCCATCAGCAACAAAAATGAAATTATGCCCAAAATTCATAAAAGAGTCAGTTTCACCAAGGATTTCATGAAGTCAATATGGACCAACAGCAAAGTGTGGAGGCCCGCAGGCGTCTTCTTAATAATAAGGATATATTCGGTTCAAAAATATTGCTGTAGTTATTTTACCCGCCCGTAGATCCTTGTAGCCCTGCTCTATTTTTGCAGTTAGGAAGACAATTTGCCTTCTACATTTGGCCTTTACACGGTGGGGGGGGTGCTTTTTAACCATGGGAGGTAAGGCCATAATGGCTTTATTGCTCAATTGAATGGGAGATAAAGCCGTTATGGTCTTATCGTCCAATCAGTGAGAGGTAAGGTCATATTTAAAATTTTGCGAAATGAGAGATATAGCCATATTTTTTTCACAAATGAGAGACAAAGCCATACTTTTCCAGAATAGTGTTACGCATGGTGTCAACATTCTGGAAAAGGGAAAATCCTTAGTTATCATTGAAAAACATTTTTTTATTCTTGTGGCGCACGCATGAAAACTTCGGCTGTAGGAAATATCGCCCAAAGAAAAATGGCCCAAAAAAAAATGAAAAATCACCCAAAAAAATTCCATGTAAAATTGGGCCTTAATTCATATGAAAAGTGACCCAAAATTTTTGGGCTTTTTTTCGTTATTATTGGGTGATTTTTCGTTTTTTAAATTAAACCCAAAAATATTATATGAAAAATAGCCCATTTTGTCGGGCCATCTTTATTTAATATAATTGTAATTTATTTAAAAATAAGTTTGTTGTTTTTTCTCTGGGTGTTTATATTAAATATATAACGAAAACACTTTTGGGCGCAAGGATTTTCTCCTCAAGGATATAATATATACCGGCTGCGCTAACTAAAGCTTCTCTGCAAAGCCGGCCTTCGGCCGGGCGCATGGATTTTCTCCTCTATGGTATAACAAACACCGGCTTCGCTAACTAAAGCTTCTCTGTATAGCCGGCCTTCGGCCGGGCGCAAGGATTTTCTCCTCTATGGTATAACAAACACCGGCTTCGCTAACTAAAGCTTCTCTGTATAGCCGGCCTTCGGCCGGGCGCAAGGATTTCCCCTCTATGGTATAACAAACACCGGCTTCGCTAACTAAAGCTTCTCTGCGTATATGGCCTTCGCTCGAAAACAAGGCAGATTTTAGAAGCTTTACTTAGCGAAACTGGTACTTGTTCTACCATAGAGGAGAAAATGCTTGCGCCCGGCCGAAGGCCGGCTATACAGAGAAGCTTTAGTTAGCGAAGCCGGTGTTTGCTATACCATAGAGGAGAAATCCTTGCGCCCGGCCGAAGGCCGGCTATGCAGAGAAGCTTAGCGAAGTTTGCGCAGCCGGTATTACTGTCCTTACTGCCGAGCAGCTGTTGAAGATAGAATGCAATTTCTTACATAAAACTTACACTTGTATGGAACTAAATTTATATGAATAATAACCACTTTTTTGCAAATTGGGTAATTTTTAATTTTTTTTCGGAAAAATTCGTTTTTGCTTTTTGGGTCATTTTTCATTTTTTTTTTGCGCCCTTTTTCGTTTTTGTTGGGCAAAATTTCATATATAACTTTTTGGGTCATTTTTCATGTTCTTTTGGGCGATTCTTCATTTGGGCGATTTTTCATTTTTTTTTTTGGGCCATTTTTCTTTGGGCGATATTTCCTACAGCCGAAAACTTCATTCAGCGAAGCCACCTGTCGCGTCCTACTGGAGGAAGCACTGCCGAAGGCCGTCACGCAGAAAAACTTTAGTATGCGAAGCCAGATTTCAATACTTAACTTTAGTGTTAAAAATGAAATAACCTCCGAATTAAAAATGAAATAACACCCCAATTAAACACGCTATGAAACAAGCCCCGAATTTTAAAAATTTGTTGGGTGTTATTTCATTGGAGATTATTTCATAATTTGAAAACCCCAAATGAAGAATGAAATAATTCCCAAAAAAAATGAAAAACGGCCCAAAAAAATTGGGAGTTTTTTCATATGAAATAACACCCAAAAATGTATGAAAAAAAAATTGGGGAATATTTCATTTCTCGTTTGGGCGTTATTTCATTGGGGGCTTTTCGTAGAGCCGTAAATTTCCATATATGTAAATAAATAAAACATTTTTTTCATTATTTTTCAACATATTTCACAAAAAAAATATCATGAAATGCAAACTTTTTTCTTGGTTTAAAGAAGGGCAAATCCAACAATAAATTTTCTTACTTTATGAATGGCTTATTCAAGGTTTAATCGATTGTTTTTCGTTTATGAATACAAATTTAGCAATTTTTGCTTAAAAACGGTTTATTAATCGTAAATAAATTTTTATGAATACGGCTGTTATTCGAGAAAACCTTTTGTTTGGGGGACGAATAAAATAAAGAAAATTTTTGGTAAATTTTCAATTAATAACAAGATATAAAGTATTAAAAAAAAATTAATTAATTGCAGTGTATTTTTTATAGCCAGCAATTTAAGTTACAATCAAGTAAGAGATCTATATTCCGCTTTGCCAATTCTGAACTGCCCTTCAGCATAAAATTTAAAGGCAAAGCTTTAAAAGTTTTAATTTTTAATTTTGGTTCTCCCAAAGAATAGATTTCTTAAATTGGATATTTAAACATAGATTAAAGTTTTTAAATTTGTTTATATCTCAGCAATATTGAACAATCTCACTTAGTTAACTATATATATAGATGGATATTTAGCAGGCCATACGCATCGCGACCCATAGAATCGTTTGTTCACACCATGCCAGGCTGCGTATAAAGCCTATCACCCTGTTCGTTGAAAGGTTATAGATTTCATTAGCCTCCCTTTGATATAAATATCATCATTTATATACTAAAAATACTTCTTCCACAAAAAAAAGAAATCAAACAAAAACAAACAAACAAGTCCCTAAGGCGGGACAGCAGCAGAGGAGATGCTCCGACGTTTCGTCATCAACCTCACATCATCTGCATATTTTGGTACTAACAGTACCCATTTTAAACTGATGGTATCTGAGACCACTGTGCCCCGTAATTAAGTTCCCCCTTCCTTCGCCTGCTACGGAACAGAGTCATG
This sequence comes from Pollenia angustigena, assembly GCA_930367215.1. Lineage (NCBI taxonomy): Eukaryota > Metazoa > Arthropoda > Insecta > Diptera > Polleniidae > Pollenia > Pollenia angustigena. The sequence continues at coordinate 125,209,373 of OV884058.1, forward strand.
AATATCGTGGACTGTATTTATCCAGAAATGGACGTCCATGTGTAAAGGACTTCAAGTTCGGACCATTTTTGAACCGTCCTCTTAACATTATTAGCAGGGACGCCGAAGTAAGGCTCAGTTTCTAAAAATGAACATCGAGCGTCCATGTTTGCCAAGCAGTCAATCATGGCCGTTAACTCTATACAAATTCAAATCATTGTGTTTCCCCAGGTCGTTCAGAGATGCAAAACCAGTGTTTAAAAAGCTGCAGTCATAGGATTGTGCTGTAACTTCGACTTTTTCATTTGTCATTGGACAAAAATAAAGTGTTGCCTTTACTTGATTCATTAAATGAAAACAGTCGCAGTCAAGGCAAAAGCAAAAAACGAAAAGTTGTACACAACAAAGAACATCGACTGTCAACATGCTTGGAAGTGTTTGGTTTGACAGACTGAAACGTTGTGTTTTTTTATGGTGACACAATAGGCTTAATGGGCTAATTGTTGTTGGCAAATCAGCAGTGTATAAAACCAATAAATGAGCTAAATTAAAACCATTTTATTTTCTTATTTTCCTGATCACAGTCATCAAACACCCTTATTCCGGGAAGGCCATTTTTGTAAGAACTATGTGCAATAATTGATTGATTTATTTCCAATATCAAATAAAGTTTCCAAAATATCTGAGCTAAATTTGAACATCCTAAGCTGCTTCGAATGGCCGATATCGTGCAAAAATTATTATTTTAGGCGAACATTTGTATGGGGCCATGTGAAAAAGTGACTAATTTTAAGAACTTTCAGGACTTTAAAACCAAAAAAAAAAAATTTTAATTTATGGTGTGAACGCAACTGCGATAAATTCCTTTTCTTTTTTATTAAATTTTGTATCACCGTGTTGTTGGTAATTAACAGTCAGAAATTAGCTGGCAAACACTTCGTTCCTTATAACAACAAAGCCTTAAACACAAAACTCAACTATAGAATATAAAATCTTTTATTGTCCTTTGGTTAGAAAAAAAAGCTTCCAACAAAAACTTATGCCAACTTAAATATAATCCACATCATTTTCACGTCCAGGAGATACAGCAAATAAACAAAGAAAACATTTTAACAAGCCAAAGAAAGAAGGATTAAACTACAAATTTAAATAAAAAAATATATTTTTACAAAGCCAAACGACCTGAATATTGTGAAAACTTTTAAAACTGTAACATGCACAAAAAATTAAGAAAGGATTTACCAGGATAATGTTCATACCTTTCTGTGTATGTATGTGTCAAGAAAGTTTATTAAAATACAAAGCCAAAAGCTTGTACTTTATTAATGGTAACTTTTTTTGCATCTTCAATTTTGTTCTTTTTGTATTTCTGTATTGTAACATTATGCATGATAACACATACTTTCTGATATTTTAACAAGTTAAAAAGAGAAATTTTTCTTTAACTTCAAGGTTATAATCAACCAAGCAAACAAAGCAGCTAAATGTTTTTAAGGCATGCCAAATTTCATTTGAAGTTTGTAACAGTTTTTGAGTAAAGCTTTTATAGGAATAAGATGACCTGATTTTTAGAATTTGTTATACTCTAAGATTTGGCTTAGCCAGAGGTTAATGATAAAGTATCGACTTAGATATCAAGCTTTTGATATGTTTGAGATGCTGTGCTCTACGTTATGGTATATTAGATTTATAGAAAATTTTAACAAACTTTTAATGATTAGCACACAATTGGACAGTAGATACGTTGTCAAACTAAAACCTGTGATATAATTTTTAAGTTTGTGTTTAATTTAATTTTTCATGTTTAATGTTTTTCATGCTTGTCTACAACAAATTATTGTTCAATGTAATAAAAATTGATTTTCTTATTACGAATCCCTTGATAAAGTGAACATAACATTCACGAAACGTTGGGAAAATATGGATTAAATGCATTTTTAATTACATAAAAAAAAAACTTTAGGCCGTATTAGCTAAAATAAAATCTAATTTAATAAAACGTATAATATTTTATAACACGGAAGACAATAGCTTTAACAAACGTTAAGGGTATCTATGTCGTATGTACACATAGTAATTCTTCTCTTCGCTTTCATACGCCGGTTGCCACCGAATTGTCATAGAAGTAAAAAAAAATTCAAAGTCCAATATGAATTCAAATTGAATATCTGACAACAAAATTAAAGGAGAAAAAAACAAACAACAATTTTAATATATTTACATAATTGGAATTTTCTGATATTATGATCAAAAGACAAACATCATTTAAGACAGAATTGTGTTTTGGTACCAAGCCACATGGCTTTATTACCACCATCCAAGTGCAATAACGCCATAATCGTATGTTAACCAAAGTGGAAATAACGCCATAACAGTGTAATTGTGATGGTTACAAATTGCCATTGTCAAGTGTTGAAAATATATGGTACAGTAGGTGGAAGGGAGGGGGGGGAGAGAGTCTGGCGGGCGACCGTGGGGCATGTGGCGGGCCCGTCACAACATGTTTACAAACTCCAAAGCATAGCCGACCATCGGCAGGGCGCAAGGATTTTCTCTTATATGCTATAACAAAGACCGGCTTCGCTAACTAAAGCTGCCTTTGGCCGGGGGCAAGGTTTTTCTCCACCATGGGTTCACAAATACTCTGTATAGCCGGTCTTTGGCCGGGCGCAAGAATTTTCTCCTTAATGGTATAACAAGTACCGATTTCTCTAAGTAAAGCTTCTAAAATCTGGCTTGTTTCCGAAGGAAGGCCGAATACGAAGAGAAGCTTTAGTTAGCGAAGCCGGTGTTTGTTAAACCATATAGGAGAAAATCCTTGCGTCCGGCCGAAGTGCGGCTATGCAGAGAAGCTTTAGTTAGCGAAGCCGGTTTTTGTTATGCCATAGCGCCCAAAAGTGTTTTCGTTATGTTTTTAATATAGGTATACACCCAGAGAAAAAACAACAAAACAATTTTAAAATAAATTAGAATTATATTAAAAGAAAATAATTTAGATGGGAAATAAGGCCATGCATGGCTTTATTTCACTCCTTACATGGAAATAAAGCCATATGGCTTGATTTCTCACTCCATTGAGAAATAAGGCGATATGGCTTTATTCCCTATGGCTTTATAGCACGGCACCTGATTAAATCACCGCTTTTTTTTTTTTTTTGTTACATACAAATTTATGATATTTCACTGTTAATATTGATATTATTTTGTTTTCTCTTCTTTATTAGTATTTAATTTTTAAAATATATACAGGTAACAAGTGATTTTTTATGTTGGCTTCGCTCTTTGACAAAAACCATACATAAAAATACAAACAAAATTGTATATATGTAAATGGAGTGTAGTGCTGGGAAACTATCGATATCATCGATAGTCTTAAAATATCGAAAAAATCGATAGGAAAAATATAAATATCGATATTTTTATTATTTAAAATACAGCTATTAAGACATCTAACAGCAGCTATACACACACAGTTTTTTGCCGCAAATTTTAACTTGTTATTATTAATTCGCGCTGATTACAGCAATCAATACAAACAACAAGAATGGCAAGTGGTATGGATTGCTTAGGAGTGCTTTTTACTGCTAATTTAAGGCCTTTAACCCATTTCGTCCCAGCGATTTTTTTTTTCGAGTAACTTTATAAAACGTGGTGGCTTATATATAATATGGGACTAGAAAACACGAATCTGAAGTCCAAATTTTTTTTAGATTTTTTGTTTTTGAGAAAAATGGTGTTCGATTAATCGAACATTGGGCACTATTCAGCATTTTTGTTTAGTTGCTCCTATAGATTGTAAATATAGAAAACCTTAGTTTTTTATAAACTGAACGTAATTCATTTTATTTAATTAAAGAAATATAGAACAAGGCATTTATTAAGATTAAAAATATACAGTTGAACCTCGATTATCCGACTCGCACAGGACCGGGCTGAGCACTCGTAATAAAAAAGAACTGGTTTATAGATGTATCCGGTGATTCATCGTGAACTTGATATATTTATTATCGGTTAAAATAAAAATGTATGGCATTAACTGTATGTAAATTATATCATGGAAATGTTGGACATGACTTTGTGTGAGGTGGTCCATTCGGAACGTCCAATTTTGGGCGATTCATTCGAGCATAGCGACTAGTATTTCGCGAATAACACGAGTAATGTTAGCGTCCAAAACGTCAATCATAGCTGACTTATTCCGGAAGACCCAAGACATTACATATTCACAGAGAAAGTAGTCTAAGGTGTGATATCTCACGATCTATGTGGCTAATTTACCAAAGCAAATCATGAAATTAAATTAAAATGTATGGCTCAAAGTGCCGTCCTGTTGAAACAAGATCTCACCAAGATCATTCGTTTGATTTTCAGATTGCCCTACTGGATACCTACTGTCCCTGTTATCATTTTGGCGAAAGTAAGGGAGTTGCTAAAGATATTTCCAAGTCTGACAGAGTCTGACATGGTGCACTCTTGTCAAAACTTGTTGCATTTGGTGTCGGTGATAATTTCTCTGGATTAATATTGAGTTTTCTCAGAGATCGCACTATACGAGTTGTTATAGATGGAGTTTCGTCAAACGAGTTCAAAATTGCACCTCCTATATCAAACTTCCAACCCTATGTGCTCTTTTTCTAATGACAACAACCTTTGCCATTCGTAATCATTTGATTATAGACCAAGCGTGTCCGATGTTGGTGCCATGAGTCACAAGATGAATGATACACTTGGCCGAGACCGAAACCCGTTTTTTGTTTGTAATACACGTTTTTCCTCAAAAGCGTATTCATTTATTGGCAGGACTGTTCGTATGTGGAATAACCTTCCTGCTGAAGTCTTCCCTCTCACTGTCAACATGAATAAATTCAAGTGGACTGTTCACAGGTACTACTACCTCTTTTCTCCTTCCCATAACCTATTTTCCTAGTTTCAACCCGCTGCAATGCAATAGTAGGGGTCATCCCCTGAGTGCTCTGATTTTCCTCCATTTTGAAAAATTACACTCTCAGCTACAGCTGTTATATTGATTTCACTACGTACTGGATGTGGTCTAACCGGTCGAATATCATCCACCAATGTAAACTGAGACTCAATACTGCGAATGATGTTTGCAATTGTGGTTTCAGTAGGCCGATTATGCGCACCGTAAGTTCCTCGAATCTCACGAAAAACATTTCTCACAGAGCGCTGATTGTGTATTAACTTTTTATTGATCAGCAAAAACAAAATAAATATATTTCTGTTTATTCAAATGCGTGAAAAATGTATAGTATGGTAATATAAACAAATAATATAATATAAATAATATAATATAATATAAAACAAAAGTGCTCAATAGTGCCCAGTGTTCGAAAAATCGAACACTGCTTTTTCAAGTCAAATAACAAAAACACAATTGAAAAACGCGGAAATTTGTTTGCTGTTGTTGAAAGTTCAATCGTTTTTTAATGGAACTACATTTTCACTTTTTTAATTTTTTTATATTTTATACAAAGTTTTCAGTTTTTAAAATGATGCTAAAATTAAGGGTTTTTCTTCCCCTTTGTTATACAAGGGAGGAGTGAAGTGGGTAAGAACTTTTATTTTTATATTTGTAGCTAACCACTTACAATATATAATCGTTTAAAAAAATTAGTTCTTTGTCTTACCTAAAAAGAGTAAAAAAATTACAAAAACGCGTAAAATTTACTGTTCGAAAAATCGAACATTGGGACGATATGGGTTAAGTCGAAATTTTTACATGTTTATATAGGGACTGAAATGTCAAATATTTTTGTAATGTTGTAAAAAAAAATGCAATTCCAAATGCAATTGGGTTTAGATTTTAGAAAATTTTTTAAAGTTGCAATGGAATATCTTAAAGTCCCTGTTACTTCGATTCCTTCAGAAAGGTACTTATCAATTTTTAAAAAACTGCCATCAAATCGTGCTCACAATCAGAGTTTTGAAGAACAATGATTCTTAAATTAGGTTCACTAATCACGATGTTCTTTAAAAATCACAGGATCGCTCATGTCTAATTTAAAAGCATTTTTTATTTTAAAGAAAAATAAATAATATTAAATTAATTATAAAAAAAAAATTTCAGGGAAAATAATGACCATTTTTAATTTAGCGCGCTAGGCGTTAAAAAAATTTAAGTTTTCAGAATAATTTCTGCGGCAATTTATCCGTTCTTTTGATAATTTAAACCCGTGTACCGAATTTCAGTTAATTATCTTGAAAATATCAACCTGTACTTTGCGCAGAAGGTCACACGGACAGGCAAGCAGCTAGCCAGCCAGCCGGTTGGACGGACGGACGGACATCGTTAGATCGACTCAAAAAGTGATTCCTATTCGATAGGTATGCTTAAAGATGAGTCTAAAGCCAATATTTAAAGGTGTTACACGCGCATAATACTTCTCAACTATTGTGGCGTTGGTGTACAAATTGAGCTTTCCCACATATTAAGTTTTTCAGTGCGTATGAGTATTTTATTGTTACGATTCTCATACGCAAATTTTACCCAGTGCCCATATGTTCTGTAACTCTCGCGCCGAGAAACTATTTGATGGAAATGTAAGAAATGAAATGGCAATTAATTGAAACAAATAAGTTTTTCTCTCAGTTAATTTCGGCTTAAACAGTTTTGGCGAGTAAGTAATGGCTGTCACTTAAGGAAATTACTCGCCAATTAACCGAAAAAGTATTTCTGTAAAATTTTTATGAGAAAGTTCCTGCTTTAAACTGTCAAATAAACTCACGGATATAAACGGGGTAAGAAAAAAATGTAACAATAAGAAATATATTAAAAATGCAATTAATAATAATAGCACGGAAGAGATAGGTGTTTTCTTCTTGGCAGATTTTTTTCACGGTTTAATTATTTTTCTTTTAACATTTAAATATACATACATACATACATATAAAACAACCAAATGTTTTCAAAGTTATTGTAAACAACAAACATTAAATTCGCACTCTGCATTACTTGGTATAGCCGACGCACATAGGGGTTTTTTGCCAATCTAGCCGGACATTAAGCAAAAAAATTAAATTTAAGAAATGGAAAAATTTAAGTACGCAGCTCGATAGACAACAAAGTTCTGCATCGTATAGTGAATTTTCAAGTCTTTTGCTTGAGATTTGTGGTTTTGGGACACTGTTAAAACCAGGAAAGTTGATTAAACCGCATGCGTGTTTATTGACTTTTTACAGTTTTGGGAGGTTTACAATATATTTTTTTGTAGATAAACGAATAAAGATTTTACATTGATTTTTTTTCTGTGAAAGACTATGTAAACAGCTAATTATGAAAATTTTATTAAAAGTTTTTATGATAAAAAAATTAGTTCGAAATTAAAAAAAAACGATTGTTTTATTCACTTTTTTGTAAAAAAAAAAAAATTAAAAGGTTTTTGAAGGTGAAGGCCGCTGAGTTCTTAAAAATGTTATTCATCACGATAAAATTTGAAATCTCTTCTTTTAAATTAAAAAAAAAACGTTGCGCGTTGTTGCGCCATTTTTTTATGATTTTTTGAAAATTTCACCTTTTTTCTGTTTTTGCTCATCTTGCATAGGTACATATGATAGAAACCCTTTCGTCAGTCATAAAATGTTTTGGTTGTACGTAGATGTTTTTTATTTAAATTATTACATCTAAGACTAATATTACCTGTGTGAAAAAGGGATGTGCGAAACAGTAAGTAACGGGTTTTAACCACCTGTGCGGCCGCTAAATGACGTTATTTTATGGAGCAAAATAAATGTACCTGTTTTGCATAACTTTTAAAATCATTAACAACAAAAATAATACATAATAAAAAATCAAATCTGGGCTCTAGGTACTTAGTTTTTTTAATATATATTGTGGTTATAGCATAAAATTGTTATCAGAACCATTTTGAAGCTTTGAGAGTAAAATGGAAAAAGTGTATAATACATGGCGCAACTGTAATGAGTGAGGCATTGTTGCCTATCGGGCTATTATCAGAAGAAGCGTCTGAGGCACGAAATAAACATTTTCGGCTTTACAGGCAGAATTTTGCTAGAAAGTTTTCGAAGGTTCAGTGTAACAAAGATATTATAAATAGACTTTTGCTCAGTTCTGTCCCACTGATTACTAGTATAATACCAACTCCAAAAAAAAAGTCATTACCCTTTAAGAAAGAAGCAATTTCTTTTATGCTTCCAACTGTACTTGGCTCTGAAGAGAATTCAAATTCAGAAGAGGATTTTGAAGAAGCAGACGAAGAAGAACCATGGCACTCACCATCATCTTAGTGCAAAAGAGAAGTTATTTTAAATAAAATTAGCTGTTACTATTATAAATAAGTTATAATTACGAATATATTAATTATTTTCAGATAAATTAAATACTATAAAATACATAAGATCTTAAAAATTAATATGTTTTGGAAATTAGCAAAAAAAAAAATTTTTTTACAGGGTCGTTCCAGGAGTTCAAAAATTTAATTTTTATAGTATTAAGGCGTTAGTTACCTATTTCTTTTAATATTTACATTTCTTTTTTTTAAATATTATTTTATGTAACCGCCCTCAAAAGGGGGCGGGGGCAAAAAGTGTAATTTTACGATCTCATGGGTCAAATTTTAGGTTTTTTAACTTTTGCCGACGTTAAAAGTTGCATTTGTCAAACAAAAGTATGGGAAAACTTAAAAAAAAAATTCCATTTTTCAGAGGTTGGATTAGTTCTTCTAGGGGGAACCTTTTCCTCCTTGGTCCGATTTTATTTATTTTTGAGGTTTACCTGCCTATGACAATATCACATATTTCTGCCAAGTTACATCTAGGGGCACTCAATAACTTTTAAGAAGCAATATAAGCTAAAACAAAAAGTAATGTCCGGCTAGATTGGCAAAAAACCCCTATGTGCGACGGTTGTATTTTCGTCGCCGTCGTTGTAAATTTTTAATTTTATTAAATATTGGTCGCCATCAACGATATGTGGAATTGGCGTTCTCAACTTCTGCAATTTCAAATTGGCTTCAGTTGGAATATTATGACACTTATAATGTTACGACGTAAACACTTATAGTTTTTTTTTTTTTTTTTTGACATAAGTTACAGACACATTTTTCCGTACTTTTCGAGAAACGGTTAAATATTTTGTTTCACATCTTTTCGATACGAGAAATCCTCACCAAAGTTACAGAACATGTGTACAGGTACAGGAGTAAATTACGACATTTTATATTAATCCCAATTCCCATTTTAACGGTATTGTAATTTCGAACCAGATTTGGCTTGGTGGTGGAACTTTTGTTTATACTCAAATTTCGGAAATGGGTCTCATTTGTAATGTTGCTATTCAAATAAGAAGCTTTTGTAGCAGATGTTACGAAAATCCTTTCATTAAGTAATAGGTAAAAAATATTTTAGCCCACCAGAGTGGTTATACATATGTATTTGTGTTACTTCATTTAAATTAGACAAAAAAAAAATTTGGTTAATATTGTTAATGCGCATATTTTATGAGCGTACACTGACTATCTTTGACAATAAAGAGACATTGATTTGAGCATAAAATTATCATTCATTAAACACTCAAAATCCTAGATATTTTTCACTTTATAGCATACAAATAAGTCTCTTAACATCAACAACAAATTTGTTCACCTTTACAAAATAAACTTTAAAAAAAATTACTAAAACATTATATTTCCGTTTGTCCTTCTTCCTTTTTTATGCTTTCGTGTTTCTTGCACAGATACGGACCACATTTTGAGGATGTTCAGCTGGTGGGCCAACCAACCAATATGACAGTACAAGCGGGCAGCAGTATACATTTAAATTGCAGAATATCTCTACTTCAAGATAAGACTGTAAGTATGTTCGGCTTAAATAAAAATTGTTACAATTCAAAGAAATCAACACAAAAACATCAACTTCGCGTTAAATGGAAAAAGAAATTAAATTTTTACTAAGAAATTGCCACCAGTCAAAAGTTCTTGCGTTGCAGTTTGTTGTCAGTCGTAAGCAGTTATCCTTAGAGAATAATGGGCATTTTTATCTTTTTTGCTGGATGCAAAAGAAATAGAACAGGTACCATGGCAAGAACTACAAGCAACTTTGTACACTTGTGTACAATGTACATATAATTTTATCTCTTATCTGTGAAATGTCTTTTGTGTATATTTAAGCTGGGCAAAAGGAATTGTTTATAAGTTATAATGAAAGTGAAGTAGTATATTAAATATTTTTATGGATGGCATATTAAGTGGGGTTTTTAAGTTTTCTATACAAAATTTTAATATAAACTGATATAAATGTCTTAAGTGATATGTAATATTTTTTTTTTTTTTTTTAATGGTGGGGGGGCCTTTCGAAGATCGGTTTGCAATTACGGTTTAACTAAATTTTTTAGTTAAATTCCCATTTTTGGAATTTCAGCGAAATTCAGTTGTTTTCAGTTCCCGCTTTTCTGCGAATTTATGGTGAAATTGCAGATCGATATTACAGCTACTATTAGACATACAGCGTTTTTAAAATTTAAAACATACCCATGTATGTAGCCGTTGAAATAAAGATCAAAGGTTTCAAAAACGTGTGCCGAAATTAATATCCTTTTTTTTTTTTTTTTTTAATTTATTTTTATTATTGAATCTTTCTTATCGAAATTTACAATATGTATTCAAATCTTAATTCTACTTGTTGTTTATAAGTTTTTACCAGTGTAACCACTAACTGCTGTATTCAAATTTTAAAAATGTCTTCTAGTAAGGCTCAAAGTATCGGTTCTTTTTAGCCTCTGGTGACCTTCGAACTGAAGCAAACCCCGAGCGAGGTAGTTAGGGTGGACCATTAGTTTATCGATGTAGCTTATTGAATATTTTTTAATTTCCTCCTGGATAGTGGGGACGTTGAGATCTCTGTGGATCAGTGTTGCCAATTTAGCCATTTAGTGGCTAGATTTAGCCATTTTTCATCCTGTTTAGCCATTGAAAAATGAGTTTAGCAATTAGCCATTTTTTTAGCCTTTTTTTAACTTGTTTAGCCATAAAATTTTTTTGCCGTTTTTCTTTTAAAATAATAATTTTTATTTTATTATAAAAATTTCTAAAAGTAAAATAAACATTTTGAACAATTAAAACGCCTTGAATTTAAATCACAACTTTTACAAATGTTGAAAATCGCTATAAACTATGACGCTGAAGCATCTTTCAAAATAAAGGAACAGTATTCCACTATTAAATTTATAAAATGGATCAACACAAACATCGCTGTTTCTTTCTGGTTGCAAGTATTTCAATAAAGGGATGCAGGCGGTAACAAAATTGTTTTAGATATTTCAGAATTGACTATAAAGTTGCTCTCACTTCTATGGACTAATGCTGAAGTAGAGAGGGTGTTTGGCCAAATAAACATCGTTAAAAGTAATTTGAGAAATAGGTTACATAAGCAACCGTTAATTTGATTTTATCAATTAGGTAAATATTTTTACCATAACAATACAATATATATACTACCACCACAATAGTGGAGAGGGTACTATGCGTTTGTGCTGATGTTTGTTACACCTATAAATATTGGTCCTTAGCCCACCTTTACGTATACCGATTAACTCAGAATCACTTTCTGAGTCGAATTAACGATGTTTGTCCGACTGGCTGGCTGTCCATGTAAGCCTTGTGCGCAAAGTACAGGTCGCAATTTAGAGATTATTTGATAAAATTTGGTACATAGGTAGGTTCTAAAGTGGTGTAGGGCTATACTTTCTAACTTTTTTTTTATTGTAGATCTGTACCCATGTTCTTTAACTTAAGTGAGAACTTCTCGCATCGAAAAGATGTGAAACAAAATATTCCATCGTCTCTCGAAAAGTGAGAAAAAATTGTGTCTGTAACTCATGTCGAAAAATATCAGAAGAGATTACGTCGTTACGTCGTTAATATGATAACATTGCACCCGAAGCCGATGTGACATTGCAGACGTTGAGTACGTCAGTAACACATATTATTGACCGCGATCAAAATTTACAAAAATTGAAAAATTTTCAACGACGGCGGCGAAAATACAACAGTCGGATATACCAAATAATGTGAAGTGCGACTTCAATGTTTGTTGTTTGCAAACAAGCTTTGAAAAAATTCGTATATTTTATAAAAATGTAAAAAGAAAATAATTAAACAATGAAAAAATGTGCCCAGAACAAAATTTTATTATTATTTTTCTTTGCATTTTGCTTTTTTAATTGTTTTTTAATGTTAAAAGTTTTTCTCGCCCCATTTTTATTCGTGAGTTTTTTTGACAGTTCAAAGCGGGAACTTTTCTAACTAAAATTTTACAGATACACTTTTTCTGTAAATTGGCGAGTAAGTTTCTTACGTGACAGCTAATACTCGCCAAAAAAGTTACAGACACTGTTTAGTGAGAAAAACAGCTGTTTGTTTCAATATATGGCATTTTTGTTTCATTTCACACATTTCAATCGAAAAGTTTCTCGACGCGAGAGTTACAGAACATGGGCACTGGACTCAAAAGGTTGGGTAAATGTTGTCGTGATAATGATTTACCTTTTCAAATTATTTAAAACTTATGATTATTTGAAACTAATGAGTGATTCCTATGAGGTGAACAATAACGACATCGAATTTTTCGATGATTTAATTTTTTAATATTAATTTATTTTAATATTAATTTACGTTTATTCTTATTTAACAAATTGATCTTAACTCACAATTTCATCGTTAACAACTTTAAGTGAATTATTTCTGTTTTGTTATTGAATTTTAATGTGTTTTAATTTAAAAAAGCTTTTAGCCATTTTTTAGCCCATTTTTAGCCATTTTTTAGCCATTTTTTGCAGTAAATTTAGCCATTTTTGGTCACCAAGTTTTGGCAACACTGCTGTGGATAATATCATTACGTATATACCATGGGGCGCAGACAATTTGTCGTAATATTCTAGACTGTCTTCTTTGAAGCTTTTGGATGTTAGATGCGCATGCAGTACCCCATAATTGGATGCCATATGTCCATATTGGTTTTATGATGGACTTGTATAGAAGAATTTTGTTGTCTAAAGACAAGTTTGAGTTTCCACCGAGAAGCCAATGTAGTTGAGCTGCTTTAAGTTTCACAGCCGTTGTTTTCGCTTCGATATGACGAGACCAGGTCAAGCGTCTATCTATATGAATTCCCAAGTACTTTACATGGTTTTCTACCGGAACAGTGATGTTATTTATTTTTACTGCTGGGCACGTTTGTCTTCTGAGCGTGAAAGTTAAGTGAGCACATTTAGCCGGGTTAACCTTTATTCTCCATTTTTCTAGCCATGCCTCTAGTTCATTGATGTGGGACTGCAGATTTTGCGATGCGACTTTTGGGTCATGGTTAACGCTAATAAATGCTGTGTCGTCTGCAAATGTAGAGGTATGCGTGCTCAGGTTTGTTGGCATATCCGCTGTGTATATTATATATAGAAGCGGTCCTAATATGCTGCCTTGGGGAAAACCAGCAGTAATTTTCTTGAAGGGGGAGTATTTATCTTGCGACCTTACTATGAATGTTCTGCCTGTTAGATAGCTCTCCAGAAGCTTGTGAGTGTTTTGAGGAAGCATTCGTGTTATTTTGATGAGTAGCCCATCATGCCAAACTTTGTCAAAAGCTTGGGAAATGTCTATAAACAGTGCTGAGCAGTATTGCTTTTCTCAAACGCCGATCTAATAAGGGTGACAATTCTATGCACTGGTTCTATTGTACCATGTTTCGCTCTGAATCCGAACTGGTGATCCGGGATGATGTCGTGTTCATTTAGATGAGGAGTTATACTTAAAACGAATATTTTTTCGAAAAGCTTCGATAGTGTTACAAAATTGAATGAAATAGAAAAACCTGGGATCGGATATTATTTTTCTTGTAGGGCTTGTCGAGTAAAACAAGATTCCAATAGTGAAATTTGCCGGACACCTCCAAAATCCGGATTTACGGTTAAAAACCCGGTTTTTGTACCCTTGCGTAATTATAAGCCCGTAATTTTGTTGATAATGATCCGATTTTTAATTTCTTACTAGATTTGGAAAGCAGAAACTGAGATCTTTCGAATGATACATAATTTAGCTAAGAAAATTTGAGACATTTAGGTGTTATTGTCGAGCAAATACAAATTTTGTTGATTTTTAAAAAAATTTTCAACTTTGATGACGTTTTTAAACATTATTTTATTAAGAAACTATAATGCTATTGAATTTATTCAAAAAGTAGATTAATTAAGCATTACAACGCATATTTTGGTTTAAAAATAGATAAGTAATTGATTGAGTTATTTAACTTTTCATGAAAATAAACTTTTAAACATTTTACAAATTTTATTAATCAATGTTATCCTAAACAGATAAAAAATTTGTAATGAGAGTTTTAGTCATTCAAAAATATTTGTTTTTTTCATGTTCTTTTTATGCACTTCCTTTAAAATTATAAATCACTGTACAGCTTAGAATTACAACTCATATAAAATTATTGTTTTTCTTTCAATATGACGTTTTGTTAATGTCTTCTTTTCACTTTGAATGTGTGTATTTAAAAAAACGTTTGCAATTTAAAAAAAATCGTGTGCAATTTAATTTAAAACTAAATTAAAAATGTGTGACAATCGTAACAAATTTTGCTATATTTGTGGCTTATTTACTGATATCAGTCACCGGCGTGGTTTTAAAAACAATATTGGAGTGGTAGAAGTGTACAATAAAGTGTTTAATCGTTCTTTTGATACTAGTCGCTGGTACGAGCCAGAATTTGTTTGTCAATATTGCTGTAATACCTTAAAAAAAAAGAAAATTCAACCTTCGTTTGTTTTGCCCTTTTCTACGCCTATGATTTGGCATCATCAGCCATATCATAAACCAAATGATTGCTACTTTTGTCAAACCGATGTTTTAGGTCACTGTTTTAAAACGCGTAAAAACATTAAGTACGCAAATGTTGTAACTGTTACAAAACCGATACCTGTAAGTAATGATTTACCGACAACAAGCAAATCTGTCGATATAACAGAAAAAGATTTTAAACATGAAGAGTTCCTTCCATCCGGATCTACAACAAAGGAGCGGCATATTTTGTCAAAAGCTGATTTCGACGATCTTGTTCGCGATTTACACTTATCAAAGCGGCAATCTGAAGTCCTCGGGTCGCGATTAAAGCAGTGGAATTTGGTGGAAAAAGATTTCGTTATAACATCTGGTAGAAAAAGTGACCGGACTTGGTTACTTGAAGAAAGTTTTAAGACTAGTTCCAATGACAGTGATCTCGTGTATTGCGTTGATGTACCGAAACTATTTTCGGCATTAAATCACAATTATAATGCAGATGAATGGCGACTTTTTATTGATGGTTCATGTAAAAGTAAGTTTTCTTATAAAAATGTATGACTTTATTTTTATTAATTTAAGATTTGTAATGTAATATGTAGGCTTAAAAGCTGTTTTATTGCATAACCAAAATCAATTACCTTCAGTTCCAATCGCATATGCGACTAATACAAAAGAAACTTTCGAAGTAATGAAAAATATACTAATGTTTGTTAGCTATACCACCCATAAATGGAAAGTCGTCGCTGACTTAAAGGTTTTGACAATTTTATTTGGTATGCAAGGTGGTTACACAAAGTATCCGTGCTATCTTTGTGAATGGGATAGTCGCGCACCGAATCGTTATGATCGCAAAGTATGGCCATCTCGCGAGTCACATAGAAAAGGCAGCAAAAACATTTTAAATGACCAATTAGTTGAAGCTAAGGACGTTATTCTGCCACCATTGCATCTTAAGCTGGGATACATGAAAACAATTTGTAAAAAAATTAGATGTAAACGGCGACGCTTTTTGTCATCTCAAAGCGGTGTTCCCAAAACTAAGTAAGTGAAGCCAAAATAAGAGGAGGTATTAATTAATTTGTTTACATATCTTTCATCGCTTT
The DNA here is from genome assembly GCA_930367215.1 of Pollenia angustigena. NCBI lineage: Eukaryota > Metazoa > Arthropoda > Insecta > Diptera > Polleniidae > Pollenia > Pollenia angustigena. The sequence goes on from OV884058.1 coordinate 125,225,268, forward strand.
TATCTGTTTTGATAACTTTTAGGTATTTTTATTGGACCTCAAATTCGAAAAATTATGAGAGATGCAGATTTTTTTAACAAGCTAAGTTCCGTGGAAAGACGTGCATGGAATAGTTTTGTTTCGCTTTGCGATAATTTCCTTGGAAATCACAGAAGCAACGACTATGTCGCAGTTGTCAATGAGTTTTTAAGTGCGTATGGTGAAATGGGCTGCAACATGTCCATAAAAATTCATTTTCTGCATTCGCATTTGGACTTTTTCCCAGATAACCTGGGCCAGTTCAGTGATGAACAAGGCGAACATTTTCACCAGGAAATGGCAACTATTGAAAAACGCTTTGAAGGAAAAAATAAGATAAAAATGATTTCAGAATATTGCTGGTCACTAAAACGAGAAACTGATGATGCCGATTAAAAAAAAAACGGTCAAGCAAACACTTTTGAGTTAAATAACCAAAAATAAAATTTGTATAAAATGTTTAAAAGTTTATTTTCAGGAAAAGTTAAACAACTCAGTCAAATTCTTATCTATTTTTAAATCCAAATATGCGTTTTAATCCTTAATAAACGTACTTTTTGAATAAATTCAATAGTATTATAGTTTCTTAATAAAATAATGTAAAAAAACGTCCTCAAAGTTGAAAAATTTTTTAAAAATCTACAAAATTTGTATTTGCTCGACAATAACACCCAAATTTCACAAATTTTCTTAGTTAAATTATATATCATTCGAAAGATCTCAGTTTCTGCTTTCCAAATCTAGTCATGAAAATCGGATTATTATCAACAAAATTACAGGCTTATAATTACGCAAGGGTACAAAAACCGGTTTCTTAACCGTAAATCCGGATTTTGGAGGTGTCCGGCAAATTTCACTATTGGAATCTTGTTTTACTCGACAAGCCCCACAAGAAAAATAATATCCGGTCCCAGGTTTTTTGGACTGTCGCAGCGTGTTATCGGTCTGTACGACGCAACCTGGATAGCATCTTTTCCTGGCTTGGGAATCATCACAATTATAGACCTCTTCCATGAGGATGGGAAGTATCCGACTCTTAATATAGCGTTAAAAATGAGCAGCAAGATTCTGGAAGCAGACGATGGTAGGTTTCTTATCATTGACCCTGTGATGCGGTCAGGTCCGGGAGATTTTCTAATATTCACTTTTTCTATTGCAGATTTGACTTGAGTTATGTTAAATTTTAATGGATGGTTTACCTTATCAGGTATGATTGGACGACAGGAACAAGTATGTGCATCATGTGGCGTGAAAACTTTCTCAGGGTGGCCCGCGAAAGCGTTTAATTTTTCATGTGTGTTTTTGGCCCAAGTGCGGTTTTCCAGTCTTAATGGAGATTCTTGGGTTATAGGAAATTAATATACAATAATATTTAATATCTTAAACTTATCTCATCAGGCTATCATAAGAAAGCAACTTGTTTGGAGATTTTAGTTTCAGTTCAGAGTGAGTGGCTGTCAAAATTTCTAATGAGAAATTACATTGAATAATATTAAATTAAAAGTGCCAAATTCGTCTTTGCTGCATCCATGGGAGGTATAGCTATTGAAGAATCAGACAGACTTGATGTTCTGGGCACGAAAATTCAGTTTGATGTTCGTTGGAACCAACATGTCTTTCAAGTGTCGAAAGAAGCATTCAAGTGTCTTGGTTTCTTAAAACGGTGCAAGAACTACTTCACTCCGTCTGATCTCTTCACTATTCATACCGCCTATATCCGACCGAAAATGGAATACAACTCCCATATCTGGGCAGGTGCTTCAAGGTCTAACTTGAAGCTTCTGGATCGGGTGCAAAGGGGTGCGTTGAAGCTCATCAATAAGAGTAGGGTATCCAGCTCTATTGACTGTTTGGAGCATCGTCGGAATGTGGGTTGTGTGGCATTCTTATCGATTCTATCGATATTACCATGGAAGATATTCAGCTGAGATGGGCGAACTCATCCCTGAGACGCGGGAGCATGCCCATAGTGCTCGCCTTTCCAGCAGATCACATCCGTTTGTTGTCGACTGTCCAATGCATCGCACAACGCATTACAGAGAAAATTCGTTTCTTGGTCGAACTAGCCGTACGTGGAATAGACTCCCGGCAGAAGTCTTCCCAGTCGGCTACAATTTGGAAAAATTCAAATTAAATGTCCACAAACATTACTGCCTCTTTCCTTCTCCCCATAACCTATTTTCCTAATTCAAACACAATGCATTGCATTAGTAGGGGGTATCCCCTGAGTGTTGGATCATAGTTAAAAAAAAAAAAAAACAAATCTCATATTAAGAGAATATTTAAGCTTGTTCTTTAAGTACCCTATCGTACCAAAATCCTTAATTTGGCTTGTGTTCAAAATTGAATACTCCTTAAACCGATGACAGTCCATAAAGGCAGGGATATATTCGGTTTCGTAAATCGATGGGCTAAAGAGTTCAAGGATTCATATATTAAGAAAAGTCTGTAAACATCACTTGTAAGAAATGTCTGAGAGTATGGATCCCTATTATGCAACCCTATATCAAAAAAAATGTCCAATGATATGGAACAGAGATCAGCAAAAAAACGTTTTTTCGCAACTCAAACTGACTCATAAAATTGTAAGCATATGTAAGTGCGTAGACATCTTTTAAACTAAACTACTCTGATTCACTCATACTCACGAGACCAATAATTATGAGTTCGACGTCGACATCATACGCATACTCATAACATAGCGTTTACATTTGCCAGTACTGGCAAGACAGTAGCAATTCATTCAAACTTTTTCACTAATACATAAACACTTTTACAGCTATTTTGTTTTTGCATTGTTTTGCCAACTAATATGTATATGCTTACTGTCTTGCCAGTACTGGCAAATGTAAACGCTGTGTAAATGACCTCAGTTTGATTTATAATTTCAGGAAAATACTTGCAATGCTCACATTAATACAACTCATTGAGCTCATCCATTTACCGTTTTAACACAACAGATCCAACACACAGCTTCATAATCAGCGCTGCCAGATAAATTTGCTGAAAAATCATCCACTTCATACATATAACTTTAGTAAACTGTAATTGCCAAATCGTCACTTTGCCATTTCGGCGATAAATCTGGCAGCATCACATTTTGCTTCGCCTATACACATTGAACTAAGTTGAATCCCTGCAAGCAATTCGGTAGTCGACTACAAAAATACCGCATTAATTATTAACTTTTTAACAACTTACTATAAGCTAACTATGAATAAATGCAGAAATTCACCGAGAGAATTCTGTGCGGCAATTTTTTTTTTTATTTTCGTTTGTTTCTTGTCTTCGTTTTCTTTTGTTATTTCGAATTTTGATTTTAATAACTGTTTATTGTTTTGTATATGGAAAATTTTAGTGTCGCAGTGAAACCTGCCGATCATTTGTCTCAAATGAGGAAGATACGGACATTAGAAATGCCGTTAGGTTTATAAAAAAACGAAAAGTCCATACAGAATGCATACAAAATAGAAGCAAAAATACTTAAAATATTAACATAACTAAATTCAAAATAAAAAGAAAAATATTAAAAATACAAAAATAAAATAGTTTTTAATAATTAAAAATAAAATATTTATTATTACTCTTATGGTGTATTAACATAAAGTTAGCTAAACGCTAACTACTACCTTACCAACTTTTAGCTAACTACTACCTAACTCACTTATACGTAGCTAACTTTAAGTTAGTTGGAAAGTCATGCAGAGTCGGACAATTGACTACTTCGTATGACATGCCAATGTTAAAATAGTCAGTTGGCTCCATTAAAAATAATCCAGGCATCAACCACAACTAGCTTAAAAAAAGTTAACATAAAGTTAGCTTAAAGTTAACTGAGTTGCTTGCAGGGATCTAAACCAACCACTACAAATGTTTCTAAGTATGAGTACAATGAATAACATCAAACTTTTGAGTGAATATGAACTTGAATAACATTGCAATAAGCATGAGTGCGTATAAGTACAAGAAATTATTAGTCATGATTCAGCTGTACTCTGTGTTATGGAATCAGTCCAAAAACAGTTTCTGACTTTATGTCTGCGTGGGTTGAACTTTAACCAATGAAATCTGCAGCCTTATTTTATCATGATGGCAACTCTAAAGAACCGAAGCCTGTTCAGCATTTCGATTATTTTTCACATAATTATTGGCGATTCTGGTTTCTTAATCAAAAATATAACATTAAATGCTCCTCAACACTTAATGTTCCTCTTCAAGAATTTAAAATTTTGTTGAACCACCTGATGATGCTATCCAACAGTTAGAGAAATATTGAAAGTTAATAAATAAATAAATATTAAAATTTAATTTTTTATAAAAAAAAACTTAATTACAAATATACACTCACAATATTCTGTACATAAAATTAACTGAAATTGTTATATAAAATAAATGAAAATTCAATTAAAATTATTAACAAAAAGTTCATTTAATTTTTACTGTCAAAAATTCAACACCATATTCCGTAAAATCAAATAAATATTCAGTTATTTTGTAAAATTTTATTGTGAAAAATTCAACACCATATTCAGTAAAAACAATTAAATATTCAGCTATTTTTTAAAATTTTACTGTCAAAAAATTGACCCCATATTCAGTAAAAACAATTAAATATTCAGTTATTTTATTAAATTCAGTAATTTCCGTTTACTACACAAAAGAGCCGAATTTCTAAAAAAATACCAGACAGACACCTGTCCGCTTGTTTTTCTTATAAGCGAGAGAGGGAGAATATTATTATTTACTTACCTTGGTACACACGTTTGTTTAACTTTTGTTGTACTGACCACGTTGTTTACATAAGAACTCTCAATTATAAGACACCAGCAGCATGCCCGAGATGGCTTCGCAATTATTTTACTTTTAAAATTTGATGTATTTAACTAAATTATTTTATAGAAAATAGAAAATGGGAATTGCTTACACAAAACAAGCAATTCATTTTTTATAGATAAGTAAAAATTAATTTTTGGTAGTAAAATTATATAAAATAACTGAATATGTAGTTAATTTTTTGACAATTAATTTATATAAGATAACTGAATATTCATTTGTTTTTACGGAATTCGCGGTTGAATTTTTGACAGTAAAAATTAAATGAACTTTTCGTTGCTTTAAATTACATTTTTATTTAATTTAACATAAAGAAGAATTTAACTCAATCAACGGACAATATTAACTGCAACTGAAAATCCGTATTAATATGCACTTAGTTTTTTGAATAACTGTTAGAATCAGTTAAAAATTAATTTGCTTGGAATTTTAAATGTTTATTTATTTAAAAATTACTGAACGGAATATTTTTTAAATAAAGTACGGTCCGTTACTGTAATAATATTGTGAGTGTACGATCAAAATATCGAGCCCTTACCGCAAAAAAAAATCTTAAGCGACAAAACCACAATTTTCATAAAAATTTTGCACGAAGGTTGTCGCTTAAGCTTAATTTGTTTTTGCTATAACGATACCTTATATCACCATGACGTTTTAGGAGTATATGCAAATGTGTATATAAATTCATTTACTATAAAAAACGAAAATTAAAAATGATGTCGCTTAAGCTATTTTAGCGGGTAGAGCTCGAAATTATTAAAAAGGTCAAATAAAACTAAATTTAATTTAGTAATCTTGTTTAAAAAACCCCCGGGTTTTTGTACGGGAGCCATGTCGACATAGAGCTTTGGCTTACAGGAATAAAAATTCTATTTATTTAAAATATGCGGCTTGAAAACATTTGAGATGAATAAGATATATAGTTTTTAAGTTTCTCAACGAATACTGCAGTTTTTACCGACGTAACTGACTTTGAGGGTCTAGCGCCGCACAAAAAATGCTCCAATTGGTCTGAAACTTTTAACATTTTTTATTTAAAACATTTCCAGCTTTATGAATAAAAACCATTCTGTTGAAATTGTTTTCTTTCATACAAAGTTGCAAAAATGCAATGAGCTGGCAAATATTATTTTCTATCATAAAATCAAAAAAGTCAATTTCGAATAAATGGCGCTTAGGTGGTTTAAGATGCCATTAGTTAGGACACAAACAAAAAAGTTATTTGCCTATTACAGTGTCTTTTATACTTTTTTAAGTTTACTTAAGAGGAAAGTAAAATATAAAGTTCATTAATTTTAAGGAGGCTTATGTTGTTTGTTGCTAATTTATTTGTAATTCGATCTAGCTGAGTTTCAATAGCAATCAATACTGGACAATAAGTAATATAAATATTTATCAACATATTTTAACATACATATAGACAGGAGAACAAAGCTTAATAGACTTCAGTATTTATAATGACCCAGAATACATTTACATTATAGGGCTTTCATCAGAAATGTAGAAACTACAAACAAAATGGCAGACTCATATATACCGATTTCACCTGGGTTGAAGGGTATAAGGTAACTAACAACTTAAAGATACATTTAGATATGTATAAATCCTTTCCACTTGTTGTAAAGAGCTTACAAAAAAATGAGTGCTTATTTGAAATCGTTAAAACTTAGATATAACAGCACAAATACTATAACCAGAAAATCGCCTCACTCGGGATCACTTCCCAAATATGTCAATTACAACCCACTGTGCAGTGCAATATATTAAGTATTGCACATTATAAAGTCACAGCAGTTCACCCTTGTTTCTTAACATTTACTCGTAAGCTAAACATTTTCTACCGTCTGGCGCCTAAATATTTAAACTCTACTAAATTTGCATTAAGCTGTCTTAGGCCGTCCGTCCATTCATTTTATCTGAAAGTGTGCAATTGCATGTTACTAAGCGGGTGGCAGTTGTTTTAAAAACTTCCGTCTGCTGGTAATACTCACATTTCCTTAAAGACCATAATAGGACTTTTATTTACTTGATTGCACTTTGCCTTGTTGGGTTTAAAATTCTTTCTTTCTATTTTTGTTTTTGTAAATTTTCTTCTAAACAATTTTATCAACTTTGTCGTTGCTATGGGGGTTAAATATTGTTGGAAAAAACTTGTTATTTAAAATGAGAAAGATGAGGCTTAAAGATTAATTTTATTAACAACATGCTTAGGAATTAAATATGGAATTTTATTTTTAAGAAAAAGATAATTAAAGTAGAGAAAGTTTTTGATGGAATAAATTTAAGAGGCTTAAGTTAATTTTTTGAGTAGAAAGAAGTAACTAGTTTTTATTTTTTTATAACTATAAGTTTGCTTTATGTAAATGCTCCAATTGCTGAAAAAGATAAGAAAGATATACATATTTCCATATAATTTGTCTATTTATTTGTTCGGTTTATTTTGCTAAAAGTACCTCCTTCTTGCCGATACATAATTTCCATGTAACTTTCTCGCGTAGATAATAAATTATTTAAAATTATATTTTTGGCTTACAACTTTTGTTTCAAAAGTTTAACTTTATAAATTAAGACTGGACAAAACAAAAAAATCTGATTTGACGCAATCAAGAAAAAACTCTTTAACACAAATTCATATAATAATTCAAAACATCTTGAAACCAACCAAATAATTTTAAAATTATGGATTAAAAACCATAAATAGTTCAACAAAATAACCACAATACTAATTATTGTTAAAGCTAAGGCACGAGCTCTATGTGTACATTTGTCCTTCAAGTTGTGCTGAAAAAGGTCAACAGAAAAGAGAAAGACAAAGTGAAAAAACAAAAAAATGTACTTGGACTTCAAGAAAAATTCTTGACGAAAGTACGAAAAAACAAAAGTAAAGGAAAAAACATGTAAAATCAATTAAAATGGAAAGCAAATTTCGATCTACCAAATGTTAAAATACAATTTGGTTTAAGGATTGATGTTTGACTAGTGACGTCAGCAGTCGTCGATGGCTGCGAGTGTAAGACGGCAAATCCATCTGAGGAGATCGAGTGGTTGCGATCGAAACATGTCATGGTAACCTGCCGGCCAGGGTTCGAGCCCGAGCCACGTCAAGAATGAAAGATTATCAATAACAATTTTGATTGATTTTCATGTTGTAAAATTCCTTTCTTCATAAAAATAATTTAATAAAAATTAATAATTAAATAATTAAAAATATTAAAAATTTGGATTAAAAACCATAAATAGTTCAACAAAATAACCACAATACTAATTATTATTGATAAATATAAGATCAGCTTTCCAAATATGTATACAAAAGTTGATGGAATCCATCCAAAATATATCCAAATTCTTCTCCCACAACAACTTCAATTCATCACGTTTTTTTTAAAAATTTTTCACAAGAAGTAATTTTCCTACACAATGGAAAATCTCGAAAATTGTACCAACACCCAAATCAAGTTCTGAGTATACCCCAATAGTTATTTAACCGCTCCTTTCTAAATTTTGGAAAGGCTAGTTTATAACACAACTACTCTTTACTCGTAAAGCAACAATTCGTTAAGCGATCATCAATCTAGCTTTCGGTCCAAACACAGTTACATGACTAACCTGGTAGACGTTGCCGAGGAAATACGGAAATCGATTGATAGTTGTAAAGTTATGTTTTAAGTTTTATTGACTGGGGCATATTTTACCTTAAATTAGAAAATATATTTAATTTTTCGTCACCCGCAATATGTCTATTGTCAAAATATCTTAGTAATAAATATCAGTATGTTAAAACCACACTCAAAATATTATGTAGTTAAATTCAAACGAAAATTCATTTTAAACAAATTAAAATTCATTTAAAAAACGGATCATTTACATTTCATTTAAAACAAATGATTTTTACAGTCATTTTAAAATTTTTTAATTATTAAACACCATATTCCTTAAAATTGAATAGTTTTTACTTTAAAAAAATACATTTTAACCGACAAAAATCAAACTACATAAAAAAATAAAAACGAAAAAACGTTATTTTTTGGTAGTTTGTTTTTTGAATAACAAACATAAATGTTAAAAAATAAAATTATTCGTAAAATAACTTTATTTTTATTCAAATTTAACAGTACGGAAAACGAATTAAATAACCCACAATCAGTTACTGTAATAATTTTATAAGTGCACTTTCGAAATATCAGAATCACTATCCGTTACACGAGTTTCACAGGGATTAATTTTAGGCCCACTTTTGTTTTCTATGTACTCCATGTGCCTAATGTACTAACGCACTATGTGATAAATATGTATGCGGATGATGTTCAACTTTACATCTGTTCTAAGAAAACCTTTATTTTTCAGTGTATCATAACTTTGAAATTAGAACTACATAGAATTTTTTTATTGCAGCAGCAAACTGTCTGTGAATTAACCCCTAGAAGTCCAAGTATATTGGACTTTATGTCCAATATTTGCATTAAAAATAGAGGTCTGCAAGGAGTAAATTTTTTCTTCACATGTGAAACTCGCTGTCGAATATAGTATTTATTTGTTCTCTTGCTTAACGCGCAAAAAGTGAAGAGAAGTGATTATTGTTTTTATAAATACTAACATGCAGCAGCCGAAGATGAAGTATGTTCCGAAAAAAAGGAACATATAAAAATGGGTACAACGAAAAAGAAGTACCTATAAAATTATGGTCACTTCATGTGGTACTTGTAGTAAAGCGGAAATTTGTGTAATTACCCAAAAATTAGACAAAAATTTTTTTCTTAAGACTAGATAATTAGAAAGTTTTTTGTGTAATTTAGCCTAAATATTTTTTCATATACAAGTAAATATTATTGCAAATAAATTTTACTTTTAAATATTTATAAATAAATAAAAATCTAAATGATCTAAATAAATAAAGTTATGTACCTCATTTATTTCCATTTTTTTTTTTTATTAAACTTAACAGTTAAAAAATACAATATTTTTTGTTTTTAATGTTTGCAAAACTTCACGTGGTACTGATGGTACCTAGTGAAGTTTGGCTGTCGCATGATACTCGACCGTTCGTTTTATGAATGGTCAAGTGAGAGAGAAAAACGAACAAGTGGTTAGCAAGCACAAACAAAGTCGAGTAACAACCAATAGTTACTCGCTAATTTTGTTGTTCTCAAAAACATGTACCATGTTTTTTATTATAGTTCGAGAAGTGTTCATGCTTTGCTAGATCATATGTACTTTTTAAGAACAAATCCATTTGTGCAGGCGTCTAATTAAAAACACTGTAAAACAATTCCGAACTTTTTATAAAATAGCGGCGTTTTACCAATCGATTCTGGTAGATAAGACAAAACTAATTATAAGTATATTGGCGTTTTGAAAGATCGGAATTATATTTAAGGGTGGGTTAAAGCTTTCACGATTTTCGACTGTTCGTGTGGCATATCGGTATATGAAACTTTGTGTTCTATACATATGTTGAAAATTTTACGGCAACTATTTTTGTAGAACGCAATAACCCTCTAACTGCCCTTCATAATAGTTATTTTGGACCCTATTCTAACATATCTTAAGAGCGATGACGGATATGAAATTTTCTACAGAAATTGCTATATATGTAGTCCTAAAAACCAACACAAGCAGCATTGAATAGCAAAACTCAATAAAACCAAACCAATAAGCTAGGTTGTACTGTATCTTAAGTAAATATGTCATGAATTCGCCTTGCACACATTCGAAAAATTTTAATTTCCAAATTCAAAAGTCATGAAAAAACAATTGGATTGTTCATGGAAGGCGGAGTATCAGGTTTTATGCTTATGTAGTTATATTAACAGCAAAGAAATATATTTAAAATAAGTTAAATATGCAAATGTATTTTGTTGTTGTTAATATAACTAAATAACCATACAAGCTGATAACTTCCCTGAACAACTTAAATAAATCATACATTTTTGTAACCAAATTACGTTTTGGTCCGCAGAACAAAATATATTTCTCAATGCATCAGAGAAACATGAGGGAACTCCTGTTATAGAATAACAAATCAATATTTTTTTATCAAAGTTTAGTGCAGTTGTGTCAGTTAAAAAGTGTTGCATTGGTTTGGACAAATAAATTATGAAAAAAAATTATTTATTTGAATTAAAAACAAAATTATGATGTTAATTATCATCTTAATTTAAAAAAAAAAAATCATAAACACTATTCAGTATAATTTTTGAGAGCTGTATGAAATCCATTTTCTAGCATGTTTGATGATATTGTCAACTTAAAACTTTCCCTTTGCTCTAGTAGGGCGTCACAAATTACAATTATTTAAAAAAATCTTAACACTTTATGAGATTGGTCAAGTAGTAAAAAGTAAGTGGTACATATTTATAGCTTTTTTCTATTTGACCCTACTCTGCATTTTGTTATGACAGCTCTTCACTTAAAAACATGACCCTTTTACAACAGTTTTTAAAATCAATGCTTTATTTACTTTCCTTTATTATAGGATATTTAAATTACAATTTAACTTAATGTTCTTCTTGCTATTTTTCACTTAACTATTATCAATTAACTTACAGGTCTCCTGGGTTCGTCGTAATTCACAAGGTGAAAATGCTTTAGATTTATTGACTGTGGGCTTGCATGCCTACACTGGTGATAAACGCTATAAAATGGAATTTCAATATCCCAGTAATTGGCGTTTAAAAATTAACAATGTGAAGAAGGACGATGAGGCCACTTATGAATGTCAGATATCAACACATCCGCCTCGTGTCATACAAATAAATTTGCATGTTAACGGTAAGTTTTTCTTTTGTCCTGCCTACATTAAAGACAACAATGACGTTTAAGTTGATGACTGATGATGTTGACATAAATAAACTTGAAAATTTAAGCATTTTAATTTACTATACAAATTTATTTTTGTTTTGTGGTTTTGTACTTTCAGCTCCCAAGGTAATGATTGTCGATGAATTCGGTGATCCTTTGCAGGAGAAATATTATGAACAAGACTCAACGCTTCAATTGTCCTGTGTGGTACGAAATGTCGCAATGTCATCGTCGGTGGTATTTTGGAAACACAGTGAAGATGTTTTAAATTATGATGTTACAAGGGGTGGTGTTAGGTAAGTGAATGAATTCTTGCTTATTAAAAAAAGAAAATATTATTTATAAAGATTATTGTTGTAGTAAATAAAAATTATCATTAAGTGGTTTGCTTTAAATTGTGAAGGGAATTTAAGCTTTTATTTTTACAGATTAATATTAAATTCATTATTTCTGTTGTTTCTTATTTTACAAAAGCCCTTAAATTAATAAATAAACTTTATTAAAATAATTATATTTGCAATATTAAAAAGGGCCTAAGAATAATTCTGAAAAACAAGTTTTTAATTTTATACTTATTACTTGATAAGTATACAATTTTTTCTGTGTGCCAATACTTAAAAATATGCAAGGTGGCGCTTTAATTAATAAATGTTAGTTCCGGTTTGATATTTCTAAAGTAAACAGTCAATAAGAAGTGGAGCGGTATAATTCTGTAGAACATGAAATAATTGTTTCAGATTTTTTGCATAATAATTTGTTGGTGGTGTTTGCGCGGCGTATCCACCTCTATGGATTTTTAAATACGCAAAACTAACGCTTTTAAGGAACCGTGTACAACAAATGTCCATGTTTTACATGCATACCTGTACTATGACGTTATTGCATGGTGGGTCTTAGCCACTGAGATTTTTACATTTTACACTAAATGTCAATGTACAGAGTTTGACAAAGTCTCGCATATCTTGCACTATGTAAATAATTGGTAGAACTGAAAACATTCAAACTCTTTGCTAGGAAGTTCGAGCTATCGAATATCTTGCTGCGTGTTCGAATCTGTTTGCAGCTCCTGTTAAATAGTAACAGGACACAGATGTCTCCTCCTCGCAACCGAACCACTCCACTAGTTCCAATTGCAATTTGGAAAACATCTACCCGCGTTAGTTTGGGTAGCACCATCAGCCACCTCGTGTAATCAGTTTACCGACATCAATTGTAAGAAAATCATTTTGAACCAAAAAGCCTAGTCCTTGTTCAGTAACACTATTCTTTTGTAAATGAAACCTGCTACAACCAAGATCTTATTTTTGGACCAATTTTTGGAAAGGAGTGTAACAGCTACCGACGTAAGTTCTTATCTAACCTCTCCCTCGGGCTTGCGCTGTGTAAGGGCACACAGAAACAACCGTAACAGAATGGTGTAATAACCCCATCTTATAGATATCTACGCTACAAACCTTTCCACCCAGACATAAAATGTCTTGTCCAATTGGCCTTCATAACACCAGTGCAGTGCACCTCCAAACTGTGAACACTTCCAAACTTTCCTTTCCGATGTCAAATTCGGCACAGCCGAGTACTTCCCATCCAGGAAAGCTTACTTATCAACACACAATAGACGTACACTGCACCACTTCTGACAATTATTGCCACCATCAAACATCCTTCTCACCCTTCTTCCTGATACCATCAAATATCCTTCTCAACCTTTTTACAAACCACGCGTCTACAACGTCGACGTACTTTTCCTTCACAAAAAGTGTTACTTGGCAAAAATGTTGGCTTTCTTAATCTAATCCCTTGACATTACAAGAGTCTTCACTACAAGTGGCAAGGTAAACTGATACCTCAACTAATGATCAGCACAGGTGCTGGTAGTCACCTGCGGGCACTGATCCCCGAGGAGAGCCATATAACCTCAAGCACTATGGTCAATACTTCACGCCATTAAATAAATTCAAGAGCGCTAGACTTTTGGAATTCGCTCTACCATTTCCTAGCCAGCCTCGGCTAAAGCCTTGTATTTTAGCCATCTCAAAGAGATGTTTCCAGGGACCACCACGGGGAGGTAATATATAGGCTTTTGTTGCATGTTGAAGGTATACCACTAGGGCCTTCCTTCTGAACATGCAACCTGGTCTCTACCGTGTACAACACACGAGGAGTCAATACACCAGATAAAAACTACTGTATAGTGTGGTGTTAGCGATGGAGGCAACATCGGGCCTTATTTTTTTAAATGCCGCGGGCCAAACGACTACTTTAAATCGATGCAGTGGCATGGTCAACAACTTATTCTACCTCAAATGAACGAATCGGGACTGGAGAATATGTGGTTCCAACGATATAGCTCAACAGCTTATACTTCATGATCTTCAACTATAATTCAGAGAGTTATCTTAGGGTGGAAATATATATAACACGCGCTAGTTCGTCGACGAGCATCGTGCGCGTAAAAAATTGCAAGTTACATAACACGCGTTACAAAAGCCATTCCTGTCAGCTGTTTTTTTTTTTTGTTTACTTATTTTGTTGTTTTATTGAATTTATTCTTTTTATATAAACATACAGTGTTTTTTGAGCTCTTCAATAAGTCTTTCTTTCATGATTCACAAATTTATTAAATTATTCTTTTTATTGTCAGCTGATTACTTGTCAAAAATACAGAACGCGTTAAAAAGTTAAACGTTAACCAACGCGTCAATATATTTTGCATGTAGCTTGTTCTATGAAAATACACTAGTTTAACTTTTTTGACAGAAGACGATAGAGCGATAGAGCGTGCGCACCTACGCGTGTTATGTTATTCTACCATTACCGGGTCGCCATTTCTCTTGTTTTGGTCTATGTCAACAAGCATCAGACTATTGAAGCCTTCAACAAGAATATCCGTGAGGAATGCGGAAACCTATTGCCGGAAGTTCTGGCAATAGTGATGATAATCGGGCCAATATGGGCTTCAATTCTGTCGGGGGCCATATGCCTGATATCTTTTTTACTAAATCAAAAACTACATTTTTTTGATATCAAATAAACACAACCCAAAAGCGACACTAAATTTTTTCATTTATTAATAAAATTACAGTCAAAGAACATCGGCTGAAAATGTTTGCGCCACCTTGTACATTATCTTTCAAATTGACTGCGTAAATATTTTCAGTGTTCTTATTTATCAAGAATAAAAATTGGGAATTAAGCACGGCAAACAAATTTTTGTTAATTGAAAGATTTTCAAAGCAATTAAATAAACACTCCTTATTCATTCACAGAAAATTAATTTTATTACAAAACTTTTCTTATGAATCATTTAAAATAGCGCTATATGCCCTTGAGCATATTTAACTGGGAGACTACATATGCTGCGTTATGTAGTCTATCAATCTTTGAGCTAGTTTTCTTTCGTAGAATTAAAATACTCATTTTTAAGTATATTGAACTCATTGTAAAATTTTGATTTTCGTTAATATTGTTTTAAGATCTAGAAAAATAATTTATAAAAAATCTTTAACGTTAACCCTCTTTTTATACCCTTCACCGAAGGTAATAGGGTATATATAACTTTGTCATTCCGTTTGTATGTTCCACAATATTGATCTAAAGTATATATATTCTGGGTCCTTATGAAAAGTGAAGTTCAAACCCAGTTGTCCGTCTGTCCGCCTGTCCGTGTGTATGTTGAAATGGGTTTTCCGAAAACCCCAGAAATGATGTGGACAAGCTTGATGTATATTTATGTCACATATACTCCGTTTAAGTTTTCTATTGAAATTCAGCCAAATCGGTCAAAAAATTACGGAGATATGAGCAAAAAACCACGATTGCCTCTGATTTTGCCCAAAAATCCCTTGTTGTTGTATTTTGTTATTTCTGTACATCTTGAGAACGGCAAGAGCCAAAAATTCCAAATGAAGTACAAGCATTATAAAAATCTGTCAAATCGGTTACAAAATGGCCGAGTTATGACCAAATACTGAAATTCGATCAAAACTAAACTTGCTATAGTAGTATACACGTAAAGGCCATGTGCACCCCGACCCAGAGGATCTTTTGTGCAGCCCATATGTCTCACCATGTTAAGTTCAGGCCGCGTATAAAGCCCATTACCCTACCCGGTGGAAGATCATAGATATCAGTCGGGCCCACTATTTGCCCCCCGAAAAATTTCTGCCTAGAAGTCCCCAAGGAAGGACAGCAGCAGAGCAGATGTTCCGACGTTTCGTCATCCATCCCACAGAATCTGCATATTTTGGTAGATGAATTACCCAACTTAAACTGGTGGTACCTAAGGTCACAGTGTCCCGTGAACAGGCCAACAAGCAGTATAAGTTCCGTTTTTTCAAGCAGCAGAAACCTTCCTGCCCTGCGCCGAGACAGCGTCACAAATCTTTTGGACTGTCTCAATCCAGAAGTGGACGTCCATGCGTGAAGGAATTCACGCGCATGCACGCCACCAGGATTGGTCCGCCTATTGGTCCCTGTCATGTATAAGGACATTAAAATTCCTATATAATGCCAAACTAGGCAGCATGTGATCACCCTAATGATTCCCAGGATCCGCATGTGACCCACTAAGTCACCTGCCTTATATGCGGCAATGCGCGGCATCCTACTAGCACCCCTGCAGGCTTCCTCCCTTATAGAAATGTACAATGGAGGAATATGCAGGATAGCTCCCAAAGCCAGAGTGGGACAGGTCCTCATGGCACCCGTGATCGATACGCAGATCAGGCGGTAGACCTTATCAAGCATCACTCTAGCCTTGACCTGTTCGGTCTTAGTCCACCACGCCAGGGCGGCGTAGGACAATATTGGTCTAATAATAGCAACAAAAGACCAGTGGATCGTCCTGGGTATCAGTCCCCATGTCTTTCCGAAGAGTCTTTGACAGGCATATATTGCCCTTGTCGCTCTTCTAGTGACATGGACCAAAACTTGCTAGATGTTAACTAAACTTTTATTATGTTTAATAGCACGCAAACATATGCAAATAATCAAAAAATAGATATCCATATATATAAACTTCTGTTCCTTCCAAGCCATGGTGAAGGGTATATAAGATTCAGCATAGCCGAATATAGCACTCTTACTTGTTAGTTTTACGATTACCAACAATTTAGAAACAATAACCATTGCGTTAATTGCTGGGCTTATTTACCTCTCATTTCCACAATTATGAGCGACATAACGTATTTGTTTTAGCTTAATAATGACTAAACTATATTTCAAATTATTATAAGCTGTCGACAAGCTTAACCCTACCTAAAAAGTTATTTATTTTACGTTACTAATGATTTAATTAATTTATCATATTATCAACCAAATAAATTTACTCTTCAATACGTATTTAATTTAATTTATTGTATTTTTTGTTAGTTAACACTCATGCGAGTTTTCGTCCTAAATTTATTTAATTTTATTCAATTTATTTCTTCTTTTTCATGTTTCACGTTGTTTTAAATTTCTGTGCCGACCTTGTTGCTGTTGCTACGGTTGTTGCTGTTCGTTGGCTTTTGCTCGTGTAGTGTGAAAACAGAATTGATGGATGATGGTGCTAATTCAACATTATTCATTGCCAAAATCAATAAAGCCGATTCCGGTAACTATACGTGCTCAATTAGTGAATATCAAAACTATACAATCGTTGTACACATACTCAATGGTAAGTGTAAATGTTTTATTATTATTGCTATTTTTATTATTTATTGTATAAAAAAAAAATTCTGTATGAACTTTATAAGCAAAATACTGATAGTTTGATTATGTCCAGTAATTTTGTTAGAGGCACTCAATCTAGATTATTTTAAACACTAAAATGTACAAAGTTTTAGGATCATTTGCAATGCAATAAAGGATCAATTCCTTTTAGAGTAAACAAGATGGTAATGGACAAAACAATTGCAAAGAAATCTATTTACTTCTTGATTTGATCTATGAGATTTGGTAAAGGCAGTTATGTTAATCTCACTGATGAAAAACTCAAAGAATTCGTTTTACATGTATACATATATTTTCTTGGCTGCAGCGCAGAATCTAGAAATGTGTGTACAATTTTAAAAACAAATCAATTTGTTACAACAAAATAAAGACGTGTTATGTGGAGGTTGGCTCATAGTAGACTATAGCCCCTATATAGAATGCAGTTCTTTAATAATTAACAATATCGAAGCTCTAAAAAATTAAGAACAAAATGTTTATATTAGTAAACCACTAACAACAAAGTTTTTAAGCAATCAGTCTATAATAAATCCCATGCTAGCCGGGCCAAGCATTTGCGAATCATTCTTGCATTTCGATTATATATCCATTCGTACCAAATGCAATATATACATAGTTGTGTAAAGTCGATTCCATTGTATGCCTAAGACCCCCAGCGGTTTGCAGAGAAATATTTAAGTTTTATTCCAGCTTTTGGCGTTATATCATCGGGAAAAATCGGGTTCAGCCAATATTTGGAATGTGGCAAAATTCCAAAATGACAGACATATAAATATGGCTGGTAGCAAGAAAATTTTGCATGATTCTCGTCCAGGCCAAAACATACTTATTCTAAATATGTGTGTGGCTTGGCTTAAGCAAAATATTTCTTTATTTTAGAAAATTTTAGTTAATACAAACAAAATATGTTACAATCAAGAAATATTTTTTCGAATTAGAATGTTATTCTTTTAAGAAACATAATTGATTACTTAAAAAAGAAACTTGTTTCCGTGTTAAAATGCCCATTCCGAAGGTATATTTTGCACAACTTATAGGAATTTTCTTCTTTTGTTGCTGTTCGACAGATGCTGCGGACTATTCTTATGCAGCGGATGTCAAATATATCCAGCTTCTCAGCAAATGTATGTGCTGTATGTGTGTGTAGTAGCTGAGACCACCATGACATTAGGCCTTTGCGGCAGGTACCCATGGTAATCTTTTCCTACTCATGTACACTCACAATATTCTGTACTTATTTTTCATTTATTTTTAACTAAAAGTTCATTTAATTTTTACTGTCAAAAATTCAACCCCATGTTCCGAAAAAAACAGAGGAATATTCTGTTATTTTATTAGATCCAGTTATTTTCGTTTACTCCACAAAAGAGCAGAACTTCTAAAAATACCATACAGAGAAAAAAGATATTTTATTTTGATCACATTCTTTCCTCAAGTCCTCTGTTATTGGGACCTGAACCCTGATTGACGGCCTGTGATTATGTTCATATAATTTAAGAACGAAATCGTTTAATGGTAAAGAAGTTTTTCAAAAGCATTTCATATTTGTATTGTATTTGTATTTCGAATTTGGTTTAGGTATAATAATTTAAGATAGTTTTAGCGGTTTTCTATCTGTACGTTTAACTGCAAGTATTGTTTTTATCGGATGCAATTATGGTAATAAAATTTTTTGAAACTTAGTATTTAATTCATTGCACCCAACAGCATTCGACTTTATAGACATGCAACATTTCCAGACATCAATTTAAGACACAAAAATAAAATAATTAATAGTATTATTAACACGATTTGAATAAATATTTTGATCAGCTGCGATCATTGAAAACTAACGATTTGCATTAATGCTTATGTATTCTAATAACTTTTTTGTTTCACCAAGTTAATTACCTGCTTTTATATATTCCAAAAAAAACTATATGAATCTTCTCAGCATTTTGCGTCGTCGCTCAGTAATTAGTAATCGCCAGGTCAGACAACCGCAAAAAATATTAGCTTATAATAGATGTATATTAATGGTAGGTACGAAGGATAAAGCTGTGTCATGTTATTCTTGCAAAATGAAAAAACAGTCACTGTTTATAATGTATTATATACATCAGCTAATCAAAGCTGACATGACAACTGTTTTGAAAAATTTTTACATATTTAAGAAAATTTAGCCCTAAATAAAACAGCAAAAAATATTACCCAGAGTCCCATTTTCGGGAGAAATTGCAAAAAAAAAACTGCGTGTTGTAGCAGGCACAGCAAACGTCATATTTAACCAAAGCTTAGAAAAAATATGCGAACCAGTAAAAAATACGTCCAAAACGTCAGTGAATTTGTAGACCTTATAAAGACGCATAGTCAGAACATAGAAAAATGACAACGCTATAATGCAAGCCTTTTTAAAGCAATCTTTTTGTAAGAAACACCAAACCAAAATGAGAAATAATTTTTATTTAATTATCAATAACTTTTGTCCCGTAAGGTCTAAGGGCCAATTAAGATGGAAAAATGTTTACTAACAATTAATAAAAAACTTAGTTTTAACTTTATTCAAGAAAAGTCGTAAAGTACTAACTTACGTTACACTAAAAGAAGCTGGGCAATTCCATATGTGACTGACACTACATTTGACATAAATTACCGTTTTGTTTTGTCTTATATTACGAATAGTAATATTTTTTTAGTAGCAGTTTCAACAATTATCCGATAGAGAAAAAAGTGCCAACCAATCATATTTTGAAATATCATTTTTTTAGTTAAATATAAACGTGAATGGCACTACATGCAAAAGGAAGCCGTCTTCGAAAGTGTTTTTAAACCTCAATAATCTTCCTCTGCACTTTTGTAATAACTTTAATTTGTGTTTTTATCGAAAGTTCAAGAAACAAACTGTATTATAAAATGCTGAAATAAAAGCGCTAAGTTATTTAAAAAATATTTATTAGTAAAATTTCAAAAGATTTTGTTATTCGTGCTTAATTCAAAGTTTTTATTCTTGATAAAAACACTGACATTTATTGTTGATGGGATAAGCTATTTTTATGCGCATTTCACTTTTTGCTTAGGCCAGATCGTCAGGAAATTTCATCCATAAAGATTTTAGAAAAACTAAAGATATTAAACCAAATAAAACTGTTAAACGTATAAGACTTATAAGCAACAGTTCTACTTGTAACAATATCAAAGTTTAAACAAAACACATCAACAATAAATAGTGGGTTTATCTCATCTTACATTCCCCACTACAATTAGTTGAAATTCTCTCAACATTAATTGTAGTTGGAAGTAGGTTAAGAAAAACAAAATAAAAACAACAATAACTTACAAAAGCATGTTGTCAATTGAGTGTTTTTTTATGCCGTGCACTTGCCTGTTTATTATCAAAAAGTAATTTCAATTTCACAAGATTTTGTTATTCGTGCTTAATTCCCAGTTTTTATTATTGATAAAAACACTTGAAATGTATTGTTGATGGGATAAGCTATTCCTATGCCCATTTCACTGGTTGCTTAGGCCAGATCATCAGGAAACTTCATCCATAAAGATTTTAGAAAAACTACAGATATTAAACCAAATAAAACTGTTAAACGTATAAGACTTATAAGCAACAGTTCTGCTTGTAACAATATCAAAGTTTTAACAAAACACATCAACAATAAACAGTGGGTTTATCTCATCTTACATTCCCCACTACAATAAGTTGAAATTCTCTCAACATTAATTGTAGTTGTAAGTAGGTTAAGAAAAATAAAATAAAAACAACAGCAACTTATAAAAGCATGTTGTCAATTGAGTGTTTTTTTAGGCCGTGCACTTGCCTGTTTATTATCAACGCTTAACAGTTTTATTTGTTTTAATATCTTTAGTGTTTCTAAAATCTTTATGGATGAAGTTTCCTGATGATCTGGCCTAAGCAACCAGTGAAATGCGCTTAGGAAGAGCTTATCCCATCAACAATAAATTTCAAGTGTTTTTATCAAGAATAAAAACTGGGAATTAAGCACGAATAACAAAATCTGTTGAAATTAAAATTTTGAATTCTCAAAAATTTAAATTACTTTTTGTTTATTAGTAAAATAAATTGTGACCGACTACAGCCCAAAACGTGACCGACACTACACTCACTTTGTGTAGTAAAAAAGTCAGTATTTTTTTATGAAACGTTAGAATTGAGATCACAGCGCATAAAATAGGAACTCTAAAATAGTTTGAAGGATACAAAATTGAATTAATTAACTCGTTGAAATGCTAATATAAACACCACCTAAAGGAATTCACTAATAATAAGTTAGAAATCAACTTTGAAACCAAAATAATTCAAAACAAACGCTTTTTAGAAATAAGAAATATAAATATTTCAAAAACTTTAAAAATTTATTTTTTTTTTAAATGATAATTATAATTAAAAACAAGTTAGAGTGCTATATTCGGCTATGCCGAATCTTTGATACCCTCCACTGACAGTTCGAATGTTTAATGAGTAATATCTGTATGATGTTCTTATTATCTTAAACTGTGACGAATTGTTATTAATTATGGTTTTAGGCGACTAAACTGTTTTCCGGTAGTAGGGTTTATATGGGGCCTAAGGTAAATTATGGACCGATCGTCACGATGTTTTACAGCGCGATTTCCAGTCAAATAAAACAAATTTTTGCGAAATCTTATCTTAGTCCGTGCCTTGTTCCAGCATTTATGTTATTTTTTGTAACAAAATTATCATTTTTTTTAGGTGGTGGTTCCACATTTTGATTCATAGCTCTGGTCCAACTGAACCAATTTTGCTGGATTTCAATCCCAAACTGCTTAGGATAACTACAAGCAATTTGGCACCATGTTTGTTCATTTCTTTTGACTTGTTCGAAAGTGAGCGTGTTTTCAACAGACGGACAGACGGACAAACGGACAGACAGACGAACATGGCTAAATCGACTTAGAATTACTCAAGGACCCAGAATATATATACTTTATGGGGTCTGAGATGAATAATAAATATACCATGGGGCACAGACAATTTGCCGTAATATCCTAGACTGTCTTCTTTGTAGCTTCTGGATGTTTGATGCGCATGCAGTACCCCATAATTGGATGCCATATGTCCATATTGGTTTTATGATAGACTCTTGTTGTCTAAGGATAAGTTTGAGTTTCGACCGATTAGCCAATGTACTTGAGCTGCTTTAAGTTTCATAGCCGTTATTTTTGCTTCAATATGACGAGACCAGGTCAAGCGTCTATCTACATGAATTCCCAAGTATTTAACATGGCTTTCTACCGGAACAGTAATGTTATTTATTTTTACAGCAGGGCACGCTTGCCTTCTGAGCATGAAAGTTAAGTGAGCACATTTAGCCGGGTTAACCTTTATTTTGCATTTTTCTAGCCAGGCTTCTAGTTCATTGATGTGGGACTGTAAATGCTGCGATGCAACTTTTGGGTCCTGATCACTTATAAATGCTGTGTCGTCTGCAAACGTAGAAGTATGTGTGCTCGGGCTTGTCGGCATATCAGCTGTATATATTATATACAACGGCCCTATTATGCTGTCTTGAGGGACACCTGCAGGTATTTTCTTGGTGGGGGAGTATGGGTCTTTTGATCTAACAGTTAAATAGCTCTCAAGGAGTCTGTGAGTGTTTTGTGGAAGCATTCGTGTTACTTTAATGATCAGCCCATCATGTCAAACTTTGTCGAATGCTTGGGAAATGTCTATAAACAGTGCTGAGCAATATTCCTTTCTCTAAAACGCTGATCTAATTTGGGTAACATTTCTATGCCCTTGTTCGACTGTACCATGCCTTGCTCGGAATCCGAACTGATGATCCCGAATGATTGCGTGTTCATTAAGATGGGAGTTATACTTAAAAGGAATATTTTTTCGAATAGCTTTGATAATATTGATAGAAGGCTGATTGGTCTTTACGACGTAGTTTGACTAGCGTATTTTCCTGGCTTAGGAATTATAACAATTGTAGAGGTCTTCCAAGAGGATGGGAAGTAGCGAACTCGTAATATCGCATTAAAGAGCAGCTAGAATCTTAAAGCAGACGTAGGTAAGTTTCTTATCATTGAGCCTGTGATGCGGTCATGACCGGGAGATTTTTTAATGTTGACATTTTCTATCGCTGATTTTACTTGGGTTAATTTAAATTTTATTGGGTCATTAACTGTATCAGGAATAATTGGACGACAGGAACAGGTATCAGCATAATGGGGCGTGAAAACTTTCTCCAAGTGGCTTGCAAAGGCATTTATTTTTTATTTGTGTTTTTGGGCCAGGTACGGTTTTCGAGTCTTAGTGGAGATTCGTGGGTTATAGGGCATTGCATATGTCTTACAGCCTTCCACAAGCTGTAATTGGAGTTTTTTGTGGCATCTAGGCTGTTTAGATAGCCTTCTACTGCAGAGCCGTGTTTCTGTCTCAGTTTGTTGCGTAGAGTTGCCTGACATAACCGCAGTTGGGCCTTGATGGTTGGGGAACGATTATTTTGCCATTGTCTTCTCAACTTCCTTTTTTCCCTGACAAGGGTCTCTATATCTTTAAAAGTACTTAAAAGTTACATAATGTTGCCACCATACTTAAGTATTTTTACTACAAAATCAGAAATAATTTTTTTTTTTCATTTATGGTAGACTTATGCGTGGAACTGCCAAGCTTAAAATTATTTTTTACATCCTAACAATAAGAACTGCAGGGTTCAAAAAGTATGCTGTATATTAGTAAGAGGTTTACATGTATGCAAGAGTTTGAGTTTTCCACACAGTGACACATTTTTGTTTGTGTTGTCAGTACTGATAGTAATCAATTTATTCAGCATGTTGAATTAACTTATAGAAATAGCAAAAAGTGAATAAATGAAGGTATATCCCTCCGGAAATTCCGATAGTGAATATAAGTTACATGGGATGGTATAAAAATGAGTATGAAAAACTAAATGCCAAATAATTAAGCTTTTTACCAAACATTTCACTTTGGCATTTGTAAGCCGAGAGCTTATACTTTTTTAAATTGATACTGTTTTTGTAATGTATTGTGAAATTCAAATCAAACCTTTTTTGAAAAATGAAATGCCATTCCAAAGAAAATGTTCTAGGTGTTTTGCCAGCAGACTAATGAAGCTGGGTGGTTAGTATAAAAACCCAGTAAAATCTAAAATGTTATACTGTCTTGCGTCTAATACTTTAATGACTAAATTTGTTTCCACAAATTTCACTACAATTTAATTTAAATGCCAATATGATGCGTATACTTAATATAAATGTATGACTCTAATTTATAACTACTTATACGACCAGTTACCATTTTGCTTATACTTTCAAGACTTTTGGCTTTCTTATCTAGTTAGAAATAATTCAAGCTATCTTTTTTAAAATTTTAAACTATTTATTAATGTCTGCCAGTCTGTCCCAACAGTGATTGCATAGGCGCTACTTACAAAGTTCCCAACGACCTAAGTGCCAAAAGCAAAAACTAAATTATTCACCATTTTTTTATTCAAATAATAACCAACCCAGTAAAAACTTCGCCTACTTTTTTAAAATGAATCGCTTTTTTCACTCGTTATTAAGTAGCTTTCTTCTATATAAATACTTAAACTACTTCTATAACCACTTATTTTTCAGATGTATGTAAGTAAAAAAAAAATTACTTACTTTTAAATGCGTTCATTTTGGGACATCCTTTATAAAATTCATTAGTTGTTTCAGTAGAATTAAAAGCAGTATTTTTTCTTTTCCCTGATTATTTAACACATTATTTTGTAGGCGAAGTTTTTAGTGGGAAGCATTAAGGGAGTTTGTTCATTTTTTATGAAATAATTTTTAATTTTGTGATATGCCATTGTTTTATATGAAATAAGGAATTTTCGTAAATGATTAATATTTTTGGGACTTATTTCATATTTTATTTTATATTGCATTGAGCATTTGAAATATTGTTACAAGTAAATTTATTAGGGTTGCGGTCATATGACCGAAACTTAAAATCCCGAATCGCTGACTATAGTTTATCTACCTAGCCGGCCTTTGGCCAAGCGCAAGGATATTCTCCGCTAAGATTTAATATTTGGAAATTTAAGATTTTACATATAAGTTTTTTTTTTTAAATTGAGGGCTTGTTTCGTTTTTGAAATTGAGCCTAACATATCGTCACCTTAAATGAAAGCGGACGCAATTGCACAAAAAATTCGAAATTTAATTTTTGACTGATTTTTGTTCGTTTTTAGTATTCTGTGATAAAAATGGCGACTTTATCAAAAAAAAAAAAAATTCATCGCCAAGAACACCTTGTTATTATTGATGTTGTAAAGTTCGTCCGTTTGCATTTCAGGTGACGATATATAATTATCAAATAAGTTTTAGTTAATTTTTGTTATGGGGGTTATTTCATGTTTTTGGGCATTTGCTTCCTTTTTAAATAGTGGTTTTAATTTATAATGAAATAGTTCCCTAATTTTAAGCACTTACTTCAGTTTAGTTGTCGGAGCTTAGTTCATTACGGACTTAGTTCGTAGCGCCAATTACATATGTACAAAATTTGGGTAAAACATCAGTTTAGTTTAGGTGGATTTCGAAAGAACAAAAGGTGAATAAGCTTTTGGTGCCAAAAGGCTAAACTAAATCTTCGCCGTTAGGCAAAAACGATTTAAGTCCGAAAAACTTATTTTCACCTTTAGATTGGCTTGAATTCAGTTTTGTTCTTTCATTTGGTATCAATAACTTAAGTCTAGCAAACTGCTTCAAACCGTAATCAGCTGCTCTTTAGTGAAAAGTCTATGAAATACACCAAATAAATGTTTTTCAATTTAACATTACAAGAAACTATAGTTGCTGACTTAAGACGTTTTTCTTAACGCCAAAGAACTAAAACATCATGCATGTGATAGAATTTAAATAGCACAGTGCAACACATATGTTTACAATTATTGTTTTTTATGGCAAGCGCTACAACTTTGTCTCAGAGGGTTAATCTAAATTGCGAACGGTTTGAAAGATATTAGCCTGACAAAATTATCACTTTTATGCAAAAATTACGCCGAGTCACCAAATCTTAGTGGGCCCATAAAGGTTTAATGGAAATGTCATTTGCTCCAACAATTTCGTTAATATATGTATACACTCATACACTCAAAAGAAAAATCAATACATCAGTTCTTGCATCAAGCCAAAGGCATCTTAAAAGTGGAGTAAATGCGGATTTTCTTAAATCAAGTACAGAATTCTTAATTTATGTAAGAATTGATAAAGAGCGTTGTCAGTTTTTAATATAATCCGGTAATGACTCAAGTTCACTCACAATATTATTACAGGAACGGACTGCAGTTTATTTAAGAAGTATTCCGTTCAGTAATTGTTAATAAGTAAACATTTAAAATTTCAAGCAAATTTATTTTTAACTGATTCTAACAGTTATTCAAAACACTAAGTGCATATTAATACGGACTTTCAGTTGCAGTTAACATTGTCCGTTGATAACGTTAGATTTTTCTTTACGTAAAATTAAAAGAAAATGTAATTTAAAGTAACGAAAAGTTCATTCAATTTTTACTGTCAAAAATTCAACCCACTCAGTGCACCAATTGTCAGGAATACGGGCATACAAAATCGTATTGCAAGCCACCTCACGTATGTGTGGTTTGTGGTGACGCTCATACATCTTCGGAATGCAATCACTCCAAAGTTGACCCAAAGGTAAGGAAATGCAGTAACTGTGGCGAAATTCACACAGCTAACTATAGGGGTTGTAAAGTATTCTTGCACTTAAAAGAACCTGAGCAAATCCAATAATATGCGCACACCCAATATTGTCCACCTTTTGCGTTTAGCTTTCCCTTGGGCTCTTATGCTAACTCTAAACAAACCAACAAACAAAACTACTCATATGCCCAAGTCCTGAGAGAAAACTCCCACGGACATAATTCTGCGAAAGTAGCTAACGCAAACCAACTTTCATACGCTAATGTTCTTAAGGAATCTCCATAAATACCTTCTGCAGACATATCGGGCTCAATTGAAAATCTAGTTAAAATTATGAATAACTTCATGGCGACCATGCAGTTTAATGCGATATAACGAGTTGGCTACTTCCCATCCTCTTGGAAGACCTCTACAATTGTTATGATTCCTAAGCCAGGAAAAGACGCTAGTCAAATTACGTCGTACAGACCAATCAGCCTACTATCAATATTATCAAAGCTATTCGAAAAAATATTCCTTTTAAGTACCCAGTAAAAACTTCGCCTACAAAATAATGTGTTGAGTAATCAGAAAAACATAAAGGCACTACTTACAATTCAACTGAAAGAACCAATGAATTTTACAAGGGATATCCCAAAATGAACGCATTTTAAAGTAAGTCATTATTTTTTTACTTAAATGCATCCAGAAAAAAAGTAGTTATAGAAGTTGTTATAGATGTAGTTATAGAAGAAAGCTACTAAATAATGAGTTAAAGAAGCTATTCATTTTGAAAAAGTAAGCGAAGTTTTTACTGGGTAAGTAGCGCCTATGCAATCACTGTTGTAATATTCAGGGATAGACTGGCAGACATTAATAAATAGTTTACAATTTTAAAAAAGATAGCTTGAATTATTTCTAGGTAGATAAGAAAGCCAAAAGTCTTGAAAGTATAAGCAAAATGGTAACTGGTCGTATAAGTAGTTATAAATTAGAGTCATAAATTTATATTAAGTATACGCATCATATTGGCATTTAAATTAAATTGTAGTGAAATTTTTGGAAACAAATTTAGTCATTAAAGTATTAGACGCAAGACAGTATAACATTTTAGATTTTACTGGGTTTTTATACTAACCACCCAGCTTCATTAGTCTGCTGGCAAAACACCTAGAACATTTTCTTTGGAATGGCATTTCATTTTTCAAAAAAGGTTTGATTTGAATTTCACAATACATTACAAAAAAAGTATCAATTTAAAAAAGTATAAGCTCTCGGCTTACAAATGCCATAGTGAAATGTTTGGTAAAAAGCTTAATTATTTGGCATTTAGTTTTTCATACTCATTTTTATACCATCCCATGTAACTTATATTCACTATCGGAATTTCCGGAGGGATATACCTTCATTTATTCACTTTTTGCTATTTCTATAAGTTAATTCAACATGCTGAATAAATTGATTACTATCAGTACTGACAACACAAACAAAAATGTGTCACTGTGTGGAAAACTCACACTCTTGCATACCTGTAAACCTCTTACTAATTTACAGCATACTTTTTGAACCCTGCAGTTCTTATTGTTAGGATGTAAAAAATAATTTTAAGCTTGGCAGTTCCACGCATAAGTCTACCATAAATGAAAAAAAAAAATTATTTCTGATTTTGTAGTAAAAATACTTAAGTATGGTGGCAACATTATGTAACTTTTAAGTACTTTTAAAGATATAGAGACCCTTGTCAGGGAAAAAAGGAAGTTGAGAAGACAATGGCAAAATAATCGTTCCCCAACCATCAAGGACCAACTGCGGTTATGTCAGGCAACTCTACGCAACAAACTGAGACAGAAACACGGCTCTGCAGTAGAAGGCTATCTAAACAGCCTAGATGCCACAAAAAACTCCAATTACGGCTTGTGGAAGGCTGTAAGACATATGCAATGCCCTATAACCCACGAATCTCCACGAAGACTCGAAAACCGTACCTGGGCCAAAAACACAAATAAAAAATAAATGCCTTTGCAAGCCACTTGGAGAAAGTTTTCACGCCCCATTATGTTGATACCTGTTCCTGTCGTCCAATTATTCCTGATACAGTTAACGACCCAATAAAATTAACCCAAGTAAAATCAGCGATAGAAAATGTCAACATTAAAAAAACTCCCGGTCATGACCGCATCACAGGCTCAATGATAAGAAACTTACCTACGTCTGCTTTAAGATTCTAGCTGCTCTTTAATGCGATATTACGAGTTCGCTACTTCCCATCCTCTTGGAAGACCTCTACAATTGTTATAATTCCTAAGCCAGGAAAATACGCTAGTCAAACTACGTCGTAAAGACCAATCAGCCTTCTATCAATATTATCAAAGCTATTCGAAAAAATATTCCTTTTAAGTACAACTCCCTATCTTACTGAACACACAATCATTCCGGATCATCAGTTCGGATTCCGAGCAAGGCATGGTACAATCGAACAAGTGCATAGAACTGTTACCCAAATTAGATCAGCGTTTGAGAGAAAGGAATATTGCTCAGCACTGTTTATAGACATTTCGCAAGCATTCGACAAAGTTTGACATGATGGGCTGATCATTAAAGTAACACGAATGCTTCCACAAAACACTCACAATCTCCTTGAGAGCTATTTAACTGGCATACCATTCATGGTTAGATCAAAAAACCAATACTCCCCCACCAAGAAAATATCTGCAGGTGTCCCTCAAGTCCCACATTAATGAACTAGAAGCCTGGCTGGAAAATGGAAAATAAAGGTTAACCCGGCTAAATGTGCTCACTTTACTTTCACGCTCAGAAGACAAACGTGCCTTTCAGTTAAAATAAATAACATCACTGTTCCGGTAGAAAGCCATGTTAAATACTTGGGAATTCATATAGTAGATAGACACATGAACTGTGGCCGTATTCTGTAATTCTGTTAAGCTAAATCTCTATCGCTAAAAATCTATAAAGTCGATTTAGCGTTTTCTGGCTACGAATGCAATACTGTAGCGTGCATTGCTAAATTTCGCAATGCCATAACAATTTAATTAAGCGCAATTTTAGCTTTTAATGTCTTCGCTAAAATGTTTCAATTTTGTATTCTCTTAGGCATTACGGAATACGAGTGCTGGTCTCGTCATATTAAAGCGAAAATAACGGCTATGAAACTTAAATGATCCGACACTTTGAGCCTAGCAGGCTTTTTTGACACTTGAATGCAATTAATTAGCGGTTACATTGGTAACGGTTAACAAATACAAATAAGAATTAGGATTATGCTTTGAATACATATTGTAATTTTCGACAAGAAAGATTTAATAAAAAAAAAATCAACCGCAAATGCCGTAAAAACAAATGAACATTCATTTATTTTATAATTATTAACTGTCAAAAATTAACTACACCTGCCGTAAAAAGCAAAGGAACATTCAGTTATTTTATATAATTTAACTACCAAAAAATAAATTTTTACATAAATTTTGTGCAAAACAATTCCCAGTTTCTATTTGTTAAAATTATTTAGTTAAGTACACAAAATTGTGAAAGTAAAATAATTGCGAAGCCATATCGGTCATGCTGCTGGTGTCTTATAATTTATAGCTCTTCTGTAAACAACGTGGTCAGTACAACAAAAGTAAAACAAACGTGTGTAACGGAGTAATATTCTTCCTCTCTCGCTCATTAGAAAAACAAGCGGACAGGTGTCTGTATGGTATTTTTTAGAAATTCGGTTCTTTTGTGGAGTAAACAAAAATAACTGAATTTGATAAAAAAAAAGGAATATTCAGTTAATTTTTTCATAGTTATTTTATATAAAATAACTGAAAATTCATTTGTTTTTATGGAACATGCGATTGAATTTTTTTGACAATAAAAAATAAAAGAACTTTTCGTTAAAAATAAATTAAAAATAAGTATACCGGCTTTTAACTGAATTTTCATTTATTTTATATTACAATTTCAGTTAATTTTACGTTCAGAATGTTGTAAGTGTAAAGTTGAGATAAATTGAACCCCAAACTGTGCTTGATTGAAGAATTTCTACGTTGATTTCTACGTATTCTTCAAATAATCCAAAAATTCAATTGATTTAGGTTAAACAAAATATTAATTCAAAAATTTTGAAGTTGGCTTAATCTTGAATTCAGACTTGAAATAAATCGAAAATAAAATTCATTTAAGTTAAACTAGGATTAAATCAATCTCCGTAAAAGCTTGATTCAAGCATTTCAAAGCTTATTTAATCCCGAATTCGTTCTCGAAATAACTTAAAAATAATAATCATTTAAGTAAAACAAACAATGAATCAATCTTGAAAATGCGCCCGATTCAATAATTTCGTAGTTGACTTATTTCCGAATTCCGAATAATATACCAAAACTATGATTAAATAAATCTCAAAGCGCACTTGATTCAAGAATTTCGAAGTTTTTTAGTATGATAAGTGTTCGCCTAATGGTCAAATTTCGACCATGATATGTATGAAGAAAACATAGTACATCTAAGTATATATGAATTTACATTTTTCGAGCATTTATTTTGTCCATCTTAGTGGATCGATTTGGCGAGGGACCAACCTCCGGTTCATATTTTATTTTCTACGTGAGTTAATTTAATTTTGTATGTTCAGTACTAAAAATATCAGAAAATGTCAATTGAAAAACAAAAAAGTACCAAAAAGTCTCCTTTTTAGATTGTCATCCACTCAGGACATTGCATGTTTAATTTTATTTTTCTATGTCTAATATTAACGAGAATTAATCAAAGTACCAGATGTTGAACGAAAAAGTACCAAAAAGCTCCCCTTGCATGTTCCTATTCGACCAGTTAAATATATAATTTCATCTTTATAGGTCAAATATTAACAAAAATTCAAAAAGCACCAAATGCAAAACAAAAAGTACCAACATTTTTCATCTTATAGGTATTCATTCACTCAGGGTCCTGCACCTATAATAGTATGTTTCTAAATTCAATATCATAGAAAATTTAAAAATGATCACAGGTAACTCGGAAAAGTAAAAGAAAGAAATTTAATTTCCCGTACATATTTAAATAATCGAAAACCGGTTTCTAAAAAATGTCGAATAATCGATCCCCATATTTTCTTTATTATTTGATAATTGAAAAAATCAAATTTTGTATTCTGCATATGTGTTAGTAGCAAATTTTAACGCTTATTAATCCGAAAATATTGAACAGATTTTAATGAAATATATATTGTGCACTTCTGTAAGTAAATATCTTTCAAATGGTGTATATTTTGTTCAAATCGGTTGATATACAGAGGAGGAATGTGTTCTTAACTGTTTTGCCTTTGCCGATTTATATATAGATTTATATATAGATTTATGTAAAACTATATTTGAATCAATCTTAAAATACTGTTTATTAAAAAATTTTGTAGTTGATTTCATCCCAAGTCCGTACTTAAAATAATCCAAAAATTAGATTGATCTAAGTAAAATTTAAATAGAAAAATTTAACAACTACTCCTAAATTTAGATAAATTAATCCACAGAATATTTTCATCAAATCCCTTTTATTTTTCGTTCAAAGTGTTAGTAAATGATATAAGCTACAACATAACATCTCCAACAGTATTCTCTTGATTTTATAAATCACAAACTATGCTATTCAGGTAATTGATTTGGAACAAATACCACAAATTCAACTACAATCCTCCTTAAAACTGTGAGGCGGTGCCGAACACCACATGGCAGAGTTTTGCCATCTAAACTTTCATACTTTGTTCCATTAATTTTATAATTGTATGCATTAAATGCTGCGTAATTTAATTAGGCTTAAAATTAAACCACCAAATTACAGAATAAACATTTTCTAAATTAACTTAAAACCACTTCTCATTCAATTTGGTTGAACAAGTGGGTTAATTGAAAATTATTTAATAGTTGACGGAAATATTAATTTAAAAGATTTTGCTATTCGTGCTTAATTTCCAATTTTTATTCTTGATAAAAACACTGAAATTTATTGTTGATGGGATAAGCTATTCCAATGCGCATTTCACTGGTTACTTAGGCCAGATCGTCAGGAACCTTCATCCACAAAGATTTTAGGAAAACTAAAGATATTAAACCAAATAAAACTGTTAAGCGTATAAGAATTATAAGCAACAGTTCTACTTGTAACAATATCAAAGTTTAAACAAACATTCCCCACTGCAATTGATTGGAATTCTTCCAACATTAATTGTAGTTGTAAGTAGGTTAAGAAAAAACAAATTGAAAACAAAAACAACCTGCAAAGCATGTTGCCAGTTTAAGTTTTTTTAAGCCGTGCACTTGCCCGTTTATTATCAAAGTAATTATTTTGGAATACAAAATTTTAATTTAAAAGATTTTGTTATTCGTGCTTAATTCCCAATTTTTAATCTTGATAAAAACACTGAAATTTATTGTTGAAGGGATAAGCTATTCCAATGCGCATTTCACTGGTTGCTTAGGCCAGATCGTCAGGAAACTTTATCCAAAAAGATTTTAGAAAAACTAAAGATATTAAGCCAAATAAAACCGTTAAGCGTATAAGAATTATAAGCAACAGTTCTACTCGTAACAATATCAAAGTTTAAACAAAAGCTTTCTAACTTGACTGAAATATTTCATGGCAAAGCATATTTTTTAAACAAGTCCCATACTCTACTACAATGTTAAAGAATTAAGTAAATTAAAGTCATTGCTGAAATCTATCTCGCATATTTACACAAGTAATTTAATTGATTTATCCCAGTACTGTTATGCTAAAAAATGTCTTTGTTTGCTTAAATAAATAAATCAAAATATTTTAAATACTTTTATCCAAGTATTAACTAACCTAAATTTAACTGTTATATGAGCCATTAGCCGAAATCTTATTAAAAGTTTTAAAGTTTTTATTTAATTATTTCCTTCATCTCTCTGCAGTATAAGATACTCACCAAGTTTTTAATCAAATACAAGTACATATTTTTCTCCTTGACATAAAGCAAAGCTAAATAAGGTCGCTCTTGAAGAATACCTTCTTATGGCGCTAAAAAGAATTAATTAAACTTTGCTGAAAGTCAAAAATTAAAAACAATATGTACATTTGTTTAGAGAAAATTGCATTTTTACCATTTTCTCCCTTAGAGGAAAATTGTCAAATACTTAATTGCTTGTTAAAGAAGGTCCAAAATATAAATTAAAATGTCAAATACACAAAAAGTTTTTATAAATATTTTAATAAAACTTTAAATAACGTAATAATTACGATGAAGAAGCAAATTTTGTTGTTAGGAGAGAATTTTCGCCTTAATGGTGTGTAATAAAGTTTAAGCGGAATTTAGTAATCATCCTTAATAAATAATGTAACCGTTTCCGTTGTTATTACAGTGAAAGAATTGAAGGTTAAAAATTTATGTTTGAGTAACTACATATATTGAAAATAAGAAGCACATATTTTGTATTTGCTTATTAAATTTCGTACTTCTAATACAAGATATTTATTTAATCCTTTTTCTCGTGTAAGGAGCATAGGGCGGTAACAAGTTCATTCCAATATTCTCGTTTTTCTGCACGATGTTTAATTTCATTCCATTCGACAATTCCATTGTAGATTGTCGTTTACAGGTGTGTGCTGGTCTTCCAATACGCCGACTTTCTTCTGAATTCCACCCAAGAGATTGTTTCGTTTTTGTTGTTGTAACAGCTCGACCTGAAAAACAAGCATGTATAAAATTTACTTTTCTATTCTTCTTCTTCGCTCTGTCCTTCCAACTCAGGTAAATCAAGGCCCAGTGCTACCTCACGTAGGCGGATCCATAAGGACACTGCTTCTAGCTGGGTTGGGTTTGCACTGCAGTTGAATAGGTGTCGTACTTCGTGTGGTCCTATTCCACATGCAGGGCAAAGGTCAGGGACTCCATCAGACAGTGGTTCGGATGTCCCCTCCGATGACATCCCAGAAGGAACTGCTTTGTCAGCATTATGTTGTGTTCCTTGACCGTCATCATCTTCGCTTCATCATGCAGGTGTAGTATTGATGTCATCTGAACACAACCTGTTACGGTCCTTAAGGCGGCATTTTGGCAGCTCTGAAGCCATCGTCTGGTGGTTTACAATCTTACTCCATTTTCCCGATTCCTATATTAATCGATCGATATACCGCCAGCACCTGCGAATTTCGATGGTAGCCGACTTGATCCGAACACGTATTTGTCGTATTTTGCCCGTACACCATAGCTTCCGCATTTCGTTGGTATTCGTAACCCTAGTTAGTCGTATTGAGCCGACCGTCAGCGCCTCCGAATTTTGCTGGTA
This sequence comes from Pollenia angustigena, assembly GCA_930367215.1. Lineage (NCBI taxonomy): Eukaryota > Metazoa > Arthropoda > Insecta > Diptera > Polleniidae > Pollenia > Pollenia angustigena. Next base: position 125,260,595 of record OV884058.1, read on the forward strand.
GCCGACTTGATCCGAACACGTTCCGTATTTCGTTGGTATTCGTAACCGTAGTTAGTCGTATTGAGCCGACCGACAGTGCCTCCAAATTTTGCTGTTAGCCGACTTGATCCGAACACGTTCCGCATTTCGTTGGTATTCGTAACCGTAGTAAGTCGTACTAAGCCAAACTCATAGGTCAACTAACACCCAATATCAAAACAACTAATCAGCCTCTTTACCAGATCGTCACCGCCCTGCAACAGCCGCAGTCCAGCACCACACCCGTCCGCCCGTTTCCGCACTCCCGCAACCACCACAGTCCAGCCCACCACCAGCCTCGCGTGTTTCATTTCAAAGGAAGCAGACCTTCGAACTGGCCCTGGACAGACTAGGTCATACCTCAGATGGGAAAGTAAACTGCGTTACAAAGTTATCTTGTAAATTATAATTTATGTCGTATTAGATTAAATTGTTATTTGCTCCACTGTTCTGTAGACTTTAGATTAAATGGTAGAATTTAGATTTCGAACAGAACGTTATAGAATCGACTAGAAGGTTTTTGAACAGAAAAAATTCTCCAACATTTTTCACCAATTAAAGTATTAATCAAAAATAAAATCAGTTTTAATTAAAAATGTAATCAACGGAATTAAACCTTTAATTAAGTCAATTAAACGTATAATCAAGTGAATTAGTAAATAATTTGTTTACTGGTGCAAATTTAATTAATATCACAAATGTTTTTAATTGAAATCAATTTTTATTTTTTTCTGTGTACTTCTACTTTTGGTTGTGAACTATAAATACAGGCTAACTCATTAATGTTTAATTTTGGTTTAGTTTGATAAATTTTTTTAACATTATTATTAATTGTTTTAAGAACAATTTTGATTTTTAAATTTTTGATATTCTTTAATTAGGCTTGAGCTCATCAAATTTAATTTTCATTAAATTATTTTCACTGAGGGAAGGAATTTTACAACTTGGAATTTTCATTAAAATTTATTGATAATTTTTCTTGGCTGAGCTGGGACTCGAACCCGGGTTGATCTTTACATGTTTCAAGAATAACCACATTCTATCGTCGGAAGATCTTTGAGTTCTCCCCACTGCACCACTGCGGTGCCCGTTAGCCAACAGTCAAACATCAATATTTAACCAGTAGTACTGGTGGTTCGAAATTTTCTGTTATTATCACTTAAATTTCAAATTGGATGTTGCCTCCTTTCGTCTGTATTCGTTTGTGTTCTTTCTGTCAAGACTTTGTCTTGAAAACCTGAATACATTTGTTTATTATGTTTTTTTTCCACTTTCGTCGACATTTTATTTCAACAAATTAAAGTACAAATCGCTCATTTGCTGCAAGACCGGCATAACTCAAAAAATGAAAATTTAGAGTTAGAGATTTAGAATTGTTCGCTTTGTTTTTCTTTATATTGTGTGTTAAATTCATCTTTACATCTTTTAATGTATGTGTCTCCTTTTTTTCTAAGTAGTTAGAGCAAATCAAAAACTTTAAATGCGTTTATTTCGAAATGGATTTTTTTGAGTTATGCCGGTCTTACAGCAAATGAGCGAAATGTAAAGCCATAGCTATTTTTTTAAGAACAATATTGATTTTAGTTGAACTGTTAATTTTTAATATTTGATATTTTTAACTAGGCTTGAGTTCATCAAATTTAATTTTTTTGGTCGCCCAAAAAACATTGGAATATTGTCCCAAAATCCAAGAATAAATGTTTCACATTAAATGCGTCCACTCAGATGGACATATTTTTTTACCTGTTTTTCGGAAACGACTAACAAGTTCCTGTTAATATGAATAACATTCACATTCACGGGCATTGATTGAATATTTTTTTAAGACTCGAGGTAGAGAACAATCCAGAATTGTGCTTCCAACAAGATGGAGACACAGCTTTTTTTTTTTTTTTTTTTTCTCATTATTTATTTATTGAATCTTCATATATTAAATATGAACTAACAATAATTAATCAAATCTTAACCTAATACGTTATTTTTTGTCCTGCCAGTGCCAGACAAAAATTTTCTTCATCGCGGGTTCTGTTCACTTTTATAGTGTTTATCGCTCATCTAATTGGATAAGTGCTGCAGTGTCTCTTCTTCTTAAGCGAGTGTGGCCGCTATCATTTAAAATATTTCGTGCTAGTGGGTTTGGGTGCGATTCGAGCCTTTTTAAGTATTTTTCTGCATATTTCGTAATCATAGTTTTAACTAATGGAACATTAAGATCCTTGTGAATATTTGAGTTTTTAACATACCAAGGGGCAGCTGTGATTATTCGAAGTAGTTTATTTTGGCGCCTTTGAATTTTTTCGATATTAGAGGCCGAGGCAGTGCCCCATAACTGAATACCATAGCACCAGATTGGCTTTAAGATGGAGTTGTAAAGAAGAAGTTTGCAGTCGAGACTAAGGACAGAATTTCTTCCAATAAGCCAATGAATTTGGATGGCTTTTAGTTTCATTTGAGTTAATTTTGCCTCTATATGGCTTTTCCACGTTAAACGGCGATCTAGATGAATACCGAGGTATTTTACATGCGAATTTTGAGGTATTATTTGATTATTGATTTTAATAGGGGGGCATGATTCCCGACGCAAGGTGAATGTTATATGTACGCATTTTTGCTCATTGACCTCTATCCTCCATTGCTTTAACCATAGTTCGAGTTGAAATATATGATCCTGTAGGTATCGAGATGCTTCTTGACGGTTTTCGTGCACGCTCAAAAAAGCTGTATCATCAGCAAATGTTGAAGTTTGTGTGTAGTTGTTTGTTGGCATGTCCGAGGTATATATTAAGTATAAAAGTGGGCCCAGGATGCTTCCCTGAGGGACTCCAGCGTCAATTTGCTGAGGAGAGCTTAAATAATCACCTTCTTTAATAATAAATTTTCGACCGACTAAGTAGCTTTCTAACAGCTTGTGTGTGTTTCCTGGTAAGTTGAGCTTCAATTTATGTAATAAGCCTTCATGCCAGACTTTATCAAAAGCTTGAGAAACATCGATGAAGAGAGCGGAGCAATATTTTTTTTCTTCAAAGGCTTTTCTTATTGCGTTTACTATACGATGGGTTTGCTCAATTGTGCTGTGTTCTCTTCTAAAGCCGAATTGGTGGTTAGGAATACATCTATTTTCATTTAAAATTGGGGTTAATTTTGACGCTAACAGCTTCTCAAACAGCTTTGATATATTAGAAAGTAAGCTTATAGGCCTATATGACTCAACTTTTGTGTGATCCTTTCCAGGTTTAGGTATCATGGTGACTAAGGAGACCTTCCACTTTTGAGGATAGTATTCAAGGCGTAAAATAGCATTAAAAATTAAAAGAATAATTTTCTTTGCTATGCTGGGTAGCTCCAAAAGCATTTTGTTGCTGATCTTATCAAAACCAGGAGCCTTCTTGGGGTTTAAATCACAAATAGCCTTTTCGATTTCCCTTATCTCAAATCTTAGCGGAACAGCTGCTCTAGCAGCAACAGGTGGTATTTCGACCGCAATATCGTGAGATATATTTGGGGTAAATACGTTTTTTAAATGATTGACATACAGATTTCCTTTTTCAACATCATTTCTTGCCCAACTTCCATTCAAGTTTCTTAATGGTGGTTTAGAGACAACTGGCCTTTTGAGATTTCTAGCTGCGCGCCATAATGAGTAGTTTGATTGTGGGGTTGCATCAAGTTCCTCAAGATATTTTTCCAGAGAAGCTGTTTTCTTAGTCTGTAGTAACTTTCTAAGTCTTTTTGTACACTCTTTAAGTAAGTTCTTAAGTTGAGGGGATCTGTGCAATTGCCAATCTCTTCGAGCCCTCCTTTTTTCAGACAAAAGATGCTCGACATCTGTGGAATATATTTTAATAGTTTTTGTTTTTTTGGGGACAATATTGGAATGTTGAACAGCTAGTTTCAGAAAACTGTCAAAATTGTCAATAGAGCGATCTACATAATCCGGTGTACTGAGCGGAATATTTTCTGTGCAATGGGTACTGAGATATTTTTTATATTTTAACCAATTAATTTGCGTAGCTGTCGTCGGAGGTACAATTCTATTGGGGTTCATTATAGTAACAATTGTAGGTGTGTGGTCGGAAGATAAATCTAGGGAGGCTTCAACATGAATCGTTTCTATGGGAATGTTTTTAACCACGCCGAAATCGATGACATCTGGAATTTTTTGATGATCAGTGGGCCAATATGTTGGTTGTCCGCTCGCTACCACATTTAAATCCATTTTAGAAATTGTGGTAAATAAAACACGACCCTTTGGTGTTATAAGTCGCGACCCCCAGAAGGTATGTTTAGCGTTATAATCGCCAGCGGCTAGGAAACACGGTCCTAATGATTTAAAATATTTATAATATTGGTCCTCCGATATTGAAAATCTAGGCGGGGAGTATAACGATGAAATTACTAGGTTTCTATTTAATTCCTCAACGCAAATGTTCGTTGCTTGGAGATAATCTTCACGATGATCACACATTAGGTAGTGTTTCACTCGGGTTTTTATTAAAATGGCAGAACCTCCACAAGCTCTATCTCGAGGGTCCTTGGTATCATATAGTATATAACCATTTATTTTAAACGTATTTCTTGAGGTCAAATGAGTTTCAGAAATCATCATGACATCAATTTGTTTATTTTTAAGAAAGTATTCTAATTCATTTTTATGTTGGCGGATGCCGTTTGCGTTCCAAAAACAAATTTTTAAACAGTTCATGGTTTATTAAGTACAGCTTGCAATAACATCGATTGCATTCTAAGCATTTCCTGCATCATATTACCCATTGTGTTCGTAAAATTATTTACCGTTTGCACTAATGTTTCCATGGTTTTTTCTAAGCGACTTAAATTAGAAACCGGAGTTTCATCATTACTTGGCGAAGCACCTTGCATTGGCTGATGGTTTGATTTTAGGACGTTAGCGTAAGAGGTTCTGTTATTACTAGGCTGGGGGGCTTGAATTGCATTTGTGTTTACTTGATTTGCAACCTGCATTTGAGGGGTATTTGTTTTTGGTCCAACCGTCTGCTTGACGATATTATATACAGGGCATCCTCTATAATTGGCAGTGTGATTACCGCCACAGTTGCTACATTTTTTTACGTTGGGGTCGGTTTTAGACTTATCGCAAGAAACTGTACCGTGTAGTTCACCACATACTACGCAGACAGGGGGTAAATAGCAGTATGCCTTAGTATGACCGTACTCTTGACAGTTTAAACATTGAACGGGACCATTTCTTTTGTGCTGCTCTTCTATAGTTATTCTTCTGTAGAGAATATATTTTAAATTGTAAATAGGATGGGTTTCGTTTTTTTTAAGTTTTACGTCGCCGGGTTCAAACTCAACTCGAAAGAGTGGTTGGGGAATTTTTTCTCTATTTTTAATATTTACTACATGCTTTACCTTGAAGCCTTTTTCTTCTAAGAATGTTTTAACCTCTTCTGGGTCTACGCATGAGTCAATGCCCTTGATTACTACCTGAAGACCTTTACTGCTCTTCAGTTGATAAGTATAAAAGTTTTTATTCAGAGTCTTAAATACTGTAATTACCTTTCGAAAATCATCCTCGTGATTCACCTGTATTTTAGTCTCGTTAATGATACCGCGCTTTATTGCAGCTACATAAAAGGAATTTTCACCTATCACCGAAATTAAACTTTTTATTAACTCATTAGAGTTTTGCTCTCTAAGGTATATCGGGGGTGGCTTAGACGATTTAATGACGTTTGGTGCTTCAGAGGATTCATCCTCCAGAATCGCAAAACGATTTTGTGTATTTATTTTATCAAAAGATGGTACTTTTGAGGCCGAAGCAACTGCTGCAGAGGTAGGGCTGCGTCCCCGTTTAAGCACTGTTATGTACCTGTCCATACCAACTTGTATTGTAGGCTTTTGGCAGCTTTTTACAGGGGGGTTTTCCATTGCATTTGTGTTTAAGTTCATGGTTTCATTTCCCACTAAATTTGTTTTTGACGTCACGGCAATACTTGCTGGCCTGGCAACACTTGTCACCAAATCTAGTTGTAGTTTTTTTAATGAGTCACTATCCACTGTTTTTGTAAACACCGAGGGTGATAGGGAACGTGTTCTAGTAATTGGCTTAGCCGTTAAATAGTTTATATTATTTTGTTTAGTTTTATTTATTTCCGCATTATTTTCGTTTGATTGAACTAAAACGTAAACGTTTCTTTCATTTTGTCTTAGTGTTGTTTCACTGTTCGTACTCATGCAAAGAGTTGTTTTTGTTTTTCACCGTTTTGCTTTGCTTTAATATTTTTATTATTTATTGTATTTTACAACAACAAAAAAAAAACAAGAAATTTTAATGTTTTTGTTCAGAATATGTATACACATGTATGAACATTCATACATACGTATTTATTTTTACTGTTTTATTTTATTTAATTTAATCGTTTTAAATTTTTCACTATTATGTTAAATAATTTAAATAACAAAATACGTATATTATTTTTTTTAAGCGTCCATTCGCTGCTTATATTACAAAATTAAATGTGATTAATTAATAGTTCAAATCGTATGCGGGGCTAAAATACACGTCTGTATCACAACAAAGCACAAACCGAACTGCACACACAGCTTGATCAACTAATGCTCTCCTGCGCGAACTTTGTGGCAATCTGATAATATCGAGTTTTTCTGATTTAAACTGGCCACCACATTCGTCTGAATAAACGTCTTCTCATTTTTTTTTTCTTTGTGTTTACCTTAAGGCTAATGTATATGCCTATAAACCTAGAGCCATCCAAAAGCTTATGGTGTTTATTCGTAAAGAAGTGAGGCCATTGGGAGCTGAAATTTTAATAAAAGTTATGGGAAATGCTCTTGATAGAGTACGGCATACAGAGCTTTGTCCCCAAATAGTGAATCGGCAATACTAGGGCAGTTATCGTAAAAAGATGAAATTGCTTATGAAATACTTTAAGTCGAAGTTAAAAAAATTTTAAGTTTGAGAAAACCCGGTGCTCAGTCTGCAATAAAAACTTAAATTTTTAGCTCCATTTTTTATCAGAATATAGCTAAAGTTGATGCCTGGCTGTAAAATTTTACATTCTAGCGCTATAATATATTCTTTTTTTTTCTTTTTGATTAGAATCCACTAAAAATTAACAAGGGTTTCAAAAGTAATGCCTTAAAGCTCTGTTGAAAACTTAGTTTCATTCGGTGCACTCATTTCTATAAATATGCGCAAATATGATGGGGGTACTAAGTAAAATTAAAGTAAACTAGTGTTTTTGTTTTTTATTATAGGATTTTTAGTTTTCATCCGATTTCGGTCCATTTTGCTATCGAATTATATATTTTATAACTATAAAATTATAGATCTCTCAATTTTGTTATTAATTGTGGTACAAAACATCTTCCAAAGTGATAATAATTAGGGAAGTTACGATACGGCTTTTTGCCGATACGATATTGATACCAATACTCAAACAAAAATATCGCCAATATCAATACCGATACGCATATTGAATTTGAATTCAAGTTAAACTTAACAAAACTCAAGTAGAGTTAATTGTTAATTACAAAAAATTACAGTAAAATATTATTAGTATTTAAAATTGATGTTAATAAGATTTAAAAAAAAGAGAATTCCATTTCAATTCATGATAAAATGAACAAAAAGATTTTTGTCTATTAAACAAAGTATTCTCAACTTTTGCAGAAAAAAAGTGGAAAATAGTCTCTCAGATGCGACAGAACTCATTTGAAATCTTAAGAATTCATGGGCCATTTTCTAAAAGTTTTTTTATAAATTGTTATTGCACCCGTTAACAGCCGGATCTGCGTCTCTAGAAATATAGGAAGATCTAAGGAATATTTAAACTTCTTTTTTAGCAGGGGATGGAAAGAGGCTTATCGTTCTCTTATATTTTTTTCACAAACGCTCTTAAGGACAGTTCTTGTAGACTTTTCAGAACTTGTACCATGTGGAGTGGTCGTGTTTCAATACTTTCGGAATGCGAAGATATGCTTAGTAGCTCGATAAGACGTTTTTACGTAACGATTGAAGTCAATTGCCTTCAAAATTAATTGCATCGAGGGTCAAATATTGTAGATAAACAATAGGTTTCATTATGTTCTAAAGGCTTAAATCATTTAGTTAGAGCTGATGCTAAGTCAGCCGCTAGTTTTTGGAACTCCAAACTATTTTCCATCTTCGTTCATTCATTAATTGTGTGCAACCATTACATTATTCTGCTTTTTAGGGTGTGTTTTTCTTAGCTGCTATGAAAAATAAACATAAAAAATTTAACTTTTATTCAAAAATATATAAGAAGTATCGTCGTATCGACAGCAAAATATCGCCGATACCGATCGAAAACTCTGAAGTATCGCCGATATATCGGTATTCGTTACTTTCCAAATAATAATATTTATAAAATATAAATAAGCCACTATTCGACGCGTAATTAAGTAGCCTTTTAAACAAGATATAAATATCATATCAATTGAACCAGCATTTGAATCTGGATGGCTGCTGAAAGAATAGTATGCATCGAAAAGCACAAAGGCAACGTTATCTAATAATTATTATTATTATTTTTTTATTATTTATTAATAGATATGAAATTATTTGGACATTTAAATTTCTTAATAGTATACACTTTATTTTATCTATATATGGCGTAACAAAATGTTGTAAGCCAGATTAGCATATTACTATTATATTGACTGTAATATACGATAAGGGTACATTTCTATTTATTTGGAATATAAAGATATTTCTAGTAATTAAATTCATTTAACAACAATTTTCTATACGTCAAACAAACTTTAAGGTATTTATATAGTTTGCAATAGTTCGAGCCGTTAAGTATGCTGATGACCTCATTTACATTAAGCTGCCTTTTACCAAAATATTCCAGCCTGTATGTGTTGTATATAGGGCATACACCGATAAAGTGTTGTATGTTTTCAGATTCATCCCAGTAACATATTATACATATACCAAGCGTATTGTTTCCATTAAATTTGCGACGTATAGACCATATTACCATGAGTGGCAATCCATTGCGCAATGTTTGCTCTTCTGATTGCTTGAGAAATTATTGCTTAACGACATGCTGTAAAATGGGTAGTAATTTATCTGACATTTCATTTCTCTGTACATTTGTTTATGGCAAATCAATTTCACGTGTTCTCCAGCAATATAATCAGCAATTATTACGCCATTTTTCTGCCGACGTTTTTGCTTAAACTTAGCAAAAAATTGATACGTGGAGACCCAGCGTTATTCCTATAGTTTATTTTTTTTTTTTCATTGTTTATTTATTGAATCTTCATATATTAAATATGAACTAACAATAATTAATCAAATCTTAACCTAATACGTTATTTTATCTCCTGCCAGTGCCAGACAAAATTTTCTTCATCACAGGTTATGTTCACTTTTATAGGTGTTTATCGCTCATCTAATTGGGTAAGTGCTGCAGTATCTCTTCTTCTTAAGCGAGTGTGGCCGCCATGATTTAAAATATTTCGAGCTTGTGGATTTGGGTGTTGTTCAAGCCTTTTTAAATATTTTATTGCATATTTTGTAATCATAGTTTCAACTAATGGCACATTGAGATCCTTATGAATGTTTGAGTTTTTAACATACCAGGGAGCGGCTGTGATTATTCGAAGAAGTTTATTTTGGCGCCTTTGAATTTTGTCGATATTAGAGGCCGATGCAGTGCCCCATAGTTGAATACCGTAGCACCAGCTAGGCTTTAAGATAGAGTTGTAAAGTAGAAGCTTGCAATCGAGACTAAGGACACAATTTCTTCCAATAAGCCAGTGAATTTGAATGGCTTTTAGTTTCATTTGAGTTAATTTTGCCTCTATATGGCATTTCCACGTTAATCGCCGATCCAGATGTATACCGAGATATTTTACATGCGAATGTTGAGGAATTATTTGATTATTGATTGTAATAGGGGGACAAGATTCCCGGCGCAAAGTGAATGTTATATGTACGCATTTTTGCTCATTGACCATTATCCTCCATTGCCGTAACCATATTTCTAGTTGAAATATATGATGCTGTAAGTAACGTAATGCTTCATAACGATTTTCGTGGACGCTTAGAAAAGCTGTATCGTCTGCAAATGTTGAAGTTTGTGTATAGTTGCTTGTTGGCATGTCCGAAGTATAAATTAAGTATAATAGGGGTCCCAGGATGCTGCCTTGTGGGACTCCAGCTGCAATGGGCTGAGGTGAACTTAAGAAATTTCCTTCTTTAATAATAAATTGACGACCGACTAAGTAACTTTCTATAGTTTATGTTCACATTTTTATTGAATGAATGAAACCATTGTGCGACTTATTGCATAATATAAGACAAAATGAAAATAATATGGCGAATATCAAAACAATAATATTGCAAGTGTATGGGCCGCTTTAGTATTTATTTTAAATTAAAGAATTTTGAAATACCTTGCCATTGTTCCAGGCTGTTATGTATAAAGTTTTTTTTTTTTTTGTACGAAGTACGAGTATTATATATAATTTGCAATATCTTTTAGCATAAATATATATTTAAAGTAAAAAGTAAAACCGAGGATTTTTGGTCGGTTTTCAGTTTCGGTTTTGCAGGTATTAAAACCGCGGTTTCGATTTCGGTTAAAACCGAACCGCAATCCCTTTTATAAATGTTTTCTATGAAATTATGTCAAAAACATTTTCATCGTAGACCTGTGTAATTAATCTGTTTTCTGAGTGTGTTTAAAATACAAAATTTCCAATTTCCACTAGAACAGACCTTTCAGCGTGGTATCTTAATCAGGAAAGCGAAATGTTTAGTAACAAAAAATATTAAAAAAAGCTTAAAACTGCTTTATTATTTACTATGTGAGTCAATTCACTTAATCTTCTGTAGCTTTTTAATTTTTGCACCAATCTAGGTCTTGCTCGGCGCAAAATGCTCGCATTGAAATAAATTAATGCCAGATGCAATAAAATCATAAAATTTTCAATGCAGTTTGAAATTTTATCGTCTGTAACTCTATCATTTCTTGACCAATCTTCACTAGCAATTCATTGTTATTTTAGTAATTTTATTATCTTTCATTAAAAAAAAGAAATCCATAATCCGTTTAACTTTTTTTTGAAGATATTAGCATTTTAGTGACATCATCTTTTTTAAAAACACAAATAAAAAATAATGTTGGAATATCTCGAAAACTGTTCTACTTTTGTTTGAGCATTCTTACATCAGATTCGGATTCAGCGGGAAATTTAACATAAAGATCAGGTACCAAATACATTTGGTTAAAAAAAACTGACGCATAGTGTTATTTATTAATATTTGATGTATTTATATTTTATTTGGTTGACATTTTAGAGTACACAATGTCAATTAAAAAAAGTGTTGACTTTTTAAGGATGTTCACAAAGTAGGGTATTGACGTTATCCCGATCAGATTGTATTCTTATGACCACTTTATACCTTCGTAAATATGTAACACTACAAAATAGCATTAAAAAATCTCTTTTTCTTCGAAAATATAAAGAAAAACGGAGAAAATTTACTGGCCACACCTGTACTTCGGTATACGTTCTCGTAGTAAAAGTTGGGTAAAAGGACTAGGGTTAAGCGACGAAAAATTTGCGTGATGTTTACTAACCTACACAGAAAAAATTATTGCAGAATTATTTTCAAACAAACGCTTGTTTGAAAATTTTTTTAATTTCATAAATTTTTTTACTGATTCAAACAATATTTTTGTTTGATTTTTATTTAACCAACAAAAATGTGGACAACTCTTCAAAAATGTAATATACGCGTTATTGGTGTCAAGTTTACATATATGAAATATTTAACGCTCTTTAATGTTGTCGTCTTTTTGCATTTTTTTATTTGATCGTAAGCAACACTTCTTTATGTGAAATATAAGAACAACAACAAAAAACAAACACAGTCTATTTTTGGACGCTTTAAAAAAGTGCAACTATAAGAAAAACAATAGCAGAAACAACATTACAAGAAAGAAAATCCCGTATTCAATTTTTTAAAACTGTTTCGTTAAATACATCAAATACAAAAATAGAATGATGACGAAAAACATATCGAGTCGGTCTGCTGCCGTTTTTGGTTACATTTCTTATTCTTTAGCCAAGGAAAGGATACAGCAACAGAGAGTGATAAAGAAAAACATTGTGTTGTGTGTATAAATAAGATTTCGTTCAAAAATTATTCCAACAAACAAAATGTGTCTCAAAGCCTGCCGTCATCTTCTCATACAGTGGTTTAGTAAATGAATTTCAGTAAACTTTTTGTTTTATTCAGTTAAATTATTTGTTTGAAAAAATCAGTGTTTTTTTTCAATAAACAAAATGCAAATAAATTGTTTGAATATGCAAATTTGTTTATGGGACCGATTTCAAGCAAAAAATTTTTTGATTCTACAAATTTTTTGTTTGAATTGGAAAAATAATTTTTTCTGTGTAGGGTATTCGGAGTATTCGCATTATCAACAAAAAATCGAAAGAAACAGCCGACCGGCTAAATTGTGTGTGAGTTGGTGAAAAAGTGTGGGTTGTATACTATCGTTAAAAAGAAATTACAAAGTAACACTATCATTAATGCAACCGAATATATATATTTCGACTAATAAGACGGATGTGTGTTCGTTAAAAGTCAGTGCATCGCACAACAGAAAGAAAAAAGTTATGCATTAAATAAATCATAGCATTACTTATGCCCCACACTGTAGAACATTAAAAAAAAACTAAAAGACTAAAAGCTTAATCCCGTTTCACAACTTACCGATAGCTTAAGGTGGGATTTAATCGGCCGTATAAAAAATGTTCCATTATTACAAATTTATTTGAACCTGGAAGGTTGGATGAATTTTAATTTACTTTATCGCTCACTTTAGGTTAAAGTTAAGTTTTAATAATGGAACACTCTTTTAGGGCTGGTTAAAGTATACTTTTAGCTATCGGTATGTTGTGAAAACGGGACTAGAAATTTTTGTATTAACAAGAAAAAGTTCTATATTCGGCTGTGCGAAACTATTTATAGTATTTTTCGTTTTCTTTTTCTAAAAAATTTAATGGTGTTTTCTTTTCTACAAAAAATGTGACATTTTATTTAAAAAAAAATGCATTTGGTATCTGTTTCTTAAAAATTTAGCTTGTTTTATTCTAAAAAAAAACTCACCCTTTTCGGGAGCAAAATTTTTAAGAAACAGACACCAAATTGAATTTTTTTAAATAAAATGTCACATATTTTTGTAGAAAAGAAAACACCATAAATTTATAAACATTCACCCTATTGAATTACAATCTTACAAATGAAACCCAGTATCCTTAAACCCTAAGAACATGGAAAAGGACTTTTTTGTTTTCAATTTAATTAAAAATTGCTATTAGTTCAATTATCTTTTAAGGAACCTTAATCTTTTATACTTTTCAATCAACTTGGGCAATTTGTTTTAATATCTTTGACTTTATTTAATTATTACTGATTCTTTTTCCATTTTTTTTTTCTCTTTTCTATCGTTTGTGTTATTTTGCAGGTGAAAGTTTTGCCGAATTACATCATGGTGCGGCCTTCAGTTGGCAACAATTGAATCATCAAACTTGGCTAATTAACCTGGTATTGGCAGCAATATTACTTCTTCTCTTACCCGCCTACATACACAGATAAAATTAAATATTTTGGCCCACACATTTATCCACATACACTTGCTCCACAAAGCCACTTTCATAAACATTCACACAAGGATATTTTATTAAACTAATTAGTAAAATATTTAAAACATGTTTTACTTATTTACTTTTTCTTTGTTGCTTAACAAAAAACTGTATTTAACAAAAGTAATTTAATTAATATGTATAAAAGTATGTATTTTACTGAACAGTGAATGTATGTGTTTTGCAAGTGTGTACATATACATACACATTTAAAAATAATTTAAAAATATTTGTGTTCATATTAATTTTACTTTCTCCCAGAAATAAGAGAAAATATTATTAAAAAGAATTTTTAGTAAAATAATTTTAATAATAGAAAATAAAAACGAAATAAGAAATTTGTTCCAATGAAACATTATTAAAATTAAATTCAAACAAGACAAAAATTGAATAATAATAACAACAACAACAACAAAAACAAAATAACTTGCAACAAAGTTAGTAAAACAAAAAGGAATGTAATTTAATGAGTATAATTTATTTGTTATTTTTATATTAAAAAATTTAAACGAAACAAAACCAAAAAACTGAAACTAATAGGAAAAAAGTTATTAAAAATAACTTAAAATTTAATTTTCGTTCTAATTTGTTTTTAGAATCTAAGTAATATACGAATAAAATAAAGTGAATTGTAAATTTATAAAATTAATTTAATTTCAAAGAATAAAAATAAAAATAATAATAATTTAAGACCATAAAATTAGTATAGATATTCTAGTTAATGATTACAATTTTCAAGATAAGACTTGCATTTTAAAATAAAATTAAAATAGGACAATTAACAAGGCAAACAACTAACAATTACGTTATGACAGTGTCATATAAATGCAACAATTGATTGATTAATATGTTATTCTCTATCAGATCGTATCAGCCGATTAATAAACTCGTCGGTTGATAATTTAAATGTCGTATGTGGATTTTTTGCGGTTTTGAGTTAAGATCGATTCCTTAGGGTTTTCGACCTGATCTTTCATTTGGCGTAATCAGTTTCTCGATGCCTCATAAGGTTTTCGAGACATGTGGGGTATTCACAAGGTGTGCTATCATGTTATATTATCATAATGTACTAACATTTTACAATGGTTTAAAAATATTGTTGTTGCTTTGTAAACAAAAAGTGTCTTAAATTAATAGAACTTTGCTTGCTGTGTTTATTGTGCTGTCGTAACTAATCAAAAGAGGCATGCGCTGAGCGGCTAAGCCGAGCGGCATTAGTTTTTGTAAGCCGTTGCCGTTGATGGTATAATTTTATCCGGCTAACATTCGCACTTAACCGGCGGCTAGCAATTTTTGCAACAAATCACAAGCGGCATCAAATTAGACAGGCTTAGGACTCTGCTGTTTGGTAAACAAACCAAATAAGTTTATTTGTGATTTGCGTCTGATATATGGAAAATAGTCAAGTAAGATCTAATTTAATTTATTAATTATGGATTAGAATTAAAAAATAATTTTAATGATAGGTAAATATTTATTTCTTATATTTGTTTTAAATCAGCTGATTTACATTCAAAATAGCACACTAAATTATGAGGGGTTGTTCACAACAGTCGTATTTTGTCATGTTATTATTTAAGACATATGACTTTATGACACCTTGTGAATCCCCCAATGGAGTGTTGAGTTTATCGTATGTGGTATTTGCTGAAGCAATTTCAAATTAAATGTCATATGTTACTGCCAAACGCCACATACGACAAATGTCCATATAAAAGGACCAACAAATTGATTAATTATTTAAATGTCGTATGTGGATTTTTCATGGCACATACGATTTTCAAATAATTTTTGTTTTAAAAATTTTGTGTTTAAATGTCGTATATAAACATCTCGGAGGCTAAATGTCGTATGAAGCTATTTAAATGACAAAAATGTTCCATTTTGCCACAAAGTCTATTTTGGAGCTTCTCGACCGCGTGCAGGAGAGGGCGAAGGTTCTCATTGGTGACAGTAGGGTATCCAATTCTATTGACTCCCTTGAGCACCGTCGCAATGTGGGTTGTTTTTGCCTGTTTTATCGTTACTACAACGGGATGTGTTCCGACGAAATTAGGGATGTGGTTCCCGAAACCCGTACGTTTGTTCGTAATACACGTTTTTCCTCAAGAGCCCATCCTTATGTGGTCGATTGGCTGGTGAATCGTACAACGCATTACAGAGAGAATTCGTTTTTTTCCCGGACTGTTCGTATGTGGAATAACCTTCCTGCAGAAGTCTTTCCTCTCACTTACAACATGATTAAGTTCAAATCAAATGTTCAAAAACACTACTCCCTCTATCCTCCCTCCCACAACCTATTTTCCTAGTTCCAACACAATGCAATGCATTAGTAGGGGTCATCCCCTGAGTGCTGGTTCTAACAGTAAAAGAAAAAAAACATACGACAATTCAATTCTGAACAAAAATCAAAATATTTTCTACCCCATATAAGTTTTAGGCATAAAATTTTTAAATTAACTAGTTAAACATTAGAAGTTTCCCCTCCTTAAATTTAAAGAATATCGTTTTGCTGAAAAAAAATTTATACGAGTTCAAACTTCAAACTCTATTTACTCGAAACTATCGGAATCCACATACGACAATTAAATTATCAGCCGATGAACTGTCTTTTTCTCTTTTTCTAACATAAACGTACGCATAGAAGATTTTTATAAAAAGCCGTAGCTGTTTATGTACTCAAATATTTGGGAATTTATGTTGAATACAAACACAAATTTGAGTTTTTTTTATAATGGTTTTAATGTAAAATCCCAAACTAAAATTTTTGTTTTTATAACAAAAACAGGCTTTGAAAAATATTTTCCATATGAAGTTCTATGCGAAACAATGCTACAAATATGTAACTTGAGTGTTTTTTAAAAATTGAAAGTAGAATCAGTTCAACAACAAGTTGCTATAGGTGGTAGTTATTTCATGCGTTACCTGGTAAGTAGTTGCTATAACAATTGTCATTATTATGAAAACGTCAATAAGTACTTACTAGTATTAACCTCAGCAACAACTTATTTTACTTCTGTCATTTTCACTACTGAGTATTTGCTTACTAATAATCCGAATATATACCTACTGGTAACGTACTCAATAACTAATTATTAGGTCTAATAACTAGTGATTTTCTTGGCTTCTAGTAACTATATTGTAAGTACACAGAAAGAAAAACATTCGGGATAAATCAACATTTTTATGATTACTTTAAGTACGTGCTGTACTCAAAAATTCAAGTACGAATAACACTTAAACGTACTCAAAACAATCCTTAATGGCATAACTTTTAAAAATCAAACACGGAGCTTCTTGAAATAAGTACCCAGTAAAAACTTCGCCTACTTTTTCAAAATGAATAGCTTCTTAAACTCATTATTTTGTAGCTTTCTTCTATAACTACATCTATAACAACTTCTATAACTACTTTTTTTCTGGATGTATGCAGGTAAAAAAAATAATGACTTACTTTTAATGCGTTCATTTTGGGACATCGCTTGTAAAATTCATTGGTTCTTTCAGTAGAATTGTAAGTTCTTATGTTTTTCTGATTACTCAACACATTATTATATAAAGTTCAAATAATAAAAAAAAGATTAAACTTTTCGTTGTGTTTAACCCTCCGGCTTACGTATGTTGTGATTTTCTATACACATTAAAAAAAGGTCTGGCCAGACTCATGTGTATTGTGATGATAACGTGAGAAAAAATAATTTTGTGAGAAATTTTGAACTGAATCAAAATCTCAACTTCGCTTCGCGATGGACAGTGGCACGCTGGTGTTTGGACGAAAAAAAATCCCAAAAACTCCTCACGCCATTTTCAATTCAACGTTCTCGAAATTTCTTTCCGGACAATTTTTTGGAAGTGTTTCGAATCATACCTACAACTACCGACTACCGAACAAAATAAAAAAGTGTTCATCACCCCCGTTCTCCACGAGCCATGAAATTAGGTATCGTTAGTGTTAATGTTAAGCATTTCATGTCAGTTGTTGATCGGGTGTCACAGTATCACGAAGTGCTTAAAGTAAATTTTAACTCTTGATTCTCATTTAATTTATATTTTTAATTTAATATGTACATAAGATTTCTAAAGTTAGAACCATATCGGGCATGATGTTAGTGTTTTATCATACTGTAAGTTGTAAAACGGGTAAGTAAATCAATAATAATAATTTTTTCTTTCTTCTTTTTTTTGGTTTTTTCAAGCACGAATATGGGATAAAATCCACTTTGAAATACTTGAATCAAGCGCATTTTGAGATCGATTAATTCTAAGTTTTACTTAAATCAATCCCATTTTCGGATTATTTTAAGTACGAATTCGGATAAAAAAACAACTTTATAATTCTTGAATTTACCGCATTTTGAGATTGACTCAATCTTAGTTTTACTTAAATCAATATTATTTTAGGATTATTTCAAATAAGAAATCGGGATTAAAAATGGACAATTTAAGTATTTTGTGATTGAAAATCCATACTTGAATCAATCTTTCTCTACTTGATTCAAGAAAATCCGTACTCACCGTACTATTAATATCACTTCAGATTGGTTTGAGTGCAGATGTATTGATTTTTCTTTTGAGTGTACTTACAATTCAACCTTCTCGTAGTTAAATAATAACAATAAATTTTTTGACTTATTGTAAGTACTGAATTCTGTGGACACGTCGAACAAAAATAAGTAGTTATTCAGCCGAAAACAAGTAGTGTTTATTTGCTCCAACATTATTTACTAACTTATCAGGTATGTAAAGTTTTTTGCTGGGGACGTTTACAATATTTCTTAAAAGTTTTTAAAAAACTCGGCCTTATTACGAGAGTGGTTGTTGTATTTGCGGCAATCACAATGTAAAACATAGAAAGTTTGCCGTATTTGTATCGTTAACGACTATCGAAATACCAATGTATAAAAACGACTTGGTTTTGACTACGACAATGACACTCACGAAAAAAAATTTTTGCTTTCATCTTGAACACCCAGCGAAAATTTTAATTTAATTTTGAATCTGGCGTTTAGGTTCGAAAATCGATTTTTTTTTTAAATTAAATTTTCCGGAAATTAAAAAAAAAATTAATATTTTAATTAGTATTGTGGTTATTTTGTTGAACTATTTATGGTTTTTAATCCAAATTTTTAATATTTTTAATTAGGCTTAAGTTCATGAAATTTAATTTTCATTAAATTATTTTTATGAAGAAAGGAATTTTACAACATGAAAATTAATCAAAATTGTCATTGATAATCTTTCATTCTTGACGTGGCTCGGGCTCGAACCCTGGCCGGCAGGTTACCATGACATGTTTCGATCGCAACCACTCGATCTCCTCAGATGGATTTGCCGTCTTACACTCGCAGCCATCGACGACTGCTGACGTCAATAGTCAAACATCAATCCTTAAACCAAATTGTATTTAAACATTTGGTAGATCGAAATTTGCCTTCCTGAATGATTATCCACTTTAATTGATTTTACATGTTGTTTCCTTACTTCTGTTTTTTCGTACTTTTGTCAAGAATTTTTCTTGAAGTCCAAGTACATTTTTTGTTTTTTCATTTTGTCTTTCTCTTTTCTGTTGACCTTTTTCAGCACAACTTGAAGGACAAATGTACACATAGAGCTCGTGCCTTAGCTTTAAACAATAATTAGTATTGTGGTTATTTTGTTGAACTATTTATGGTTTTTAATCCAAATTTTTAATATTTTTAATTAGGCTTAAGTTCATGAAATTTAATTTTCATTAAATTATTTTTATGAAGAAAGAAATTAATATTTTCTTAAATTTTGTGAACAAAAAATCCCCCGTAGAAATTTTAACCAACTTCTGTGAACAATAGGTTTCTGACAACGGGGTAACTTATCGTGCAATTTTTTCAAACTATTAATGAAAACAATTTGAAATAAAAGGGCAACGCTGAAGACAAAAGTCTTATGTTCCTCGCTTTTGCAGATGGTATTGATATTTTTGAAAGAAACATGCGTGATATAACTGTTGTCTATGAAAAGATTAAGAATAAATCAGCTAGCAGCGACAAAGTACAAGTAGGCAATCGTAATTTCGAGTAAGAAGAATTATTTACCTAGTTCGATACCGCCGTAAAATCAGCCTTAGTATTAGCCTACCCATAGTGTTTGCAAGTAGTTGCTATTGTAAACTAAGCAAGCATTTCAAAAGTAAAGGAGAAACATAAACGTTTCGCTTACCATTGCGCTTACAGAAGGCATGAATTTTATATGGCGAGTTCCCACTTTGAAGCAATACATTTTTGACACATAAAGCGCTTTATTCAGCGCATATAAAAATTGTTGGATGTAACGATCAGCCTTACGCACGAAATGTTTTTATACAGTTATTGTTTAGTACTCTCCCTTACAAACCTGCTTCGTAGTAAGGGAATGCCGTTGCACATGAAATGTTATTTTTTTTTATAAAAGTTGTTGAGAGTTCTTTCACTTACTTTACTGCATTTCTGTATGTCTTATTGCGTAGCGCATAATCGTGCGCTTATTTTTTTAAATGTACCATTAGTGCTTCGCAAAATGATGAAATTTTGTATTGGGAACATACTTGAGATGTGTTGCCGAAACATGTTAACATGCTTAAACCGAGAAAAAAAGTTACGCATTTTCGAGTGAAACATAGTTCGCAAAATTTATGGGCCCATATGCGTTGACCGAGAGTCTAGCCGACAAATAAAACATGAGTTATATACGTTCTACTCCCACGATAAACATACTGAGACGAATTAAAGTACAACGGTTGTGCTAGCTGGGACACGTCAGATGAAAGAATGCAGTTACTTCAGCCCAAAAGAAATTCGAGGATCTATATGAAGGAAAGCGTAAACAGGGAAGACCAAGAAGACAATACACAAAATCTCGAAGCGGAAATGTGCGCATGGAGAATATTTTTAAGCAGGCCGAGACCAAGAACAGATTCTTTTGCCATCAATCTGTGGTCGCTAGTCATAACAGCCTAAGTCTGTTTTCAATATTTTCAGTACAGCAGTTTAAAGTTTGGAATCTGCGCTGAAAATCAGGAGACGGCTCTTTGTCGAAAAACTTTGCTACAGATTCCAAACTTTTCTTTACTTATTAAAAAAAAAAAGTTGTTTATACTCGTAGTCAAAAGATATTAACGAAAAAGTCACTTAGGCTGTTATGAATTGTATAAGTTGAGTTAGGCTATTATTCCAGATAAAATAAGCAACTTTCAGTGCGCCTACGTTGACATAAATTATTATTCTATGCCACAATTTTTCAGTTTACATTTTTTTATTTCCTATAACAGATAGAAAAATTAAAAATTTATAGCAAATAGATTTAGAAACGCTGAATACGATGGTACCTATAACTCAATTGTGTCCTAACTCGAGTTAGGCTGTTATGGCTTGTAACCACAGATATGTAAGGAAGTAAGAATCTGAAACCAATCCAATGCATATTTTCCAACGTCTTAACTTAATTTTTAGTGGGAAAATGCTTGTTTTCTATGTAGCTTTCATATACGTATCCGGGTACCTTGCACCGCAATAGAAGTTATTTTCTTTTAACGTAAGCATTTATCAAGTTATCGAAAAATCTTCAAATATACATACATCAACTATTTTTAAGCGATGAACATAATGAAGCAATAGTGGCCATCGTTTTCAAATTTTGTTTTAATCCTTTTGAGTACAGGTATTATTTAAAACAATATTTCCCAATTTTAACCGAATATCGAAAGTTATGAACTTAAATAGAATACAACCAACGAATTTCAAAATCCAATCAAATTAAACGGGAGAGCCAGTTCATTGAAAGCAGCATTCTCCATTTTTTGTAAATTTTAAATTCGCGCTCTCTCTCGTTGCAAGTTTCTGCTGATAGCAACATTCTCAATTTTTTGTAAATTTTTAATTCGCTCTCCCGTTGCAGTAAAGTAAATGTGCTCACCTGCAACAAACGATCTTGAAGAATAAAGTAAAGAAATAATGTTGTAAACACACTTTAACAGGATAAAATCTCATATATGTCCATGACTTACTACATTACAGTTAACGTTGCTGTTTAGAAATGGCTGAACAATTGAAGCACAGCCGCGAAAAACGTTGTAAACGCCACATTTTGCAAAAACCGTTTTTTTTTGCAGATAACCGTTGCCCTTACCCCAGCAAAAACTTTGCTTACCAAATAAGCAGAAAAATAATGAGAATTTGACGAGCCGACTACTTACTTTTCTACTAGAAAAAGTACTTATTTTTGTTCGAGATGTCCCAAAAGTAATCCTTTATAATTTAGCCTATTATAATCTAAAAAATAATGTTTTTTATACTTATATAGTTACACAAAGTCAATAAAGTAAAAAATTTTTTTTTTTAATTATTTTTTTTTTTTATTTTTTCTTATTTTATTTTACATTATTTTATTTTTTATTTTTTTTTTCTGTCTCTGGCGAGATTCGATCGCGCAACCTGCTCGCTACCAGCTAGTCTACCGGGGCAGTGTAGTTTTTGTATTAAAAAACTATATTTTTTACTCAATTAAGAGCGTAAATATGAGATTAAATATAATAACAATATAATAATAACAATAACAACGTTGATTGAAAGTGGTTTGAAAGTTTTTGTTTCATTACTATGATGACATTTTTATTGTCATAATGAAAATTTAAATTTTTCTGTATATTTAAGATATAATAATAAAGTTAGTATTTAAAATATAACTAATAATCCAAAAAGTGGCGAATAAATCTACAAAGTAATGAATTCTTGAAGTCATTAAAAGTAGGATTGTAAGTAAAGTTTTTGCTGGGACTCTCTTACACAGTTTAAACATCAAATCAACCAAAACTATGCACCTTAACGCCTCCAAAATGGCGTACAAAGTGTCAGCCAGTGGAAGAACATTGCAAGTTACTTACAAAATGATAAAAACCGAAATGGTTTTGCAGTGCGGCATAGTCTTTTAAAAGCCTTTTGCATTAAAGTTTTTATTATCATTATTTTTAACAATAGCAAAAAAAAAATGCGCATAGGAATAGCTTATCCCATCAACAATAAGTTTCAAGTGTTTTTATCAAGAATACAAACTGGGAATTAAGCACAAATAACAAAATCTTTTGAAATTAAAATTTTGTATTCCCAAAGAAATTACTTTTTGATAATAAACAGGCAAGTGCACGGCCTAAAAAACACTTAATTGGCAACATGCTTTTGTTAGTTCTTGTTGTTTTCATTTTGATTTTCTTAACCTACTTACAACTACAATTAATGTTGGCAAAATTTCAACTAATTGTAGTGGGGAATGTAAGATGAGATAAACCCACTGTTTATTGTTGATGTGTTTTGTTTAAACTTTGATATTATTACAAGTAGAACTGTTGCTTATAAGTCTTATACGTTTAACAGTTTTATTTGGTTTAATATCTTTAGTTTTTCTAAAATCTTTATGGATGAAGATTCCTGATGAACTGGCCTAAGCAACCAGTGAAATGCGCATAGGAATAGCTTATCCCATCAACAATAAATTTCAAGTGTTTTTATCAAGAATAAAAGCTGGGAATTAAGCACGAATAACAAAATCTTTTGAAATTAAAATTTTGTATTCCCAAAGAAATTACTTTTTGATAAGAAAAAAAGTGTTTAAAACAAATAATGCTGCCTGTCAAAAAACGTTTTTTTGCTCACCTGAAAAATTATTATTTTGTAACTTAAAGCGTTATTCGCGGCTGTGCTTCAATTATAAAATATTTTGAATGTTACCCACTGTGCAAAACACCTTTCACAGAGTCAAAAAATAAATTCTTGTGCTAACTTTAAATCAAAGTTTCCTTAAAACTGTTTAAAAATGTTATTTTTATAAAAAAAGTTAATGGACTAAAATAAATCAAACAAATAAATTTAAATGTCAAACAATCTCACTAATTCGGCCTTATGATTAAAGTCGTTGTCGTGGTCAAATTCGGAGTCGTTTGGAATTTTCGTCGATATAAATTTTAATTAACGACAATGACAATGTACACCTTATAGAAAGTTTGTCGTATTTGTATATTTGTGTTGCTTACGACAGTCATAATACCAATTTTAAAAACAACTGGTTTTCGACTTCAACACTCAACTTAGAACGATTATCTGATATAGTATAACATAAAAATGTCTTCATACCTTAAAACTTAATTTTTAATTATTTCTTTTAAATTTCATACAATACCGGAAATTGTAAACTAAAATCTAACTACCAAATAAGACATAAAAATAACACTAAAAAAAATACTTAAAGAATTTTATTTGTTTTGTATGTACAATTAAATTATAGAAAATAAATTGTTAATAAATAAAAGAAAACTAAAAATAATAGCAACAAAATGAAAAATATCTAAAATAAACGAACAACTTCTTTGTTCAATAAGAATCTCTGCCCAAGTAATTGGTCATTCGTTAGTTTGTAAGATTATCTTTACAGTTAGAATAAAATAAATGAATTAAGAAAAATTAAACAAATAATTGCATAAAATTTACATAGATACTAACGCATGCACACATCCGCATACTGGGGTAAAGATAACAAAAGTGTTTTTAATTGGTCTGGAAAATTGTTGTAAAAATACCAATAATACCCAAATACTTTTAAATTACAAACAATTCCTTTGTTAACATTCCATAATTTAATGGGAATGAAAGTTATTTGATATTGTTTTAAATTGAATTTAAATTCAAATAGCTTTTTTGTTTAAAAAGATATAATAGTTACCAATAATACATCAATATTGCACACTAAATCATGAACAAGCACAACTCAAAACTTATCAAAATCTAATATTCTTAAGCGAGTTCACAAATCAATTGCGAAGGCACCACGAAAATTTCGTTTGTGTCACCGACTTCCTCAACTTTTCATATTAAACATTTCCGAAACTCAATTGGATAGACAAATTGACAGTTTTTTTTGCCTCTCCTAAACATTTTTAAATTTTTGGTTGTGCCTGTTTACGATGAAGAGTGCGATAAGTATGTATGTTCAGGGTCATTGTATATTTAATGGCGACTTACATATCGCTGGCTCAATATTACAAGGTTGTATGTTAAATAGCAAAAATGTCTGCCCGTTCGGAGCGATAAAGGCAAATATAATTTAAGCCTAAAGAATTGATGGGCAGACCATACCACAATTGTGGAAAATAATTCACACACATTCTTACGCTCTTTCATTCTGTACACAGAAAATCTGTGACAGAGTACGCAATTCAGTCATCAATAAACCAGCGACGAGTGCACATGTGGCAGATGCTTATATATGTTTTTCTGGAATACTAACCCAACAAACATTTCATATTTAGATAAATTATAGAATTATACAATTTGAAATGCGTTTGGCAATATGTCAAGCCTCTAATGTTTTAAAACATTGGAAATAAAAGGGAAGATGTTTTAAGAAGGCATTTTGATAAGATTCATAAAATAAATTCCTTAGGTTGAAAGCTTAAAGTATTACCTTGGAAAATGTAGTGCAGCATCATATTTCAAACGCTTTTCTTTTTGTTTGCTGGGTTAACTCGCTGTTTTCACTAATACTAATATGCAGCAGTACAACCACAGTGTAAATTTTGCGCATAAATGATCTATAGCTGTGTTTCTTAATATTTAAGGCTCACGAAAATGAGATTAAGAACAAATATCTCTCATTTTATCAAAATAATTTTTGGGAATACAAAATTTTAATTTTAAAAGATTTTTTTATTCGTGCTTAATTCCCAATTTTTATTATTGATAAAAACACTGAAATTTAATGTTGATGAGATAAGCTATTCCTATGCGCATTTCACTGGTTGCTTAGGCCAGATCGTCAGGAAACTTCATCCATAAAGATTTTAGAAAAACTAAAGATATTAAACCAAATAAAACTGTTAAACGTATAAGACTTATAAGCAACAGTTCTACTTGTAACAATATCAAAGTTTAAACAAAAACATCTACAATAAACAGTGAGTTTATCTCATCTTACATTCCCCACTACAATTGATTTGAATTCTCCCAACATTAACTGTAGTTGTAAGTAACAAAATTAAAACAACAACAACTTACAAAAGCATGTTGCCAGTTAAGTTTTTTAAGGCCGTGCACTGCCAGTTTATTATCAAAATAATTTTTGGGAATACAAAATTTTAATTTTAAAAGATTTTGTTATTCGTGCTTAATTCCCAATTTTTATTATTGATAAATTTTTTTATTTATTTAAATTTATATTTTTATTTATTTACTTTATTTGCCAATGAAACTGACATTTCTTATTGGCAAGTATGCTTAAAATTAGATGCTTTAGTACATTACATAAAATAAAATAAAAATTTAGCATTCAATTTATCTTAAGACATTTTAGAGCAGAGATCTGCAAAACACCGCACATGTGCGAATGCTCTCACACAAATAAAGAGTGCATGAGAAAATAATTTGTATTTTTACTCGAAAACACTGAACAAACAAAAACAATTACGCTCAAAAATAAACAACCAAGAGAAACAAGAAATGTAAATGTATGTGTTTGGCGGACTCTGTTTTAGAGGTTATTTTTGACGCCAATAGAATCATTAAAAACTTGATATATGTACATATAAAAATTGTTAAATTCGGAGCTCATTCTGCGAATTAGGACCAAAATTTGCATTATTAGACCGAAAGTATTGAAGGGGCGTATAATTTCTGGATGGACGAATAGTAATTGCAAACTTAATCTTACGAAGTAGTATTTCTGAGACAATTTTACCGTCTCAACAGACAAAGGTATAGTAACACAAAAACCCAAATTGTTAACACAAAGAAAACGTCAAAGTGCTTGGAATTATTTAACTTAATACTAGCTGAGTTGGGTTAACGTTGTCTTACCCTCATCTGTTTTATTTTCTTTATGTGTTTGTTTTATATGTTCACATAAGCGAACTTGACAGCTTTAATGCATTGTGTTCGATTTATATCAAGGTACATTTACAAAAGGTAGCATCATTAGGTATTTATCAGTCTATGTTTTTGTATATAATAAAAGGGATTTGACTTATTGAAGCAGTTTTGCCAAAACTTGTTGACCAAAAATGGCTAAATTTACGGAAATAATCGCTAAAAATGGCTAAAAACTTTTTTACATAAAAACACATTAAAATTCTATAATTGTTTCTGTACAATTTGTTGTAATAAATTAAACAATTGTCGATGAATGTTTGTAAGACACTGATTATTTTATTTAAAATATAACCTTAAGAACTAATTTTCCAAATCTTAAACTAATGTGTAGAAATAATGAGGGTTGTTTTACATACATTGTGCCGAAGACCAACGCACATGCGTATGGCTTATCAGTACACAAGAACAAATTTTCCAAATCTTAAACTAATGTGTTGAAATAATGAGGGTTGTTTTACATACATTGGGCCGAAGACCAACGCACATGCGTATGGCTTATCAGTACACATTTAAAAATAACCCAAAATTACCTCCTACAACGATTGGAAATACCAACATCATTACGGCAGATGTTGGTATTTCTATTTGTGTGTTTTTATTTATATTTTTCAAGGAATGTCCTTGAATATGAACAACGTACATGAAGCAGGTATATTTACATATGTTCAACTAGTTTGAACAGTTTCTTAAGAATTACGGAATTTTTTTTAAAGCTTTCGCAGAAATTAAATCATAAATAGTTCGCGCTTGAAGCTGATCTAACAGTTACCTAAGCTGAACTGAGGTTTATTTGTGGATGACCCTGTATATTTCTGCTAGCTAAAGCTGCTTTAATTGTGAATTTCAAATAGCTTATCTTAATAACGTTTATGTAGAGTTCAGATAGCACAAGCTTTTTATACCCAGTGTAATCTTCCGCTTTCCAACGTTTGTATTGATTGCAATTATTCTAGAGGTATTTTTTCTTACGCTTGTCATTGTTCTTATTTATTTAACATTTTCATAATGTGCTCTTTTTTGAAATCAGTTTAGACCAGCGGTGGGCGCAGGTTTGCCTGGATTACGAAGTTTTTCGGGTTTTTACATTTACTCATCGTGTTTTTTTTTTTTTACCAGAGCTGCTAAAAATGCAAAAATTGAAATCAATAAAAAACTAATTTTTAGCAGTCAAAACAAGAAGAAACAACAATATTAACATTGAAATCAGAATGTGAAAAAATTTACCGTATAACACATACACGTGTTTGTGTGATGTTGTTTTCGCTCATTTACTACTGCCCACAAACTGAAAATCTTGAATTCGTTTTTTCATGCATAAACAATAACAAAGGTAACCCGAAAAACAAATACAACAGAAGGAAAAAAGAAATTGTATTCAGTTGCTTAATAAATATCACTACGAAATTGCAAATTTTGCAATTTCGTAGTGGTACACTGACAATATATTTATTGTGTTGTGATCAAGCTGTGCTTATCTACGGTTTTTTCAGCTTGTTTTAAAAACTTTTCAGCAATCATGTGGGATGATGAATTATATAATAATAAAGTTTTTTTATTGCATTCCTTTTTTTTTTTTTGCATATTTACATATAAATAGTACACATTTTTAAGTTTTTGCTCACGGTCTTTTCGATTTCAGGTGACAATATGCATATTAGAGTGGGTTAATTTGTTCGGGCCCAAAAAAAGTGACAAAGCATACAGAAAAATCGTAATCCACGGAAAATTCTAAGAACTTTTCCTAAAAAAACCATGTTTCGAAAATCAAAATCGAGCTTCAGGTTTTTGACTTGAAAGTTTGGTGCTCAGAAAATCTGTAAAAAATAAATAATACTATTTTAGAAATATTTATTGAAATTGGTGAATAGGTGGCCTGTATTGCTGAAAAAGCCTTGTTGAAAATGAAATTTTCTCAGCTTTATATATCTGTGCTCATTTTTAGAAAATTCTGTACATAAATAATTGGTTAGGAGAATTTATTTATTTTTTTTTTAACCCAATTTTCTATTTTAAATTCACTACCTTTTTAAAAAAGAAACTAAATGAAAAAAATAATATTACCCAATAAAAATGTTTCTCATTTTGCGAAGCACTAATGGAAGGTACATTTAAAAAAAATAAGCGCAATGTTATGCGCAACGCAATAAGACATACAGAAATGCAGTAAACTATGTTAGTGAAAGAACTCTCAACAACTAAAAAAAAAATAACATTTCAAGTGCTACGGCATGCCCTTACTACGAAGCAGGTTTGTAAGGGAGAATACTAAAAAATAACTGTATTATTGTGTAAAGCTGATCGTTACATCTAACAATTTTTATATGCTTTATGTGTCATAAATGTATTACTTCAAAGTGTGAACTTGCCATATAAAATTCATGTCTTCCTTACAAACCTGCTTCGTTCGAAGCTCCATTTTTTATTGGGTAACAACTTCACCTGGGTCACAAGGCCCAACATAACCTTTAAACCATAACAGCACTTATAAAGTTATGCGCTTAATACGAGTTTTTGTACATTTTTTAAATATTGCTGCCTATTCTTGAAAACGCATCGAAAAAGTGAACATTTTTATAAAAAAAAAAATTCTTTTTTTTACCATACATTTCTAAAATGGGATAGACGTGTGAATTTTAACGGTAAATTGTGTGAACTATAGAATTACAAACTTTTCATTACCTATTTATTTTTTGTTTTT
The DNA here is from genome assembly GCA_930367215.1 of Pollenia angustigena. Lineage (NCBI taxonomy): Eukaryota > Metazoa > Arthropoda > Insecta > Diptera > Polleniidae > Pollenia > Pollenia angustigena. The sequence continues at coordinate 125,289,926 of OV884058.1, forward strand.
AAATAATGGCCCTTATTATGTAAAACGCAACGCCAAAGAATTACATTGAAAGCTAAACAAATTCATAAATATTTTGTAATTTTGTTGTTGCTTTCTACAAAAATTCATGTACCCTTTTAATATTTTCAACGCCACAAGTAATGAGGCGTTTGAAATTTTAAAACGCAAAAAGAATTTCTGTAGAAAGCAACAACAAAATTACAAAATATTTATGACTTTGTTTTTGCTTTCAATGTAATTCTTTGGCGTAACGTTGCGAATTACATAATTAGGGTCTATGATTCTCCAATTTCCAATTGTATTTCAGAATTTTCTAACTATATTTCAGAAATTTCCAATTTAACTTAAAAAATGTCCAATTGTAACTTCTGAAAGTGTCCAATTGTATTTCAGAAATTTATGTTTTTATAGCTAATACAATTTTTTAAATTGGAAATGGACGATAGCAATTTGTCTGAGCCGTTATTTACTACAAGCATCTACCGTTTACTGATGTAGGGTTACCGGCACATGTTCAGGGAACAATTGCTTACCCACGTGCCATAGAATGTAATCGAGATGATATTTAAGCCGCAACAGAATACCAAGAATGGATTGCAAAAAAGATATTTTATGTAAACTGCAGCTATAGGCCGAAACTAAATTTTTTACCCCCGACTTAGCCAGTATTTTTGTTATAAATTTTTTATTTTTATTTTATTCGGTTCCTTTTTTAAGTTGTGAATTTTTCAAAAAATTGCGTTTTAATAAAAAATAGAATAATAATAAAAATATTTATTTTGTATTTTGTTTTATTTTCAGTTTTTGCTTAAATTTTATTTAAAGAAATTTTCGTTTAATTAAGTTTTGATTAATCAATTCTATGGCGTTTTGACAAAACATCTTAAGTCGAAATTAAAAAGATGAAAAAACATTTTTGCTTACGTTTTTAAAATTTTGTATTATGAACAAAATTTTTCCTTAATTTCGGTTTATTTTATTTTTTAACAAAAATGCCTTTTTCACCGAGTTTTTTTTAAATCTTTTTTGCTCTCTTATCTCCACTGAAGATGTTTTGTCAACATGCTGCAGAATTATTTTATTTTAATAAACTTTGAATTAAAATTAAGTTAAATTGTTTTATTAAACTTTTGTGTATCAAAATTGTAAAAGTTTTAGTATTCTTATCAGCTTGACTTTGATTATTTTGACAAAAACCTCTTAACCAATTATTGATGTACAGATTTTTCTAAAAACGAGCACAGATATAAAAAGCTGAGAGAATTTTCTTTTAAACAAGCCCTCTTTCAGCGATACAGGCCAACAATTCACCAATTTCAATAAATATTTCCAAAAAAGTATTATTTTTTACAGATTTTCAAGTCAAAACCGGAAGCTCGATTTTGATTTTCGAAACATGGTTTCTTTAGGAAAAGTTCTTGGAATTTTGCGTAGATTACGATTTTGCTATACGCTTGGTGGGCAAATATATATATATATTTTATTTCTGTTTTATTTATTTATTGATTAAGTTTGCAATTACGGATACAACAAGATATAATATTTTATAAATAAACGGTATCAGAATCCGAAAGTTATATCATTTCGTTATAAAAATTTCGTAGGTTTAAACATTATGTTGATAAAAAATTATAATAATATGAAATTTAATAATTTAAGATAGAGGGAAAAAAGAAACATAAATAAATAAAAATCGATGAAAAAGAAACATAAGAAAAAATACTGTGAGATGTTCATATAAGTTACTACTGTTTTGAAGCAGATTAAGTTCGGTAAAAATGTTGAAGTAATTGTTTGAATTTATTTGCGTTGCCAATAGTACGAAAGTTTGGGGGAAGTTGGTTCCAGAGACGGATAGTTAATATAAAAAAGAGTCTCTCAGATGCCGTGTCCCGATGTCGAATTTGCATGATACCATTTCCCCTTGCAGACCTCATAAATATTAAGCGATCATGAAGATATTTCGGTTGTTCCGATGTTACAATTTTATGTAGGAAAACAAGGTTTTTAATCTTTTAGTAGTTCATAAAGGTGACATTAAATATACGACTAGAGTATTGAGAAACATGATAAAATCTCCTCAAGGAGAATATGTACCGTACAATGTTGTTGGACGTTGCGGTTAGTTTAGCAGTGTCCTTTGAGTTACAGCCGCAGAAAATTTCTGAAGAACACATCAAAGCTGGTAGTAAGAATGTTTTAGCCAGGAGTAGTCTTATTTTTAGTGGTGTGCAATACTGTGTTGCCCATAAACACCTTAACATACTATACACTCTTCCACATGATTGGTTGATGTGATCTGACCAAGTGAGTGTACTGTTGAAAACCACACCAAGATTTCTTGCAGACCTAACAATATCAATTTTGCTACCACCCAGGAAAACATCAATGCTTGACTCGATTTTGACTGAGTTTTTACAAATTATAATACATTTTGACTTTTCCGGGTTAATTCGTAAACCATTTGCAGTCGCCCAGAGGAAAATATTATTTAAATCAGTGTTGAGAGCTTTAGCTCTTGTGAAGATAGATGCTTTGCAGCTATCAAGGTAGAGCTGTATATCATCAGCATATATTTGGATTCTTGAATATTTTAACTGTTTTGGTATATCATTAGCATAGGTCGAGTACAGTAATGGTCCCAGTATGGAACCCTGCGGAACACCTCTAGTCACGCGAAGAGTATTAGAGAGAAGGCCTTTATTAGAGACGTATTGCCATCTTTCAGTTAAATATGTTGACATCAATCTAGCGGCAGTTGTGGAGAAAATTAACATATTAGATAATTTAAAACCCATTATAGAGTGGTGAGCCGATCAAAGGCCTTTGAATGATCGAGCAAGACTAAAAATTAAATTCTCCCATCATCTAAGTTGCTTCTTATGGCTTTGATCAGTTAGGGCGGTTAAACAGCTATGCTGAGATCTAAAACCTGATTGACGATCAGTTAATAAACTGTACTGATTTATGTATTCAACGATTTGTTTATGTATAAGTCGTTCAAAAACTTTTGAAAGGTACGGTAATATGTATATCCTGCTGTATTCATTGTTTGTTTTTGGTACTGGAATGATTTTGGCATATTTCCATTCCGTCGGAAAGGTACTTGTGGTTATAATTGTGTTATAGAGATGTTTGATAGGGTGTATTATCCCTGGTATTATAAGATTTACCTTGGGTTAATATCATCCAGACCGATTGCGTTTGATTTGACTTGAAGGAAGCCATCTGCAACATCATTTAGATTTAGGCACTTAAAACTAAACTTGGCAACGTATGGATCAAATGGCGGCGTTTGAGTATAAAAACTAGGGTATTTTACCGTTAAGGAAAACTTGATGAATTATAAAATAATAATATTTTTACTAATTTTTTTATTTTTTTTGTTTTGCAAATTTACATACAGTTTGAAAAACTTTTCAAAAATTTCTCTAAGCGTAAATCAACTAATTTGCTCTCTTTTATTCAATTTTCTCTATCTGCACTTCGCTGGTTTTATTCTGCCAGATGAAGTTTCTTTAGCGTAACAGTAAAACGTAATAAAATCTTGATCTCTACGTAGCCTGGTATCAAGGTTTTACCATTTTTCTCAAGTTCTACTGTAAATTTAATTTTGGAGTGGTGACTATTAAAGGTGTTCAGAGTAATATCCTTGTCGTTGATGTTAATTACGGCTAATATCTGTGGTTTTCATGGGCAACCGCGTATGTCTTAAAATAAAATTTTTCAGGAGAGCCAAAAACCCCATTCTTGATCAAACTATGGGTTAGGTATTGCACCTTTTGAACTTTGTAATAGAGTTTGAACATCAGAACGAGTCTATCAGTTTTTGAAAATTTTAAGAACCATGTAAAGAGCGTTTAAAATTAAGCAATATGGCATCAACATTTTAAAATCGAAAAAATAGACATACGCGGTTGCCCATGAAAACCACAGATATATCGTCTACATATTTGATTATGTGAATATTTTTTATTCTTAATTCTGTGATTGCATCGTCAAGATGTTTTTGTTTTTAGTTTGTTTTTCTAATCTACTTACAACTGCAATTAATGCTGGGCGAATTCCAACCAATTGTAGTGGGGAATTATAAACTCACTGTTTATTGTTGTTGTTTTTGTTTAAGCTTTGATATTGTTACAAGTAAAACTGTTGCTTATAATTCTTATTTGCCTAACAGTTTTATTTGTATAATATCTTTAGTTTTTCTAAAATCTTTGGATGAAGTTTCCTGATGATTTGGCTTAAGCAACCAACGAAATACGATTAAGAATAGTTTATCCCATCAAGAATAAAAATCGGGAATTAAGCACTTCAAACAAAATTTTGTTAATATTAATGTATGTTTAAAACTCGTTTCTCATGTTAAATAAATATAAATTAATATTTAGATAGAATGGGTGAAAAAGGCCCTTGATATCTTTTCTACTTCAACAGATGTTGGCTTTATGCCTTTTTTTGGCAAACATTACAGCCATAACTAATACCGAATAATTTAAATAAATTTGTAATTTTCTAGAATTTACAAACAAATATCCAGCTTTATGTAACCAAATGCATATTAAATATTTGTTGTGTGTATGTATTAGCATCTATGTATTTTATATATTGTTTAACTGAATTCTCATTGTTTTTTAGTTATTAAAATTTAAAACAAATGCAAATAGTAAAAAATTGTTATTTACATATTTACGTATGATAAATCATACTTTAGTCTGTAATAATAATAAATGGAAATAAACTCAATAAAAGAATAAATAAAAACATTTATCGATAATAAATTGAAAAAAAAACAAACAATAAATATGCATTTTAATTGGAAAATTTGGCAAAAATATGTTAAAAATTAATTGTTTATTGTAAAACAAAATGCAGTAAGCGTATGATTGATGTATATAAAATAAATATAACTCATACTCACAGGTATACATATACATTAGACCGGGCCGACCTCCATACAAAAAAAAGTTGTGCCAGTCACCCTCTAGAATGAAAGATATGTCAATGAAGCTTCTTAAACAGGAAAAAAATGTTTGCCACGCCCCAAAATACAGCCCTTTTGGTTTTTTATATGTAGCGCATATCATATATCGATCTCATCATATCGCATATTGTTGTTCACGGTTTGATAGTGGCTTCATTTTTTCTTTCGATTACTTTTCAATCTGGCCTTAAATTCTGTGCGCCACCTATGCCATCTCGGATCTTTCCCCCAAATGTCAAATTTTTTTGCGTTATGTATAGATTTTGATGTACTCACTTTTATGACACGCCACCAAATGAATCCCCTTTTTTCTTTTTCACATACATACTACAATACAAACCAAAAAAAAATTCATCAGTCACGCCCTAGAATAAAAGGTATATTTATTAAATATATTTAAGTTTTTTATCGATTTATATCCCAGATGATGTTAGGAATCTCCAATGAAACGTCGGAAAAATAAATTAGGAAATAATCTTTTATTTGCATAGAATACATGACCTTAATAAGCCCGATTAAGAATTTTCTAAACAAATCAATAAGTATATTTATTAAGTTTGTAAAACTTAAAAAAACTTATTTTGGCCATGCCCTAAATACAGCCCTTTTTGTTGTATATATATAGGATCGTCATTTAAAGTCCAATCTCATCGTAACGTTTATGATTGTTAATGGGTAGAATATGCCTTTATTTTCCTATTCTATGCTTTCTTAAACTATCTTTAAATTCAAGATGGCATTTATGATATATCGGATCCTTCCCCTCTGATGTCTAATTTTTTCACGTGCTAAGAAAGTCCTTCTAAAACTTTAGCATATCTAGCTTTTAATGTACTTGCCGTGCTCTTATTTAATTTTCAGGATTTCCGAGCCATTATAGTTAACCTAGCCACCTTGAGTCTCGCTAAGATTTATATACACCGGCTGCCCAATGTATAATTTTTTTTTTAGCTCTTTTTTTAACTCTGTATCATGGCCCCATATTTAACATTATGTTTGCTTTTACAAATGTCTAAATTAAGATTTTTAATTTGTAGTATTTATTTAAATAAAAAAATACGGAAAACAGTGCCAGAAGAGTTTCACACTCCAGCACAAATGGCGCAAAAATAACACAAATTGGCAAAACTGGCAAAAAAAAACACAAACACCCTCTCGCTAACTAAAGCTTCTCTGCGTATTCGGAATTCGTTCGGAAACAAGGCAGATTTTAGAAGCTTTACTTAGCGAATTCGGTACTTGGTATACCATAAAGGAGAAAATTCTTGCACCCGCCTTAAGGCCGGCTATAAAGAGAAGCTTTAGTAAGCGAAGCCGGTGTTTGTTATACCATGGATGAGAAAATCCTTGCGCCCGGCCGAAAGCCGGCTATACATAGAAGCTTTAGTTAGCGAACCGGTCTTTGTTATATAGAAAATTTGCTTTGGAGGTTGTAAACATGTTGAGACGGGCCCGCCGCACGCCCCACGGTCGTCCGCCGAACTCGCTCGCCCCCCCTTCCACCTACTGTACCATATATTTTCAGCACTTGGCAATGGCAACTCATTCTTTTGCCAATTTGTAACTATAACAACTACACTGTTATGGCGTTATTTCCACTTTGGTTACTAAGCGATTATGGCGTTATTGCACTTGGATGGTGGTAATAAAGCCATATGGCTCTATTTCTCAATTCATTAAGAAATAAGACCATATGGCTCTCAATTCATTGAGATATAGGACCATATGGCTTTATTTCCTATGGCTTTATTGCACGGGACCATTTACCACACACAAAGCAAAAATAGCTTGAATCAGTAGCAAGCGATCTCCCTGACATGCTTAAACGCTACTATTATGAAGACTTAGATTGAACGTGGACTACTGTCAAATTATTAATTGTGAAATTGTAGTGTCAGTATTGACTGTTTTACAGTATTGCGAGCATGCGATAAAATAATGAACAAGACGTGATGCCGTTTTCGGATTCAGCGCACCCAGATTATTTAAAAAACATGCTTCGTTTCTGCAGTAAATTTCTTTTCCAAATTTGTAGACCAGTGTAATTTAGCATAGGCTTAAAACTTCAACAGATTATGAAACTGTGACGTCAGTTTGCATACAAATTGGTTGAAAATTTTAAGAACGCATATAAAGCCTACTCCTACAATATTCTAATTCGTGGTAAATGATATCAAAAATTCAGCACTCTATCTTGTTTTTCACCAATTCTGCACATATAATGTCTTAACTCGATTTACAAAAGCGAATGTTTTTTTTTCTTCAGATGATCTTCGTGCAAAATAATATATAAAGGTTCAAATCCCAGCTCAGCCAAGAAAAATAATCAATAAATTTTAATAAAAATTCCAAGTTGTAAAATTCCTTCCCTCAGTGAAAATAATTTAATGAAAATTAAATTTGATGAACTCAAGCCTAATTAAAAAATATCAAAAAAAATTAAAAGTTAACAGTTCAACCAAAAATCAAAATTGTTCTTAAAAACAGCTATGGCACAAGCTCTAATGTTTACATTTGTACTTTAATTTGTACAAATAAAATGTCGACGAAAGTGGACAAAAAATAAATAATTAACAAATGTATTCACACGCAGAGAAAAATATGGTTGGGCATGGTTACGGCAACAACACTATGTTTAATGTAACAATATATTGTTGTCGTACAGAAATAATTGTTATTTTTATTTAATATCAACAATATTATAGTTACTGTAAACATATCAATGTTTATCGCAATTAGGAATTTGAGTATTGTTGACCGAAAAATAATTTTTTTTCTAACAACTTAATTATGAACACTTTCTAAACATATTATATTTCTCACAACCATATCATGATATTTAATAGCCATAACATGATAACTTTCTATACATTTATCATATTATGTTAAAGATGCAATCAAACTATTTTTACTCTAATAATATTATGTTAGCGCCATTTGTAAAATAATTTTGAAGAAATTGTGTCGTTTTTTTTTTTTTGTGAGCGGTTAAACAGTTAAAAGATAAAATTCCATAAAAAAATAAGTTTAAAGAAATTAAAAAATTAAAATTTTAGCGGAGTTTATTCAAGTATTAGTGATGTAATAGTGCAAATGCAAAATATCATAGTTTTATTGTAAAATCCAACAACAAAACACACAGAGATTTCGTTATATTTTATAAAAGTGCTACGATATTTCTGTGGTTTTCATGGGCAACCTTGTATGTCTTAAAACAAATTGTTCAGGAAAGCCGAAAAACCATACTAGATCAAACTATGGGCTAGGTATTGCACATTTTAAACATTGTCATTACGTTAAAAAATCGGAATTGATCCATCTTTTTTCAAAAAAATGTAAAGAGCGTTCAAAATTAGGCAATATGGCATCAACATCTTAAAATCGAAAAAATGGACACACGTGGTTGCCCATGAAAACCACAGATTTTTTATTTGCTCTTTTGCAAGCCTTATATTGAACTCCGCTATTTGATTAACATTAAGAAAAATTGTAAAAAGCCACAAAATAAAAAATCGATGCAAAAATATTTTAATTTATTTTGTATTTTTATGACAGCTATGAAAGGTGCTGTATCATAATATGATTGCTTCTAAATTTATTATGATTAACATGACAATAATATGATTCATTTCTTAGCTAATTATGATTAACATGACAATAATTTGATTACTTCTTAACTTAGTATGATTAACAGAATAATAATATGATTAGGGAAAAATATTATGATGTAATAGTACGAGTATATTTTGTCATAATATGATTCAATAATCTTAATATGGTGATTACAATCATAATTCTTATCATAATATGTTGCTCTTAGAATATGTTTACCACAACCATGTTTTTTCTTTGCGTGCAGGTTTTCAAGACAAAGTCTTGACAGAAAGAATACGAAAAAACAGAGAAAAAACATGTAATTTGAAATTTAAGTGATAATAACAGCAAATTTCGAACCACCAGTACTACTGGTTCAAGATTGATGTTTGACTGTTGGCTAACGGGCACCGCAGTGGTGCAGTGGGTAGAACTCAAAGATCTTCCGACGATAGAAAGTGGTGTTTCTTGAAACATGTAAAGATCAACCCGGGCTCAAATCCCAGGTCAGCCAAGAAAAATTATCAATAAATTTTAATAAAAATTCCAAGTTGTAAAATTCCTTCCCTCAGTGAAAATAATTTAATGAAAATTAAATTTGAAAAAAAAAAAAGTTTCATTAAATTTGCAAAAAATATATTTGTTGTTAAAAGTAGGCGCAAAAAGGAGCGTTAAGAAAATATCTATAATAGCTCATACATAGCTTCTTCTTCAGGAGAGTATTAATACTGAAATTAAAATTGAGTGTTCAAACAGAATTTGGTCTTTAACCTCTGGCAAAAGTCCTATGCCTGAATTCATAAAAAATTTAAATCGACGGCAGTAGCATCGAACTCTCTCTCACTTCTATCATTAAATTTTTTTCTTATTTTTCTTTGTATCCTTTAGTGTCTTTGTTAGTCTTTAAGTACATCAGAAAACACATTCTAATAATAAAATTGATTCTACACGCAAAGAAAAAACTTGGTTGTGGTAAACATATTCTAAGAGCAACATATTATGATAAGAATTATGATTGTAGTCACAATATTAAGATTATTATTGAATCATATTATGACTAAAAATACTCGTACTATTACATCATAATATTTTTCCCTTAATCATATTATTATTCTGTTAATCATACTAAGTTAAGAAGTAAAGAAATTATTGTCTTGTTAATCATAATAAGCTTAGAAATTAATCATATTATTGTCATGTTAATCATAATAAGCTAAGAAGTAATCATATTATCATCATGATAATCATAATAAATTTACAAGCAATCATATTATGATACAGCACCTTTCATAGCTGTCAGAAAAATACAAAATAAATTTTAATATTTTTGAATCGATTTTTTATTTTGTGGCTTTTTACAATTTTTCTTAATGTTAATCAAATAGCGGAGTTCAATATAAGGCTTGCAAAAGAGCAAACAAAACATCTGTGGTTTTCATGCGCAACCGCGTGTGTCCATTTTTTCGTATCACTTTTATAAAATATAACGAAATCTCTGTGTGTTTTGTTGTTGGATTTTACAAAAAAACTATGATATTTTGCATTTGCACTATTACATCACTAATACTTGAATGAACTCCGCTAATATTTTAATTTTTTTATTTCTTTAAACTTTTTTTTATGGAATTTTATCTTTTAATTATAAAAAAAAATAAAATAACGACACAATTTCTTCAAAATTATTTTACAAATGGCGCTAACATAATATGATTAGAGTAAAAATAGTTTGATTGCATCTTTAACATAATAGGATAAATGTATAGAAAGTTATCATGTTATGGCTATTAAATATCATGATATGGTTGTGAGAAATATAATATGTAAAGAAAGTTATCATAATTAAGTTGTTAGAAAAATAATTATTTTTCGGTCAACAATACTCAAATTCATAATTGCGATAAACATTGATATGTTTACAGTAACTATAATATTGTTGATATTAAATAAAAATAACAATTATTTGTGTACGACAACCATATATTGTTACATTTAACATAGTGTTGTTGCCGTAACCATGCCCAACCATATTTTTTCTCTGCGTGTATTTTATGTAGGCTTTTTACGGCAAATTTTTTATGTCGAATTGTTGGAAAAATGTGGTGTGGACATAGTTCTGCTTGAACACTGAAATATGTAATTTTTTATGTTTATTTTTTGTATATTTAATATTTATTAATAAAATCAATAATATGCAATTTTTTTTTTTTTTTTTTTTTTTTTTTTTTTTGTTAATTAACAAGAATTTGGTATTTAAATGAATAAAATATAAACGAATTTGACTTTTGTTTATACATTGAAACAAAAAAAAAATTGCTTAATTTTATTTCATTCAAATGCACTTCTGACAATTTAAACTGGATTAATACTTTGGTTTTTATTGTGAATTTTTTTATGCAATTGATATCGATAGTAAAAGTTTATAAAAACAAGTAGGAATGCTATATTCGGCTGTACCGTATATTTGATACCCTCCACCGACAGTTCAAATGTTTTAGGAGTAATATCTGTATGATGTCTATTTATTATTAATTTATCTGTATAAAAAACGGACATCTGCAATAAAATTAGTTGCGGTTTAGACATATGTCTATTAAATTATTGACCGACAATCAGAAAATTGTATGACTTTTTTTTAGCAATTTTTACTAGCTTGAGTAAAATATCATGATTCGTAATAGTTTAAGCCGAAATTAAATGATTTTCAGGAGGAGAATTTATATTGGAGCCCTGAACCAGTCATCCCAAAACTCTGCAGAGTGATTTCTGCTATTAAAAAACATACATTTCAATACAGCGGAGAAATAAGTCTTAGCGTTTGCAGTGAATTTCAGAAGTCTGCATAAATGGTTCCAAGGTTTATTATGGACCGTAGATCACAAAAAAGCATAACATATTTTCTGGCCATATAGAGCTAAATTGGAAGAAAGTTTATCGCAATATCTATATTTGCTACGGTTTTAGGCGTATGTAATTATTTTACCAGAATGGGCTTTATATGAGGCCTGTAGTAAATTATGGACCAATCATAACGTAATTTATTAGTGTGATTTCTAGTTATATAAAACCGTGAAGTATTAAGTTTTATTCTGATAGCATTATCTTGTACGGTTTTAGGCATACTAAATTGTTTTCAGGGAGTAGGGTTTATATGGAGCCTAAGGTAAATTATGGACCGATCTTCAAGAAATTTCACAGTGTCATTTCAAGTCCAATAAAACTTTGACGAGCCAAAATTTGTTATGATAGCATTATTAATTACGGTGTTAGGCGTACTAAGCTGCTTTCCGAGAGTAAGGTTTATATGGTGGCATGTCATAACGTCCATGGACACTATGTCACTTTGCAAATGGACATTATGACACTTTCAAAAGCATAATTAGGTCCATAATTAATAAAGAAGTTAAATACAAAAAAATGATTGCATACACGCAGAGAAAAACATGTTTCATTATGATCTCAACCAACAAAACTATTTTTAAAGAAACTAATTTAACCATAATATGGTTGTCGGTGACAATGATTTGGTTAAATTAAACAAAATATGGTAAACATTTTTTTAAAAATGGTTTTGCTGCTTTTTCTCTGGGTGTATATATTAAATATATAACGAAAACACTTTTGGACGCAAGGATTTTCTACTCTATGGTATAACAAATACCGGCTTCGCTAACTAAAGCTTCTCTGCACAGCCGGCCTTCGGCCGGTCGCAAGGACTTTCTCCTCTATGGTATAACAAACACCGGCTTCGCTAACTAAAGCTTCTCTGCACAGCCGGCCTTCGGCCGGGCGCAAGGATTTCTCCTCTATGGTATAACAAACACCGGCTTCGCTTACTAAAGCTTCTCTGCATAGTCGGCTTTCGTTCGGAAACAAGGCAGATTTTAGAAGCTTTACATAGCGAAGCCGGTGTTTGCTATACCATAGAGGAGAAAATCCTTGCGACCGGCCGAAGGCCGGCTGTGCAGAGAACCTTGAGTTAGCTAAGCCGGTATTTTTTATACCATAGAGAAGATAATCCTTGCGCCAGGCCGAAGGCCGGCTACGATCCCAAATTTGTTTACATTTTAATATTTTTCATTATAAGTTAAGTTGCGGACATTATGACACTTTGTAAAGTGTCATAACGTCCGCGGACGCTATGACAATTCTTTGATGGACGTTGTGACACTTTTGAAAGTGTCATAATGTCCATGGACACTATGACCCTTTCAAAAGTGTCAAAACTTCCATGGACACAATGACACTGGACGTTATGACATGCTACCGTTTATATGGGGCCTAAGGTTAATTATTGACCGATCTTCGCGAAGTATCACAGTGTCATTGCTAGTCCTATACATCTCTGATGCACCAATTTCTATTATGACAGCATTGTTAACTACGGTTTGAGACGTACTAAACTGTTTTGCGGGAGAAAGGTTTATGTGGGGCCTAGGGTAAATTATGAGCCGATGCTCACGAAATTTCGCAATGATATTTCTTGCCCTATGAAACTGTGATTTACCAAACTTTGTTATGATAACATAATTATTTACGGTTTTAGGCGTAATAAACTGTTTTCCGGAAGAAGGTATTATATGGGGCCTAGGGTAAATTATTGACCGATCTTCACAAAAATTTATAGTCTTATTTCTACTCCTGTAAAACTGTGATGTACCAAATTTTGTTATGATAGCGTTATTTGTTTTTTTTTCTTTTTGTTGGTTTTAGGCGTACTAAATTGTTTTCCGGGAGTAGGGCTAATATTGGGCCTAGGTTAAATTTTGTACGGGTCATTGTGAAATTTTACAGCGTCATTTCCAGTCGAATAAGACAAATTTTTGCAAAATCTTATATCATTCCGTGCATTTTTCCACCATTTATGTTAGTTTTTGTAACAAAATTATCAATTTTTTTTAGTTGGTGGTTCCACATTTTTATTCATAGCTCTGATCCTACTGAACTGATTTTGCTGGATTTCAATCCCAAACTGCTTAGGATAACTACAAGGAATTTGGCACCAAGTTTTTTTATTTCTTTTGAGTTTTTCGAAAGTGAGCGTCTTTTCAACAGACGGACAGACAGACGGACATGGCTAAATCGACTTAGAATTACTCAAGGATCCAGAATATATATACTTTATAGGGTCTGAGAAGAATAATAAAATAGTTTCACACGGAATGACAAACTTAGTATACCCTCTTCACAACTAATTGTGGTGGAGGGTATAACAAATTGGAGTTTGCGACATATCAAACAAAAAATTTAACCAAAACTTTATCAGAAAACTAATAAAACTTGATAAAAACTATAAAAGTAATTGTGGTATTTTTGAACAGAACTACTATTAATTTTTTCTGAGTTGTTCAAAAAAGAATACGTATATAAACATAAAGGGTGTTTCTTTAGAATGTCACAACTTTAAGTTGGCATCACTGCTGTATTTGAGCACACATTTAAGAGCTGATAGTTGCTTTTTGTTAAGTTTGCTTTGAAATTGTATTATGAATTATGACTTACACCAGAGCAACGCGTGCAAATTTTTAATCAAAATAGTTCGGAGAATGGGCTGAAGCACAAATTGATATTGATTTTGAATTTCGATTCAAAATTTTATTTTTCCATGAAGCCCATTTCTGGTTTAATGGGTACGAAAATAAGCAGAATTATCGCATTTGGAGTGAGTTGAATCCACAAGTTTTTGTCGAAACACCATTACATCCACAGAAAATTACTGTTGGATGTGCTTTATGGGCTGGCGGAGTCATTGGTCCATATATCTTCAAAAACGATGGTCAGTATGCGAAATTGTTGTTTAGATTTCGCCTTCTATGCGCCAGCCGTGGTGGCCACATTGCAGAAATTACATTTAAACCTTAATTTCATAAAATTTTCTTTCCAATAAAGCCCCTTTCAATGATATTAAAAATAAACTTCCTTGTTTTATTATGAGTTAAACTTGGGTCACTCTATAAAAAAACACCTTTTACATTTTATAAACAAAAAGCGGTAAATATGAAAAGTCAGGCTCCATCCTAAAAGATTCGCTTATTTCAGAAGTATGCCTTTTAGAACGTAGAAATTTCGTTTTGAAAGAAATTCAGTACACATTTTCTTCTTTAAGAAGGGAGAAAGGCAGTTGTTCAGTTTTTTAAAGACATTCCTTACTCCTTTTTTACTTGCCCCCAATAAGAACCTGTGTAAAAATAAATAAGACCATACTTATGCGGCGAGGAGGGCTTGCTAAATGAGGCCTTTTATTAGGCCCCTTTACTCATTATTGTTATCGCTGGGATATATACAAATTTTTGTATTTAATAAAATTGTTTTTTTGTTAAGACTGTTTTATCTCTCTGATAAAAATTGTGAATATTATGAGTATTTTTAATGCAGGATATAATTTAGTCACAATTGTTTATGATTTTGACATTTTATTTCATGGTTTAACAATTTATTTTTAAATTGCATAAAAAGTTAAACTTAAGCAATTTACATGAAAAACTAATAGCTAAAAAACTGCATAAGGTCAGCTAAAATCCAAAAGGCCGTACAATTTAAAATAGAGTTTTTAATTAGATGCGTTGTATTTTTGTTAATTATATCACAACCAATCGAAAAGTCGATTTAAATTTGTTTGTCGATTACGCCCTTGTAGCTTTAAGGTGACAATATTGTCTTAGTGGTTTAAGCATATTTCTATACTAAATATTTTTTTACTTTTATAACTTTTTTTTATTTTATTATAACTTTAAAAAATTTCTAATGGTATAAAACACAAGAGTTTTGGCGACACGCAATTAAATTTTAAAAAAATAAAAATTTCAATTGAAAAATTTTCTGTTAGAGGATTTCCAAAGCTAAAAAAAACCAAAGGAAAAAAGTAACTGTTATAGCAATTTTGACAAAAGTGTCCAGTGAACAAAAATGTCACGCCGTAATTTTGGTAACTTTTGTTTAAAACCTAAAACATAACAATCGCTAACAAAGTAGTGGGTTAAATGATGGAACGTATTTGTATATAGGCAAATCCCAGAAACAGTCCACCAACCAAAAATTTTTCAAATGAATTTTTTTTTTAACGGAATATAAGACTTGATGTTTAATTTCATTTTTATATTAAAAAATATGTATTTCAATGATCATCAATGCAATAATTTTTACCAAATCATACCCCACTGCTGATTTTTTAATAAAATACGTGAATTTAGCATTATTTTAGGTGATTTTTGTGCTTAAAATAGCACTTAGAGCAAACTTATCAAAATATAAATTTCGTTAAAATAAAAGATGATATTCATTAGTTAACAAATTAGTTTAAGAAATGCAATTCATAAAAATATAATTGGTTTTGTTAAAATAAATAAAATATAATAATAAAATACTACTGGAAAAACTGTAGCGTGCGTTACGTAGCGTGCGTCACAAAGGGTTCACGGCTTTTGTCAAAAAATCACAACATTTTTTGGCTGCAAATAAGTGCGTTAAGAATTCTCTTATACTCATCTTTCATTTAGGAATCAGATTTTGTATACCTTATCATGCAAAATTCGCTAAAAATTAGGAAAACGCACTTCAACCTTTGAAGTTACTTCCACTTTTTGTAGCGTGCGTCACAAAACTTTGTGATCAATTATTTCGCAACAAATGCTTCCTAAGAAATTATGATATATGCCATTCGTAAGTACATATTAATGTCAGTAAATACTATATATAAGTTGAAGCTATCTCTTTTGAAAGACCAAAAACTGTGTATATTTCAATCAGAAAACGCGTGCGAATGTTCGTCACGCAGGATTTGCCCATATTTAACGTAATATTTGCTAATCAAAATGTAGTTACTTTGTACACTCACAATATTACTACAGTAACGGACTGTAGTTTATTTAAGAAGTATTCCGTTCAGTCATTTTTAAATAAATAAACATTTAAAATTCCAATCAAATTTATTTTTAACTGATTCTAACTAACAGTTATTCAAAAAACATTTATATGGATTTTCAGTTGCAGATAATATTGTCTGTTGATAAAGTTAAATTCTGCTTTATGTAAAATTAAATGAAAATGTAATTTAAAGTAGCGAAGAGTTCATTTAATTGTTACTGTAAAAAATTCAACCGCGACTTCCGTAAAAACAAATGAAGATTCAGTTATTTGATATAATTTAACTACCAACAATAAATTTTTACTTATCTATAAAAAAAAAATGATTTGTTTATTTTGTGTAAAACAATTCCCCGTTTCTATTTGTCAAACTAATTTAGTTTAATACATCAAATTTTAAAAGTAAGATAATTGCGAAGCCATGTCGGTCATGTCCTTCTGTAAACAACGTTTTGTTTTTACGGAATATTCAGTTAATTTTTTGATAGTTAATTTATATTAAATACCTGAAAATTCATTTTTACGGAACACGGAGTTGAATTTTTTACAGAAAAAATTAAATGAACTTTTCGTTAAAACTAAATGAAATATAAGTAGACCGGATTTTAATGGAATTTTCATTTATTTTATATTACAATTTCAGTTTATTTTACGTGCAGAATATTGTGAGTGTAACTAGTAACAGAGAAGGGTACTTTGTATCTTTTGGAGCTGAGCATTTGGTCTACGCTACCTTTTGACGCTCACAGTTTATCACGAGAGATCTGAATCAGAAAGCCAATTTTTAAGGATGTAATAACAGTGCACGTTGGCATTTTACAGTGTGTAGACTGTGACTTTTTTTACACCTCAGTTAGCTACTTACAAGAAAAATGTATAAAAGTCAGGACACAAAACTTAGCTCATTTATTTTTTGCTTATTTTTAATTATAATAAAACGCATTGTAAAAAACTAATTTAACGTTCTTTTTCACAATTTCAAATTTATAAATAGTGGTTGTTCATATGAAAATTAAAATTGTTTGAAAATGTGCTTTTTGCACTGAAACCACCATAACATAGCGATTTATGAACCGATTTTCAGAAATCACAGGCTGGGGTAGGCACAAAGGAAAAAAAAATATGGTTAAAGGTAGCCATATTTGAAGAGCAACAATGGTTGAATTTCTTTGTTTGCAGAAATCCATATTATGATTAAATATATACCATATTGGTAATAATATCTAATAGATAATATCATATTAATAATATTGTTAGAATTTACAATAATTTGCCCGAAATCAACCATAATATGGTCAAAATTAACCATAATTTTTTTAAATTAATCATATTTTGGTTAATATTAACCATAATAATGGTCAAATTATGTTAAAAAGTGACCTTATCGGGTGTCAAGGTATAATTTTATTTCGATTTTTATTCCTGTTACGTGTTTTGTTCCACTTTTATGAGCAACTCCCTTTTATTCATTAATTAATGCATTCTCTTTGTTTTACTAGTTTAGTGTTCGAAGAAAACACTTAATATCGTTCCTTAGTGTTCGGTTCGTTAGATTTGTAGCAAACACAAACGCTAATAGTGTTTGTGTAGAAAATCATTAAAAAAAATAACGTTTCCCTGTTAGTGATCTTTCGAACACAAAAATAATACTGTTTCAATTTCAATTCCTTTCGGTTTTTTTTTTTTAAATCTACAAACTTCTTTGTGTTTGATTCGGCTCATTAATGTTTGTCCCCTCTGGCTGGTAAAAAACCAAAATACGCATTCGAAAAAAAACCAACAGCCAGCAAAATAATTTTACACAAACAACACATCGAGCCCTAACCGCGAAAATAACGTAAGCGACATGATTTTCAATTTTCGTTTTTTTTTAATAAATGACTTAATTTGCAACACTTGGTACCGTTACGATTTTATAGCAGGAACAATTTTATTTGTAAGCGACAAATTTCATACAAAATTTATATAAAATAAAAGACCTCTCTCTTGTAAAATTTGATTTTTGGCGCTTACGTTATTTTATTTTCGCGGTTAGGGGTCGACATAAACACAATACACACAAATCATAATTTTTGTTTGTTAATTTCTTAATCACTTTAAACAAAGAAACATTATAGAACATTAAAATATAATGTTTGTCTAAAGTATCACTACAATTGTTCTGTTTTTTTTTTTAGAAGAGCAGAACAATATATAATGTTAGGCTCTTTCTTAAAAATAGTTACGAACGGTATTGAGGGTTGTGTTCGTCTACGCAATCATTGAAAAATAGATATCGTTCGTGGTTGTGTGAGCCGAACGCTTAATAATGTACTGTTTATTTTCGAACACTGGTTTAAGCTACTACGTAAATTAACGTATTTTAATCAATAATTAAGATAAAATGATTGAATGTGATTTAGCAAACCAAGCTAGTATGTAATTCAAAAGCATTTAACTGTTGCATAGTGCAGAACAACAATAGTTTTGTTGCTTTTAAACATATTCTTTTCAATTTAAAGTTAAACATACAAAGTTTTATAATATTGAAGTTTCTAACATATTATTGTTTTTATTTACCATAACATGTTTGGAGACACCCATAATATAGTTAATGAATGAGTAGAATGAATATATAGAAACTGGGAATTATTTCCTTCCGAAGGTAACTTTATATTATATTTAACATTTTTCATTTTTCGAATTTATTCTATGAGCTAAATTTCAGTTATGTATTTTATAAAGCTTTTTTGTAATAGTTCTATTCCTACAATTTTTCAGAAATGACTTTATACACTACCAGACTATTATATTGTATTTTCTATTTACATTTTACCTTAGCCTTATAAAATACATAACTGAAATTTAGCTCATAGAATAAATTCGAAAAATGAAAAATGTTGAATATAATATAAAGTTACCTTCGGAAGGAAATAATTCCCAGTTTCTATTTGTTAAAATAGTTGAGTTAAATACATTCAATTTATAAAGTAACACTATCCAGTGAGACACAAAGAATGCTGACGACGGCCGTAGCGGGCCAGAAAATGCATTACATTCTGCTGGTGTCTAAGAATTGTAAATTTTTCTGTACATTCAATATACCTCATTGCTTTCCAACGGAAGGCTAAGGTAAAATGTAAATAGAAAATACAATATAATAGTCTGGTAGTGTATAAAGTCATTTCTGAAAAATTGTAGGAATAGAACTATTACAAAAAAGCTTTATAAAATACATAACTGAAATTTAGCTCATAGAATAAATTCGAAAAATGAAAAATGTTGAATATAATATAAAGTTACCTTCGGAAGGAAATAATTCCCAGTTTCTATTTGTTAAAATAGTTGAGTTAAATACATTCAATTTATAAAGTAACACTATCCAGTGAGACACAAAGAATGCTGACGACGGCCGTAGCGGGCCAGAAAATGCATTACATTCTGCTGGTGTCTAAGAATTGTAAATTTTTCTGTACATTCAATATACCTCATTGCTTTCCAACGGAAGGCTAAGGTAAAATGTAAATAGAAAATACAATATAATAGTCTGGTAGTGTATAAAGTCATTTCTGAAAAATTGTAGGAATAGAACTATTACAAAAAAGCTTTATAAAATACATAACTGAAATTAAGCTCATAGAATAAATTCGAAAAATGAAAAATGTTGAATAGAATAAATATATTTAACCATAATATGGTTACCGATGACAGTAATATGGTTTAAGTAACCATAATATGTTTAAGTGTATGGTTATAGCTTTATTTTATTAAAACATTATACAGTTAAATTCAACCATATTTGATGTTTCAAGGGAGGTAAACACATGATTGTTAAATAGAAACAAAATTTTATAAATAGTGAAAAAAGTACCCAATAAAAAACTTCATCATTTTGCGAAGCCATAATGATACATTTATAAAAATCAGCACACAATTATGTGCTACGGAATAAGACATACAGAGATACAGTCAAGTAAGTGAACAAACCTTAAGCAAGTTTTATAAAAAAAGAAAAAAATAACATTTGAAGTATTACGGCCAGCGTTTAAAAAACTTCAGTCAAAGTAGAAAAACTTCCATCTCTTCCACTTCTTCATGTGTCATTGGCAAAAAAGAAACTGCTGCTTTTTCTTCGAATTCATTAAATGTACAAAAATTTTCGTTTTTTGTTCGACTGTTTTTGATTCCGACTGCAGTTTTTAAACCCTGACTACGGCATTCCCTTACTACGAATTAGGTTTGTAAGGGAGAATACTAAAAAATAACTGAAAAATCATTCAGTGTGTTAAACTGAACGCTACGTTCACCAGTTTTTATATGCGTTGAATGAAGCGCTTTTTGTGTCAAAAATGTATTGCTTCAAAGTGGGAACTCACCATATAAAATGCATGCCTTCCGTTAGCAAGATGGTAAGCGAAACTCTTACATTTCTCCCTTACAAGCCTGCTTGGGCTGAGTCTCAATTTTTTAATAATTAATTTCTCGACTTTCTTATCACTGTGTTATTACTAAAACATGTTTCTAATTTGCTTCTTTCAGTTAAACATCAATTTATAAAGCTTATTTGTAATAGTCCTATTCTCTCATTATTTTATCTACATAAACACGTTTTGCTCAAGTCAACCTTTGGTTAACATTAAATTGACAAGATTTTTTAACTCCGGAATAAAATGAAAACATTTTGTACTTTGAAAATGCCAACAACGACTCCTTTTTTAGTATTTCTTTTTGTACAAGATATTTATTTAAATAACTGCCAGAAGAAAAAAAAGTCATTTATGGACCGATTCTAATTTTTTATTAATTTTTTTTTTTTATGTATGATTGTATATTATGTATGTTTGGACATACATAGCTTTAATTTTTCAATTTCAATCTTCCGTCAATTAAATTTTGAATAGATACATTGTTTCCTTTTTATAACACTTAAATTAGATTTAAACCTACGCACTTAAATTCTAGCTAAAATATTTTGTATATAAATTTCTTAATTACAATGAGACTTCTCCTGCACTTTTTATGTTCATGTCTGCACAACAATAAGTCATCACTATTGTAGAACTAAACCAGGCCATGTGCGCTAGACCAATGTACCCAATTGACTTATATCCACAGTATTCATTGCCAAAATGGAGGCTGAGGGAGATGATGATGTGGGCGGATGTGGTGCTATTGATTTGCACACTGAAGTTGTTGATGATGCTGATGATAATTGTGATGACGTTGATGATGTTAAAAGTGAAGGTTTACAGGAGGAAGAAGCAATGGAAGGTTGTTGTACTCGAACAATATTTGTAGCTTGTATTTGGTGAGAATTTTGTGGCCTTGAGGTTAGAAATGTGGATGCCAATGGCATGTGTTGTTGTTGCTGTTGAGAATGTTGAAATAGTTGTTTAGGGAATGCACTTGCTACGGGTGGTGGCTGAGGTGGTGGTGGTAACAAAATTTGCGATGATGTTGTTAATGTTGCTGGTGGTGGTACTTTTTCTATTGTTATTGCTACTGATGCAGATGCTGATACTGCTGCTGCTTCTGTTGCTGATGTTTGTGTATGAAACATTTGTTTCTTAATGGTTTTGGCATTTTGTACATGTAATGAAGACAACATATTTTTATCAATGGACATACATGATGTTGACACTATATCGTTCGTCCTTGCTGCTTCACTATTTGAAGTGTGTCCCATTATGGATAAAGCTGTTGTTGTCGAGAGTTGATGATTAAGTTGAGGCTCTTGATGTTGCTGCTGATTAACTGTTGTTGCAATGGAAATATTACGATTTGTTGCTAATGAAGTACCATTTGAAAATCTCTGATTTCCTTGAAAAAAAGATGCTTTCGTATTTGCTCTCATAGGATTATTTGCTATGGTAACTGCCATAGTATTTACAGCATGTTTGGCATCTTTAAGCTCAACATTTTTCGGCCTTAAGTCCATACCTGGTTTGGCAATAATCTTCTCTAATTTTATTACTTCTTCTTTCGATTTTATATTATTTAAGGACAATTTTTGTATATCTATAGATTTCTCTAGAGTTGAAAGTAAAGTATTGGAATCATTTTTAAAAGGCTTTTGTGGCTCTTTTATTGTTTGATGCTCCCTTTTAGCCTTTATAACATCCTGTTTGTTGTGGGTTTCATTTTCCTGCTGTTCCTGCAAATATTCTATACTAAGTCGTTCTAAAAGCATTAGTTTCTTTTGTAGCTGTTCATTTGTTTGCATTAGATTCGCCTCGACTTTGCGTATATCGCCGCATTGTAGTGCCAAATTATTATCCAGCTTATCAATTTCCATCTGTACTTCAGATTGTGTCTGTTGAACCTTTCTTAGCTGATGCTTACGTACTTTGGCATGCAATTTGGCTGCTAGCTCTTCCTCTTTTTGTAGCTGTTTATTTAAAGTGTAAATTTTCTCCAACCACAATATTTGCATTTCAATTTCCTGTTCACTGTCATTGTCCTTGATGTTACCAATATCTATAGATTGCGATTCTGTGTGGTGTTTTTGCTGCTGTATTTTTTCTACCTTTTCTTTATCTTTATTTTTATTTGTTTTTAAATTAAAATCTCTTGCTTGTATTCCCTCATCCTTTGTTGACTTTTCTTTGTGTCGTTTCTTTTTCTTTTCTTTCTTCACTTCCTTATCCTTGAGTTTATGTTTTGCCATCATATTAAATGCCTCAGTAGCTGAAAGGATTTTATCTGTAACTGCTCCGGCAGCTGACGAAACTCCTGTTGGCGCTATTGTATGAGCTTTTGCTGCTGTTGCCAAACGATGATATGGTTCATCTGTATGCAAAAAAAAAAGCAGATTCGGAAAATTATTACTTTAAAGACACAAAAAAAAGAACAATATAAGGCGTAAGGATTTGATTATTTTCAAATAAAAAAAAAATAAAAAAATACACGATATTGTATTGTCCGTTTAAAGTAATCTAAAATAATACTAAAAATAATTTAATTGCATTTTCAATCAACATTAACTAAGTTTTTAAATGTTCTGAAAACAGTATAGTGTTCTGAACCTTTGGGTTGCCAGTCAACTTCTGTGTTTAAAAGACTCAAATGAAATCTTTAAAGTAAACTTTAATATCTAATAAAGTATCGAGGCTTTACTGCAAAAATGCTTAAGCGACAAAGACACAATTTTACAGTAGCTCGTTTCTGTATTTCTCGCATCGTAAAATTTCTTACATGAAGTGTGAAACAAAAAATTTCATCGTTTCTCGATTTATGAGTTAAAAGTGTTTCTGTATTTGAATGCAAAAACAGACACAACAAATTCGGTTTATACTGGAATATTTCCAGTCAAATAAAGGCGAAACGTCAACAAAAGAAATAAATATAATAAAAACAGGGCTGCCAGATTTGACGAGTTATCGTAATCTGGACGATTTTTTGTTCCGATATTAACAAAGTGACGTTTTGATGGTTTTTGCTAAAAAAGTGACGAAAGCAAAAGCAAAAACAAAACCAAAAATATTTTTAATTTTATAGTTAAATTTCAATAATATACTATTTCGGACTACAAACGATATAAATATAAAACAACGTTGTCACTATCAATTCCATAAAAACCCAGAATATTTATAATACTGTTATCAAAGCTCGGTTTTTGTAAATATGTATATATCTATTTTAAAAAAGGATGTATGTTTTTTTTATTAAGCTTGGTTTCTTTTTGCTTTTGTAAAAATTTTTATTTTTTGTTTAAAATGATTTTTTCTCATGCCTTTGTGTAACTTCTCCAGGGAAAAATAACAATTTTAAATTGTTATCGGATTAAAGAAAATAAATAATTTTATAAAAAAATAATCCTCCACCTTAACAAAATAAATATAAATTTAATGAAATTATTAAATACCCATGAACGTTTACTATGTTTTTGTTTGATTATTTTATAATAAAAGTCGAAACAATTTTGTTTAAAATTGATTTTAAATTGCACGATTCTTAAAACAAGAAAGACGATCTTTTTTATTTTTTCTCAGGAAATTTACGATTTTGACACAAATTTATCTGGCAACACTGATTAAAACCAAAACAAGAAAAGGCAAAAAAAAATTTAATATAACAAAATATAACAATTGTTTTTTGTTTAGTTTCATCATAAAAATTATGCATTCATCATTTATATTCCTTCTATTTTTTTATTTATTTTAAAAAAAATAGTATATAAACATATTTTAAATTCAAAATATCTACATTTTGTTTTTCTCGCCACCAATTTCAAATGTGACTTATTTTGACAGTTGTTGAAAGAAACTTTTTGCAAAATATTGTTATAGAAACACTTTTTCTCGCATCCTTCCAATAATTGCTTGAAAATTATTTAAATGACAGATAATTCTCGCAAAAAAAAGATACAGAAACACTTGTGTGAGAAAAACCATTTTTTGTTTCATTTAACACTATTTTTGTTGCAATTCACACGTTTCATGCGAAAAGTTTTACGATGTGAGAAATACAGAAACGTGCTACAGGAGCAGTTTTTTTGATTATATTTCATAAAAATGTCGCTGAAGCTGAAATTGTTTTTCCTGTAAAATCGTAACAGTATCTTATTTGACTATGACATTTTAGGAGATGATGCAAATGATGCCAATAAATTCATTTATTAAAATAACGAAAATTTCAAATGATGTCAAGGTTTCGTTAACAGTATAACCAATTCGTACTATTGATAAACTGAAATTTATTGTTGGTGGGATAAGCTATACGAATTTTACTGGTTGCTTAGGATGGATCATCAGGAAACTTCATCCACAAATTTTAGACAAACTAAAGATATTATACAAATAAAACTGTTAAGCGAATAAGAATTACAAACACTAGTTTTACTTGTAAAAATCAAAGCTTAAACAAAAACAACAAAAATAAACAGTAAGCTTATCTTTTCTTACAGTCCTCACTACAATTGGTAGATTTTCTGTCAACTCCAAATTTACAACTGGGCAAAGAAAAAACAAAAATAAAAGAAAATTACTTTGTTTTATTTTGCCAGTTCAGTTTTTTACAATGCCATTTGCATACTTGTTATCAAAATTTGTCGCTTAAGCTTTTTTTGCGGTAAGAGCTTGATATGAAATGTAGTAATTGAATCAAAAAATCATTTAAATTTTGCTTATGCAAATAGGAATTGTCCTCTTATTCAAAAATAATTTAAGTTAGAAATAAATAATATAATTTCAAAAGATTTTGTTATTTGTGCTTAATTCCCAGTTTTTATTCTTGATAAAAACACTTGAAATTTATTGTTGATGGGATAAGCTATTCCTACGCATTTCACTGGTTGCTTAGGCCAGATCATCAGGAAACTTCATCCATAAAGATTTTAGACAAACTAAAGATATTAAACCAAATAAAACTGTTAAACGTATAAGACTTATAGCAACAGTTTTACTTGTAACAATATCAAAGCTTGAACAAAATACATCAACAATAAAAAAGTGGGTTTATCTCGTTGTAGTGGGGAGTGTAAGACGAGATAAATCCACTTTTTTATTGTTGATGTATTTTGTTCAAGCTTTGATATTGTTACAAGTAAAACTGTTGCTATAAGTCTTATACGTTTAACAGTTTTATTTGGTTTAATATCTTTAGTTTGTCTAAAATCTTTATGGATGAAGTTTCCTGATGATCTGGCCTAAGCAACCAGTGAAATGCATAGGAATAGCTTATCCCATCAACAATAAATTTCAAGTGTTTTTATCAAGAATAAAAACTGGGAATTAAGCACAAATAACAAAATCTTTTGAAATTAAAATTTTTTATTCCCAAAAATTGAAATTACTTTTTGATAATAAATAATATACTTATGCCCAATTTTCAGGATAGTATTTAAATCAATATTAAGTTAATTTTCAAAACAAACTTAAATCGTATATAAAACAGATTGGTTTTTTGAGTTTTATTTTAAAAGTCTTCTTTAATTAAGATAAAAGTTTGGTAGCATTACTAAATACATAAAAAAAAAATATAAAAAATTGTATTTTTTTACAAGGTGGTCTGAAAACACAGCTGACTGTTAATGCTTTGCCTGTTGTTGTTGTTGTATTGTTGTGATATTGAGGCCACCGTGCTAAAATATTGCAATGGAAACTTAAGTTGAAATTAAGTGTACCCCATCGGTGACTTAAGTTTCACTTAAGTTTTTAGTGAAGAAGAGAATTTTGTATTTAAAAATAAATGTGTTTTAATATCAATCCTGAAAATTGGCCATAAGTCATTGTAAAATTGTTTCCTTAAAGATCTGTAAAGCGTTTGCAAGTATCATTTAAATTCGTTCCTCGTAGTGCAAATGAATTCCAGAATAAAATTTTTGTATCATTAAAAATATACGAAAATATTTAATATATTCTTTTTTATATTCAACAAACCTTAAATATTTAGCCTTTCAGCGAATTTAAAACTACTTTTTTTGATGCCAATATATTGTAAATACATAATGCAAAATAAAAATTCCACTTCCACTGAATTTATTGTATAAATAAATAAAATTGGTACAGAGGTATCCTTGGCAATGCTTTATATCACCTGTGCTATTTAAAAGAACAGGCAAAATGGCTCAAATTCTTTACAGCAATAAATCCATTTGATTACTTTAATACAATTCCGTTTCAATCTTTTATCTGTTCTCCAAGAAGTGGGACTATTTAACATCAATGTTATTGAATGGCAAAAAGTGGCATAAAGTGTTGAAAAAGATTTTACATAGCAGGACATTTGCAGGAATGCGTACATTAGGGTGGGTCACTGATGTATAAGAAAAAATAAAAGTTCTTGAATCATATCATGATAGCAATATTTTTTTGTCTTACGTTAAAACAAATAACAATTGTGAAAAAAAATAATGAAAAAAGTTACATCTTGAACCCGCGCAGGAGCTGCTAAGAATTAATTTTATTTGAAAAAACAAAATTTTTTTAATTTTAATTTTTTATTTACAAAAAAAAAACACTTTAAATAAATTAATAATATTTTACAGCAGTGTTCGAAAATAAACAGTACATTATTTAGCGTTCGGCTCACACACCGAAGAACGATATCTATTTTTTTAGTGTTTGTGTAAACATACACAAACCTTAATACCGTTCGTAACTATTTTCAAGAAAGAACCGAACATTATATAATGTTCGGTTCTTCGTTAAAAAACAGAACAATTGTAGTGATACTGTAGAAAAACATTATATTTTAATGTTCTATAATGTTTTTTTCGTGTGTGTATTTTGTTTTTG
Source organism: Pollenia angustigena (assembly GCA_930367215.1). Classification (NCBI taxonomy): domain Eukaryota; kingdom Metazoa; phylum Arthropoda; class Insecta; order Diptera; family Polleniidae; genus Pollenia; species Pollenia angustigena. The sequence goes on from OV884058.1 coordinate 125,317,580, forward strand.
TAAAAAATTATTGTTTTTTTTTTTTATCAGCAAAAAGCGACGAACATTAACGAACCGAACCGAACACATTGAAGTTTGTGGATTTTCAAAAAAAAAACCGAACGGAATTTAATGTTCTCATCATTTGTTGAGTATGATGAAAACAGCATTATTTTTGTGTTCGAAAGATGACAAACAGGGAAACGTTACTTTTTTTAATGAATTTCTACACAAACACTATTAGCGTTTGTGTTTTCCACAAATCTACCGAACCGAACATTAAAGAACGATATTTAGAGTTTATTTTCGAACACTGTTTTACAGGGGTCTAATGCAGACAAAAATACAAAATATTTTCTCTATTAAAAGTACTTAAGAAAATATGTACCAGTTACGTTAAATATGTACCAGTTCTTTTGAAAATTCTATGAAATATTCTTTGCTTATTATTAAGATTTTTCTATGACGAGCTAATTAATTGTTGAAGAAAAGCTAGTTTCTTAGCTTATTACACTGGTAGCTTATGCCAGATCATCAGGAAACCTTTTTCAAAAGATTTTGAAGAAACTAAAAATACATATATAATTTCGTTGTTTGTCCGGATGTATGTCCGGTTCTTTTTCCGCGACTTTCTGAAGCCGTCTGACGTCGCAGAAAGATGATTGGCATACGTAAAGCTCATTTGTTCCACTGGTGCAAGACGGACCCCGATTTTTGATTTTCGGTCTGTGGGCGGTGGGCGTGATCATGGAATAAACCATTCACTTTTTCTTATATTTTTTGCAGGAAACTTTTGCGTTTTCCTAATGATACTTTTTATATTTAAAGCCCTCTGTCTGAGAAAGATCATACACTGAAAAAATTTTTCTTCACAGATCCAATGAAATTTACATTAAAATTCAACCTATGTAACCCTTCATTGGATTAATGAAATGTTTCATAAAATCAATGAAAATTGTGCATTAGTTTAATGACAAACGTTTATTTTATCCAATTTTTTCAATGAGGATTCATAAAATCAATGAAAATTTTGCCATTGGTTTTATTAATCCTTCATTAATCCAATGAAGGGTTATATAGGTTGAATTTTAATGTAACTTTCATTGGATCTGTGAAGAAAATTTTTTCAGTGTAGCATTGTATGTAAAGCAGATAAAAAAGGCTAAGTTAATCATTTGGGATGAGACAACAATGGCACCTACCTATGCATTAAATGCTATTGACAAGTTGCTTAAAACATTGATGAAAAGTAACAAGCCTTTTGGAGGTAAAGTTGTGCTTCTTGGAGGAGATTTTCGCCAATGTTTTGGAACCACATGCTCACAGGACGGCCATTATCGAATCATGTATTAAGCTTTCTAATCTTTGGTCCAACTTTAAAATTTTACAACTTAAAGTCAATATTCGTGGTGAACTCAGTTCGGAATTTGGAGAGGACATTATTGCATTACCAAACGAAATGCTGGCTGAAACTCAATCTCTAAAAATATCTTCAGTGAATGTTTAAAGCCGTCTGATGTAGAACAGTATTGTAAATTTGCCATTTTAAGACCTAAGAATGATGAAGTATGCCAAATTAATGAAGAAGTACTAAGTCTTTTAGAGGGTGAATGTTTTACATTTTTGAGCGTCGACACGGTGGAGATCAGTAGCATATCTGAACGGGAAAATTTCCCGGTGGAGTTTTTAAGCAGTCTGTCGCCATCTGGAATGTCTCCTCATAAGTTGCAAGTCAAGGTAGGAGCCATTATCATGCTTCTGAGGACTTTAAACACTAAAAGAGGGTTATGCAATGGCATAAGACTGCAAGTAGTCACAGAATCTAATATGAGCAACTATATGAATCAGCACTGCAAAAGGCAATCCTGAATTAATTCCGAGGATTGATTTGGCTCCCATAAATCCCGACCTACTTTTTATTTTGCGTAGTAGACATTTTCCTATAAGGTTGGCGTTTTCCATCACCATCAATAAAGCTCATGGTCAAACGTTAGAGAGGGTGGGAATATAAGTACCCAAATCAGTTTTTAGTCATGGACAATTGTACGTCGCTTTCTCACGAGTGAGAAAAAAATGATGTTAAGGCAAAAGTGATGCATGTAGATGGAAAACAGGGTATGTAAAAACATGGTTGCTCCTTAGTATTTTCAAAAAATTTTGTTTTTAAAGAAGTATTATAATTTAGTTACTTACTTATTGTTATTTTTTTCACATTTTATCTTCATATACCTATTAAATGTATTAAAACATTGAATAAAAATTGTTTGTTTAATTTTTTTTATGAGCGTTACTATGTTAGTTATTGTCTAAAAGATTTTTATGCCTGGCAGGGACAGGCTTTGCGGCTAGTTATACAAATAAAACTGTAAAGCAAAAGAGTTAAAAGCACTCAAAGTGTTACCGTCAGCAATATCAAAGCTTAAGCAAAAACAACAACAATAAACAGTTAGTTAATATTTTCTTACATTGCCCTACATATCTGTTGCATTTTGACAAAACATCTTAAGTCGAGATAAGATGGCAATAAAGTTTTAAAAAAACTCCAAAAAATAAACCAAAATTAAAGAAAAATTTCGTTAAAAATACGAAATTTTAAAAACGTAAAAAAATGTTTTCTGAATGAAAATTCGTATAATTAACAACATTTTTTTCAACTTTTTAAATTTGACTTAAGATGTTTTGTCAAAATGCCACAGATATGCATGTAGGCAACTACATTTATAATAATTTTTAAAAAAAATCTATTTTCAGTGAAAAGTATGAGTGATCACAGATAAAGCTCATTTTCTCAACTGGAAATTGCTTATGTGAAGAAAATCTTTAAATTGTTATATCTATTCCCCATTTTTGGTCCATACCTCTATTTTTTAAGCCATCGAGTGCAAATTATTTGTCATGAGAAATTTCTCGAAGTTCTTATCGAAATCAAAAAAAACCCTATTGGGTTTTGCGAGTTTGGCTGTCGTTTGGAGTTTACTGCCTCATAAACATTTTGCTTACGTCTATATCTCGAAAACCAAATTTGAATTTTGTTTTTCCTTACTTCACCACAATTGTTTTAACTAGGAGAAAAAAAGTAAAATAAACTATTCCAAAAAAAATGCACCTAGTACCTCGAAATGTCTGATTTCATTTTCATTTTTTGTGTCTTTTTTTAATATTTTTGCCCCAAAGCTGCCAGCCGCCAGACATTCTGTAACGAAATCTTTCTGAATACATTCCCTAAAGAAAATATTCCTTATAATGTTTCAGAACAAATGCTGCAATATTCGAAATAATTATCCAAAGGGGAAAAAAAGAAACAATATTAATTTTTTCATACATTTTTCGAATTTTCAATGTTAAAACAGCTATAGAATTAAAAAAAAAAAACACTCAAATGTGGTAGTTGTAGGCCAAAAATTATGGAAAAATATAAGATATTAAAATTTTTTGAATTTTTAGCAATTTTGAGGCACTAATGCAGTTTTTTCGCATTAGCTTGTTACACACTTTTTTCTCCTAGTACATTGCTGCAATTTTGCCAAAGACAGAAAAGCAAAATTTCAATTGTGTCCTCAGAAAACTTGCATGTTCTTCGAAAAAATTCAGTTTTACCGAAAATCTTCATGAGACTATAAAATCACGGCACCCAAACTTACAAAACCCAAATAGGAAAAGTAATTTGCATTTTTTGTATTGCATAGTGTAGATGAGACAAAACTTTACAAGCACTATTTTCTAAATAGATTTTACCTTTAAATGGAGTCATATAGGCCTATCAGCTTATTATCTAATATATCAAAGCTGTTTGAGAAGCTCTTAGCGTCAAAATTAACCCCAATTTTAAATGACAATGGGTGTATACCTAATCATCAATTCGGTTTCAGAAGAGAACAATTGAACAATTGAACAAACCCATTGGATAGTATACCCCATAAGTAAAGCCTTTGAAAAAAGAAAATATTGCCCCGCTCTCTTCATCGATGTTTCGCAAGCTTTTGATAAAGTCAAGCATGTAGACTTGTTACATAAATTGAAGCTAAGCCTACCGATTAACACACACAAGCTGTTAGAAAGTTACTTGGTCGGTCGAAAATTTATTATTAAAGAAGGTGATTTTTTAAGTTCACCTCAGCCAATTGAAGCTGAAGTCCCTCAGGGAAGCATCCTTGACCCACTTTTTTACCTCATATATACCTCGGGCATGCCAACAAACAATTACACCCTAACCTCAACTTTTGCTGATGATACAGCTTTTCTAAGCGTACACGACAGTCGTGAAGCATCTCGATACCTGCAGGATCATATATTTCAACTAGAACTGTGGTTAAAATTATGGAGAATAAAGGTCAATGAGCAAAAATGCGTACATATTACATTTACATTGCGTCGGGAAACATGCCCGACTAGTGCCTCAACAATCGCATGTCAAATATCTCGGTTTTCATCTAGATTGACGTTTCACATGGAAATGCCATATAGAAGCAAAACTAACCCAAATGAAACTAAAAGCAATTCAAATTAACTGGCTTATTGGATGAAATTCGGTTCTTACAACGCTATTTTAAAGCCAATATGGTGCTACCGTATTCACCTATGGAGCACTGCCTCGGCCTCTAATATCGACAAAATTCAAAGGCGCCAAAATAAACTTATTCGAATAATTACAGCTGCCCCTTGGTATGTTAAAAACTCAAATATCCACAAGGATCTCAATGTGCCACTGGTAAGGACTATTATTACGGAGTATGCGGTAAAATATTTAAAAACGCTAGAGTTGCACCCAAATCCACTAGCGCGAAATATTTTAAATGATACCGGCCACACTCGCTTAAGAAGAAGAGACACTGCAGCACTTACCCATTAAGATGAGCGATAAACACATATAAAATATTTAAAAACGCTAGAGAAGATGAGCGATAAACACATATAAAATATTTAAAAACGCTAGAGAAGATGAGCGATAAACACATATAAAATATTTAAAAACGCTAGAGTTGCACCAAATCCACTAGCGCGAAATATTTTAAATGATACCGGCCACACTCGCTTAAGAAGAAGAGACACTGCAGCACTTACCCATTAAGATGAGCGATAAACAGAACCCGTGATGAAGAAAAATTTGTGTCTGGCACTGGCAAGACATAAAATAAAGAATTAGCAAAAGATTTGATTAATTATTATTAGTTATTATTTAATATATGAATAATCAATAAATAAAAAGGGAAAAAAAGATTTTAACTGGTCATGCAGCATGTGGCAGAGCATTTTTATGACTTTGGCCGTTTTTCTGCCAATGCTTACCTAAAACGAATTTATTCTGAATTAAATTGTGCAACTCAATACAAAAAACTATTTATTTTTATTGCGTTTTTCAGCGCCTGTCGACTTTAAGTTTGAGGTAATTAACTTACTTGGCTTTCAATAAACTCTGTGTAAGGCTCTCTTGGGCTTGACAACAATCATCAATTTTGCAATTTATACAACAGCACGAATGCATAAACATTCGAATGTAAGATGTTGAACCCTGTGTCTGTAAGTACTTTAAATTAAGTACTTTTCTTATTGTTCCCACAAACAAAGCATTGAAATAAAGATACAACCTTTCCTTTATTGTCATTAGGATAATAAAAAAGGTCTCGTTATAAACAAAATTATGTGTTACCATTACATATTTCTGCCAAATTTTATGACTTTATGAGATTTTTCAAAATTTTTTTCAATACACATTTATAATTTTTTATGAGTTTACACTAATATCCCAGTAAACAAAATTTTATTTTTTTGAAGCACTTGAGAATAAAAGAGCATAATCGAGCACTTCAATAAGAGAGCTCATATACAGCAGTAAATGATAAAGAATAAAATATACAAAAAAGCTGCTATTTGAGTGCTGACAACGAAGAAGGTTTTAAAAATTATGAAATATATTATGGTTTACGAAAATTATTGAAAAAAGGCATTTAAACAAGTGAAAGCAAAACATTAGTGGATATTTGTATATAGTTAGCCCTAAAAAAAGCACTTTCGGAGTGCTTTGTTTGCATGTTTAATAAAGCGCTTATTGTCAGCAGAATATAGTCTTCCAAACCGGGAACACTCCATACAAAAATCAGGCATCCCATCAGCAGGTTTGAAGCGATTTGAGGAATGAATTCATACATAAAACCTGCTCCTTTTGGAGCACATTTTTTACTGGGATCCATAAGTACAAACAACAACAGTAATAATGAAAACGTAAATGAAAAAATTTCTATAAAGGCAAGATTCATATTTAGATTACAGCCAATTGAGTGGAAAATCCTTCAATGAATAAACTAGCCGACAGCAACGGAAGTAAGTTTTCCTTTATTTCCATTGTTGGTAAATTCATTCCATCTTTTTTAACAAATTTTTAATATACACATTTATTTAAATTTTAAAACCTTCCATTAATAACTCCCTATTTTATGTTCTTTATAAGGTATACAAGTTATCATAAAAAGGCCTTAAATGTATTTTCTTGCAAAACACAAAAAGAAGCTCAACTTTATTTACTTAAGCTTTATTTTATATGCATTTTATTAACAGAAAATTTTTTTTGTCTTGCCCAAAGATAAAAACAAATTCACAATAAATCTGAATGGAAGATGTGAGTGGTTGGTGGCGATAAAAATGTCCTTGTGGCTTTATTATTGAAGAGATTTATTTTATGCAAAATTATTTTCCATTTCATAATTCTGTTGCCTCAGTACTCAAGAAAAATATATATGTATAAGGTATGGAAAACATTAACGACCCCAATTTTTTTCATACGTAGACAGGTAGAAATATAAATGAAGGTTGAATAGTAAAAAGAGGCAGACGAACACCGCATGAATCTAATAAATGTTTGAGAAAAAATTTAATGTAAATAAACTTTTATGGAAAAACCAACATTTAAAATATAAATAGTTGTCATCTTTTAAATGTTGAACTTGAACTGACTGATGACAAAAGTCAGTTATAAAAACAACAAAAACTTATTTATTTTCATATTTAATACTAAAAATTTTTTTGTGCAAAAAAATTAACTTATTAAAAAAATTTAGCAGAAAATCTCTAATATAGAAACCACGTGGCCAATAATATAACAAAGTACTTATGACTCATATCCACTAGTAAACCGCTCTATCAATTGAAAATACTATTGTAGAGTTTAATACGGACGGACAAACTTTATCTTAAAAATGCACAAGCAGCCAAAGTTTAATATGGTTGTTATTACCGTATATCGAAAGGTAGGCCTCCCTGTATGAGCTTTATGATTTATAACTTTTTTTATTTAATTTATTATTATTACTTCCAGCTTTGCACATACATACGTGCCCCTTTGAACATATTTTTTATGATTTTTCGCAAAATTTACAACTGAAATTCTTTTTGTTCGATTGTATAGTATTAGGGTATTCATTTAATCGACCTTTTGCTTTAATCGGTTAATCGCTCGGTTAATTAACCGAGGTTTTGGTTTAATCGGTTAATAATCGGTTAATTTTGTTGTTCATCGGTTAACCGATTAATCAAGTTTTTTTTATAAATTAAGTAATTTCAATATAAACAAGTTAGAGTGCTATATTCGGCTGTGCCGAATCTTTGATACCCTCCACCGACAGTTCGAATGTTTAAGGAGTAATATCTGTATGATGTTATTATTATCTTAAACTGTGACAGTTTGTTATTAATTATGGTTTTAGGCGACTAAACTGTTTTCCGGTAGTAGGGTTTATATGGGGCCTAGGGTAAATTATAGACCGATCATCACGAAATTTCACAGCGTCATTTCTAGTCCTTTAAAACTGTGACGTACCAATTTCTGTTATGCTAGCATTATTAATTATGGTGTTAGGTGTATTAAAAAGTTTTCCGGGAGTAGGGTTTCTATGGGCCCTGGGGTAAATTATGTACCGATCTTCACGAAATTTCCCAGTATCATTTGTAGTCCTACAAAACTGTGACGAGCCAAAATTTGTTATGATTGCATTATTTTTTACGGTTTTAGGCGTACTAAACTGTTTTCCGGGAGTAGGGTTTCTATGGGGCCTAGGGTAAATTATGGACCGATCATCACGAAATTTAACAGCGTGATTTCCAGTCAACTAAAACAAATTTTTGCAAAATCTTATCTCATTCCGTGCCTTGTTCCAGCATTTATGTTATTTTTTGCAACAAAATTATCAATTTTTTTTAGGTGGTGGTTCCACATTTTGATTCATAGCTCTGGACCTACTGAACCGATTTTGCTGGATTTCAATCCCAAACTGCTTAGGATAACTACAAGCAATTTGGCACCAAGTTTGTTCATTTCTTTTGAGTTGTTCGAAAGTGAGCGTGTTTTCAACAGACGGACAGACAGACGGACTTGGCTAAATCGACTTAGAATTACTCAAGGACCCAGAATATATATACTTTATGGGGTCTGAGATGCATAATAAAAAAGTTTCACACGGAATGACAAACTTAATATACCCTCTTCACAACTAATTGTGGTGGAGGGTATAAAAACGGATTAATTGTTTATTATTTGGAGTTTATTAGTAAAAAAAACAATAACATAACAATTCTTGAACTAAAACGAGAAAACAAAAAAAAAAACAATTTTTCAATTAATACACAAGGTGTGCTATCAAGTCGTATCGTCATAATACAATAAATAAAAATAAAACTTGTAGTGCTGTGTTCATTTATTCGTAACAACTGTACAGTAGAATTTTTAATTATTAGCGGTAGCCCACAACAGTCATATCGTCGGCTTATTATGCAAACCTGCTAATTCACTTTCAGCACATTTTACTGGAGAGTAGTGCTGGGAAACTATCGATAGACTATTATCTATTATCGATAGTCTTAAAATATCGAAAATATCGATAGGAAAAATATAAATATCGATATTTTTATTATTTAAAATACAGCTATGAAGATGTCTTCATTACAGCTGCTTTTACACACACACAGTTTTTTGCCGCAAATTTTTACTTGCTATTATTAATTCGCGCTGAATTACAGCAATGAATACAAACAACAAGAATGGCAAGGGGTATGGATTGCTTAGCTGGGATTTTTACTGCTAATTAAAGGCCTTTAAGTCGAAATTTGTACATGTTTATATAGGGACTGAAATGTCAAATATTTTTGTAATGTTGTAAAAAAATGCAAATCCAAATGCAATTGCAAGCATAGGACAAAACAATGAACGACCATTAGAGGATAAGTCCGCTAGATTGATAACCTTTTTGGGTTTAGAATTTAGAAAATTTTTTAAAGTTGCAATGGAATCTCTTATAGCCCCTGTAACTACGGTTCCTTCAGAAAGGTACTTATAAATTTTTAAAAAATTGCCATCAAAAATAACGTGCGTATATACAAACGTCTCATACGTTCAATAAAGTGATAAAAACAACGGACTGTAGCCTTACAAAAAAATAATTAAAGTTTTCCTGCACAAGTACAAACATTCAGTCGATAGTAATATCGATATATCGATAGTGAAATCTGAACTATCGATAAATATCGATAGTAGAAAATATCGATAGTATCCCAGCACTACAGGAGAGACAAACAACTTTTTATTTTCCCTATTTGCAGCTTGATAGAAAATTGAAAATACAGTTATTTTCACACACTTCAAGACTTAAATAGAATAAAAACTACATAAAAAGTGGATTTAGTCGGTTTGCATATTAAGCCGACGGTATATATTTCTTGTAATTATTTTAAGACTTTAGGACTACCTTGTGAATCCCCCAAATATGTATTTATAAAAAAATAAACTGAGATAATTTTATTAGTTATTGCAATAGTTAAAGGAGATCTTAAAAAATAATCACCCTTATTGTGTTTGGCGTATTTAAAATACGCCTACTACTGCTTGGTAATAGATTAAAGGAAAAAAGTTCACGTTCCCTTTAATCTATTACCAAACTGTCGTAGGCGTATTTTAAATATGCCAAACACAATAAGGGTGAATCTTTTGGAAAAGTAATTTGGTTTAAATGTTTAGAATTACAGCGAATCTTTTCTTTAGTTTTGACAAAACTTGACTTGGAAAAAATTCTTTTACTTATCGTAGATCTAATTTCTCAGTCCTTTTCCAGGACTGTTTATTCTGTTAAAAGACTGATATGAGAAGATATGTATGAGAAACGTCCCTAGAGGGAAGCGAACTGACACCAAAGTAGTCCTGTGATAGGTCTTTGGTGGTAGAGACCGGTTCTGGTTTTAACACTTTCTATGAAAAGGACCTATCACATTTACATGGGGTTGTCATTCGAGGGGGTCAATTGACACCATTTGACCAGTCACAAATCTATTTTCAATGGACGTGATTAGTGACAGTTACTAAAATGTAGTATTATTTCATTGCAATGTAGTAATTTTTCAGTAAAACAAGTCCTAGAATTAAATTCAAGAGCCAAACTTTAGAAAGTCCCAAAAAAATTTCTCACACCACCGGTGAAGACTGTTCTGTAATTCATTACTTTTCTACCTTTTTGTTCTTCATAAACCAGTTACATGATTGGTTCTCCTTTCACTGGTCATGAGTTCTTTCTTTTTGTACCTGTTCTATTTTCACAACTCCCAGGACCAGTCTGTGGCACCAATTGACACAAATTTCCCGCAGGGGTGAAACAAAAAAAAAGGTGTTTACAATCAAACATTTAATCCATTTTTCGCCACATTCCTGCTGATCAATGATGAAGATAAAAAAAATTGAAAAACATTGTAATTTTAGTCACCGCTCGGCGGAAAATGGGTTAAAATTAAGGTCACTGAACACATTCTTTGTTGGTATAAAAAATATTTGCTAAACACATACATTTTGTATATGAGACGAAACAAATAATTAAAAACACAAAAAAATATGTTATTATACTACAAAATTAGAAATTTTTGTTACATCTGTTAATCGGTTAATCGACTGAAATTAATTAATTAACCGATCAGTTAATCGGGTAGTAATTAATCGGTTAACCGATTGACGGTTAACCGATTGAATACCCTATATAGTATATATTCATTAGTAATTCCCCGAGTCTTCTTCACAAGATCCTGAAGGATACAATGTGATGTCCGATGGACAGAACATATATTCAAGGTGTCGAAAGAAGCATTAAAGTGCCTCGGTATTCTAAACCGGTGTAAGATATACTTTACTCCATCTGATCTCCTTACTATTTATACCACATATATCCGACCGCGTATGGAATACAACTCTCATGCGTGGGCCGGTGCTTCAAATTCTATTTTGGAGCTTCTCGACCACATGCAGGAGAGGGCAAAGTTTCTCATTGGTGACAGTAGGGTATCCAATTCTATTGACTCCCTTGAGCACCGTTGCAATGTGGGTTGTATTTGCCTGTTTTATCGTTACTACAATGGGATATGTTCCGTCGAAATTAGGGATGTGGTTCCCGAAACCCGTACGTTTGTTCGTAATACACGTTTTTCCTCAAGAGCCCATCCTTATGTGGTCGATTGGCTCGTGAATCGTACAACGCATTACAGAGAGAATTCGTTTTTTTCCCGGACTGTTCGTATGTGGGATAACCTTCCTTTAGAAGTCTTCCCTCTCACTGACAACATGATTAAGTGCCTCTATCCTCCTTCCCACAACGTATTTTCATAGTTCCAATACAATGCAATGCATTAGTAGGGGTCATCCCCTAAGTGCTGGCATGGATACCAGGGCATAATGCGTGACTGGGGAACCAAACTGCAGACAGCGTGGCCAAATTAGGTTGTCTCTTGGAAAAAAATATAGCATTTAAAGGACAAAGGCATTTCCTTGCATTGAACCAGATTTGTTAGGGAGAATATTTAAGAATAACTGCAACAACACAAAACTTAGTGGAAATGTTACCCCGGTTTTTTGGGCCAAACAAAAAAAAATTTTTTTTTTTTGCTTTAATATAAAAAATAAAAATAATAATGTAAACATCTCTTTTTAAAATCTTCCAAATAACGATTGAGCGCAGTGAATTTAGTGATAGTATTTTATAAAAGTTTTCATTACCAAAAGTTATATTTTTGAACATTAAAAAATTTTAAATAATGCTGCAGGTGTAAAATGATAGGGAACTCATCTATTATCTCGATTAAATTAAAAAAAATTAAGTGACCTTTAGATGAACTGATATAATTATGAATTGGAACTTTATTTAGATTTAGAATAAAATTAAAGCACATGAGAGATAAAACCCCATAATTAACTATCATTCGATATAATATATTTTAACTGCAGATATTAAAAAAAACGCATTTTTCCATCTGACTACTTGGTTCCAAATTCAGGGTTATTTTAGATCATATATTGGTAAAGGAAAGTGTTCAGAAAATGTTTGGCCTCATTTAAAAGAGCAGTCGCAGTTGTCAAACCATATTGTTCAAAGCGAATTAATTTTTCAGGTGGTGTTGAAAGCACAGCTGTGCTACTATTTTTCCTTCTAACTGAGCAACCTAAATAAGAGCGGAAGCATTTTTTGTATGTCAAAACTTCTCATTTGCATACAATTTATACGAAACATACCATTAGAATGCGAATTAGAAACCACCGGCTGATAAATCTTATTTGACAGATCGCTATGTCGGTTTGTTTTATTGAAATTGTATTGAAATAAAATTTTCATGTTTAAAAAAACACTTGCCGCTTTTGTTTAGGTTGTTCAGTAGGAGAGAGGAATGTCAAAAAATGCTTGTGTTTTTCGACCAACGAAAGCAACAAATAAAATACAAGGTTTTTGGTGTTGTACTTGTTGTAATATTGACAACACCATTTAGATGAATAAGGCTTGATTTTTTGATTTTTGTTTAGTTTTACGAATAAGGCTTGATTTTTTGATTTTTGTTTAGTTTTACGAATCTGTCATTTGCTTAAGCAAAGTGCTAAACTGATTGCACTTTCCGTGCGGAATCAAATGTTTTTTGATTTTTGAGATTTATATGTATTTGAGACATTAGCTTAAGCAACCTTAAGCATAATATAGTTGGGCCTTAACAACAACCAACAATATTCTAAGAGCGAAGATGAAGATATGAAGTATCGTGTTTTTTTAATTCGTTGTTTTTTATTTAATTGTTAATAAGGAACCAGAAAGCAAACTTTGTAACAAATGTTATATAGCGAATGTATACATCTGTCTGGTGAATTTCTCCAAAAATCTTCCAAAAATAGACATTTATAACGACTTTTTCAAACATTTAAAACATATTCTTGGTAATTTCCGGCCACCAAAAACTTCGAATCATGTTTTTCAAAACACATTTATTAACAAGGATTTGTCAACAACCAATTAAGTTTGGTTAAGAAACCGGATAGTGGCCGGATACGGTTACCACCGATCGCTTAAAGCCATCTTATATGGGAAATGGAAACCTTAACGACATTGAATTTTCGTTAACATCACTTACACCCAATAATGCCATTCGTAAAAGTATTGCTTTTGTTGTTAAAAAAGGGTAGTGTATTAATTTCTACTCCTTAAATTTAATACAATAATGATCCTTTCGTCACTAAACAACTTTATACATCTCTCGTTAGACCAATCATGGAATACGGTTCGATTGTATGGGATCCACATTATATGGTTCATAATGATCATAAAGAATCCATTCAAAAACAATTCTTACTTTTTTGCCTGATAGATAGAAACCGAGGACATGATAATCTCCCCTCATATTCTACAAGATTATCCTTAATACGTTTGCCAACACTGAAAAGTCGCAGAGTTATGCTTAATGTCTCATTTGCAATTAACCTAATAAATGGAAAAGTATGCTCCAATTTTTTACTAAGCAGATTATAATTTAACATTCCACGACGTACGGTACGGTACTAAAACTTTTCGAACTAACTATGCTATGGCAGACCCATTTAGAAAACTGTGTTGTTTCTTTAATGAAATGTTTTTTTTTTTTTTTTTTGTAAAATGCTTTTTTGACCTCCTTTTACTCAATGCAAATGGATGAAACTTTGCAGGCATACATATTCCCGATGACAATACACGAATAAAATCTAGGGGTGGGCAAAATTTTTTTTAAATGTTCTTTTTTAAGAAAAGCGTTTCTTAAAAAAATTTTTTTTTAAATGTTCTTATTATTTTTAAAATAAATTTAGCTTTTTAAATTTTTACATACATATCGCTCATTTGCTGCAAGACCGGCATAACTCAAAAAAATCCATTTCGAGATAAACGCATTTAAAGTTTTTGATTTGTTCTAACTACTTAGAAAAAAAGAAGGCACATTCTCTTCAAACTGGGAAAGTATAAAAGATATAAAGATGAATTTAATACACAATATAAAGTAAAACAAAGCGAACAATTCTGCATCTCTAAGAGCGGGTTTTTTACTTAGAGCTTAAACCAGGATCAATAGAAAGATTTGTTAATCTTATAATAAAATTAATATAGCCTTAATCCTCTGTGGCGTTTTTGAGTGAAAGATTAAAGCTTTAAGCATTGCCGTATGAATTGACAATACTTTTATGTATAAGTATGGCAGTTTAAAACAAATACCAAAAATTGTCATCAAATTACTGTTCTTAACGTGAAAAAGAAGAAGAAAAGGCGAGAATTTTGTATTGTGTTATATAATAATTATATGTTTATAAATACATATTTATTCTTATTGGAGCTTTATTTTATAATTACTTTTAATTATTTAAGCTTGAGGGTGGAATATTTAATAAAACTTCAAATAAAAAAAAATAAAAAATATTTCCTTTTATAAGCTGTTCGTACTTTTGAAAGTTCTGTCGCAAGTTTAAACCACCAACTTTGGGCGTTTAAACTTGGCAACAAAATGAAATAATCGACTACCCAAAAACGAATTTCAAAGATTAGTTCTAATTTAATCGCTGATCTTTATGTGAAAAACTGGCTCTTAGTCCAAAATTTCATTTTTTGAGTTATGCCGGTCTTGCAGCAAATGAGCGATATGTATATATATATAAAAAATTGTTTATTTTTTATATCGTATATTTATTAAACAAATAAAAATTACCAAACGAAGAAACTATAAAAACATTTAGCTAGAATTTCTACCAGATCATAACGTACAGATTGAAGCGAAAAAATTTAATGTCAAGGTTTCATTAAACGTGTTACGACGAATTCAGTACGACAATAGATTGTTTTTCTGCAATAAAAAAAAACAAATTAATTAAACTTTCGTGGTTAAATTATATGTATGTTATGAAATACACATGTACCTCTTTTGTAACACCAAAATTATACCGAAAAAAATAAGGAGTATTCAGGGAACTAGAATTATAAAATTCATGCCTTCCGTGAGCGAGATGGTAAGCGACCTTTTCAGATTTCTCCCTTAAAAACCAGCTTTGTTTAAAGCTCCATTTTTTATTGGGTTGTATGAGTCAAAAATTAAATACGGACCGACTAACCTCATCTTTAAAAGCCGGTCAATATACCATAAGGGTATTTGTAACAGTTATGTATACGATAGGGACAAAATATGGGATCACTTATTCCAAGTTTATATTAGATGAAAAAAATATATGTGTTTTTGGTTAAAATTTTTATAATGTTCCATGCAAAATTGGTTGCATTATTTTTAAAGCGAATGAAGGTTTCGTTCGATATCGACGAACAGGCCATATAAGTTCATTTATTTACATATGCATGTTAGGGTGGTCCAATTTTTTTTTTTCGATTTTCCAAAAAAGTAGTTTTGTGTTTTTCGAAAACCGACTCTTGAACAGACGGACGGACAGTCAGATGGACATGAAGTCCACAATTAAAAAACAGAACCAATAAGCATGTTATCCAATCCAATTCCGTTTTTTAATCTTGGACTTCATGTCTTAGCCCGAATTTCATTCTCACAGATTTTAATGCGCGTGCGGCACGGCAATTTTCAACCGATCGGGCTCATATTTTTACCAAATGAAACAGATACCTTTTTAAATTTCCCTTCATTGATGGTCCACTCTAATGTATGTATTTATGATTTGTAATTAACAAAAAAAATAGGGTCACTTATGTCCAATTTCACCAATTCTATTTAAATAAAGTTTTTCATATAATTTTATTTTTATACTTTAATCCTAGTATTTAATTGCATGTCCTTTATTAGAAAGCACAGGCTTACATCCACCGAGTCACGATAAATCTTGCTTGAAATAGCTTACCATGACTTTTGAATGTTATCCTACAGTTCGACTTTATTTTCGAATTTAATTGGTCCAATCCTTTCTTTAGCAATCTTTCATAAATTTTCTATGGGATTTTAATTCGGGTATTGCGCAGGCCAATAAATGAAATTTCCCACTCTGCATATGGCAGCAATGTACAAATATTGGCCCATTTTACTTTTTATAGAAAATTATGACCCAACACCATGTCAAGAAAAGCATCCACATACCATTACGTTAACTCATCCATACGCAATGTTTTAGTAGTGTAACGTGGGTTTAATTCTGCGCTTTTTTGACTCCTTACCCATGTTTTAAATTCCTTCCAATTAAATTGATTGTAGATGCGTCCGACCAAAGCACATTCTGCCATTTTTTCCATGAACAGGGTCATCTCAAATCTTATGACCTTTTTGCTAGCATTTCACTAGCCGTCATATTACTGTTCAAGCAGATTTTTCGAGTCCCAATTCTGTTTTATTTGCCGAATAAGAATTGAAAAGGTCTCGACTAGATTCAAGTTTTATATGTTTTACTACATTCTCTGTATGTTTTGGAACTAACAATTATATTTTCGAATACGATTATTTCAAAAAGTAATAAAGGGTGCGGAGGGAGGGTGACACCGTTGGAATTGTCGATTGTATAGATTTATCAGTCACGATGACGCAGTGGTCGAGTGAGCGTCGCACGTATGCTGTGGAGACATTTTTTAAGAGTAATAATTCTTACGTAATTGCTCGTCGACAATTTTGTTCAAAGTTCATTTTCACTTAAACGGCCACGTCTCAAAACTGCCGGTTCTGGTATCCAAGAACCTGCAACCCTCGAATGAAACATCAAAAATCCCAGGGTAACTGTTTGGTTTGCCCTATCCACGCATGAGATAATTGGAATATTTTTTCGAAAAACAAGGCTCCGTTTTGAACAGTGTGTGTAACTCGACGGAAGACATCTGGATGGCATACTCTTTAAAAAATATAATCCGCATTAACATTCTATCGTGCATTGCTCTTAATAAAACTTTGTGTCAGTTATTAAGTTTTTTATTTAAGTTTGAAAATATAAATCTGCTACTACCAGAAACCCTGTACAATCCGGGTACTTGAGTAATTCTAAGTCGATTTAGCCATGTCCATCTGTCTGCCTGTTGAAAACACGTTACTTTCGAAAAACACAAAAAAACAAACTTGGTACCAAATTGCCTTTAGTTATCCTAAGCAATTTGGGATTGAAATCCATCAATATCGGATTTATGAATCAAAATGTGGAACCACAACCATAAAAAAATTAATAATTACATAAATGGTGGAATAATACAGGGTATGATATAAGATTTTGCACAAATTCGTTTTATACGACTGGAAATAATACCGGTAAATATCGTGAAGATTTGTACATATAAACCCAACTCCCGGAAAATAGTTTAGTACGCTCAAAACCGCAACAAATAACGGTATCATAATAAAATTGGGTATGTCACAAATTTTATAGGACTAGAAATCACATTATCAAATTTTTGAAGATCGTTCCATAATTTACTATAGGCCCCATATAAACTATACTCCCGGAAAACAGTTTTTTTAAGCCTAAAGCCGTAATAAATAATGATATCACAATAAAATTTAATACTTCACAGTTTTATAGGACTATAAATCAGAATAATAAATTTCGGGATGATTGCCTGTTCCCAAAGGAGTCCCACAAGGGTCGATTTTAGGACCGCTACTTTTTTTCTGTATATGTTAATAATTTACCACGTTGTCTCAAACACTCTAACATACAGTTATATGCTGATGATGTCCAGCTCTATGTTAGTAGTTCCACTGAATGCGTAACTGAAAATATTATTAAGCTTAATGATGATTTAAAAAGCGTACACCTGTGGGCAAATGCTAACAAGTTGCAACTAAATCCACAAAAATCAAAATGTATTGTTATACATAAAAAATCTACAAAATTGCGAACAAATTTTGAAATAATGTTAAACCATCAACGTATAGATATTGTTTCTTCTGCAAAGAATTTGGGAATTTAATTTTTAATGAAAATGTGGAATGGTCGAATAATGTGAACAGTTTAGTAGGAAACTTACACTTTTTTCTTCGTGGATTATGGTCTACACAGTACTTTACACCATTACACATACGAATTTTAATTGCTTAAACTTACCTTATACCCCGTCTGTTATATGGATGTGAAGTATTTGCCAGTTGTGACTCCAAGAGTACAAATAAATTAAGCAAGGCGGTTAACAACATAGTAGATATGTATTTGGTCTGCGTAAATATGACCGAATATCACAATATTCAAATAGGCTATATGGTTTATCATTGCGAAGACTAATGGATGTCAGAATACTTATTTTATTGCACAAATTTATATATGAAAAAGAACCGATACATCATTTTAATCGCTTAATGTTTGCGCAATCAAATAGAGGCAACAAACTAATTCTAATTAGACATCGTAGTCTTGTCTCTGAACACCATTTCTTTATATATTCTGCCCGTCTTTGGAATCTACTTCCTAATAATCTTCAGACAAACAACAACGCAATAGAATTCAAAAGACTCTTGATTAAACATTTTGAATAAATAAACAAATCTTTTAAATTGATCCTTTCAAAATTACGTACATACATACATATAAATTAACTATGCTAAATTTAATTATATTTATACTTTTTTATATTTACATTTATATTTATATTTTGTTCCTTTTGTTAAATTGTACTTTTAATGTTAAATTCACTTGTTATTCTTTTTTTATTGTTAACATTCTCTGATAAATAACATTCAAATTCTCATACTGTAATTATAAGATATAAATCTTGTTGTATGGGATATTCAATAAAAAATAAAAAAAAAAATAAATAAAAAAATAAGTGACCATACGCCCCATATAAAGCCCACTCCGGTAAATAAATTTATTACGTCTAAAACTGTAGCAGATATAGATATTGCGG
This sequence comes from Pollenia angustigena, assembly GCA_930367215.1. Classification (NCBI taxonomy): domain Eukaryota; kingdom Metazoa; phylum Arthropoda; class Insecta; order Diptera; family Polleniidae; genus Pollenia; species Pollenia angustigena. Next base: position 125,336,677 of record OV884058.1, read on the forward strand.
TAAATTTGGTTTTAATTTAGCTTCATTTAGCCAGAAAAAATTGCACGCAATATTGTAATAAACCGTCCATAATTTATCTTAGATCCCATATTAAGCAGCCTTCTGAAATTTCACTATTAACGCTGAAACTAATTTCACGGCTGTATTGAAATTAATTCAAATTTATTTTTTTTAATACCAGACATCACTGTATAGAATTTTGGGATGAATGATAATATACGATGGGTGCAAAATAAATTCCACTCCTGAAAATCATATAAGTTCGACTAAATCTGATACGAATCATGATATTTTACTCAAGCTAGTTCAAATTTTTAAAAAGAAAAGCATAAAACTTTCTGATTGTCGGTCAGTTGTTTAATATATGAAGGTCTTTACCGCAACCGGTTTTAATGCTGACGTCCGTTTTCATAAAGATTAATTAACATTATATAGATCCCACTCCTGAAATATTCGAAATGTCGGTGGAGGGTATCACAGATTCGGCACAGCTGAATATATTTTTCTAGCTTGTTATACTTTTGTTATGTTTTTGCTTATATTTTTGACGTAAAAGTAAAATTGCTCCCTGTTCATATTCGCAACTTTTTACAATTAAGGCAATGTTCCGAATTCGATATATTTTTAAAGTATATATTTTAAACGCAATAGACTAACAATAATTATTGCAAAAAGATATTGGCACTCTAGGTGTCCCGGTAGGTTAGTCGGAAGTGAGCTAGACTGGCAGTGCGAGGGTTCGATTCCCGCCAGAGACCCTGGGGTATAATCACCGCATACGATATCGAGCAAAATTGATCGAAATTATTTATTTTGGTATCATGAAACTCGATATCAAATGAAATGTATGGAATTTGAAATAACAGCATTCGATATCGAGTAACTCGACATTACATTTATCGAGTTTTCATTCGATACGCCAGTATCTATTGTTTGCAAAAAAATTCAATAGTTTATTCGATACGATAGTATCGAATGCAGTGATTAGGCCCCTGGTCTGTTTCACTACAACGAGCTGAGGGTCTACGTTACTATTGCGTGGTTAATTAAGTGAGAATATAATTTGTAATTGTATTTGTAACTCTTATTTAATAAATAACTATTGGCACTCTTACTTACAAATTGCCCAGAATATAAAGAAATTAATAAAAATATTATTGCCACTATTTGTTTGTCCAAACTGTAGTATTTACCCATTCACATCACACTGTCCTTATCTTGAATGAAAAGCTTATTTTACTGTTTTAGTAACTATTTTTTCTTTATTCTTCTTTTTGACCTATAAGATTCTAAATAGATGCTGAAGCGGTTCCATTACGCCCAGAGTTTGGCTTACCCATATTCATACCCTAGAGGGAAGCGAACTGACACCAAAGTAGTCCCGTGATAGGTCTTTGGTGGTAGAGACCGGTTCTAGTTTTAACACTTTCTATGAATAAGACCTATCACTCTTGCATGGTGTTGTCATTGGAGGGGGTCAATTTACATTTTACCAGTAGCACATCTAATCTCAATGGAAGTGTTTAGTGACAGTTAACACAATGTAGTATTATTTCGATACAATGTAGTATTATTTCAATAAAACAGGTCCTAGGAATAAATTTAAGAACCAAATATAAGTCCCAAAAAAATGTGTCACACCACCAGTGAAGACTGTACTGTAATTCATTACTTTTTTACCGTTTTGTTTTTCATTACCAGTTAAATGATAGATTCTCCTTTCACTGGTCATGAGTTCTTTCTTTTTGAACCTGTTCTTTTTTCACAACTCCGAGGACCAGTCTGTTGGACCCATTGACACAAATTTCCCGCAGGGTAATTATGTGTGCCGATCTGTAGGCAACCGGACGGGTCACAGGTTGCGCATAATGAACGGGCTTAAGATATAAAGCTTAGCAGCGAATAAGTGTTTTTTTTTTTAGAAATAAGAAGTCCTGGACAGCCAGCGGATGTATGCCATATTGGCAACATTGACAAGGTGAGTCGCAGCGTCTGTCCACCTAACTTGTGGCTGCAAGCGGACGTCTGTTCTTATATTAAGCGGTTCGCTATACAAAGATGGCAGCCCCATCATCAAAATAGGATGCAGTATACCAGGCGCGGATCCAGCTTGAGCCTTGGGGGGGGGGGGAAATTTTGTATGATACAAACAAGTAAAAAATTTGTTTTTAAAAGTTTATTAAAAACAATATGTGTATTATGGTAAGTACTTTTTGCAATTTTTGCGAATATCAAATTCTTCATCGCATAGCCGTATGGACCGTAGAAAATAAAATTGGTTTACATTTTTGTTATACAGTTGCTTATTTTATGTATTTATGCCTGTATTCATATAAATATTTTTAATTTAATAAAGGCTTGAAAACCAAATTTTCTATGAAAATTTTCCTTAATAAACGTTTATTAAATTTTATAATCCTTTATGAATATGGGGGCTAAAATATATAGCATATACAAACAATAAATGTACCATATATAATGGGTATGGAAATTAACAACAAACAAATTTTTTTTGAGGAGCTTCAGAAATTGCATTTGGTGCGGAAACTTTTTTGGCCAAAATGGCCTAAAAAAATTATTTTCATTATCAATACTAAATTGCCCATCGCGTGGTGGGATAAAGAAATGTTGTCCAAAAAAAGTCATAACCCTTCATAAAAAACTCAACAAAAAGGTTAAATAAAATATAAGATCAGTTCAATATAAATAAATCTTTTTAAATAAGCAATTTATGATTTCTTTGTGAGGCAACTTTAGACAGTACAGTCTATTTTCTGTCATTGTTGATCCGAGCCATGTTTTTATTCGACGAAGGATAGGAAACGACCACCCGCTCGTAGCTTCACTGACGAGAATTGAAACGAAAATTTGAAATATTTTTCTTAGATTTGGGTAGATATCCTCATATACAAAGCATCTAAAACGTTATCCGATGCATCAGTTCAAGCTCAAGTTTAGATGTTAGTAGGTGTTTATCTCTTTTAAGGTGTTATGATACTTGCTATTTTTTGTATTGGATTTTTTCAGGATTGACTGAAAGAAACAACAAATGCGAGAAAGAACAAGAAATACAATTTGATAAAATGTAAACAAAACAAACAATACTGCCCACGTTTTTTCCCCACAAAAAAACCGTCATAAAAGCTAAAAATCGCAAAAAAAAAAGTTAAAACCCGTTTCTTTCGATCAAAAACTAAAAAAATTGGCAACAGTGCTAACAATTAATCTGGAAATGTCAATTTTAAGTTAAAAAATTTTATATTTTTTTTTGACAGTCTTAGATTATTTATCGATAACACATGTATATTTGTTTGACATTTCAAGATTTTTTATGATATAATCATACTCTTTACACTTAGTCAGTTTTCCTATGCAAATATATTTGCACTGTTCTCCAATATAGAAAAAATACAAAAAATAGCAAGTATCATAACAGCTTTATCAAATATAATCAGCTCATCAACAAGTTTTGGTTTTAAAAGTTTTGTATCTGTATATGACTTGATTACACTTTGAGGTAGAAGTTTAGGCTTGTTCAATACATTTAGGATATCTATTGGGAAAGGTGTTTTGAGATCTTCTAAAATAAATTCAATAGGAGAAATGTAACCTACAACTCGGTAGTAATCTTCAACAGTTTAGATGTGATTATTTCCTTCAAATCTTGTCTTTTCGATAGGAACCTCGATTTGAACGCAAATAACTTTAACTTTTTCAAAAATCGCTTTAAATTGTTCTTCGGCTTTATTCTTTTTTCTTCAAGGCACATGATTAAAATTTTGATAAGGCTTGATCCGTTTTGAAGATCTATATCTTGCTCTTGTAAAATGATACTTAGTGGCTGCATTACAATAGGTATCACACTTAATATGTATATTCCGCAAATAAATTTAAAAGTACTAAGTTAGTTCTTTAATATAAAGGTAGAGATACTACCTTTCCACTTAGATATTTTTTGCAAAGCTTCTACTATGTAATGTACACTTGTTGCAAAGACGCATAATGAAGAGAGTTTAGCTCCCAAATACTTTGCTATAACTGTTTTTCGCATGGGATGAATATATATAAAAAAATTTGTAGTTTCTTTAACAAATGATACAACTTTTTGTATTAATGGCAGAAATTCAGTTGTTCGATTTATGGGAATAGCAAGGCGTTTGTTTCGCATTTGTCGCTTTTCGAGAAAATTTGAACAGCTCGATTTTCTGCTGACATCAGAGCACACCCATTTGTTCCATCTCCTACATAATTTTTTAGCTCAAGACCAAAATTTGTCAAAGCTTTAAGAACTATTGATGATAGTGCCTTGGCATCAATTGACACATCAACGTCATCAATATCTTTTGAAGCCTCTTCAAATGCGTTTACAACAAAGCCAATAAATTCTTCCCTAACAACTTTTTGTTGTATGTTGAAATATCTTAAATATAGGGAAATCTGGCTTTTCCCCGACAAATCCGTGCTTTCGTCAAAAATTATCGAATAGAATTTTGATTCATATAACACATTCATACATAAATATTGCAAATACTAAGGCTTTTTAATAATTTTACCGCACGCATTATCAAGTCAAACGTTTAGTCTTTGAATATAGATGGCACCTGCTGGGATTGAATGTAGAATAATAAGTAATTTAATACGGTAAACTAGATATTTCATTGGATATTTCTAATAAATAACTATTAGGACTAAGATATGGATACTTATTGAAAATTGTTAGAGATTCAATAATAAAAAAATAAAAAAATACTTATTGAAAATTTCGTTAGAGATTCCATAAAAAAACAAAAAAAAACCTTGCTGGAATTTCCGAAAATTCTGTACATTAAAAAAAATATTATTATTGGGAATTCTTATATTATCGAAATTAACAAAACATATTTTTATAATTTACGGGGGGAAATTTCCTTATCCCCCCCCTCCATTCACGGCTGCAGTATACTACTCATTTGATCATCCGAGATATTATGATTAACGAAACCAAAAATAAAATTATTCATATCTATATATAAAAAAAGTTATATAAAACTCTCCACAATTTACAGCCATAAAAAAATCTCAAGAAAAGAGAAGAAAGTTTTTTGAATGTTTTATAAATTTTACAAAAAACCACCTTTTGGTTAGTGTTTGGTGATATTACTTATGTTTTTATAATCGACCTCTAAACTCAGCTAGAACTTTTTGAATTGGCAGAATATTTACAAAAGTCGCAGCACTGAATTGGGTATATATTTGATTTATAATATCATCCCTCTATAAGGCTACGAGTTATGACCTTTATGTGACTGCTCTTTAGGTAGAACTTTGCGCCTAAATTCATCCAAGATGTTGGCAGTGGAAAAAAATGTTTTCTTAATGTACTAAATTCCTTAAAACAATTGTCCAATTTTACTTTTAAAGATCGAATAGATCAACAGAATTATATAAATTTTTTTCTGCTTAAAGTCAGCTTATCAATTTTTATTAAAACTTTTAGCTAGAATTTCTCGCTGATCATAACGAACAGCTTAAAGCAAAGAAATGTAATATCAAGATTTTATTAAACGTGTAACGAAGAATTCAATACTATAATAGATTACTTTTTCTTCAAAAAAAAAAACAAATTAGTTGAACTTTGGTGTTAAAATTATATTTAATGAAATACCTCTTTTGTAACACCAAAATTATACAGAAAAAAAAATCTTTGTTTTTCTGGTACCTGATGAAAATTTAATTATTTTTGCCTTAAAAATCGCACTCATCCAAAATGGTTTTTTATTATGTACATACGATTTTAATTACATCGTATCATAACACAGACATTTTTTTCCGCATCATAATTATTACATAAAGTGCCTTTTTGTGGCAAATAACTCGTTTGTTTATTAAATAAAAACTGTTTAAATTTTAACGAGCTAAAATGTTTTTAAAGAACCTAAATAAACAGCGTGGAAGTGAATTAAGGAAGGGGGAGGAGTAAATAACAAAAAAAGTTTGGTTGAACAAAAATTTCACAAAAAATCTTTTATTATTGCATTTGTGTTCACATAGCATTAAGTAAATGGTGGTTATACAAATTATATAATATATTCAAAAAAGGTTTGGAAAGGAAATTGAAAGTGAATTATAACCAGAGTAATACGTTAAGCATTGCTTTATAAAGTGATCTAATATCGATTTAATTTGGCCCACAAGGGAGATTTGCTTGCTATATAAAATTGTCATTACACAATAACGATATCCAAACGATATCATAAAAGTGATAGAAAGTATCCTCTCCCGCTTTGTTATCTATTGTATTAAAAACTACTTATTTAAATTTTTCACAAACTGTTTATTTTATTTTTCAATATACATACATAAATATTTCAGCTACAAAGTCTTCACCTTCATTTGATGATTTCTTCTCTCTAGAATTCTATAGGGACTTTATAGGTGAAATAATAGACTGATTTTGCACACTTTTAACAGACGGGCCAGAATAGATCGTCTTAAAATGTTAATAGGATCCACACATTTATTGCTTAATAGCATTCTAGCAGTGGCTATTAAAAAGTATTTACTTTTTATTTTTTACTTTGTCTGGTTAAGAGAAAGAGAAGCCAGGTTATTCAATGATAACTAAAAAATAGAAATATCTCGAGAACTGATATTTTATAAGTTTGTTATCCAAAACATGTATTAAAAAGGATAAATTTTCAAACATTAACGCCTGTATTTATAAAAAAATTTTAAATTTAAAAATGGTTTACAAAACAAATTTTGTATGAAAATTCTCCTTAATAAACGTTTGTTAAATTTTATAATCGTTTATAAATACGGGAGATAATTCTATTTTTTGATGAGGGGTACGTATACGTAATATTTAAATCTAAATATAAAGTTCCGTGTTATTTAACTATTTTTTTAGACCGTTTTTTTTTCTTTTTTTTTAATATTTTGGTTGGGGTCTTGACATCAATAATAGTTAAGTGCAAACTGTTGCAATATCCCTTTCTATGGGCATTTCCATGTCATCGAACGTGACATTTGTACGCGTTCAGGGAGATAGAGATTTTGCAAAAATAGTAGTAACTGGAAAAGTTGCATTTCAATTAGAGGGTACTACATATGAAAAAAAAGTTATCACATTTGGAACCTTTTTGTATAAAATATCGAGCAAAATAACGTACGATGTTATATAAAATGGAAGTGATTCAGGGGCGAATGTAAAAAAATTCGAAAATCTGCGAATTGTGGGAGGTATTTTTTCTTTTTTTTAATTTTTTACATTAAATCACATATTTCCGATTATATTTTCGTAATTGGATGAAAAAATTTGTTTGTATGGTTTTATAATGAACAAAATGTAATATCGTTCGTGACATACCGTACGTGACAGATTTTTCTCTTATAGTATCTACAAGGCATGAAATATATTTTTTGTAAATATATGTGCATATGTATATAAAAACTTAAGCCCTACACCATAATATTTAAAAAAAATGTTGGGAGTGTACCATATGCAGGTCCATGGCCAATCAAGATCGCCAGAACACAATTATGCTATAAGATTCTGAATTATATAAAAGTTATTTATGCCGAAAATTATTTAGTTATTCCCATCTATATGAGAATTATTTACACTTAACCGATTTAAGGAAGGGGGTTTATATGAGACCTATGTTTAATTTTGAACCTACCCGCACAATATGTTGTCATAGTACGTATTGTAAAAGTCATTGTCGCCAATTTTTATGTAAATGGCAATATTTACAAGGAAGTTATGGCTTTAAAAGCTATTTTCGAGAGTAGCTCTTGTATGGGAGCTATGGTTAAATATGGACCGATCCCAATAAAATTTTGTAAGATGTTTTTTATTGTAATAAAATAAGGTTTGACCAAATTGAAACTGTATTCCAACATAATAAAATTATGCATTTAGTTGCATTTAAGCACTTACAATTCGTACGTGACGAACTTTAAACGCTTATTATACAGATCAACTTTAAATGACAAAGACAAATTTTGTTTTTGCACCACGTACGTGACATTAGAATAGCATCCAAATCAAACAAAAAAATATACCGCTAATCGAACTATATCTTTTGTCTCTCCTCATGGATCTTGTGCATGGTTGTTGTAACATTCATTTGAAATTATAATTCCAGGGTTGTCAGAGTCTGTATTTAATTGGCAGAAAATTTAAAGTTGTTAATTGCAGTTACTTAAAATGAATCAATGAGAAAGTTTGTTTAAACTTTTATTTATTCCTTCTAAAAAATTGTAATAACCAAGGCATAGTAAAGTTTTAATGTTTTTTTTTTCCTTTCTATCATATTTGAAAAAAAGTTTCAATCGTTTTAATTTTTTGAGTCGTGGTTGAAATTCTCATGGAAATACCCACAAATATATAAACTTGTCAAAACATTTGCAATCATTATAATATTGAACTTAGTGTCTATAAAGTATATGTCGAGGTTTTTTTTTCAAATAGTGCTATCTTCAAAAAAATGTGTTTTTTATAGAAACGAGTTCACTAACTGAAGGGTCATCTGTCATTTAAATTTAAAAAAAAAATATTTTCCAAAACTCTTTTTTTCATAAATATTGCATTGTGCTATCTAACAGAAAAATGTTATAAAATGATCAAAATTGTTATTACAAAGTAGACATATTATACATCAAAGGGTTGCGAATTAAAAAACTACAAAAAATTAGCTTGTGAGTTTTTGTAAAAAACATAAATTTTAATTTATGCAATAAAATCTTTGTTAGATAATATTATTTAATGAAATTTTACAAATAAATACATTTTTTAATGCTTAATGCAAACCAGCTCAAAATTTTATTTAACTTACAAAACGAATCCCACAATTCCCAAAAAGCAGCCCAAAATTCCCAAAAATTAGTGTTTTTAGAAATATAATGGCTGCCAAGCACGGGTCTTAGTATTCAAATTGCACAATTATTATAAACATATCGGGTCATACAAACTCTAACGAGTCGCCCAAAATTGAACCGTACGATTGGACCACCTTAGACGAAGTCATGGCCAACATTAACATGATATTGTACAAATAAAAGCTGTTAAGTGAATTTATTTGTAAAATATATTTAGTTTTTCTAAAATCTTTGGATGAAGTTTCCTGACGATCTGGCCAAAGCAACCAGTGAAATGCGCATAGGAATAGCTTATCCCATCAACAATAAATTTCAGTGGTTTTATCAAATTAAAATTAGGAATTAAGCAAGACAAACAAAATCTTGTTGATAATTCACAAAAAAATATTTTTTATAACAAGTTATAATAAATTTGAGTCTGATATTTCCTAAATACTAGTCCAATTATAAATTATGAAGAACTGGGCAAGAGCATTTCACTAAAAAATTATTTTTAACATCCAGCTAAAATAAGAATTAAGGATTGTTTTTAGTTTTTTTTTATACCCGAGATGTCCCAAATTTTGAGTCCCAAATCTGAGACTATAACTTTTCTTATTTATAATATACTATAAAAATGCAGAATTATTTCCATTTTTTTTCCAAATTTCTCACACTGTGCAGCGATTATATAAATAGAAGTGAAACCCTTACAATCTGGCCCACGTTCTTTTCAACTAAGCAAACGGAGGCGTTTCCAAAGCTATTTCGCAAGAATATCATTATTTTTATGATAATTAAATACAGTTAGGGACAAAATTGTTCACAAATTTAGTGTTATTGGCAAAATAGGCTATAAATTTTTGTTTTATTTATAATTATTTAAAATTTTTTAACTATATGAAAAGTAGAACATTTCAAGAACTCAAAAATAAAACCTTTTCCAAAAAATATATGTTCATAATATTTTACACGGTATCTGTATTGTTTTCTGGATGTGAACAATTATGATACTAGTTAGAGATTATTGTTGTATTTGGGTCCTAGCGTTTGGTATGCTGTTCATTTGCTCTTTTAAGCTGCCTTAATACTTTTTTCCATTCTTTTACAAAAGTCTTAAGCAGTTTCGGCTTTATTTTTTCCAAGCTTTAACGGCAAGCTCGCGAAGCTTATATATAGTGTTAGGCGGGTTCCTCTGAGCAAAAAAGGAAAAGAAAAATGGTGTTTTTGAGTTGACCAAAGGTACTCAAGTGGGTACTACTCTGGCGACTAATTAGGTAAATTTATTTTCGAATTTTTATTTTCTTCAAACTAACTTTTAGCTATTTCTGAAGTATGCTTAAGATCGTTGTCCTGCATAATGATATCACCCTGTCGTGGTTCTTAGCCGAACATGGCTTATCTTGGAATCAACGGATCTTTAAGGATGATTATGTAGTGCTTGGCACACATTTTTCTTCTGAATTAGCGGAGTGCTCGAAGCTGGTTCCCGCGAAAACAATCTCAAGTCATTTATGAGATCATCAAAACTTTAACATTTGGAATTATTCCACCCTTTTACGCTAGCACTTTTACGCCAGCCATGTGAACTCCCGTCCGCCTGCCTGCAATCTCATAATTTTGGTCCGATCTAAGCATGTTACACGCATTGAATCTTTAAAACTGAATTTTTCTTACTTTTTTACAAACTTCAGCCGTTTTCAGCTTTTATTTTTGCTAAAAGGTGGGTTGTCGCTCTTTATTCTAGCTACTAATCTACTAGAACTTAAGCAACTTCGTATGATTTTAGCGCTTACATCTAAATTGTACTCTATGCTCAGTATTTGCCGTACCTTAATAGCTATACTGACTACACCAGTAACAATAAGTCGCTTTGATTCGCGAAAATCATTTGGTGAAAGTTTTTTTTGGGCGACTAGCTTTGTTGCTTTTGGTATCCAAACTACACTTTTTTTTATTTAACATTCAAATCTCTCTGAAATGTTGTATTTTTTGTGATCTTGCGCTGTGAGAATCGTTTTTTAAAATTTTTCACAATGCTTTGTTTTAAAAGAGCCGCTTTTGACTTATTACCGTTCTTGAAGAAACTAGGCAAAATTTAATTGCTCAAATTTTTTTCAAATTTTAAAAACATTAAATATAAGTGTAAATATAAAAACTAACGGTACTTTTGAAAATAAGTTTACATAGTTTGATTATAAAATGTAGAAAGCCATACATTAGTTTTAGAAAGTTTCCAAGTTGAAACTTTAATAGTTTTCATGATATACATAAATTTTTTATAATTTCGTGAACAATTTTGTCCCTAACTGTATATATGGATATGTTAATATGTGGATTATTTCTTGTTTTTCAATAAACGTTAGTTAATGTAAAATTTTAACTTAATTTCGAGCTCTGTTACTAATTATTTTAATAAAAATTCGTGTAACTTAAGCTTAAGTCTCAAATAACTTTCATTTCATTTCAGTTCATTTTCATTTTTGTTCAAATGTTCAAATCGATAAAATTTTAATTTGTAAATGGTGCTATCAGACATATAAGCGCGAATATCTGGAATTAAGAAAAAAAATTAACATATGTATGACTTAGACGTGGTTTTTTAATAACATTGTAAAATAAAGTTTAGTTTATACTCTTAGAGTTATCGAAAAAATCAGTTTTTTCGCTCTCCTGTAAAATTGTGATTTTGCTGATAGCACTGTTTGAAAAATAACCCTCAATATATTACGGGTACTTATGAGGAGCGAAGTTGATTTAACGATAATCGTTTATCCGTCTGTCTATGTGTATGTTGAAATGGGTTTTCCGCAGACCCTAGAAATGAACGGGTTGTTACATATTTTTGTTTCATAAAGGCCAGAATAGTTTGCTATTGCAATTAAGCCTGATCTATTTAAAAATAGCTGAGATATCAGCAAATAACGACGACTGCCTCTAATTTTTTGTAAAGTTTCCAAATAAGGTACATGCATCACGGTTATACATATCTTGAGGGTTAAATATGCACTAAGAAATCTATGCCAAAATTCATAAAAAAAAACTAAAGAACTGATGAATATATTATTTTTGCCTCTTTTGGTCACACAAGGAAAACATGTAATTCAACATTTACGGTTTCCCACACCCAGGGAAAAAACATGTTTAAATATGGTCACCTCCAACAAAACTGTTTTAAAGAAAAACGTAAACATATTTTGTTTAATTTAACCGTATTAATGTCACCGACAACCATATAATGGATAAATTAGTCCTCCAGCAAGAAGCCACAACCATAGTATGGTTGCCTCCAAACATGTTATGGTTAGTTTTCAACCATATCATGTTGCTCTTATAAAAGTGAAAAATACTATTTTTAATATCCTAAGCTAATCCCGCGAAGCTTTTTCGTTTGTCTGCAGGAAAGAAACCAGAGACTCTGGTGGGAATCGAACCCACAACCCCGGTGCTGATAGACTAGCTAACTGCCAGCTAGCCTACCGGGGCATTGTTAATTTAAAACCATATTGTTATCATATTTAGCCATAACATGTTTAGAGGCAACCATAATGTGGTTGTTGCTTCTTGAGGCGGAGGACTAACTAAACCATAATATGGTTGTCGGTGACAATTAAATAGTTAAATTAAACAAAATATGTTTAAAGTTTTCTTTAAAAATAGTTTTGTTGGAGGTGACAATATTTAAAAATTTTTTTTTTTTCCCCCCTACGTGTGGTTATTACTTTTGTGACTCAAGAAAGTTATATTACCTACATATCTTTTGTAGACATAAGTCGATTTAAACTAGTCCTTTGAACAGCCAATCAAGTCTTTGAAACCACTAAACCCCAAGTAAATTGAACTAACTAACGGCTCTTCCCACCTTAAATCTGTGGCGTTTTAACAAAACATCTTAAGTCAAATTAAAAAAAGTTAAAAAAATGCTGTTAATTACACTGGTTTACAGCCAAAAAATACCAAGAACGCCACATGCCTAGATAAGTTAATTGGGACCTCCTGAATAAGAAAAGCGCTGTAATTTTTTTCCCAAGTACCGTTTCTTAGAAAACGGTTCTTTTGTGTTTTTCGGTGTATGGCATATCGTTGGAAAGGTAATTGAATGCCTTTTCCGTCGATATACTGAAAAGTTATGGCACCTCATTTTAAGCGTAATTTGAAAAAAATCGGATGAAAAATAAAGTTTTCATTAAAGAGTTTAAGGATCGACGGAAAAGGCATTCAATTACCTTTCTAACGATATGCCATTTATTTCGATCGGACTTTTTGGTTGGGCTCCACAAGGGTTTGAGTGGGACCATACACCGAAAAACACAAAGTACCGTTATCTAAAAAACGGTACTTAGGAAAAAAAATTACAGCGTTTTTCGTGTTCAGAAGGTCACAATTAACTTATCTAGGCATGTGGCGTTCTTGGTACTTTTCCAAATTAAAAATTTGTAAAGCAGTGTTATACGAATTTTCCTTCGAAAAACATTTTTCTTTACGATTCGAAAATTTTGCAATATAAACGAAATTTTTCTTTAATTTCGGTTTATTTAAAAAAATAATTTTTTTCGCCGATTTTTTTTAACCTTTTTTTGCTATGTTATCTCGACTTAGAATGTTTTGTCAAAATGCCACAGAAATAATTACTAATATAACAAAACACACATATTCTTACAACCAATTTCTTTATAATTCAGACTATTAAACAAACTAACACAATAGCCTACGAAGTACAAAGTATCCTTAAATAATTCAAAAGATTTATGGCTACAAGTTTATTATAAAACAACAACAATATACACTTGTTTCCTGAAAAGTAGAACAACAACACAGGAGAACATCTGTTCCAATTTATAATTGTGTCAATCTTTGTTATTGATATGAAATCTAAGCCATACAAATATGTATGTTACACGTATCAAATGTCAAAACATGACTTTTCTTATTTGTAATAGAAGACCTTAGAAATAAGAAATAATCATTTTTATTTTCTCTCGTGTTTGTTGATGTTAGGAGAAAAAAACTCAGAAGTAAATGAAGATAATACATCATACTTTACTTACCTATAAAAATCTCTTCGCCATCTTCTATTTCCGGATCGCAATCCGCTTCATCTAAGCCATTTAAATAGGTTTCCAGCAAGTAGTTTTTACCCAACTCACGTTCACGTTTGCGATGTTTCTCCTCTTCAATCTTGGTAATTTGACGTTCCTTTTCACTATGGACGTGTCGTTATTTGTTCATATTTTTTTCGGATTTTATTTGTGGTTGTAAAGATTGTTGTAATGGTATGGGTGTGTGTGTTTGTGATAATATTTCAATGTATGTCCAAAAGTTTCACAAATTATTGTTGTAAAGCAAAACACATTGCCAAGTGGCAGTAAACACCATCATACACAGCCATGGCAAGGATAAGGTGGTTAGCAGGGCAGCATAACAGTACAACGTTATGACAATTCAGAGACAACAGCAACATCAAATGATAATGAAAACGAAAAAAAGGAAAGAAAAAAAAAACGGAAATAAAAAATAAAAAGTTAAGTAAAAACCCAATTAATTATACAAGAAGTTTTCTTTTAATTATTACCAACACAATGCTTGTTGGTGCAATTCGTATACGACAATAATATCAGTTCTCTGGAAAGAAAAGTTACAGAATGTGCAATAGAGATGGACAAGTGACTATGTTTAACATTTCAGAAAAACAGAAAATTTATATTATATTTATTGGGAAGGATATTTTGCTGGGTGAAGAATGGATAAAGAAATTGACGAAATCTGTCTATTTTCTGAGGCTTGCAATTTTATAGAAATTCATTCACTTCGTGTATATGTTTTTCGCTTTTTTAATAAATTTTTATAAATAAATGCAAAAATTTTTTCATTAACGTATGTATTTGTTTATTAATTTTTTAAATAAATAATTTTCAAAAATACACCTTTTATTTTCATTTCTCTTTGTTAATATTTTGTTTCCTTCGAGTAAATTAGTTACTAAGCCAAATTTTGATATTTTTATCATGCTAAAGTTCATTAAATTTAATTATCATTAAATTATTTTTATGAAGAGAGGAATTTTAAAACATGAAATTAATAAAAATTTAATTGATAATTTTCAATTCTTGACTGAACTGGGAATCGAACCCAGGTTTTCGCGGACAGGTTGTCCTGACGTTTCGATTGTAACCACACAATCTATTCAGAGGGGTTTGCCGTTTAACACTCACCGCTATTGACGACGACTGGCAGTCAATAGTCAAACACCAATCTTTGAACCAAATGGTTTGAATGTTTATCAATTTTAATTGATTTAGATGTTCGTCCTTACTTCTGTTTTTATCGTACTTTTTTTGTCAAGAATTCTTCTTGAAGTCCAAAGTACATTTTTCTGTTTTTCATTTTTTTGTTTTTCTTTTTCTTGTTGAAGGTTTTCAGAATTTAGATTTAAAAACATAAACGGCTTTAAAAATTAACCACAATACTAATTATTGTACAGTAGTTACGTGACTGGCTTAAGTTAAAGGTAAATAAGGGTTAAAGCCCTTATGACACTACATTTTTAATCCATTGTTCAAGTTTTGGTGAACAGTACAAATATAATGTAATAGAAAATTTACCAAGTGCAATGAGTTAAGCGGTATTAAGATAAATGGCAAACTGTTATAAATTTTACTAAAGTTATCGATAAAAAATTAAATTATGTCAAAAGAAATGTGAAATTGTTTAACTTGAAATTTACATTTCAAGTTTGAAATATTAAGTGTTGCTGAACCAGCGCTTTATGGGCAAATTCAGCGACTTACCGATTTTTGTTTGTTTTAATTTTATGTTTCTCATAAACAAAAAGTTGACAACATTTCATAAAATAAACAAAACCATAATAGAAGAAAAAATACTTTTTTTACATTTTTTATAGTTTGATTTTCTAATGGTGATTTCTTTTCTGATAAAAATATGTTACAGTATATACATCCATGTAACATTTTCTAATGTTACCTATAATCACTGAAAGTGTTACATGTTGTGCAATTTCAATAGAACACAATTAGCTGCTTTTATTTACAACTATAACAATTTCATCATTAGTGTACTTCATGAGCGATTTTTTAAGCAATTTGAGCGGTTACTGCACGCTATTATGGCTTGAAAACAAATATTGACATCACTAATGGCTTAGAAAAATTAAAACGATTGTAATATAAATAGAATTTTTTGATTTTAATGTGTAAATATATTTATATTTTGTTTTAAAACTATTTTTTTACAAAATTATGAGCGGTATGAATTATGGCAATCAAAATAAAACACTGGTTGTTCAAACAAAGTTGTAACCTTAAGTAAAACTAAGGGTAAAATATGCAACATGTTTTGCATGTTTTTCATCAACATATTCACAAAAGAACTTGAAAATTTTTCCCACAGTTGTATTTTTTGTACAAATGAACACAAAAATGTAGAACATGTAACATTAATGCAACATATTTCTCAGAAAAGAAATCGCCATAACATTTACTGTTTCTATCTATCAATTCTATATCAATTTAATGAATAAAAAGTGTAGTGTCATCAGCCAGATATTTTGCAAAACTTGAAAAAGTGTAATAAGAACAACTTCTTCTAGAGACGAAGATCTACTTGTTTACTGGCGCAATTAAATGTTTTACCCAAAATTTAAGAACATTGCGTAGAAATTAAGTTTTCAAGAGGACTTGCGAAATCGTCTATCTCCGCAAAAGCTGAGAATACCCTGTTTTCGGTATCGTATCGGCAAAAAGGCGTATCGTTACTTTCCTAATTAAAATCATTCACATTGACGGCCAATTTTAGCAAGTTCAGTTAAAACTTACTATTAATTTAACTTCCAGTTAACAATATGTTTTTGACAGTTATAACTGATAATAAATCATAACCGAACTTGGTGAAATTAGCCATAAGCTACCTATCAGGTAGCTCAGGTTATAAATTATAACTCTTATATAAATCTAGAATACAAGTCCTATAAATCTTTGTAAAATACAAGAATGGTAAATATATGGCTGAGTTCCAGAGCATCAAAATACATTGCAGTGATGCAGTTTTGATACAAAGTAAGCATCAACAAAACTTTTTATGCACAGTTTGCCTTTTGTTTGCGCATCGATAACTGTTATTATACATTTAGGGACGTATGCCACTGTCAATGTTTAAATAGCTGCGTTTAGGAATGCTTGACTTTGTTTGGTTGCATTGCAAATGACGTTTTGAAATTTAGTGCCAATTCACACGTTGCAAGTCTTATTGATCAGCTTGCTACCTTATAGGCGAGAGAGAGTGAGAGAGAAACGTTTATTTTCCTCTCTTCACTCTCGTTATAAAGTAGCAAGCTGATCAATAAGCAGTGTGACCCTTTTAGCATTTGCACTGCTTAATTTAGCATTATTTATTTTGATTTAGCAGCGAATTTTTCAAATAGCATTTAGCGTTATTTTCGGCATTTTTGTAATATTTTTTTTAGCATTATTTAGCATTTTTTAATCTTAAAAATTTTATATTTCACGCTATTTCACAATATAACTTATCACTTCTGTCAATCTCTATTATTGTATTTTGTCATTTATACAAATGTATAATAATAGCAACCCTGTTAACACCAAAAAAAATTAAAGAAGAAATGGTAGATTTTACTACAGAAGAAATAACGGTTTTGGAACAGCAATGGCAAAAGCTGAATGCATACGAATTGATGAACCAAAGTTCAACTGTTGAATTCTGGATAGGTATTAAGAATATGATGAAAACAGATCATATTCTAATGGTATTTTGACCAACACTTTCGAAACTGTTCATATAATGGTGTGTTTAATGTGTATAATATCCTTTTGAAATTTCATTTATAGCCATCTTGAAATTTGAAAATTTTAGTATTTTCTTTCTCAAAAAAAAAAAAAAAAAATCAAAAAGACAACAGTTTTTATATGTTTACAGGAGAAGTACAAAATTTTACAATATCAATAACAGCAGGTGTAATGGGCGTTGGAATTTCTTTAATAATCAATCAGGGATCAAAAAATTTTTTGTGAACATGTAGTTTAAAAAAACGACCACAAATCCATAAAAAAGTCAATTTTGAATTTTTTGATGATACGTTGTTTTGTATTTCTGAGTACAGCCAGAGAAAAAACATGTTTAAATATGGTCGCTACCAACAATACTATTTTGTAAGGAAATTTTAAACATATTATGATTCATTATTAATACGATCTTCGTATGACGTGCTAAATTCCCAGTTTTTCATATTTGATAAATACACTGAAATTTATTGTTGAGGGAAAGCAAGCCTCTATGCGCATTTCGCCGGTTGCTTACACCAGCTCATCAGGAAACCTTTTCCAAAGATTTAAGAAAAGCCAAAAATATTAAACAAATAAAACCTTAAGCGAATAAGAGTTATAAACACTCTAAGTCTTACCTGTAACAATATCAAAGCTTAAACAAAACACCAACAATAAACAGTGAGTTTATCTTTTCTTACATCCCCCTACAATTGGTTGTGTTCTTTCCGACTCGAATTGTAGTTGTAAGTGGGTTAAAAGAAAAAACAAAATTAAAAAACAAACCGCTTCATTCTATTGTCTTCGTAAGAAAACAACGAACTAAACCAATTTGCCAATTCAGTTTTATGCACGGGCACATGCAATTATATTATCAAAGTTATTTTCGGGAATACAAAGTTTATTATTAATACGATATTCGTATGACGTGCTAAATACCCAGTTTTTCATATTTGATAAATACACTGAAATTTATTGTTGAGGGAAAGCAAGCCTCTATGCGCATTTCGCCGGTTGCTTACACCAGCTCATCAGGAAACCTTTTCCAAAGATTTTAGAAAAGCCAAAAATATTAAACAAATAAAACCTTAAGCGAATAAGAGTTATAAACACTCTAAGTCTTACCTGTAACAATATCAAAGCTTAAACAAAACACCAACATTAAACAGTGAGTTTATCTTTTCTTACATCCCCCTACAATTGGTTGGGTTCTATCCGACTCGAATTGTAGTTGTAAGTGGGTTCGTTTAACAATATTATGATTGTCTCCGAACATGTTATGTTTGAAACTAACTAAGACATGTTTAACACTTATAATAGCATGGTTGACTTTTAGCCATATCATGTTGCTCTTGAAAAAGAGGAAAATACTATTGCTTATTTTAAAACAAATTGTTGTCATATTTAAACATAACATGCTTAGAGGCAACCATTATATGGTTGTGGATTTTTGATGGAGTACTAATAAAAACATTATGTCGATACCTTCCCGCAAGAATGTATTAAGCGACACTTTTTTCGAAAATGACTTTTTGATGTGGAACTATACTAGAAGTTAAGCGCCACATTTTGGCTTGGGTTTCGCTGCCCTTCATGGATGCACAGGAAACTAGAGAGAAAATAAAATTGTATCAACCGTCAAGTTTTCTCATTGGAATAAAGTTGCTCCCTGAAATTTGTATTATCCGCAAAGAAATTTTGCTAAGCCACATTTTTAAAAATGGTATTGTCGTAAGCAACAAAAGGTCCACACAAAAATTTTGTTAGATGTCGCTTAGAAATTGTCGCTTAGCACACTCATTCAACTAAAACTTGATCCATTTTTGTCGCTTATAACACTATAGATTATGATTGTCCTTGAGTTTAAAAAATGTTTGTATTCTTCAAAACTGCCAGTATCAGGCCCGAAACGAAAGGATTTAGAGAGTCTGCTAAAAACCCAATAAAAAATTGAGCTTCGAGAGAAGCAGGTTTGTAAGGGAGAAATGTAAGAGTTTCGCTTTCCATTGCGCTTACGGAAGACATGAATTTTATATGGCGAGTTCCCACTTTGAAGCAATACATTTTTGACACATGAAGCGCATTATTCAGCGCACATAAATATTGTTGGATGTAACGATCATCTTTACACTCTGAATGTTTTGATACAGTTATTTTTTAGTATTCTCCCTTACAAACCTGCTTCGTAGTAAGGGAATGCCGTAGCACTTGAAATGTTATTTATTTTTTATAAAAATTGTTAAGAGTTATTTCACTTACTTTACGGCATTTCTGTATGTCTTATTGCGTAACGCATAATTGTGCGCTTATTTTTTTAAATGTACCATTAGTGCTTCGCAAAATGATAAAATTTTTTTTTGGGAAGAAAGTTTATTCCTGAACGATACTTTTATATAGATTTTGATTTATTGTATTGTTAAACAGAAAAAATTTATTTCAAACCTTTATTTTTTGTGTTCATGTCAATGTTTTAAGCGCCATTTACCATTGTATCAAGCGCCAATGTCTTGACCACGAAAATGTACTGAAGCTGTTATGATACTTGCTATTTTTTGTATTTTTTCTATATTGGAGAACAGTGCAAATATATTTGCATAAAAAATCTTGAAATGTCAAACAAATATACATGTGTTATCGATAAATAATCTAAGACTGTCAAAAAATATATATAAAATTTTTTAACTTAAAATTGATATTTCCAGATTAATTGTTTGCACTGTTGCCAATTTTTTTAGTTTTTGATCGAAAGAAACGGTTTTTAACTTTTTTTTGCGATTTTTAACTTTTATGACGGTTTTTTGTGGGGAAAAAACGTGGGCAGTATTGTTTGTTTTGTTTACATTTTATTAAATTGTATGTCTTGTTCTTTCTCGCATTTGTTGTTTCATTCAGTCAATCCTAAAAAAATCCAATACAAAAAATAGCAAGTGTCATAACACCTTAAGCGACAAAAACTTTTTATCTGACTAAAATTTTGGATTTGCAATGATGTCAAGTTTTGTATTCTGAAAATCGCTTTCTAAATATGCTCCTTTCAATAAAATACACAAATAAATATCTAAATGAGACGTTTTTTTTCGTTTCCTACACAATTTTAGAAATGTCGCTTAATACATTCTTGCGGGAAGGTATCGATATGTTTGTAGGTGACAATAATAATAATAATTACAAAATATGTTTAAAATTATCTTTAAAAATAGAATAGTTGGAAGTGACCATATTTAAACATAATTTTTCTCTGCGTGTATATATACACGCAAAACATCTCCTTTAGAGGTTTATTTATGCCTTAATGTTCAATAACTTTCATAAACTAATAAATTTAATTTTATCCACATCCATTTACACGTCCATCTCTAGTACAAGTAGCACAACTAAAGGACACATACAAATATTCCTGTAACTATGAATGGTAATCTTTGCACGAGTAAATACATGAAGGAATTTTTTGTTTGTGTCATTTAAAATAAATTTATGTTTTGTTAAGGGATGTGAATGTGTGAGTGCGTATGAGAGGAAGATAGTAAAAGTAAACTTCACATCGGGAAAGAGTGCAAGCGCTTCCACTTGTCGGGCCTATCGAAAGATCAACAAACGCTTTCTAACTGATATTTTACTCATTCCTTTCTGTATTCATTGTTTTTCCGCCTGGAGTTGTATTGATCATCTAAAGGATATTTCAACTTTTGGTGGTCAGCTTGAAGTCATTCCTGGGATCCGCAAGGATTAAATTTGATCAATGAATGAATAACAAGCAACAGTTGACGCGCACATAGAGAAGACGTCGAGAGGTATCGGAAGATTTATCTTTTCTGTTTTATAGACGTACTTCCATGGTGGTCTTAGGAACAGAGATTTGGCAGCGGGTGCATGACAGTGTACTGTAATGTCTATATTGTGTACTCGGACATTGAAAATCTATGCTGGGTCTATGCATACCTAGGATGCAACAAACATCTGAAATGATAGGGCTCTTTGAGGTCCAATAATTTCAAAGAGTCCGAAGGTGTACCTCAGTATTAACTTATAGTGCCTCGCAGTCAGTAGCCCCCGTCTTAGCAAGCCGGTCTAACTAATGATGAGGTATCTGTTAATACTCTTTTCCAAAAATTCTTCCTGAATCCCGAGGACCCGGAAGATGGTATTGTCCTTCTTTGAAGGAATACTTTCAGAGAGCAGGAGGTGGCTGTGGTTATATCCACATCGCGGGTAAAACCGAGGTGTCATTATTCGTATTGCATAAATTTCGGTGAAATTCATGGAAGATGTTGCAAATGTATTGCATTCATACTTGCAATAAAAAACTTTTTTTTTTACAAAAGTGCAAAAATCTTAAAAGAAAGTTTTATAAACAAAAATTAAACAAAATAAAACTTGCGGAAAAGGGTAAACTTGAACATTAACAATATGATATATTGCCACTTTTCTAACTTGGTGGCCACACGATCAAGTTTTGCCTTTCAATTTGAATTACACTCTCAGTTTTTTAAGGTAGAAGTTCATAACACGCGTTAGTGCGCGCGCGCTCTGTCGTCTTCTGTCAAAAAAGTTAAACTAGTGCATTTTCATAGAACAAGCTACATGCAAAATATTTTGACGCGTTTGCGCCAGAAAGTTGGTTAACTTTGAACTTTTTAACGCGTTGTGTATTTTTGACAAGTAATCAGCTGACAATAAAAGGAATAATTTAACAAATTTGTGGATCATGAAAGAAAAACTTATTGAGGAGCTTAAAAAACATGCAATATTTATATAAAAAGAATAAATTCAATAAAATAACAAAATCTTGATATACTTTTGAACCCGTTTTTAATGCACAAATAAGTAAACAAATAAAAAACAGCTGACAGGAATGGCTTTTTTAACGCATGCTGTGTAACTTGCAATTTTTTACGCGCTAAAGTTTTTAAACGCACGATACTCGTCGACGAACTAACGCGTGTTATGTACTTCCACCTTTACTAACACACTCACACTTTTTTAATTGACCACGAGATTGCTTTCAATTTCACCTTTCCATTTGTTTGGCAATTTTACTTTCAATTTAACAGCTGAGTACAAGTTTGTCTTTATAAATTGTGTTGTTGTTGACACCTTGGAAGTAAATTGCTTACAAATTGAGTGAAGCCTACGTCACAGCTTTCAATTTATGTTAATTTTGACAAGCAGTATATGTAAAAGACTATCAAGAACAACTTGAACGTGTGGCCGCAGGGTTAAATAGAATGGAATAAAATAAGATAGGAACATCATTTGAAGATGTATTTCTTATGGGAAGATATAAACGTCTTCACAAATCGATGGTAGATGTTGACAAGTGTGAAAATGCTATTACTTTTAAAAATTTAAAAGTCTTTAAGAATCTCTTTAATAAAATATTTAACAAGGTTAAATTTATTTTAGGCCTGTCAAAATAATTCTCTTGGTAGTTATTTGGGAATGTGTAGGAAAATTTGCAGTCGTAAAAATTGCAAATTAAGTCGGAATGCAGCTGGGAGGCTTTATGTCTGCAACAAAAAAAAACCCCCCTTCAGAAGGCCTCTTTTATACTTTCCCTTTATGCTAGGGTATTTATTTGTGTATATGTATAGGTGCGTTTGTTAAAATATACATTGTAGCAGTTGTTGTAATTTTAATAAAAAAAAAAAAAAACAAACAGACACCTACCGTAACAAGGACAATTGTCGTTGTATTGTCTCATCCTGGGCTAAAATAATTTTCATCAAACGCTCATTTGCTGTACACCGTGATAATTTCGGATGCAGTGTATTTGCCTGTGACAGCCATTGTGATGATTTATGCCTGCGGCGACGAAATTTAGCACTACGTGCACTCCCCACTGGACTGCCCATGCCACTATCTTTGTCGGTGGAGATTAATGATGACAATTGTGGTGTTGTATTATTGATGTACACGGCTGGAGAGGGTCCCAAATGGCGTAAAAGCAATTCACACTGCGGTTTTAAATAGAATCAAGAAAACAAAACATGGAAAAATTAAATATCATTAAGAAGAATAAAATAAACAAGGAAAAGAATTGTAATAAAAAACATTAAACAGGATATTAACAGTTAATTTTTTTTGTGTTTAGATCAGCTGAAGCAAATCCTTTTTTTCCTGTACAAATGTTTACACAAACGAGCATATTGCGTGACCTGTGTGTATTTCTATAACTTATACAAAAAACCTTCTGCTTCTGGTTATTGTTTTACGCTTCACCACCACAAGTGGTGAATGTAGAAAGGTACAGACTTCTTTCTTCGCTTGCGGTGACAGTAAAAACTTTCATCAGTCAACAGTCAAGCCAAATACTTGAATGACTGACGAAATTTTGCGGACACAATATCCAACAAACAAAAATTAATTATGTTAGATAGTGTGTACCCCACCTGTAGGTATTTTAAGTTGGTCAATCCGTGTGTAACACCACCATATTTATCTAAGGCCTACATAAGTATATTTACTGACAGCAAAGCTGACATTGCAGATCTAGCGAGTGTCTTTATGACATTAAAGTTGACAATGAGAAGCGCAATATCTCTGAACGAGATTACGAAACATTTTTGGCATAGACACAAGGGCAAGGTGGTAGCCTTAGAAATCGAACTGCAGACAGCCTGGCCAAGCAGAGTTGTATCCTGTATCCTAGACGACATATACGTCGTCGGCCTAAATAGCTTTTAAATGTCATACAAGAAGGCTAAGTCAAGACAGCAGAAAAATAAAATACTAACAAAAAACCTGAAATCAAGCATTCAGCAGTTGCTATGTAGAACAAGAAAAAAAAATTAACAAAAACAAACAATAGAAGAAAATGTATTGTTGTTGTTATTGCTGTTAATGTTAATGTAACAAAGCGACTCGTACTCATACCAATTTAGTTCGTCGTTGGCTTATCGAGTGGACAGTGACTACTTGAATGCAAAAGCATAAGAATTTTTGCCTTTTGACTTTAGGTATTTGTGTTATTGCGTGCGCAACAATAAATGCAAATAACGCACTTTCAATAAAAAAAAACTCACACATGCACAAATCAAATGTGTACAAAACGATGTCAAAATTACCAACGTTAAACTTTGTTTTGCAGGCATAGAATTAATGTTAATTTTAGCGTATGAATAAATCAAGAAAAATAGTGATTTTGCAGTTCTCTGGTATGTACCAGGTTAGAAGGAGTAGACGGTGTTTTACTTCCCCTGCCAATGTCCTGGTCTCAGGGACATTAGGATGATTCATTTTGGGAGAACAGAGTGAGCCTGCTTGAATGTTCATTCTGAGGTAGGACTGAAATCGATCTTTCTTATCAGAAGGAAATCAAAATGGTAAAAGGCTGCAATGATGTCTATACAGTAGTCTAGTGAAAAATGGCTTAAAACAAGTCACAGGGTTTGTGAATTACCTCTATAATGAGCCGTCTCTATATCGGTTGCCAATTGAACCTAACCATATAAATCATATTTCCAAAAATTCTTTTATACGTCTTAGCCCATCAAGAATATAAATAATATGTTGCGGTGACATTTTGTCCAATTTAGTGTTATTGACACAAACTATAAATCTTTAATTCGCACCTCAAGCTCCTTAAACCATAGGGCATACAATTTGGCACACAATAGTTTAATAAACCGGAAACCTTGATGACAGATTTTATAAATATTAGCCTAAAATGTATCACAGAACCTATATCAGGTCCGCTTCGTAAAAACTCCGAAAAATTTTAGTTCCTGGTAGGGAGTCTCAATGATTCGTTAGAGCCGAGCATATAATTCTTATTTATTTTAAATCTGTTTATTTATTTTGTGCAAACATCTGTAAAGAAGGCAAGTGAGTTTAATATTGTTGAAGTTTTTATGGTTTTCACTTAATAATATTGCAAGGACCTTAAAAAGGAAAACTAAATTGGTAACCAAATAAATTATCGTTATAAATTAAAGGATGGTGAAGAAGATTAAATACTAGTGCTTTGTACTTAAAATGTTTGTTTTTCTTGAACCTTAGTTTCTTGAAAGTCTCATACTGTAAGGTAATTTAACTAGGCCAAGTAAAAAATGTTTTTTCTAATCGTATTAATTGCTTAGCATTAATAATACTTATTTATGAAAGAAAAATTAATTATAAAAGGGAATGGCAACGATTGATTGTATTATTAAAACGAGGGAAGTGCAATTAAACGATTTATCAAAGATCTCGATTAATCAATATGATGATTTATTTATTATTCGATTTATCAGATGTATGATTTATAAAATTCTTTTTTTGATTAATAAAATATGACTGATTGATTACTCAAAAATATTAATAATTACACTGTGCTCGATTTTTTTAACCAAGCTGGACTCCCTACTGGTAAAGCTAATTCAAGTTCTGAATTAAATAGTGCTAGCAATTTTTCGAAATCTGTGATCAAAATGCGAAATACCAAAGTATCATAAAAAGATATTTCTTATACTCTTTGGATCATTGTGCAATTTACATCAATCCAACTGGGTTTAATACAATTCTTCAATACTTTTTTTTAACAATTGTTTATAACCTCCACCACAATTAGTTGTGAAGAGAGTACACTTAGTTTGTCATTCCGTGTGAAACTTTTTTACTATTTTTCTGCTTGAGTTATTCTAAGTCGATTAAGCCATGTCCGTCTGTCTGTACATCTGTATAAAACACGCTCACTTTCAAAAAAAAACTGATAATAAATGAACAAACTTATTGTTAAATTGGTTGTAGTTATCCTAAGCAGTTTGGGATTGAAAGCCTGCAAAATTGGTTAAGTAAACCCAGAGAAAAAACATGTTTAAATATGGTCACCTCCAACCAAACTATTTTTAAAGAAAATTTTAAACATGTAATGTTTAATATAACCATATTATTGTCAGCGGTTACCACAGTATGGTTAAATAAGGCCTCCATCAAGAAGCCCTAAAGATATTATTGTTGCCTCCAAGCATGTTATGATCAATAATAACTCAAATTTGTTAAACACTGACAATAGCATGGTTGCTTTTCAACCATAGTATGTTGCTCTTGATAAAGAGGAAAATACAATTGCAAATTTAAAAACAAATTATTGTCATATTTAACCATAAAACTTTTAGAGGCAACCATAATATGGTTGTGGGTTCTTGATAGAGGACTAATTCAACCATAATATGGTTGTCGCTGATAAAAATATGGTTATTTTAACGATAATATGTTTAAAATTTTCTTTAATAATAGTTTGGTTGGAGGTGACCATATTTAAACATGTTTTTTCTCTAGGTGTAGGATCAGAGCTATGCAGTGTTACCAACTTAGCCATTCAGTGGCTAGATTTAGCCATTTTTCACCCTGTTTAGCCATTAAAAAATGAGTTTAGCCATTAGCCATTTTTCAACTTGTTTGGCCATAAAATTTTTTTACCGTTTTTCTTTTAAAAGAATAATTTTTATTTTATTATAAAAATTTATAAAAGTAAAATAAACATTTTGAACAATTAAAACGCCTTTAATTTAAATCACAATTTTTACAAATATTGAAAATCGCTATAAACTATGACGCTGAAACATCTTGCAAAATAAAGGAACAGTATTTCACTATTAAATTTATAAAATGGATGAACACAAACATCGCTGTTTCTTTCTGGTTGCAAGTATTTCAATAAAGAGATGCAGGCGGCAAAAAAATTTTTTTTTAAATTTCAGAATGGACTATATAGTTGCTCTCACTTGCATGGTCTAATGATGAAGTAGAGAGGGTATTTACCCAAGTAAACATCGTTTAAAGTAATTTGAGAAAAAGGATACATTAAGCAACGATTAATTCGATTTTATCAATAAAATATTTATACCACCACCACAATAGTGGAGAGGGTACTATGCGTTTGTGCTGATGTCTGTAACACCTTAAAATATTAATCCTTAGCCCACCTTTACGTATACCGATTAACTCAGAATCACTTTCTGAGTAGTTTGATTTTTGTCGGTTAAAACTTATTTTTTAAAAGTAAAAACAACTCAATTTTAAGGAAAATTTTGGTAAAAAAAATTAAAATTAATGTAAAAATCATTTGTTTTAAATAAAATGTAAATGATCCGTTTTTAAAATGAACTTTAAATTGTTAAAAATGAATTTTAGTTTGAATTTAACTACATAATATTTTGAGTGTAGAGACGTTCGTGGTTTTTTCCTGAAATGTTAGCCTTTTGAGGACCAATTTTTAATAGAAAGCTGCTCCAGACCAAATGTGTTATAAATAACTAACAACATAGTCCCCATCATCTGTCATCTTCGTAAAACCCATTTTAATACACATTCGGACAAATAGACATACTGACTGACGAACATCGTGAAATCCACTTCGCTACTACAAAATCAATATTTAAGAAATTAAAAAAGGAATAAAAACTTCTATATATTCCCTTTCCACCTGTGGGTTTAAAAGCAGATATCGCAAGAAACACACATATAACAATATCTTAAATAAAAAAAAAACAACTATCAAAAAAATAAGTTTTCAGCACTAAAAAAACATAATGTACATTTTTGCTTGTAGCTAAATATAATTGCAATAATTATTTCACTATGAAGTTTCATCATCGTTCCTTTTTGTTGCAAATATAAATGAATATTAAGTACATTCATTATATGTACAAAAAAATACGGATTTAAATACTTTGCGTGACCTGTCTACAGCCACTTAAATACTTGTATCCTCAAAATATCAAAAGTTGTGTATGCACTCTTATTTTTAAAGAGTTCAAATTTGGTTTCCTCTCAAAAAAGCAACATTTTTTATGGGCAAACATATTTATTTACATGCGACTTTTTGAAATTCATGCAAAAAATCTATACATATGTACATTAGGGTGTCCCAAAATTTTTTTTTTGTGATTTTCATAGGTGCTCAACTAAAATTTAAAAGCTTATAGGGTGAAGTATTTTTGATTTTTTTTTTTAGAATTTTCGGAATAGGTTTAGAGGTCGCGCAAATGGAGTTTTCATAAAAAAACGGAGTTTTCGGCCATTTATTTAACTTTACTCATAACTTGGTTAATACCACGAGTTTCTTTACTTTTGAGGAAACAGTTTTAAAGAAAAGTATCCAAGCTTTATTCCTGTGTGAAAAAATTATAAGTTTTGGTGATGAGTGCACTCATTTAGATACCCTTAATTACTATTTTTCGTAATTTTTTAACAAATTCTGTAAATAACGGTTTATTACTTTTCAAATTTATATGAATGGTATTAAAACTAATGATGCAGTTTGAAAGACAAATTAATTCTAATTATTACGAATAAACAATTTTTAAATTTGTTCCTACCATTCCTGAGTTATACCCGTTTTTATCTTTATACCCAGTATATGTTATTATAAGCTGTTTGCCAGCTCTGTGAAAAATCATTTATTGAGGTTCTTGCGATGTAGTTCTATACCTTGCAACAAGTTCTGGTAATCAGTTTCAGAAGTTGTGACATTAATATAAGTATTAGCCAAAGCCACACCTCGTTCTACCACATCATTTACCACTTGTAATTGTTGAACTTTTTTCTTTGCAAAAATATTTTACCCTGTAAGCTTTCAAATTATGCTTGAGCCTCTTAGAAAAAAAATTTTGGGACACACTAATGTACATATGCTTGCTCATTAGTGTGTCCCAAAAAAAAAAACTTTAAGGAATTGCTTGACCTGGGTCTTAACTTTTTTAATCGATAGCTCTTAGCCCTATCGAAGAGTAAAAGCTCTAGAAGCTATTAATCGGGCTCGCTGGAGAAAGATAATTATACCGTCGCATGAATTAAAGAACGCTGTAACTGACAAAACTGTATGAAAGAAAGTAGAAAAAAGTTCATATCACAAAAACTGTACAACTTATGAATCTGAATTTTAAAACGTATGTTTTTTTCTCACTTTATATATTGGCTCTAAACATTTCCTCTCAAGTCTATTATTCCCGGTGATTCTGCGGCTTACAGCAAACGTTTTTTTTTTTTTTTTTTGCGTAAATGAATTTTTTTTCATCATACAAATATGAGACCGGGACCAATCGCCACAGTATTTTTTTCTGATAAGAAATGATGCATAAAAACGTATTTTCGATTTTTTGTCAGTTACAGCGTGCTTTAATTCCTGCGACGATATATTTTTCAAAAATTAATGTCTTGCTTGAACTAAGTTCATTTATTTTGAGAGTAAATTTCAAAAATTAGTAATTCTGTTAATAAGCTCGACACACTCCTCTCAATGATCTTAGTCTATAAAACCGTTGGATGAAAACGAAATTATTAATGTAGCAGATGCTCATGATGATCCCAAAATTGCCTTCCTAAGCGTTTATTTTTTTTTTTTTTTTTTTTTTTTTTTGATGAACATATTGAAACCAAAACTTTGAGTTGACTGGCAAAAACTCTACCTACGCCAAGTAGCGAGAACGGAGTAATAAATTTTAACAGAGGACTTTCAACAATGACTTCCGAAAATGCCGGCAAATGAGACTTTTGTCAAAAATTTAACTTGGGCGACCTGTTCTAAAAAATCTCAAAAATACTATACTATATAAGATTTTAACTTATGCTTGAGAGCACCCATTAAAATCAAAAAATGTTTTTTTTTTTGGGACACACTTATGCTCATATTCTGGTTAAATATGTATAAAGGCAGGGAACAAGGATAATGAAATGTTCAACAATGCAAGACAAGTTAATGTGGGGAAAAAAACTTTCAAAACTCTTTTGTTTCATTTTTTGTTTCTTAGTACGAACGAATATTGCAAAGCATGAAAAAGTTTTCGTAGAACAAAATGTAGAATATATTCTTATTTTATTTTTAAAAAAATTATATGCTGTATGTAATTTTTTTTTCCATGTACTTGAAAGTTTTGTCCCCCAATTGTGGATAAAGTTTTAATGCTTTACAGCGAACAGTAGGACAGAATCGAATTTTTTGTAAATTAATCAAATCGTTTTCAATAGAAGAAACTATTTAAATGACGGAACATAAGAATATGTAGTGTTCATTATACCCTCCACCACAATTAGCTGTGAAGAGGGTCATTCCGTGTGAAACTTTTTTATTATTCATCTCAGACCCCATAAAGTATATATATTCTGGGTCCTTGAGTAATTCTAAGTCGATTTAGCCATGTCCGTCTGTCTGTCCGTCTTTCCGTCTGTCCGTCTGTTGAAAACACGCTCACTTTCGAACAACTCAAAAGAACAAACTTGGTGCCAAATTGCTTGTAGTTATCCTAAGCAGTTTGGGATTGAAACCCAGCAAAATCGGTTCAGTAGGACCAGAGCTATGAATCAAAATATGGAACCACCACCTAAAAAAAATTGATAATTTTGTTACAAAAAATAACATAAATGCTGGAACAAGGCACGGAATGAAATAAGATTTTGCAAAACTTTGTTTTATTTGACTGGAAACCAAGCTGTTAAATTTCGTGAAGATCCGTCCATAATTTACCCTAAGCCCCATATAAACAATACTCCCGGAAAACAGTTTAGTGCGCCTAAAACCGTAATTTACCTTAGGCCCCATATAAACCCTCCCAATAAAAAATGGAGCTTCCAACGCAGCAGGTTTGTAAGGGAGAAACATAAAAGTTTCGCTTACCATTGCGCTTACGGAAGACATGAATTTTATATGGCGAGTTCCCACTTTGAAGCAAAACATTTTTGACACATAAAGCGCATTATTCAGCGCACATAATAATAGTTGGATGTAACGATCAGCTTTACACACTGAATGTTTTGATACAGTTATTTTTTAGTATTCTCCCTTACAAACCTGCTACGTGGTAAGGGAATGCCGTAGCACTTGAAATTTTATTTTTTTTTAATAAAAGTTGTTGAGAGTTCTTCCACTTACTTTACTGCAATTCTGTATGTCTTATTGCGTAGCGCAAAATTGTGCGCTTATTTTTTTAAATGTACCTTTAGTGCTTCGCAAAATGATAAAATTTTTTATTGGGCTACTACCGGAAAATAGTTTAGTACGCCTAAAACCGTAAAAAATAATGCAATCATAACAAATTTTGACTCGTCACAGTTGTATAGGACTATAACTGATACTGTGAAATTTCGTGAAGATCGGTACATAATTTACCCTAGAAACCCTACTCCCGGAAAACAATTTAGTACACCTAAAACCATAATTAATAACAAATCGTCACAGTTTAAGATAATAATAACATCATACAGATATGACTCCTTAAACATTCGAACTGTCGTCGGAGGGTATCAAAGATTCGGCACAGCCGAATATAGCACTCTAACTTGTTTTCTTTTAAGTTTTACTCTAAAATAAGGGTACGTTAGTACGAAAATGATTTTAATTTTACTTTTTATCATTCGACTTTAAAGACTTTAAAAGTTTGACCAAACTTGAAATCTTTCCTCTGCGATTTTGGTCATTAACTGGATGGGTAATGTAAATTTTATACCCTTAACCCTGAGGTCTCATGTCCTTATGTTGAAAACACGCCGCACATTGGTTAAAGTTCATAGAACGAGCGGCAAAAAATAAAAGCAGTTGTCGAAGGATAATAAAACTTGTCACATAGATTTTTTTTGTTTGATTCAAGAAAAAATGGAAAAATGATCCGCCCACTTTTACGCCCACGTCCCATACAAACTAAAAACTAAGACGGCATTGTTTTTGGCACATATGTAGCATTTTTAAACACTAAGCCCCTAAATTTGTAAAACCCAAACGCAACGCCAAAAATTATATTGAAAGCAAAAACAAAATGGAAAATATTTCATAATTTTGTTGTTGTTTTCTATAGAAATGTATATGGGTAATTCCATGTCAAAACGACCAAGAGTGGGACACGACCCCTTCCGATTTTCTTGAAATTTGGTGAGAAGGTTCCCTTTATCTTATAAGGAACATATATGAACGAAAAAAAAAATGTTTAAATTTGTTTTTCGAAAGTTATGTCACATTCAAAATGTCATAATTTCGCAGAATTAGCCGAATGTGTTGAGCTTATTTCTTCAATATTTCTTCAAAATATGATTTTAATGTCATTTTAAAGAGAATACTTGGGGCTACAAACCAAATATTGAAAAAAAAATTTTTTTTTGAAAAATGTAATATCTGCAAAATGTTAAATTTTAAAAACGGACTAAGTCAAAAACCTATTTTTTTATTTGGCTGATTTTTTTTTGTATAATACCTCAAACTGTTCTTTAAAAATTCTGAAACTTTTGATTTTTATGATAATGATATGATTTTTTTCCTTTCGCAACCTTTAAAAAAATAATATTAAAATAGAATTTTAATATTGTAATTTTCAGCAATAAGTACACTGTGCAAGTTGCAAAAAACAGACGAGCCGCGCACCTGGCATTTTACCCTAATTGGGGACGCTTAATCCAGTGGTGCTAACCGTTTTTTTAGGTTAGCTCTTGTTTTCAAGATATACCGCTATTTCGAAAATGTAAGAGGCTGCACATATTCGCGTAACTCAGAAACGGTTTAGTTTATTGAAATAACTAAAAAAAACCGAAATTCGGCAATAAATAATAAAGTGGGGTTGGTCATACATTTGACCCATCTAGGAGCATCCTACGCTCGTACCATACAAATATTGCGGCTTAATAAAATCCTTTAATTTGGCCCCTGCCAATATATGGTTTGTAGCCCCAAGTATTCTCTTTAAAATGACATTAAAATCAATTTCGTATGTCCAGTAGTTTTCGAGATATTGAAGAAATAAGCTCAACACATTCGGCTAATTCTGGGAAATTATGACATTTTGAATATGACATAACTTTCGAAAACAAATTTTAAAATTTTTTTCGTTCATATATGTTCCTTATAAGATAAAAGGAGCCTTCTCACCAAATTTCATTAAAATCGGAAAGGGTCGTGTCCCACTCTTGGTCGTTTTGATATGGAATTACCCATATTGAATTTATAAATTTTAAACGCTGCATATCTTGTGGCGTTGATAATTTTAAAAACGCAATATGTATTTCTGTAGAAAGCAACAACAAAATTTTGAAAAATTTTTGACATTGTTTTTTCTTTCCATGTTATTTTTGGCATTGCGTTGCGTTTTACAAATTAAGGGCATAATAATCATTTGTGTGAAATTTGAGAAATATCCGCCCACTTTTACGTCCACTTCCCATACAACTTGTATTGAAGAAGTGGCATAACTCACTTGATTTTAAATGCATCAACTCAATTTTCACAAAAAATAAATATTATAATTGTAGAATCGACTCCTGAAAACATATGCCTCCCACCTCCCATAGAAAAAGAACAAATAGAAAAAACATGAATACGTAATTTAAGCACAGTCTATTAATAACTTTTTAACATCGTTATCGTACTCCAATTTTTTGATTTGCAGCTTTGCGCGGAATCTATTTATAAATGGGTCCTCGCTTCCTGAGCTTCCTCGGACAGCATACCTGATACAAATAATCAATTAAAATGTAATAAATAAAAATAAAATCAGCGAATAATTTTGCTACAATGCACCAGATTATTATGCACAGTTACAGGCATGTAGTACCAGCCATGTTTTGTTACTTGGAAAGTAGCAGGTAGGAGCAGCTGAATTTTTTTTTCCAACTTTTTTTTAATGCAAATCTCATCTTTAACAATTGCTATTTACGAAAAAAAAGTCAAATGGTAAGTTTACTGTGATTGTACTAAAAGATTGAACATACAGTAAATTTGCATGCCATTTTAAACAAGCGAACATATATGAACTTTGAGCGTGTCTGTCCAAACAAATAATAAATATATCAGGTTTATATTTCGGAATCAGAATATTCAGATATCTAACAACAAAATACCAAAAAATTATCCAAATCGGCGAACATGAAAAAAATTAATTAATGCCGCTCTTGAACCAATGTGCGCCGTCTCAAACAACTCAAAAGCAAAGAACAACAATGTTTCAACCACCCTAAAAATCAATTGGAAGCAGAATATAGGGATTAATATAGGATTTTGTACAAATTCGCTTTTAAAAACTAGAAATCGGTCCCTTATTTCCAAAGGTCCCATATAACTAGGCTTGCCAACCGTACTTTATAATAAAGTATTGTACGTTATTTCGAGTAATTTTACTCTATACTTTATGGGAATAATAAAGTACGCGAAAATACTTTATTTCGCATTATTAGATTTGTCTAGAATTCAAAATGGATTCAGGTTATATTTATTTATTTGTGTCTTTCCTATGCAACAAGATTAAATCTTATTATTACAGCATAGAAATTTTAATTAGAATAAACATGTTGATTATAAATTATTCTAGAGAGTTTACATACAAATACTTATAAATTAATTAGTTTAAAGATAAAAAGATTATTATTCAAAAGTGATGTGAAATTGAAGAATTAAAATGCAGAATCTTTGTCTAAATAAACGAAAAATATGATAAATAATAATATAAAAGTTAAGTTGTAGAATACAATTTTAAAATTTCTTTTTTAAACTTGAATGCGTTACTATTTTGCTGAATGTTGTGAGGTAATGAGTTCCAAAGTCTGATAGTTCCGGTGAAAAAATGCCAGGAAGAGACAGGAGTTCGGTGTCTCAAAGGAATTATCTTATTACCCCTATTTGATCTTGTGAATGAAATTCGTTCATAAAGGTAGGCGGGTACTTTATCATATATAATTTTATGTATACAAATGAGGCTTCTAATTTTGAGAAAATTTTCAAAAGTAACACCGTAAAGTTAAGTTTTATGCGAAGAAATACTGTCATACTTTTTCAGACCATAAACATCAATAAATTTTAATTAATTTCATGTTGTAAAATTCCTTTGTTCATAAAAATATTTAAATGAAAATTAAATTTGATGAACTTTGGCCTAATTAAAATATCTTAAATTTTCTTCGTTTTATAGCAAAATTGTAACGTTGCTAGTTTATTTTAATACCGAAATTGAACTTGAAAAACAGAAAGCCAACAAATCAATTTATTCTTTAAAATCTTAAAGCTGACCTACTGTTAAGATTGTTTTGTTTTTTTTAGGAACTTTTCTTAAAGATGGAAATAAATTTAATGCCATTTTTAGGTTACTTTTCAATATGGCTCCAAAGAAAAAATGAAAATATGTATATATATGTACATGTAGCTTAACCCATTAAAGTCTGAACCCCGAACCCCTTCGTGGTACGATTTTGATGAAATTTTACACATTTGA
Source organism: Pollenia angustigena (assembly GCA_930367215.1). Lineage (NCBI taxonomy): Eukaryota > Metazoa > Arthropoda > Insecta > Diptera > Polleniidae > Pollenia > Pollenia angustigena. Next base: position 125,372,474 of record OV884058.1, read on the forward strand.
TATTATGGGCATTTATATTGACATTGCGTTTTTTTTATTTTTACCTGTCAAACCTTGGCCCCTAGACCATGGGTATTTTTCTACCCACTTCGCTCTTAAAGAGTTCTAAAACACAAGATTTTTTGAAAACCAAAAATTTAAAAAATTCATTTATTGCATGCATTGATGTGTGTGTTGTGTGCTTATTTCACTATGTACGTTGAATCTGTCCCAGCGGGAAAAGAGGGAAGTACGGATGCCTTCTAGAGGGCCTTTGTATTTCATCTTTTGAATGAAAAGGATGGTTAAATTTTAAGGGCCGATGTTGATTTTGAATAAAACACCAATTATTTAGGAAGATATGTCATTTATTTTTATTATGAAAATATAAGTATGGTTCAATCATGTATGGAACAAAATATCGGCCAAATGGCCGCCGCGACCTCGGCGCTACACCTCCATCCGATGGTCTAAATGTTCGATGACGCTGAGGCATAATTAAGATTCCATGCCGTTAATGGGCCGAATTATCTCATCCATCTTGAATTGTTGCTTGCTTATCGACGTACACCTTTTCTGTCAAATAACCCCAAAAAAAGAAGACCAACGGTGTCAAATCAAATGATATTGGCGGCCAATTGACATCGCCACCACGTGAGATAACACGGCCATTGAATTCGTTGCGCAAAAGAGCCATTGTTTCGTTAGCTGTGTGGCACCGTCCTGCTGAAAGCACATATCGTCCACATCCATATCTTCCAATTCGGGCCATAAAAATTTCGTTATCATCTCACGATAGCGAATACCATTCACAGTAACTGCCAGACCTGCCTCATTTTGGAAAAAATACGGCCCTATGATGCCGCCAGCCCATAAGCCGCACCAAATAGTCACTCTTGTGATCGCATTGGTTTTTCGACAATTATTCTTGTATTATCATTCGCCCAAATGCGGCAGCTCTGCTTATTGCCGGATCCACTGAGGTGAAAATGTGCCTCATCACTGAATCACGAAGTGCACGATGTGCATTTTGATTTCAAAGCCCATATTAATAATAAGCCATAATAAGGTGAGGTTCACATTCAACATTGGCCCTTTACAAGGCTTGCTCGCTTTATTCCACTCTCATATATTTTTACACACGTTGTCATTGCTCTCGCTTCTTTTGCAGTTACATAAGAATGGTAACGGGATCAAAAAAAATTCTCTTGCTTTTGCTTGTGCGAAAAAACATAACAAAAAATGTTACTCCTTCTCTTCTCTGTTGTCATAGAAGGGAATGTGGAATGTTTTATATTTTATACGAAAGAGCCGAGGCCTTCTTACTAATGCTTTGGATGCTGCTATGGTGTATGCCAGGAATTTACACTGCATGCTAAGAAAACCTGAAGGATCTCCAATCATGAGTCAATTTTATTTCATGTGAGCGTTGTTGAAGCATTGGTAAAAGAGAAAAAGTTGTCACAAATGCACAAGAAATGGCAAAGCGCATGAAGAGCTTTTACCATATGATAAGCCATATTATTCAGCTTGGCCGTTTTGGACAATGTGAAGCAAAACTGAGTTTGGTTGTACAAAATGCAAATTTTAGTAACACCCAAAGGCTTGTTTTGCACATTTTCATGCTGGTTTCCCAAAAAATATAAAATTATCTCAATAATCGACCACAGTTGTAATATAAATTTCTTTATTTTTTACTAATAAATAGTTCATTTTACATAAAACATCGCATTTTTACTTGCCAAAATGTAAAAAAAAAACTATGTGTTTTGAACCCTCTGACAGCGAAGTGGGTATTTAAATACCCATCTCATTGAATCAAACCTGTGGTCAACGTTATTGGCCCACTTTAGCTAATATTTTTTTCTAAAGCAGAGCACACCTAAGGCTGTAAGTCACCAAGAGGGTTTTCCGATTTTCCACTCTCACAATTTTCGAGAGCCGTTGTCGTTCACTTTTTCCAAATATTAAAAATTGCTAACTTGTAAGCCGCTAACTTACCCAATTAAAGGGGGCAAAATTTAATTTCAAAAATTTGTTTAAGTAGTATTATCCTTTCTTTATCTATCTGTTAAAACCAATTTCCGATACCTCTTACCTGAAGTTGGCCAGAATTTTTCAACGAAGGCTCTGTTTTTTGGGTATTTAAATACCCATCCGTCCTTAATGGGTTAAGTGCTTCCCTTACATATATGTGCACAAATACATATTAAATATTTTATTTAAGCAAAACTGTCTTTAAAATATTGTAGAAAAGTTGATATACTACAAATTAAGTTAATGTTGACAATCACTTTTTGTAAAACCAAACTTTAAAACGTTTTAAATTTAAAAGTTTAATTTTTCCTTTCATTTTACCTTCATTAACGCAAATTAGCATTAGCCCTTTCAATATTATTGCATTACTTCATCATAGATTTGGTCATATTTCATTTAATGCAAATTACCAATAATCACCACAACTTTGGAAATAATTCAAAACTCTTTATGTAACATTAAATACACATTAATAACAACCACAAGATGTACTCGAAAAGTTTTTTATAGTTTCTTATAAATTTGACTTCACATGAAGAGACGATCAATACTTTGGTAAACTCTACACAAGATACAATGAGTATGTTGAGTTTATTTTACGGTCAGTTATGATATCAGTCCTATAACAGTTTTTGGGAACTTAACTGTTAGGAGACAATTTATTAAAGCGTCAAGGCTTATTTTCAGTTATATGACTTTGTCTGTAAAAAAATTTGCAGAGTACAACCCCTTAAGTGTACAGTTTTTGTGTGAAATATTATCCGAAAAACTTATAGTCAAATAATTACTGGTTCTTTCTCTTTAAGAATAAAGTCGGTAAAGCCTTAACCTTCGGTGCTGCCCTTGACCACAACATGTTGGAAAGTTTCTTTTGGTCAGCTCTGAAGAATCACACACAAATCGTCATCTAGCCTGCAAGTAGTGATATGCGATTTTTAACCTATTCAATGTATTTACTTGGGTGCAGTCGTATTCGTATTAAATGGACGATTTGACCAGCACCGCTCTCTCTTAACTGATTTCCTTTTAATTGGGTGTGCCTTACACCCTCAAATATATATAAAACTTCGCCTACAAAATAATGTGTTAAGTAATCAGGAAAAAGTAAAAATACTACTTCCAGTTCTAATGAAAGAACCAATGAATTTTACAAGGGAAGTCCCAAAATGAACGCATTTAAATATAAGTCATTAGTTTTTACCCCAACAGAAAAAAAAAGTAGTTATAGAAGTAATAATAGTAGCTATATAGGAAAAAGCTACTAAATAATGAGTGAAAGAAGCTATTATTTTAAAAAGTAGGCGAAGTATTTACTTGGATATATAAGCTAGTTTAAACACAGAAACTTAAACACTCTGGAGGAAATTAATTCGTTCTGCTGCCTCGGAGCTGCCATCACAACATCAGGCAAATATTGCCAATCGAATAAAAAAGGCGACTCGAGCCTATGGAACTCTTCAATTCTCTCACCCTGTTAAACTAAATATCTTCAACTTAAACAGCGGATCTCCATAACGCGGCACGTGGAATGCGACCCTCGTGATGTGCATGACCTGCAAGTTTTTATAATCAAATGAAAAGCGAATTGGCCACACCATACTAAAATTGGTCGCAGATATTGCCAGAACAGCTATCGAGTGGAAACCTCAAGGTAGCCGTAGAAGAGGTCGAGCAGCACATACATGGAGAAGAAAAATAGAAATCGAAGCGTCAAATATGCAAACTTTTTAGCTGGAATGAAGTAAAAAACATCGCGATGGAAAGATTTTGATGAGGCCCTATATGCTCCTTATACCAACTAGGGGATTTAAATACTGTCAAAAATTAATGAAAAACCTGTCACATGCATTTGAAAAAACTTAATCAAAAAGTATCTGATTCTTTGAATAAGTTCAATATGATGTGACACATATGATTTACATGCATTCGCACAGCTGTTTAAGCTAGTTCATGCGCATTATGGCCTTAAGATCGATTGGATTGGAAGGAATAGAATATAAAAAGACAACAAAAAATAGAATTAATGTAGGTTCCAAATCTGTTGAAGTTTACTTCAATTGTAGTTTTATTAATTGCATCTTTCATTAAAGCAAAAACTTTTAGTTTTCAAATTGAACCTTTCATTTAAGCAAAAAATTCAACAAAACGAAAAAATTCCGGGCTATGAAAAGTACGTTTTCATAAGAACTAAATTTAAAAAGTACGTTTTGTTAAGCACAAATTTTTTTAGGACCCATTTTCTTGGTTAAAAAAGAAAAATTATGCTAACTACCCAGTAAAAACTTTGCCTTCAAAATAATGCGTTGAGTAACACTACGTGACAATTTTTTGACCAAATGAATTTGACACCTAATCTTTATGTAAAATTGTCCGCTGAATCCGAATATGAAGTCAAAAGTAAAACAGTTTTCGAGATATTCCAAAATAACCGTTATTTGTGTTTTTAAAAAAGATGCTGTGACTGAAATGCAAATTTTGTCACGTAGTGAAATCAGAAAAACATAAGAGCACTTCTTACAATTCTACTGAAAGAACCAATTAATTTAACAAGGGATGTCCCAAAATGAACGCATTCAAAAGTAAGTAGTTATAGAAGTTGTTATTAATATAAGTAGTTATAGGAGAAAAATACTAAGTAATGACCCAGCAAAAACTTGGTAATGACTTGCCATTACTGAACAACTTACTTTTCAATGACTACTTCATACCATCTGCATTACATAGAAGTAGTTTGGTAATGGCTGACATATAATCTGATACCTAAGTACTTGTGTATGAGTTGATTAACGAAATTTATAATTCATTCGTAATAAAATGCATCTACGGTTGAAGTTTTTTCAAATCTAATACAAATTGATTTAAAATATTTTTTCTTACAATTTGTTTTTTTTTTTTATTATAAATAAAAAACAATTTGTAATAAATTTGAATATGAAAAATTATGCTGTACTGAAATTTTATAGTCATGACATGTTAGTTGTAATTTTGGTAACATCGGAGTAATAAGTTATTTAAGTCCCTATTTGTAAGCGAATGTGGTAATGACTTATTTAACTCCCTATTTGTAAGCGAATGTGGTAATGACTTATTTAACTCCCTATTTGTAAGCGAGGGTGGTAAGTAGTTGCCTCCAATAATTTAATCTCATATTTACGCTCTTAATTGAGTAAAAACATCGTTTTTTTATACAAAAACTACACTGCCCCGGTAGACTAGCTGGTAGTGAGCTAGTCTATCAGCACCGAGGTTGCGCGATCGAATCCCGCCAGAGACAGAAAAAAAACAAAAAATAAAACAAAGTAAAATAAAATAAGAAAAAATAGAAAAAAAATAATATAAAAAAATAATAAAAAAAAAATGTTTTTAAAGTCATGACATGTTAGTTGTAATTTTGGTGACATCGGAGTAATAACTTATTAAAGTCCCTATTTGTAAGCGAATGTGGTTATGACTTATTTAACTCCCTATTTGTAAGCGAATGTGGTAATGACTTATTTAACTCCCTATTTGTAAGCGAGGGTGGTAAGTAGTTGCCTCCAATAATTTAATCTCATATTTACGCTCTTAATTGAGTAAAAACATCGTTTTTTTATACAAAAACTACAATGCCCCGGTAGACTAGCTGGTAGTGAGCTAGTCTATCAGCACCGAGGTTGCGCGATCGAATCCCGCCAGAGACAGAAAAAAAAATAAAAAATAAAACAAAGTAAAATAAAATAAGAAAAAATAATATAAAAAAAATAATAAAAAAAATTTTTTTTAAAGTCATGACATGTTAGTTGTAATTTTGGTGACATCGGAGTAATAACTTATTTAAGTCCCTATTTGTAAGCGAATGTGGTTATGACTTATTTAACTCCCTATTTGTAAGCGAGGGTGGTAAGTACTTGCCCCAATGACATCACCGTGTTAAAATAATGAGTTAAAATGCCAATGTATAACTAGTGAAGAGTCGTTATATTAGCTTTTTAACTCATTACTTTGCAATGTAAGTTTTTGCTGGGGAGTAAAACAAGCAATTCATTTTGAAAAAGTACGCGAAGTTTTTACTGGGCACACTTCTTCTAGAAGATTTCAACCCAAAAAAAAATTCAAAAATCAATTTTCAAAAATAGGAAAAAGTACATTTGTTTTGCGGCTCCTCAAATATGAACATCTCCATCGTCCTGAATTTGTTAAACGGTTTATTTGTCCCAGAATTCCTACTTCGTAATGTTGAGTTTTCAGATGCTCTTCGTTCCCCAGTAAAAAGTTCGCTTACTTTTTCAAAATGAATAGCTTCTTTATGTCATTATTTAGCAGCTTTGTTCTATAACTACATCTATAACAACTTCTATAACAACTTTTTTCTGGATGTATGTAGGTAAAGAAAACAATGACTTACTTTTGAATGCCTTCATTTTGGGACATCCCTTGTAAAATTCAACGGTTCTTTCAGTATAATTGTAAGAAGTGCTCTTATGTTTTTCTGATTACTCAACACATTATTTTGTAGTCGAAGTTTTTACTGGGTCTTTCAGAAATTACATCCCCCTTATACTTCAATACTTTCGGTTTAATTATGCAAATTTTGATCCTTTCCGCAAAACCAGCTGTGCATTTAACAATTTTTATAAGTTTATTGATTTATTTGGTTTTATTGGCGTAAAAAATAGTCTCCTTAGTATCCTGGAAGAACTTAAGCCTTCCATTTTTCAGTTAAATTTTTTTTACATACTAGATACTTCAAATTTAATTTACTATAAATATTTTAAACTTACTAGCCAGTGGGAAATACAAGTTTCATTGGCGAATTACTTAAATAAATATAAGAAAGAAAATTGTTGTGTCTATAAAGCTCTAATTTGCAAAACCAAAAAAGGCAAATACGTACTATTTAAGTGCTAATTAAACTCTGGCCAAACAAAAAACCCAAGTAAAATTAAATCAGGTTAACAATTTGCTAATTCACCTTTACAAAAATAACTCACGTTCTTCTACTTCAATTGTAATTCTAATTCTACCAAAAAACAACAAATTAGAACCGACTGTCAATAGTCAGTCTGCCATCTCTTCACTAAATACTTTCACATATTGTACAAGTATACATGGATTTTAAAACACACACATATACAAAATAGTTAGTCAACTTAAGTTAAATTAACGCAAACATTCTTTCCATTTGCCACTTACCTCTTTTTTATTGGAATCATCACGTGGAGGTAAAACATCAAAAACTTTCGTACTGCCATCAAGATATTCCTCACAGTGATGATACTGTTTCACGATGACATACTCGGTGGCAAGTTGTGAAACGGTTGCTATGCCAGGTGGCAGTGTTAGAGGTAAATGTGTTGCTGGTGGTGGTGGTGGTGGCATTGCAGGAACAGGTGCAGATGATGATATAATCGGTGTGGCTGACGATTGTGTTGATGCTGTTGCTAAAGTTAAATTTTGGATTATTTTGCAATTTTCTTTGGTATTTATTGGCATTGATTGATTAATAGACGTGGTAGTGGTACTGGTGGTGGTGGTAGGGTTAGAAGAAGTGTTATTGGTTTTAGCTGTATTTTGAATATTTGGTTTATTGCCTGTATATAAATTGCTACTGCCCCCGTTTGTACTCATACTTAAATTAAACTCTGGCTGGTATTGCTCATGGTTTTCGCATTGATTGCTATTTGTTTTTTTAATCACATTTTCCTCATTTTCTGTTGTCGGTATTGTCGTGGCTACACCAAACACGCGTTGTTGGTGTTGCTGTTGTATTTGTCGCTGGTTGGGCTGTTGTCCACTTTGATAATTGAGCAGTGCCCAGATTAAATCCGAACAGGTTGTAGTCGCATCAACACCAGCCACCCAATGCTTTTCACCACCTATCCATATTGATACATTATCCGAAAGGGTTTCCATTGAAGCCAATGAATCTTCCTCATCTTCCCGCTCAATCTCTTGGTTATTATAAGCATCGATGGTATTCGCATTACCATGGTCATCATTAGCAATATGTTCAGTATTATTGTTGTTAATGCCAATAAAATTATTTTTTGCCAAACAACGTTCACTCTCGTAAATTGCTGTTGCATGTGTCTGGGAAAATTTTATATTTGCATTTACGAAAAACTTTGAAGGTACACTGTGCTGAAGCTGATAAGGTTGTTGTTGCTGTTGCTCATCATTATTATCATCGTCTTCCATATCAACAATAATAATATCACACTCATTGTTCGTATGACTGTTGTGAGATTGTTGCTGTTGTTTTTTTAGCACATCACCACTACCCGTTGACAACCATACATTTCTATTAACTATATTTTCTCTAATGTTGTTGCTACTGGCATTGCTGCTATTGGCATTATTGCAGGATTGTTGTTTGTGGTCAATTGCATTATTGTTGCTTGTAATATTGGCGCTATCAATAATTTCACTATACCAAATGCCATGTCCATATGTTGTTTGCACTACACTAACACCCCCACTGTTTTTATTTGCATCATTGAGTTCAACATCACTATTTTGCCTATTGTCCACTATAGCTTTTGTTGCACTCGTCGTAGTAGATTTATTATTTTCACTTATATTATTGATCATTATTTTAATCAAGAGCTTGTTTTAGTGCAAGTGTCAGTGTTAATGCTGCTGATAATTTCGTATCAAATATCCCAATGTTTTCCCTTAATTAGCATCGCTCTTACCAGCTAATCCAATGGTAAGAGTTGTTGTTATTGCAACGAAATTAATTAAATCTTCGAACAATACTTGTCATGTTTCATAGTTGTAAACTGTAATGAAGGAATTTTTTGATTAGTATTTGTCTTTCTTAAATGTTAATATTTGTAATTCTAAACAAAAGAACAATAAGTTAGAATGAAGAGTAAGATTAGTATATTAGTTACGTATATTTCTAATAAACAAAATTGCTGTTTATAAAGCAAAAATGTTACCAAAAAAAGTGTCAAATCAGAGAAAATTCAGAGAATTATGTTATGCTTAAATCAAAGAAGAGTTGAAGTATAAGTACAGAGTCAGTTTTCTGCTTAAATACATAATATTTGACCTAAGGCCAGAGCAGAGTAAAAGTGAATTTGTCATAAGATCAGATTGGAGGCAAAATATACACAATATTTACTCAACAACCATTCAGAAGTTCAGTATAGATTCACAGCAGATCTAACACATAGTCAGTCTAAGGCAGAGAACAATTTTACTGGACTTTAAATATGCACAGTAATGGCACTTCAAATTAATAAGAAAATGTTTTGACTTAAAAGCCCAGTAAAAACGTCGCTCAATTTTTCAAAATGAATAGCAACTTTTATAACTACTTCTTTCTGGATGTGTGTAGGTAATAAAATAATGACTTAAATTTGAATGCGTTAATTTTGGGACATCCCCTGTAAAATTCATCGGTTCTTTCAGTAAAATTGTAAGTAGTACTTTAACTTTTTTCTGATTAATAAACAAATTATTTTGTAGGCGAAGTTTTTCCTGGGTAAAGAATCAGTGCATTGTAAAAGAAGTCAAATTTGGAGTTAATAAAGAAAAAAGTCACAATAGAATTCGGCAGAGTTTGTGGAGTTAGAGAAGAGTTGGAGTAGAGTTAGAGTAGAGTTAAAGTAGAGTAAGAGAAGAGTTAGAGTAGAGTTAGAGCAGAGTTAGAATAGAGTTAGAGCAGAGTTAGAGTAGAGTTAGAGTTAGAGTACAGTTAGAGTAGAGTTTGAGTAGAGTTAGAGTAGAGTTAATGTAGTGACAGAATAGAATTTGAGTTGAGTTAAAGTAGAGTTAGAGTAGAGTTGGAGTCGAGTTAGAGTAGAGTTAAAGTAGAGTAAGAGTAGAGTTAGAGCAGAGTTAGAGTAGAGTAAGAGTAGAGCTAAAGTAGAGTTACAGTAGAGTTAGAGTACAGTTAGAGTAGAGTAGTGTTAGAGTAGAGTTAGAGTAGAGTTAGAGTAGTGTTAGAGTAGAGTTATAGTAGAGTTAGAGTAGAGTGACAGTAGAGTTAGAGTAGAGTTAGAGTAGAGTAGAGTAGAGTAGAGTAGAGTAGAGTAGAGTAGAGTAGAGTAGGGTAGAGTAGAGTAGAGTAGAGTGAGTAGAGTAGAGTAGAGTAGAGTAGAGTAGAGTAGAGTAGAGTAGAGTAGAGTAGAGTAGAGTAGAGTAGAGTAGAGTAGAGTAGAGTAGAGTAGAGTAGAGTAGAGTAGAGTAGAGTAGAGTAGAGTAGAGTAGAGTAGAGTAGAGTAGAGTAGAGTAGAGAAGAGTAGAGTAGAGTAGAGTAGAGTAAAGTAGAGTAGAGTAGAGTAGAGTAGAGTAGAGTAGAGTAGAGTAGAGTAGAGTATAATAGAGTTAGAGTAGAGTTAAAGTATGGTTATGGTAGAGTAAGATTAGAGTTAAAGTATGGTTAGAGTTAAAGTAGAGTTAGATAAGAGTAGATTTCGAGCAGAGTTTTAGCAGAGTTAGAGTCGAGTTAGAATAAAGTTATAGTGGAGTCAGAGAAGAATTATAGTAAAATTATAATAGAGCTAGAGTACAGAAAAAAAAGAATATAGTTAGGGTAAACAACGAGTGGAATTAGGGTTGAGTTAGAACGGAGAGTGTAAGGAATTAAAGTAAAGTATATGTGGAGATAAAGAAGAGTAAGAGTAATTTTAAGATAGACTTAGGCCCGTTTTCACAACTTACCGATAGGTAAAGGTAGGATTGTATCGGCCGTATAAAAACTGTTCCACCATTGCAACTTTTCTTTAACCTACCAGGTAGGATGAACCTTTATTAACTTTATCGCTTACTTTAGGTTAAAGTAAAGTTTTAGTAATGGAACACTTTTTATCCGGCCATTTAAAGTCTACTTTTAGCTATCGGTAAGTTGTGAAAACGGGCCTTAGAGTATATTTAGAGTAAAGCTATTAAGTGAGACAACAAGTGTATTCGTAGTATTATGACAGTAGAGTCCAAGCAGTGAAAGAATCACTTTGTAGCGTAACTAGAACAATAATGGAATATTATTGCAAAAAATTCATCTCTTCCTTTAACTTTGTTACTAAACTAGTTAAAATATGTGTTTCCACCAACTCCTAATTAAAAATTCTCACAAATATATTTAAACATTTAAAAATATTCAAACTTTAATATATTCATAAGACAATATAAATACCGTTCGCCTTCGAAAATGTGTTTAACTTGTTGCTATTTAATGTGTTAAATTTAGCTCCTTGTTGCAGTATTTTGTTTTTTTTTTTTTTTTTTGCAAAATATTTATACCATCTGTTGAATTTTTAAAGATATTATCAAATAAAAAACAAAATAACAAAAACTGAAATAATAAAAACTTTAAGTTTATTAAAGTTTGCAGTTACTTATGCTTATAAACTCCTAAAACAAATTTGCGGATATATCAGACAACTTGAACAAAACTAAACTAAACTAAAAATGCAAAATATTGCAGTTTATTTTTAAACACGGACCCTTTAAATAACTAAAAAAAACTCTTTATGTATGTAGTTAAGCAAAAACCAAAAATTTTATATTGGTTTAAACGTTGTATGTACCTTGAAATTTTATGTATTTGGAACACCGTGTGAGAAAAACAGAAAGCATTTAAACGCTCGAATAACTATGCGGTTTACAATATTTGGGGGAAGATACAAAAATTTTAGGTAATATTTAACCCCAATAAACAAGCTTTACCCGGCCCGCTTCGCTTTTCACATTTAAATTAAATAAGTAAAAATTTTTTAAAACGCATCCCGTCTATTTATAACGAAACTGTTTGTTCCAAATTAACATACTTCTACTCTTAGTATTTTGCAGATGCATATAATATAATAATAGCTTTATATTGCCGTTGTATATGTATATAAATCTATAATGGGAGGTATATTATATATATATATTTGTCCCAAATTTGCAAACTTTTACTGTGGCCGTTCTCCATGCTAATTGTAAAATATTTATAGCCAATGTTAAGCGCCGGGCTATCAGGAAATTATAGTACACTTTTCAGAAAACCGGTTTAGTACTTTAGGAATCTAAAGCAAGCAAACACATTTTCATTTTGAAATTCATCATTTATTACATCATTTTAGGAATCAGACAAGGTTAGATTCAGAATAGTGTCAGTGCAATATATGAGATAAACTGAGTTTAATCAGTGCAGAATAAGAGTCAGATTAATGCCAGAAAAGAATTATAATAGAGCTTTAGTTGATAAAACTTTAAGAGAAAGAACGAAAAAAGTGTCGTCTTAATCTGTCCGGTAACGTTAGTACACGGAAAGAAAAACACCAGGGACAAATCAAGTTTTTTATGATTATTTAAAGTACGAGTCTTACTCAAAAATTTAAGTACGAATGACACTTCAACGTACTCAAAACAATCCTTAATGGTATAACTTTCGAAAATCGATCCCGAAATTTCTTGAAATAAGTATAAATTCTTAAACCAAGTTAAAAAAAGATTTAACTTTTCGTTGTGTTTAACCCGCCGGCTTACGTATGTTTTGGTTTTCTATATACATTGAAAAAAGGTCTGGCCAGACACATGTGTACCACGAAGGGTCTAAAAGTTAATTTGAACTCGTGCTTCTCATTTAGTTTATATTTTTGGTTAAATATGCACATAAGATTTCTAAAGTAAAAACCATATCGGAAATGAGGTTGGTGTTTTATTATTCTGTAAGGTTAAATACGGGTAAGTAAATAAATCATAATAACTTTTTCTTTCTAATTTCTGTTTTGATTTTTTCAAGCACGAATTCGGGATAAAATCAACTTTATAATACTTGAATCAAGCGCATTTTGAGATTGATTCGATCATAATTTTAGTTAAATCAATCTCATTTTCGGATTATTTCAAGTACGAAATCGGGATTGAATATGGATAATTAAAGTATTTTGCGATTGAAAATTCGTACTTGAATTAATCGTTCTGTACTTGATTCAAGAAAATCCGTATTCACCGTACTAATAAAACCGCTTCGGTTTGATTTGAGTACGGATAGATTAATTTTTCTTTTGAGGGTATGATGCATTCCTGGCACTTACTTGACATAACTCTATTCTAAAACAGAACGAAAAATGTTTCGCCTGAGGAAATTTATTTTTTAGAATAGAGTTAGTTCAAAGTCAGACATATTTAAAGAATTTATGTCAAATCAAGCAAGTGCCAGCAATGCATCTTACTAACGTTACCGCACTGATTGAGGAATGAATTGTGCTTAGCTAATTTCTAGAATAGCAAGAATAATTAATGAGTAGATTCCGAATAGGTATAGAGTAAAAATGCAGAAGAGTTAGATAAGAGTCAGAGATAATTATCAATAACTTCAAGTTCAGTCAGAGAAAAGCCAATACATTGTCATAGTTGCGTTAAAGTAGAATAAAACTTTTTTCAGACTACAGTCAAAATAGACTCCTAGTTAAGTTATATTCGAAAAAGGTACAGTAAAACCATTTGAAGTCAGAGGAAAGTCACATTGGTGTCAAAGTAATAGGAGAGTGCAGTTAGCTAAGAATGAAGTCAAATAAGAATCAATAAAGAATTAAATAGAATAGCTGAACGAAAGTGGTGACCGACTATAGTCAAAATTAAATCTAATGCTGGTCTAAATGAAGTCAGAGTATAGTCGAAAAAGAAACATTCTGGAAGAGTCCGAATAAATTCAGATTTGAATCAGCGCAGAGTTGCATTGGATATTGAGTAAAGTCAAGCTCCAAAGCGGAATAGTGTCCAACTACTCTCAGCAGTAATAATAGAGTAAAAGCTAAGTCAAAAGCTATAATAGTTGTAATAAAAAGTTTTCTCATATTAAAAAAATATTCGGTTACGTTTTGGATCGTCAAACATTATTTTATAAGGTAATCCCTTTGTTTAACACACAAAACGTAAATCTTTTCAGAACACCCTTTTACATTTTATGCAATATTTTCCCAAAAATATATGTTTTTTGCGGAAAAAGAAAACCAGATACCAACTAAAGGTAAAAAGTATATGCAACAAGAAAGGTACGAGCAGAAAGAGTTTTTTTTTTTTTTTTGTTAACACTTAAGGTAAAAAAAAAATAGAAGTTGTATAGAAAGGAGGGTATACGTTGCACGTAACAAAATTTTAGCTGATGGCTGAAATAATATTTACACAACGATGTATTTCATGGTTATTGGATGGTTGTTTGGTTGGCTGATTCGGTCTGGTTTGGCTCCAAACTAAGTAAAAGAAGGTACCAACCATTCGTTGGTAGGTTGTTAGGTAAGTTGTGGCAGCAGATATGTTTGTAGTTGTTACTTTAGTACTATTAACTTACAACACAAATTGAAATAGCAAGTTCAAATACAGAACATAATGAATGAAACGTCTAGTATATGCGTTTGACTAAATATATGTTTGAAAGAGGTATAAAATTTTATAAGTGAAAGTTGATACAATCCAGAAAATGTAAAGACTTTTTTCGACCAAATAAATGAATAAAATATAAAGCAGCACATTGCACAGTGGGGTAAAATCGAAAATATTAGGCACATGGCATCTTTTGAACTTCCCAATTAAAAACTTTTTTCTTTTGCGAACCACGAGAGGCACATGTTAAAAAGTATGTGAAAATTTTTGCGCTACGCACTAAAACATACAGAGAGGCAGTAAGGTAAGCGAATGAATTCTTCACAAATTCTATATAAAATGAAATAACAATTAAAGGGCCACGGGACTCCCATACTACGAAGCAGATTTTATAGGGCTTTCTATCAAAGAATAACTGTAACAATAAAGGCTTGAGCTGATCATTACACTCACCAGTTTTTATATGCGTTGAATAAAGCGCTTTTGGTGTCAAAAATCAATTGCTTAAAAGCGCTAACTCACCACATAAACTGAATGCCTTCCGTAAGCGAAACTTTTACATATCTCCCTTACCAACCTGCTACATATGAATCTAATTTTTTTATTAGTTGACATATAGAAAATAGAAGAGTATGTAGGTGTGTGTTTTAATAATGGATCCCACCAGACAGAACACAGTAAAAAATAGAAATTTATCTCAATTAAAAAATGTGTAATATCAATTAAACAATTCATTCAATTTACACCAGTAAACAAATTAAAAGTATCAATTAATAGCTTTATTCACTTAATTAAACATTTGATTCACTTGATTAAATTTTTAATTGAAACTGATTTTATTTGTAATTAATTGGTGAACAACTGTTGAGTTTTTTTCTGTGTATTCAATCGACAACAACAAAAATGTACTTTGATGTGTGTAAGATCATTTTTTTATTGCCTTGTTTACAATCTCTTTTTGTGATATCAAGCAAGAAAATAACATGATGCTACACTAAAAGAAATTTTAATATTCACACCATTCGTTAAGTAGTCGTTGCAAACTGCGTATATAGCTTGCAAACAACCAGTACCCATGTTCTGTAACTTTAGTGAGAACTTCTCGCATCGAAAAGATGTGAAACAAAATATTCCATTGATTCTCGAAAAATTATAAAAAATGTGTGTGACTCATGTCGAAAACTATCAAAAGAGATTACGTCGTTACGTTATAAATGTCATAACATTGCACCCGAAGGCGATGTGACATTGCAGACGTTGAGAACGCCAGTAACACATATCGTTGACGACGACCAAATTTTACTTAAATTAAAAATTTTTCAACGACGGCGGCCAAAATACATCCTTCGGCTATACCAAATAATGTAAAGTGCCACTTTAATATTTGTTGTTTGCAAACGAGCTTTGAAAACATTTGTATATATTATTTAAATGTTAAAATGCAAAAAAATTAAACAATAAAAAATGTGCCAAGAACAAAATATCGGCCATGTTCTGACAATCGTACAATTTGAAATAGCAAAACGCCAGATTTATTTTATGGTGTTCTGAAAATGGTGCATTTCGCTTGCGATCTGCCATAGTTTTTTAAAGTTCCCTTGAGCATACTTTTGCAATTTGAAGTCGCCAAACTTCTTGCGATTGCGATTTACAGTTCACGTTTTATGCAATTTCAAGTCAAGATCGCAAATGTTAAGCGTTTTGCGATTGTCAGAACAAGCCCGTATGATTATTTTTAATGGTTTTTTTAGGTTACAATTTTTTCTCGTCCCATTTTTATTCGTCAGTTTATTTGACAGTTCAAATTGGCGAGTAATTTCCTTACGTGACAGCTAGTACTTGCCAAAAAAAATTTTACAGACACAGTTTAGTGATAAAAACAGCTGTCTGTTTCAATATATGGCATTTTCTTTTCACGACGCGAGAGTTACATAACATGGGCACAGTTTTGCTTAAAGTTGTGTATATTGGTGGGCCTACTTTAATTTAAAAAAGTAATAAAGTGCAAAAAAACTTTAATAAAATAAATATTTCTGTAACTATCGTTACGTTAAAAAACGATTTTGTAATTTCACTTAAGATTTCTTTCCAAACAAAGACCAAATCTACGTTGTTAAAATGTGTACTCAATACAACTTATCATATGGAGTGCCAGGCGTTTTTAATAAAAACCTCCCCAGCAGTGCGATTCACTTACTTTAACCACTTTAAAAGGGGTTAACCGTTACCACACATTTTGATGTTTGCACTTACCACTATTTTATTCACTTGGGGTATTCACAAGGTTTGCTATCATGTTATATTGTCATAATGTTCTAACATATTACAATGGTTTAAAAATATTGTTGTTGTTTTGTGTACACAAAGAGTCTTAAATTAATAGAACCTTGCTTGATTGAGAAGAGACCTGCGCTGAGCGGCTGAACCGATCGGCATTAGTTTTTGTAGCCGTCGCCGTTGATGGTATAATTTTATTTGGCTAACATCCGAATTTAACCTGCGGCTAGCAATTTTTGCAACAAACAAAATAAAATTTATATGTGATTTGCGTCTAAAAAATGGAAAATAGTCAGGTAAGATCTAATTTAATTTAATAATTCATGGATGAGAACTTTAATGTTAAGTAAATATTTATTTTTTTTTATTTGTTTTAAATCAGCAGATTTAAATTCAAAATAGCACACTAAATTATGAATTACACTGGTTTACAGCCAAAAAATACCAAGAACGCCACATGCCTAGAGAAGTTAATTGGGACCTCTTGAACACGAAAAACGCTGTAATTTGTTTTTCCTAAGAACCGTTTTTTAGATAACGGTACTTTTGTGTTTTTCGGTGTATGGTCCCACGCAAATCCTTGTAGAGCCCAACCAAAACAAAAACGAAATAAAAATGAACAATTTTGAAAAAAACGTAAAAAATAGGCAAGTTTTGAACTTTGAGGTGCCATTATTACTCAGCCATTTCTTATCAGATAAAAATTTTCAGCATATCGAAAGAGAAGGCATTCAATTACCTTTCCAACGATATGCCATTTATTTCGATCGGGTTTGAGTGGGACCATACACCGAAAAACACAAAAGTACCGTTATCTAAAAAACGGTACTTAGGAAAAAAAATTACAGCGTTTTTCGTATTCAGGAGGTCCAAATTAACTCATCTAGGCATGTGGCGTTCTTAGTATTTTTCCAAATTAAAAATTTGTAAAGCAGTGTTTTGAATGGTTAATTTTGTGGTTAACATTTTTATACGAAACAATTGTGGTTTAAAAAGCAGGGAATCGCACTACATGAAGCCCACCTTTTTAAGAAACGAGTGTATTACCGATAAAAAAATCCCCAGTTCGTTGTTCATTTGAAAGGTTTATCATGCCTTACGTTTTGCAATACATGACGGTCATGCATTTGTGACACTCAATCAGCATTTAAACTATTAATACCATTCGTTAAGTATTCGCTGCTTTTGGCAGTGTTAGTTTACATTTAATAAGCCACTATCTTAACCCGGTGCGCTTCGCAACATTGCTTTAACCACTTCTTCAGTTGAGAGATGTTTAATATATACATCCTATGGGAGGTATTTCGCCCTGCGCCTACCCGCTTTATTTTTATTTTCAAATGTGTAGTATACCATAATAGTGACTTCTACAAAGTTTGAACATTCTTATTATAACAGTTCTTAAGATATTCGATATTAAACATTGGCGTCCTATGGGGGTAGCACTTCCCCCGCTGCTATTTAATTTCAATTTTGGGGCTCAGAAGATCCTACTACCAAAAGTTCAACAAAATGCGTGCAGCGGGTCTTATTAATATTTCTATCTATGAGGGGTACTGCTCCTCCTCTGTCTGCCCTGCCCATTTCTATATTGAAATTTATAAATTACCATAATAGTAGCTTTAACCACGTTTGAAGACTCTCCCTTTAAAAGTTCTTCAGTGGAGCGATACTTAATATATGCATTGTATGGGAGGTATTTCCCCCCCTGCGCCTTTTCCCTTTATTTTTATTTTCAATAGTGTAGTATACCATAAGAGTGACTTCTACAAAGTTTGAACTTTCTCACTATAACAGTTCTTAAGATATGTGATATTAAACATTGGCGTCCTATGGGGGGATCCACTTCCCCCGTTGCTATTTTATTTCAATTTTACGGCTCAGAAGATCCTACTACCAAACGTTCAACAAAATGCGTGCAGCGGCTCTTAAGATATGCGATATTTGATATTGGCATCCAATGGGGGGTACCAATTCCCCTGTCTTCCAAAGCATTAAACCGCACTCTGGGGTGACAAAGTAGAACATTTCGTAGAGTTAGTGAATGCTGCCGATTTTTCTCCTAACTATGTAGGAAAATGATTTCGCAATATCTTAACAACAGTGGCCATAATCAAAATTTTTGGGAAATAATAAAAATAATGCCATCCATTAACGGCTAGAGCAACTGACATGAAACTGAACATTTCGAATCATCCCGCTTTTTATAAATAGCACACTTATTTCCCTAAAATTTGATTATGCACCACTGTCCTTTGTAAACTAAAGACAAGTGTAAAGATGTTTAACATTAAAAAGAAAATAACCAGAAAAAAACTAAAGGAAATCCCAGTAGTGCCAACAATGAACAAGTAATATGAAAATGCGGAACCCACTGCCATTATTTTTTTTTTTTTTTTTGCTTAACAGTTTTGTTTTGCTTTTTGGTCAGATAACCAAATAAAAAACAGATGATACAAACTGGCATAATATTACAATGTAATTCTAGATTTTATTTATGGTGTTTTTTGTTAAGACTAAATAAACAGACCATTTGAATACATTTTATTGTATCAGGTCATTGTATGAGTCTAAAGAAAATTATTTATTTGGAAAGTAAGAAAAATACCAGTAAAGAATTTCAATTTACATTGTAAATATATTATTGAGTAATAATATGGCAAGTAAAGTCAAAATATTTTAGACTTGGATTTGAAAATAATTAACGGTTTTATTTGAGAGTAAAAACTTGATACAGAAATTTCTATTTTTTATAATATTTTTATTCCCTTTGTTGATTCTAATCTACTAAGTTCTTTTCTGCAGAAGATTAGGAAATGGGTTCTGGACGGGGCTAGTCGGACTTGGAGGAATGGCACAGATTGCGGAATATCACGGAGGTTATGATTGGTTCTCAGGAAGGCCGATTCTGTAAAATAATAACTCAATTTTATGCAGGAGAAGCATCTATGTTTGAACTATGATAGGATTTATCACAGACCACTACCAGACAGGCAGGAGAGCGGTATTACTGGGATCTGACTCATCGGATTTATGGTGGCTGTGCAAGGTCACAGAGCGGATAGAGACAGCTGCGCATAGTTCGTGTCACTGTCCTTGGTTTCAGAACATCATGCTATGATGGCTGGGTAGTAGGTTCATTGGTGAATTGGGAGATGTCTCGAGGTGTTAACTGGATAATCTGACGGTATAACAGGGGACTAGGAAATTTTTATAAAATTTAATGAAATTTAATAGATTTTGTTAATCGTGCTTAGTTCCCAATTTTTATTTTCATTAAAACACTGAAATTTGTTGTTGATGGGATAAGCTATTCCTATGCGCATTTCACTGGTTGCTTAGGCCAGATCATCAAGAAACTTCATCCATAATGATTTTAGAAAAAGTTAAGATATTTAACCAAATAAAACTGTTAAATGTATAAGAATTATAAGCAGCAGTTCTAATTGTAACAATATCAAAGCTTGAACTAAAAACATCAACAATAAACAGTGAGTTTATCTCTTCTTACATTCCCCACTACAATTGATTGGAATTCTTCCATTATTAATTCTTCCAACGTTAATTGTATGTAGGTTATGAAAAAACAAAATGAAACAACTTGCAAAAGCGTGTTGCCTGTTTACGTTTTTATAAGCCGTGCACTTGCCTGTTTATTACCAAAGTAATTTTTGGGAATACAAAATTTTTATTTAAAAGATTTTGTTAATCGTGCTCCCATCCCATCAACAATAAATTTCAGTGTTTCTATCAAAAATAAAAATTGGGAATTTAGCACGATAACCAAAATCTTTTAAATTAAAATTCTGTATTCCCAAAAATTACTTTGATAATTTAGTGAAATTTTTATAAAAAAACACTTAAACGACACATGCATTTTTTTTTGGGGGGGGGGGGGGGGAGGATGCTTTAATACCATGTGAGATAAGGCCATGATGGCTTTATCCCTCATTCAATAGGGAGATAAAGCCATCATGGCCTTAGCTCACATTAGCAATATTAGAAAATGGCTTTATCTCTCATTTCAGTTCCGAAAACACTAAAGTTAAGTATTGAAATCTGGCTTCGCATACTAAAATTTTTCTGCGGCCGTGCTTAGGGGTTTTTTTTCCAGTAGGACGTGGTGGTGGCTTCGCTAAATAAAGTTTTCCTGCGTGCGTCACAAGAATAAAAATGATAACTAAGTATTTTCCCTTTTACAGAATGTTTACACCATGCATAACAAGTTTCTAAAAAAATATGGCTTTATCTCTCATTTGCAAAAAAAAATATGGTTATATCTCTCATTTCGCAAAATTTTAAATATGTCCTTAATTCTCAATGATTGGGCAATTATGGCTTTATCTCCCATTCAATTGAGCAATAAAACCATCATGGCCTTATCTCACATGGTTTTAAACCCCCCCCCCCCCCCCCCCTTTTTTGGCCCAATTAAAGGCACAATCAGTGCTGCCAATTTAGCATTTTTCATGCTAGATCTAGCATTTTTTAAGGTCTTTTGGCATCAAGCATATTTTCTAGCATTATTTAAAAACTTTTTTTCTAATTCTTGTATTTTTAATATTTTCCAGGGACCGTAACAGTTATTCCTATTGTCATAAAAGTCAGATGAAAACAGTAATTTTTTTGATTTTTATTTTTTTGAACAAAAATAACTGTTATTTTTTTATTTTTATTTTACCGATAAAAAGAAACAGTTATATTCTGAATTTTATTTTTTTGAACAAAAATAACAGTTATATATTGATTTTTATTTTTTCGAGCAAAAATAAAAGTTATTCTCTAAAGAAACGTACGTTTTTTATTAATTAAGTTGACTTTTAATAATTATTTTAATGTGCATTAGAAATTCCAATGATAATTACACATTAAAATAAAAATTTACAGCCTGTTCGTCGATTTCGAACGTTAACGTTCGCATAGAATATTATATTTAAAACAAAAACAAAATTCGAAAATTTGTTTTTGTTTTAAATGTTATTTTCTATGCGAACGTTAACGTTCGAAATCGACAAACAGGCAGTTAAAGTCAACTAAATTATTAAATCACGTACATTTCTTTAGACAATAACTTTTACTTTTGTTCAAAAAAATAAAAATCAAAAAAATAACTGTTTTTTTATCGAAAAAATAAAATCAAAAAATAACAGTTATTTTTGTTCAAAAAAATAAAAATCAAAAAATAACTGTTAAAGGCTAGATAACACTATTATACTTTGTATTAATACATGTCAAAAACTCAAGTAATATGACAAAGTGTGATAGTGTGAATGTAATGTGTTACGAAAATGACAAGTAGTAAGAAAAAAGTTTGACATCCCGTACGACTTCATCGTTTTTTGAAACATTTCAAAACAATAATACTTTTCATTGGATCAGGGTTGCATTTTATTTCATGTGTGAGTGTTTATACTTTGTGAGATGGTGTGAACACAAACTGTCATGTTACATTAGATTTTTTGACAGTCGCAACAAAACTCATTAGATTTCCATCTCACAAAGTATTATGGAATACGTAAGACATGTGAGATAGTGTAATCTAGGCTTTAGTTTGATCGAAAATATAAAAATCAATATATTTTACCATTGACAAGTGCATAAGGAACAATATGGTATACTTCAACCAGTTTTTCGACATTTATTTTCTACACGCTTTTTTTGTTTTAAAATTCCAATATTACTATTATTTTCGGTCCCTGATATTTTCCATTAATGTTAATTACAAAAATAAAAGAAAAAACGAAAAATTCTTACATTGAATTAGATCATAAAAAATACGACAATTTAAATGCTCATTGGATATAAATAAACTGAAATTAAAATCAAAGTAGACAAAAATTAGTAAAACTTATTCAAAAAAGTTTCTCAAGGATTGGCTAAAGCACCTAAAGTTAAAAAAATGGGTGAACGAAACAAATGAAAAAACCTTTTTGAAAAAACTTCAAATGCGATACTGATTCTAAATTAAGTGGCCTAGAGCAACATGCAGAAACAACTAAGCACATAAACGCTACGGGCATAACTAAAAACCATTCAATCCCTTTTAAAAGAAATTATCACAACGTTCAGCAGAGGCGGTATTAAGTTAATTTGCTGTGCACAGTTTAATTGCACCTGTTGATTTACTGACTAAAACTTTATAAAAGGCAATTTGAAGGACAAAAAACAGCATGTTATAAAAAGTAAGGGCTTGCTTTAATGAAGATTTTTCATATAAATTTTTTTAGTATTTATTCTAATATTTATTAAACATTTTTTAACAAAATCTAGCATTTTTTCCTTAAAAAATTTTGGCAACCCTGGGCACAATGGTCTTGTGAGGACATGCAAACTCTTGATATCTTGCAAGTTAATATAGACAATCTTTCACATTCGGTTGACTTCGATCGGAATGTACTTAAACTTGTAATAAAAGTAATATATGGCTTTACTCATTATGATTTATAAAACCTTAAAATAGTTTGAAATATTCCGTTTAAATGCCTGTTAAAATTTTAAATTAAATTTTAAAATACCAACATTTCGTTTGTCGTATTAAATTCCCAATTTTTAAATACGTTAAAAATACTGAAATGTATTGTTTTTTTTTTGTTATTGTGTTTTTCTGAACCTACTTACAACTACAATTAATGTTGGGAGAATTCTTAACTGTAGTGGGGAATGTTAGAAAAAATAAACTCACTGTTTACTGTTGTAGTTTTTATTTAAGCTTCGATAATTCTTATTCGCTTAACAGTTTTATTTGTTTAATATCTTTAGTTTTTCTAAAAACCTTTAGATGAAGTTTCCTGATAATCTGGCCTAAGCAACCAGTGAAATGCGCATAGGAATAGCTTATCCCATCAACAATAAATTTCAGTGTTTTTATCAAATATGAAAATTTAGAATTGAGCACGACAAACGAAATCTTGTTAATTGAAAATTTTGTATTCTCAAAAAGAGTCTTAACACAATGTTTACAGTGCGGTAAGATTTCTCGTTGCGGGAGAGAAAAATAACCATAAAACAACGGAAGAAGGCGACGTTTAAATTTTTATTAATTTATTTGTGCACACATTTTTATCATGTTGTTTGTTTTCAATAATGTTGTGAACATAGCCAATTATTCAAAAACTATTGCAACATCAGAAAGAGAACGAGTATCAAAAATTGAGAGACAAGGCGAATTAAATTCGCTTTGTTGAGAGATAAAGAAAGTTCGCAACAAGGCGAATTAACTCCAGGTAAGCTCAACTCGTCAGCCGTTCATCAGCTGTATCAACGGCGAATTGAAAAAATGGTGAAACGTCAAAATATTGTTTTGTTTCTATACTGAAATTTGACAACAAGTCGTTAAATTGCAAAAACAAAATACATTTGGCTTTTTCGCCTTGTTTTGTAGTTGTAGAGTTGCACTTACCTTGTATAAATTCGCCTTGGTCCGCAATGAAAATAAAATAGATTTGAATTTTATGCCGTTCCGCACTGCGGTTTTTGACTTCAAAATCGTATGGAAAACAGCACCGCAATAAATTATCGTTACATTGTGTTCAGACTCAAACTACTTTGATAAATTTTAAAATAATTGAAAATTAAATTACTCCCACAGAAATGAAATTTCTACTCCTGAAAATTAAATAACACCCGAAAACAAAGTAAAATTAAACAGCTTTCACGTTAAATTTTTTTTGGGACTTACATATTTCATTTGGGTATTTTTTCATTATGAATTAAGTCACAGGCAAAAAGCTAAAATAACTAGTCAAATAAATTAAATAAAACCGAGAGGGCCTACATTAAAATGAAGAGCTTTTGGGGCTAATTTAATTTTTTTCCTTGGACTTATTGCACTTGGAAGCTATTTCACGGAACCTCATTGTTATACTCGTAACAACTAGTAATAAACTGGTCCAAAATTACTATTTCGGTCCAAAACCAGGATGTTTGTGGTTTGTGTGGGGGAATTGCCGAAAACCTTCAGCAATATGACCAGTAAAACTTCGCCTGCACAATTATTTGTTAAGTAATCAGGAAAAAGTAAAAATACTATTTCCAATTCTACTGAAAGAACCAATGAATTTAACAAGAGATGCCCCAAAATGAACGCATTTTAATATAAGACATTATATTTTACCTACACACATCTACAAACTTAGAAGTTATAGTAGTTATATAGAAGAAAGCTACTAAATAATGAGTGAAAGAAGCTTTTCATTTAAAAAAAGAAGGCGAAGTTTTTACTGGGCAGTGTATGAAAACCGATAAAAAAAATTCATGAATGAAAAAGATATAGAAAATTTTAGATTTCTCATTCATATTAGAAAAGTGTGATTGAAAACACAAACTTATTCTAATTTGTTTAGTTTTGATGTATGTTTTTTTTTAAATAAACAACACTTTTTATTTATTTATTTTTTTATTATGAATTTTCAAAATTTTTTTTGTACACAAAAATTGATATATTAAAAATCCCGGGATTAATAAAAATAAATCCCGGGATTCGGAATTTCCCGTTTGGCATCCCTAATGTATATGAATGTATGAAAAATAATAAAAATCAAACAAAACTGAATTATTTCGTACGTGAATGAAACAGGCCCCTTAATTGTTTTTAGTGATATCGAAACCCAGTAAAAAAAACTGGGGATTTTTGAAGCACTTAAGGGAAAAAGCGCATAATCGAGCGCTTCAATAAAAGAGCTTTTACAAAGCAGTAAATAATATAGAATAAAATATACAAAAAAGCTGATATTTTAGTGCTGACAACGAAGAAGGTTGCAAACCGAAAAAAGATTTAAAAGAGTTTTATCCGAAAAATATGTCTTAACTGTGGAGTTCTGAAAGAGCACTACAAAACGAATGTATTGGTATATGACAGTATATATTTCAGTTGACTCTAATAAGTAGATTTTTGAGTTAAAAATTACTGGATAACTGCTATTTACGGCCCCTGGAATGAACAAAAGCAAAATGTTTTTTTTTATTTCTCATTCTCAAAAATTCAAATACGCAGCAAAATTTCATACTCATGCGTGAATGAACGATGAGTGAACGTTTCGGTATTCGGTTTTATGTAATCCTGATCGCTATAACAGTTTACTTTAAAACACTAATGGTTCATAAATCACTGATGGTTTAAGCGCTAGTTTAGTTGAACTAAACTTGAATTTATATGTAGTTTAAACTCAACCACTTTTAATCAGTGTTCAATGTATTATATGTTGTTAAAAAAATAACATGTGGCAGCACTACGATAAATCTTATCAAATTCATGTGTCTATATTGGTAGTTTAAACGCCCAACTTTATGCGTTAAAAGATGGTTTATATGTTTGGTGATTTATAGATTTGTTGGTTTAAACACATTATTAACCAAAAAGAGAGTTTAACTTGCTCTGATTTTTAAGCCCTAAGTATTATTTCCAAATTTTAAGTGAAAACTTAACAAAAAAAAATTATTTAAAAATCAGCTTGTTTAAAATAGATTTCATTTCCCTGCAAATAATAGGACCAGTCCAAACACGCGTGTAAAGAGTAGTCCACAAGGGACCAGGACTAGTCCAAAACTAACCCAAACGTATGGAAAAAACCTGGTCTATTTAACATTACGATGTCCTAGCAGAGGACCATATAACCCACCTTTGGACCACTAAGGAGTAGTTTTAAAACTACTCCATGGTATAAACAAGAGGATTAGTTTTTAAGTCGTTTAAAAACGAAAGCATGTCGTTAAAAAACGAAGACATGTCGTCTCACTACAAACACTTTTTAACAATGACATGGTCCATACTTGCATTACATCGGACCAGTCCATGGAGTAGTCCATTTTATCAAAATGGATTAGGTGGTCCAATTTTATTTGCAGGGTTGATACTTTAAACTGTTTTTAATTTCCTTGTATGTACCCCAAAAGATAAAATTTATTTATTTAGTATACATATGTGTATCATTTTTATTAACTCGAAACCCATTAATTGCGCAATTAAGAACTTTTAGCAAACAAAAGGTTTTGATTACATATTTATTGAACGCACTACAATCTAAAACCAATTCCCCTGCCAACATGAATATGCGACTACATCTACCGGTTACAAATTTGCTAGCACGCCATCGTTTGTCCGTCATTCCTCGGAGTAGGGCTTTAAAACGAAACAAAAAAGATATACAGTTCAGTTGTACAAATAAACGGAAATGCGTCCGAAATGCTAAATGTAAAACAAGCACACAATACCAGCAAAAAAAGTTACTATAAAGTAACATTAAAAGGGAAAACGAAAGAGAGCTGAGCAAAAACAAAAAAAAAACTGAGTAAATGAATGAATGATTGAACTTAAAAGCATTTGCAGATCAAACACACAAACAATGGGAAATATAAGTAGAAACAAAATAAAAAAAAAAAATAAACTTAAGAATTGGGTCTTAACGAGTGAGGCTTGTAGTACAACTAAGCAAGAAAAAGACCAACAACTACAACAACAGAATGGTAAAGAACACACCGAAAAAGGTCAAGAACTTTGGGTTAACATACAAGAACAAACAACAACAAAAAAAACAAGCAAAATTGAGTAAAGGAAATACATAAGTTAAATACAAGTTTAATACTATACCCTGCAGGAAACCTGTATCCAAATGAGACACAAAGTCACCAGTTTTGTCAACTATTTCAGTGGCATTGTTAACGAAGTGTCTACACTTTTACATTTGTATCTAATACGAAAAAATTTAATAATAATAAAATAAACAATTTTCAACTCGTCATCTTCTTTAAAAAAATATCAAAAGTGTAGAAAAGATTTACTAAAATGTACTTGTGGCTCTCTGGTTCCAATGTCTGCATATGATCCCAAAAGAACTCCCCAGTTAATTGTAAGTAAATACCCAATAAGCACGAAGTCAAACTTTGATATGAAATGACTTTATCATTTGACATCAAACATAATTCTCACACATTTTTTAATTGTTTGATTTTAACATTTAAATTCAAATTAATAATAATTTCAAATGTTTTATCAATTTGATGTCAAATTGGTATCAAATGTTAAATTCAAATCAAAACTAAACTTGGCAATACTAAAACGAAACATAAATGTAAGCAATAAAAAATGGCGATTACTCTGCGGCCACACGATCAAGTTGTTCTTGATAGTCTTTTACATATACTGCTTGTCAAAATTAACATAAATTGAAAGCTGTGACGTAGGCTGCACTCAATTTGTAAGCAATTTACTTCCAAGATGTCAACAACAACAGAGACAAACTTGTACTTAGCTGTTAAATTGAAAGGAAATAGCCAAACAAATGGAAAGGTGAAATTGAAAGCCATCTCGTGGTCAATTTAAAAAGTGTGAGTGGGTTAGTAAAAAACTGAGAGTGTATTGCAAATTGAAAGGAATTGAAAGGCAAAACTTGATCGTGTGGCCACCAAGTTAGAGTTAAATTTTTACATCGTGGTTAAATGTTTTTTACAAGTGGCCGATTTATTTCTTGTGAAAACTGAAAATTATTTGTGAGTAATTACAATGATTAAGAATAATTCGTATTCTAAATCATAAGAAATAATAAAGAAATAAAACGGAAAGGTGAAGGAACTATAACCCAGTAAAAAATTTTATCATTTTGCGAAGCACTAAAGGTACATTTAAAAAAATAAGCGCACAAATATGCGCTACGCAATAAGACATACAGAAATGCAGTAAAGTAAGTGAAAGAACTCTCCACAACTTTTATTAAAAAAAATAACATTTCAAGTGCTACGGCATTCCCTTACCACGAAGCAGGTTTGTAAGGGAGAATACTAAAAAATAACAGTATCAAAACATTCAGTGTGTAAAGCTGATCGTTACATCTTACAATTTTTATGTGCGCAGAATAATGCGTTTTTTGTGTCAAAAATGTATTGCTTCAAAGTGGGAACTCGCCATATAAAATTCATGTCTTCCGTAAGCGCAATGGTAAGCGAAACTTTTATGTTTCTCCCTTACAAACCTGCATCGTTGGAAGCTCCATTTTTTATTGGGAAGTTTGTTGTATGATCGCGGTGCTACAATCCTCAAAATAAAAGGGAGCCAAGTTTTTCGTCCTTCGACGAAAGCTATGGTGCCGAATGCTTATCTCAAAGTTTATTTAAATAAATAATGAATTTATATTAAAAAAATAAAATATTTTTGTTTTTGTAACACATTGTATTATAATCCACATTTGAAGAACTTTTGAGAATTACGTTTGAAAGCACGTTGAAAATTAAGGCATTTTGCAATTTGAAAATAATTTCCCCTTTTGGTTGAGAATGCTATGATTTCATTATCAATCGTTTGTCGCTTGAGAAAACGTTTGACTTCAAATAATTTTCAATTTGAAATCAAACCCTTGTGTTTGTTGGGTAACATTGTTTGTGGTAAAAGAACTCACTAGTACTGGTGACTGTGTCAATAGTGAATCAGTACTGATTTACTAGTGATATTTCCTGCAGGGTATGTACACCAATTTAATGTTGAAATGTATTTTATTTCATTTGTATTTCCTTTCTATTAAAAAGTTTTTTTAAGTTCACTTTTTTACCCTTGTTGTACCAAAAAAAAAAAAAACTTTGTACACAGCACTTCTATACAATGTATTTTAATATTGATGGTTAAATTGTACTTTAGTCACATCATCATTAACATCCTTTTGTTTTTCGTTTTTTTTTTTAATTTACAAATTGTATTAAATAACTTAAGTGATTTAAGTTATTTTATTCCAGCAACGGACAAGTGTTAAAAACTTTTTGTATAGTGTTTGCACTTTTTGGAAAAATTTCAATTTTCTTAATTAAATTTTTCTCATTATGCTGAATTTTTGTTAAAGTCTAATGGCCTCATTGATTAAAAATAAAACAGGTTAATAAAAATTTTATGAAACGGATTTTGTAACAAAACACTTTTATTAACCGATTTTTTTATAAATAAGGCCGTTAGAATTTAACTTAGGCAAATTAAACAAATTGTTTTAAATTTTTATTAAGAAGCTTTGAAAGTTAAAAATTAAATCTTTCAAAAAAAATTACCGTCAAATGCAAAGTAAGTCTGTGTTCATACGGCTCTTGTCTTATTGACATGATTGCTATATTATAGGCGAGAGGGACGAGGGGAAAAGAAACGAGTACACAGATGCATGTACTGTCTTTACGTTTTGCTTTTTCATTCGTTGTTTAATTTTGTTATTGTTTTCAGTATCAAAAAAGCACATAACGTCAACATGACATGAATCATTTGAACGCCAATTCATGTTCAAAGAAGAAAAAGAAAGAATCTTGTCAATAAGACATGAGCCGTATGAACTCAGACTAAAGGTGCTACATTCCGCTATACCTTTCTATACCTATCTTATATGTATATCCGTTACCATGGTTCCATAAGAATATTATGTTTGATAAATAAAAACTATCAACAAGTAATTTCAATTTTTGGGAATACAAAATTTTTAATTTCAAAAGATTTTGTTATTCGTGCTTAATTCCCAGTTTTTATTCTTGACAAAAACACTTGAAATATATTGTTGATGGGATAAGCTATTCCTATGCGCATTTCACTGGTTGATTGGGCCAGATCATCAGGAAACTTCATCCATAAAGATTTTAGAAAAACTAAGATATTAAACCAAATAAAACTGTTAAACGTATAAGACTTATAGCAACAGTTCTACTTGTAATAATATCAAAGTTTAAACAAAACACATCAACAATAAACAGTGGGTTTATCTCATCTTACATTCCCCACTACAATTAGTTGAAATTCTCTCAACATTAATTGTAGTTGTAAGTAGTTTAAGAAAAACAAAATAAAAGCACGAATAACAAAATCTTTTGAAATTAAAATTTTGTATTCCCAAAAATTGAAATTACTTTTTGATAATAAACAGGCAACTGCACGGCCTAAAAAAACACTTAATTGACAACATCTTTTGTAAGTTGTTGTTTTTATTTTGTTTTTCTTAACCTACTTACAACTACAATTAATGTTGAGAGAATTTCAACTAATTGTAGTGGGGAATGTAAGATGAGATAAACCCACTGTTTATTGTTGATGTGTTTTGTTTAAACTTTGATATTATTACAAGTAGAACTGTTGCCATAAGTCTTATACGTTTAACAGTTTTATTTGGTTTAATATCTTTAGTTTTTCTAAAATCTTTATGGATGAAGTTTCCTGATGATCTGGCCTAAGCAACCAGTGAAATGCATAGGAAAAGCTTATCCCATCAACAATAAATTTCAAGTGTTTTTATCAAGAATAAAAACTGGGAATTAAGCACGAATAACAAAATCTTTGGAAATAAATCAAAACTTTAACTTATATGTTCATAAATGTATTAGTTAAGCCCGGTATGCTTTGCTGCCCATCGACTGATCTTCATATAAACAAAATTAATTTTCAGTGCCGAGCGAATTTCTTCAAGCCAGCCCACTTTATTTCGGAGGGGTTATTTTAGTATCGCAGCTATTTGAAAAGAGTGGTCCAAACAAAATGCACGATGTTAATTGTAAATAAAAACAAAAGTTTTCAGGAGAATTATCTTAATCTATGACAATCATGTGTGAAATACAATATGCTCACCACGGCTTCGGTGGCATACCTCTATCCGATGGTCTATATTTTCAATGAATCTGAGACATAATTAAGGTTGAAGGTCGTTGATGTGCGGAATTATCTCAACCTTTTGCTCTTGAATTGTTCTTGACTTATTGATGTACACTTTTACTTTTAAATATACCCAAACAAAGAAGTCAAACCGTTTTAAATCACCTGATCATGACGACCAATCACTGCTCAGTTGTCTATCTCTTCACGGTTGAATTTTTTAAACACTGAAACAAAAAAATGTAAAATTAAGTTGGGCAAAAAATTTTACGTCAAGGTGTGACTCACAGTTAACATTGTGCATTATGGTTGGGCCACCCTTAATTTAATAGCTTTTACTGTTACTGATCTAGCGTGTATTTGCATAAGAGGTACCACGCCCACTTATCTAACACCCACTTTCCGACGGATTTTGCGTTCTAATAACCCAGCTATGTGTACAAAATTTGGATAATTCGTATTCAAAGTCAGGCAATTCAGCAAAAATCATGTTTATTTTTTAGTTTATTATTACTTTGATGGGGATACCTATTTTCCCCCTTTTATAGCACTAAGATTATGTTGGAACTTGCAGTTTGTTCTAAGATTTACTTACATCAAACTATGTATTTCTATAATTTTAGTTCTGTAGTAGGGAATGGTAAATGGATACTAAAATCGATTTTCGATCGACTTTTTTTATTACGGTTTTTGAAATTGATTAATCGAACCTCAAAATCGATTTTAAAATCGATTTCAAAATCGTTTAAGATAAATTTGCAAACTCATACCTTATATCACAAAGGGGTGGTGTACACCAGCATTGAACTGAGATTTTTACAGTGTGTGGATTGTATATGACTACTTTTTCTAATTTTCCTGCAAAAAGTTAATTTTGAATCGCTTTTAGAGGAACAAGTACATGTACATTTTACATATTAAAATTGTGTTCTTCTGTAGACAATCAGGCCTGTC
Source organism: Pollenia angustigena (assembly GCA_930367215.1). Lineage (NCBI taxonomy): Eukaryota > Metazoa > Arthropoda > Insecta > Diptera > Polleniidae > Pollenia > Pollenia angustigena. The sequence goes on from OV884058.1 coordinate 125,404,614, forward strand.
ACATAAATAAATTCCGATCGAAAGTGGAAGTGATTTCGTATCTTGCTTCACATTAAACGAAATCACTTTTGATCGGATTTAATTCTATGACAAGCCTGAATGTATGGATAGTTTTTCAAAGGATTATGACAGTAGTTCCTGATCGGTGGCGACTGTTTCTTTGCTAAGTTACTATTAAGTGAGTCTAAAAAACACGTTTGCATGTCATTGATGCATTGATGTATTTGATGTATAAATTACATACTTTTTGTTTTTTCACTCTGCTTATAACTAGATTTAAATATCGCTCACAGAGCCCTTATATTAAACTTGGAAGTATATCAAGGATACTAATAGGTAAATACTTAAAATTACAACCTTAAACTGGGAAAACTGCATAAGCATACCTACAGACGTATGTACGCACAAAAAAAATTAAGATTAAAATTAAAAATTTCCAAAATTTTGATAAAAATAAAAAAATCGAATTTAAAAGCCCAATAATCGATTTCAGTATAAAATCGTATACGTAAATTCGATTGCAAAAAATCGATTTTTTTTACCACAAAATCGATTTTCGATTGGAATCGAAATCGATTTGCCAATCCCTATTCTGTAGATATAGGAAAAATAATAATTATTTATTCTGGGGGTACGCGTCTCCGTTGTGTAACCGAAACTCTAAAAATGCTTATAAGCAGGTGCGAATGAATTCTAAAATCTTCAATCAAAAGTAAGTCAACTATCGAATTAGATATTTGCAAATTTGTTCCTTATATTTGCAGTGAATATGTATATTTTGAGTGAATTAAAAAAATGTTCACTATTTACATCCCAATAAAAAATTATGCTTCGTGCGAAGCAGGTTTGTAAGGGAGAAATGTAAGAGTTTCGCTTACCATTGCGCTTACGGAAGACATGAATTTTATATGGCGAGTTCCCACTTTGAAGCAATACATTTTTGACACAAAAAGCGCATTATTCAGCGCATAAAGAAAATTGTTGGATGTAACGAACAGCTTCACACACTGAATGTTTTTTACAGTTATTTTTTAGTATTCTCCCTTACAAACCTGCTTCGTAGTAAGGGAATGCCGTAGCACTTGAAATTTTATTTTTTGTTATAAAAATTGTTGAGAGTTATTTTACTTACTTTACTGCATTTCTGTATGTCTTATTGCGTAGCGCATAATTGTGCGCTTATTTTTTAAATGTACCATTAGTGTTTTGCAAAATGATAAAATGTTTTATTGGGATTAGTGTGGCATGGGTGCTCAAGCATAATGTAAGAGCTTATACGGTAAAGTGTTTTTGAGATTTTTTTTCAGATTTTTCGGAAGAGGTTTAGAGGTCGCTCAAGTCGAGTTTTGGCAAAAAATTGGGTTTGCCGGCCCAAATACCAAATATTTTGATATTCCATTTTTAATATTTATAGGAAATATTTTCGTTTTCGGAATATACATCATACCCACATATACACATTTCAACCCACTTTTTATCAGGATTAAAATAATTTCTAATTTCTTTTACTCTAGCCAATGCTTTTTCAACTGTCAAGATGTAACTGTATATAAAATACCCAAGCAAATTCCTTAATTTATCTTAATTATTGCAGGTAATGAATACAAGTTCTGTAAAAACGTTTTACGTACAACTTGTACTCGTTACCTCACTATCAACATTTCCATTGTAAAAGCTTCAATACTTTGTTTGTAAATCATTTTTAAATGTGTATTTTCTTCTTGGGAGGCATTTCAAGATATCATTTGTAAAAATAACTTTATTCAAATAAGTAATATTTACATTACACAGTTATTAATGTATCTATGCGTAACATGGACTATAAAACGAAGTTGATTTCTTTTTAAATGTTGAATTATTCCAAGACATTGTTGCTGCATCGCGATTTAAAAAATTATTAATTATACATACACATTGAGTAAACATCAAACTATTCACAGTACTCAAAAGAAATGCAAGAAATGAATGTAAATACACTTGAACAATTTAAGCTGATTTAAAATTTTTGCTAAATATTTTAGAAGTAATGAAAAAAGTGAACTTTTGTGAGAAAACAAAACAAGCGTACACAAAAAAAAAAAATGGAGAGGATGCTAAAGTGGTATACTGTCCACTATAATAATGTTTTAGGTGGGTCACAAACTTAACAGAATCTCACTGTTTATAGAAAATTTTGCGAAATTTCTTAATTAAAATTAAAAAAATTTAAGATTTTTGGAACCAAGAAAAGTACATGAGCGCTGATATATACGCTGGCTATTACGCACTACTAAGAAGCAGCAGAGAAGCGAATACCATTGCAGTGAATTTTTAATCAAATAAGTACACAGAAAAAATTCAAAATATTCTCTAATCACCAATTTTATACCAAATTCATAGAATCAAGCACACAGAAAAAATTATTGCCGAATTATTTTCAAACAAACGCTTGTTTGAAATTTTTTTTGATTTCTACAAATTTTTTTTCCTGATTCAATCAATATTTTTGTTTGATTTTTATTTAACCAACAAAAATGTGGACAACTCTTCAAAAATTTAATAAGCGCGCTATTGGTTTGAAGTTTTCATAATTTTTTATGAAATATTTTACGCTCTTTAATGTTGTCGTCTTTTTGCATTTTTTTATTTGATCGTAAGCAACACTTCTTTATGTGAAATATAAGAACTACAACAAAAAACACATGCAGTCTATTTTTGGACGCTTTAAAAAAATACAGCAATAAGAAAAATGATAAAATAGCGTGACGAGGTTTGTAGTAAAAAAACAACAAAAACCAATAGCAGGTAAAAAAAACGTTTCATTTTTTTTTTAAACAACAGAAAAAACACATTATAAGAAACAAAATAAATTTTTGGTTGGTTTCAAAGTTGGTAAAAAAAAAAAACAAAATCCCGTTTTCAATTTTTTCAAATAGTTTGTTTAAATACATCAAATACAAAAATAGAATGATGGCGGAAAACATATCGAGTCGGTCTACCGCCGTTTTTGGTTACATTTCTTCTTCATTAGCAAAGGAAAGGATAAAGAAACAGTGAGTGATGAAGAAAAACACTGTGAGTATAAATATGACTTCGTTCAAAAATTATTCCAACAAAAAATGTGTCTCAAAGCCAGCCGGCCGCTCTGCTCTGCTTCATCTTCGCCAACAGTGCTTGCTTGTGTGCGCGTCATTGCTTGTGCCAAAACTTTTTTGTTTGATTCAGCAAAATTATTTGTTTGAAATTTATATGAATTTCAGTAAACTTTTTGTTTGATTCTGGAAAATTATTTGTTTGAAAAAATCGGCGTTTTTTTCAATAAACAAAATGCAAATAAATTGTTTGAATATGCGAATTTGTTTGTAGGACCGATTTTAGACAAAAAATTGTTTGATTCTACAAATTTTTTGTTTGAATTGGAAAAATAATTTTTTCTGTGCAACCCATTTGTTGATTTTGCACCTATTACCAAAATGATTAGTTCCTTTAAACTCCTACAAGGAGCATAGGGCCAAAACAAGTTGCTTCCAATATTCTCGATCCGATGCTCGATGTTTAAGTTCATTCCAATTTAGGTTTAGTTTGGACATCTCAATTGTTATCTGGCGTTTCCAGGTATGCGATGGACGTCCTGAACGGCGACTGCCTTGTGGGTTCCACTCTAAAGCTTGTTTTGCTAGTGTGACCTATCCAGGACCATTTTCGCTTGCGGATATCATTTTGACTCGGTTGTTGGTTGGTTTCTGACCACAGTCGAGTGTTGGAAATTGTTGAGGGTCAGAATACCTGCAGAATCTTGCGTAGACATTTATTTATGAAAACTTTTATGGCTTGTATGTCTCGAGTTGCTGCATTCCACGTCTCGCATCCATATAACAAGGTGGATTTTTGTACGACCTGACATGTATGACGAGTTCCACACAGGATTTAGTTGCCCAAATGATTGACGGGCTTTATTTATTCGGCTGGAGATATCTTCGCCAGAGCCACCACTCCTGTCGAATATGCTACCAAGGTAGCAAAAAGATTCCACATCATCAAGTTGATGGGATTGTATAGTAAACCTTTGCTCGTTGTTAACATTCATGCGCATTGTTTTTGTTTTGCCCATGTTTATCTTTAGGCCTACCTAGTGCGGTTTCATAGATAGTTGTTAACTTTGACTGCATATCAGAAAATGAATGTGTCAGCAAACAGATGTCATCTGCGTAATCCAGATCCTCTAAGCGACCTTGCAGACCCGACGTTATGCCTCTTCTATGACTTGTGGCCTTTTTCATTACTACATCGAGGACACAATTAAAAAGCAGTGGTGATAAAACGCAGCCTTGGCGAACTCCATTTTCTACAGAAATTTTTTTACTTAGTTGTCTCTCATGTAGTATGCGACAGGTGGCATTGGCGTATAGGCCCTTGATGAGATCTATTAGTTTATTGGGAACTCCTTTACACGCTAGTGCTTTCGATATAGAAGTGTGATTTATGGTGTCGAATGCCTTTTCAAAATCTATTAATGCTATGTATAGTGGTGACCTCCATTCTACTGACTGTTCCACAATAATCCTTAAGCTATTTACATGGTCTATGCATGATTTGTGCGCACGAAAGCCGGCATGTTCTTTTCTGAGCTCAGGGAGAACAGTTGTAGATAGTCTATTGCTTATTATGTTTGCAATAACTTTATTGGCCATATTCAGAAATGTTATGCCTCTCCAATTTTTGCGGGCGGTTAGGTCACCTTTTTTAGGAAGATTAATAATCACGACTTCCGCGAGCTCCTCTGGAAGAGTTTCAGTCAGCCAGAAGTTTGTTATAACGGGAGCCAGTAGCTGAGCACTAGTTATTGGGTCAATTGAAAGCAGCTCTGGGGAAATATTATCTGAGCCTGGAGCTTTATTGTTTTTTAATAGTCTTATTGCCTCGGATATTTCTGTGATACCAGGGCTGTCGATGGTGATATTTGGGTTCGGAGTATGTGGCGCAGTTGCATATCGTACTGTGCGAGGTTTGAAGCGTGGGTTGGGGCGTGGAAAGCATATTGGAATAAAATGTTTCCCAGAGATTCAGTTGTTGTTCCTTGGATGTAACAAGTTGTCCAGAGTCGTCTTTTAAGGGTTTACCGATGGAAATTATATTTTTGGTTAATTTCCTTGCAGCGCGATATAGGTCTCTAGCCCGATTTGTTTCAGCGGCCGCTTGTGCTTCTTTAGCTATGTTGTTGGCCCAATTCCGTTTATTAAAATGATTATATTGATTACTAAAAATTGTAAAAATTTAATATTTTGAATATTTTTTTTTTTTCTTTCAATAAATGATATTTTTAATTTTAGTAAAAAAAATTATCAAAAAACTTTGCCGTTTCAAACAATGTGTTGATTAATTTTGACAATTTCCAAAAATAATTTCACAAGTATAAATTATTTTATTTTAAACGAAATAATATTTTTTTATTTGATTATTATTTTAATTAAAAATTTATTTCAAAACAAGTAAAATGTTAATTGAATCAAAATTATATTTTTAACTTTCGCTCAACAAAAAAAAATAATTGATCCAATTATCACATTAATTAAGTTAAAATACATTTTAAAATATTTTATTTTTTTTTTTTATTGATAAAAAACTACTAATAATTTTTTCTGTGTAATAACTGGAACTGATTTCGTATTTTGTACGGCTTTTATGACGGCATACTTGGTAAAAGCATCAGAGAAAACCAAGATGTGGGTGCTGCCCCGTTTACTCTTAACGAACGGTCCCAGATGGTTCACATGTATTTGGCGGAAAGGTAATGGTTCCTTCTGGCCTTCGAATTTTTACAACAACGCTACTATATACGCCTTCATATATTATATTACATACGAGCAAACCAAAAATATTGCTGACTGCGATCAAGACTTTTCTCTAGCCCGTAGTTACCCACATCATGACAATATTTTGAAATTTGCCATCGTACAGCCTTGGGAATAACCAGTCTCGATCCCAGTTGGTTTCGCGATATAAATGGCTAGTTCTCAAAACTAAGTCCGGTTGGACTTGAGGGTACTGCTCAGAATCTACCTCCCAACGCAGGATCTTAACAATATCCATAAGTTCCTCATATTTCATTTGCATCGTTAATATCCAGTCGTCAATACCCACTTTCACGTTCATTATGAAACCTGCAGATTCAGTTTCAACGGCTGGCAAATCAGGTGATCTACTTACCTTTCCGATAAACAAAATCGAATACTTTTAACAGCCACCGTGCAACTTTCGGTTGTAGCTCCCACGACGTCCTAGTTCTTAAAATGTCTGTGTAATCCGTTACCACACCCAATAAACAAATACGAAAACGCTCCAAAGTCTCTACGACGGCTCGTACTACCAGTTCGTAGCTATGATACTTAGCCTCAGTGTCAGAGCAATGTTTACTAAAATAAAACACGGGTTGTCACTTACCATCACAGTTAGACAGCAACAGAACACCAGCCAATCCTAAATAGCTAGCGTCTGTATGTACTTCGTGTTGTGCATTATTGTATTGCAAGTACAGGCTTACTGCAAAGGATTTCGGTTAAGCTTTCAAATGATTTATGCTGCGACTCGCCCCATTTGAAATCGTTGGACTTTTTTACGTAAAAGCTTTGTGAGTGGTCGTAAAATTATAGAGTAGTTTCCGAAAAAATCCAGTAAGGCCTAGGAAACGATACAATTCTGTAATATTTGTTGGCACCTTGAAATTTTTAATAACACTGAACTTTTCCACCCCAAGCGTAAAACCATTTCTGTTCACCGTGTGACCTAAGTATGATATCTCGTTCGCCAGAAAATTGCATTTGTCTACAGTGTGCTAGTATATCCAGGAACTTATCTAATCGTTCTATTCCTTTTTTTACAGTTTGGCTAGGAATTACAACGTCGTCGAGGTACGCCAATACTTCTTCTAGGTTCATACACTCTAATATACGATTCAAACCGTTTGAAAAACGGCCGGGCGTTTAATAAGCCAAAAGGCATCCGTTTATACTCGTAGTGACCATCAGGGGTGACAAGAACTATTCCGGAGGCGTATGGTGACTCAGATTTACGGATTTTGCGATTCTCGAAAAGTTCCTTAACGATATTGGCCAAAACAGGACGTTTTGGTATCTCATTCACGCAGAGAAAAAATATGGATGCACATGGTTACGGCAACAACACTATGTTTATTGTAACAATATATTGTTGTCGTACACAAACAATTGTTATTTTTATTTAATATCAACAATATTATAGTTACTGTAAACATATTAATGTTTATCGCAATTATAAATTTGAGTATTGTTGACCGAAAAATAATTATTTTTCTAACAACTAAATTGTGATAACTTTCAAAACATATTATATTACTCACAACTATATCATGATTTTTAATAGCCATGACATGATAACTTGCTATACATTAATCATATTATGTTAAAGATGCAATCAAACTATTTTTACTCTAATAATATAATGTACGCGCCATTTGTAAAATAATTTTGAATCAGTTGTGTCGTTTGTTTTATATGTGAGCGGTTAAACAAGATAAATTATCATAAAAAATAATAAATTTAAAGAAATTAAAATAATTAAAATATAAGCGGAGTTCAGTATTAGTGATGTAATAGTGCAAAATATCTTAGTAAAATCCAACACCAAAACACACAGAGATTTCGTTTTATTTTTAAAATATCGGAGTAAAATCCAACAACAAAACACGCAGAGATTTCGTTTTATTTTATCAAAGTGTTACGATATTTTGCATTTACTCTTTTGCATGCCAAATATTGAACTCCGCTATTTTATGTATATCAAGAAAAGTTGTAAAAAGGCACAAAATAAAAAATCGATACATAAAAGTTTTAGGGCCTGTTCGTCGATAACGAATGAAGACTTCGTTCGCTTAAATTACATTTAAAACAAAAACAACTTATAAAATATTGTTTTTGTTTTGCATGTAAACTATGCGAACGAAGTCTTCATTCGTTATCGACGAACAGGCCATTAATTAATTTTGTATTGTTATGACAGTCATTAAAGGACCTGTATCATAATATGATTGCTTCTTAATTTATTATGATTAACATGACGATAATATGATTACTTCTTAGCTTATTATTATTAACATGACAATAATATAATTAATTTCTTAACTTATTATGATTAACATCACAATAATATGATTCCTTCCTAACATATTATGATTAACTGAATAATAATATGATTAAGGGAAAAATATTATGATGTAATATTACGAATATATTAAGCCATAATATGATACAATAATAACCTTAATATGGTGACTACAATCATGAATCTTATCATAATATGTTGCTCTTAGAATATGTTTACCACAACCATGTTTTTTCTTTGCGTGTACGGTTTTGTACATACCTGCTCCTCAGTGGTTAATTTTACCTCCATTTGCACTCAATTACACTTGCCCAATTCGTTTATGAATTTTTAGAATAATTTTTTACTGCTCGCCCTCATCAGGCGTAGCAATTCCCTGAGACTCTATAGCGTTAACATTTTGTTGCTAGCGCTTTATAGGAAATTTTACGAAATTTCAATATTCATAGGAAATTTTTCGGTGTTTCAATATTATAGGATATTGTGCAAAATTTCACTATTTATAGGAAACTAGCTGGGCTGTAGGAAATATCGCCCAAAAAAAAAATGAAAAATCGCCCAAAAAAATTGCATGTAAAATTGGGCCTGATTTCATATGAAAAATGGCCCAACATTTTTGGGCTATTTATCGTTATTGTTGGGTGATTTTTCGTTTTTAAAATTTTAAAAAATGTTGTATGAAAAATGGCCCAAAAAAATGGGCTATTTTTAAAATTTACCATAATCTTACATAGCAGAGAAAACCATGTTTTATTATGGTTGCAAACAACAAAACTATTTTTCAAGAAACTAATTTAACCATTATATGGTTGTCGGCGACAATGATTTGGTTAAATTAAACATAATATCGGTAGAATTTTTTTAAAAATGGTTTTGTAGCTTTTTTTCTCTGGGTGTATATATTAAATATATACATATATATCGAAAATAAGGATTTTCTCTTCTATGGTATAACAAATACTGGCTTCGCTAACTAAAGCTTCTCTGTATCGCCGGCCTTCGGCCGGGCGCAAGGATTTTCTCCTCTGTGGTATAACAAAGACCGGCTTCGCTAACTAAAGCTTCTCTGTATAGCCGGCCTTCGGCCGGGCGCAAGGATTTTCTCCTCTATGGTATATCAAACACCGGCTTCGCTAACTAAAGCTTCTCTGCGTAGTCGGCCTTGTTCGGAAACAAGGCAGTTTTTCGAAGCTTTACTTAGCGAAACCGGTTTTTGTTAGACCATAAAGGAGAAAATCCTTGCGCCCGGCCGAAGGCCGGCTTTACAGAGAAGCTTTAGTTAGCGAAGCCAGTATTTGTAATACCATAGAAGATGAAATCCTTATTTTGGATATATATATTTAATATATACACCCGGAGTAAAAGCTATAAAAATATTTTATCCATATTATGTTTAATTTAACCAAATCATTGTCACCGACAACCATATTATGGTTAAATAAGTATCTTTAAAAAAATCACTTGAAATTTTAACGGTATTTTAAAAAAAAATTTACACATTTTTGATTATAAGTTAAGTTGCGGACGTTGCAAAGTATCATAACGTCCTCGCCCTCGTCTTCGATGGACATTATGACACTTTAAAAGTGTCCAAGGACACTACGACACTGGACGTTATGACATGTCACCTAAATTTATATGAATAATAAACACTTTTTTGCAAATTTAGTAATTTTTTTTTTATTTTTTTGGGAAAAAATTCGTTTATGCTTTTTGGGTCATTTTTCATTTTCTTTTTGGGCCGTTTTTCGTTTTTTTTTTGGGCAAAATTTCATATTTACCTTTTTGGGTCATTTTTCATGTTCGCTTGGGCGATTCTTCATTTGGGCGATTTTTCATTTTTTTTTTTTGGGCCATTTTTCTTTGGGCGATATTTCCAACAGCCAACTAGCTGAGCCGGTCCACGTTACCGGCCCTAAGCAAACATTAGCGTTGTATTACCACACGATTTATATTGAGCTTTTAACGGAATTTACAGCCCTTAAATAAAAGTCCATGGAATACCTCTCATAAATTTTTTTGTAACAGAATAACTTACATATGGTAGAGATATGGGCTCAATCAAATAAGAAACGCATGTATTTAAGACAAATTGGAAAATTATACTTATTTACTTCTTCATCTTAAGGCCATCCGATAGAAAATGTTTTTTGGTTTTTTATATGGTGTAAAAACTTATAAATTTTTTGGCGTGCCAACTCGGGAGCAAGCCACATACAACTGGCCTTTTGATATTGGATCATTATTAACATGGTTTTTTTTTAATTATCTTCGGCACTACATAATCGATTTAAAAGTTTGATATCTCGTTTTGAAAAACATGACAACGGCTTTCAAAAAAAATAAAATAAAATAAAAAACCAAAAAATAAATAAATATATGTATGTTTATGTCATTGGTGGTGCAATATGAAAATTGGATTTAGCCAATATTTTTTGTCAGATAATCTGTTTAAAGTTCTTTATCGATTTATATAAAAATATACAAAGTCATGGAAAAAAATTTAAAGTTATAGCCATTGTCACGTCCGCAAAAATTTTAAAATGTTGTCGTATACGCCACTTTTTGCGAAATATTTTTAAGTTTGTAGAATATAAGTCAAAATTAGGTATTAAAAAACTACATTCACGTGTTTCACCAATATTGAAAATTAAATTATAATAATTTTCGAAATGAAAGCTTATGCTTTTGAAAAATATATTTACATATAATAAAAGTTTTTATATTATATTATCGAATTTTAAGGTTTATTATAACTTTAGGGCGGTCCAACCATAATGCACGATGTTAATTGTAACATCAAATTTTTGTCCAACTTAATTTGACATTTCTTTGTATCAGTGCCAAATTCAACCATGCACAGGTACAGCATTGAGCAGCGCGCTAAGATTGTTGAAGCTTTTGCAAAAATGGGCGTTCAAATCAAAAATACATTTCGTGCACATCTTGATTTTTTGGTCAGCATAATCGATCAAATGTGTCCACAATCGGGAGAATTGTGCGCAAATTTCAGCAACCCGGCTCTGTAGGAAATGTGAAACCGCCTGTGCATAAGGGTGGGTCACTGATGTATGAGAAAAAGTTAAAGTTCTCGAATAATATTCTAATAGCAATATTTTTTTATCTTACTTTAAAACAAATAAAAATTGCTAAAAATAAGTAAAAAAAGTCACATCTTTGGCCCGCGCTGAAGCGCATAAGAATGAAGTATTGTTGAAAAAAGCCATTTTTTAAATTTTAATATTTTATTTACTATCAATTATTTTTAATTAAACTTAAAAAAAAATAAAACTCTGGTTCTAATGCTACATAAAACAATAAAATAATTTTTTGGTTAACTTTTTTTTTAACTGTCAAATCTGGGCATCTCTCGTTTTGATTCAAGTTTCGCCTATATTAAACCTTCTCTTGATTTTTTGAGGGAGTTTACACGGTGTCTATTCAGACATGTCTAACAAACACGTTTGTTTTGTTTGTAGGCGATCAGGGTAGAGAAGAAAGAAGGGTTGCCAAACAGACATGAAATGAGTTCTCATGTTTGTTTATATGAATTTCAATGTTTTTAATTTGTATGTATATGTATATTAGACTATTATACATGAAAACAGACATGTTTGGAAAGACATCGTGAAAAGACAATAGGTTTTTGGAAGCATGTTCAAAAGAGAATGTCAAAAACAGACATGTCTGGAAAGACTCCGTGTAAACTCCCTCTTTCTCTCATCGAGTCATGGATACTTCTGACACTATTTTCACGAACTAAAAAGTCACAAGAATACAGTAATATGTTTTTCTGCCATGCAATACTATGTTGTTATATTCAAAATTTAACAAAATTGAAGGTTAAAGCGCGGGCCATTACTCTAAAAACAAATTAATAATATTTAACAGGGGTCTAATGCAGACAAAAGTACAACATTTTTGCGCTATTAGAAGTCGATACGAGAAAAAAAAATATTTTACCCACATTACTGTGCATGCATGTTTGGTGCGGCATATGGCCAGGTGGCATCATCTGCTGTACTTCTACGAAAATGAGGTATGCCAAGCAGTTAATGTGAATCTTGTTGCCAGAAATTGAGGATATGGACCTGGGCGTTAAGAAATTCCAACAGAATGTGGCAGGCCAACGAAACAATGGCAATTTTGCACGAGAAATTTAATGTCCATGTTAATTGGCCATTACGATCATGTAATTTATACCTTTGTCCTTCTTTCTTTGGTAATATTTAAAATTAAAAGTGTACGTCAATTAACCAAGAATAATTCAAGAGCTAAAGGATTAGATAACTAGGCACATTTAGCACATTGAACCTCAATTATGTCTCAGAGCCATTGAAAATATAGACCATCGGACAGAGGTATGCTACCGAAGCCGTGGCGAGCATTTGGCCGATATTTTGTCTCACACATAATTGTCATATATCCTTCTATTACAATAAAAAATATTAATATAATTCTATGAAAACTTTTTGTTTCATTAACAATTAACATCGTGCGTTATGGTTGAACCACGCTGAATAATTAACCTTTTATTGCCTTAAAATAAAATTAATTTAAGCAATATAGCAATAATTCCATTAATATAAATAACCGTTGTTTACTACATCCGAAAAAACTCTTTACATTTAAAATGAAATATGCTAAAATAACAGTTATATAAATAAGATAGTCTATTTTTTGTAACATGCCTGTACCTCAATTCTGTAACTTTTTGAATTTAACTACCGATTTCGTTAATTAACGGGAAATCTCGGTGACTTTAACGAAATTGTTATTCTGTATTTTAAATAAACAATTATTTTTGTTTAGAAATATTGACCACAAATATCGGTAAAATTATAAGAACGTCAAAGTGAAAATTTTTTAAAATTAATAAAAAAAATATAAAATAAATTAGCTTGTAAAATATTTATTTTAACAAAACATGAATGAAAACGTGTGAATATTGATTATATTTCTAAACAAATATGTTGGTTTTAAATTTTTTTATACATAAGGGAAAAATTTCCAGGTGACTGAACCACTCTAGCACAACATTCTGCTCTTACTTTTCATACCTGCACTACTGTATGTGAAGAGAGTATTATGTGTTTGTACGAATGTGTGTAACACATTTAAATAAGGGTTTTGTGCCTATTAATAGCCATCTTGTTTTATAGACATTTGAGTTGAATAAGTTCCAAAAATATTTTGTCGCAACCTACATAAATCACCAGAACAATTTTTTTTAGAATCGGTCCATATTTGATCACAGCTCCCATACGAATACACTAATAATGGAAGTAGATACTTAGAAAATATTTGGCACAAAAATGCCTTATGGAAACATGATCGCCCAAATACTGCAATGAAGAGTCGGACTTGATCGATAAAAATTGTTAAAATTTCATTACAGAATAGCTCTTAACGACAATTTTCGTTAGCTAACGAATTTTGACTACTTAACGACAATTTTTTGTCGTTAAAAAGTTACAGAATTTCAGTACTGATATACTTGTTCACATACAGCAAGATAACGAAAGATTTTTTTAATTTAAAGTTTTCGTACGATTTTTGTCATATATCCACAATTATGTTACATACGACATTATAACGCATTAAATTTTACGCAAAAGTGGATATACAACAAAATGGCTTCGTAATATCTCATTAACCATATGAGATAGAAACGTGAGGATTGCGCAGATCGATAGATCTGTTAAATTTACCACAGAAAACGTTATTATCTCATTTTTTTTGATTTTGTGATATACGACAAGATAACTCCGGCACGACGATATGTAGGGAATATTTAGAAAAACTTGTGATATTTATAGGAAATTTTACAAAAAATTTTATATGTCAGTTTCAGTTAAAAGAGACCTATGGATGAAGTATTCCGAAATTTTACTATCTATAGAAAATTTAGACATATTGAACTAATTTGAGAAAATTTGGCCAAATTTTTTTTTAATACGATATTTTTGGCAAAACTATCAAAAATTAATTTCAATTTTTGGGAAAACTTCACTATCCATAGAAAATTGTGCAAAATTTCTTAAACAACTTTGCAAAGTTAAAATTTTTTTAGGGATGTTTGAAATAGTTTTACTATTTATGAAAATATTTTTGCAATTTACAATTTAACTATCTAACGACCAGAAGTTTATATTTTCCCCTATTTAACCAATCATTGTTAAAACTGTGTCACTTGCTTTTATTCCATTATTGAAGTACTATTGGCCACAGAATTAGAAACAAATAAATTATTACAAAAACATTGAAATGTGTACGATTTCATAAGAATTTTAACACAGCAGTTAAGTACAGACAGCACACAATATGCAAGCATGTACTGGCAACCCCGTATACAAGAATTCATTATTATTTTGCTGGCACAATTTCTGCTATTTTCTGCCTTCTACATAATTTCCAGAATACATTATTTTATTTCATATTTTTGGTTTTTTTCTATCTGTGACAAATAGAAATGTATATAGCAATGCATTGGTATGTGTAGCTACAGAATTTTCTACACTTACTTAACAATTTAGTGGATACTTTACACTTTTACACCCTCGCAAAAATATGTTCAAAGGAGGACGAAAAGTAAATTGCTTTTAACGTATATTTTTAAGACTTTTTGCTTTATAGTATGTATTATGTTACATATTCTTTTGGTAACTTTTGAGTCGATTTGAAAAAGGACTATCAGAAAATATATTGAGGTTGGGTAATAAACATTTCTTTCGATTTTTCATCCAACCTTCGTATGCGCATTTAGTTATACTTTAAATGACCTACACTTCAACACTTCATTAAACAAAGATATTATGTTTCATGAGATTTACACTTTCACGCACACGGATACTTCTCACACTCACACTTACACACAAATAAAATTGTTCACTTCCATAGTTCTGTATCCACACTTAAGCACTTAAGTTTTCGTGTGTCTATAAAATATTGGCGAAATTTAAAACCACACACACATAGTCAAACAATTGTATTTTCTCATACAATTAAGCGTGTTGTATTGATAAACCTTTTTGGTTTCGTAGTAATTTGCTGTGCTTTCTATATGACCAGATGGAACAACTATTAACTTTTGCCATATGAAATGTGTTTGTGTAGTGGTATGTTTATTAGGGTATTCATTTAATCGGGCTTTTACTTTAATCGGTTAATCGATCGATTAATTAACCGAGGTTTTGGTTTAATCGGTTAATAATCGGTTAACTTAGTTATTGATCGGTTAACCGATTAATAAAATGTTTGTTATAAACTACATAAGTAATTTCAATATTTTTAATTAATACATATTTAGGGGATTCACAAGGTGTGCTATCAAGTCATATCGTCATAAAGTCCTTAATAATATTTTACAATTGTTTAAAATAAATGTTGTTGTGTTTCGATCAAAATAAAAATTTTAATGTTGTGTTCATTGATTAATCATAACTGTACAGTAGAAATCTAAATTATAAGCGGTAGCCCACAGCAGTCATATATATTTCATGTAATTATTTTAAGAAATATGACTTAACAACTTTATGACTACCTTGTGAATCCCCCAATTATGTTTTATGTATTTCAACTGATAAGATCTTCTTATAGAAATAGAGTCCTGTTTTATGTTTTTTAAATTTTTAACACTTGTAATTGTTTCGGTAAATTCTGTTATCAGATTTTTTTTGTTACTATCGAGCGATTCTTCTGTTGTCAGGTCATCATCTGACTCATCTTGGCAAAGCTCAGCACCGAAAATTCTTCAAAAAAGTTTATTTCCTCCTTCAAATAATGAAAAACAATAACATTCACCTAAATTGACAGTTTGGTGTGGTTTATGGTCTGGTGGAATCATCGGTCCGAACTTCTTTCGAAATGAATCTGGTAACACCGTTATTGTCAATGAAGAGCGGTATAGATCGGTGATAACCAACTTTTTATGGCCGAAATTGCAACAATTGAATTATTGCGAGAAAAATTTGGAGATTTGATTATTTCAAGAAATCGTGATATTAAATGGCCTCAAAGAAGTTCTGATTTAACACCATTAGACTATTTCTTGTGGGGTTATTTCATTGGTCTTTCGAAATAAACCAGAATCTCTTCAAGCTTAACAAGTCAATATTAGACGTGGCATTAATAACACTACGTGACAAAATTTCAACAAAGGCGTGACCAAATGAATCTAACAGCTAAGTAAAATTTTCCGCTGAATCCGAATATGAAGTCAGAATTGTCAAAAGTAGAACAGTTTTTGAGATATTCCAATATAACCGTTATTTGTGTTTTTAAAAAAGGTGATGTGACTGAAATGCAAATATCTTCAAAAATTTTAAACGGATTATGTAATTCTTGCTTTTAAGTAAAAGGTTATAAAATTTCTAAAATAACCATGGATTGCTTGTGAAGAT
This sequence comes from Pollenia angustigena, assembly GCA_930367215.1. NCBI lineage: Eukaryota > Metazoa > Arthropoda > Insecta > Diptera > Polleniidae > Pollenia > Pollenia angustigena. The sequence continues at coordinate 125,421,131 of OV884058.1, forward strand.
TGTTCAAAAAAGGACAAAGTTACAGGGGACAAAAGTTCAAGCTTCATTGAAAATATTATGATTTTGTTAAATTTTGCTCTTTTCAAATTATTTTTTTTAAACCAATGATTTAACAAGTAAGAGTGCTATATTCGGCTATGCCGAATCTTATATACCCTTCACCATGGTTTGGAAAGAACAGAAGTTTATATATATATATTTAAATATATGTATATATATATGTATATTTATAAAATATATATAGTTTAGTTTTATTTAATTATTTGCACATGATTGCGTGCTTTTAAATATATTAAAAGTTTAATTAATATATAGCACGTTAAGTTTTGATCGAATTTCAGTATTTGGTCATACCGACATCTTAAAGTATAAAATTACCATTTACTTTGGTGATAAAACTTGTAGTCGGGAAGTTCTATGGTTCACGAAAATAGGTATTAAAAAAAAAAACTATATTTTTGACATTACTTTTTTTCTAAGTTTCCGGGTTTTTCTAAAGATTTCCGATATTTTGATATCTAAAACGTATGAATAGGTCATAATACAGCTCTAAAATTTTAGCTTTTATAAAAATGTTAATGTTTTTAGTCCTTTTTTGGAGTATTTTGCACATAACTTAACCATTTTTAACCGATTTGGCAGATTTATATAACAACGTGCTTAAAAATAATATTTCCATTAAATTGGCTTTTAGGCATATATATATATATATACCTACATATGTGTACATATATTTAAGCAAACTTAATTATAAAAAAAAACAAACTTAATTATAAAAAGAGTAACTTTTGGGATTTCAGTATTTTGATTATAACTCAGCCATTTTTTAACCGATTTGACAGATTTATATACCGACGTGTTTAGCAAGAAATTTACCATTTATTTGTGTTATAAAACTTGGACTCGGGAAGATCCATGGTTACCGAAAATGGGTATTTAAAAAAAAAAAATTAATTTTGGTCATAACTTTTTTGTATCTGAACCGATTTTCCCGAGTTCTTTATAAAATATGTTCTACTAATTTCCGATATTTTGGTATATAAGTCATATCCATAGGACATATGACAGCCCTAAAATTTAGGTTTTTATACAACTTTTAATTTTTTTTTGTACGGGAGGTACCACGCCCACGTCTCCAATCCCGCCCACATTTTGTAGGGTGATGTGTATTGACAACCTAAATGTGTGTACCTAATTTGGAAACTTTGGCTCTTACCGTTCTCCAGATATACAGAAAAAAGCAATAAAAATACAACAACAACAAGGGATTTTTGGAAAAAATTAGAGGCAGTCGTGGTTTTTTGATCATATCTCAGCCATTTGTGGACCGATCTTGCTGAATTTCAATAGCACGAAATGATGGACTATATGTGACATAAATGTAAAACAACCTAGCCGCTATCATGTCTGGTTTTCCCGGAAAACACATATCAAGCGTAAGACCGACAGATGGACAGACGGACGGATATCGTTAAATCAACTTCTCTCCTCATAAGGACCCAGAATATATATACTTTATAGGGTCTAAGATCAATATTGTAGAAATTACAAACGGAATGACAAACTTATATATACCCTTTTCCACCTGTGGTGAAGGGTATAAAAATACTAATGTTTTATTACATGCGACATTAGATTATTTGAATATAAACATTTTGCGCCTAACAAGACATAGATGGGTACAAAAATGACAAAGCTACTGAAGATTTAGTAAATTAACCCACATAGAAATTCAATAGTTCTAAGCAATTTTTAATATTTATTGTTACTAAAAACTTTGCTTTGTATATTTATTTGTATATTTGTTTGTGGGCTAATTCAATTAATCTTCTGTAGCTTTGTCATTTTTGCAGCGATCTGGATCCTACTGGGCACAAAATGTTCGTATTGAAATATGCTAACATTTAATTTTTTGGATATTTGCATTTCAGTCACAGCATCTTTTTTAAAAACACTAATAACGGTTATTTTGGAATATCTCGAAAACTGTTCTACTAAAATTCTGACTTCATATTCGGATTCAGCGGACAATTTTACATAAAGATTAGGTGTCAAATTCATTTGGTCAAACAATTGTCACGTAGTGTAATATACGACTAGATTCAGTGGAAAAAGTGCTCGAAAATTGGCTTCATCGAATTCGTTCCATTTGACATTTGAATGATGTTTTATTTATAACTTCATTGTATTGATTGTACTTGACATTAAATAAAAAACTTTTGAATTTTCTTAACAAAAAGTGTGTTTTTTAAAGAAATCATATCACTCTTATTGGAAAACCCTTTATTTTGTACAAAAAATATTTTCTAAACACATACCTTTTGTACATGTGATGAAACAAATAATTAAAAACGAAAGAAATTGTTATAATACTACAAAAATTAAATTTTAGATCGATTAACCGGTTAATCGACTGAAATTAACCGGTTTAATCATTAATCGAAAATATCCAATTTTAAATAAACCGATCAGTTAATCGGGTAGTAATTAATCGGTTTACCGAATGAATACCCTAATGTTTATACATGCATGTGTTTATATAAAATAGTCCCTAATACTCCAGTTGGCCATATTGCCGTTGACGATATCGTCGTCGATGATATATGCGTCTAACATCGTTTGGCTTTGCTATGAGAGTATGAGCAACAACGGCTTATTTGGTGTTTCCTGTCAAACTTTATGAAGGATAGGATAAGCGACATTTCTTCTTAGTTGTCTTTATCAAAATCTATGCTAGGCAGTACAAACGTCATTATCTTTCGATGGAATGCACGACAAGAAAAGCGAAATTGTCTTTTTTTTGTGTCGTATACGATTTTTGCGATACTGGGTCGAAAATTTCACATGTCGTGCAGGAATGCCCATTGTAGGCCATCCATTTTCGAGGATGTCTTAACGACGTGGTCAAGTGGGACATTGAGATTATATACTTATGTGTAGTTGGTTCAAAATTAGCAGCATTTCATTAGAATTTTAAATGAATTCAAGTTAAATTCTAAATACGAATATGTATAAAAAGTTTTTTAGGCGCTTACAAGAAATTGCAGTGTATAAACTATTGCGTTTTGTCCGAAACATATCTGTGTTATTAATAACCAAAGTTAAATCAGCCTTTTCGTTGTGATTTAATAATCTAAGTCTGAGTTCATACGGCTCATGTCTTATTGACAAGATTCTTCCTTTTTCTTCTTTGAACATGAATTGGCGTTCAAATGATTCATGTCATGTTGACGACATGTGCTGTTTTGATATTGAAAACAATAACAAAATTAAACAACGAATGAAAAAGCAAAAAGTAAAGACAGTACATGCATATGTGTACTCGTTTCTTTTCCCCTCGTCCCTCTCTCCTATAAAGTAGCAATCTTGTCAATAAGACATGAGCCGTATGAACTCAGACTAAGCCTCTTGATTAGATTTAGTCATGAAAATTCAGCGCTTATTTAGTATATGCAGTCCTGCATGATAAAAAGTACCATTGGGTAAATGGTACTTTTTCTGTGAATGCCCTGAGGATCTTATTTAATTCGATATTGAGGCACCAAACGTATAAGCTTACTTCACAAAGATGTGAAGTCAATGCGGCTCTGCTGTGGCAATATTTATTTATTTATTTATTTATTAATTTTCATTTCATTTCCTGTACAACAAGACAGTGTCTTATAATTACAGTACAGGAACGCAAAATGTTACAAGAATATTTAATTACATATAAATAATTATTACAAAATGGTTCATAGTTCATAGTATTAAAACAAACAAAAAATACAATTATTAAAAAGAATATAAGTCATATAAAACATTTTCAGTCAAAAAATAATTATGAAAAAAGTTATATAAAAACATTTTGAAACTGTTAGCATTGCGATTTAGTTGTTGATTTGGTGGAAGAGGGTTCCAAAGACGAGCAGCATGAATAAAAAACTGCCATTCGGGTCTAAGGTTTGATGCCGTGGAATTATAATATTATGGTTCCTTCGAGATTGAAAAAAAAAACGTATCCTGTCAAATAAATATTTGGGGGTTTTAGTGTTTATCACTCTGTGTAAAAAAATAAGTGTTCGGATTTTCAAAAGATTTTCGAAAGAGACTCCATACAGACTGTTTGAAACGGATGAAACACGATCGAAACGTCTTAGACCGTTCACATATCTCAAAATATTGTTGTATAAATTATTTAATTTTCTTTTGCTAATTGAATCACAGTTTGGAAACAGTTCACATCCATAAATTAAACTAGGAATCAGGTATGTCTTGGCAAGTAAAATTCATATCCTCAATGGGGTAAAGTATTGTGTCAACCATAGGGCCCGTAACCTAATATAGGACTGACCAACTAAAGAGTTCACATGATCGTTCCAAGTGAGACTATTGTTAAAAATTATTCCCAAATTTTTCGCTGCCCTCACAATCTCAATCTTCTCACCATTTATGACAGTGTTATGAGCAATGGTGGGAACAATGGTATGAGCAATACTTTTTCTACATATAACAATGTACTTAGATTTCCGAGGATTCAAACAGAGCCCGTTTGCAGAAGCCCACAGGTATATTTTGTTCATTTCAGTATTTACAGATGATATACCCAAAGCAATACTATTAACAGGGCTACTTAAATAAAGTTGCACATCATCAGCATACAAGTGGACTTTGCAATTGGATAATTGTTCAGGTAAGTCATTTACATATATCGAAAAAAGAAGTGGCCCCAAAATAGAGCCCTGTGGCACTCCTTTAATTAGAGATAAAGAGTTTAACCAAGAGTCGCTCAAAAATACCGATTGTGTTCGCGCCGAAAGGTAAGAAAAAATGAGATTGGTAGATGTATTGGAAAATCGAAAAAAGTGTCTCAGTTTACTAATAAGCATCTGATGATATACTGTGTTAAATGCCTTCGAATGATCAAGAAGCACCAAAAAGTTAATGTGCCCATTATCAAGTCTCTGTCGTAAATTCTCACATACCTCCGCAAGAGCTGTAATACAGCTATGACCCCGGCGAAAACCAGATTGCATATTTAGAAGCAAATTATGTTCATTAATATATCCCAACATTTGATTATGCAATAGCTTTTCCAAAACTTTAGATAGATAGCACAAGATGGCTAATGATCGATATTCACCATTTGACTTAGGCAATGGAATAACTTTTGCATGTTTCCATCTTAACGGATACGTACCAGACATTATAATAGTATTAAACAAATGAGTAATATAAGGTAAAATCAAAGGCAAAATTATCTTTAAAAGTTTTGGGTGCATATTATTAAATCCCACTGCGTTGGATTTTATCAAGTGGATGGTCGAGATAACATCATATTGAGAAACATAGGAACATCTAAAAAACTGGTTATCGATATTAATATTCGACGAATGTGAGGAAAAATCGTAGAAGTCGAGGTTCGCTTGTATCGGAGGAGTGCTTGTAAAAGATTCGTTAAGAGTATTTGCATCAATCTGGCAATCCTTCCTTCTTCAGTCCAGACCTTGTTTTAAGTCTGAAAACATAACATTTAAACATTTAAAAAAAAACTATGTATCTTGCGCTGAAGCCGGAAAATACAAATCCCAGTTTTATCTCTTATCTCCTTCCTTAGGCGTACTACACAACTTTCTTCCTCGTCAGACGAAGATAAGCGAAACAATAATGAAGGATTAATTTTATAATTTCATTTTAAAAGAAAAATATAAAGCGTAAAATTGCTGTTCAACTTGCTTGTACGTTGTTTAATTTGTTTACCTTTTGAAAACACATCGCACTCTAATTATAAAAAACAGTCACAAAGCAAAATTTTAAAAATGCTCGGGAGAGGCAAAAAATCGCTCCTAAATTTTGTTGTTGTTGTTAAATCAAATCGAGTTTTATAAATATATAATATATAATATAAATAATAAATAATAAAGTAAGAAAAGTTAAAGAAGTGACAGTGACGCCAACGAAATTTTCGTGGTCGTTAGAGATTTGATTTTTGAACAGTACCCATGTTCTGTAACTTTAGTGAGAACTTCTTGCATCGAAAAGATGTGAAACAAAATATTCCATCGTTTCTCGAAAAGTGAGAAAAATGTGTGTCTGTAACTTATTTCGAAAACTATCAAAAGAGATAACGTCGTTACGTTATAAATGTCATAATATTTCACTCGAAGCCGATGTAACATTGCAGACGTTCAGAACGACAGTAACACATATCGTTGACGGCGACAAAAATTTACTTAAATTGAAATTTTTCAACGACGGCGGCGAAAAAACAACCGTCGCACATAGGGGTTTTTTGCCAATCTAGCCGGACATTACATTTTGTTTTATCTTATATTGCTTCTTAAAAAGTTATTGAGTGCCCCTAGATCGATGAAACTTAGCAGAAATATGTGATATTGTCATAGGCAGGTAAACCTTAAAAATAAATAAAATCGGACCAAGGAGGAAAAGGTTCCCCCTAGAAGAACTAATCCAACCTCTGAAAAATGCAATTTTTTTTTAACTTTTCCCATACTTTTGTTTGGCAAATGCAACTTTTAACGTCGGCGAAAGTTAAAAAACCTAAAATAAGACCCATGAGATCGTAAAATTACACTTTTCGCCCCCGCCCCCTTTTGAGGGCGGTTACATAAAATAATATTTAAAAAAAATGTAAATATTAAAAGAAATAGATTACTAACGCCTTAATACTATACAAATTAAATTTTTGAACTTTAACGGGTAGGGGGAGGTATCCCTCCAAACACCCCCCCCCCCCAGAACGACCCTGTAAAAAAAATTTTTTTTTTTTGCTAATTTCCAAAACATATTAATTTTTAAGATTTTATGTGACTTTTATGTATTTTATAGTATTTAATGTATCTGAAAATAATTAATATATTCGTAATAATAACTTATTTATAATAGTAACAGCAAATTTTATTAAAATAATAACAACTAATTTATTTAAAATAACTTCTCTTTTGCACTAAGATGATGATGAGTGCCATGGTTCTTCTTCGTCTGCTTCTTCAAAATCCTCTTCTGAATCTGCATTCTCTTCAGAGCCAAGTACAGGTGGAAGTATAAAAGAAATTGCTTCTTTCGTAAAGGGTAATGACTTTTTTTTTGGAGTTGGTCTTATGCTAGTAATCAGTGGGTCAGAACTGAGCAAAAGTCTATTTATAACATCTTTGTTACACTGAACCCTCGAAAACTTTCTAGCAAAATTCTGCCTGTAAAGCCGAAAATGTTTATTTCGTGCCTCAGACGCTTCTTCTGATAATAGACCGATAGGCAACAATGCCTCACTCATTACAGTTGCGCCATGTACTAAAATCTTGTGCATAATAGGTGTCATAGGATGCCAGGGATATAGAGTAACGTAAAGTTTTGCAGTGTCTAAGCAATAATTGGCAAACTCGTGCAAATGGATTTTGTGACCACTTGTAATTACTTGAATAATAACTTTGATCCGTTAGATGAAATCCAATGCAATTCCAGTTATTTCTGCAGCTAATTCAGGATTGGAAAAAATCGTCTGCTGGTGTTACCATCGTTGCTGTTTCCAAATCCAGTCTTCGGTACATCCACTATTAGCCCTAATTCACTTCTAAATTTTTCTTGGATAGTTTTTTTCCTCTCATTAACAATAGTTTTATTTATTTTATGACTGACGAAAGGGTTTCTATCATATGTACCTATGCAAGATTAGCAAAAACAGAAAAAAGGTAAAAAAAAATTTTTTGCTCTATTAAATAACGTCCTTTAGCGGCCGCACAGGTGGTTAAAACCCGTTACTTACTGTTTCGCACATCCCTTTTTTACACAGGTAATATAAGTCTTAGATGTAATAATTTAAATAAAAAACATCTACGTACAACCAACACATTTTATGACTGACGAAAGGGTATCTATCATATGTACCTATGCAAGATGAGCAAAAACAGAAAAAAGGTGAAATTTTCAAAAAATCATAAAAAAAATGGCGCAACAACGCGCAACGTTTTTTTTTTTAATTTAAAAGTAGAGATTTCAAATTTTATCGTGATGTATAACATTTTTAAGAACTCAGCGGAACTCACCTTCAAAAACCTTTTAAATTTTTTTTTTTACAAAAAAGTGAACAAAAAAATCGTTTTTTTTTAATTTCGTACTAATTTTTTTATCATAAAAAATTCAAATAAAATTTTTCTAAAAATTTTCATAATTAGCTGTTTATATAGTCTTTCATAGAAAAAAAATTCAATGTAAAATCTTTATTCGTTTATCTACAAAAAAATATATTGTAAACCTCCCAAAACCGTAAAAAGTCAATGAACACGCATGCAATTTAATCAACTTTCCTGGATTTAACAGTGTCCCAAAACCACAAATCTCAAGAAAAAGACTTGAAAATTCACTATACGATGCAGAACTTTGTTGTCTATCGAGCTGCGTACTTTAATTTTTCCATTTCTTAAATTAAATTTTTTGCTTAATGTCCGGCTAGATTGGCAAAAAACCCCTATGTGCGTCGGCTATATGTAAAGAGCGACTTTTATGTTTGTTGTTTGCAAACGAGCTTTAAAGACATTCGTATATTTTATAAAAATGTTATAAGCAAAATAATAAAACAATGAAAAATGTGCCAAGAATAAAATATTATTATTATTCTTTGCATTTTGCGTTTTTAATTGTTTTTTAGTGTTGAAATTTTTTCTTGCCCCATTTTTATTCGTGAGTTTATTTGACAGTTCAAAGCGGGAAATTTTCTCACCAAAATGTTACAGACACACTTTTTCTGTAAATTGGCGAGTAATTTTCTAACGTGACAGCTTGTACTCGCCAAAAAAAAAGTTACAGACATAGTTAAGTGAGAAAAACAGCTGTTTGTTTCAATTTATGCCATTTTTGTTTCATTTTACACATTTCAATCGAAAACTTTCTCGCCGCGAGAGTTACAGAACATGGGCACTGGTTTATGAAAAATTTATGAAAAATTTTGAAAAATTTTGGGTTGTGAATGTTTCTGGTTTAGAGTACGATATCGTCGCAGGAATTCAAGAACGCTGTAACTGACAAAAAATCGAAAATACGTTTTTGCATCATTTTTAACAGAAAAAAATACTGCGTCGATTGATCCCGGTCCCATATTTGTATGATGAAAAAAAAATCTGTATGCCGCAGAATCACCGGCAATAATAGACTTGAGAGGAAATGTTTAGAGCCAATATATAAAGTGAGAAAAAATAAAAATACGTTTTTAAAATCATGTTCATGAGTTGTATAGTTTTTGTGATATGAACTTTTTCTATTTTCTTTCCTACAGGCTTTTTGGCTCTGGTGAATATTTTTTGTTTTGTCAGTTACAGCGTTCCTTAATTCCTGCGACGATATGTTCGTTGCCGAATCGATACAGAACTTATGCTATTTGTTTACTCGTCACGTATTGAAATGTTATTCGATAAATAGCAAACATGATATCGATGCTGTTGTTAGACCCCAGTCCTTTTTTTTAAACAATTAATTAGCTCCATAATAACGTTGTAAAAGCCACTTTTTGCAAAATCAGTTTTTTACAAATTATCGTTAACATTCTTCTGAAAAACAAACATGAAAAAAACCTGCTTCTTAGTAAGGAAATGCCGTGCGTGTTAATAGTTCCTTCACTTACTTTACTGCATCACTTTTTATCTTAATGCGTAGTGCATAATTGTGCGCTTATTTTCTAAATGTACCATTAGTGCTTCGCAAAATGATAAACAAAATTATGGTTGAAACGTAGAACGCATGTAAGGTATACAAATAATGCAATGCGTGTAGGCGCCCTGCAAATAATAGGACCAGTCGAAACACGCGTGTAAAGAGTAGTCCACACGGGGCCAGGACTACTCCGGACGCAAAGATGTTCTTCTCTATGTTATAAAAAACACCGGCTTCGCTAACTAAAGCTTCTCTGCATAGCCGACCTTCGGCCGGGCGCAAGGAAACTTTTCTGAACCTAAAAAATATTCAAATTAACCTTAATAGGAAAATAATATGCGAATACAAAAATAAAATACATATTTGCAATCGTGAGCAAATTACCTTAAATTTGATAACCCACACATATCACTTAGTGGGCCGGGCAGTTTTTTAGTTCCAGGGGGGCCCACGAGCCTCCGCCCCTTAAAATTTTAATTTGGTTTTTTGTTTTTAAATTCTGAATCGGGTGGCATATTTTTTTTTTATTTTTTTTTCGTAGCCCGTAAACTGCACTTCAGCCAAATCACATACTTCTATGAAAACTAAAAACGTCCATAACTTTTTCTTCTTATTTTTCAATTTTCTATCACCTTAGGTACTTTTTTTATTTGGAGCTGCGTCGGTAACCAAGATTCAAGCCTAACAAAGTTTCCAATTTTGCTTATACTTTGTGAAATCCTAAATTCTACTCTAGAATCGACTTAAAGTTCCAAATGCTAAAAATCCATTTTTTATTGTAATATTTTTTGTTGGCCCTCTTTTAAAATCAATAACCAAATAATACCTAAACATTTGCATGTTATATATATATGTCCCAGCGGTAACTAGAATGAGTAAAGAGGCCTAATAGAAGGCCTTTTTTAGCAGTCACAAGCAGTCAGAAGCCCTTCTCGCCGCATTCCATACTTATTTATTTTTTACACAGGTTGTCATTGGGCTCAAGGCCTTCCACACTTCCTTTAAAAACAACTTTGATCCCTTCCAAGAGAAGGGAGTAAGGAAGGTCACTAAAAATAAAACTGAACCGTGCCCGTGCAGAAAACGGAATTGTCAAATTGGTTTTTTTTGTTGTTTTCTTGCGAAGACAATAGAATGAAACAATTTGTTTTTTAATTTTGTTTTTTCTTTTTACCCACTTACAACCACAGTTCGAGTCGGAAAGAACCCAACCAATTGTAGGGGAATGTAAGAAAAGATAAACTCACTGTTTATAGTTGGTGTTTTGTTTAAGCTTTGATATTGTTACAAGAAAGACTTTGAGTGTTTGAAATTCTTATTCGCTTTAGGGTTTTATTTGTATAATTTTTTTAGCTTTTCTTAAATCTTTGGAAAAGGTTTCCTGATGATCTGGCCTAAGCAACCAGTGAAATGCGCATCGAAGCTAGCTTTCCCTCAACAATAAATTTCAGTGTATTTATCAAATATGAAAAATTGGGAATTTAGCACGTCATACAAAAATCTTAATAATAAATTTTGTATTCCCGTAAATAACTTTGATAATGAACACCTTCCTTTCTCCCTTTTCAAAGAAGGGAGTAGCGAATGTGTACTGAATATTTCAGAAGGTCTTTTAAAAAGAAGTTTATACCTTCTAGAAGGCATACTTCTGAAGGCAGGATATCATGCGAAGTGAATCTTTTAGAAAGGAGTATAGAGGCCTTCAAAAAGGCCTGCCACTTGCGGTCCTTTCAATATTTACCGCTGGGTGTATATCAGGCGCGGATTCAGGGGTGGCAAATAAGGAAATTTCCCCCCCGTAAATTATAAAAATATGTTTTGTTAATTTAGATAATACAAGAATTCCCAATAGTAATATTTGTTTTTTAAGCTACGTTCACAATCAAAAAAACATTTTCACTTGGTGTTCATAATAGAGCAACAATTTCTTTTTTAACTACACACATTTTGCATCAAAAAACCGTTTGCAAATTTTAGCTACAACAATATTATGCATTAATTTTTATTTTTGTAAACATTTTGTTAAAATTTTCATTCAAAACTAAAGTTACAAAAGAAATTGTTGCTCTATTATGAACACCAATTGAAAATGTTTTTTGATTGTGAACGCAGCTTTAATGCACAAAATTTTTGGAAATACAAGCAAGGTTTTTTTTTTGGAATCTCTAACGAAATTTTCAATAAGCATTTTTTTATTTTTTTTATTGAATCTCTAACGAAATATTCAATTAGTATCCAAATCTTAATCTAATAGTTATTTATTATATATATCCAATGAAATATCTAGTTTACCGTATTCAATTACTTATTATTCTACATTCAATCCCAGCAGGTGCCATATATATCCAAAGACTAAACGTCTGACTTGATAATGCGTGCGGTTGTATTATTCATAAACCTTAGTAAATGCAATATTTATGTATGTATGTGTTATATGAATCAAAATTCTATTCGATAATTTTTGACGAAAGCACGGTTGTAAACGAATTTGAAGAGGCTTCAAAAGATATTGACAAGTGCGAAACAAACGCCTTGCTATACCCATAAATGGAACAACTTAATTTCTAAAAGCAATAAAGTGCCATTAATACAAAAAGTTTTATCATTTGTTAAAGAAACGACAAAATTTTTTAAATATAATCATCCCAAGCGAAAAACAGTTTTAGCAAAGTATTTGGGAGCCAAACTCTCTTCATTATGCGTCTTTGCAACAAGTGTACATCATATAGTAGAAACTTTGGAAAAAATATCCGAGTGGAAAGGTAGTATCTCTACCTTTATATTAAGGATCTCACTTAGTACTTTTAAATTCATTTGCGGAATTTACATATTAAGTGTGATACCTATTGTAACACAGCCACTTAGTATCATTTTACAAAAGCAAGATATAGATATTCAAAAAGGATCAAGCCTTATCAAAATTTGTATCATGTGCCTTGTAGAAAAAAGAATAAAGCCGAAGAACAATTTAAAGCGATTTTTGAAAAAGTTAAAGTTATTTGCGTTCAAATCGAGGTTCCTATCGAAAAGACAAGAATTGAACGAAATAATCACATCCCAAATTGAATTTATTTTTGAAGATCTTAAAACACTTTTCCCAACAGATATCCTAAATGTATTGAACATACCTAAACTTTTACCTCAAAGTGTAATCAAGTCATATACAGATACAAAACTGTTAGAACCACAACTAGCTGATGAGCTGATTATATTTGCTAAAAGAGATAAACACCTACTAACATCTAAACTTGAGCCTGAGAACATGAAAACTATCAGAAAATCTATCCGATAACGTTGTAGATGCTTATAAAATATTTCAAATTTTCGTTATTTCCTACCCTTCGTCGAATAAAAACATGGCTCAGATCAACAATGACAGAAGATAGACTGTACTGTCTAAATTTGCCTCACAAGGAAATCATAAATTGCTTATTTAAAAAGAATAATTTATTTTAATTTATATTGAACTGATCTTATTTAACCTTATTGTTGAGTTTTTTTTAATATAATATACACGTATTCAGCGGTGTGCTGGAAATCGAAAACGTAAAACGCAAGAATTTTGAAGTTGTTTTTAATACACTTTTAATCTAATTTTTGTTATAAAATTCTGTTTAATAGAGAAATATTTGATATAAAATTACTTATGGTGTTTTCTTTTCTACAAAAAATGTGACATTTTATTTTAAAAAAATGTAATTTGGGTTCTGTTTCTTAAAAATTTTGATCCCGAAAAAGGTGGGTTGTCTTATTCTAAAACACTCACCCTTTTTTGTAAGCAAAATTTTTAAGAAACAGACATGAAATTGCATTTTTTTAAATAAAATGTCACACTTTTTTCTAGAAGAGAAAACACCATTAATTACAGAAGTCTTATTAAAAAACGTCTGTTAAAATTCTTGCGTTTTATGTTTTCGATTTCCAGCACACCCTTAATTGTTTTTAATAAACTTTAAAAAAAAAAAATTTTACTTTTTTGTATCATACAAAATTCCCCCACCCCCTAAGGCTCAAGCTGGATCCGCGCCTGATGTATATATATATATATATCGGTTTACATCTAAATCAACGTTTAACGTGGAGATGCCATATAGAGGCAACTCGAATGAAACTTTATTCAAATTAATTGGCTTAGGGGAAGAAATTCTGCCCTTAGTCTTGATTGCAAACTTATACTTTACAACTCTGTTAAAATCAATCTGGTGCTATGGTATTTAGTTATGGGGCGCAGCCTCGGCCTCGAATACTTAAAAAAAATCCAAAGGCGTCAAAATAAACTGCTTTAAACGATCACAGCCACCCCTTGGTATGTTCAAAACTCAAAAATTCTCAATGATGTCAATCAATCACGTAATATTAAGTAAAATATTTTTTTAAAAAGGTTTGTATTGCACCCAAATTCACTCGTTAGAAATATATTAAAGACTTATACGATAAGCAGAGCGCTAAGCACCTACATATGTGAACAGAAAGGGTGGTTGGGCAAATTTTCGTACGCTATTGGCAGGACATTAATAATGTTATTGTTATATGATTTGATTAATAGTTGTTAGTGTATATTTGATATAAGGAAACTCAAAAAATAAATATTAAAAAAAACGTATACAAGAATTTATTCACCACAAAGCAAATGATCCATAAATGCATACTTTGAATTGATATTAATATTATTAATGATTTATTTTACTCATTAGAAAATTAAACCACTAGACAACAATATTTCCCCATTGCAAATATCCTGCAAGTACTTCAATCATCCATGATATTAGAAACCGACATTAATTTAATTAAATTCTTGTGTCCTTCACTATAAAAAAAACGTTTACAACAACTAAACTTCCTGAAATATTTTTATCTTAAAAGCAATTTCAGTCGATATTCATTTTGTTTTTCTTTCTTTCATATTTGTTTTACTATAAATTGGAAAAATATTTGCAAAATAATTAAATTAAAAATATCCACATGGCTGTGCATAAAGAAAGATAACATTAACTTGATATAAATGCGAGTACGTAATCGTAATAATGCCACATAAAAAAAGTGTTCTTTTTTTCTGTTCATAATTTTGTATGAAAATTATGGTCAGTTTACAACAATGCCAACGAACAAGTGTGTAAAAACAACAGCAACCAACAACACCAATAATAAATTAGCGGTACTTTTAATCACACCACGGTCTAATAATTCCCCCCCTTGTTTTATTAACCATGATATTGAAACGGAATATAATATTGAGTTAGTGGAAACTACGTGCAAATAAACAAGAATACAAAGTAGAAAAAAACATGTTTAATATTAAATAACAGTTGTAGAAGTTAAATTAATAATGCCCTACTCTTTGGCAATAGAAATATTGGAGGAATCGGCTTCGATTTTATTAATTAAATAGTTTTTGGATATCGGTAAAAAGACTGACTACAGTGGGTAACTGATATTAGAAGTTAAACAACTGCCACGAACATTTTTCAAATAAGCTCCTTTTTTTTTTTTGTTTGAAGCAATTTTTTTTATAAGAAACTAGCTGGCCCGGCAAACGTTGTTTTGCCACATAACTTATTTCTTTTCTTTCAGATGTAACAGTGTCTGCTAGCCAAATTTAAAGAATAAATTATAGGCTTTAGCTCTTTCCAGATGTTACACTATTTGCCTGCCCAATTTCAAGAAAATTAATTGATTAGCTAAGAAGATATAGGGAGGCGGAGCTTTTACCCCTCTTGCCCTATTCAATGACCTGCCCTCTTTACTATGTTACAGTGTATGCATGCCAAATTCTAAGAAACCCGGTTGATTAGTTAAGAAGATAGAGGGAGGGGGAGCTTTTACCCCGCTTGCTCTATTTCACGCAATAAATAATCAAAACTATAGGCTATAGTTTTTTCCAACTGTAACACTATTGCAATATTTTGCGCCCTCTAGCAATATAAAATATACTCTACGACCCAAAATTTCATAAAAATCGGTCAAGCCGTTTCGGAGAAGTTCAAAATGTAGGGCATTTTGTTGATATTTGTATGGGAATATAAATATGTACATGTTTCGGAATGAATGCAGTGTTCACTAAAATGGTTTTAACTCATAAACCAATACACATTTGAAGACCGTTGATACATAAAAACCTTGGTATTGACGTCACCTTCCACGTGAACTTTAAAGAATCAAAAACGGGTTACGCATTTCAGAGGACATCAATTACTAACACAATGCAACTTATTTATATATTATAGATTAATTTCTTATAAAAGTCTATTTTTACACTAAGTTAAATATTTTGTGCGAGCAAGTATGTATGCACTTGGTTGGATATTTTGCGTAAGCAAATACTGTGTATTTCCGTATAAAAAAAATTTCTTCAAAATTTTTTTGTACCTATATTGTTACTAGTGAGGCATGGCAAAATATTTCTTTCTGTCTTTTTTTTTCTTATAAAAGGTGTTCTTATTAGTGCTGGGAAACTATCGATAGACTATCGATATTATCGATAGTCTTAAAATATCGAAAATATCGATAGGAAAAATATAAATATCGATATTTTTATTATTTAAAATACAGCTATGAAGACATCTAACAGCAGCTATACACACACAGTTTTTTGCCGCAAATTTTTACTTGCTATTATTAATTCGCGCTGAATTACAGCAATGAATACAAACAACAAGAATGGCAAGTGGTATGGATTGCTTATCAGTGCTTTTTACTGCTAATTAAAGGTCTTTAAGTCGAAATTTTTACATGTTTATGTAGAGACTGAAATGTCAAATATTTTGTAATGTTGTAAAAATAAAATGCAACTCCAAATGCAATTGCAAGCAAACAATGAACGACCATTAGAGGATAAGTCCGCTAGATTGATTACCTTTTTGGGTTTAGAATTTAGAAAAACATTTTTAAGTTACAATGGAATATCTTATAGTCCCTGTTACTTCGGTTCCTTCAGAAAGGTACTTATCATTTTTTTAAAAAACTGCCATCTAAAATAACGTGCGTATATTCATACGTCTCATACATTCAATAAAGTGATAACAACAACGAATTGTAGCTTTATAAAAAAATAATTAAAGTTTTCCTGCACAAGTACAAACATTCAGTCGATAGTAATATCGATAGTGAAATCTGAACTATCGATAAATATCGATAGTAGAAAATATCGATAGTATCCCAGCACTAGTTATTATACAGAATACTTTTTTTATTCACACATTTGGAAAAAGAGACGATGCTTTTGAAATACTCTCTAAAAGCGAGATATGATGTTCTTATATGCGTTATCTACTGTATTATCCATTTTAAAAAGTGTCAAATTGTTGTAAAAAATTAAGGCTAATGCTGTTAAGTTTGAGTATGGTCGAAAATGTTAAGATGTTAAGTGCAAAAGTTTATAAACACTTTGCTCTTTAATGCAGTTTGAAATGCCGAATATATTTTATTTCTGGACTTTTTATGCCTCTGTCTGTCCATATGTCCGTCTGTTGAAAACAAGCCCACTTTCGAACATCTCACAAGCAAAGCGCAGTTTTTTGGTGTCAAACTGTTTCTTGTTATCCTTAGCAGTTTGGGATTGAAATTCAGCAAAATTGGTTCAGAACGACAAGAGCTATTAAGCCAAATATGCAACAACCACCCTAAAACATTTCTAGTTTTGTTACAAAACAGTTTTGTCAAATCATTGGACACGGATGGATTTGGAATTATTTGACTATCGTTATGGCTTCTGTTGTTCCCTAAAAACTCACTTACTACTTTCTGTAAAGAATTCCATATATCTTGCAGTGGTTGTGATAGTAAGAAAACGCGTGTCTCTGGATCCGAAACATGAAGCGAGTGATTTCGAGTTCTCTTTTGACAAGATTAAGTAAATCATTAAGTGCGTTTTGACTTAATGAATTAAGACTCAGATTTAAATCTTCTTCTTCATTATCTGATGCTACTTTTAATGCTGGAGGTTTTCGCTTTGGGAATGGAGATCAATTTATTTATATCCGGATAAATAACATAGCCATTTTTTCCGCTGTCTATTTTTACACTGGTTCGACTCGTTCACTGAATGACAAATACTCCTCCACGCCCTTACCAAAAATAAAATAATTAGGATTCCAAAAAGATTTTGGTCAACTTTCTTCCGAAACTTTTTTAATAATGTAGGCAGACCACAAACAAACTAAGAGTTATGAAATGAATCTTTACATACTTTAATATACAATGCAATTTAAAAATTTCAAAAGTTAATAAAACAACAAAAGCGAGACAGTGGCTGTCTTCATAAACTCGGTGCAAAGCAACACGGAAAGGCATTCATTATTGAATTATAACATTCTTCACTACACAACGGTTGCAAAATTTGTGGATTCGTTTTCAGTGATTCTTTACAATATGGCACTAATGAATTCATCCAGTATGTTGAAATAGGCCGATAAGTAAGAGCATACTACCTTAAACGGCAATAGGGTACATAAATACATATAATAGAAGCATTGATAAGCAAAATTGTTTATGAAATTTAAAATTCGGATGTTTTCACTATATATGTCGTTATTTTTTATTTTTTTGTCCGACAATAACAATTTTACGATTACTAATACGTATGGAAAAAATATTATTTAAGATGCCGCGTTAGTTTTTGTAGCGGTCGCCGTTGATGGTATAGTTTTATCCGGCTAATATCCGTATTTAACCTGCGGCTAGCAATTTTTGCAACAAGTCACTTGCGGCGTCAAATTATATCGGCTTAGGACTCCGGTGTTTGGTAAACAAACAATATAAAATTTATTTGTGATTTGCGTTTGAAAAATGGAAAATAGCCAGGTAAGATCTAATTTAATTGATTAATTCATAGATTTGAACTAAAAAATATTTTTATTTTAGGTAAATCTTTAAATTCAAAATAGCACACTAAATTATGAGGGGTTGCTCACAACAGTCGTATATTTTCATGTTATTATTTTAAGATATATGACTTTATGACACCTTGTGAATCCCCCAATTGTGTAATTGCTTTTGTAAAACAAAGTAGTTTCAAAGTAGTTTTTAGTAAGTTCGACGCTCATAACTTCGAAAATATTGAACAAGTTTTGGTAAAATATATATCGTGCACCTCTGCAATTGAATCCCTTCAAGTGGTGTATATTTTGTTCAAACCGGTTTACTTTTAAATTTATACCCTTTAGTAAACATTTGGTCCAATTAAGCTTTATATGCCCAGAAATATTGCCATGAAATTTTGTAATAATCGGCCTATAGCACTGTGCAACAGTTTTGAAGCTATTCAGTGCAAACTCTTTCTCGGTTGGAATTTCTCGAAGTACTTATCGAAACTATCATAACCATTTTTGGGTTTTGCTAGTCAAGCTGCCATTCGGATTTAGTAGCCTCATGAAAATTTGGCTAATACTTATTTCGGAAACCAGTTAAAACTTATATGTATATATAACTACGATTGTGCCGAAGTCTATTGTCTAGAGGAAAAAAAGTGTAAAGCAAACTAAGCTAAAAATGCTAAAATGTCGAAACATTTTCAGTTTTATATATTCTTTGGCCCATGGTTTCTAAATTGAAGGAAATTACACACAATAAAGAGTTTGCTTTTTATGCGTTGGACTCTGATATAAAAAGGAAAATAAATTTAACCTGGTCTATGCAGATTGCTTTGAAAAGCAGCTTTTAATTTGCTATTTTAAGGTCTTCGTAAATTGCAAAAAGAAGCGAAATCGATTCCAGTCTTGCTATATCATCTCCGTTATTTCTTTTCTTTGTTTTAAATGTTGTAGATAATATGAAAAACTTCTTATAAAACAAAATTTTCCAAACTAGCTTGAAGGTCTTATTTAAAACACTTTCTTTAAATCTAAAAAATATGCATATCTTTGAAAAAACTTTGAATAATTATTTATTCATTGAAGGGTTCTTTAATTAGTTCATAAGAAAAAACATATCAGTTACTTGTACAGAAAAACTTTTCCCAACTTGTTAAATTTTTTAAAAAAATTCATAACGCCCTTTACACAGACAACACATTGTAGGGTATCTGTCAACAAAAAATACAAAGTGATCCAAAATGGTTATGAATAATTTCCCATCATCATTTTACTGGAGTGTTTTTGTGTTAAATTAGTTTTTGTCTATTATTCAAAGATTATTTTTTTATTATTTAAAAAGAATTAAACTTGTTGGGCTGCAATGAATGTTTGGAAAATAACACAATAATTAACTACGGAAGCATGAAAAGAGTGGCGAATGAATCTAGAGTCCAAATAATTTATTTACTCATTCATTCAGTTGTTCACTTAAGTACGTACGTTTGCACAGTGGTAGAGAAAAAGTAAACTATTCGGTGCATAGCTTTAAAATGTGAGATTGTTAGTATTTATTGTAAGAATATAAATTCATTTAAGTTTTCAATCGTTCTCTTACAGAATTAAAATTTTTTGAGGCCAAGAATAAATCAAGCAAACTTCGGTAACCCTGTTCTGAATTCGCATTGCATGCATTGCACGAACTTTTGGTCTAAGAAAACCCCCAGTAAAGCTAAAAATATTCGTCGGACATTAAAAAAGGACAACAATGGCCCCTTAAAATGAGAGTTAGAGGGTTAATATATTCTAAAAAAAAGAATCGCCTTACAATTCTACTGAAGATATCTGAAATAGTTTTCCGCTCAGAAGTACATTGAGTATATTTTTTTGACTTATACCAAACACCTTTTCAAAAAATTAAAAGTCTTGCGTTGCAAGTATTGAGTGTAAAAAGATCTTTAAAATTCTATATGCATACTTTTTTAAGACACAAATCAAGTGAAAAAGCTACGCCATCAGTTGTGAATTCCGCATTTTTTGAAGAAAAGGATCGAAACCCCATGAGGAATTTTAAGTTATCTATATTGGCATTGATATTTTTCAAAATTTTAGGAGTAATACATTGTAACCCCTTTGCTCTACTGTGTTAGGTAGGTATGTAATTTTGTGTTGGTTGAACTAACCAACAATTATGATTGTTGAATGATGGTTTATTAATGAATGCTGTACACTGTGTTCCGTACGTATGAGTATGTACTTAAAATCCATATGTATAATAAACAGTACATGCTTTAGCAAGTTATAAACAAAAGAAACTTGCTTGCACTAACTAACGATTTGCTCTAGTTCTTCGTTTCAAGTGGATATATCATTCATACAATTTCAAGCACATGTACAAACACACACACAAACACAAATTCATTCGTTCTAAATACAATTATATATATTCATACATAAAACGTGGTCGCAGCAACATAAAGCTCCAACAAATTCGCTAGAATTATTTGTTGTGTTTTTGGCAACATGAAACACTATTTACTGAAATCTCCAAAAAAAAAGCCTTTTTGTTGGCACACACATACGAATTTACGTGCTACAAGCATTTATAATTGGTTTATATTCGAATAAATTTACACAAACAAACAGGCAGACAAACAAACAACCGAATGAATGCACAAACAGTATGAATTACTGATACAGATGCGGTTTTTTGTTTGGCGGCTTTATAAGTCATTGTTTGTAACTGATGATTATCATAAAACAAAAGACAAGAACAACCAAAATGCTTAATTCGTCGGTTATAGTTACAAATTATTGTATTTTTGGCAAAAATTTTGAACAAAGAGTCCAATAGGAAATAATAAACCTAATAAATATTTGATGAAAAATCCAAAAAAAAAAACGTTACCAGCAAATTTATGAAACTTTAGTTTTACTTTAACAATTTTTATTCATTTACTAAGTTTTATTTGTAAGAAGATCATTTTTAAATGTAATTAGGAAACGGTTAAATGATGTTTGATTTAGCCAAACATTCTGCTAAAACAAAAAATTTTTTTTAATAAAATTAGTGGTTACGTGTAGGATTTTAACTATTTGATAGGTGTGAATAGAGCTTAAGAAAGATATGCTCTATAAATTAAGCCAATTTTTAGCTAATGTTAGTTACTTTTTAAAATCAAATTTGATTATATAAGCAGTTCAAATAAGTCCTTGCTGTTTGGCCAAAAATGGAGCTCTAATTCAATAGAGCTCTACTTAGAAAAAATATTTCAGGAAAAAATATTTTTGATATTCCCTGAAATTTTTCGTCGACTTAAATTATAAGTTTTAAACCATTAAATAGTTTTACTGATACCTAATCAATACCGAACAAAATCTTTTAACCGAACCAACTTATTTAAAAATATTGTTTTTTGGAATTAATTGGGAATTAAGCACGACAAAAAAATCTTATTAATTGAAAAATTGTGTATTCCTAAAAACTACTTTGATAATAATGTTCAACAAAATATTCGAGACCATGAGCACTAGATATAATAATGAGTTGATTTTTCTGATTTTTAGAAGCAACCAAATCTCATATAATACTCATTTGCGGCAACGTCGTCACAACTCAAAAAAATTATTTTTTCAGGAGACGTATTTAAAGCTTTTCTAATGAGAGAGAGAGAGAGAGAGAGAGAGAATATTATTGTTAAATTACCACGCTACACATGTTTGTTTTTCTTTTATTGTACTGACCCCTTTGTTAACAGAAGAACACACAATTATAAGACACCTGCAGCATAACCAGTATGGTTTCGCAATTATTTTAATTTAAAAATTTGATGTAACCAGCGATGCCAACTTAGTGCTTTTGGCACTATTTATGGTGCTTTTTGATGCCTCAAAACGCCAAAATTGTATCCTTAGTGCCAAACTAAGAAAAAGCACTAACTTGGTGCTTTTTACAATTTTTAATGTTTTTCCACAATTTATTAAAACTTCGATTATGTAGAGGATGAGTAGGCCTGTTAAGATTATAAGATTTCAAATGATAAAAGAAAGTTGTATTCGTTACCAATAATCTTATTTACGAGCTAGGAAATTTTACAAACTATTAAGAGTTGACAACATATTAAGTAATCGTAGTAAAAACCATGTATTTGTTGTAGGTAAACTTTCTTTTAAAGATTTTGACACTGTTTCAAAAACAGAAAATGGCTTGGAAAATATTAGGAATTGTGAATGGAAAAATAAACAACGAACATATCTTTTTTAGATAGAAGTCAACGATTTAATTGTCCAATTTTGTGTTTAGAGTTTTAAGTTTTCCATACTCTAACGTTGGGCGTTAAAAGAACATTTAGTTCGATGAACTACAGTACATCCAAAAACGGAAACCGATTATCCTTAAACTCTGTTAATTCAATTCTTTACGTTATATGTGGACTTCGTCAGCACAATTTATGCTGTAATGAATACAATCAACCATCTAATGTCTGTAGAGATCTTTCTTCCAATGAAACATAGAAAAAATCAAAATAAATATTACTTTAAAACTGTTTTATGGCCGAAATCAAACTCAGCTGATGATGATATTATTTTTTTGAAGATAATAATACATTATTATTAGTATCTTCAATGTATACATTTAAAAATGTTTATATACAAATGTTAATATAATTATTATTTAATTTTAAATGAAAATGGTCCTACATAAATACCGTCGCCTTTTTTCAATATTGGAGGCATATAATATTCGGCACAGCCGAATGCAACTTATTTTGTGTTTAATTTAATTGTAAAAACGGCTTAGTGCCTTTTTACCCTATTTTTTGCTCGAAATAGTGCTTTTTAGTGCTTTTTTTTAAATTTTAAAGTGCTTTTTGCTCTCAAAAAGTTGGCATCACTGGATGTAACCCAGTGACTAATATTCCGAGTACTCAGAATTGTAAGTGGAATTGTAACACAGAGTATGCTTTCACTTACTTCATATTGTACAATGTACATGAAACAGTACTACAGGCAGAGAGGAAGTAAGCTAAACGTGGTATAGAATTGAGTGTAACACACTTTCTCTGAAATACGTATGCTATACTTTGTGTGTGCGGGGTACTCGGCAGTGTATATACGTTTTTCGTTTACTTTCTCGTACACTTTGTGGGTTGATGGTAAGCAATGAAAAAGCGGCCATGTTCTATATAAAAGTAAACGAAAAACGTATATACACTTCCGAGTACCCCGTACACACAAAGTATAGCATACGTATTTCAGTACGTATAACACACGTGCGTCACTGGGAATTAACTAAACTATTTTAAAAAATAGAATATGGGAATTTTTTACACAAAACAAGCAAATGGATTTTTATAGATAACTTAAAATTTATTTTTTGTCAGTTAAATTATATAAAATAACTGAATATTTCTTTGTTTTAACGGAATTTTCAGATAGTTAAATTATAAAACATATTTAATTGAAAACTCATTTATTTTTAAAGAATTCGCGGTTGAATTTTTGACAGTTAAAATTAAATGAACTTTTCGTTTTTTAATTTTACATACAGAAGACTTTAACTTAATCAACGGACAATAATAACTGCAACTGAAAATCCTTATTAATGTAAGTGCTTTTTGAATAAAATGTTAGAATCAGTTAAATTAATTTGCTTGGAATTTTAAATGCTTATTCATTTAAAAATGACTGAACGGAATGCTTCTAAAGGCTCAGTTAGGCGAACGTTGCTGTACCGTATCTGTACTGTATCAATCAGCTGTTCGCTTTTTGTTATATGACAACCAATACAAAAGCTTACCGAAATGCAATGTACCGTAGTTGCAACGTACCAATCTGTATAAAATAGAATTTCATGCCGTTGTTACGTGACATTTGTAAGACAGTGATGGGCGGCTTGTATGTTACATTGAATGCGGGTAATTTTGCTCTTTTTTTTGGCACTTTTTTAGTATATCTATGGAATTGCGACAAAACAACTTACAATACAACATATTTCCAAATATACAAATATACATATGTTTAGATGTTTAAAATAAACAAATGCATATACACATACAATGAAAAAGCGAAACATATAAAAGACTTTAAATGGTATCAAAACCTTGTTTGGTGTATGCACATTTACAATATATGTATGCTAAAAATGTATATATTCTAAAATACAAATTTATTTATTGTTAATCTATAATATAAATATTAAATTATTAACATTTTTTACATACACAAAAAAATGTCTTAATACCATTTAAATCACGTGGTACCTTTTCTGCACAACGGTCACCATTTGAACATTTTTGATTCTCATCACTGTTTGTTTTGTTGTATGCTTACTTGTTGTACTATTGCTTTTTGTTTATGTATGGGAAAACATATGACACGTTTTTAAACGTTCTATAAGTGCACCAACGTGCTTACAGTACGGTGCGTTACATTACGGGTACAGCAACGTTCGCCTAACAGAGCCTTTAAATAAACTACAGTCCGTTACTGTAATAATATTGTGAGTGTATGTACAAGTCAAGCAAAACGTTGTTGCAAGTAATACACAACAGGCTACGTAATTATGGCAAAATACTCCTTTAGCTCTTCTGTGTGAAATCTTTAAAGCTCGCACGCAAGAATTTATTAAACACCTTAAGCCAAATAACGGCATTCGATATCGATCGAAATTACAAAACAATTTAAATGAGAATTTCAATCGATATCGAATGCCCCTGGTTTACTATGCATAATAGATACTTAGTCTTAATTTGCAATTTTTGACGTATGACCAGTGTTGCCAATTTAGCCATTTAGTGGCTAGATTTAGCCATTTTTCACCCTGCTTAGCCATTAAAAAATGAATTTAGCCATTAGCCATTTTTTTAGCCATTTTTCGACTTGTTTAGCCATAAAATTTTTTTGCCGTTTTTCTTTTAAAAGAATAATTTTTATTTTATTATAAAAATTATAAAAGTAAAACAAACATTTTGAACAATTAAAACTCCTTAAATTTAAAACACAATTTTTAAAAAATGTTGAAAATCGCTATAAACTATGACGCTGAAACATCTTTCAAAATAAAGGAACAGTATTCCACTATTAAATTTATAAAATGGATTCACACAAACATCGCTTTTTCTTTCTGGTTGCAAGTATTTCAATAAAGGGATGAAGGCGGTAACAATTGTTTAAGAAATTTCAGAATTGACTATAAGGTTTCTCTCACTTCCATGGTGTAATGCTGAAGTAGAGAGGGTGCTTAGCCAAGTAAACATCGATAAAAGTAATTTGAGAAATAGGTTACATTAAGCAACCGTTAATTCGATTTTATCAATTAGGTAAATATTTTTACCATAACAATATAATATTTATACCACCACCACAACAGTGGAGATCGTACTATGCGTTTGTGCTGATGTCTGTAACATCCTAAAATATTGGTCGTTAGCCCACCTTTACGTAAACCGATTGGCTTGGAATCTCTTTCTGAGTCGAATTAACGATGTTTGTCCGGCTGGCTGGCTGTCCATGTAAACCTTGTGCGCAAAGTACAGGTCGCAATTTAGAGATTATTTGATAAAATTTGGTACAAATTGTAGGGCATCATAAAGTCTGGTTTAACCGACTATACTTTCTAACTTGTTTTTGATTGTAGATCTGGACTCAAAAGGTTGGGTAAATGTTGTCGTAATAATGATTTACCTTCAAATTATTTAAGACTTATGATTATTTGAAACTAATGAGTGATTCCTATGAGATGAACAATAACGACATCGAATTTTTCGATGATTTAATTCTTTAATATTAATTTATTTTAATATTAATTTACGTTTATTCTTATTAAACAAATTAATCTTAACTCGCAATTTCATCATAAACAACTTTAAATGTATTATTTCTGTTTTGTTATTGAATTTTAATGTGTTTTTATTTAAAAAAGCTTTTAGCCATTTTTTAGCCCATTTTTAGCCATTTTTTAGCCATTTTTTGCCGTAAATTTAGCCATTTTTGGTCACCAAGTTTTGGCAACACTGCGTATGACGTTGTTGCAGCAAATTATCGACACAGATAATATTTGAGCTCAATTTTATAAACCTACCTTGTTTTTTTGGATCCTTTTGTGCCGAAACCCAGAATTCGGGTCAAACTTGAATTGAAGCCGGTTGTAATAAGAGATATATATTTAAGCCAAGTTTGGTCCTCCTGGCTCATATGCTGTGGGTGCTATTGTGCTAAAACAATTATTTTGTGACAAAAAGTAAATATTTTTCTCTTTAGCTCATTTTTTTGCGATTTTGCTGTTTTCACTAAAAGTGCCCTACTAAGTTTATCTAAAGTAAAAGTAAAATTTTATTGTTAAAAACTTAGAAGCAGTTTTGGTATTTTGCTTATATCTTAGCCATTTAAACAACGATCTGGCTGAATTGTAATAGCAAACTATTCTGGCTTACATATGGCATAAATATAGAATAACCTGGGGTCTCCAGTAAAACACTTTCAAGAGACAGATGTGAAACGGACATCCGTAGGTCAACTTTGCTACTCGTAAGGGCCGAGAGTAAATATATTTTATAGCGTCTTTATCAATATTTAATACAAGCAATGCCGTGCTTAGTAAAAAGGCAGTAAAGTGCAAAAATTAAAATCGGAGAAAACTGGAATTTAAATATTGTATTTTTTATGTATTTTTTTTAATATTTGACAATGATTTCAATGATTTAATTTAAAATTAATGAGAAAAAGATTATCAAAGGAATTCATTGGCATCACAATTTTAACAAAATGGCAGTAAGGTAATTTTACTAAGCATGGCAATATACCCTTTCACTCAATAAGATCAGAGACAATTGTCCAATTCACAAGCTTAAGGACAGAGAACGGCTTTGTGCGATTGCAAAAAATTCGCATTTAATAACAACATCAAATACACTCATTTGTGTTCATGCAATCAAACTTTCTCAGCCAAAT
The DNA here is from genome assembly GCA_930367215.1 of Pollenia angustigena. Taxonomy (NCBI): domain Eukaryota; kingdom Metazoa; phylum Arthropoda; class Insecta; order Diptera; family Polleniidae; genus Pollenia; species Pollenia angustigena. The sequence continues at coordinate 125,448,511 of OV884058.1, forward strand.
TCATTCAAGTCATGCACAGCGTATTGGCTTTCCCATTCATACCATGTTTAGCTTCGTTCGCCAATTATTGCTTTGGTAAAAAACATTTACAAAGAAAAATACACAAAAATCATTGCTCTGATGACTATTCAGCAATTTCCATAGAAACAGAAGACGTTTTTATTTTTTATCATTTCTTAAAAAGTACAGTAGTTCTGTATGTACAATGTATTGTTGTTATTATTGTTAATGTTGCTTGTTACACTTTTAAAAAAAATACCCTGCAAATAATGGGACTAGTCCAAACACGCGTGTAAAATTTAGCCCACAAGGGACTAGGAGTAGTCCAAAAGTGAGCCAAACGTATGGAAAAAATATGGTATATTTAACATTTAACATTACGATTACCCAGATTTGGATTACAAAGGAGTAGTATTGAAACTACTCCATGGTATACTCAAGAGGATTAGTTTTGAAGTCGGTTAAAAAAGAACACATTTCGTTAAAAAACGAAAACATGTCGTCTCACTACAAACACTTTTAAGCAATGGCATGGTCCATGCTTGCATTACATCGGACTAAGCCAATGAGTAGTCAGGTGGTCCAATATTATTTGCATGGTAAACACAAAAACAAATTGGACAATACAACTAGTTTATTTGAACTTATGCCTACAACAATCATACCAACAAAGCAACACGTAATCATACCAATTAACATTCGTCGTTGTGTCATCGAGTGGACAATGACTACTTAAATGCAAAAGCAAAATAATAAATGCCGTTTGACTTTAAGAAATTGTGGTATTGCGTGCGCAACTATAAATGCAAACAAAGCACGTTCAATAAAAAACTCACACATGCACAAATCAAATGTGTACAAAACGATGTCAAAATTACCAACGTTGAACTTTGTTTTGCAAACATAGAGTTAAGTAAATTATAGCGTATGAGTAAATCAACAAAAATAGTGGATTTTGCAGCTCTCTGCATTAGGACAATACGATTTTTGTTTATGCACTTGTGAATAGACAACATTTTTTGTATCGTTACTTTGTCGGGTTGATTAATCTCAAAAACCGGCAAATATCAAGTCAATGTACATAATCAGTTTACTACTATTCAACTATTTAAGAAGAATGACACATTTTTTCCACCAAATATTAAAAAAAAATATATGAAAAAAAAACTAAAACAAACAAATTATTTAATTTTAGTTAAAATTTTTTATATCTTTTTGGTTTTACTTATTTTGTTTTCTTCTTTTTTTATAAAGTTTGCCATTCACATCCCCACAAGAATTTACTCTTATTGATATTCAAAATTTAAAACTTTTTCAAAAGTATATCCGATATAATCATAAAAAAGCCAAGAGCGCCATTTGATTATATGTATATGGGGTCTAGTTTTAAGAATAAATCAAATTTTCAATGGGTAAAAACATTTGTTTTTAACTTTTGGGTGTAGAAAACTGGAATTCTCTATTTCTATATCGATGTATTTTTCAGAAAATTGTACACAACTTGAGCAACAAGTGCGAATTCATCAATATTTGATAGCAATTGTTTAAGTCAAAAAGCAAAGCAGGTGACTATTATTTGATTCAATAGGATTAAGAGAATATCATATTTTTAATATATAAAATATTTACTTACCATTCAAATTTTTAATTAGGTCAACCTAAAAAAAGTAAAATAATTTATTAGATATTTCAAAAATATTTAAGGCATATTATGTTTGAAAAATTTTATCTGTTAAGATAGCTCTTTTTGTGCCTCCGCTAATTTAATAGAAATTGTATAAACAGAGTTACGCCCAATTTTCAGGATAGTATTTAAATCGTATTTAAATACAGATTGGTTTTTTGAGTTTTATTTGAAAAGTCTTATTTAATTAAGATAAAAGTATGGTAGCACTACTAAATACAAAAAAAAAAAATATAAAAAAGTGTATTTATTTACAACGTGGTCTGAAAAAACAGCTGACCGTTAATGCTTTGCCTGTTGTTGTTGTATTGTTGTGATATTGAGGCCACCGTGCTAAAATATTACAATGGAAACTTAAGTTGAAATTAAGTGTACCAGATCGGTGACTTAAGTTTCACTTAAGTTTTTAGTGAAGAAGAGAATTTTGTATTTAAAACGATTTAAAAATAAATGTGTTTTAATATCAATCCTGAAAATTGGCCATAAATGTCTGTCAAGAACAAAACCTATTCACAATTCTGTGAAATCAAATTCACGAACAATGCGATCGAATTATGATATGTTGATCAGCTTTTATTTATTTTTTTTTTTATTTAGTCTATGGATTAACTCCTTTCAGACAAAAATTACAAAATATTAGAAAATTCAACAAACAAATTTAACATCGTCTATTTAAATATGAAATTAAATTCTGTTTGTGGGGAATGTAAGATGAGAAAAACCCACTGTTGTTTATTGTTGATGTGTTTTGTTTAAGCTTTGATATTATTACAAGTAGAACTGTTGCTATAATTCTTATACGTTTAACAGTTTTATTTGGTTTAATATCTTTAGTTTTTCTAAAATCTTTATGGATGAAGTTTCCTGATGATCTGGCCTAAGCAACCAGTGAAATGCGCATAGGAATAGCTTATCCCATCAACAATAAATTTCAAGTGTTTTTGTCAAGAATAAAAACTGAGAATTAAGCACGAATAACAAAATCTTTGGAAATTTCTGTTTGATAGTATAAATATCCAAAGGTTTATCAATAATACTGTACAGATAATAAAAGTTTACACATATTCGACGAAAAGAGTCGGCATTCGTATAATTTTGTTGGAAGTATTCAATTGATAACGGCTGGTAATAACGTGTATGGCGCTGGGGAGCATTAAAAAATAAACTGTTCAACAGGAACTCCGAGCACATATCGCCTTTAATTAGATTGATAACAAATATCACATTCAGCATTGTTCGGCGGCTTTTTAAAGTTCGAATTATGATATGTCGATCAGCTTGGTACTACATATTTTTTTATGCGCTATTCTGAAATTCACAATTACTTACACAGTAATTGAATATACTTTATATGACATGTTTCGTATTAGTATAAATATTTCATCTTAGATGTCAAAACGAATCTCTAACGCAACGCGAAGCAAAAGTTTTATCAGACATTGCCATTAAGGCGACTTTAGTTTTCTTAAAGTATACTTTATTTTAAAACTAACAGTTTAAAAAAAAAAAACCATTTAATATCAGGTTAATTTTCACGCTCTGATAATATTTTTAATTCTTAATGAAATTTCCAATTGGGTCTAGCCAAATAAAAAATAATTTAACTTTTGTAAAATAATTGCAGGGGCTGACAGACAGATAGACTGTTTGTTGTTTTTGTACGACTTGTATGTACTTTAAAATTATGTTGAATTTAAGAAATACTTGTTAGTTAATGTTCTGTTAAGTTTTTACTTTTTTGTTCTACACTATTAAAATAATTTTAATTTAGTATTTCTTTTTGTTCAAATAACACTAGTCGGCAAAAAAAATGTTTCTAAATAAGATTATTAAAATATATAAAGATTTCAAGGCGCCTAATGCAAAAAGGTTTTCAGTTTTTTTTTTATCACGATTTTTTTCATGTTTTTATAAATTTTCAAATATCTTATGTTAATTTTACTTCCTTAAAATTTAAAAAAAAAATTATTTATTGAATTTTGGCCTTAAAATTTATTTCTTTAAGTTTTTAAAACAACAAAATTAATGCTTTTATTTTGCATTAAAAAAAAATGTTCCCGCAACTTATTTCTGAATAACTTAATAAAATTGATTTTTTATTCACATTGAAGCTCCGAGCCTAACAAGCTTTAAAATAGGAAATTGATTTAAAAAACTGTTAAAAAAAAAAATATTTTTAAAATATCCAAATTTTCAAAATTGTTTTTTATTTTTTATTTTTTACCACAATACAAACTATTATTTTTAAAATAATTTAAAGCAAATTTTATTCCAAATGACTCCCTGTTGATATTATCAAAATCGGATAAATCGTTCTCGAGTTATGATGAGCATAACCGCCTTATTTTGGGCGAATTATTTGTCCACCGATTTTCATGATTTTTGGCTTATTTTATTCGCAATTGCCCAGTAAAAAAAATTTGGGTTTTTTGAAGCACTACAGAGAAAAAGCGCATACTCAAGCGCTTCGATTAGAGAGCTTTTATAAAGCAGTAAATGATAACGAATAAAACATACAAAAAAGCTGCTATTTTAGTGCTGACAACGAAGAAGGTTTTAAAAATTATGAAATATATTATGGTTTACGAAAATGATTGAAAAAATGCATTTAAACAAGTAAAAGCAAAACATTAATGAATATGTTAATATAGTTAGCCCTTAAAAAAGCACTTTAGGAGCGCTTTGTTTGCATGGTAAAAGAAGCGCTTATTGTCAGCAGAAAATAGTCCTCCAAACCGGGAAAACCCCATACAAAAATCAGGCATCCCATCAACAGGTTTGAAGCGATTTGAGGTATGAATTCATACAAAAAACCTGCTCCTTTTGGAGCACATTTTTTACTGGGAAGCTTTCTTATAAATGATAAAAATGTGGAATGTATGTCCTTGTAAAATTTTTTATGAATTTTTGAAAACAAAAAAAATATGTAGTAGTTATTTTGCATGAAAAAACTTATTGCTACTAATTTCTAAAAAGCTCCGAATCAGTTCAAAATATATAGACGACTCAAAGAAAATTTTATTTCTAATCATTTGCAAGTACTTTAATCAAAATAGGACAATTATTTCTCAAGTTATAATGAAATGTAGTAGTATAAAAGCCTTATATCGGGCGACATATCAGTCCAGTCCATACAAAATTATACTAGACGTTAAGAATCAATCTGGATTCAACATGCTCAAATCAGTTAAAATCACAAAGCAAAGTTCTTGCTCGCTACTGTTTTTCGTTTATTTGCCGACCAGTGTAATTTAAAACTTTTGACTGACTGACTGACTGAATGAATGAACAAACCAACCAGCCAGCAAGTGTATCATGCATATAGAGGGAATATTTTCATAGTCATTTCATTTTCATACTCTTATATTTTAATAGTCATGCCAGTATTTAAGAGCATTAAATATAGCGAGCGTGTGAAATTTGATTTAATTATTATTATGTCTTTTGCGCTTTTTGTTCAGTATTTAAGACAACGAAAGAAACGAAAGAAAAATAGTTTTGTCAAGTCTCATATTTTAATGTGTAATTGTAAATTTATGAGTACTATTATATTTATACATATTTCATATTTTTTGTTAAATTCTTTTTTAAATTATAAAAGACATTCAACATATAATTAAAACTTAAAGTCTTCATTACGAGTTGGAGATATTAAATAGAAAAATTAATAAGCCGACATTTTATGAAAAATTTAATTTTTATTCTCCAGCTTTGCTTAAACTTTTTTTTACTTCTTAGTTTCTTGTATTTACTATGATATTTTAACCTAATTTACATGTTATAATGAAAACATAAAAGTTTTAAATATTTTAGGAGAAAGAAGTTTATTTAGGGTGAAGGTTTATGCTTTAAAAAAAATAAGTTTTAGATATTCATATTTATTAAATTTTTTTCAATTCTCAAATTGTTCCATCATACATATCGCACTTGTTCAGCAATAGTGTATTAACTCACAATATTTTTTCAGAATATTTTGTTTATATCTAGGCCGCTGTAAAACATCGTGCTATTTTGTCTACTTTTTTTGTAATGAAACAATTTTTTCATATGCCTTTAATGTTAAATTTAAAACTGTTTTGTTTCTCTTGAAAATTTTTTAATTTTGAGTTAATACAGTATTGTTGAACAAGTGCGATATGTTAATTGAAATCTTATTCTGACCAACATTTTAATATTTACTTTTTTAACAAATAAAATTATCATCCAACTTTAGAAAAGCAAAACAAATTTGTTTTTAAATAAAAACTTATTTTAATTTCAAAGTTTTTTCTTTATTAACTTGTTGTTTTTTCTGCCGAATTTCATTATAAAATATAATTTAATGCAAATTATAAAAAATGACATCAATTATATTAAAAAATGGTAAAATTTGCATAAAATCTTTGGTATAAATTAAATAAATAGCTGTGGTTGAGCTGCCACCTTTTTTTATTATGAAAGTTCATGGTTTGTTAAAGGTTAAGTAAAAAAAAGTACACCGTATCAAAATAAAGTACAATTTATTACACTATGCTAGTTGCAAAATTAGACAAGCCGGCCACATGGCTATTTAGCATAATTCGGGTACGCTGAATCCAATGGTGCCCACCGTTTTTTTTTAGGTTAGCTCTTGTTTTCGAGATAAACCGTTATTTTGAAAATGGAGGAGGTTGCAAAACATAAAGGTAAAATGTATGACCTGGTCGCAATTTTTTTTTTTTTTTAATTAAATTGAAAGAAAAGAAATCATGATCAATTTTTCAGGTTAATCCGACGGTGCCTAGCCGTGCCGGGTGGGGCCCAAAGTTCCCCATATTATAAAAAAAAACATCTTTTATATCAGATCTTTATAGCTATACTAGTTGAAAAGCCGAAAATCAAAAATATGGCTTCGTTACGATCTTCCGCAGAGAAAGTACTTCAAGTGTGCAAAATTTCAGCTTCCTATGCCATCAGATTGCTTCAGAAAGTTGCGGAAAGAATAGGACATACATGCAAACATCCTGACATACTAAGAAATTATATATTGTATAGATAGATTAAAGTATTTGCTGTTTAATATTTTAGTATGATACGAACGAAAGATTTTTAACCTAATTCGGGGTCGCTGAATCCAGTGGTGCTAGCCGTTTTTTAGGTTAGCTTTGGTTTTCGAGATATACCGTTATTTCGAAAATTAAGGATGTTGCACAACATATGTTCGCGCAACTCAAAAACGCTTTAGCTTATTGAAAAACTAAAAAAAAACGAAATTCCGCAATAAAATTTACTTTAAGAAAGTTGAAACTTTTTTCTTTATGTTGGCTTTGGTTTTCGAGATATACCGTTATTTCGAAAATTAAGGAGGTTGCACAACATATGTTCGCGTAACTCACAAACGCTTTAGTTTATTGAAAAACTAAAAAAAACCGAAATTGACCTGAAAAATTAGATCATGATTTCTTACACCAAACCTCATATTTTAAGCAGCGCAAACAATTAAATTTAAAAAAAAATCCCACACAAAATGCGACCAGTCTAATGACCAACCCTACTTTATTTTTCATCTCAATCATTTATTTCTAACATACCTACTTGCTATTAAGGGTGCTCCCATACAAAATAGTCAATACAGATTAGAAATATAAAGAAGATATAGGGAATAAAATGTATGACCGACCTCAATTGGTTTATTTGTTCTTAACATGTTCTTAAAACATACTTGCCATATATTTCCACCCCTTAGGGGGGCTCCCATACAAATATGGCCGTTTAATAAAATTCTTAAAATTGGCCCTTGCAGCGCCTAGGATGCCCCTAGATGGGTAAAATATATGACCAACCCCACTTTATTTTTTATCTCAATCATTTATTTCTAACCACTTATTTCACCATCACTTAAGGGGGATCCTATACAAAATGTTCAATGCAGACTAGAGATATAGTGAAGAAAAAGTTCCATAAATGCCCAAGAGCTGCCCCAAGTGGGTTAAAATATATGACCGACCTCAATTAGTTTTTTGTCCTAAACAGTTTCTGGATACATACTTTCCCCTTATCACCACTTTTTAGGGGGCTCCCACACAAATTTTGCGTTATATGAAATTTGTGAATAGTTGCAGATTTTAATCATAAATGGCTTGTTTTGTTAGTAGCTTCGTTTTTTATATGTCTGCAAAAAATCAGCTGCATTTTCTGGTGAGCCCAGAATAAAGATTATTTTATTGCAAATATCAGGTTGTGAAATATTTTGCTTTCAAATAAGCCACATTAAGTTTTTTTGGCGCACATGCTTGCATTACCTCCTGTGTTGTTGTCAAATAGTACTGAGGCAATAAAACGAATGAAATTAAGGTGTAATTTTGTTTTAAGCTACTTAGTCGGTCGTCAATTTATTATTAAAGAAGGAAATTTCTTAAGTTCACCTCAGCCCATTGCCGCTGGAGTCCCACAAGGCAGCATCCTGGGCCCCCTATTAAACTTAATTTATACTTCGGACATGCCAACAAGCAACTATACACAAACTTCAACATTTGCAGACGATACAGCTTTTCTAGGCGTCCACGAAAATCGGTATGAAGCCTCGCGTTACTTACAGCATCATATATTTCAACTAAAATATGGTTACGACAATGGAGGATAATGGTCAGTGAGCAAAAATGCGTACATATAACATCCACTTTGCGCCGGGAATCTTGCCCCCCTATTACAATCAATAATCAAATAATTCCTCAACATTCGCATGTAAAATATCTCGGTATACATCTGAATCGGCGATTGACGTGGAAATGCTATATAGAGGCAAAATTAACTCAAATGAAACTAAAAGCCATTCAAACTCATTGGTTTATTGGAAGAAATTCTGTCCTTAATCTCGATTGCAAGCTTCTACTTTACAACTCTATCTTAAAGCCTATCTGGTGCTACGGTATTCAACTATGGGGCACTGCCTCGGCCTCTAATATCGACAAAATTCAAAGGCGCCAAATTAAACTTCTTCGAATAATCACAGCAGCTCCCTGGTATGTTAAAAACTCAAACATTCATAAGGATCTCAATGTGCCATTAGTTAAAACTATGATTACAAAATATGCAATAAAATATTTAAAAAGGCTTGAACAACACCCAAATCCACTAGCTCGAAATATTTTAAATCATGGCGGCCACACTCGCTTAAGAAGAAGAGACACTGCAGCACTTACCCAATTAGATGAGCGATAAACAGCTATATAAGTGAACAGAACCCGTGATGAAGAAAAGTTTGTCTGGCACTTGCAGGACATAAAATAACGTATTAGGTTAAGATTTGATTAATTATTGTAAGTTCATATTTAATATATGAAGATTCAATAAAAAATAATGACAAAAAACATCTTTTCGATGCAAAAAGTTCTCACTGAAGTTATAGAACATGGGTACAGCACTCAAGTGAATCGATCTAGCCAGCTGCCAGTTTGCCTATTATTTAGATCACTTCCCAAATTTCGAAAAACTTTACTTCACATCTAGAAAATACTTCCCACTTTTTACTTTAACCTCACGAATCTTTTGTAACATTTTATGAGTTTATGGCATTTTCATTTTACTCACATTTATTTTTGACAACCACAAGAAAGTCATTGGTTTTACTTTTTCCATGATTTCAACAATAGAAACCTACTTGAATTTATTTATTAAAAGTCATGGCAATAAGAAAAACATTTCTTTTGTTTAATTCGTCTCATACAAATATATAAAAAAAAGTAAGAAAGTACCCTACCCAACAGTATTAACAGATTTACGAGAGCTTAACTTATTTGGGACCATATGATTAGTTATGATTTTCTCCAAAGATCTCCAAAATTGCGACTTGAATTTTTCGCATAAAGTTACATGGACAGTAGTGTGTCCCAAAAAAAAAATTTTTTTAGAGGTCGCTCAAGTCGAATTTTTGCCAAAAATCAATTCTGCCGTCCTTTTTTTAAGTTTTCTTGATAACTTTGTCAATAACCACGATTTTCTTAACTTTTAAGGAAATAATTTAAAAGAAAATTACAACGTACAAAGATTATAAGTTTTTGCAATGTATTTGCTCATTTATGCACCCTACATCGAAATTTTTCGTAATTTTTCCATAAATGTTGTAAATAACGCTTTATAACTTTTAAAATTTTTATGAAAATTGAACAAACCAACAATGCAGTTTGAAAGATCAGTTAATTCTAAATAACCTAGAAACAAATATTTTTGAATTCGCTCTTAACGTTCCTGAGTTATACTGGTTTTCAACTTTGTACCCAGTTTATATTATTATTACTCTTACCCTCTTTAAAAAGTTATAACGCTTTACTTAAAACATTTATATCCAACATTTTTTATTTTTCGAATTTATTCTATGAGCTTAATTTCAGTTTTTATTTGTTAAAACATTTATGGAAAAATTACGAAAAATTTTGATGTAGAGTGCATAAATGAGCCAATGCATTGCAAAAACTTATAGTCTTTGTACACCAAAATAAAGCTTGGACATTTCTCTTTTAAATTATTTCCTTAAAAGTTAAGAAAATCGTGGTTATTGACAAAGTTATGAAGAAAACTTAAAAAAAGGCCGGCAGACCCGATTTTTGGCAAAAATTTGACTTGAGCGCCCTGTACTCTTGCGAAAAATCTGAAAAAAATCTCAAAAATTATTTACCCTATAAGCTCTTAAATTAAGCTTGAGCACCCATGAAAATCAAAAAAAAAATTTTTGGGACACACTAATGGACAGCCAAGCGGATAAACAGACACCGGTTTTCCGACTCAGAAAGTGATTTCAGTCCAGCGGGTATACTTAAAGGTAGATCTAGGTAAGTAGAAAGGCTAGATCTGTGTGATGCGGGTACAAACCCTCAGTACCTGCTTGTACGAGTATATACAAAAAGATGTTCAATAGAAGCCCTTATTACGTATTCATGAAATATTATTTTAACCCTTATCAACATGTGCTTCTTGGACATATTCTTCATTTTAAAGTTTTTGTTCTTGCTGCTTTTTGTATTCTTACTTTCAATTGTTTTATTTAGAATAAACGAATTTTTAGTTATCGTTTTATTTGTTATTCATCTTTTGAAACACAAATGCGCATAAACCTGTCATAATGTACAAGTAACTTTAACGATTATTAGTTTTAAAGTATTATTAGGACACTTTAAATAGACTGATATAACAAGAATAATACATTTTGTCATTCAGTACAAGCTAACTTTATTTGTTCGGTTAGTTTCTGATTTTCCCATTAATTAAAGACACAACTTTTCTAAGCAATGTTGAAAAAGTACAAAGTAAGACTAGAGAAAGTTTATTTTTGAGGACTCTGATTATATTCTAGACTATAAAATGAGTTATCCAGTATCAGAAAGTGCTCACCAGATTATGGAGCTAGTAGCAAGTATTTACTGTTAATATCGAAAGAAATGGAACTGAATGAAGTTCACTCGCAATCAATGTCGAAATCAAAAAAATATCGCAGACAAAATATTAATCGGATTAATATTGAGTGGACCGATTCTGGACACTGGGGGCCTCAGTTTCCAAAGGGGCTTGCAAATTGGTAAACGGCCTACGGGGTTTCAGGCGGAAATCTACGCTATCCTCATATGTGCTAGCTAATGTTTAAGGAGGAGGGCAAAGGGCTTGAGAAAATTTTTAATGTTGGGTAGCCTGTCCGCTCTTAGAGCACCATCTTCTTTGGAGATGAATTCGAGGTTGGTTATGGACTGTATTAAATCTCTTAATCTTAGAAAACACAGTGACTTAAATTTGTGTTTGGTACCCGACCATGAGGGCAAGGAAATGGCTGACTACTTGGCAAATAGGGACGCTCGCCGTCCATTTTTATGCCCTGAGTCTTTCTTTGCCGTTCCTATCGGTACATAAAGGGGACGATTAAATCATGGCACGAACGGAAATGCTTTCACAAGTGAACGTCTACTTCCGGGTTAAGACAGTTCAAGAGATTTATGACCCTGTCCAGCGGCAAATCAAGTAAGCTACTTCTGCTTCAGAAGGGAGAATAATAATATTTATACCAGTTTTTGCAGATTTTCTAAGGTTGATGATAAACTTCAGAATATCTTCTCTGCTGATGTGCCGTCTTGGGGACAACCAGGCGAAAATTTTTGGAGGGAAACAGACAAGCGCAGGTGATATTTATGATATTTCGCTAGGCAGGGTAATTGGCTTCATGCGTAGCCTGATGATGACATGGTGAGGAACACGTGCTGCACAAAAGATCCTCTTGGTCAAAATGTTTGTGGCCTTCTACATATGTATCTATCTATATTCGTGGGCTAAAACATAACAAAAAGAGCTTTTGTTGCCCTGTTATTAAATGCTTGCTTTTTTACACAAACAAGAATAATAGTTACGAAGTCACATTTAGTTTAAAATCCACGGATTAATGATTTCAACTTCACAAACATTTCTTACTTCGCGTGTGAGAGTTATTGTCACCAAAAATTTTTATTTTTGTTAGGTTGAAGTTTATTAAAAGGTTAATTGTGTCAAATTCGTTAAAGATATCAACATTTTAAGCAGAATTTAATATGAATTGCTTTTCGGAATAGGAGTTTACATGGGACTTATGTTCGAACTTGGACCGCTATGTGAAAGGTTATTATTTATTTTTTGAATGATACAAATACACTTATAAATGGTATTCTAACTTCTACCGAGCAATAGTTGCATATACCTTATGCCTGTTGATGTTAAACTGACCACAGGTTCTGGTAAGAAAAAATCCTACGACCCTCGCACTGTTAAACTTACTTACCAAATGGCCTACGCGGCACCCATAAAGCTTATAAGAGGTTTTATTTGTACCAAATTTTATCTTTATATCTTCTTTTTTGAGATATTATTTTCCGTAATTGTGGACAAATTATGGACTGATTAAAAAAATTTGGTAACACTTGTTTGAACTAAGGCTCTATTTCGAGAGAATATTTGTATGTCAGCTATATGCAGGGTTACCGTTGGAAATTTTCGAAAAGGGTCACAAAAAGGGGATTTTCCAGAAAAAGGGGTCAAAAAAAGGGTATTTCAATAAAAAAAAGGGTCAAGTTTTTTATAAGCAGTATTTCCCATTTAAATGAACATAATAAGACCAAGTTTTTTTTATAAGCAAACAAAAAAATAATATTTCAGGTAGGAAGAGCTCAAAAAACTTTATTTTTTATGGAATGCTCTGTCCTGTTTTATACACCTGACAAAAAGTTTATTCTTTATCATTATACATAGCTTATTTTTTAATATTTTTTATGTTATTTATCGATTTAGCGATGTCAAATAAATTTAAGTGTTTGTTTTAAATTTTGCAATCGTTCGCGAATTGTAACCATTTTCTCGATTAAAGCGATTTTTTCCTGTAAGTGTCAGATTTTTTAAAGCTTGTACGATTTTTAATAAACATTAGACTTTGCTATCATACCGCTGTTACCAAATATTTGGGAATTTCCGCTAATTTAGCAATTTTTACCTCTTGTTTTCATTCCTGTTAGGGCACTCTCAACACTGTTGATTTAAAAGAGGGCGAAAAGTTCAATACCTTTTGCCATTACTAAGGGCGAATTTTTTTTAATTAAACATGCTACTCTTTAAGAGAGCAAAACACCAAATTGCATTTTTTTAATAAAATGTCAAATTTTTGTTTTGAAAAGAAACCATCGTAAAAAATAACAAATATGTATATGAGTTATGTTTGCTTTTAGGGAAATTGTACTTTACTATCAAAAATCAAGGAGAAGAAAGCATGGAATTGTAAGTTTATACTTTGAGTCTGTTCCATATCAAGCAATCCTTACTTCGAAAACATTTGTTTAGCACTTCTGTTCCGCAGTGTTGACAAATAACAAAATGTGAGAGCTATTTCCAAAAAAGGGTGAAAAAGTGTCACAAAATAGGTGATAATGATACAAAAGTATAATTTAAAATAAGGGTCATAAAAGGTATCAACACCGTCGAAAAAGGGTCAAATTGATACTTTAGTATCACAACGGTAACGCTGGCTATATGAAATGATGGTCCAATGCTTGCCATTTTCAATAGGCTTCGGCCAACAGATACGTTTATTGATTAACATGAATGCCTGTCTTAAGGGCCAGCCTCACGGCGTATTTACCTCCGGCTCAAACCAGTTCGTTGACTTGCCTTAACGCCGTCACAATGCTTTGAGCAACATAAGTAAGAATTTATTACCTAAACACCTACATGTCATTTATTTATTTATTTATTAATTTAATTTCCTGTACAACAAGACAGTGTCTTATAATTACAGTACAGGAACGCAAAATGTTGCAAGAATATTTAATAACATATAATTATTACAAAATGGTTCATAGTTCATAGTATTAAAACAAACAAAAAATACAATTGAAGGCACAGCCGCGAATAACGTTGTAAACGCCACATTTTGCAATAAGTGTTTTTTTGCATATAACCGTTGACCTTACTCTCTTACACAGTTTAAACATCAAATCAACCAAAACTATGCACCTTAACGCCTTCAAAATGGCGTACAAAGTGTCAGTCAGTGGAAGAACATTACAGTTACTAACAAAATGATGAAACCGAAATGGTTTTGCAGTGCGGAATAATGTTGTAAAATCCTTTTGCATTCAAGTTTTTATTATCATTATTTTTAATAATAAAAAAAAAAAAATGTTTAAAACAAATAATGATGCCTGTCAAAAAACGTTTTTTTGCTCTCCTGAAAAATTATTATTTTGTAACTTAAAACGTTATTCGCGGCTGTGCTTCAATTATTAAAAAGAATATAAGTCATATAAAACATTTTCAATCAAAAAACAATTATGAAAAAAAGTTATATAAAAAAACATTTTGAAACTGTTAGCATAACGATTTAGTTGTTGATTTAGTGGAAGAAGGTTCCAAAGACGAGCGGCCTGAATGAAAAACTGCCATTCGGAGACTAAGGTTTGATGCCGTGGAATTATAATATTATGGTTCCTTCGAGATTGAAAAAAACGTATCCTCTCAAATAAATATTTGGGGGTTTTAGTGTTTATCACTCTGTGTAAAAAAATAAGTGTTCGGATTTTCAAAAGATTTTCGAAAGTGACTCCATACATGTTGGCCTAATTTCATAATGCTCTTAACCACTGGGTGACAAACAATGCGTTTACTATTGTACTCGCCCATTTTTGCAAGAAACATCTGTTAAACAGCATTTAAGAAACTAATCTCCAAAAGGGACTTGCCAATAGTAAGACTGGAACCCAAGTTTAAGGGTTTACTTTCTCCTCTAGTAAAAGACAGGATCACTGTTAAGCCGCGATCTCAAGAGATCTGTCCATTTTAAAATATGCTGGCCTCCAGATATTGACTGCTACCGATTTTCCAAGAGAATGTGGAAAAGATTAACAAGAGTATCTGCAATGTCGGCCTTACATCATGGAGAATTTAAACCTTCGATTGACAAACTATGCGTTTAGCAACCTTCCCTATCTATGAGAGGCACTAACATACAGAGGTAGTAATTTGATTGTATAATTCGGCAAAATTATACACTCGCACTTCCTCCAGTACTTTTGCAAAATTCCAGCGGCTTCTTTTTAATAGTTAAACCACCTAGGAATAATCCTCACTCATGCCGAACTTTCGCCTGAGTGATGAAAAATCAGCCCTTTAGTGACATTTTCAGGAATATCACTCCCCGCAACTTTGGGTTTAGGCCACAGCGTGATCCCCGAAAGTATTCCGTCAGCGAACAGGCGCAAAGACAATTATCCTAAAATACAGAAAGCGTTTTCCGGTTCCTGCTTGCCGGGGGTTACTCCCGTGGCACCAGATATGACCTCTGCTCATCCGTGATCCCAAGAAATCTGTCAGCTATGGATTTTGGTGTAATCCCAGCTATTGTCTATACCTAATTTGCCAAGAAGGATATAACACCAAAGGTGAAAGATTATCTCTACAACCCCCGGGGGAAGGGCTTTCTGCTAGCAAAAGAACTTATGCCGAATATCTTCAAATAATATGGACGGTTCACAAGGTTAACATGGACATACAAACAGCGAGATAGATGGCCTTTTATTACCACTAATATTGTTGTAGGGTATACAAATAAAAACGTATTTTTAAACGTTAAAATATAAACTGACAATTTTTATTTTTCTCATTTTGCACCAGTTCTTTCTTAAAAGAAAACGAAAAAACTTTTTGTGATTTTCTTAAAATATTTTATTGTTCGAGTAGCTCTGTTAATATTTCTGTCATCTAGTCATTCAGTCAGTCATTTCTAAAGAAATTCCATTTGTTATTTCTGCTGTCATTTATGATGATGGCATTATACAAAATTAATATTTATAAGTGAAAATGTTTTTATTAAGGAAAAAATCTATGAAAAAATGGTAAGAAATGAAAGCGAAGAAAAGTTTTTTTTTTACATTAAAAATTTCCTTAAGAGCTTATTTATCTGATATTTGTCGTGTTTCACTTAACATAATTATTATTTCTTATTTTAATTTACTATTGCATCTTATTATTGGAGCAGGATTTTTATGTTCAGATTTGTAATAAAAAAATTATGTTCATTGAATTTGTTCAAAACTTGAATACTTAATCTAGAGGAATTTGACAAATGATTTTTTTGACCAGATGTTTATTTTTAGGAAAGCAGACTGTATGATAACTTACCAAATACCAACATTTGAAGAAGATTTATTCATTAAAATAACATTGTCAGATAGTGTCATGTTCAAGCAAACAGTCACTCTTTGTGGATTCCATTTCCTACAGATTCGGTTTGCTATATTTTGCGAACAACTCTCCCGATTGTGGACACAGTTGGTCGATTATGCTAACCAAACAAATCATGAAGTGTACGAAATGCATTTTAATGTGAACGCCCATTTTCGTAAAAGGCTTCAACAATCTTAACGCGCTGCTCAAATATGATTCAATTTGTCAAACACTGAAACAAAAAAATGTCCAATTAAGTTGGGCAAAAACTTAACGTTAAGGTGTGACCAATGTTGCCAGAAGTAGAAGTAGTAGTATTAACTCAAAATTTTTAGTTTTCACTTTTTGGAAATAATCGACAAATATTATTCATATCTACCCACTGCAAGCCAAACCAACCGTCTGGTTTAAAAATACTTTTTAATATGCTTTTCATATTAAATTTAAAATTGTTTTGCTTCTATTGAAAATGTTTAAATTTTGAGTTAATACAGTATTGTTGAACAAGTGCGATATGTATTATTTTTTTCAGTTTAGTACTTATTTGATGTCAAAGTTTTAATATACACTAGATGACCCGGTCCGCGTTCCTGGCCCTAGGCAAACATTAGTGTTGTGTTACCAGACAATTTAAATTGAGCTTTAAACGAAAAAAGTGGGCGGGGCAAAATTTTCCTTCCGTAAAAGCCTAAGTTGGACCATGGCGATGATTTTAAAGAAAAAATCGTCCAAATCGGTCAAGCCGTTCACAAGTTATGCGCTTAATAGAAAAAGTGGGAGTAAAATTAGGCGTGATACATTTTTCTTTCGATGAAAACGTAAAATGGATTAATACGAATATTTAAAAGAAAAATTAGTCAAATCGATGGAGCCGTTTTTTGATTTTAGGTAAATCGAAAAAAGTGGGCGGGGCAAAATTTTCTTTCCTTAAAAACCTAAGTTGGACCATGGCAATCATTTTAAAGAAAAAATCGTTTGAATCGGTCAAGCCGTTCTCAACTTATGCGCTTCATAGAAAAAGTGGTCGTAACAGTAGGCGTGGTAAATTTTTCTTTCGATGAAAACTTAAAATGGATTAATACGAACATTTGAAAGAAAAATTTGTCAAATCGATGGAGCCGTTTTCTGATTTTAGGTAAATCGAAAAAAGTGGCCGGGGCAAAATTTTCTTTCCTTAAAAACCTAAGTTGGACCATGGCAATCATTTTAAAGAAAAAATCGTTTGAATCGGTCAAGCCGTTCTCAACTTATGCGCTTCATAGAAAAAGTGGGCGTAAAAGTAGGCGTGGTAAATTTTTCTTTCGATGAAAACTTAAAATGGATTAATACGAACATTTGAAAGAAAAATTTGTCAAATCGATTGAGCCGTTTTCTGATTTTAGGTAATTCGAAAAAAGTGGGCGGTGCAAAATTTTCTTTTTGTATAAATCTAAGTTGGACCATGGCGATCATTTTTAAGAAAAAATCGTCCAAATTATTTAGAAGTCATTGCAATATGAAAATTGGATTTTGCCACGCCCCTCCGCCCGCAGACCGAAAATCAAAAATCAGACTTCACAGTATCACCCGCCTGAATATTCTGAAGATTCCCTGAACATTTCATCAAAATCGGACCAGCCGTTTTGGAGTCCATACGTTACATACCTACATACATACATACATCCTATTTTATATACATATATAGATATTCAAACAAAATTTATTTTTTATAACTAATGTGTTTTCTTCTATTTTAATGACAATAATGCGTAGGGATTTTTGTCGCATGTGTAGGTATTTTTTCGAAAAATCCACTGGCAACACTGGGTGTGACTCACAATCAACACCGTGCATTATGGTTGGACAACCCTTTAGCTTAAAAATATAATATTTCTGGGTAGTGGTGTTTAAAATTTGGTATTGCTTAATATGGCATTCTTTCTTGTTTTCAAATTACCAGTTGTTTATTTTTACCAAAGTATCCCTGCGGGAAATTTGTGTCAATTGGTTTTAAGGCACTTATCCCGTGACAAGTGAAAGTAGTTTTATAATAAAAAGGAACGAATTGTGATAGGTTAAAACAGAACATATCACATAACTGGTGATAATGTGCTAAAAGAGTAGTTACTCCAGAAGGTAATTGACAAACAACTTGTCATGTAACTGGACTTTGTGTGGGTAATGACTGATTGATTCTACCTGGTTCTATTACTTTAAATGAAGGGGATCGCCCTAATAACATGGTTCATTTGGGACAATATTTGCGACAGGCATTATTTTAACTGAAATTAAATGTGTGTCTATTAAGTTACTTTCTTTGACCTGTTACAAAGCGTCAAAAAGGTGCCAGCCAATTAACCCCCTCTTAGGACATCGCCATGTTAAAGTGACAAGTCCCCTTCATATAAAGTGTTAGAACTCGAACCGGTCCCTATCACTATAGAACTGTCACGTGACAAGTTAAGTGTTAGTTCCCTTCCCTCTAGGGATTTGCATTAGAGCGTACCACCTCACAAGAAAAAATGCAAAAACATT
This sequence comes from Pollenia angustigena, assembly GCA_930367215.1. Classification (NCBI taxonomy): domain Eukaryota; kingdom Metazoa; phylum Arthropoda; class Insecta; order Diptera; family Polleniidae; genus Pollenia; species Pollenia angustigena. The sequence goes on from OV884058.1 coordinate 125,467,388, forward strand.
GATATAACATACTTTACTATCGGACTGTAAATGCCTAATATATAACGAAAAAACTAAAAAGGCAACCCCTACGTTCGGCAAAAAAAATCGCTACGGGAGGTACGGAGAAACTTATTTTGAGGTTCGATTTAATGTGCATGTGCTCAAAGCTATATTTTTATAAGCATGTATGATTATACATACATACATTTTATATGTCTGCTCTAAAAATTATCAAGTTTTTAAACGTCTACGGAATGTCCAATTTATGATCTCTCAATGCTAATGTTATATTCATTTTGATTCAAATTTAAAAATAATCTGAATTAATCTTTAGAAAACAACAAAAAAAATAACTTAAATTTTCAAATTAACAAGAAAGAATAACACCCCACTCATAATAACAATAAAATAATTTTAAATGAATTAAATTTAAAAATTAAGCATATTTTTATAGATATTTAAATTTGGTTTTTATCTGTCTAAATATTAGTGAGATTAATCCAAATCTTTGTTAAAGGTCAATAGAATTGCAAATCCGTTTATATGATTCCTCTATTTTATAAAACATTTAATTATGTTAACAATTTTTGTTTTACGATCAGAAAGACATTCAAATAAATTTCAAACAAATTAAAGATGTCATTTTTATGGGTTTTTGTAGAATTTGAAAGCATAGTTTGACGGCATTCGAGTTTGTAAAATAGGTGTTAAATTTAAATATTTATATAATTTGAATTAAACAGGTGTGATCATAAACACATTATTAAGAAAAAAATGTCGAAAAGATTTACAATTTACTTAGAGTTGTTATATGCTTGTAAGAAAGAACGAAATGCTTCGTTTAAGATTCCTCATGCATTCACCAAGTTCAAGCCCCATTAACCGAAATAATATTTTAGCATATCGTTAAACTATATTGTACGTGGACGCCACGTTTTTAATTGAAAAATTTTGGAAATTTTTTTGTTCAATGAGCTTAAAAGCCTCTAAAGTAGTTAATTTTTAAGATTTGATGGTGATTTCTGGGAATAAGGGAAACATTTTATACGTTTCTTGAAATGGCAACATAAAGACATTTCCATCTTAAATAAAACTAGTTCGCTCCAATTTCACCAAGTTCAGCTATAATTAATCATACAGAATAATAAAGAGAGTCAAGTTTTTTGCACAACTAAATTTGGCATTTCATTGTTTCAGTTTTCAATCATGGAGAGGTACACAATTCAGCGGCCCGTTTGGATTGTTGAAGTCTTTAACGATAATGCGTGTTCAAATCAAAATGCATTTCGTGATTTTTTTTGTCAGCCTAATCGATCAAATGTGTCAACAACTGTAAAAAATCTGAAAGCACCTGTTTGGTGCGTTTTATGGGCTGGCGGTGTCATCGGGCTGTACTTATTCGAAAATGAGGTCGGGCAAGCAGTTAAGGTGGAAGTACATAACACGCGTTAGTTCGTCGACGAGTATCGTGCGTTTAAAAACTTTAGCGCGTAAAAAATTGCAAGTTACACAATATGCGTTACGAAATCCATTCCTGTCAGCTGTTTTTTATTTGTTTACTTATTTGTGCATTAAAAACGGGTTCGAAAGTATATCAAGAGTTTTTTATTTTATTGAATTTATTCTTTTTATATAAATATTGTATGATTTTTAAGCTCTTCAATAAGTTTTTCTTTCATGATTCACAAATTTGTTAAATTATTCTTTTTATTGTCAGCTGATTACTTGTCAAAAATACACAACGCGTTAAAAAGTTCAAAGTTAACCAACTTTCTGGCGCAAACGCGTCAAAATATTTTGCATGTAGCTTGTTCTATGAAAATACACAAGTTTAACTTTTTTTGACAGAAGACGACAGAGCGCGCGCGCACTAACGCGTGCTATGTACTTTACTGTGAATGGTGATCACTATCGCGAGATGAGAACGAACTTCTTGTGGCCAGAAATTCAGGATATGAACCTGAACAATATCTGGTTCCAACAGGATGGTGTAATTTGCCACACAGCCAACGAAAAAATTGCACTTTTGCGCGAGAAATTCAATGGCCGTGTTATCTCACTTCGTGGCGATGTTAGTTGGCCAACCCGATTATGTGACTGGACTTCTTTTCGATATTTTTTGTTTTTTACTGATAATTGTCATAGATCCTTTTAAAATAATAGAAAATATTGAGATAATTCTCTGAAAACTTTTTGTTTTATTTACAATTAACATCGTGCGTTTCGCTTGGAACACCCTTTTAATAGTTTCTTTTAATTCTTAGACTGTAGGTCCACACCACGCGTTCTATGCGTTTGCTACTTTCTTGACCTTATTTTAAGATTCATTCTAAAGTAGAAAGTAATTCTTCTTCATGCATTCTACGCGTTTGTTGTGTAACTTGTGAATATAATTTCACACTAATTACACAATTATTTCTGCAAATAAATATAATTTGTCTACAAATTTTTGGGATACTTCGAAGAAGCCATAAGCAAAACCTGACGCTATTCCACAAGTAAACAATCTTCTAACATAAGAAAATAAAATAAATGAATAAACTGAGATGCACAATAGTTCAGAGTCAAAAATCAAAAGAAAATAGAATAGATAAAAATAATAAACAAAAATGAAATTATGCCCAAAATTCATACAAGAGTCAGTTTCACCAAGGATGTCATGAAGTCAATATGGACCAACAGCAAAGTCGCAAAATTATTGAAATGAATCGTGTATGTATGAAAAAAAATTGGGGAATATTTCATTTCTCGTTTGGGCGTTATTTCATTGGGGGCTTTTCGTGTAGCTAATTTATTGCTTTGAATTAAATTTCAAATGTTGGGGTGTAAATGGGGCTGGTTACCAGTTGCTTGGGTACGTTTTCCGGAATTACAAAGTGGCCGGGTACCTCACTCAAGTGGTTTGTTGAGACAGGTCAGTTAGCTGCTTGCGCGCACACACTCACACACAAGAAAAAACCTACCCTTATTTTTTGTATCTCAATGGCACTTTTACCTTGTGGCTATTTTATGTTTAAATAAAAATCACTTCTTCTTCTTCTTTTATTTAATTTTAGGCTCTTTAGGTCTATTTCTTATGTTTTTAATTTCTTCATTTTCTTTCACTTTACTGTACAATTTTATTTTTAATTATCTGCGGCGTCTGGCGTGTTCGGATTTATCGAAAGCAGTGATCAAGCGAATTCATTTTGCAGGTGGCGTTATTAGAACAGCTGAGCCACAGACTTAATGATGGGTTGCCAAATTGCACAATTAAATCCCGTTCCACACAAAGGAACGACAGTCGCTGCCCACACAGGCAAACAAAATCTTTGTTTACACCAGCCAGACGCAAACGCCAAATTTAAATATATCATTGCATATTGCGTTAATAATTTGTTTACAATTTGACTTTTTTCCGCGCAATCCCCACAGTTCGACTTGTCGCAATGACATCTCTATGTTTCATTAACAAATTGTAAATGAAGACGAATTTGAGAATTTTAAGCAAACTAAGTAACTTATTGAAAAGCAAGCTATTGCTCTTTAACTTTGTAATTAGCTTATAATTTTAATCATAAGTTAATTCGTAAATAAATAAATAAATATTGAAAATCATTTAACTGTTATAGAGAGAAAAATATTCTGATTGTTTTGTTACTTTCAAACATATTCTTTTTAAAATTAAACATACCATGTTTAAAAATATTACATTATTGTTGCATTTTATAATGCCTATGGTTAGAGCTTAATTGTTTTAAAATATTTAACTGTTAAATTTAACCATATTTGAAGTTTCATGGGAGGTACATTTTGTATATTTAAATGCAAGCAACCATAAATCGTTAAATTAAAATTTTGGTTATGCTTTAAAATTCTTCTTTTCTCAGGTTTTAAATACAAATAAATTAGGAAGAACTGTAATAAATACAACATTTCCTTTATGTAAAAGTTCTGCTAGCTTTAATCTTTAATTTGGTTTTTAAATTATGAAATTGTGCAAAGTTAAATGTTATATTTTCCATTGAAAAACTGGGAATTAAGCACGAATAACAAAATCTTTTCAAATAAAAATTTTGTATTTCCAAAAATTATTTTGATATCAAAAATATATTAATATCTCAGTTCTATGTCAGGAGTTAAACAAAGAAATACCTTAATTTAATAAATATATATATATGAATATTTTCTCTCTAACAAAATCATGTAATCAATATCGAAATGTCCCCTTGAGCTCTTAATGATAAAATTAAACAAAGTCAGTCACAGTTTTTCCATGATTAATATTTGGTTTGTCTGTTAGTGAAATGAGGAAATTGAATTTGAGGAAAAATTTTATATTTGAAACATACAATTAATAGGGTGACCCTTGGAATAACAACATGTCGTTTGTTGGTAGAAAACCCTGATATTTTGTCAAAAAAAATATGTTTTTCTAGCAAGAATAAATTTTCTTATTTGGAAACAAGCCAATTATGACATGATGTTAGGCTTTTAAACAATATTCAGCTGGGCTACTCGGGTTACCTTATTCGTTGTACCATGATTTGAATTATTAAATTCACACAAAATAAACAGTAATACTTTGTGTTCTATTTATTTTAACATTAATTCAATGCTAGAGGGTTTTCGAAAGACCAGAGATTTAAAACAATAAGATATTTATAAAACTTACCCATTAAAACTTAATTAAGATTAAAGTTAAAATTTGTCTGAATAAAAGCTTACTCTTAAGGTAGAAGTACATAACACGCGTTAATTCGTCGACGTTTGTTAAAATCTTAAAAAAAAAAACGTTAAAACTTAAGCGCATGAAAAATTGCAAGTTACACAACGCGCGTTACAAAAGCCATTCCTGGCAGCTGTGTTTTTTATTTTTTTTTTTTTTGTTTACTTATTGGTGCATTGAAAACCTATTCGAAAGTATATCAGGAGTTTTTTATTTTTAGTATTGTGGTAATTTTGTTGAACTATTCATGATTTTTAATCCAAATTTTCAATACAAAATTACAACAATACAAATTATTGTTAAAGCTAAGGCACGAGCTCTATGTGTACATTTGTCCTTCAAGTTGTGCTGAAAAAGGTCAACAAGAAAAAGAAAGACAAATATGAAAAAACAAAAATGTACTTTGGCCTTCAAGAAGAATTATTGACAAAAAGTATGAAAAAACAGAGGTAAAGGAAAAACATGTAAAATTAATTAAAAATTGATAATCATTCAAAAAAAGCAAATTTCGATCCACCAAAGGTTAAAATACAATTTGGTTTAAGGATTAATGTTTGACTATTGACGTCAGCAGTCGTCGATGTCAGGGTAACCAGCCGCCTGGGTTCGAATCTCAGGTCAGTCAAGAATGAATGATTATCAATAACAATTTTAATTAAAGTTTTTTATTTAATTGAATTTATTCTTTTTATTCAATAAGATTTTCTTTCATGATTCACAAATTTGTTAAATTAATGTTTTTATTGTCAGCTGATTGATTACTTGTCAAAAATACACCACCAACTTTTTGGCGTGTCAAAATATTTTGCATGTAGCTTGTTCGGTGAAAATACACTAGTTTTACTTTTTTTGACAGAAGTCTATAGCTCTTTTGTTTATTATGGTAGCCTATGCCACATGTATCTTGATTTAAAATTTTTAAACGGCTGTAGTACAACATTTTTTGAATATTTGTATTGAAATTTGCATTATGCATTTTTGTATCTAAAATTTTTCGGATTTTATTAAGTTTTTTTTCTTCCCCTCTAAACAAGCAAAAAAATCGAGTTACGCCTTTTTTATATTAAGCCATCGATATGTACATATATGTACATTTGTATAAAACAGAACAAAAAGCAATTCATTAGATGACTTTTTTCCGTGAAAACTAAAAGCTATTCGAGAAAAATACGCATTTTTAAACCAATAACACCAAATTCAATGGGCAATGTGCAGTTGTAAAATAAAGAAATGATTCCTAAAATAATATTGAATTTACAACATGTAACTTTGACAGCATGGATTTGGCTTAAAAATATAAATGAAATCGCACAAACAAATCAATAAATTCATACACTCACACTCAACTAATCCTCTGGCACAAACAAAATAAAAAAACGAATTTAGAAAAAGTCAACTTTTAAACAAATTCAAAATAATAAATACAATATTACATGAATAAAATAAAGAAACAAAATATAAAAAAAATACAAATATTACAAAAAAAGCCACGAAACAATTGACGGATTTATTTAAAATTCCAGACACACACACATTTGGCGAAAAAATGAAGAAAAGAAAATATTAAACAGAAAAAAAAAGTGAACCGACTAACTGAAGTTAAAGCTGATGTTGCTGCGACATGAATACTATCACATTTAGGTACACACACACACGTTCCAACTTACGCAGTCTGTATAAAACTTGGACTTGACTAAAATATGAAATTAGTATTTTCATAGTGTGACCAAACCGCACTGAGCACCACAAAAGAATAGAACCAATTCAAACCAACCACATTTATAGCGTCTTGAAATTACGCGTTCGTTTGCTGTAACACCATCATCTCCATAAAAGGAGAAAGTATTGTAAGTTAATCTTACCTTTTGTAACATTACTGGTGTAGTTTTCTCTATGTTGGCCAGTCTGCATTTAATTTATGCATCCATCTGTTTGCCGGAAATGTACGAGAACGACATATAAAAAGGTACTTGATGACTAAATACTTTTGAAATATGTTAAACATGAATTTATTTTTAGTCAAAACATTTATTCAGTGGCAATAAAGTAAATTAAATAATGTTACGATATGCTACAAAAAATATCTGTCCCTCTTTAATCAATCTTAATTGCAAGAGTATTGATCGGACTGACTGTGCGCTTATAAAAATAGACAAGTTTTGCATTAATGAATTTATCAGGAGAAACGGCACCCGTTGCAGCGAAAGTGTTTTGCTAAGAAAACAAAAGACTTTAAAAAAAATCTTTAATAATTAAGTCAATGAACTTTTAAGTGAATTTTCATTTGCATATATACAGGCATGTTCTAGAAATTGAAATGAAGTAGATTTGAAATTGAGCAAATTTTAAAAACGCTCATGTACCTAAATTTCATACAAACTAGATGACCCGTGCGAATATTTCGCACCGTTAGTTGTCATTTGTGTAACATAAAATAAAAATAATTAATAGAAATTTTAGTAACTTCAATACATTTTAAAATATAATTTTTATCAATGAAAATATTAATTTTTCAATTTCTAATTATTTTTCGTCATTAGTGTTAGAAATAAGCTTTAAAATGAGATATCATTCATTAAATTTGATGCGGTGGTATGGGAGATATTTGCAACCGACAAAAAAAAGTGCTTTAGAAATAATATATATGATATTCCATTTTATCAATTTAATTTTGTGAGTACCAATTAGATTTTTAAGAACAACTCTTAAAACCAGGAAAAACTACGGTAATTTTTTAAATAATTGAACTTAAAATCTCGTTCGATTTCAATTTCACTTCATTTCAATTTCTAGAACATGCCCTGACATGAAAATACCACACTTAATTGATCCTTGATACGTTCTAGTGAGCCTATCCAGGATCATTGCACTATTAAGAAAAATTGTATATTTGCTTTTGTTTTTCTTTGTCTATTAGATAATATATATCTTTAACATATAAATCGTTTCATAGTTAGATACTGATTCAATGTAAGGACAACTTCCACAAATAACTTTAATTATAGAAAATATCGTATAAATTATGGTATAGAACTTCCTAAGAAATAAACCTCTGAGCTCTCTAATATGCTATCAAATACCCTTTATATATTATTTTCTGTTGATCATAAGGATCATAGGGCCATAACGAATTACGATTTTTAGCCTGGGTCAAAAGAGGCTTTAGATTTTGAATTTTCACAACATTTGTCAAATAAAAGTCATGTTTAAGCTTTAATAGACATTTTCTCAATGTATCGACAAACTGTCTGTTACTTATGGCGATTTCTTTTCTGAAAAAAATATGTTACAGTATTTACATGTAACATTTTCTAATGTTACCTATAATCACTGGAAGTGTTACATGTTGTGCAATTTCAATAGAACACAATTAGCTGCTTTTATTTACAACTATTACACTTTCATCATTAATGTACTTTATGGGCGATTTTTAAAGCTATTTGAGCGGTTTCTGCACTCAATTATGGCTTGGAAACAAATATTGACATCACTAATGGCTTAGAAAAATTTAAACGATTATAATATAAATAGACTTTTTTTGATTTTAATGTGTAAATATATTTATATTTTGTTTTAAAATAATTTTTTTACAAAATTATGAGCGGTATGAATTATGACAAACAAAATAAAACATTGGTTGTACAAACAAAGTAAGTACCAAAGTTGTAAGACAGGGCAGTATGAACACCTTAAGTAAAAGTAAGGGTAAAACATGCAACATGTTTTGCATGTTTTTTATTAACATATTCACAAAAGAACTTGAAAATTTTTCCCACAGTTGTATTTTTTGTACAAACGAACACAAAAATGTAGAACATGTAACATTTATGCAACATATTTCTCAGAAAAGAAATCGCCATTAATGTCAACATAAATTTATTGGACCGATAAACTGTCCGTTAACGATTTTGGGTTTCTCAATATACCTACATGAAACATTGTTTTCAGTTGGCAACACCACTCAAAATACATGTAAAAGTTGGGAGTCTGATTGAATTTATCTGTACGGCAAATAAAAGGAAAATAAATAATTGGCGAAATCGAAGCAAATGAGACATTGAGAAACCCAAATTTCTTTAATGTGCTGTTTTTCGTTGGGAAAAAAGATAATCGCCTAATGAGAAAATGGCCATAAGACTGTAAATAGAAAGTAAAAAAAGTAATATATTTTTTATGATAAAATAGGAGATAGGATATATTTTATTTTCCCGTCTTAAGCGAACACAAATTTGACCACCTGAAAACATGACATACAATATAAAATTGTCCGTGTGGAAAACATGAACCGGTCGACTGCTGTGTCTTGAAGTTCAAATCGTTGATGTCCACATTTTGGGCTGCCAAAATGGCAAATTAAATTTACTAACAAATGACTTTTAATTGAATGGTTAAAAGCTGGGTTTAAAAAACTGCAGTCAAAATAAAAAAATTGCTTTTTCTTCCAACAATTGATTAAACACATAATAGGAAAACGCAATTCAAACTACAAAATCAAAACAAAACAAAAACACAACGTCCCATCTTCGTTAACTACGGGTTTTTTAAAAACACTTCCGAAAAAGTCGACTGTCGATGTTCTTTGTTGTGTACAACTTGTCGTTTTTTGCTTTTGCCTTGACAGCGACTCTTTTAATTTAATGAATTAGAAGTAAAGGCAACAGTTTATTTTTGTCAAATGACAAATGAAGAAGTCGAAGTTACAGCACAATCTTATGACTTTTACTATCTCAGCTGCAGCTTTAATAACACTGTTTAAAAGAGCTATATACAAACAAAAAACTAGAGCTCTTAAAAGCTTTCGATTAAAGATCTAACCTGATCCAACAAATGCTTTCAATTAAAGCTTAAAAAAGAATTGCAATAGATTTAAAAAAGTTTTTAATATAGCTTATAATAAAAGCTTAATATAAACCTTACAAATTTTTTTTTGCTTAAAGCCTTAACAGGCCTATACAAGCTCTGTAGTGGAACTCTCTAACTTTTAACTACTAACGTTAACGTTAATTTTACCGGCACAGTTTATTGCTTACGGTAACAATACAGCAATTCAGTAACTCAATTTAAACAACATAGCTAAAAATATCAATCAAGTGGCATCTTTGTTAATTAATTAGTATATTTAACGAACACTGCAAACTACTTCTCGTGTGGAACGACTTAAAGTACTTTCGAAACTAACAAAACCCCATTTAGGATTTGATAGTCTAGCGAAAATTGCAAAAAATCGGAAAATTTGCAAAAATAGCGAAAATTTTTAACATTTCAAAAAAGCCATAAAATTGATTAAAAGTCGCTAAAACTATAAGGAATTGAAATTCGCAAAAATTTGCAAACAGCGGGTTTTTATTAAAAATCGTTAAAGCTCTAAAGAACCACAGGAAAAAATCGCTTATAACGCGAACATGGATGAAATTCGCGAAAAATTGCAAACTTGGAAAAAAACCTTAAAATTTATTTGAAATCGCTTAAAATACAAGTTGTCGGAATATATAAAATTTTTTTGCAAAAATAGCGAAAATTCGCGAAATTTTTTAATATTTCGAACAAACCATAAAATTTATTTAAATTCACTTAAACTATAAGGAATGGCAAAAATCCGGTAAAAATTGCTAAATTAGGGGAAATTCGCAAATATTTGTTAACAGCGAAATGATGGCAAAGTCTACTATTTATTAAAAATCGTTCAAGCTGTAAAGAATCAGAAAACTTACAGGAATAAAAAGCTTATACCGCGAACGTGGCTATAATTCGCGAATAATTGCAAACTTGGAGAGAAGCAAAAAAATTTATTTGAAATCATTAAATCGGTTAAAAAAACAAAATGTCGGAAAATAACCAAAAAAAAAAAAAAAAAAATGCACAAACAGCGAAAATTCGCGAAATTTTTTAATACTTCAACCAAACCATAAAATTGATTTGAAGTCACTTAAACTATAAGGAATAGCAAAAATTCGGTAAAAATTGCTAAATTAGTGGAAATTTGCAAAAATTAGCTAACATGATTAGAAAGTCTACCACTTATTTTTTGTGTAGAAAAGAAAACACTTTTAGTGATTTCCATAAGCTGCATCTAAAATGTAATATTTTTAATGCTTTTTGGTAAATTCGCAAAAAAAACCAAATAGTTTAATATTATTTTTGCAAAATTTATGTAAATAACGTGAATTTTAAAAATGTTAATGAGGCTTTTATTCGCCAAATTTTTTGTTTGTTTGTTTTTTTTTTTTAATAACTACGAATTTAAAAATAAACAATGAAAAATATTTTGACGTTAAGATAACTTAAAGACCTGAGGTTAAGATAGAACTTAGCAGTAAACGTTATTGTCAAAAAAGTTACTGAATAAAATTTACGTTAACTTTGCTGTTAAATATTTTTAACAATGTAAATTATGTTAAAATTGAATAGAGAATCGCACTACTGAAGGCTTTAATGGAAACTTTTAAAAGTTGAATTGGACTTTTTAATTACTTATGATTAATTTATGTTTAAGAAAAAAAACTAGAGCTCTTAAAAGCTTTCGATTAAAGATCTAACCTGTTCCAACAAATGCTTTCAATTAAAGCTTAAAAAAGAATTGTAATAGATTTAAAAAAGACTTTAATATAACTTATAATTAAAGCTTAATATAAACCTTACAAATTTTTTTTTGCTTAAAGCCTTAACAGGCCTATACAAGCTCTGAAGGCTTTAATGGAAACTTTTAAAAGTTGAATTGGACTTTTTAATTACTTATGATTAATTTATGTTTAAGAAAAAAAACTAGAGCTCTTAAAAGCTTTCGATTAAAGATCTAACCTGTTCCAACAAATGCTTTCAATTTAAGTTTGCAAAAGAACTGCAATTGATTTAAAAAAAGACTTATAATTAAAGCTTAATTTAAACCTTACAATTTTTTTTGTTGCTTAAAGCCTTTACATGCCTTAACAAGCTCTGAAAGCTTTTATGGAACTTTTTTAAGCTTTAATTGGATTTTCAAATTACTAAAGAAATTTTCCGATTAAAGTTTAAATGGAGCTTAAAACTGTGGCGTGGTGAACGTTGCTGCCTCTAAAGAAGAGAACAAGCAATCCAGTTGAGTCTTTAGATCCTGTTTTAAAAAAATAACAAAAGCTTCTCTTAGGTTTAAAAAAAAACCCAAAGGCTTAATAAAACTGCTTAAATATCTTAGATGAGGGATTAAATTTTATTTAATTGCAGACTACAACTTAAGCTTGAATTAAAAAATTTCAATATGAGTCTTAAATCTTTAATCAGTAAACAGCAAACCTTTGGTATAAAGTGACAATTATTTGATATCACGCACAATCATCAAACCTTTTTTAATAGTTTGATTTAATTTGAATTCAAGTTAAGGTATAACGTTTCAAAGAATGTTAAAAATCAAATGAATTTCTCAATTTGAAAATCATTTCTACTTTTAGTTAAGAACGCTTCGTTTTTTATTATCAAATCATTTGTAAACGCTTTTTGTTGACAACGAGTTTGATTTCAAGTAATTTTGAATTTAAAATCAAACCTTTATTTTTGTTGGGTATATAAAGCAGAACAAAAGTCAATTCACAGAAATGTTTTTTACGTGAAAACAAAGTTGGAATACAACAAAAAATACATTAGCCACTCACTGTTAAATTGTGGTAAGAAATAATACCTGAAATGACAGTTAACTTTCAACATGTTGCTTTAGGGCAACGTCTACTGTGCTTAAATTAAGTTTCTAATGTAATTTTAACTGAATAAAAGCTACAGTTTCCTATGGTCGATTACATCACGAAAGAGAAAATCGAGTAAGAATATTCGTCCAGGACGAATGTACTTACAGACCGGTAGCAAATAACAAATCTCTTACCCTTGGATTCGGTGCTGACCAATCCCCCTGTTAATACAGCTTTACCAGAGACCCGTTATCCAGATTTAGAACGGCCCTTATTTTGGCATCTCTTTTATCTATTTTATCGCAAAATTTAACGATAGAGGACCCTGCAATCTCAAAGATTTTTAATCATATCGCGTAGGTACGTTTTTTATTTTAAACTTTAAAATATCGCAAACTTTAGCCGCTATGTGCCTTATAATCGACCTCAACCGTTTTAGAAATTTTTCTATAATTTTTAGTTAATATTTTCTAAAAAATTATAATTCATCTAAAGAAACATTTCTTTACATTTAAAATTTTTTTTTTTTTCTTTCTTTTTTTCCTTCACGTTTCATTTTAGCCATGATTTTTACATTTCAAACATTTGCCACAGACCGTGATGTACGCAACATAACACACAAACTTTAAATCCAAGTACACAATCGAAGACAAAAACATGTTAAGAATTAAACGTTTCCACTGTCTCCAGTTAAATCACTGCAAATACTAAAGACACCCATGGAAACATGGAAAAACAAACAAACAACTTAAGCAGTGATTTCATACTACAACATTGTTAATTTTCTATGAAAAGTAAAAGAAATAAAAACAAATGTAAGAAGAGAAGAAAATTAGAAGAGAAAGAATAAAAAAGTAGAAATTATAATTCTAAAAAATACACGAACCAGGCATTTTAAATGTAATTTGTTATTTATATTACATGAGACAATTTTCTTTCTTTTTGCGACTTTTATATTCGGTTTAAAAATGTATAAGAGAAGTCGTAACAATTTTTATAAGTAAAAAATTAGAGTACTATATTCGGCTGTGCCGAATCTTTGATACACTCCATCGACAGCTAGAATTTTTCAGGAGTGGACTTTATATGGGACCTATGGCAAATTATGACTTCTAGTTAGTCATATAAAACTGTGACAAACCAAAATTTATTACAAAAGCATTATTCCTAACGGAATTACGCTTTCTAAAGTGTTTTTCGAGAGCAGGCCTTTGGCAAATTATGGACCCAACTTCACGAAATTTAACTGTGTGATTTCTAGTAATATAATAGCATTATATGTGACAGTTTTAGAAGTACTAAAGTGTTTTTCGAGAGTGGATTTCATATGGGCACTACGGTAAATTATGCACCTATTTTCACAAGAAACTGTGGTGGGATTTTTTGTCATATAGAACAAATTTGTGCGAAATCTTACAACAATATATGCATTCTGCCACAGTTTATGTAATTTTTTTAACAAAATTATAAGTTTTTAAGAATGGTGGTTCCTCATTTGGATTCCTGCTGTAAAGATTTTGCTGGACTAAAATGCCAAACTGCTTAGGACAACAAGAAAAAATATGATACCAGTATTGATATTTTCTTTTGACAGAGACTTAAGCGGACAGACAGACGAGCATGGCTAAATCGATTTAAAATTATTCAAGGACCCAGAATATATAAATACGCGGATATTTAAAAAGTTTCACACGGAATGACAAACTTAGTGTACCCTCCGAACAAAACTCGTACTCGTTCTGTTTAAGGTATAGGTAAAATCATTGATCTCGTGCCCCAATTTTAATAGAATATCTCAATAAACATGTTTTATACCGAATTTCATTAAATTATAAAGAAAATTGAGACGAACACACGGAGAGAGGTAAAAACAAAATACGCTTTAATCGAATTATTAAAAGATTTTGAGTCAATTGGAAAACCAAAATCAGTGTTAACGACAAATGTTTCTTACCCCTCACTTGTATAAACGCATACTATCATCGAGCGCAGGGTACAATTACGTTATGGCCAGTGGTGCCATTTCTTTCTAAATTTTTTTCACGCAAACGATTCAAATTATAAAAAAAATCTGTTGAAAGTTAAGATTCTTAGATAGTCTGGGTTCACACTATGAAAGTTTTCTTCCAGAAAGTCTGAGTTTAATGATAAGAGAGGAGTGAATAATAGCATGTTCTCTTCCCCTCTAATCGATAAAGTCAGACTTTCTGAAAGAAAGAAAGAGTGGAGAGAATAATAGCATGTTCTCTCCAGAGAACTGCAAAATCACAATTTTTCATACGCTCAAATTTATATTCACTCTTTGCCTGTAAAACAAAATTCAACGTTGGTAATTTTTACATTGTTTCGTACACATTTGATTTTTGCATGGATTCGTTTTTTATTGAAAGTGCTTTGCTCGCATTTTTGTTGCGCACGCAATATAACACACTTGTGTAAATTCAAAAGGCACACATTCTTATACTTTTGCATTCAAGTAGTCATTGTCCACTCGATGAGACGCTTTGTTAACATTAACAACAATAACAACAATAAACCACTCGATGAGATGCTTTGTTAAAATTAACAACAATAACAAAAATACATTGTACATGCAGAGCTACTGTACTTTTTAAGATGATAAAAAAAAGTATTCTGTTTCTATGGAAATTGTTTGTACCTACATCAGTATGTGCGTTTAGTTTCATTAAAATTTTTTTTCTTGTACTACATAGTAACTGCTGAATGTCTTCATGAGTAATAATTGCTTGATTTCTGGCTTTTTTGTTTGTATTTTTTTTTCTTTACCAAAACAATCATTGTCGCACCGATCACACAAACATCTTTATTAAAAAACGAAGCTAACGTTGGTATAAATAACAAAGCACGATGTGCATTGTTTGAATGACTGCAAGCCAGCAGCGACTGTTTGCGGTTGCGCAAGTTAGATTGTATGACCGCGATTTTTTTGCAATTGCACAAAGCGGTTCTCTGGTTCTCTTCCCTCTCATCGATAAACTCAGACTTTCTGAAAGAAAACTATCATAGTGTAAACCCAGACGTATAGTTTTGGGTTTAAAAATCTTCACTTAATATAAAAAATAATCTCTAAACATAATCTCTAACTAAAATGTTATATTGAGTGTAAAACTTAAAAACTTGAATAAAGCGTATTCCACTCGCACCGATCGAAACGAGTGTTAGTCGAACAAGGTTTGAACTATAAGGCGGATAAAGCATCACTTTCTAGCCATTATTTGCTAAATAGTTCTTAGCTGGGCTTATGGTGGAACGTTCGCATCAAACGAATTGTTTTCGATATAAGTCCCTCGACATTGTCTGGTTCATTTTTAAGAGCTCAATACAAAAAGGACCACTAAATACAAAACATTACCTTCATGCCCTGGATATTTGACTTTGGCTTGACTCGTCTGGACGGGCGGGCTCCGCATACGATTTATTTACACTTCAGGTTGTTAATACTGATCCATTTTCAAAAGATACAATAATTACTTCTTATTCTTAAAACCACTTTTCTCAGATTTAAGTTGTGTGATACCCAATTTCATGCTGCTTGACAGTCAGAAGAAACTAAAGCAAAGTCTTTTACAAAAAATACGACATTCGACATTCGACATTTTCAAAGCGAAAAAAACTTTGTTGTTGATCGTATAATGACAATATACAAGGTGCACAGGAAAAACTTTTATATTTTTAGTAATATATCGTAGTTATTTCATACGTTACCTGGTAAGTAGTTGTCATTTTAATCGTCATTATTCTGAAAACTTCAATAAGTACTTATTACCAATGAGCGCAGCAACTGCTTATTACTTCTATTATTTTCATTACTGAATATTTGCTTGCTAATAATTAGCTCAATAACTACTTATTAGTTGTATTGTTTTCAGTAATGAATATTTTCTTACTGGTAACGTACTCAATAACTACTTATTAGGTCAATTCATTAGTGATTTTTGGCTTCTAGTAAGTATATTTTAAGTACTTACAATTCAACTTACTTGTAGTTCAATAAAAGCTAGATATTTTGTGACTTCTAGTATGTACTGAATTCTGTGGACACCTCGAACGAAAATAAGTAGTTATTTAGCCGAAAAATAAGTAGTGTTTATTTTTCTCCAACATTACTTGCTAACTTACCAGGTAAGTAAAGTTTTTGCTGGGTGTGTCAATTTTTTATTTGTTTACCTAACTTAGTGAACGCTTCGAATCTGAGACGTATAGGTGGAAGCCTGGCTCTTGGCTATTCTGTCGCTATGGAGCGTGGCCATACCGCGCGCTGTGCGTGCAGGAGTTTTTCAAGAATGTTGATTAAGCGACGGTAACGCGTAGAAAATTTTGCTGTATTCGAATTATTCGTCACTTAAATGATGCGCCAAGTATCACTCTCATTCGAAAATGTGTCAAAAAAATTTGGAGAGACTGGTTCAACACTAGAAAAACCTTAATCTAAGGTCATCAAGAACGTCAGACAAAGTGAACAGTGTAAACCAGCCTGTTCGTGAGTATCCAAATCTTTTAATTCGGAAGCGCGCTATTGTTTTAATGTACATAGATCATCATATAACTTCATTTTGCTTCTACAAGGGTGTAACGAATTCGAAACACAACCATGAGAGGCCACTTCATTCATCCTAAAGTGAAATTCGGTGAATGAAGCTGGATTTTAATCGATTGACTAAATGAATGCAGTGAATGCGAAAGTTAACATTCATAAAAGCTGTTATGATTCTTGCTATTTTTTGTATTTTTTCTATATTGGAGAACAGTGCAAATATATTTGCATACGAAAACTGACTAAGTGTAAAGAGTATGATTATATCATAAAAAATCTTGAAATGTCAAACAAATATACATGTGTTATCGATAAATAATCTAAGGCCGTCAAAAAAATATAAAAATTTTAAACTTAAAATTGACATTTCCAGATTAATTGTTAGCACTGTTGCCAATTTTTTTAGTTTTTGATCGAAAGTAGCGGTTTTTAACTTTTTTTTTGCGATTTTTAGCTTTTATGGCGGACTTTTGTGGGAAAAAACGTGGGCAGTAGTGTTTGTTTTGTTTACATTTTATTTTGGAATCACAAAAATTTTTTTTTTATAAACAATAAAATTTAATGCAAATAATGTAAAATATTACGAGTTACATCGGGGTATATTCTTTAATTGAAAATTTATGATTTGAAATCCCATATGAAGGGCACCTGCTTCATTTCACTTATCAAAAACAAAATAGTTTCATCTGGCCAAGCTTTTAACATTTTTTTTGTTTTAGTCAAAGAAAAAAATAAACACGAGAAATGATAATCAGAAAAAAGGGGTTGTTTGTCAAATTGTATTTCTTGTTCTTTCTCGTATTTGTTGTTTCATTCAGTCAATCCTAAAAAATCCAATACAAACAATAGTAAGTATCATAACACCTTAATTATGTTTTCTAAATTCCCAATATTCATTGAAAAATGCTCTGAAATTTATTGTTGGGGGATAATCTAGTCTCTATGCAGACTTCACTGTAAAGCGAATGAGAATTACACCAACAATTAAAAGTCAGCTTATCTTTTCTTAAATTCCCCTACAATTGGTAAAAAGAAAAAACTAAATTAAAAAAATTGCTTTATTTTATTGTTTTCGCAAAACAAAAATAAAAATAAAGCAATTTGCCAGTTCAAAGTTTTTTTTGCACGGGCACCTGAAAATGCTTTATCAATAATTTTCTATTCATTATTTTTGTGTGCGAAATTCCCAATATTCACTGAAAAATGCATTGAGACGGTTGGTATAACGCCAGAATAAGCTATGGAGATTAACTTTGATAAAATAAATCTGTTCTTCATAGAGCACTTCTTCCACTTTATGAAGTTCATTTCTACACCTTTTTAAGTTGAAATTGAGACAATCCAAATTAATATTGAGAAAATACAAAGTGATATTAAGAATTCCAATTTGATAATGAGAAAATACAAATTGATATTAAGAAATCCAAATTGATGTTGAGAAAATACAAATTGATATTAAGAAATCCAAATTGATATTGAGAAAATACAAATTGATATTAAGAATTCCAATTTGATAATGAGAAAAAACAAATTGATATTAAGAAATCCAAATTGATATTGAGAAAATACAAATTGATATTAAGAATTCCAATTTGATAGTGAGAAAATACAAATTGATATTAAGAAATCCAAATTGATATTGAGAAAATACAAATTGAAATTGAGATAAAACAAATTAATATTGAGATTTTCATTATTATATTTTGAATATGTATTGTATACATAAAAAATACATTGTCCTTTATTTATGTATAATAAACATTACAAATCGCAATACATATTGCGTTGCATCAATACCCACCATTACGCTGCAGGAGCTAAAAGAAAACGTTCAATGAGAGTTTCAGAAATGTGTCACAACGACAACAATTTCAAATGAACAGCATGAAAAACAAACAAAAACGAGCGAAATATGTTGAGGATTTAAATAATTTCATTCAAAGTGGAAAACAAATAATTTGGATTGATGAACCTAATTTCCATTTGTTCTGCAGAAGAACTCGTGGATGGTCCAGAAAAGGCTTAAGAGCTACAATACACGTATCATCTTTCCGAGGTCCAAATGTCCACCTAATCGGGGGAATAGCATCCTCTGGAGTAATTCTTAAGACGAGAAAACGAGGATCATTCAGAATGCAAGACGCAAGAGAGTGGGTAAACAGCTTGATGAATCGATGGGAGCAATTAGGAAACCTCTTACAAGATTTAGTTGTGTGTGATAATGCACCATGTCATAGCCAAATGGAAATAATTTGTGAAAATTCACCAGCGACTCTTCCTCGATTGGCTCCTTATAGCCCAATGTTGAGTCCAATTGAGTCCAAATAGATTTGGATGATGTTATCGACGAAGCTAAGGCTACTA
Source organism: Pollenia angustigena (assembly GCA_930367215.1). Taxonomy (NCBI): domain Eukaryota; kingdom Metazoa; phylum Arthropoda; class Insecta; order Diptera; family Polleniidae; genus Pollenia; species Pollenia angustigena. The sequence continues at coordinate 125,486,652 of OV884058.1, forward strand.
TAACCACAGTTGACTGTGCAGAGGAGTACAACATTTTACCAAAGAGTAATAGAACTGGAGAATTTGCCTGTTGGTGAATAATTTTGTATACACATGTTTTTATAAAACTTGATTTTCAAATATTTTCAGTTACTTGTTTTTAATTTTAAATTCATAATTTTTTTGTTCCTAATATCAATAAAACTATGAATTTATCAGCCATGTCACAGAGTACAATTCCGTTCGGAAACGGAATTCATTCCGTATTTTGGTGCTTCAGAAAATGTCGAAAAAATGTTTCGGAATGAAACCATTTTTGTTTTCATGAACGGTATGGGAGTTGTCTGTATCTGAAAGGCCATAAAACTATCAAAATACACTTTCCATCAACAAACAAATATGTTTTCTTCAATTCCGAACGGAATCATTCCGAACGGAATTGTACTCTGTGACATGGCCCTATATCTCAATATTAATTTGGTTTTTCTTAATATTAAATTGGGTTTTCTCAATTCCAATTTGTATTTTCTCAATATCAATTTGGATTTCTTAATATCAATTTGGATTTTCTCAACATCAATTTGGAATTCTTAATATCAATTTGTATTTTCTCAACATCAGTTTGTAGTTCTTATTATCAAATTGTATTTTCTCAATATCAATTTGGATTTCATAATATCAATTTGAATTTTCTCAATATGAAATTGGAATTCTTAATATCAATTTGTATTTTCTCAACATCAATTTGGATTTCTTAAATCAATTTGTATTTTCTGAACATAAATTCGTTTTTCTGAATATTAATTTGTATTTTCTGCATTTCAACTTAAAAAGGTGTAGTTAAATGACTAGGTCAATAAGCAGAATATCCCTTTTTGGAGCGAAGACAATTCTCAAGAATCGCCAGTCTATACATTAAAATTTACTGTTTGGTGCGGTTTTCACGCTCCTTTGAAATGGGCAAGGAGCTGCCATTACGGTGATTGGCGAGCGTTAACTGAATTTGTGCATCCAAAAATTAATCATCAACGACATTTTGTTCCAACAAGACGACCCAACTTGCCATACAGCACGCTTAACAATCGATTTATTACAAAACCAGTTTGGTGACAACTTTATTTACAGAAGGAGTCCTGTTCACTGGACCTTTCGTTACTTTTACTTTTTATAGGGCTATATTAAGTCATAAGTTATGCCGACAAATCAACTCTTGAAGCATTGGAAGAAAATATTCAAGCTACCATTGACTCCATACGGCCAGATTTATTGGAAAAAGTAGTCAAAAATTGGACTGATCGAATGCTATATGTTACTCGAAACCATATTTAAAAATTTAATGTCATGAAATTATCTACCAGATTTTAATCAAAATACTTCCATTTCAACAATACTTCTGTCTTAAATTATCACTTTAATTTCTCATACAGCTAAAAAAAAAACACCCTTTATATAGTCATGTAAGTTATTAAAGACTCAAACCACGTTCAAGAGATACACCATCCTTGTAATGCCTACATTTTTAAATTAAACATTTGCTTTGCGGTTTTTATAAGAACAACTTACTTAGCCATTTTTGGCTGAACCTTTTTGGTTGAAAAGTGTTGGTAACACTGAACAATGCACACCCACACTTTTAGAAAATATTATTAAAACAAATTTAGTGCTATTGTATACATACACATAACTTTTTTCTTGTTATGTGTTTACTAATCTTAAAAAGAAATCTATTTGAATTCAATATGAAAAATAACTTAAAATAAATTTATTACGTTTCAATACCTGCTAAAGACCGATCCTAGAATTTTTTTTTTCAAAGAAAATAGTTAAAAAGTATACTATTAATACGCAAAAGCTTTTTTTAAGAAGGATATTAATAAATTTACTTAAGCTGTAATAAAACGAAATTCCATATCAACTGCATAAATTGTTTGTATAACTTTTATAACTTTTAAACAGGTAAGAATTTAGAGTTAGGCAAACATGGCCATATTATACTGTACACTACAAAGGTGTATGCAATTAAATACGTGGAGAAAAAAGTCTGAGAATTAAAATAGTTTCTGATTATTTAATTGACATGAGTTTAATATGGATCGTTTATATTTGCATTTGAAAATTATTTTTTTTAATTCTTATATGATCCCTTGTAGATCCATCAATGAAAACTTTTGTTAATAGGTTTCTACCTCCTTCCTTATTCTATCCATTTTTGAAATTCATTGCGGTGTATGTAATTTTTTATAGTGTACTTTTATAAGGTAAATATGGCTCCCTACGGATATATAAAAACCAGGTCCTTGGCCCATAACAGCTCATGGTTTTTAATTATCATTTAAACTGCGAATTGTAGTTTGATAACAAGGTTAACCTAGGTACTCTGACATCAGACGGATGGTCGAACATACATACATGGATTAGAAAAATATTCCGAAAAGGTCAAAATTCAGAGCGTATTTCCGAGAGGATATTTGGAATCAAACGCAGATGGCAGAGGCAGATGGGTAAAGCTCTAGTTAGATAGCGGATTGGCTCAAACTTTTCACTCTCTTTTAAAAACAGTTTCGTTCACATGGTTATATATTCGTACCCGACAGTATGTAAACATAGGGTTTTTGAAAGGTTTTTTTTTCAGATTAAATTTTTTTAATTTTTTTTTTAATTTCCTAAGGTAATCCCGCGAAGCCCTATGCTTGTCTGCAGGAAAGAAACCAGAGTCTCTGGCGGGAATCGAACCCGCACAACCTCGGCGCTGATATACTAGCTCGCTACCAGCTAGCCTACCGGGACACAAATAACACCTGTACCCATTTTCTGTAACTTTAGTGAGAACTTCTCGCGTCGAAAAGATGTGAAACAAAATATTCCATTGTTTCTCGAAAAATTATAAAAAAAAGTGTGTCTGTAACTCATGTCGAAAACTATCAAAAGGTATTACGTCGTTACGTTATAAATTTCATAACATTTCACTCGAAGCCGATGTGACACTGCAGACGGGGAGAACGCCAGTAACACATATCGTTGAAGCCACAAAAAATTTACTAAAATTGAAAATTTTTTAACGACGGCGGCGAAAATACCGTTGGCTATACCAAGTAATGTAAAGTGCGACTTTAACTTTTGTTGTATGCAAACGAGCTTTGAAAACATTCGTATATTTTATAAAAATGTTAAAAGCAAAATAATTAAACAAATAAAAAAATTATTATTTGTATTTTTTATTTTTTTTATTTTTTTTTTGGAGTTCAAATTTTTTCTCGCCACCTTTGTATTCTTGAGTTTGTTTGACAGTTCAAAGCGGAAACTTTTCTCACAAAAATGTTGCAGACACATTTTTTCTGAAAATTGGCGAGTAATTTCCTTACGTAACAGCTAGTACTTGCCAAAAAAAAAGTTACAGACACAGTTTAGGGAGAAAATCAGCCGCTTGTTTAAATTTATGGCATCTTTGTTTCATTTCACATATTTCAATCGAAAAGTTTCTCGACGCGAGAGTTACAAAACATGGGCACTGGAGAATAAATAATGGAGAGATTTGCCTAGAACCGTAAACCACGTTTAACGCGCACGAAACACCAAAGGGCCTTCTGCTAAGCCAGGAATGACTCGCACGTGACTACGGCTCATTTTATGAAACGATTTACTGTAATTCCAATATAAGGTGCAATTGATGGAAGAATTTAAGCCCAAAGATCCAGGGCACCGTCTTCATTTTGCAGTTAAATTTCAATAATTGGCCAACAATTACTGATGAATTTAATTTTCATTTGAATGGTTTTGTTGATAAGCAGGACTTTAGGTTCTGGGGTATTCGAAGGTGCGAGTATATGTGAACAAGCCCGAGACAATCCTTGAACTCCAGGTCAGGCTTATTGCAGAAATCGAGCGCTATAGCAAATTTACAAATTAAAGTTAAACCCATTCTAAGTGTAAAAAATATTCCATATTTATACCCACACCACAATGGTGGAGAGGGTATTATGCATTTGTGCTGATGTGTGTAACACCTTAATTATACCCACACCACAATAGTGGAGAGGCTATTATGCGTTTGTGCTGATGTGTGTAACACCTTAATTATACCCACACCACAATAGTGGAGAGGGCATTATGCATTTGTGCTGATGTGTGTAACACCTTAAAATTTTGATCCACCTTAAAGTATACCGATCGACTCAGAATCACTATCTGAGTCGAACTAACGATGTCCGTCCGGCTGGCTGGCTGGCTGGCTGTCCTTGTAACCTTTTGCACACAGTGAAGGTCTCAATTTTGGAGATAATTTGATAAAATTTGGGACATAGGTTCTTATTGGCACAAGGACCAAGCCTATTGAAAATGGGCCGAATTCCGTGGGACCACGAGGAAAGAAAGCTTAAAAGGAAAAACCCGGTTCGAATTATCCTTACTTATGAAACCTGATATGTAGTCTGAAAGTCTTACAAATATTTTTTAAAATAAATGTTAAACGTTGTGATATCTTTATCCGAAGTTTGACAAATCCGATTTGTCACTCTATTCATGGTATTGTCACCATTTTTTTTTTATATCTTTTACCGAAGGTAAAAGGGGGTATATAAGTTTGTCATTTCATTTGTAATTTCTACAATACTGATATTTGACCCAATAAAGTATATATATATATATATATATATATATATAAATATATTCTGGGTCCTTATGAGTAGCGAAGTTGATTTAACAATGTCTGTCTGTCCGTATGTATGTAGAAATGGGTTTCCCAAAAAATGATGGGGACTAAGTCGGTATATATTTATGTCACATATACTCCGTTAGAGATTGCTAATGAAATTTAGACAGATCGGTTTTTAAATGACTGCGATATGAGCAAAAAACCACGACTGCCTCTTATTTTACCCAGGAATGCCTTATTGATGTTTTTTGTTTCTTTTTTTTTTTTTTTTTGTGTACATCTGCAGAACGGCAATAGCCAGAACTTCCAAATTAGGTATGATAGAATAAAAAAAGCTAAAGTTTTCAAATTAGGTATGAAAATCTCGGTTATCAATACACAGCTTCCTACAAGATTGGAATAGTGGACGTGGTTATTTCTATATCTCAAGAACGGTAAGTGAAAAATTGTCCAATTTTGGTACACACAGCTGGGTTCCACAATTTCTTTGAAAATTTGAGCGGGATTGGAGAAGTACTTGTGGCACCTCCCGTAAAAAGGCACTATGGATTTTTGTATATCTAGAGAACGCCAAGAACCAAAGTTTTCAAATAAGGTACAATCAATTAGGTTATCAATACACAACATCCGCCAAAATACATTATAGATTTTTGAGTATCTAGATAATTGCAAATCAGCTGTGTGTTATCATTTATCATTAATCATTTGGCTCGCCTTTACAATAAGCAAAAGCTTTGCCCTTTTTAAACGCATCTTCCAGAGGCTACAATACTTTCATGGTACCAGATAGAATCTCTGGTTATCCGCGATTAGAGGACATCGTAGAGATCTCATGGCGCCTTTCAACTTTGGATTTTTGCCGAATCTACCAAAGTGTGAAATATCCATACGATGACTCCTACATACCCCCGGGAAACCAAAGCAGTGTTTACTGTTTATTGCATGAAAAACTTGTTTATTGTTTAACTGCATCTTTGTTTAATTTTTTTTTTGTTTTTTTTTATAATTGTAATTATAAAACAAGCAAAAATAACAGATAAAATAGACATTTAATGATGAAACAGAACTGGGGCTGAACGATGTTTTTCATACAGTTTGACATAAAATTATGCCAGAGAATGCGGTCGAGAAATAAAATCAATTTTATTTTGAGGACGTTTTTTCTAATGCTCTCACATAAATACAATTATTCTCTTAACAATGCTACCATACTTTCATTCAATTTCATACATTTTGTAAACAAAGAAAAATAAGAACAAAAGAAAATGAAAGAAATGAGAGAGAATTTGAAGTTACTGCCGACGTTTTAATTATGGGCTTTACAATTTTTGCTTGAAGTTGAAGACTCAGTTCTGTTTCATCATATAAAATCAATTTTATTTTGAGGGCATTTTTTCTAATGCTCTCACATAAATACAATTATTCTCTTAACAATGCTACCATACTTTCATTCAATTTCATACATTTTGTAAACAAAGAAAAATAAGAACAAAAGAAAATGAAAGAAATGAGAGAGAATTTGAAGTTACTGCCGACGTTTTAATTATGGGCTTTAAAATTTTTGCTTGAAGTTGAAGACTCAGTTCTGTTTCATCATTTATGTGTTCGCTTTCAAATAATCGAATTTTTCTATTCTGGTGAACGATCAAATATTATGACGCAGCGAGAATATCGCAAATATTAGAGGTCAAAATCGTTTTGAAGAACGGAGTTCAGTGATCGACCATCCTTGAAAAGGATCGCATCGAAATGTTCACACTAACGACATCGTTTTGAAAATGAGCCATATTTCTTAAATCGTCGTCGTTCCGGTAAATGCACTGTGGTCAATTCCTGCCATAAATCCATAACTTCTTCTCTTCTTAAAGTACAAAGCTGAAATTAGTTACTCAAATAAAGAATAAGATATTTGATCCCTCTCTAAAATTTTGGATATATATATACAGGGGTTGGCCAAGAAAGCATTGACGACCCAAAAGTATCGTACAAAATTTAAACAAAAGGTATTGAAGTTTGGCTGACTTCCAAAACGTACTAATACAAAGTTTGTATACAGTTTTACTACTGTATTTTAACGATGCACATGTACAAAGACCGAAAAAATGCAACTATGTGCTCTGTTTATTTAAACGTTTTGAAACGTAAGTGATGCAATGCATAATATTAAAATAAATCTGTATTGCTTGCAAATTAAATGTCAAATATCACAAAGCATCAACTTTAAAACCGATGCTCTGATTGCTTTTTTGCTGCGTTACTAATACTTACCATTGAAGTTTTGGAAGGGTTTGCATTGCATATATATTGTACTGCGGCGTAATGATATATTATACTTTGTTCTTATACAAAGCAATTTACGTTTTGGAAGTCAGCCAGCCTATATTTACCTAAGATCTTTTGTATTAAGGCTTCGGGAAAAAAATTTTCTAAGCAAATGCTTTGAAATAGTGAATTTAAAGTTGACCAGGGTCTATTATATCACCTTTCACTTCTTCAAATTTTCTACAGGAATAAGACTTTGTTAACGATAGCTAATGCACCGTGATGAGCTAAGGCAACAACATTTCGCCTGAAAATCATAAATAACATCATGTTACATACAAATGATTATAGGAAGTATATTGTAAAAATTATGCTAATTTTTTATTAAATTAAAAACTTTTCCTATAAACTTAATAATTGAAGCTCAAATAATTTGTCAATTTAAATACACTTCATTACAGTACATTGCACACGCACAATTTGAATGATTAAAAATTATGAAGTGATGAAAATACTTGAATGCACAAGTATTTACTAACCACGAGATAATTAAAATTCCCATTTTCTCTAACAAAAAATCTGAATTGTTTAACATGTTTTTATTGCATTTTTTCTACGTTTATTTTTTATGCAAATCTATAATTATGTGTACAACATTTTGTTTTGTTTTTTTTTTGCTTCATGCTATTTTATTCATAATAATAGAGCAATTTTATGATTAAAAAAAAGTGCAATAAAACAACAAACTCCATTAAAATCATACGAAAGTTACCGGCATAATTTTATTTTGTAACTGTATTTTATCGATGTTGATGCTTGAGCATGTATTTTTTTCGTACAGTCGTGGCTGTCAAATGAATGTCATTGGCTTAATTAGATTTTTAAATGCGTGTTTTAAAATGAATACAGTGAAATGTAAACAAAATGTGAAGACTTTTTAAGTCTAAAAAATGGCAATGATAATTTTGCAAGATAAATAATAAAGAATAAAAATCATCATTAAGTTAAAGAATCGGAAAGAACAAATAAATCAAGAAAAATTATGAAATTATGTTAAGTCATTGTTACATGAACTTATTATAACAGAGTTTTAACACAGTTATTTAGAATCACATAAAAAATTTTAGATAAATTAATGATTTTTTATATGTGATCATTTGAAATACGGTTATGCGTTCTTTTGTTAATAATTAAAAATATTATTAGTTTTTATATATTTTTCGTTAATATGATATGAGTTATAAATAGGAAATAAAGCTCTCAGTTAAATACAGTAATGTGCGGTTTTCACAATACATGCACTCAGTTTTCTACACATTCAATCACTTGTATTGTGAAAACCGCAAATAAGTAACTGAGTCATTTCTGATAACAATTAATTCAAGTTGTCAAATTCGATGGACTTTTCTGTTGCCGTTTTCATCACTACATCAAGAACGTAGAATAGTGTCATAATGTTGAATTTAAAGTTTTCCCTGATTATTATTTATTGTGCGATATGTTCCAAAAAAATAACAAACATATCTGCATAATATACATATTATGTATATAAAACTTAAAAATAGCATTATAGCCCAGTCATATTAGGGGTTTTACCTCGGAATGAAAGATAATAAGCTGTAAATTGGTATTGTAGTTCTGTGTGTTAAGGGATACACACAGAACGTTAAATAATCTTTTTTGGGCTTGCAGAATTGCAGGGTACTGAACTTTAAGTAGTTGTTTAAAAGAAGACTATAATTGCAATCACTCATATGAGTGATTACAATTGTAGGTGTTGAGGGAAAAGAAATAAGAGAGTTTATTAAATTACTTCTTCTCCAGTGGGATTAAAAGGTTAGAAATTTGATGGATAGTTACCTTTGGGTTCGAGGTTTCCTTTTTTTCCAGCTAAGCTAGATTTCAATGATGAAGAAGGTGAGTATTTGGGTTTTTTTTTTTTGTATATAGGTAAGTATTTTATTTAAATTTCAGGGTAATGGTGAGTATAATACAATTATTATTTTAATTTAAGGGTTTTTTTTAAGTAATAAGTAATTTTATTTAATTGCAACTTGTAGCTTCTGTTGCTAAGCAAAAAGTGATCGAGCTAACGACAAAAAAATCTTTTTCTTAACAACGTCTTCGGCTTATAAAAGCCGAACAGTTTTGGAATTAATACGTAAATATTACACGTTACCAATCTAATTACATTGCAAGGCTATTTCTTAACGCCATCTGTACTTCAATGTTGGCTTAATACTTTACAATATAATTTTACATACATTATTTACACAATTTATTTAATTTGTTTAAAGTTGTAATTCATTTACTTTTATTTAACGTGACAGGCTAGGCTTTTCTTTTTATTATTATTGGGTTTTAACTTCATATTTTTCTTACTAAAAGTATTGCTTAATACAAGTTTCCCTTTAATTCAAAATCAAATTCAATATACGTTAAATTTCAATAAAATTCATTTGGTATAAATAGAGGTATAATCCAAATATTTATATTGTCTAAACGCGAGTTTAGACAGGTATAAGCCTTTGTTTTGTCGTTCTAAATGTTGTCTCAAAAGTCACAAATGATATTTAAGGTCAAGGGTCATAAAAATCAGTTTTTCGCGAATATCTCACTTCTTATTGCTTAAATAAGATTTGCAACCAATATAAAAAACGTAGAGTATAAAATTCTACAACTTTTGTCTGAACTTTTTTTTCGTACAATCAAACGCAACCACGTTACTCGATTTTCCAATTTGTTGTTTTAACCGGAAAAGCAATCAGTAAATACCAGCTTACAATTTTGAAATTTTTTTGTTTGGCGGAATATTGGCTTTTTTCCTAATTCTTGGATTATAGAAGAATATATAGCAAAAAGTTTCAAATATTTGGTAAAAAAAAAGTATTTTGTCTCTCCTGAAAAGTAGTTGTTTTTGAATTACGAAGTTGCGGAAAAAACACCATCGATATGGCCTAATGCAAGGTCAAGCGTCAGTTACGGTTGTAAGTACGTTGTATAAAGTCAATTATTTACATAAAAAAATATATTTTAAGCAATTTTGAATAATTAAAATATCTGCATTCGCAGCGGGAACCACAACCATTTTTGCAATTGCAAAGTATTATGTTTAGTAGTTCGGCTGGCGCTGAAGGTAACACCGTTCTTATGGGCTCCAGGAATTCATTCTTGGGGGTTCTAAGTCCTTCCCTAACCACGTTTTAATCTGGAAGTAAACACGATTTATACATATGTTGATGAGCTGCTGCACTTGTTGACGGAAGTGTTGACAATTGTACAGGTTTATTTAGTTTCGTTAATTTGATGAAATGCGTGTAGCGAAAATTATTTATGTTGTCCTCAGATTTTGGAGCGACTAGTTATCTGTTCAATTAGCTCATCTAACAAATAAGCTTCAATCTTCGTTTCTTAAAAAATCATCATTTATAATAATAAATACATATCGTAATAATGTATGGTCTCTGATACTTCTTGCATACGCGTGGCCATGTAACATTTTGCGACCGAATTACTTTATTAATAGTGGGCATTGCTTAAAACATATATTTTTAGTAAAAAATTGACTCTATACACAGAAAAAATTATTGCCGAATTATTTTCAAACAAACGCTTGTTTGAAATTTTTTTTTGATTTCTACAATTTTTTTTACTGATTCAATCAATATTTTTGTTTGATTTTTATTTAACCAACAAAAATGTGGACAACTCTTCAAAAATTTAATAAGCGCGCTATTGGTTTGAAGTTTTCATAATTTTGTATGAAATATTTAACGCTCTTTAATGTTGTCGTCTTTTTGCATTTTTTTATTGATTGTAAGCAAAACTTCTTTATGTGAAATATAAGAACTACAACAAAAAACACATGCAGTCTACTTTTGGACGCTTTAAAAAAGTACAGCAATAAGAAAAATGATAAAACAAAAAACAACAAAAACAATAGCAGGTAAAAAAAACGTTTCATTTTTTTTAAACAACAGAAAAAACATATTATAAGAAACAAAATAAATTTTTGGTTGGTTTCAAAGTTGGTAAAAAAAAACAAAATCCCGTATTCAATTTTTTCAAATAGTTTGTTTAAATACATCAAATACAAAAATAGAATGATGGCGGAAAACATATCGAGTCGGTCTGCCGCCGTTTTTGGTTACATTTCTTCTTCATTAGCAAAGGAAAGGATAAAGCAACAGTGAATGATGAAGAAAAACACTGTGAGTATAAATATGACTTCGTTCAAAAATTATTCCAACAAAAAAATGTGTCTCAAAGCCAGCCGGCCGCTCTGCTCTGCTTCATCTTCGCCAACAGTGCTTGCTTGTGTGCGCGTCATTGCTTGTGCCAAAACTTTTTTGTTTGATTCAGCAAAATTATTTGTTTGAAATTTATATGAATTTCAGTAAACTTTTTGTTTGATTCTGCAAAATTATTTGTTTGAAAATATCGGCTTTTTTTTCAATAAACAAAATGCAAACAAATTGTTTGAATATGCGAATTTGTTTGTAGGACCGATTTTAGACAAAAAATTGTTTGATTCTACAAATTTTTTGTTTGAATTGGAAAAATAATTTTTTCTGTGTACAACGTACTGACAACCGTAACTCACGCTTGACCTTGCATTAGACCATATATGAACGTACGCTGCTCTACCCCAAAAACGACTGATTGTACGAAAAATAAGTTCGGACAAAAGTTGTAGAGAATTTTATACTCTACAACTTTCATAAAGGTTGCAAATCTCATTTAAGCAATAAGAAGCGAGATATTCGCGAAAACCCGATTTTTATGACCTTTGACCTTAAATATCTTAAGACGCGGCCACGATAGCATTTGTGACTTTTGAGACAACATTTAGAACGACAAAACAAAGGTTTATACCAATTTACAGCTTATTACCTTTTATTCCGAGGTTGACCCCTTTTTTACCTAAAATGACTGGGCTATTATGGTTACGGGTTAAGACAACTAATTCAATATATGTATGTTATTTGCAAATGTGCTGAAACTTAGAACAAGCACCCCTTGCGAATGTGAGTGGAAAAACTAATAATTAATTAAAATTAAATTATTGCAAATGGTCATTTCCAGCGGAATGTCTACTCTTTGTAACGTAACGGCAGCAAGTAATTAAAATTGTTTATCAAAAAATAGTGTAACATTTGAACATGGGCCCAAATTTCCAGATTATTTGCTTGCTGGCGTTACGCTACATAAAGTAGACTTTTCGCTGGAAATGCCCAAATGCGAAACCGAATGCGTACTACATTTAAACATATATTCAAGCGATTTTTAGAGTATGTATATGTTTTAAACAAATACATATGATTTAAAATATATGCAAGTATGTTTTAAAATTGAACAGAAATAGCTTGAAAAATAAACTTATCTGCGGTTTTCACAATACAAGTAATTTAACGTGTAGTAAAATTTATATAACAGCACTCAAAAAATATGAGTGTTCAATCACTTGTACTGTGAAAACAGCACATATCTTATCACGTTGTGCGCTGAGAATCGTTAAATAAATTAATTTTCTTTATTTTAATTTCTTCAAAAAGTTTCCTGCTGTTATTTTTAGTTTAATTATTCGCATGCATTATAAGAAATGCGAATGCAAATAGCAAAAATAAGCGAAAATTTCGAAACTGCGAATGCTTTTTTTTATCATCTTTCTTATTGTTGTACTTTTTTAAAGTGTCCAAAAATAGACTGTATGTGTTTTTTGTTGTAGTTCTTATATTTCACATAAAGAAGTATTACTTAGTCTGAGTTCATACGGCTCATGTCTTATTGACAAGATTCTTCCTTTTTCTTCTTTGAACATGAATTGGCGTTCAAATGATTCATGTCATGTTGACGACATGTGCTGTTTTGATATTGAAAACAATAACAAAATTAAACAACGAATGAAAAAGCAAAACGTAAAGACAGTACATGCATCTGTGTACTCGTTTCTTTTCCCCTCTCGCCTATAAAGTAGCATTCTTGTCAATAAGACATGAGCCGTATGAACTCAGAGTAAGCAATACTTCTTTATGTGAAATATAAGAACTACAACAAAAAACAAATACAGTCTATTTTTGGACACTTTAAAAAAGTACAACAATAAGAAAGAGGATAAAAAAAAGCCTAATTTTTTCTGTGCAGTTGTGTTTCTAGCATTATAATGTTCTATAATGACAACGATCGTCCAGGGCCTTGTTTCTCAAAACTACAAGTTACAAATCTACAAGTTAAATACATTAAAAAAAGCAACAATTTTTTAATATTTGTTTTTGTTTCAAATATATTTTACTTGTAAATTTGTTAGTTGTATTTTTGAGAAACAGGGCCCTGGTGTAACTATTAAAAAAAAAAAAAAACAAACTAATTAGAACAGCGCTTAAAACCTCGACTTAAAGCTTAGATACTTCAATTAATTAAAAACAACCTGGCTGTTGCAAATTAAATCTTCAAATTAATATACTCCCCACTTGATTCGTAGTGGTTAAATTCAACAATTAAATAGACATTTCCCAGATTACATTTAATAACGTCTAATAGACTTAATATTAAAATAACTCGCAATAAAATGCTTTCGGTTAGCCATTTAACTTGTTATAAACAACAAAATTTATATGAGATCACATACCTTTTTTTCTCAAATAGTGCAATTTAGATTAAAAATGTAATATAAATAAAAAATGACTTAATAAATTGTTTCAGATAGTTTTGACTCGAGATTGTATGCTTCAGTTAAAATTGGCACTGAATGCAATTTAAATAAACAATTTCATGCACATGTTGTAAATCTTTATCTTTTTTTTCACAGTTTAATTTATTTAATTTTTTTTCTGGTTTTACTCCAACTAAAAACAATTGTGTTTTAGTTTTTTTCTCATGTAATTTTTAATTTTCTACAGATTATTGCAATTTGAGGTTGAGTTTTTTTTAGATAATTTTTTTTATGTAAATAATAACATGACGTTAAAATTGTGTGTAACTGTCAAAGCGCATGCTTAACCGTAATACAATTTTCTACGTAGGACAAACATAAATACAGAGAAACAGCTAAACACGAAAACAGACAGACGGACAGATGGGTGGAAAGTCTGATAGAGAGACAGACGAATAAACTTGAAAACTGACACCCAACTTTGGTTGCTTTGATGGAAATATGATGAAGGGGGTTCAACCGAATGGAAAAAATAAAAAGTTTTAAACGAGGGTCGACTGAGAAGTCGGAAAATCGTTAATTTTCCTTGTAAAAAAATTCTCTAATTTAAGATAGTCAGGAAAATTACGACAAAACCTACTGTTAGAGAAGGGTATTATGTAGCTTGTAACTCCAAGAAATTATGCACGTAGATCAATCCTTTGTAGAGCTTGTGATTAAGGCTCATATCGCAATTTTAAGAATATATTAATGAAATTTTTTTCCGTACGAGACCTTAGAGATTTTCGTTCAAATCGATCATTATTCCGCCAGGCCCTCATATATGTAAATGAAAAATCGGCTGAAGTGGAGCAGGTAGAAAGGGTACATATAAGTATGTCATTCCGTTTGTAGTTTTTTCAATATTGATCTTATAGCCTATAAAGTATATAAGTTCTGAGTCCACAAAGTAGCAAAGTTGATTTAACAATGTTCGTCTGCCCGTATGCATGTTGCAACTGGTTATCCGAAGACCTTGTAACACATATACTCCGTTAAAGTTTGATTTTAAAATTTAGCCTGATTGGTCCACACATGACTGAGATATGAGTAAATAACTAATACCGCCTCTAATTTTACCCATAAATCTCTTGTTGTTGTTTTTTTCGTTCATCTGGAGAACGGCAAGAGCCAAAGCTTTTTAATTAGGTACAAGCACCTTGGTTATTAATAAACAACATATGACAAAATTTAGGCGATATTCGAGAACTGGGCGGGGCACTTCCGACACATTATAGATTTCTGTATATCTGGAGATATATCTAAATCAGGTACAAGTATCTTGGCTATCAACACATATAATCTAGCAAATTACTTATATCTTTAGAACGGTAAAAGAAAACTGTTCAATAGCAGTAAAAGTTAAAAAATCAAGTACAAAAGGCTTCGATACCAATCTGTGCACCATGTTAAGGGTATAAAAGAATCGGCATAGCCGAATATAGCACTCTTACTTGTTTTGTTTAAGATCGTTTAAAGGTAAAAGATGTCTTAAATGAAACATGTTCTTTTATTTTGTTTAAGGGGTCTTGGATAGAACTCGCTTCCACTACCTTCATACCGTTACCGATATTAAAAAGCCAAAAACAATACGTAGTATCTCGCTTTAAATGGGTATACTACGTGGTGGTGTAGATTCCGGCTACTTGTTCAGCAAAATTTACTTAAATGTTCCAGATAGGTCTACACAAACCTTTCAGCTGTTACCCAGTAAAAACTTCGCCTACAAAATAATGTGTTGAGTAATCAGAAAAAAATAAAATAAGTAAGAGTGCTATATTCGGTTATGCCGAATCTTATATACCCTTCACCATGATGAGGTAAGAACAAAAAGTTATATACATAAATAACGTTCTTTAGGTAGGTATAAATAAATATTAATTGAGCCACGCCAACTTTTCATTTCGTCATGCCGAAGAATATAAAAAAACAAAAAATTTATGTATGTACCTAAGCCCGTTTCCTCTTTCGCCAAAGTTGATGTTTGAAATTCGTTTTATAATCTTAAAATCGTTTTTTAGAACATAAAAAAATTAAATAAAAAAATGAAAAAAAATTATTTTTGGGATTCGAACTGGCAATATCATCAGTCTCAGGAGAGAACTTAACAACTCGGCTACAAATGCTTTTACTGAAGAAGCGTTAAATTAAAATATATTGAGTCTATGAGTTTGTTACTTTATTTGAGCGGCATATCATATACATGCATTAATGTGTATATGTATGGACCACTTGATCCATTTTCATAAAATGGACTACTCCATGGACTGGT
Source organism: Pollenia angustigena (assembly GCA_930367215.1). Lineage (NCBI taxonomy): Eukaryota > Metazoa > Arthropoda > Insecta > Diptera > Polleniidae > Pollenia > Pollenia angustigena. The sequence continues at coordinate 125,502,507 of OV884058.1, forward strand.
CCGATGTAATGCAAGCATGGACCATGTCATCGTTAAAAAGTGTTTGTAGTGAGAAGACATGTCTTCGTTTTTTAACGACATGCTTTCGTTTTTAAACGATTTCAAAACTAGTCCTCTTGAGTATACCATGGAGTAGTTTTAAAACTACTCCTTAGTGGTCCAAAGGTGGGTTATATGGTCTCTCTTAGGACCAGGTTTTTTCCATACGTTTGGGTTACTTTTGGACTAGTCCTGGTCCCTTGTGGACTACTCTTTACACGCGTGTTTGGACTGGTCCTATTATTTGCAGGGAACACATTGCAAAAAAAATCCACCACTTGTAGTGAAGGGTATAAAAAAACAACAAAAAAAACACATTACCAACACTGTATTATCATAGCCACTGTATGACCGTAGAAACCAAAATTGAATTGGTTTATATGGTATGTTTATGTCGTTTTGGTAATGTCACGTCTAGTTTGACCTTTAAAGGAAAAAATTTGAGGCAGTCGTGTTTTTTTACTCATATCTCAGCCTTTTGTAGACCGATCTTGCTAAATTTCAATAGCAAACAGTTCCGGACCATATGTGACATAAATATATAATAACCTGGCCCCCATCATATATGGGGTCTTCGGAAAATCCATTTTAACGGACAGACGGACATCGTTAAATCAACTTCGCTCCTCATAAGGAGCCAGAATATATATACTTTATAGGGTCTAACATCAATATTATAGAAATTATAAACGGAATGACAAACTTATATATACCCTTTTCACCACCTGTGGTAAAGGGAATAAATATAACTTACAATTCTACTGAAAGAACTAATGAATTTTACAAGAGATGTCCTAAAATAAACGCTAATAAATAAACATTAGGGTGCTTCTTGTAAAATCAATGTTGGATTATCCATCGGCGCAACTCCCTTATATGTGCCGATAGCATAGAAAATGCGATTGACAAAGTTTCAGCCCAATCGGATAACGTCAACACGTGCCTCATGGAGCATTAATTAGGGAAAACCGGTGATTTTTCACTAAAATTATCATTTCTTTGTCCTTAATTAATGCTAAATATCACTTTATCTATTGGTATAAGGAACAAAACTAACAATATCAAAATTAATAAGAATAAAATTTAATATGGGCATTTCCGCCAAAAGGTCCACCGTGACCAAAAATTTAAAAGTTATTAAAAGCTGATTATTTTACGATATTGTTATAGAGAAACATTTAGATTTTACTAGTTTTATAAATTTACTCATAAATTTGTTCACTTAGCTGAACAATCAGACTGCAAAGTTGCGCAAACGTAATTTCTTATTTTTGAGAATGTTTTATTGTATGTTTTCTTTAATATTTATCTTTCTTAAAAGAGGTGATATTTGATAAAAATTATTCCAAAAAAATTTTCTTACATGGTCTGTAATCTAAGGAAGAGTTCAAAGAGAAATATGTTATTCGGATTAAAAATTTTTATTTTATTTTGATCATTATTCAGTTAAACTATTACAGAAAAAATTTCACGTTCGAAATGTCACGTATCGACCCAGATTTTGGCTTAAAAAAAAGAAAATACAGAAGATTTTGGAATCAAACCAAAACATTTTAATGTTACATTGCTACGTAAAACTCTGAAAGTAGTTTGACTAAAAAATTGTGCCGGGTTTCGCTGAATTACGCCTTTTTATGCATGTCCACAAAAACTACTTCTGTTTTTTTCACGTTCGAACCGCTACTTCATTTGCCATTATCTTTGACCTAGAATCGCACCCTCCATAAACGTAAGCATAGATAACAGTGCTTTCTTAGTGCTTTAATTTAAGGGTTAAGAAAACGTAAAAATATTTTTTGCATAAAATGTTATTGCATTTTTTATGCGTACGCCTGTCACGTTCGACACTTTGGAATTACCCATATATAACAAGACTCGACTCAGGTTCCTAGAATTAATGATTTCGGTTATAAAGGCAAAGAAATACGAATTTTAGTGAAAAATCGCTGTTTTTCCTTAATTCATTCTCCATGAGGCACATGTTAGCGTTATCCGATTGAGCTTAAACTTTGTCAGTCGCATTTTCTATGCTATCGGCACATATAAAGGAGTTGCGCCGATAGAAAATCCAACATTGATTTCTTGTAACAACCCTAATATACATACGTCACGAAAATAGCTAGTTATGGAAAAAAGCTCCTTAATAAAGCTATTCTTTTTAAAATAATAAGCGAAATTTTTTACTGGCTATTGAAAGCAAGGGCAGATTCAGCCTTGTGTTCGGTAGAAGTCAAATAATATAAGTTCAGTCGGTATAGCCACCAAACACAATTTAGATTTTAGAATACCGGTACTCAAAAAACCCATGGGTGTTCGTGACTCTTATAATCGCTCCACCACTCCTCCCACCCAGGCGTCCTTGGGTCCAAGCTTGATTGAAACAGGTTAAACTTTCCAAAAAAGTTTTTTACTAGTACAGCAAAATCCGAACAACATTGTTATTGGTAAAAATTACAAATTCGTATTTAATGGCGTGCTATACATAAATGCTTTTTTTAATCGCTCTTTTCAAATGGATATTTTATTGCTTTTAAGTATCGTTCATTATAGTTTAAAAAGATTTTTAAATCAAATACAGATCATAATCTAAGTGGAATAAACATTTCGTTTTGGTGTTGATTAATTTTAGAGAGCATGATCGCCATTAACCTTCATAAAAACGTGTTGCTTCTCTGCAGCAGCTTTAATATCACACATTTCACAAATGAAACACTCTGCTGTCAAACAGTAAAAACTTATTAACACTGCCAAAACAAAAATATTTTCTATTGCTTAATTTTCCACATGCTCTCATATTTTTCTTTAACAATAAGAAATCTAATATTTTTCAACATTTTCTTCACTTAACAACTCAATGGAAAAAGCAAGCGTAGAAAATGTATTGTAAATCACCATGTTTACATATTATTATCAACTTGTGTTCATAAAAATACCAAGAAGTGCCAATAGAGAGGTATTGTTTCGTTTGACTACAAACGCAAAAAAAAATCTACATAAAATTTCTTTAAGTATGCTAAACAATGTTGCTAAAATCCTCATCTCAAAGAAAATAGTAGGAAAGAAAGAAATCTTAGTAAATAAAAAAAAAAAAATAAACCCACAAACGCGTTTGTCGCAATGTCTAGTGGAAAATGAGAAAAACCAATCTGTATTAACAACGCTTTTTTTGCGTACTTGTTGGCCATGGTTTAGATCAAATGAAACAAAAACAGCAGCCAGTTAGCAAAAGCAAACAACATTAGCGCCAACGATTTATTATTTATGTACGAGTATGTTAAAGAACTAAAGTATTTTGTTGTTTTATTTGTAGCTTAAAGAATAGAAGAAAAAATACACACAAGTGCACTATAGAGGGTTTAACAGTCATTGTAAAGCGTTTTTATTGCACCCACACTCTACAGTAAGTCGTATGAAATTTACATTACATTACATTTATTTGATTTTTAAATTTTGTTATGTTATTTTCTGTGTCTAGAATTTGACCTTGATTTTGTTTTGAAAATAATTTTTTTGTTAAAGAAATTATTTTGGCTATAATCTCTTTAACAATTTTAAGCATTAAATATTATATTAAAAATTTTACATATTTTTTTCATAATTTTTCTATAGAACTGGAGGTTCTGTAGAAGGTGTAAAACAGCACACAGTGCGACCGTTTGCCAAAAAGCTGACCAAAACTCGAAAAATAAAAGTGCCTAGAAGAGATTTTTTAGCATGCAGTTGGCTAGAGGCATCCTATAAGAAGTAAAAATTGTTAAGAGTAACGTCCTATACCCCAAAATCTCTCATTATTTTCAGTTGGAGTTTGGCCTTTTTCCAAGTGCAATATTGTGTAGTTATTCGGCAAAACCTTTAAACGTGTGATAGCGCGTGCAGCAAAGAAAATCTAATAAAAACAAATGGAATGTACGTTTGAAGGCTAGTAAAATACGTAAAAATTTTTGTAAATGTAAGTTCTTTGACGGACATTTTTTAGCAGCACAATCATAAGGGTACGTTTTTTCCCCAATAAATTTTGAGTTTCAAATCAAATGTCGATAAAACGGCGTCAAATGTTGTCTTCTTTCCTTTTGGAGGTTACTTGAAAAAGTATTAACTATCGATTAAGCCAAAATTCAGCTGTCCCCTCCTGCCCGTTGAATTGTTATGGGTTTTCTCTAAGGATGATTTGTCAAAACCTCCCATTAAAAAATTGTATCTTATTGAAATTTCGTACTTCAAAACTTCCGAAACATTTAGCATGCCTTAAACGACAATTATCAATAATAATGTTGCTCAAAAGTTATTAGTAAATTGTTTAAACAAAAAATTATTCAACAATTTTGCGATGAGCTATTATCGAATCGAATTCGTTAATTTTTAAAAAAACCCATATGAATTTTTTCAGAATTTTCTCTCAACTATAAAAATAATCTTATTTTTAGGTTGCAGTATGTCCACTACTGGTGATTTACCAAGGTTACAATTATTCCAAGTAATCAAAGATATTTTGAAGGATGATATCAACGTGATTTATGAAAGGATTGAAAAATTTTAGTCTGAAAACTAGAGTTTGCTAAAAACCGTTAAAATGTGAAACCGCGGTTTCGGTTTTAAAATGATTAAACCCGGTCGGTTTCGGTTCGGTTTTCGGTTTTGAAAATATCAAAGTTGAATTCATACATATATATTTTTTTGCATGTAATACAATTTTTTAATTTGTTTCAATTCAGGTACTTTTATTCGCCGTTAAGTGTATACCTGGGCCTGGCCAGGTATTTTTTGACTTTCCCAGTTTTTTTCTATATAATTATTAAGTATATTAGAACGAAATTTTATGTATTCCTCAATTCCGCAATTGGCCAAATGAAAATTTTGTGCATATTGTATCCACCTTCCCTATAATATATGTACTGCAGTAAATAAAATCAAAATGAAACGTTTCAAAAAGCATACAGAACACATAAGAATTCTTTCTTTTCTGTTTTTTTTCGAAAAATTATTTTATTTCCCAACAAAATGTTCCTGCTATAGCCATAAAACTCCATACAAATTAAAGTAGTCCCAGCCCTGCCCAGGGGTTCGTTAGTGTGAGTTTTTTCTGTAGCCACAAGAAACTCACTACAAAATTCAAGTGTCCCAGGTGGCAGTTTATGCCTCACAAATAAGGTGTGTACTTAAGAGTTATAAAGATAACATTTGTTCTTCTTAGTACTTATTTTGAATTTTAAGAATTTTGAAATACCTTGTCATTGTTGAAGGCTGTTATGTATAAAGTTTTTGTATACGAAGTACGATTATGATGTTTAATTAGCAATTTCTTCAAGCATAAATACATTGTTAAAGTAAAAGCTAAAACCGAGGTTTTTTTGTCGGTTTTCGGTTTCGGTTTTTAGGCATTTAAAACCGCAGTTTCGGTTTCGGTTAAAACCGAACAGCAATCCCTACTGAAAACCAAAATACGACTTATTATTTATCAGGAAACGAGAAACGGCAAATAAGATAAAAACAAGATGGGATTCAAGTAATAGGACTGAAGAAAAATATATGAAAAAAAATTATGATTGGTAAGACTGTTAAGTTAAAAAAGATGATAAAAAAAATAAAAAAATATGAGTACAAAACAAGGGTGACGACATCTTGTATTTTCCATTTCGAATATTATAATTCTGACAGAAATTTCGTAATCATACACCCCAAAACCCTCAATAGGAGTTTGATTATGATGAATAATACATGATATTATAACCCAGGGGATGGTCGATTAGGGGTGAAGTGGGTGAATTTCCGCACACTTGACTTAAAATTTGTAATCAGGGACCCGAAAAACCCCCAAGATTCCAGTTAAGAGTGAATTACTTGAATTTTCGAATTTTGGCCAGCTTTTTGGCAATCTGCCGCACTGTACAGCAGGGAAAAATCACTTGCTTTGCCAACAGAACAAAAGCAAATTTATGTCTTTGTAACTTTCGTGAAAAACAAATAAAAAATAGACACATAGTTTTAAAGTGCCTAGAAATTTATAAAATTTCCATGACTAACAAAGAGGTTTTAAAATATTTTCAGAAATATTTTGTGTGGGTTGAAAAAAGGCCGAAGTGTAACAAGATATCAACAAGCCCTAATTTTTGAAATTTAAAATGAAAATCGAGTGGGCCCTACACGCAAAGAAAACATTTGTTGTTATAATTACCTGCAACAAAATTACTATTTACGTTAATTTTTTACTCAACATTTTTGATTTTTCGAATTTATTCTATGAGCTAAATTTCAGTTATGTATTTTATAAAGCTTTTTTTTTTTTTTTTTTTTGTAATAGTTCTATTCCTTCAATTTTTCAGAACTGACTTTATACACTTACATTCGGAAGGAAATAATTCCCAGTTTCTATTTGTAAATTTTTTACCATATTATTGCCATAAGCAACCTTATTTTTGTTGCCTCCAAACATGGTCTACGGTTTAAAATTAACAATATCATTTTCTACTTTGTCAAGCATAACATGTTATGGTTAAATTAAAACTATACACACAGAAAAAAATACCAATGTTAAAATAACATGGCGAAATGTTGTTTGAGAATCATGGTAAATTTCTGCAAAAGTATGCCCTTTATTTAAATTTATCATTATTTCATATTAATTTTATATGAAAAATATTAAAATAATCTTAAATCACGTTTATTTAATATTATTCACTGTGAAAATAACATTGTTCAATATTGAATCCATAAAAACCTGTTTTATATTAAAATCAAAAGTTTATCTTGTTAAATTAACATGCATACACACTTAAGTATGTACATCTTTTTATTTTCATGTTTAAAATATATTATAAAAAGAAGACAATTCCCGTATTCTTTTAATTAAAATAATTTAGTTAAATAGTACATCAAGTTTTCAAAGTAGAATGATGACGAAAACGATATCGGGCCATTCTGCTGATGCTTCTGTTAACAAAGGAAATACAAAATAAGTGAAACATGTGTTACAGGGGGTAAGTGTTTTAAATTATTCTTAAATAAATGCATATGTTGTCTTCACACTGTTATATCACACTCCAACCAATTTGATTCTACATGAAATTCACGTTGTTTCAACTTTAAATAACTTTCATTCAACGTGATTCGGATTGTTATTTCAATTTTAATTACATTTTGCTCTAACTTTACTGCAATGTTAAATTAACATGAATTATAGTTATTTTAAAAGAAAAAAATGTTGTTCGCAAGTTATTGTAAAATCATGTTAAATTAATATGAAACAACAATGAAGCAAAATCACTACTGAAAAATGTAAAATCAACCTTGTTTTGAACGAATTTACATTGATTTTTTTCTGTGTGTACTAAGTATTTTTATTGATAAGCATACTTTTATTAATATCATTCGCCAAAACATGTTCTGAGGCAACCATATTATGTTTGTAGCTTTTTTGATGGAGGACTTATTTAAGGTGAGAATATGGAGAAATGTGTTTTCTTATCTTAAATAAGACTTAAGGCGAAATAAATAATCTCAATACCAATTTAAACGCCCAATATAAGCAATAGGTAAGTACGATATCAACATTTGAGAAATATTATAATAAGACGCTCCTATATAACGCCACTTAAAATCGCTTTATCTAGCATAACTTTCTGTTAACTGTTTACTAGTCTACCATAATTAAGGCAAGTTTTTTAAGCTTTGCATATTCGAAAAACATTTTGCCTTAAAATACTTAAAAATAATTAGTATTGTGGTTATTTTGTTGAACTATTTATGGTTTTTAATCCAAATTTTTAATATTTTTAATTAGGCTTAAGTTCATGAAATTTAATTTTCATTAAATTATTTTTATGAAGAAAGGAATTTTACAACATGAAAATTTATCAAAATTGTTATTGATAATCTTTCATTCTTGACGTGGCTCGGGCTCGAACCCTGGCCGGCAGGCTACCATGACATGTTTCGATCGCAACCACTCGATCTCCTCAGATGGATTTGCCGTCTTACACTCGCAGCCATCGACGACTGCTGACGTCAATAGTCAAACATCAATCCTTAAACCAAATTGTATTTAAACATTTGGTAGATCGAAATTTGCTTTCCTGAATGATTATCCATTTTAATTGATTTTACATGTTTTTTCCTTACTTCTGTTTTTTCGTACTTTTGTCAAGAATTTTTCTTGAAGTCCAAGTACATTTTTTTGTTTTTTCATTTTGTCTTTCTCTTTTCTGTTGACCTTTTTCAGCACAACTTGAAGGACAAATGTACACATAGAGCTCGTGCCTTAGTTTAAACAATAATTAGTATTGTGGTTATTTTGTTGAACTATTTATGGTTTTTAATCCAAATTTTTAATATTTTTAATTAGGCTTAAGTTCATGAAATTTAATTTTTATTAAATTATTTTTATGAAGAAAGGAATTTTACAACATGAAAATTAATTGAAATTGTTATTGATAATCTTTCATTCTTGACGTGGCTCGGGTTCGAACCCTGGCCGGCAGGTTACCATGACATGTTTCGATCGCAACCACTGCCAGGGTTCGAGCCCGAGCCACGTCAAGAATGAAAGATTATCAATAACAATTTTGATAAATTTTCATGTTGTAAAATTCCTTTCTTCATAAAAATAATTTAATGAAAATTAAATTTCATGAACTTAAGCCTAATTAAAAATATTAAAAATTTGGATACCTTAAATATTTAACTGAACTGAGGTTTGTAAGGGAGAAATCTAAAAGTTTCGCTTACCATATCGATTTAGGACAGTGTTGCCAATTTAGCCATTTAGTGGCTAGATTTAGCCATTTTTCAACTTGTTAAGCCATAAATTTTGTTTTTGCCATTTTTCTTTTAGGGCCATTATTACAACTTGAAGTTAGCTAAAGTTGAGATTAAATTGACAGATAATTATGTATTATCTGTCAAAAAGCGTCTGTTAACTGTCGGATAACAGCTAACGCCAAGTTATAATAATGGCCCTTAAAAGAATAATTTTTATTTTATTATTATAAAAATTTATAAAATTAAAATAAACATTTTTAACAATAAAACGCCTTGAATTTATATTACAACTTTTATAAATCTTAAAAATCGCTATAAACTATGATGATGAATCATCTTTCAAAATAAATGAACAGTATTCCAATATTAAATTTATAAAATAGATCAAGTCAAACATCGGTGTTTCTTTCTGGCTGCAAGTATTTCAATAAAGAAAGAAATTTCAGAATTGACTATAAAGATTCTCTCACTTTCATGGTCTTATGCTGAAGTAGAATGGGGATTTAGCCAAGTAAATATCGTTTAGGTAACATTAGCAACCGTTAATTCGATTTTATCAATTAGGATAATATTTTTACCATAACAATAAAATTTGTACACCACAACAGTAGAGAGGGTACTATGCGTTTGTGCTGATGCTTGTAACACCTATAAATATTGGTCCAAAGCCCACCTTTACGTATACCGATTGGCTCAGAATCACTTTCTGAGTCGAATAAACGATGTTTGTCCGGCTGGCTGGCTGTCCATGTAAACCTTGTGCGCAAAGTACAGGTCGCAATTTTGGAGATTTTTTGTAAAATTTAGTACATATCTCCAAATTGGTGTAGGGTATCATATAGTCGGGGTTGACCGACTATACTTTCTTTCCTGTTTTTGATTGTAGATCTGGACTCAAAGGGTTGGGTAAATGTTGTCGTGATAATGATTTACCTTCAAATTATTTAAAACTAATAGGCACGAGTGATTCCTTTGAAATAAACACTAACGACATCGAATTTATCGATGATTTAATTTTAATATCTATCAAAATATTAATTTACTTTTATTCTTTTAACAAATTGATCTTAACTTACAATTTCATCGTAAACCACTTCAAATAATTTAATTTTTCTGTTTTGTTATTGAATTTTAATGTGTTTTATTTAAAAAAAAAAACTTTTAGCCATTTTTTTAGCCCATTTTTAGCCAGTTTTTGGCCATTTTTTCAGTAAATTTAACCATTTTTGGTCACCAAGTTTTGGCAACACTGATTACGGATGACATAAATTTTGTATGGCGAGCTCCCACTTTGAAGCAATACGTTTTTGACATAGAAAGCACTTCATTCAGCGCCTATAAAAATTGGAAAATGTAATCAGCTTTACGCACTGAATTTTTAGTTGCTACCGTTATCTTTTAATATGCTCCCGTACATACCTGCTTCGTAGTAAGGAAAACAGAAAAAAATAAAAACCAACTCACAAATCAAATAAATAAATAAATAAAATCAAGTTATTGTTTTCAATCAACATAGTTAATTAAATTGATTAAAAAATTGTTTGAAACTTTAAAATATTTTGAAGTTTGTATGTATGTTTTCATATTTGCAAATATTCACACAAACATTTTAATTTTTATTTTCAATTAAGGCAAATTAATTGCAACAGTTGAAAAAATTGTTTGATACAGCATTATTGAATTAATTGAAAAAATGTTGGTGAAAGTTTTTTCTGTGTAATATAAGGATAAAGTTCTGTAAAGAGCATGCTTTTAAGTAAAAGTTAGATAGTTCAATCTCCTAAGAAAGGGTTAAGTACATGGTCACGACAACGTAAATTATTTACTAGGGTGTGTTAGTAGACGCATTGTGTCCACTCGATAAGGTTAGGTTGTAATACAGGTACTTATTTATTTAGAACATATTTGTAGATTGATCTTAAGAACTTTGTTTTCCATCTTCTAATCATATTAAACTTATTTGTTCCAAATTTTTTAATCATGACGACATAACAAAATTCTTCAAATTACCCAATTACGGAACTTTTAAACTTTTCAAACTCAAATTGTACAATTTCAATAAACTGCACAGAAATATTTCTTTATATAAACAAGTTAGAGTGCTATATTCGGCTGTGCCGAATCTTTTATACCCTCCACCGACAGTTCAATTATTTCAGGAGTGATATCTACTTATATGATATCTATTTATTATTGATTTATCTTTATAAAAACAGACATCAGCATTAAACTTAGTTACGGTTTAGACCTATTTTCAATTATTGTCCGACAATCAGGAAGTTTTATGCATTTTTTTGTAGCAATTTTAACTAGTTTGAGTAAAATATCATGATTCGTTACACTTTAAGCCGAACTTATATAATTTTCAGGAGGGGAATTTGTATTGGAGCCATGGTAAGTTATGGACCAGTCATCCCAAAACACTGCAGAGTAATTTCGGGTATTAAAAAAACATAAATTTCAATACAGCGGTGAAATTAGCTTAAGCGTTTACAGTGAATTTCAGAAGGCTGCTAAATATGGTAGCTAAGGAAAATAATGGACCCTATATCACAAAATCGAATGACATTTTTTCTGGCCGTTTGAAGAAAAGTTGAATAAATTTTTCCGCAATATGTATATCTGCTATGGTTTTAGGCATATTTAAATAGTTCACCAGAGTGGGCCTTATATGGGGCATATAGCAAATTATGGACCGATCATCACGAAATTTATTAATGTTATTTCTAGTCCTATAAAACTGTGAAGCATTAAATATTATTCCGATAAGATTATTAATTACGGCTTTAGGCGTACTAAACTGTTTTCCGCGAGAAGGGCCTATGATACATTATGGACCGATCTTCACGAAATTTAACCGTATAATTTTCAGTCGTATAACCCTTTCCGACCCAAGCAATTTCAAAGTTGTCGGATTTGAATGAAATTTTCAGTATATGATAATAAGCCCTAAGATAAAGTAAAAATGAACTTTTAAAATACATACAAAGCCCATGTCCTTAGAAACAGGACATACACATATGTTCACTTGGACAAAATATAAGCATTTTTTGGCAAAAGTGTAGTTTACAGGGCACACGAAATAAAATTGGAACACCTCTGGAAAAATAAAAAACAAAACAAAATTAAAATTTAAGGGGGCTGATGCCCGTGGGCCCCCTGAATCCAAAAAACGGCCCCGCCCACTTAGTGTAGGTACTTGAATTAAAGGTAATTTTCAAGAAAAAAACATTTCGAGTGGGCGGGACTTTTGGAGCCCTCTGGGGCAAAAACAAGTGCCCCATCCAGTTATATCTATATTAGGGTACTTAAATTAGAGGTAATTTGCTCACGATTGTAAATATTTTGATTTAATTTGGTTTTTTTTTTAATGTTTTTTGGACTATTTTTCAAAAAATTGTCCTTCTTTTTGTTTGCGAAAATGGCTTGTTAGTTTAGGCACAAACGATTTTTTTGTATTGTGCCAGTTCCATGCACATTCATTTCCGCCAATCGCCTCAAAAGTAGAAGGCTGGTAAAATACCGAACAAAGAATACAAAGGATTTATTCGGCAAAGTCCTCACCAAACGCTTGCACGTAATCACAGTTTTCTTACACAAAATTGAGGTAGTAGAAACCCATATTACACATATGTGTAGGTGCACATTAGCTCGCAAAAAAAAACAAAAAAATCATTGTGTATTTAAAAATATTTGCACATTATTTAAACGTATGATGCTTTAGTTACAAAATAATAACAAAATCTTCATATATTTGGCGTAACTTAAGCAAAATAATGATAATTACATATCTTGTCTTCCGCACTGCGAAACACGATCATCTTTTTTGCACGCGTCCACACAAATACTTAAATAAACCTCGCAAAAAATTATAAGTCAACGATTAAGAGATAACACATAACGTGTAGAGACTAATAGAAGTAAGAAAAGTTAGATATTTATATATAAACTTCTCTCTTCAAAAAACGTAAAATTTACCTACACGTTTGTGTAGCTAGGGCCGGAAAGGGATAACGAATTTGTGCAAAATCGTATATTATTCCGTGCATTATTCCACCATTTATGTTAGTTTTTGTAACAAAATTATCAATTTTTTAAGGTGGTGGTTCCACATTTTGATTCAAAACTCAAATACTATTGAACCGATTTTACAGGATCTCAGTCCCAAACTTCTAAGGACAACTTCAAGCAATTTGACACCAAGTTTGTTCATTTCTTTTGAGTTTTTCGAAAGGAAGCGTATTTTCAACAGACGGACGGACTTAGAATTATTCAAGGAGCCAGAATATATATGATTTATGGGGTCTGAGATGAATAGTAAAAAAGTTTTACATGGAATGTCAAACTTAGTATACCCTCTCCACAACTAATTGTGGTAGAGGGTATAAAAATATGATAAACTCTTATTGTCGTATTCTTAAAAAATTCAAATGGATTTGAATTGTATGAAAATTTGGCCTAAAAACACATTTCAAACTTATTTCATTTTTTATGAATAGAGCACTTAGAGCTAAGTATGCTTAACGCATATCAGTCCTCCTTATTTTTTTAGTGCTTAAAGATCCTTTTTAAAGGACATTTGTATTTTTACCCTTTAAAAAATAGATATCTTCACGAATTTTACTACAACTCAACAACGAATTGTTCGATTTGGTAAAATGGAATATTTAAAGATTCGGGGGGTGCTTTAATACCATGTGATATAAGGCCATGATGGCTTTATCTCTCATCAATAGGGAGATAAAGCCTTTTTCTTTTTTTTTCATTTGAATGGGAGATAAAGCCATCATGGCCTTAGCTTACATTAGCAATATTAGAAAATGGCTTTATCTCTCATTTTAGTTCCGGAGACACTAAAGTAAAGTATTGAAATCTGGCTTCGCATACTAAAGTTTGTCTGCGTAGCGGCCTGCGGCCGTGCTTAGGGGTTTTTTCCTCCAGTAGGACGCGGCAGGTGGCTTCGCTGAATAAAGTTTTCCTTCGTGCCTCACAAGAATAAAAAAAATGTTTTTCAATGATAACTAAGGATTTTCCCTATTACTGAATGTTTACACCATGCATAACAAAATTCTGAAAAAATATGGCTTTATCTCTCATTTGCGAAAAAAAATATGGCTATATCTCTCATTTCGCAAAACTTTAAATATGACCTTACCTCTCAATGACTGGGCAATAAGGCCATTATGGCTTTATCTTCCATTCATTTGAGCAATAAAGCCATCATTGCCTTATCTCACATGATATTAAAGCACCCCATAAAGAACCGAACAATTTATAATATTTCGGCTCTTTCTTGAAAATAGTTACGATCGATTTAAAGTGTGTTGTTCGTCTACACAAACTCTAAAAAATAGATTTCCTTCCTGGGTGTTCTGTTTATTTTCTATCACAGCTTTAAACCTTTTGATAATAATTAAAAGAGTAGAAAAAATATTTGTCAAAAAATTAACAAATTTTAGAATTTTCTTTTTAATATTTTTGTATAAAGTCAATATTACGGATAGAGGCACAGAGTATTCACTTTATTTTCGTAATGTTCTTTGTGTTCCATAGAGTGTCAACCTTTCGTTTATTGCCCCCAAAAAAGCAATACTTTTATTACATTTTTTTCTACAATTTATAATTTTACTGCTTTAATAATGGTCGTTTATATACATATAAAATTTTTTTTGTTCTACTATCGAAGCTAAACGATTTTATAGTCAGTCCATTGTTATAGTTACTATTGTGCGGATTTAACCTAAAGCGATAACTGCATCATACAACAAAACTGTTAATAGGAGAGAAATGCGGTTAAAAAGAGTAAGAGACAAAAATATTTTTAACTGTTTCTATGACTTTTTTTTTTTTTTTTTTGTTTTTTGAATATTAAAGTTTTTTATTGACAATATAAATAAATAAAACATAAAAAAAACTAAAAGTTGTATGTAAGAATTAAATTTATATTCCTTTTGGGTAAACAGGTTGAAATATTCAATGGAATAAACAAATACATACAAGAAAACTTGAATACAAGAGTAGATGAAACATGTACATGAGAAACGCTATTGTCTTACTTGACAAATATTTTTTAACAGTTTGATTTTGCATAACGTTTGCTAAATAAAGCAACATTCTACATTTTATAAGTTACTTTTTAATACAGTTTAAAAAAAAATGTTTAGTAAAACCATAAAAATTATGGAAAAAAGTTCGAATCATTGTCAGCAAATATTCGTTAAGTGTGAAAACATATATTTTCTTGTATGAAACAGCAAATAAAATGATTACAAAAGGAAGAATACTTAATGTTAAAGACATTGTTAAATAACATTCAGATATTTTTTTTTTTTGTAACCATTAAATAAGTTTATATGACATTTAAGCCCTTTAACATAATTTATAGTTTAGCAATAAAAGTTTTAAAACAATTGTGTTTTTTTTTCATATGATTTCCTCTCTTAAAATTAGTAAAATTAATAATTATGTTTATAATTAAGCTGACCAAAAACTTTTAAATTTACTAAGCAATTTCTGTCACTAGTGCTTATAATGCCCAATAGCCAAGAGTGCCTTTCCCTTCTTTAAATGCCTCAAATGCAGCTTAAATTAAACAGTTTTTAAACATATTTTTTTTTTAGGAAAAATTAAGCAATAATTATATGTATATGTTTATGTCATTGTTGTTTAGCTTTAAATAAATTTGTCATTTCATTGGCAACATTCATTCAATAGTTCAATGATTGATGGTTTTATGTTTTAATGATGTCTATTGTAAAGTTTTTAAAATGTGATTGTTGGCTTAAGGTTTTAACAAAGTTAAAAAAAAAACAGTCGCCAATTTTACTTATATTTCAGTCTGCTGGAGTTTATAAATTAGCAGTGACAAAAAATTTTTAGATTTTCTATAACAAGGAAATACAATTTCACACCTTCAAAAAATAACGACATCAAAAATGACCATATGGCTTTCTGGTGTCACAACAGCACTTTGGGCAAATGTTTTTATACTTTGTAACAAATGAAGGTAATCATCGGAGACCTAATAGAGTATATATGTACTAGAAGCTTGTAAACTTTTAAGACGGACTAGCTACTTCCGTCCCACTAATAGACTGATGAGTTAAGAAGATAGAATTTGGCAAAAATAATAATTTCTAGAAGATAAATTTACTTCGTATTGAAAATGAGCCAAATCGGGCCAGCACTTTACCAAGCCCTGATACAAACGGGCAAACGGTTTAAGTAAGCGAAGGCAATATAAATTATATAAAAAGAGTCTGTTTAAAAAATTTATTACAAAAAAGGGTTTTTTAAAAGGGCTGTGGCGTGTATTCAGTTTCTTATTTTCGAACTATTCTCTTATATAACACCTCAAGCAAATTGAAATAACCCCCAAAAAATCGCTGTTGTTGTTATCTGTACAAACTTTTGGTGAGTTATTTAATTTTTTTTTTTTTTTTTTTTTTGTTAAGTTTTGGGGGGTTATTTCATGCCGCCACTTACTTCTACTACAGCAATAATTTGGCTCCGTGCAATAACTCCCAGGTGCAATAAGTCCCAGTGCAATAACTCCCAATGAATTAAATCCCAAAATAAATGAGATAAGTCCCAAACTGGAAAAAAGAAATAAATCCCAAAAAAAAATGAAATAATTTCCAAGTCTTAAATGAAACAAACCCGAACTTTTGGAAGTTATTTCATAATGAAATAACTCCTAAAGACATTAATGAAATAACTTCCAAAAACAGTCCATCGAAAAGAAATGAAATAAGACCCAAAAATAATTAAACAACTTCCAAAGAAATTTATTATATATGCATTCGTTTTACTTGAATATTTACATATTAGGTAACCAAAAAACTAACATTGAGTCCTCGACATTTTGACAACAAATGGGGCATTTTATTATATCCTGACCTCCTGCAATGGCAACTGCCTGCAGCTTAAGCACGCCGGGTACAAGGATTACCTCCTATATGGTATAACAAACACCGTCTTCGCTAACTAAAGCTTTTCTGCATAGCCGGCCTTTGGCCGGGCGCAAGGATTTTATACTCGATGGTATAACAAACACCGGCTTCGCCGGTAACCATAAGACACTGCAATTGCAATTAGCAAAATTTTCTTCTTTGATAAACTTTAGTCATTGTATTCAAATAGTTTGAAATATCCCGTTACAAATACCGTTTAAAATTTTAAACAATTTTAAGAAACTGCAAATAATTGAAAATGAAAAAACTCCCACAAAAAATGAAATAACTCCCACAGCAAATGAAATAACACCGAAAGCCAAAATAAAATGAAATAACTTCCACGTTAATTTTTTCGGGGACTTATTTCATTTGGATTTTATTTCATTATGAAATAACTCCCAGGTAAAAAATGAAATAACTTCCAAAAAAATGAAATAAAACCGAGAGGGCTGGGAGCTATTTCATAATGAAATTACTCCCACATTTGTATGAAAAATTTTTGGGTCTAATTTCATTTTTTTCTTGGGACTTATTGCACCTGGGAGTTATTGCACGGAGCCCAATAATTTATATGAAGTTCTAAATGACGTGTATGATAACGCTAATAAGTTTTGAATAAAAATTAGCTTAGCTTCGCCAATGACATGTTAAAAAATGTTTTTTGTTTTTTTTTTATAACTTTAAGCTTCGTTCACAATCAAAAAAACATTTTCATTTGGTGTTCATAACAGAGCAACAATTTCTTTTGCAACCACACACATTTTGCATTAAGAAAACGTTTGCAAATTTAAGCCACAACAATATAATGCATGTATTACTATTTTTTTCCACATTTTGTTAAAATTATCATTAAAAACTGAATAAAATTATTTCAAACGTCAGAAACAACTTCATACAAATTGTTGCTGAAGTTAAAGAAGACTCAACTTTAGCTACATTTTTAAAAAAAATTTTGGTTACATTTTTGTTCGAAAAATGAAATAATTTGGGAAGAAAAAAGGTAGAAGAAAAAACGAAATTGTTTTTTGATTGTGAACGTAGCTTAAGACTTAGAATTTGATCTCATCAAGGGGTATACCTATTAGTGCTGGGAAACTATCGATAGTACTATCGATACTATCGATAGTCTAAAACTATCGAAAATATCGATAAAAAAAATATCAATATCGATATTATTATTGTTTAAAATACAGCTATGAAGACATGTTACAGCAACTATACACACACAGTTTTTTGCCGGAAGTTTTCACTTGCTATTATTCATTCGCGCAGAATTACAGCAATTAATACAAACAACAAGAATGGCAGGTGGTATGGATTGCTGTGCTTTTTTACTACTAACTTAAGGCCTTTATGCCGAAATTTGTATATGTTTACATAGGGACTGAAATGTCAGATATTTTTATAATGTAAAAAAAAATCAAATAAAAATGCAATTGCAATTGCGAGCATAGGATAAAACAATGAACGACCATTAAATGAAAAGTCTGCTAGATTGATGACCTTTGTGTTTATAAATAAATCCAATTGAGAACATTATCTAAAGTTGCAATAAAATATCTTATAGTCCCTGTTATTTTTGTTCCTTCAGAAAGGTGCTTATCAGCATCACAATTTTTAAAAACTGTCATCTAAAATAACGTTCGTACATACTTACGTATCATAGGTTCAATAAAGTGAAGCTAATAGTTACAGTTTTCCTACTTAAGAACAAACAATCAGTCGATAGTAATATTGATATATCGATAGTGAAATCTGAACTTTTGATAAATATCGATACTAGAAAATATCGATAGTATCCCAGCACTAATACCTATACTCCAGGAGCTATTTGGAAACGAACCCTATTCCAAATAGCTGGCCATCTTAAAAACAAACGATTACCGAAATCCATGAGGTCCTAAGTTTCTCATAGGAATGAAGGGAACACATAAGTATATAAGGCCTATAAGGTATAGGCCAAGGTGAATTTAAATAGGTTAGTGCAACTCTACAACTACAAAAAACACATTTTCTTTGTTTTTGCAGTTTAATTGCTTGTTGTCAAACACTAACGCATTTTTTTTTTTTTTTTATTTAGAATTATAATCTTTACTTTTATCAAAATAATTTTTAAGAATACAATTTAAAAGGTTTTGTTATTCGTGCTTATTTCCCAATTTTTATTCTTGACAAAAGCACTGAAATTTATTGTTGATGGGATAAGCTATCCCCATGCCCATTTCACTGGCTGCTTAGGCCAGATCGTCAGGAAACTTCATCCATAAAGATTTAAGAAAAACTAAAGATATTAAACCAAATAAAACTGTTAAACGTATAAGAATTATAAGCAACAGTTCTACTTGCAACAATATCAAAGTTTAAACAAAAACATCAACAATAAACAGTGAGTTGATCTCCCCTTAAATTTCCCGCTACAATTGATTGAAATTCTTCTAACATTAATTGTTCAGTGTGTTTATCAAGAATAAAAATTGGGAATTAAGCACGAATAGCAAAACCTTTTAAATTAGTCTTTACTTTTTTAAAAAAGAAATTATTATTTTCTCTTTAATTATTCACAGCTTTTAATTTTTATTTGTTGTATTTTTCGCACTTTTCAATCAACTTCTTCTCAGAAATTTTTTCGGCTATAAAACATAAACAAAAGTTTATTTTGACGTTTGGAAATGATTATTGCAATTCGCCGTGGAGACAGCTGATAAACGGCTGACGAGTTGCACATGCATTTTTAAATTCTTTTATTTAGCTATGTACAGGTATGTATGTTTGCTTTACATGCATCCTGAATTCTGTTTTTAAAAAACTCATATGACAATGTATTTCCAAATTGTTTTAATTCAAATTGTTTAAATTCATAATTCTATAAAATAAAATATAACCTAAGTTACTAATATTATTTGCAAAAAGGTTTTTTTAGGGATTAATCGTTAAATTTTTGTATTTCAGAAATTTTATTAGCAAAAACTTTCTTAATAGCGATTTATCGCAAAACTTTTAATAATTTTAAGCTTCAGCTCTTTTGTAGCTATTTTTTATTCTGTTGCAGCGAAATTCTGTGGAAATCCGTTTGCAACAGTGTACACGCAGCAAAGAACAGTTTTCCATACGTCTTTTCCATTCACTATCAAACTTAAATGTTTCGCAGCAAACTTTCATAATATGGACAGGGACTTAACAAACTTAAACAAACAAAAGTTGAAGTCAATGTAATTACCGCTTCTTAACTCATGACACCTAGATAAAATCATTTTTCACCATCCAACAAATTTTTCACACACCAACAAAACTATTTTGAATGGAAATGTTTTAACATATCGATACCTTCCCGCAAGAATGTATTAAGCGACATTTCTTAAATTGTGTAGGAAACGAAAAAAACGTCTCATTTAGTTATTTATTTGTATATTTTATTGAAAGGAACATATTTGGAAAGCGATTTTCAGAATACAAAACTTGACATCATTGCAAAACCAAAATTTTAGTCAGATAAAAAGTTTTTGTCGCTTAGTACATTTTCGTGGTCAAGACATTGGCGCTTGATACAATGGTAAATGGCGCTTAAAACATTGACATGGACACAAAAAATAAAGGTTTGAAATATATTGTGTCGTTTAATTCATTTTTTATTTTTTTTTATTTTAAACAATACAATAAATCAAAATCTATATAAAAAGTAACAAAACATTTATTTCAAAACAAAAATTCAAAAATTACACTTGTAGATCAAAACGGAAATTTTTTAAGTTATTAATCATCATTTTGATTGTCAGACAAATCATCTTCTTCGTCTGTCTCTTCCAATTCGTCTTCTTTCTCACCAAATGTATTTTTTATAATATCCTCGTATTCTTGTATGTGTCGTTCAGGAATAAACTTTCTTTTGAGCAGACTCTCTACTGGCCTAATACTGGCAGTTTTGAAGAATAGAAAAATTTTGTAAACTCAAGGACAATCATAATCTATAGTGTTATAAAAGACAAAAATGGATCAAGTTTAAGTTGGATGAGTGTGCTAAGCGACAATTTCGGTTAAACTAAGCGACATCTAACAAAATTTTTGTGTGGACCTTTTGTTGCTTACGACTATTACATTTTTAAAAATGTCGCTTAGCATAATTTCGGCGGATAATACAAATTTCAGGGAGCAATTTTATTCCAATGAGAAAACTTGACGGTTGATACAATTTTATTTTCTCTCTAGTTTCCTTTGCATTCATGATAGGGCAGTGAAACCCAAATCAAAATGTGGCGCTTAACTTCTAGTATAGTTCCACATCAAAAAGTCATTTTCGAAAAAAGTGTCGCTTAATACATTCTTGCGGGAAGGTATCGATATTATGATTCATTTTACCATATTATTGTCATCGGCAACCATATTATTGTTATATTAGTCCACTATCAAGAAGTCACAACCATATTATGGTTGCCAACAACCATGTTATGGTCAATAATAACAAAAATAAAATAGCATTGTTAGAGGAAAATACTATTGTTAATTTGAAATTAATTTATTTGCATACAAATTATTGCCATATTCAACCATAACATGTTTAGAGGCTTCCATAATATAGTTGTGGCTTCTTGATGATTGCCGGTGACAACAATAGGGTTTACTTAAACATAATTTATTTAAAAATTGTCGTTTAAGATAGAGGGGCTGGGCTATGTTGCATATGATATTTGCAGATCTTTAAAGTATTATCAAGTTCGTTGTCTAAGTCTTTTGTTTTGGAATCTATTAGAACGTGCCACAATTTAAAAAATTTGTTTATGTTTTATATGAAGGAGAAAAACACAAATGTTGGAAGAGATATTTAAAAAATCACAAAAAAAAAAGTTTTGAAGTACCGGAGAACTTTTATTTAAAATATTTCGCAGTAGTTTAAAAAAGGAATTTTTAAAAGAACGAAATTTTTCGATCAAATCAATTTATATTTTAGAACAAATTGAGAGGCTAAATTCTATATTCATTTGATGTTTAACAGTTGAATGTTCACTTTCAAAATAAAACTGAACAATTTTGGTTCTTTGATCTGTGATGACCCAGTAAAAAATGTGCTCCAGAAGCAGGTTTTTTGTATGAATTCATACCTCAAATCGCTTCAAACCTGCTGATGGGATGCCTGATTTTTGTATGGTATGTTCCCGTTTTGGAGGACTATTTTCTGCTGATAATGAGCGCTTCTTTTAACATGCATACAAAGTACTCCTAAAGTGCCTTTTTAAGGGCTAACTAAATAAACATATTCATTAATATTTTGCTTCTACTTGTTTAAATGCCTTTTTTCAATCATTTTCGTATACCATAATATACTTTTATTTTGTTCGCTTTATAACCTTCTTCAGTCAGCACTAAAATAGCAGCTTTTTTGTATATTATATTCTTTATCATTTTCTGCTGTATAAGACCTCTCTAATTTGAAGCGCTTGGTTATGCGCTTTTCTTCTGTAGTGCTTCAAAAAACCCATTTTTTTTACTGGGGAGGTTCCATCATTAATTTTTCTAAGTTTTCAAAGTTATTACTTTCAAAAAAAACCCAAAAGAACTTATTAAATCACAATATTCATTATTCACCACCCTAAATAAACAAGATTATGGTGGAAATATTAAAACCACTTTATTTTAATCTTAAAAAATCATGGTTAGGGACTTAATGAAACAGTGGAATCATTTATACTTTTGACAATTGAATCATTTATTTCGAAAAGGCATCAGGTACAAAAAAAACAAAGTGCTCTGCTGCCGTATTCTGTAATTCGCTTAGCTAAAGCTAAATCTCGATCGCTAAAATGCCTTAGAGAATACAAAATGGAAAAATTTTAGCGATAATATTAAAAGCTAAAATTGCGGCGAATTAAATTTTTATGCCATTGCCATATTTAGCAATGCACGTTACAGAATTGCATTCGTAGCCAAAAATCGCTAAGTCGACTTTATAGATTTTTAGCGATAGAGATTTAGCTTAAGCGAATTACGGAATACAGCTGCAGGAGACACATAAAACTAAATATCTCTTAAACAATTTGACTTTTTTGAACAGATTTTTTTCCTAAAATTATAAGCCTCGGTTTACGTTATAATAATAAAAACAAAAAATTATTTTAAGAAAAATTTCAGTTTCCGGAGATGAGTGAGCCCTTTTCAAAAATTGTTTTTGAATTTTCGTGGTTTTAGTAGCAAAATTTAATCTTTAGCATATGAAATTTATTGAAACACACAAATATTCAAATAATCTTTAACGTTTAAATATATATTTGCATTATAAGCTAAGAAGATTTTATTAAAAACTCGAAAATGTTTATAAAAGTAAAAAAAATTTTTAATATTTTTAATTAGGCTTAAGTTCATGAAATTTAATTTTCATTAAATTATTTTTGTGAAGAAAGGAATTTTACAACATGAAAATTAATTAAAATTGTTATTGATAATCTTTCATTCTTGACGTGGCTCGGGCTCGAACCCTGGCCGGCAGGTTACCATGACATGTTTCGATCGCAACCACTCGATCTCCTCAGATGGATTTGCCGTCTTACACTATCAATAACAATTTTAATTAATTTTCATGTTGTAAAATTCCTTTCTTCACAAAAATAATTTAATGAAAATTAAATTTCATGAACTTAAGCCTAATTAAAAATATTAAAAATTTGGATTAAAAACCATAAATAGTTCAACAAAATAACCACAATACTAATTATTAGTAAAAAAAATTTTTTAACTAAAACTTTTTATTACAAAGAAACAATAGGAAAATGTCGGTACTTATTACCTGCTTTTTAAGATTACAAAACGAATTTATTTCATCAAAAAATCGTATAGCGTAGATACGTTGTCAAATTACGACGTTTAATATTTAATACAATGGCACACAATAGCTGGCGCAAACGTAAAAGCATATCTACGTCGTACTTCGACTTCGATCTAATTCTATTTCATACGCCGCCACCCAGGGACAAATTGGAAATTTAGTGCGACAAAATTATTTACTTCATATGGATTCAATAAATTTTAATAAAACTAGGTGCCTCAAGGTTTTTAGGGTCGCTTATTACGAATCTGATGTCAGTTTTTAAAAATTCAAAATGGCGAAATGCCCATATAGATTTTAGTATTTTATCGATACCACATTTCAGAGCATCAATTGAACACACATTTTCACATGCAAAATGATGTAAAAAGCAAAGGAAAAAATCGTTTGCACGCACAGAAAAAATTCTCAAAAATTTTTCACCAATTAAAGCATTAATCAAAAATAAAATCAGTTTTAATTAAAAATTTAATCAAGTGAATTAAACGTTTAATCAAGTAAATTAAACGTTTAATTAATACTATTAACTGGTTTAATTGATACTATTAATTTGTTTACTGGTGCAAATTGAATTAATTAATTTTTTAATTAATATCACAAATTTTTTAATTGAAATCAATTTTTATTTTTTTCTGTGCGTAGAAACGATACAAACTAAAGATCTATTAAAATCAACTGGTACTTGCTGTTGTAGTTATAATATTTCTTATGATCTCTTAAAGTAAATTTGCTTTATCTTATAGCACTAAATTAAAACTAAATTAAAAGCTCTATTTTTAAAAATTAATGTTTTAAACTTTTTTTAGATCTAAGTTGTTAGGGTGGGGTGCTTTAAAACCATGGGAGATAAGGCCATGATGGCTTTATCTCTCGTTCAAAAGGGAGATAAAGTCTTTTATTTTTTTTGTTCATTTGAATGGGAGATAAAGCCATCATGGCCTTAGCTCACATTAGCGATATTAGAAAATGGCTTTATCTCTCATTTCAGTTTTGAAGAACTTTTGCATTTTACATTGATTAATAGTTTTCACTTCTGGAAACACTAAAGTCAAGTATTGAAATCTGGCTTCGCATACTAAAGTTTTTCTGCGTGGGTTTTTTCCTCCAGTCGGACACGGCAGGTGGCTTCGCTGAATAAAGTTTTCCTGCGTGCGTCACAAGAATAAAAAAATGTTTTTCAATGATAACTAAGGAATTTCCCTTTTACACCATGCATAACAATATTCTGCGAAAATATGGTTTTATCTTTCATTGGCGAAGAAAAATATGGCTATATCTCTCATTTCGCAAAATTTTAAATATGACATTATCTCTCAATGATTGGGCAATAAGGCCATTATGGCTTTATCGCCCATTCAATTGAGCAATAAAGCCATCATGGCCTTATCTCCCATGGTTTTAAAGCACCCCACCGTTGTAAGTATGTAAAAGTCTTAATAATGTAACTTTGCAAAAGTTAATATATAAATATAAAGTTATGTTGACAAAAATAAACTTTTTAATTTATTTACTTATCCATAAATAAATATGTAAGAGCTATTTCAAATATTTTTTTAGAAAACACTGGAAAAACGTACCTTAAGCGGTTCAGAAAAGAAGTGCAATATACTGTGAAATGTGTTGGCAATAATGTACGATGTTATTTTGCTTTAAAGGTTATGTTTTTTTTAATAAGAGTTATGTATAACAGAAATATTATTTACATGTGTACCTCAAATATTAATCGTCTAATATTTTATAGAAGTGTAATCGCTTCACTTCGAATCTTCCCTTACATTATTGCTTCCGAGGAAGGAAGTGACTTCTGTTGAAATCTTTTGTCAAAAACACTGGCTCCCAACGATTTTTGTTTCGTGGAATGCTTAAGAAACTAATTATATACGCTATGATAAAAAAAAAGGTTAAAATTATTTGAATCCAAAAAAACAAGTTTTTATACCCTCCACCAGAATTAGTTGTGAAGAGGGTATATCAGTGTTGCCAAAAGTAGGGAAAAATCCCAACATGTAGGGTTTTTTGTTACTAAAATAGGCGCGTAGGGAAAATCGGACAGATTTTTTATATTCGCCAAAATGTAGGTATTTTTTCTCATATTGCATTGTATACGAAATAAATGCTCAAAAATTTATTTTTAATAATGATTTATGATTAAAAGAAATGTAATTCTTAAGTCCAAAATATATTTTTGGACCAACAAAGATGAGTACAAATTTCAACTATTGTCTTAACAATTTAACTTAAGACCCAATGATCTTTTGTATGAGTGTAGAACAATCGCATAAAATTAATTTTCTGAAATTGTGAAACTAATTTGTTTTGAAACGCGGATCTGGAACACTTTTCGAAAAAAATGCTAACGGAAAAACTATAATGACAAGGTTGTATTTCCAAATTTATTAACACTGGTTCGGATTTTGTTTGCTCTACCCAATGCAAATTGTGATGTAGAGAGAACACCTGAAAGCCATATATATAAGATATTTTTTGCAAAACAATGGAAGAGGCTGCATTAATTTCGAATATACTAATGGTCACTTTAGAAAATTCAGTTCAAAAGAAATACATATATTCGGCCATGTCATGGAAAACGAAATCACGTGAAATTGCAATCGACGAAGATTTTCAATTGAATTATTGTAAAAATCAATGCAGCTTTTTCTGAATTCAAAAGAAGTTCAGGTATATAAAAGGAAATATTTTTTTTGAACTTTGAATACGGGAGAGTTTTCAAAATTTGTTCGATTTCATTTTCACGTGACTTTGATGACATGGCCGATTATTTATAAAATAGCCTGTTGCTTTTGTACCTGAATTAAATTAAGAAATACTTATGGGTACATTCACCCTTATCGTGTTTGGCGTATTTTGAAATTTATTTTTTTCAAAAAACCTCTTGTTTTTTAATTGAGT
The DNA here is from genome assembly GCA_930367215.1 of Pollenia angustigena. NCBI lineage: Eukaryota > Metazoa > Arthropoda > Insecta > Diptera > Polleniidae > Pollenia > Pollenia angustigena. Next base: position 125,528,976 of record OV884058.1, read on the forward strand.
TTAATTAAAAGTACCTAAATTTGTTTAGTTTTATTACTTATTTTTGTTGTTAGAGTTTTACTGAACATATGCGAAAGATATTAGTTTTTTATAACTATTGTTTTTTCTAAGACTTTAATGACTAAAACGCGTAGGGATTTTTGTATGGAAAATTTTTGCAACGTGTAGGGAAAAATCGAATTTTTTTTAGTATGCGTAGGTATTTTTCAAAAAATCTTCTGGCAACACTGGGGTATATTAAGTTTGTCATTCCGTGTGAAACTTTTTTATTATTCATCTCAGTCCCCATAAAGTATATATATTCTGGGTCCTTGAGTAATTCTAAGTCGATTTAGCCATGTCCGTCTGTTGAAAACACGTTCACTTTTGAACAACCCAAATTGCTTGAAGTTATCCTAAGCAGTTTGGGATTGAAATCCAGCAAAATCGGTTCAGTAGGGCCAGAGCTATGAATCAAAATGTGGAACCACCACCTAAAAAAATTGATAATTTTGTTACAAAAAAATAACATAAATGCTGGAACAAGGCACGGAATGAGATAAGATTTTGCAAAAATTTGTTTTATTTGACTGGAAATCACGCTGTTAAATTTCGGGATGATCCGTCCATAATCTACCCTAAGCCCCTTACAGGCGCGGATTCAGGGGGGGGGGGAAATAAGGAAATTTCCCCCCCGTAAATTATAAAAATATGTTTTGTTAATTTCGATAATACAAGAATTCCCAATAATAATATTTTTCTTATAGTACAAAATTTTTGGAAATCCCAGCAAGGTTTTTTCTGTTTATTTTTTATGGAATCTCTAACGAAATTTTCAATAAGTATTTTTTTATTGAATCTCTAATGATTTTCAATAAGTATCCATATCTTAATCCTAATAGTTATTTATTAGATACTTCCAAAGAAACATCTAGTTTACCGTATTCAATTACTTATTATTCTACATTCAATCCCAGCAGGTGCCATCTATATCCAAAGACTAAACGTTTGACTTGATAATGCGTGTGGTTGAATTATTAAAAAGCCTTAGTATTTGCAATATTTATATATTTATGTGTTATATGAATCAAAATTCTATTCGATAATTTTTGACGAAAGCACGGATTTGTCGGGGAAAAGCCAGATTTTCTTTCACTATCATCAATAGTTCTTAAAGCTTTGACAAATTTTGGTTTTGACCTTAAAAATTGTGAAGGATATGGAACAGATGGGTGTCCTCTGATGTTAGTAGAACATGGAGCTGTTCAAAATTTCTGGAAAAGCGACAAATGCGAAACAAACGCCTTGCTATTCACATAAATCAAGCAACTCAATTTCTAAAAGCAAAAAAGTGCCATTAATACAAAAAGTTGTATAATTTGTTAAAGAGACGACAAAATTTTTTAAGTATAATCATCCCAATCGAAACGTATTTGAAGCAAAGTATTTGGAAGCCAAACTCTCTACATTATGCGACACAAGATGGGTGGGCCGTCACGACTCAATTTTACACTTTGCAACAAGTGTCCATCATATAGTAGAAGCTTTGGAAAAAATATATAAGTGAAAAGCTAGTATTTCTACCTTTATATTAAGGAACTCGCTTAGTATTTTTGAATTTATTTGCGGAATATACATACTAAGTGTGATACTTATTGTAACACGGCCGCTTAGTATTATTTTACAAAAGCAAGATAAAGATCTTCAAAAAGGATCAAGCCGTATCAAAACTTTAAGCATGTGCCTTGAAGAGAAAAGAAATAAAGCCGGAGAACAATTTAAAGCGATTTTTGAAAAAGTTAAAGTCATTTGCTTTCAAATCGAGGTTCCATTCAAAAATACCAGATTTGAACGAAATAATCACATCGAAATGTTGAAGATTAATACCGAGTTGTAGGTTAAATTCCTCTTATTGAATTTATTTTAGAACATCTCAAAACACCTTTCCCAATAGATATCCTAAATTTATTGAACATACCTAAACTTCTACCTCAAAGAGTAATCAAGTCATATACAGATACAAAACTTTAAACCACAACTTGCTGATGAGCTGATTATATTGGATAAAAGAGATAAAAACCTATAAACATCTAAACTTAAGCCTGAACTGTTGCATTCGCAACAAACATAGAATATATCTATCATGAAAATCTATCAGATAACCTTGTAGATGCTTTAATAAACTGTGATGAAGATATCTACCCAAATCTAAGACAAATATTTCAAATTTTGGTTTAATGCTCGTCAGTAAAGCTACGAGCGGGAGGTCATTTCCTAACCCTTCGTCGAATAAAAACATGGCTCGGATCAACAATGACAGAAGATAGACTCTACTGTCTAAATTTGCCTCACAAGGAAATCATAAATTGCTTATTTAAAAAGATTAATGTATATTGAACTGATCTTATATTTTATTTAACCTTTTTGATGAGTTTTTTTAATTAGGGGAATGACATTTTTGGACAAAATTTCTTCATCCCACCACGCGATGGGCAATTTAGTATTGATAATGAAAATAATTTTTTTTGGCCAAAAAAGTTCCCGCACCAAATGCAATTTCTAAAGCTCCTAAAAAAAATACACATTATATGAGGGGTATAGATTCATAGACTGCAAAGTCCACATATATAGTTTTCGTAATAAATAGTAAAAACCTCTAGCTCAAAGTATATTCATATTTATGTATTGTATATCTGCTATTCAGTTAATAAGAATATGATGGAGATATGACGTAAGTTTCAACCAAATCGATATAGCGGTTTGCTGGCAATTATAATAATAAAATTGGACATTGCTGTGTTTGATCTAATCAAATGGAAATTGCTGCTTTTTTAGCATGGGCAAGTACTTAAAAAAATCAGTAGTTATAAAATTCTTAAACTTAACAAAGGCTTAGTTTTTTCTTGATTGATCTGGAGGAACTTCATAACAACTTAGCTCCATAATCACGACTAAAGACAAAGTTATAAAATGAACAATAAAACAAACTGCTTCATATAAAAAAAAAATTTGTAATATTTTTAATTTCTTTTTAGTTTTTTTTTGCAAAAAGGAAAAAAATAAAAAAATAGCCTGCATTTTCGAAAATAGTTGAGAGAAAAAGAGCTTAACAAACTGTGATCATTGCAAAAACGACAATGTCCATTGCATCAATTCTTAATATTTGAACATACTTTTTTATGGGATAAAAGTGTTTCTGGGAATGTAATATTCACTAATTGGAAGCATTCAATAAATACAACTAACGGCCATTTTCACCAAGTTCGGTTAAAACTAACTTTCAATTAAAGTCCCGGTTACCAATACGTTTTGACAGCTATAACCGATGGTTAATTATAACCGAACTTGGTGAAAATGGACGTTAGAGGTATTATTAGTTACGTTTGTGAAAAAAGTGGACTTTGCAGTCTTTGCATCTATACCCCTCATATATGGTGCATTTATTGTTTTAATATGCTATATATTTTAGCCCCCATATTCATAAATGATTATAAAATTTAATAAACGTTTATTAAGGAAAATTTTCATTAAAAATTTATTAAATTAAAAATATTTTTATGAATACAGGCATACATACATAAAATAAGCAACTGTATAACAAAAATGTAAAGCTATTTTTTTGGGTTTAATGAAATAAATTTTAAGTTTAAAGTGCGAGTTGATTTACATAATGGAAAAATATCTTGTGCAACTTTAATAGCTCGTTCCGCGCATATATTACTACGTTGCTGAAAATTGTCACTGTTTCATATATCCGCCAAACAACTCATCTATCACAACAAATATCATTTGCCATTAAAATTTAGTTTATTAAAAAAACCGCGAAATATAGTCGCGATTTGTTTTGCGCCCTTCTTCCGTACAAATGGTAAGATCTTGTTATTCATGAAATTATTAGAAAATACTTAAAATTTTGTAATTAAATGTTAATTTTGGATAGTAAGGAGAAAAATTTAAATTCGAAACTTTATCGGGTTTGGTGCGCAAACTTTCTTCACGATCGCGAAAAAGTAATATATCTTTCTTAATATTTGTTCACGGTCTATACGGCTATGCGATGAAGAATTTGATATTCGCAAAAATTGCAAAAAGTACTTACCCTAATACAAATATTGTTTTTAATAAAATTTTAAAAACAAATTTTTTACTTTTTTGTATCATACAAAATTTCCCCCCCCTAAGGCTCAAGCTGGATCCGCGCCTGGCCCCATATAAACAATACTACCGGAAAACAGTTTAGTACGCCTAAAACCGTAAAAAATAATGCACTCATAACAAGTTTTGGCTCGTCACAGTTTTTTAGGACTATAAATGATACTGTGAAATTTCGTAAAGATCGGTACATAATTTACCCTAGGCCCCATAGAAACCCTACTCCCGGAAAACAGTTTAGTACCCTCAAAACCATAATAAATAATGCTAGCATAACAGAAATTGGTACGTCACAGTTTTAAAGGACTAGAAATGCCACTGTGAAATATCGTGATGATCGGTCCATAATTTGCCCTAGGCCCCATATAAACCCTACTACCGGAAAACAGTTTAGTCGCTAAAACCATAATTAATAACAAACCGTCACAGTTTAAGATTATAATAACATCATACAGATATTACTCCTTAAACATTCGAACTGTCGGTGGAGGGTATCAAAGATTCGGCACAGCCGAATATAGCACTCTCACTTGTTTTTTTTTTTAAATTTCAAATAGAACATGCTTTTAAATTCTTCTTCACGAGCCCTTTGAAAATCTGTCACGGCTTGCCATTTGGGAATCGTTTGTCTAAAATTTATTTCAAACATTATAAACAATTCCGTTTTTCTGATTAAACATATTTTGTTACATAAAATATTGATTACATTGTACGTACGGTTTGATATATTTCTTAGCTTAGAATAAGCACTGCTTTGATTTTTAATTCTTTTGTTAAAGACTTTATTAGAGCTTGAATAAGAACTTAAAAATATTTGTATGCAACTAAATTGTTCTATGTTTTATAGTAGCAAATACCCTGTAACTTTTGAAGTACGATTTAAAAAACTGTCCAAAGAATTCGATAATGAATTTTACTTTAAAAACAATATTCCTCTATTAGTTAGAATGTGTTATTTACTTATCGAATAGTGCTATCTGAAACATCACAATTTTACAGGAGAGCGAAAAAACTAATTTTTTCCATAACTCTAGGAGTAAAAACTAAACTTTATTTTACAATGTTATTAAAAATGCACGTCTAAATAATACATTTATTAATTTTTTTTTTTTTAATTCCAGATATTCGCGCTTATATGTCTGATAGCACCATTTACAAATTAAAATTTTATCGACTTGAACATTGAAATAAGCAGATAGCACTATTTGAACAAAAATAAAATGAGCTGTAATGAATACTTTTTGAGACTTTAATTAAGTTACACGAATTTTTATAAAAATAATGAGTAAAATTTAAAGAAACGCGTAATCATGTTAACAGAACTAGAAATTAAGTTAAAATTTTACACTAACGTTTATTGAAAAGCAATAAATTATTAAACTTTTTCCACATATTTTAAATTATCATAAAAATAATGATATTCTTGCGAAATATCAGACTTCAATGCTTTGGAAATGCATCCGTTTGCTAAATGGAAAAGAACGTGGACCAAATTGTAAGGGTTTTGCTTCTACTTTTATGATCGCTGCACAGTGTGGGAAATTTGGGAAAAATTGGAAATAATTCTATATTTTATAAACGGTTGGTCCGATTGGAATGCAGTTTGAGGTGACAATTAAAAAGTTGTAGTCGAGTTAAGGTCTTGAATTTGAGGTATATAGACTTAGCAGGAGAGGTGCTATAGGTTCCCAATTTAGGACATCTCGTGTATAACAAAAACTAAAAACGATCCTTAACTTATCTGGATGCAAAAAATAATTTTTTTGTGAAATGCGCTTGCCGAGTTCTTCATAATTATATAATTGTTCTTGTATTTTGGAAATATAAGACTCAAATTTATCATAATTTGTTTGAAATAATTTTTTTGCGGATTATCAACAAGATTTTGTTTGTCGTGCTTAATTTTCAATTTTTATTTTTGATAAACACTGAAATTTATACGCATTTCACTGGTTACCTAGGCCAGATCATCAGGAAGCTTCATCCAAAGATTTTAGAAAAACTAAAGAAATTATATAAATAAATTAGCTTAACAGTTTTATTTGTATAATATCATGTAAATGTTGGCCATGACTTCGTCTGAGGTGGTCCATTCGCACGGTCCAATTTTCGTCGACTCGTTCGAGTTTGTATGACCCGATATGTTCATACTAATTGTGCAATATAAATACTAAGACCCGTGCTTGGTAGCCATTATATTTCTAAAAAACACTTATTTTTGAGAATTTTCGCAATTTTTTGGGAATTGTGGGATTCGTTTTTGTTAGTTTAATACAATTTTGAGCTGGTTTGTATTAAGCATTAAAAAATTAATTTACTTGTAAAATTTCATTAAATAACACTGGTTTACAGCCAAAAAATACCAAGAACACCACATGCCTAGATAAGTTAGCTGTAATTTTTTTTTCCTAAGTACCGTTTTTTAGATAACGGCACTTTTGCGTTTTTCGGTGTATGGCCAACTCAAACCCTTGTGGAGCCCAACCAAAAAGTCCGGTCGAAATAAATGGTATATAGTTAATTATGGTAATCGAATGCCTTTTCCATCGATATGCTACAAATTTCTATGTGATAAGAAATGGCTGAGTTATGGCACCTCAAAGTTCAAAAAATTTCTATTTTTTACGTTTTTTTCAAAATTTTTCATTTTTATTTCGTTTTTTTACTACGTTATATTAAATATCTGGAATGTTTTATTTCTTAACCAAATAGTATATTAAATTACCAACATTTTAAGCGTAATTTGAAAAATCGGATGAAAAATAAAGTTTTTATTAAGGATTTTGTGGAACGACAATATTTTCATCTCATATAAAATTCCGTGTTTTTTAAATACGTTAAAACTGATGGATTTAAAAAACACGGAATTTTATATGAGATGAAAATATTGTCGTTCCACAAAATCCTTAATAAAAACTTTATGTAAAGCAGTGTAATATTAGCTAACAAAGATTTTATTGCATAAATTAAAATTTATATTGTTACAAAAACTCATAAGCAAATTTATCTTGCAAAATTTCTACAACGAATTTTAAAATTATATTAATTTATGAAATCTAGACATAACTCCCAATCCTTTGATTATTATATGAAGTAATATTTTTTATGTAGATAGCACTTTTTTACAATAAAAAAAAAAACGTGTGTGTTAGATAGCACAAAACAACATTTATGAAAAAAAAGATTTTGGGAATTTTTTTTTTTTTTTTTTAAATTTTAATGACAGATGACCCTTCCGTCAGTGAACACGTTTCTATAAAAAAAATTTTTTGAAAAATTTCAGATAGCACTATTTGAAAAATAACCCTCGTTATGTTAAAAACCACATACAAAAAGCCATTTTCCTCACAAATCGAATAGCTCAAAAAGCAAAACTAAAAAAAAAAACTCTGTTGTACAACTAAATAAGCCAATCTAATCTGTTTACTGGACTGTGAGGAAAAGCTTCAACAAAGGGAAAAATAGAGAAACCACAAGCAAGCCAGTTAATTTAAATTTGTATTCCGCGAACAAATCTAATTTCTGATGAAAATGACTGCTAATTAAAACGAAACCAAAAAAAAAAAACAAAAATAATAAAAATATTATTTGTAAATATAACAAAGACGGTATACCCAGTAAAAACTTCACCTACAAAATAATGTGTTGAGTAATCAGAAAAAATTTAAAATACTTCTTACAATTATACTGAAAGAATAAATGTGAACTTTACAAGGGATGTCCCAAAATGAACGCATTTAAAAGTAAGTCATTATTTTTTAGAAGTAGCTATGTATAGAAGAAAGCTACTAAATAACGAGTGAAAAAAGCTATACTTTTAAAAAAGTAAGTCTGTGTTCATGCGGCTCATGTCTTACTGACATGATTGCTACCTTAAAGGCCAGAGAGACGAGGGGAAAAGAAACAAGTACACAGATGCATGCACTGTCAGTACGCGTTGCTTTCTCATTCGCAATTTTTTGTTTTTTGCTTTCTCCATCCTATTTAAAAACTATGCAAAGAAAATCATGTGTCAAATGAAAAAAAAAAACAAAAATGTACTTTGGACTTCAAGAAAAATTCTTGACAAAAAGTACGAAAAAACAGAAGTAAAGAAGAACATGTAAAATCAATTAAAATGGATAACCTTTCAAAAAAAAACAAATTTCGATCTACCAAAGGTTTAAATACAATTTGGTTTAAGGATTGATGTTTGACTATTGACGTCAGCAGTCATCGATGGCTGCGAGTGTAAGACGGCAAATCCCTCTGAAGAGATCAAGTGGTTATGATCGAAACATGTCAGGCTAACCAGTCGCCTGGGTTCGAATCTCAGGCCAGCCGCCTGTATTCGAATCTCAGGTCAGTCAAGAATGAAAAATTATCAACAACAATTTTAACTAATTTTCATGTTGTAAAATTCCTTTCTTCATAAAAAAAAATAATTTAATGAAAAATTAAATTTGATGAACTTAAGCCTGATTAAAAATATTAAAATTTGGATTAAAAAACCATAAATAGTTCGACAAAAATAACCACAATACTAATTATGAAATGATTTGTTTGAACGTCAATGCAAGTTCAAAGAAGAAAAAGGAAGAATCATGTCAATATGACATGAGCCGTATGAACTCAAAAAAATCTTAGCGAAAACTCAACAATAAAAGATAATATAGAAAACAGCGCCTTCTCCAGGTCAGTTAACGAGGATAAGATTGGCATCACTTAAGACAGCCAAACAAGGATGGATGTACCAGCAGTACCATTAATCAAACATGAACTCAACCTTTGTTTACTTAGATGTTTAAAACACTAAAGGCCTTATTCATAAAGAATATTCCATGCTTATAACAGGTTTATAAGACGAATTTTATATAAAAATTTGTTTAATTTGGCTTTAAAAAAACTGAAATATTTTTTATGATTAAGTGAGTAAATATATAAATAAACAGCCTTCCTAAACATCTGTATGCATTGTCAAAGCAGTGCTCAAATCAATCAATTATACATACTTTACAACACTGCATATCAAATGCGTTAGCGGACTTAAGTTAGTCTTGCGAAAATGCAAAATGTCGTAGCTCTTTTATGAAATCTAAGGGAAACTCTATTTTTTGTGGTTAGATATTTTGCATTTGATCTTTTGCAAGACCATTTGCACCAAACCCTGATCTCCACTATTGTCATCTGCAAAGGACCGTCAATTTATAAAATGCGCTAATTGCTCATATCAGCTGATAAATATAGAGGAATGCCATACTTATTTAAAGTTTGTACGGTTGTGTTTGGGAACACCTGACATTGTTGCACTGCAAATCAGCATGCGTTGAGGAAAGCCGCCTATCAGCTTGCTTAAACTTTCTTTAACGTTCATAACCACATAGGAATTTTATTATTACAGTAATTAAAATCCATGATACTGAATTACAACTGTCATTTATATTTAAATCGTGTAACAATTAAAATAATAGATATAAAAGTATTTATTTCATTATGTAGCTCTCACGTTTAATTTTTCGGAGTTTTTCATTTAAACAATATTTTCTCTGTAATGTACTGGATATTTACGTGAATTGTAATTTTTATATTCATTTTCTTTGGTATTAAAGTAATTTATTTTTTTATTTTTTATGGTTTTCTAACCAACTAAACCAAACCGCCAACAAGCAGTTGTCAACTGGACAGTTTGTCAAACGTCTCTATGAAATGGACGGACGGACAAGCACTTATTTAATAAACATGAATAAACTTTATAAGCAGTTGTCAGCATTTTTTAACTTTATTTGTTCAAATAGAAACAAAAAAATGCAGAAATAATTCAAAATATGTAAAAAAAAAATACATAATAAAACGTAATAAAAACAAAAACAACAATAGTTATAAAATACATTTCAAGAAAAATGATTCAAGAAAGACAACAACAACCAAATGACAATTCTCTGTACAACAAGATTTGTTTAATAATAATTATGTTAAACTAAAATAATCATTATTAAAGTCATTATCATGATGATGACTTTTACAAATGTTGTAAAGTTGTTTAATGGTTGGTTGCATTTTGGTTAAGTTTTATGTGGTTTGTAATTGTTTCACTGTTTGTTGACTTTTTTCTTTCTTTCTCTTTCTCTTTTTCCTTTTATTTTATTAATTTATTTATTTTTGGTTTAACAATAAAACAATGTTGTTAGTCACTTACAAACCACATAAAAAAATAATATAAATATATTTTTTTCATCATCATGAGCGATAACAATAAAAGTCATCATCAACTTGATTTCCTTCACATTGTCAGATCTAAATAGGAGGTAATTTAACATTAACCAGGCTGATTTAATTTTTTTAATTCATGCGTTTAGTTGGTTATTTAACTTTGTTTAAAAAGACGATAATAAAATTTAAATACCGAGTTATTTTACAGTACTTTAAAAGGGTTTTTATACCCTTCACCATATGTGGAAAAGGGTAAATATAAGTTTGTTATCTGTTTGTAATTTCTACAATATTGATGTGAGACCCTATAAAGTATATATACGTATGGTTTTTAAGGGCAACTGCGTATGTCTATTTTTTCGATTTTGAAAAATGTATGCCATATTGCTTAATTTTAAATGCTGTTTACATGGTTATAAAAATTTCCGAAAGAAGGTGGACCAATTCCAAATTTTTAATGTAATAAAAAAGTTCACTTCTGAAAAGTGGCACTTCTGAAAAATTCCATTTTTAGACATACGCAGTTGCCCATTAAAACCACAGATATATTCTGGATGTTTATCAGTAGCGAAATTAATATAACGAAGTCCGTCTGTGAGTACGTCCGTGTGTTGTGTTTTCTGAAGACCCCAAATATAATTTGGTCTATATTTATATCACATAAAAGCGATATTCACCACACTTGTAGCAATTTTCAACATTAAATTTTCTTACAATTCCAATAAGTGTTAACAGCACTGATTTTCAATAATTATTGTCAGCTGTTGTTAAAAATTTTGCGACAAAAAAAATATAATAAAAATAAAACAAACGAAAAACAAAAAGTTTTTATATTAATCTCAAAATAACCAAAAATCACAATATGACGCAAATTGTACGCAAACACAATAAAAGCTGTAATAAGCCTTAATTACGCAGATGCAAAAAAGTGTATTATCTCACACTCAGTTATAACTGCGGGTAAGAAATGGAACAAATTTGACATTTATTGTTGCAACATGTTTAGAAAGGAAAACGACAACTTCTCACATTTTTGCATATATTTTTAGAATAGAACAAAAACCCGCACGAATGGTAGCATATATGGAACATTAATGTCAGAAACGCAAACACCATAAGTGTGTATATTTCGCTATCATTTTCAACAAACTCCCACAATTGTGATTTTATTTAAGCACAATTTTTGATTATACCTACACTAATAAAATTATTACAAATGTAACTGATCCGTTTTTTAAATGAATTTTTGTTGTTTAAAATTAATTTTCGTTTCAATTTAAGTGTATAATATTTTTTGTATACCAAAATGCTTTCGGCTTGGAAAACAAAGGGGCGCAAAGATGATGTACTAATAGAGTGGGTTCTCCCGTATAAGTAAACTTTACTTTTATTTATTTATTTATTTATTTATTTAATAATCTTGAAGCCACTTAAGGCCAATTGATTACAGATAAATATGCTGACAGTAAATGTTATGTATATACATACATATGTATAAATATATATATTATTTCTAAAGCACTTTTTTTTGTCGGTTGCAAATATCTCCCATACCACCGCATCAAATTTAATGAATGAAATCTCATTTTAAAGCTTATTTCTAACACTAATGACGAAAAATAATTAGAAATTGAAAAATTAATATTTTCATTGATAAAAATTACGGTGCGAAATATTCGCACGGGTCATCTAGTTATATTATATTATTATAAAGTGTATTATAATAAAATAGTTTTTATATTCATCAACAAATTTATAATCAGTTATATCTACCCCTCCCATCACGCGTTTGCGTTTTACAAATTTTACACTTTACTCATAAAAACTGGTTTAGGGTAAATGGATACCTTACGTATGACACAAAACATCCCCGAGGCACAAAATTGTAAACGATAAATTTCTCAACTTCTTCTCCACATTGGGCCAGAAATTCATTGCTGCTGGCGACTACAAGGCTAAACATACATATTGGGGCTCCAGACTTATTAGTCCTAGAGGTAATCAGCTATACAATACCGTAACTGCAAATAATTTTGATGTGGTATCGAGTGGTAAGCCTACCTATTGGCCAACCGACTTCAATAAGCTACCAGACCTTATTGACTTTGCTGTAATTAAAAACATCAAGCGCGATCAGGTACTACTTAGTTCCTCCTATGATCTTTTGTCTGATCATTCACCTTCAATCCTCATTTTAAAAGGTAACTCTGACGCTGCAGCTGCAAACTTTATTTCCTATCCAAACAGAAACACAAATTGGTTAAAGTATAAAATATATGTGAGCTCTCACCTATCACAGTGCATTCCCCTAAAAAATTCACCTGACATCCAAATAGCCGTCGACCGATTTTCAGAAGTCTTGGATACTGCAGCAAGAAATGCAACCCCAATCAAGCGGACAATTAAATGTGCTCCTTACAATACATCGACGGATATAGAGGCCCTTATCAGAGAAAAAAGGAAGTTAAGAAGACAATGGCAAAACAGTCGTTCCCCAACCACTAAGGCCCAACTACAATTATGCCTGACCACACTTCGCAACAAATTGAGACAGAACCACGAGTCCGCAATAGAAGGCTATCTAAACAACCTAGACGCCACAAAAAACACCAATTATAGCTTATGGAAGGCTGTACGGCATATGAAATGCCCTATAACCCAAGAATCTCCATTAAGACTGGAAAACCGCACTTGGGCCAAAAAACACACATGAAAAATTAAACGCTTTCGCGGGCCACCTTGAGAAAGTTTTCACGCCACATGATGCACATACTTGTTCCTATCGTCAAATCATTCCTGATAAGGTAAACCATCCATTAAAATTTAACATAACTCAAGTCAAATCTGCAATAGAAAAAGTGAATATTAGAAAATCTCCCGGACCTGACCGCATCACAGGGTCAATGATAAGAAACCTACCATCGTCTGCTTCCAGAATCTTGCTGCTCATTTTTAACGCTATATTAAGAGTCGGATACTTCCCATCCTCATGGAAGAGGTCTATAATTGTTATGATTCCCAAGCCAGGAAAAGATGCTAGCCAGGTTGCGTCGTACAGACCGATAAGCTTATTGTCAATCCTATCGAAGCTTTTCGAACAAATATTCGTTTTAAGTATAACTCCTCATCTAAATGAACACGACATTATCCCGGACCATCAGTTCGGATTCAGAGCGAAACATGGTACAATAGAACAAGTGCATAGAATTGTCACCCTTATTAGATCGGCGTTTGAGAAAAAGCAATACTGCTCAGCCCTGTTTATAGACATTTCCCAAGCATTTGACAAAGTTTGGCATGATGGGCTACTCATCAAAATAACACGAATGCTTCCTCAAAACACTCACAAGCTTCTGGAGAGCTATCTAACAGGTAGAACATTCATAGTAAGGTCGCAAGATAAATACTCCCCGCTCAAGAAAATTACTGCTGGTGTTCCCCAAGGCAGCATATTAGGACCACTTCTATATATAATATACACAGCGGATATGCCAACAAACCTGAGCACGCATACCTCTACATTTGCAGACGACTCAGCATTTATTAGCGTTAACCATGACCCAAAAGTCGCATCGCAAAATCTGAAGTCCCACATCAATGAACTAGAGGCCTGGCTAGAAAAATGGAGAATAAAGGTTAACCCGGCTAAATGTGCTCACTTAACTTTCACGCTCAGAAGACAAACGTGCCCAGCTGTAAAAATAAATAACATCACTGTTCCGGTAGAAAACCATGTTAAGTACTTGGGAATTCATATAGATAGACGCTTGACCTGGTCGCGTCATATTGAAGCGAAAATAACGGCTATGAAACTTAAAGCAGCTCAACTACATTGGCTTCTCGGTCGAAACTCAAACTTGTCCTTAGACAACAAAATTCTCTTATACAAGTCCATCATAAAACCAATATGGACATATGGCATCCAATTATGGGGTACTGCATGCGCATCTAACATCCAAAAGCTTCAAAGAAGACAGTCTAGAATATTACGACAAATTGTCTGCGCCCCATGGTATATACGTAATGAAATTATCAACAGAGATCTCAACGTCCCCTCTAGCCAGGAGGAAATTAAAAAATATTCAATAAGCTTCATCGATAAACTAATGGTCCACCCTAACTACCTCGCTCGGGGCTTGCTTCAGTTCGAAGGTCACCAGAGGCTAAAAAGAACAGATACTTTGAGCCTAACTAGAAGACATTTTTAAAATTTGAATACAGCAGTTAGTGGTTACACTGGTAACAACTAATAAACAACAAGTAGAATTAAGATTTGAATACATATTGTAAATTTCGATAAGAAATATTCAATAATAAAAATAAATTTAAAAAAAAAAAAAAAAAAAAAAAGTTTTACAAATTTAGGGCCTTTATTTTTATGGTAGCTTTAGGCAAATGTGTCCCTATTCGTTTACAACTAACCAGCATGATTGACATTACAATAAAACATTCTTGGGCTGAATTTGATTTTTATACCAATATTATTAAAAGATTTATGTTCAATAAGAATATATTTCTCTGACTATTCAAGCAGAACTCTACTTCCAGTCATAGACCGAGTAGTTCTCGGGCAATGGTTTTCCAGCTTCCTCTTAAAGCTAGTTAGAGTGATAAGGTACACAGTCATGTAGCCTGAATGATCAAAGAATGCAAGTAGATAAACGATTCAAAAATAATTGTTGAATCATGAATGTAACGTCACACAGATAGCAGCCCTATCACCAATCTACAAAAAGAGGGCCAGTTACCACGTTTCTGAAATCAACAATGCTAACGAATCACTCTGTATGATTTGGTCCATTGGCAGTTAGAACAACTCTATTTAGCCTTTCTTAGCTACAAGATTAAAAGCGATTTATTTGATTCATTTTATAAAATTTTCTCCAAAGTTGCGAAATGTATTTACGTGGATAGACAACCAGTCAGATAGCCGGATGGCTAGACGTCGTTAGATCGATTCAGAAAGTTATTTTGAGTCGTTCGGTAGTGTGGAACCAACATGCTTATGTGTTAGACGATTCCCGATCTACTGTGGTGTGGGCTATGGAAAAAATGCCTGTATTTAATTTTTGTTTTAATTTAGGTTTCTATTGCTAAACAGAGACATCACCCAGAATCACCATCTGCGCCAATCTAGCGATATTCGTTGAAGTAAAAAAAAAATAGGTTTCTAGATGCACGGAACTGCATGAGCGCTTATATATGCGTTGGCTTTTACACACTACTAAGAAGCAGCAGAGAAGCGAAAATCATTTAAGTGAATTTTTAATTTAAAATAATAAAAATTATTGAATAACTTTGCATTATCCCTTATAAGTAATGCAGTGTAAGTGAATAAATAAAATCATTATTTTAAAGAAAAAATTCACGAACAAAGTTCAAAGTGCTTCTTTTAAGCAGATTGTACTGCAATGATTTTAAAGTGTGTTTGAGATCATTACCGAACATAAAAATTACATATTTTTATAACCCAATCAGTCATAAAACTGTTTTTAAGCAGAGAGGAAAAAAGTAGTACTTCCAAGTGGGAATTTGCCATATAAAATGCATGCCTCTTGTAAGCTGGTATTGTGCCTCTCTCCCTTACAAATATGCTTACCAGTAAGCTCTATTTTTTACTGTGTAATTATTGGTGTTTTTTCTAAGTTATGATATGGCAAATAAGACTTAGGCCCGTTTTCACAACTTACCGATAGCTAAAGGTAAAATTTTATCGGCCGTATAAAAAGTGTTCCATTATAATAACTTAACTTTAATTTACCAGGTAGGATTAACCTTAATCTACTTTATCGCTCACTTTAGGTTAAAATAATGGAACACTTTTTAACGGGCCATTTAAAGTCTACTTTAAGCTATCGGGAAGTTGTGAAAACAGGCCTTAGAGCGTTTGTTATTTTCATTAGCTTGTATTAAAGCTTTAGCTTTTCCGAAGTATTTGCAAAAAGGTTTCCTGATGATCTGGCCTCAGCAATAAGTAAAATGCGCATAGTAACTAGCTTTTCCCAAACAATTAATTTCAGTGTATTTATCAATAAATATTGGGAATTTAGCACATCCTAATAAATAAAAAGATAATTTAGTGAGATTTGGTATAAACATATTTGGGGGATTTACAATTTGTCATAAAGTCATATGTCTTAAAATAATAACATGAAAAAATACGACTGTTGTGAACAGCCCCTCAAAATTTAGTGTGCTATTTTGAAATTAGCCTAAAATAAAAATATTTTTTAATTCTTATCCATGAATTAGTAACTGAGCTACCTTAATAAGAGCGGAAGCGTTTTTTGTATGTCAAAACTTCTCATTTGCATACAATTTATACGAAACAAACCATTAGAATGCGAATTAGAAACCACCCGGCTGATAAATCTTATCTGACAGATCACTATGTCGGTTTGTTTTATTGAAATTGTATTTAAATAAAATTTTCATGTTTAAAAAACCGCTTGCCGCTTTTGTTTAGGTTGTTCAGTAAATTAAATTAGAACTTTCCTGACTATTTTCCATTTTTCAGACGCAAACCACAAATAAATTTTATTTTGTTTGTTTACCAAACATCAGAGTCCTAAGCCGATCTAATTTAACGCCGCAAGTGTTTTGTTTCAAAAATTGCTAGCCAAAGGTTACGCTGGGTCTCCACGTAGCAATTTTTATTGATAAGTACAAGCAATAACGTCGGCAGAGCAATGATAGAACAATGGAGCAAAAATTGCTGACTACAGTATTTATCGGATATAAGAACATCTCATATAAGAACAAAACGCTTTTAAGAAACATTTTCAAAAACACCATGTCTTTTTAGTGATTTTTCTAACAAAAAAGGTTTCATATAAGAAAAACGCTTATAAGAAAAAAACTGATTAAAGAACATTTTTCTTAAACACCAAAACCACAAAATGTATGGAAAAAGAATTTATATAAGAAACTTCCAACGGCAACATAGAATTTATGTAGTTTGCATGGACAACGCTGTTTTCTGACAGTATACAAAACGGTATAAAAAGAAGCGAAATTGCAAAAACATCTAAAATAGTGAAAAACTCAAAAGACATAGAAAATAATTATTTAAAAGTTAGAAATGTTAACAAAAAAAAAAGACACAAAACCAAAATATGAAAGTCTTATGGCCATAGCTACTTATATAAGAAATAAGTTTCTTATATAAAATAAGTGTATATAAGAAAGAAACGCTTATAAGAAACTTTTTTCGTGGATTTTTTAAGTTTCTTATATCCGATAAATACTGTATATTGCTGGAGAACACGTGAAATTGCTTTGCCATAAACAAACGTACAGAGAAATGAAATGTCAGATAAATGACAACTCATTTTACCGCAGATTGCTAAGCAATAATTGCTCAAGCAGTGAGAAGAGCAATCATTTCGCAATGGATTGTCACTCATGGCAAAATGCGGTCTATACGTTGCAAATTTTATTGAGCAATCAAATTTGACGTTTGCCGCAATAAATATTGCTATGTGAAGACCTGGGGTTAAATTTGGATGTTAGCCGGATAAAACTATACTATCAACTGTGACGGCTACAAAATCATAGCCGCTCAGCGCAGGTCTCTTCTGATTAATTACGACAACACAATAAACAAAGCAAGAAAAGATTTATTTATTCAGGACACTTTTTGTTTACAAAGCAACAACAATATTTTTAAACCATTGTAAAAGGTTAGAACATTATGACAATACAACATGATAGCACACCTTGTGAATACCTCAATTAATTGTAACCAGGCGAAGCCTCGGTCCATAATTCCACATGGCCCCCATAAGAGCTTATTAAAATCAAATTTTTTTGAAATTGGTCTATATTTTACCGAAGATCCCATACAAAAACCAATATTACTTCCTTAAAAATGTTGGCATTGGTATAAAATTTGGGGAATATAACTTTTATAATACATACTATGTTATTAAATGTTTTGTGCTGGTACGCTTAGAATTGACCATAGGTCCCATATGACTCCCTTAAAAATGCTTTAAGTTAAAATAAAGCTCACATAGATGTACATAGATATGTATCTAGATAATATTTGACACCAAAAAAAAAAATATTATATGAATCTTAACCCCATATTAGAGTACAAACTTAAAATTTGTCTGTTTATCAAAAATATATAAATACAAGCTGGCCCGGTCCGCGTTGCTGGCCCTAAGCAAACATTAGTGTTGTATTACCATACGATTTAAATTGAGCTTTTTTTATTTTTTACAGAATAACTTACATATGTGAGGTAATTCTGTAACTTTTTAACGACAAAATTTTCAGTATTTTTAAGTAAAAATGTTCTACTTAACGACAAATTTTTGTCGATAAAAAGTTACATGGTGTAGATATGGGCTCAATCAAAAAAGAAACGCATGTGTTTAAGGCAAATTGGAAATTATATTTATTTATTACTTCATCTTAGGACCAGCCGACAGACAATGTTTTCTGGTTTTTTATTTGGTGTAAAAACGTATACATTTTTTGGCGTGCCAACTCGGGAGCAAGCCAAATACAACTGGCCGTTTAAGCCAGTAATAGTCAATGATAGGCCTTGTGCTGTTCTGATGGTAATAGCAAAGGCAAGACGCAAAGGGAATTGGAGCCGCTTCAATTTGAATTTGTATTTCGAAAGTTTTAAAATTTTGATATTGGATCATTATTAACATAGTTTTTTTTTAAATATCTTCGGAACTACATAACCGATTTAAGAGTTTGATATCTCGCGGACAACCAACATATTGGCCTACTGATCAGCAAAAAATTCCAGATGTCATCGATTTCGGCGTGGTTAAAAACATCCCCATAGAAACGATTCATGTTGAAGCTTCCTTAAAATTATTTTCCGACCACAAACCTACAACTGTTACTAAAATGAACCCCAATAGAATTGTATCTCCGTCTGGTTACTTAAGGCCAGTTTACACGGTAATACAATGTATATCGACATTGCAAAAAATGATGTAGAATGAGAAAAATCTTATCATGTAAATGCAAAATGTATTGAGTAAGAGAGAATACGAATACAAAATCTGACAAGCGGTCGGTAAATGGTTTTTTCTAACCCATTTTAGAAACGTATGTATTCTCATCACACCAGAGGTGTATTTTAACAGAGCATATCGAAGGTGGTAGTATTTTTATACAATTACAAAAACAACTAAATTCTACTCAGGAAGTTTTCATCTTGTTTTTGTAAAAATTTAAAACTGCAACCATCTGCTTTTTTGTTATTATTTTTAAATTAACTTGTACCATCCGTCTAAACATGAATTATACTTACAAAAGATTTTTATTTTTTTCTTTTAAACACGGAGAGAATTTCATAATATTTTAATTCTACAAAGTCGTAATACATTGTATTACCTTGTAAACTGGCCTTTAACGACGTCAGCTATACAAATTAATTGGTTAAAATATAAAAAATATCTTAGTACCCATTGCACAGAAAATATTCCGCTTAGTACACCGGAGAATGTAGATCGCTCTATTTTTAATTTTGACAGTTTTCTAAAACAACAAAAACTATTCAAATATATTCCACAGATGTCGAGCATCTCTTGCTGAAAAAAGGAGGGCTCGAAGAGAGTGGCAATTGCGCAGATCCCCTCAACTTAAGAACTTACTTAAAGAGTGTACAAAAAGACTAAGAAAGTTACTGCAGACTCAGAAAACGGCTTCTCTGAAAAATATCTTAAGGAACTTGATGCAACTCCACAATCAGCGGCTAGAAATCTTCAAAGGCCAGTTGTCTCTAAACCACCATTAAGATACTTAAATAGAAGTTGGGCAAGAAATGATGTGGAAAAAGGAAATCTATTTGTTAATCATTTAAAAACGTATTTACCCCAAACATATCTCAAGATATTGCGGTCGAGTTACCACATGTTGCTGCTAGAGCAGCTGTTCCCCTAAGAGAGATCGAAAAGGCCCAAGAAAGCCCCTGGTTTTGATAAGATCAGCAACAAAATCCTTTTGGAACTACCCAGCATAGCAAAGAAAATGATTCTTTTATTTTTACGTCTGGAATACTATCCTCAAAAGTGGAAGGTTTCCTTAGTCACCATGATACCTAAACCAGGAAAGGATCACACAAAAGTTGAGTCATATAGGCCTATAAGCTTACTTTCTAATATATCAAAGCTGTTTGAGAAGCTGTTAGTGTCAAAATTGTCCCCAATTTTAAATGAAAATAGATGTATTACTAACCACCAATTCGGCTTTAGAAGAGAACACAGCACAATTAAGCAAACCTACCGAATAGTAAACGCAATAAGAAAAGCCTTTGAAGAAAGAAAATATTGTCCCGCTTTCTTCATCGAAGGCTTATTACATAAATTGGAGCTAAACTTACCAGTAATTACTCACAAGCTGTTAGACAGCTACTTAGTCGGTCATCAATTTATTATAAAGGAAGGAAATTTCTTAAGTTCACCTCAGCCAATTGGTGCTGGAGTCCCACAGGGCAGGATGCCCTCTATTATACTTAATTTATACTTCGGACATGCCAACAAACAACTACACCCAAACTTCAACACTTGCAGATGATACAGCTCCTCTTAGTGTCCACGAAAACCGTTTTGAAGCATCTCATTACTTACAGCATCATATATTTCAACTAAAAATATGGTTAAGACAATGGAAGATAATGGTCAATGAGCAAAAATGCGTACATATAACATTGCTCCCCTATTAAAATCAATAAGCAAATAATTCCTCAACATTCGCATGTAAAATATCTCGGTAAACATCTGGATTGGCGATTAAGGTGGAAATGCCACATAGAGGCAAAATTAACTCAAAAAAACTAAAAGACATTCAAATTCATTGGCTTATTGGAAGAAATTCTGTCCTTAGTCTAAATTGCAAGCTTCTACTTTACAACTCTATCTTAAAGCCTATCTGGTGCTACGGTATTCAACTATGGGGCACTGCCTCTGCCTCTTATATCGACAAAATTCAAAGGCGCCAAAATTAACTTCTTCGAATAATTACAGCCGCTCCCTGGTATATTAAAAATTCAAACATCCATAACGATCTCAATGTGCCATTAGTAAAAACTATGATAAGAAAATATGCAGTAAAATATTTACAAAGACTTGAACAGCACCCAACTCCACCTGCTCGAATTATTTTAAATCATGGCGGCCACACTCGCTTAAGAAGAAGAGACACTGCAGCACTTATCCATTTAGATGAGCGATGATCACCTGGGTAATTCCATGTCAAAACGACCAAGAGTGGGACACGACCCCTTCCGATTTTAATGAAATTTGGTGAGAAGGTTCCTTTTATCCCATAAGGAGCATATATGAACGAAAAAAATTTTTAAATTTTTTTTTTCAAAAGTTATGTCATATTCAAAATGTCATAATTTCGCTAAATTAGCCAAATGTGTTGAGCTTATTTCTTCAATATCTCGAAAACTACTTCACATACGAAGATGATTTTGATGTCATTTTAAAGAGAAGACTTGGGGCTACAAACCATAAATTGAAAAAAATTCTTTTTTTTTTGAAAAATGTAATATCTGCAAAATGTTAAATTTTAAAAACGGACTAAGTCAAAAACCTATTTTTTTATTTGGCTGATTTTTTTTGGTATAATACTTCAAACTGTTCTTTAAAAATCCTGAAACTTTGAAGGAGGTGTTTTTTTTCTTTTTTAAGATATGATTTTTTTCCTTTCGCAAGCCTTAAAAAAATAATATTAAAATAGAATTTTAATATTGTAATTTTGAGCAATAAGTACACTGTGCTAGTTGCAAACAACAGACCAGCCGCGCACCTGGCATTTTACCCTAATTGGGGACGCTGAATCCAGTGGTGCTAACCGTTTTTTTAGGTAAGCTCTTGTTTTCTAGATATACCGTTAATTCGAAAATGTAAGAGGCTGCACAGTATATATTCGCGTAACTTAAAAACGGTTTAGTTTATTGAAATAACTAAAAAAACCGAAATTCGGCAATAAATAATAAAGTGGGGTTGGGCATACATTTAACCTATCTAGGAGCATCCTACTCGCTGTACCATACAAATATTGCGGCTTAATAAAATTCTTTCATTTGGCCCCTGCAGCGCGTAGGATGCTCCTACATAGGCCAAATGTATGACCAACCCCACTTTATTATTTATTGCCGAATTTCAGTTTTTTAGTTATTTCAATAAACTAAACCGTTTTTGAGTTACGCGAATATATACTGTGCAGCCTCTTACATTTTCGAATTAACGGTATATCTAGAAAACAAGAGCTTACCTAAAAAAACGGTTAGCACCACTGGATTCAGCGTCCCCAATTAGGGTAAAATGCCAGGTGCGCGGCTGGTCTGTTGTTTGCAACTAGCACAGTGTACTTATTGCTCAAAATTACAATATTAAAATTCTATTTAAATATTATTTTTTTAAGGGTTGCGAAAGGAAAAAAATCATATCTTAAAAAAGAAAAAAAACACCTCCTTCAAAGTTTCAGGATTTTTAAAGAACAGTTTGAAGTATTATACCAAAAAAAATCAGCCAAATAAAAAAATAGGTTTTTGACTTAGTCCGTTTTTAAAATTTAACATTTTGCAGATATTACATTTTTCAAAAAAAAAAGAATTTTTTTCAATTTATGGTTTGTAGCCCCAAGTCTTCTCTTTAAAATGACATCAAAATCATCTTCGTATGTGAAGTAGTTTTCGAGATATTGAAGAAATAAGCTCAACACATTTGGCTAATTTAGCGAAATTATGACATTTTGAATATGACATAACTTTTGAAAAAAAATTTAAAAATTTTTTTCGTTCATATATGTTCCTTATGGGATAAAAGGAACCTTCTCACCAAATTTCATTAAAATCGGAAGGGGTCGTGTCCCACTCTTGGTCGTTTTGACATGGAATTACCCACCTACATATGTATGTGAACGGAACCCGTTGAAGAAAATTTTTATCTGGCACTAGCAGGACATAAATAAAGTATTAGGATAAGATTTGTATTTATTATTGTTAGTTCATATTTATTATATGAAAATTCAATAAATAAATAATGAAAGAAAAAAAAATATCTCGTTTTGAAAAACATGACAACGGCTTTCAAAAAAATAAAAATAAAAAAAAGCAAATAAAAATAAATATATTTATGTATGTATTTTATGTAATTGGTGGTGCAATACGAAAATTGGATTTTGCCACGCCCCTCCGCGCGCAGACCGAAAATCAAAAATCAGACTTCACAGTGTCACCCGCCTGAAGATTCCCTGAAAATTTCATCAAAATCGGACCAGCCGTTTTGGAGTCCATACGTTACATACATACACCCATCCTGTCAAGGCGAATTTACTTCAGGTGGTGTCGAAAAGACAGCCGGTTTTTTTTTTTGTTCAGGCCAGATGTGTCAAAAGTTTGTTTACATGTGCTTTTTAAAATTGAGTTTTTAAATTAACATTTTGCTTTACAACTTATAAATGAAAAAATTAAACAATAAAGAAATGATAAATTAAACTATGTATAAAAATTAAGTTAAAATCTTTTTTATATCACCAAAACTAATTTTTACCATTATAACTATAGCTTAAAGCTATTTCTATGATTATGTGCAGTTTAATATTTAAATGTATAAAATGAACACAGAAAAGAAACGGCTTAGAATTTTTTAAATACAACATTAAATTCAACCGAATTTGGGAATTAATGCTCACAAAAATTGCACAAGTTTATGTTAGAAAAACTGTTATTTTCTTAATTCCAAAAATAATTTTATTTTTTTTTTAATTTTTTTTTTCTCAATTATTTTTGTTAATTTTAGTTTAGGGATGCCATATAAATTTTTTCTTCAATCCCAAATTTAAAATAAAAATTACTTAAAATATCCCCTCTAAAAATAAAAAGCCACTAAATAATTCTTTAAAAAAAAATTATTTAGTTTAGCATAGATAAGCACACTAAAACAATAATGTCATGTAACCAATTTTACAATTTGGTAATTATCTTACAAATTCTGACCAAAAATCTACGTTATTAAAAGAAGTGGAAGTTGTGATCAGTTAATCTAAGATATAATTAATAGATTTTAAATTTCTTGTTCCTATGACTAGTGGTAAAAATATAAACCTTAAAGCATCATGAGAACATTGGCAAACATGCTGCTAGCATTAATGGAGTCTGCCTGGAAATCCATGTTACACCATTTTATATCGTTTAAGAACTTGAAATGTTCACAACTTCAGAAAATTCCAAATGTGGAGAATTAGGGCTATAATAACGACCCACAAACTCATCCATTTAACGCGTAAAATATTAATTGGCTTAGCCATTCAAGAGTGTTCTTTAAATCGAAAAAGCAAAACAATAAAATTGTTCAGTTGTTTGTAATACTCTTTTAAACTAATTTGTATAATTTTTATTATAAAATTCAGTTTAACAAAGAAATAATTGTTTAATATTTGTCGTAAAATTCTTTTATCACGGAAATCTTATTAAAAAATTACATATACAATTTTTGGGTTTTTTGTTTTCGATTTTCAGAACACCCCTGAATACGTTTAAAAGTATTTTTACTTCATAGAGTTTTAACAGGTCAACCTTAACAAATGGGGCAAACGTTTTTTAGATGAGAAAAATATGCTGCTGATTAATTTTAAATAAAAAACTGATATTTACTGATCAGTAAATCAGATAATAATTTGTTTCATATACATTGTATTAAAATGAGTTTTGTACATAAAAAATCTTACAGATTTTATATATGTATGATGGCTTGTAACAGAAACAAATCTATCAATAATTTCCCTAAAGAGAAAAATGTTTTTTTTACATTCTCAATTTAAGCCCGAAATTAATTTTTTTTAAACTAATTTGAAATTAGAACCCCAAATCTGGTAGCCCTGCTTTAAACAACTATTTTATACAAGGCGAATTCATATATATATTAATTCGCCTTGTTTTTGACATTACATGACCGAAAAATAAAAACAAAATACATGTTGTTTTTTGTGTTGTTGACTTGTTGTAGTCTCGCCGCCACCTGAAGTAAATTCGCCTTGCATCCTGTTTTATATATTTATATAAATATATGTTTTATAACAAGATCAGAATGTTTAATACTTACAGTTGTCAGACGTTAAAATCCAAATTGTTGACGGTCTTTAAGGTTTTGTTTTATTTTTTTATAATGATTTTGTGTTAATTTTTTTTTATAAAATCTTGTTTAAAAAAACTGTTACAATTTATGAATTTGTTAACACTTCAAAGCTTAACTTAATTATTTGTTTCTTTATCTATTTAACTATTTTGAAATTTATTTGTTTTTTTGCTATTAACAAAAATGCAACATCATTAACCTTTTGCTTTATTGTATTATTATTGAAGTTATTCTTTTTTATGTCTATGTTATCTTTTATTCATAATATACCTAAAAAAAATTTGGTACATAAATAATGATCAACAAAAAATTTATGATTCTTTTTTGGTAATTTTTAATTTTTTATTTCTTATTTTTCTTAAGGCAATTCACAGGCACAATATATTTAGTTTTATTGAATTATTACGGTTTCATTATATTCGGCCAAAAATGAACAATAAGCAACACAAACACACACACACACCCAAAAACACACAACAAAAACACAAAACTTTATTAAAAAAAAAAAAAAACGGCCAAAATACTCAACAGAAATAAGTTTTAAACAAAAATCTACATAACAATGCTTTGGCCACGAGGTTTTCAGCCTGGTTCAGTTCCATACAAATGAACCATAAGCACAAAATTTTTTTTTTATAATTTTAACTGAAGTATCAATATCAATAAATGAAACCGACCGACGAAACGACTTTTTGTACGTACTTAACGTTTTGTTGTGGTATCACGTTCATGTGCGGCTGCGCAATAAACAATTTTTCTGTTTTATTTATTTCTTATTCACTCGTTTCACTCTCTTTTTTTAACTAATTATAAATAATTAAATTTAAACTCTTTTTTTAAAGCCAAAAAATACAATTTATTTTAATACAATAAATAAGTTTTGTTGTTGTTGTTGTTGCTGTTAAATATTCTTTTTATCCAAATAAATTCCCTATTTTAGTATTACCAACAAATTATTTCTCAAGCTTGTTTGAAAACAAAAAAAACTACACAAAACACCTGTTGAACGTTATTTATGATTACTTTAAGCTTTTCTTTATTCCTTCTTTATTTTTAAACAAAAATTTTCTTGTACAAAAAAAAATCCGCTTTATCAGTACCGTAACGTTTCAAGTCTTGTTTGTTACTGAAGACCTATAATGCCGCATGGGCAATAGCAGCACTACAAGCTGCAAGCCCAACTGCTGCAGCCGCAGCTTAAAAGTGGTAGTTAAAGTTGGTAGTAACAGAAGCACAACTATACACATACTCTCTGCCTGGGTGTTAACAGTGCCAACAGCGGCAACAGTTTGTTTGGACAACAACAGAAAAAAACGGCAAGAAAAATAAAGTTAACTACTCTTTACAAGCGCGTTTGTACGCTCTGGCAAATTACCACACACTATAACAACAACAACAACAACAGTCACAATATGAGTTAAGCAAAATTAAAATTGTTACTGATCCAAATACAGTGCGGGTAATTTGTGAAAAGTTGACTTCTGAAGTGAATCAGCAAATAAGAAAACATCTTAATAATTTAGTTTATAGAAGAATATTTTTTGACGAAATTTATCGAATTAGCTTTTAAGCCCTGGCTTGCGCGGGGTCAAACTATCTTGGACATTTACATATAATCAAAGAATAATTTCCTTGTTTCTATTTAAGCAAGTATATTAAGGCTTTAATCTACAGCTGTTCACACTTTAAGTAGAACACATACACGCAGAGAAAAAACATGTTAAAATATGGTCACCTCCAACAATACTATGTTTAAAGAAAATTTTAACCATATTATGTTTAATTTAACTATATTATTGCTTACAATGTTGTTTTTTATATGACTGTATAAAATTAGAAGCATAGCAGCATTTTTCAATTTTTTATGAATTTTTCAAAACAAAAATTCCGAAATTTTAATAAAAAAAATATTTTTTTTTCCAGAAAAAAAAAATTATGTTTCTAAAACGACTGCGCATATAAGAATTGCGGAATTTCGGTTTTTTTTAGTTTTTCAGTAAGCTAAAGCGTTTTTGAGTTACGCGAATACATGTTGTGCAACCTCCTTAATTTTCGAAATAACGGTATATCTCGAAAACCAAAGCCAACATAAAGAAAAAAGTTTTAACTTTCTTAAAGTAAATTTTATTGCGGAATTTCGGTTTTTTTAGTTTTTCAATAAACTAAAGCGTTTTTAAGTTGCGCGAACATAATTTGTGCAACCTCCTTAATTTTCGAAATAACGGTATATCTCGAAATCCAAAGCTAACCTAAAAAAAACGGCTAGCACCACTGGATTCAGCGATCCCGAATTAGGTTTAAAACCTTTCGTTCGTATCATACTAAAACATTAAACGGCAAATACTTTAATCTATCTATACAATATATAATTTCATAGTATGTCAGGATGTTTGCATGTATGTCTTATTCTTTCCACAACTTTCTGAAGCCCTGATGACATAGGAAGCTGAAATTTGGCACACTTGAATTACTTTCTCTGCGGAAGATCGTAACGAAGCCATATTTTTGATTTTCGGCTTTTCAACTAGTATAACTATAAAGATCTGATAGAAAACAATTTTTTTTTTTTATAATATGGGGAACTTTGGGCCCATATTTTAAGCAGCGCAAACATTTAAATTAAAAAAAAAAAATTGCGACCAGTCTAATACATATTCTGGGTCCTTATGAGTATGCGAAGTTAATTTAACGGTGTCTGACTGACTGCCTCTCCTTCCGGCCGTATGTCTGTTGACATGGGTTTTCAAAAGACCCCAGATGTGACGGGACTGTATTGGCATATATTTACGTCACACATCCTCCGTTTTATTTTGTTTTTGAAATTCAGCCTTATCGGTCCGCTAATGGCTGAGATTTGAGCAAATAACGGCGACTGCCTCGTACTTTACTCTTAAATCCATTGTGTTGTTTTTTTCTGTACATCTGGAGAACGTTTCAATGGTTATCAATGCAATATATTTCTGTGCACAAAATGATTTTTTTATATCCAAAGAACGCTAAGAGTACAATTGTTCAAATTTGGTACAAAAGGCTGGGTTATCAATACACAACCTCCAAAAATATGGGCGAGATAAGGGGAGAGGACGTGGTTCCTACCGTTAAAACACATTCTAGATTTTTGTAGATCTGGAGAAAGGCAAGAGCAAAGTTCCTAAATAAGGTGCAAGCAACTTGGTAATCAATAGAAATTGTGGATGGGATTGGTAAAATGGGTCTGGTAGGGTTGGTAGTCTTGCTTTCATATCAAAGACAAGAGACATGCAAAATATTTTGCTGCAAGTGTTTTTGTGATATTTTTTGAAGTTTGTGTTATTCGAGGAAATTACATATTCATCCGTCTTATAAACAAGATAAGAAGGAAAAATACATAGTTCTTATAGGTTTTTCATTTAATTTATTTGGAATGGGAAAACATTTGATTAAGTCTTAAGATCATATACATTTTATGTTGATAGTGATTGCTTCTATTTGCCTCATATTTTGCAACTTAAATCCAACTTAAAATTAATTAAAATTAAAGCCTTTATTAGGTGAAAGGACATATTTACTCACAAGAAAGTAATAGACTTTTGTGAGTAAAGATTATTAAAAACACCTTAAGTCTGTTTACAAAAAGCATTGCATTTATACAGATTTAAAATAATGTTTGTCTACAGTATCCCTACACTTGTTCTGTTTTTTAACGAAGAACAGAATATTATATAATGTTCGGCTCTTTCTTGAAAATAGTTACGAACGGTATTAAGGGTTGTGTTCATCTACACAATCACTAAAAAATAGATATCGCTCTATGGTGTGTTAGCTAAACGCTAAATAATGTACTGTTTATTTTCGAACAATGTTTGTACTTAATATTATTTCGATATTATCGTCTTTAGTATTTGTGGTTTATATTAATAACAGTAGGTTCGGACACCACATCGCTGGCTTAATATCCTAAAGATTCCATGAAAAATATAAAAATCAAATAATCGAGTTAATAAGATTACAAAAGTGCGCATTATTTCCTATTGTACAAAACTATTTTTAAATCCAATTTCAAAGTACTTTAAAATTTAAATTTAAATTTAAGAAAAAATACATAAACATACATACAAAATGGTTATTTTGCTTCTAGCGTTACAAATAATACATCATAAAGCCACCGTATTATTTCATTTACTAGGGTGATCGATCGAATAGTATTCGACCGGTTTTAACCGGTTATTTTAGTTTTGCCCAAGTCGAATATTTTAAAAAGTCCATTTTTCGAATATCGAATAAAGCGGTTATTTTAGTAAAATAAACCGGTTATTTTAGTAATGTATAATTTATATAAGTTTTCCTTACTTTTGTTATAAATGTACCCGTAATTGAAGTATTTTTCTAATTGAATATTTGGCAAACTTAAACTTTTAATAAAGAATGTCAATACAAAATGTAACAAAAGTCCAAAAAACATTATGAGCAATGTAAATACAAATCGCGTAATGACTTATTAATCACTTTTAATTAGTCTACAATCTTGACATAAATATATGCCAAGTAAAACATGACTCTGTTCCAAGTAGTTTTTATGAGACTGGAAATAATACTTTACTAAAATATGCTGCCAATAATGAATGAAAAACTTTTCAGTAGTTCAAGCATATCTTCATGCTTACCATACCGGCGAAATCATCGATATGGAAAAATTCTTCAGTTTTATTTATTCAATTACCAAGAACTTAAAAAAAAATTGAAGGAATCAAACAATCTCAAGGAAGGGTTTAAATAGTGATCGACGAATTGACAGATATGTCATACAAAAAGCATGTTCATATTACTATTCGTTTCTATAATGCTGAAACAAAAAAAAAAAAAACATTGAAAAATATAATCCGGGATAAGAGGTTTTGTTTGCAACTTTTCAAAAATATGGCTCAAGTTTACTGATTCGTATAGGCATGTTTAACCATCAACAAATTAACTCATTTAAAATAAATTTCTGTGAATATCTCAAATAATAAATTTATTAAATTCCTATAATTTTTTAAAACCAAAGTTTTTCAAAATTTATACAACTATGTTCACACCTATTAAAAATTTGATGTCCTACACGAAACCACTAATTTAGAGAATTGTTTGCTTTTGCAAAACGTTTGGCTAGAGCAAACATTATTTAACGGTTTCTTAACTACATTATATGTACATAAGTACAATTATCATATTTGACATAAAGTTTAGCAAATAAATAGAAATTGTTAAAAATAAATCCTAAGTTTAATCAATTTACTGGTCGCGTTTTTTTTTGTTTTATCGTCAAATATTTGTTAAGTCTGAACATACCTAAAGTCACATCTATGTAATACATAGTATGTATTTTGTAGGTTCCTTACCTTCGTGAATTGTTTTGTTTTTATTCAAATTAACTTTTTATTACAAAAAATAATTTGATTTTTGTATTTTTATGTATTCGAATTAAAACCGGTTATTTTTAAAATGATTAACCGAAAACCGGTTTTTTAAAATAGGAAATATTTGGAATATTCGAAAACCGGTTATTGAAAAAAGTCGAATAATCGATCACCCTACCATTTCCGCATAATATTAAGTATATTACATTAATATTAATGAAATTAAATAAAAAAATATATTAATAGATTCCCAAATAACTTTAAATTTAAGAAAAGAACTAATTTGTTTCCAGTTTCCAGTTAGATGATTACCTAAATCTTAATCCAACTATTACCAAACTCCTTACAAAACATTTACCTACAGTAAAACTAATTCTTCTTATTACCACTTAATACAAATGTGTGTGAATTTTTAAATTATTATTACAGCTTTTGCTTCCAAGTTAAACCAAAAAATAAAAAAAGAGTCAAAAGTTCGAAGTTAATTAAACCATCAAAGTGGTGTATAAGTCTTGCATATTTATTATATCAGTGTTGCCAGAAGTAGAAAAAATGTCTATGCACAGTTCGTTACTTCCCTAAAATAGAAGCGTATGGGAAATCGGACTCTATTTATTTAAATTCTTAAGTCAAGATACTGAATTTTTTAAAAAACTTTTTTGAAAAATCAATCGATATTTTACTACACTACAACGTGTAAAATTAGGAAGTATATTCGGTCAAGCCCGACCATATGAAAACCTACACCACAGCATTGGTAGATAGATTTTAGAAAGTGGAGACTATTCGGGACCCATGGCCAATCATGAACCTGCCAGAACAAAAGTATGTTATAAGCTTAAAGCGACCCATACACTTGCAATATTATTGTATATGATATTCGCCATATTATTTCCATTTTGTCCTATACTATGCAATAAGGCGGACAATGGTTTCATTCAATCAATAAAAAGGTGAACATAGCCTATAGGAACAACATAAACAGCATTGTACAATGTTGCCAACACACTTCACTTTATTTTCGTTGAGCAATAAAAATCAAAAGTCTTTTGATTGTTGCCGATATATTGTTCAACTTTCGAATATCACATACACATTAGCGATATAATTGTACAACACGCAAAATTGAGCAATGTTATTGCAAGTGTATGAGCCGCTTAAGAGTTCTTTGTTTTGGATATTATATAGATAAAGGAAGCCTGACAGTTCCTTTTGAACAAATTCAAATTATTTAAAACTTTATAAAGTTGTATTGCTGTTACAAACAAATATTGAAGAGAAGTGTTGACGTCTAATTTACGTTAGTGTGTGAGCGGGTATAAGCAAAACACAATTGTTTTAGTATAGTGAAAGTGCGGGTACAAAAAATACTCTTAAAAACTTAAAGGGAATGAAAAAATGCAGTAAAATATGTCTGGACATTTATAATATAATAATATATATAAAAAGAAGTGTACATTTTGATGTCACCACTAACTGCGAAAACGGGTCGACCGATTTCAACCAAAAATTCAGGGTACGTTGGGGATCTGTCTGAAGATGGTTTTCACGAAATCGGCAAAGTGGTTCCGGAAATATGGCATTTAGATTTTGCTATAAATGTGGCTTGGTGCTAAAAGGGCCAGTGTCAATATTTTTCTGTTTTGAGTTAATAGTTGCATTAGGTGTTTTCTCTTAACATCTTTTTTTTATGAAACAATGTTTTTAGCCCAACAGCTTCATAAGGGTATTGCTAGCAAATTTCAGTAAGAACTCTTCTCTAAAAACAATTTAATTAAAATTTAAATTAACCCTGCTGTTAGGTCAGAAAAAACTTACGAATGTTAGGTTAATGGACCATTTGGTCCATATAAACAGCTTATGTAAAAATCAAGTATGGGATACGCCTTTTTTTAATCAACATAGATTCAATATGTAAAAGACAATCGTGGGATACCCCATTTTTTAATTTTTGTTGTACAGAAACACAAATATTTGCACTG
This sequence comes from Pollenia angustigena, assembly GCA_930367215.1. Taxonomy (NCBI): domain Eukaryota; kingdom Metazoa; phylum Arthropoda; class Insecta; order Diptera; family Polleniidae; genus Pollenia; species Pollenia angustigena. Next base: position 125,561,772 of record OV884058.1, read on the forward strand.
CTTTGTTCATTTTGTGAGTCTTATTTTAATATTCCAGACGTGTTTAACTCAATGTTGAAAGTGAATCCCCGATATTTCAGACTCGGAAATGGATTATATTTTAGAAAATGGCGAAACAAGTTCTTGTGAAACAGATACTGAACGGGAACCCGTCCAAGCTGCAGCTAACTTTGTTAATCCATTTATTATTGATTAAAATAAAATAATGTCTGAAGATGAATTTCTTATAACTAATAGTGCCATCCGCTTCGATGATGTTTTGAGTCGACGAAAAATGCGAAGTTGATAAAAGTTTGCTCCAATTCGTGAACTGTGGGACTGTTGGCAACAACTTCTTTCAATGTTTTATAGTTGTCACGAAAATTTTACCATTGATGAGCTTGTTGCATTCAGGGGGTGATGTTCTCTTCGGCAGTTTATGCCATCAACACCAGAAACTTATGATTTGTAATTTTGGTTATCGGTGAACCTTAAGTTAGGCTTCGTATGGAAAATACAACCATACCTTGGTTAGCCAAGAAATGCACAGCCTGAAAAGAAGCAAGGGCAACACGTTAATTTATTTTACACTTTTGAGTTGGTCATAAACTTCAGGAAAGAAACTCGTATATGTAGGGTTATAAGGTGGCTTATCAAATGGTTAGTTCCTACAGCATAAAGCACAAAGCAAATCGATGGCGAAACTTTGTATTTGCAAACATAATGGATATATCCGCTTTGAATGCGTTCATCTATTTTCTAAAATCGACGTTTCATGAGCTCCAGCTGATCGGAATTGCAGGAGATCTGAGTCTTTGAGGTAACTAGCACCTCCCTGGCTAAGGATTATATGATGAAACGGACTAGATTACCTAAACAAGAGTTATTGACTGAAATACGATCATCATGCATAGTTCTTGTGGTCTCTCCGAATAATAATACCTCTAACTCAGGAGATCGAAAGCGTGGAATATGTAGTTGCTGTAAGCCTAAGCCTGACATAAAATGCTCAATTTGTAGCAAGTTTATTCGCAAAACTAACCGAAAAATATTTTGATTATCATGCAATGACAATTATTATAAATTAAACTAATGAATACTTTTTTTCTTAAATGAATGTAAAAAACTAAAAGAAAATATACTATGGACCAAATGGTCCCTTAACCTAAGATTCGTAAATTTATAATTTTCTCAGTCCTGTTTTGAGTTAGAACCTTGATTTTTTGTATAAAACATTGTTTTATAAAAAGACCACGTGAGCTGAAAAACTAAGTCAGTATATATCACCGTTCAAAAATTACAAAGGAAACAATAATCAGTATTGTGGTTATTCTGTTGAACTATTTATGGTTTTCAATCCAAATTTTTTAATATTTTTAATTAGGCTAAAGTTCATCAAATTTAATTTTCATTAAAATATTTTTATGAAGAAAGGAATTTCAACACATGAAATTAATAACAATTTATTGATAATTTTTCATTCCTGACTGAAGCTGGGCTCGAACCCAGGCGTTTTTACGGACAGGTTACCCTTACATGTTTCGATTGCAACCACTCAATCTCCTCAGAGGGCTTGCCGTTTAACACTCGCAAACAAAGGAAACAATTTAAAAATTGGACCAAATAGGCTTAACCTAACAGCAGGGCTTAGAATGGAAGGTCCATTTTCCATATAATGATTTTTTATTGTCACTTGAAAAGATACCAAACCGTGTATCGTAATGTCTTATGTGTACAATAGCATTCGGAAAAGGTCGTAAAGTATATTTCATATCGCTAGAGGGCGCGAAATAGGGCAGAACATCGAAAGGGACTTTTAGATATATTTTTTGGAAATTCCAACATTTAGGGCTCAAAATAGGGCAAAAAGGGTAAAAGCTCACCCTCCCCATATCTTCTTCACTAATCAACCGATTTTCTTAAAATTTGGCAGGCAAATCGTATAAAATCTGGAAGGAAATATAGCCTATAATTTTATTATTTAGGGCGTGAAATAGGGCAAGATGGGTTAAAGCTCCCCCTACCTTAATCTTCTAAACTAATCAACTGGTTTCCTACAACTTTGGTATGCAGAAACTGTAACATCTAAAGGAACCTAAAGATATAAACTTTTTGGAAATCCCAACATTTGAGAGTAAAATAGAGCAAAAAGCGTAAAAGTACTCCCCTTTTATACCTTTTTAATAATTTAGGCGATTCTGTAGAAAATTTTGTGTATTTTGATGACAAATTTTTTTCTCCGGTTATTTTACTTCGGAATTTAAACCAACCACGGCTGTGCAATGGTGCACGATTGGGCGTTAAAAAATTGATGAAACACTTTATCGAAGCTACCATTTAGAATGGTAAATTCCGAGATAAAAATGTTTTGCTGCCACGAACTCCGATGAACCCCACAGACGTTCAAATTGAATTCAAAACGCGTTCAATTTCTTTTAAGATTGCCATTTGTAAAGACAAGCAATGAGTCGCAAGGCACACCACGCACAGATAAGCATACGTGGCATGTTCTTGTTTCGGCAAGCCATGGAGCTTATTTGTGTAAACTAAAGACGCTCTGACAAAAAATAAAGTAATAAAAATTGATTATCTCTGTTTTAGTTTTATACTTGAATATGTAACAAAGAGAAATAAAAAAAAATAAAAGGCTATTATTTTTTTCATCGCCGATCATTGTAAAAAGCGCTTCAGTCCTCTTTCTTTCACTAGAAATAAGTTACATGGCAAAACAACGTTGCGGAGTGCCCCGGTAGGCTAGCTAGTAGTGAGTTAGTCTATCAACCCCGGGGTTGCGGGTTCGATTCCCGCCAGAGACTCTGGTTTCTTTCCTGCAGACAAGCGTAAAGCTTCGCGGGGATTAGCATAGGGAATTAAAAAAAAAAAAAAAAAAAAAAAAAAAAATACCATGGTAGATAAGGCCATGATGGCTTTATCTCTCATTCAATAGAGAGATAAAGCCTTTTTGTTTTTTTTTTCATTTGAATGGGAGATAAAGCCATCATGGCCTTAGCTCACATTAGCAATATTAGAATATTAGATGGCTCTATCTCTCATTTCAGTTCCGGAGACACTAAAGTTAGGTATTGAAATCTGGCTTCACATACTAAAGTTTTTCTGCGTGACGGCCTGTGGCCGTGCTTAGGGGTTTTTTTCATCCAGTAGGACGCGGCAGGTGGCTTCGCTGAATAAAGTTTTCCTGCGTGCGTCACAAGAATAAATAAATGTTTTTCAATGATAACTAAGGATTTTCCCTTTTACAGAATATTTACACCATGCATAACAACTGTCTGAAAAAATATGGCTTTATCTCTCATTTGCGAAAAACAATATGGCTACATCTCTCATTTCGCAAAATTTTTAATATGACCTTACCTCTCAATGATTGGGAAAAAGGCCATTGTGGCTTTATCTCCCATTCAATTGAGCAATAATGCCATCATGGCCTTATCTACCATGGTTTTAAAGCACCCCCCCGCCGAGTCAACTAGTTTAATATATGTAAATACATACCAACAAAACATATGGATTATGGGCACAAAAGCTCTATTTCGGAACAAAGATTGTATGGGGTCTATGCGAAATAGGCTTGCTAGATCCTATTGACAATTAAAGCTTACATACAAAATTTCATTAAATTTTCTCCAAAATTGCGACCTGTTCTTTGCGCACCAGGTTTACATGGACAGCCAGTTAGCCTGACGGACATAATTAGATCGAGACAAAAAGTAATTCTGAGTCGATCGATATACTAAAAGATAGGTCTTGACCCAATATTTGTATGTGTTACACATATCAGCACAAACGTGTGTGTATAATAAATTAATATATGTGTAATTTGTTCGGAACAATGTAGAGTGAAGCTGGGTTCACCCATGCGTTCCGAACGAAATTTTGTCCAAACGATATTTTTTATACTGATAGTTTTCTGCAGAACGATTCACAAATTTCGCTACCATAAGTTTTACATAAGTAAACAATTATTAAAAATGGCAGCACATTCTCTTCCTGCCTTTTTTGTTCCTCAATATTTTTCAGGGCAATATTTTCTTTTACCTCCATTTTTATTTTATTATTCATCAATAAAACAAATGCAGCTTAATTAAGTTTGTATGTACAAAATGGAAAATAGTTAAACTTTTTCTGAACGAGAATTAAAATAATAATTTCCCCTTCTCTCTCAAAAGTAAGATGTCGAACTAAATCTAATATTTTTCAGACAAATATATTTTTCGAAACGAATGGATGAATCGAGCTTAAAACTTTTTTTGGTTTTGGAAAAAAAAGGTGGGTATTTTTGAAAAAAATCCTGGCAGCACTGCTTAATATTTATAAGCGCATATGTTATGTTAAAAATATTTCTGGCAAATATTTTAATACCAGAAATTATTTAACTTTAATCTACATAACAGCCATTTTTGTATATTTATCCATATCAGAGTAAGTGTTTCGTACAAGTACCAGTGCTTTAATCTTGTTTCATCTTTCTGAATTGTTCCTTTATACGCTTATTCTTCTTCTTCACTTATTATTTTTATTGTAATTATTTGGCATGCAAAAACAACAAAACCAGCAACATCTTTTGTATACGAAGTTAAACTATATATTTAACTGTTATTTTACCAGCCACTATTCAGCAACAACAAAAAAAAATAAAAGAAGATTCACTTTGAGATGAATAGCGTATGAATAGTACTTTTTCCAAGATAATACTTAAGTATGTAGCTAATGTATGTGTCTAATATACTAACATTAGTATGGTTCATATTGTAGGGAGAGCACAATGGTCGATTATAATACTTTAAGATTTAGGCCGACGATTGTAAGATTTGCCACAGGCAAGTGATTCGTGAATTTTTGTTCCTCATATCATTGCAAATAATTTGGAATGGAAATGGTTCCAACAAGACGGCAAAACATGTCATACAGCGCAAGAAACCTTTTTTTTTTTTTTATTTTTTTTAATTTATTTTTATTATTGAATCTTTCTTATCGAAATTTACAATATGTATTCAAATCTTAATTCTACTTGTTGTTTATTAGTTGTTACCAGTGTAACCACTAACTGCTGTATTCAAATTTTAAAAATGTCTTCTAGTTAGGCTCAAAGTATCGGTTCTTTTTAGCCTCTGGTGACCTTCGAACTGAAGCAAACCCCGAGCGAGGTAGTTAGGGTGGACCATTAGTTTATCGATGTAGCTTATTGAATATTTTTTAATTTCCTCCTGGATAGTGGGGACGTTGAGATCTCTGTGGATAATTTCATTACGTATATACCATGGGGCGCAGACAATTTGTCGTAATATTTGTAACGCAGTTTACTTTCCCAGCTGAGGTATGACTCAGTCTGTCCAGGGTCAATTCTAAGGTCTGCTTCCTTTGAAATGAAACACGGGATGTTTTCGTGTATGTTCGCTTACAATAATTTTAACAAAGCTTTATTTACGAAATCTTAATCTACGCTAAATACTTAGAACTAAGACGGCCTTCGGCTGATGCGGCGTGATTCCGTGCACGTACGGCTGATGACGTTTGGAAACGGCTAGATGTTGCTGCCAGTAGGCACGTACGGTGGCGTTCCGTAGGGCAGCGTTAAGTTACTGAGGATTCGATCTAGCAGAGAAGATAATAAACAGGTTTCGGTTAGAGGTTGTTAGTATCTAAATCTACAATCGAAACTATGCCGAGTACGGAGCATTGGGTGCGCCCCGTAGTTGGCTGTACACATGACTTACTACTCCGACTAGATGAGCTGAGCGCTTCGAACACAGGAGGATCTCGCAACCTCGGGTGTTTGGCTAACTATGGCCTCGGATAAGTCAGTGGCTGACGGTTGTCGGGCCATGGTGTGACTAACTAGGTATTAAATACTAGAAATGACTTAAAATACTTCGGACACCACGAGAATTCGGAAACCGTGGTGTTCGGCTAAATACGGTTTGGTTAAATTCAAGTTACTTAATCAGGTTCGGTTAAATACGGGTTACTTAGTTAGATTCGGTTAAATACGGGTTACTTAATCAGGTTCGGTTAAATACTGTTTGTATTTAGTCGGCTACCGGCTGGTTCGTATTCACTACTGGTAAGAATACGTGGACTACTGGTTTGTATTCAGTTGGCTAAATACGGTTTGGGTTAATCAAGTTACTTAATCAGGTTCGGTTAAATACGGGTTACTTAATTAGATTCGGTTAAATACGGGTTACTTAATTAGATTCGGTTAAATACGGGTTACTTAATCAGACTCGGTTAAATACTGTTTGTATTTAGTCGGCTACCGGCTGGTTCGTATTCACTACTGTTAGAATACGTGGACTACTGGTTTGTATTCAGTCGGCTAAATACGGTTTGGGTTAATCAAGTTACTTAATCAGGTTCGGTTAAATACGGGTTACTTAATTAGATTCGGTTAAATACGGGTTACTTAATCAGGTTCGGTTAAATACGGGCTACTTAATCAGGTTCAGTTAAATACTGTTTGTATTCAGTCGGCTACCGGCTGGTTCGTATTCACTACTGGTAAGAATACGTGGACTACTGGTTTGTATTCAGTCGGCTAAATACGGTTTGGGTTAATCAAGTTACTTAATCAGGTTCGGTTAAATACGGGTTACTTAATTAGATTCGGTTAAATACGGGTTACTTAATCAGGTTCGGTTAAATACGGGCTACTTAATCAGGTTCGGTTAAATACGGTTTACTTAATCAGGTGCGGTTAAATACTGTTTGTAGGTGAATACGTGTTGAATACTTCGGACACCAAGCGAATTCGGGAGCCTTGGCGGTCGGCTAACTACTTCGTAAATACTTCGGACACCAAGAGATTTCGGGAGCCTTGGCGTTCGGCTAACTACTTCGTAAATACTTCGGACACCAAGAGATTTCGGGAGCCTTGGCGTTCGGCTAACTACTTCGTAAATACTTCGGACACCAAGCGATTTCGGGAGCCTTGGTGTTCGGCTAACTACTTCGTAAATACTTCGGACACCAAGAGATTTCGGGAGCCTTGGTGCTCGGCTAACTACTAACTACGATCTACTTACTAACTAGCGAGAGTAAATACTGGGGTTGAGGGCAATAAATACTCTCTTTGTTCTGAGCAAAACCTTGTCTATTTATTCAAAAATAAAATAAACTAAATGAGAATTATACGGTAAAAAGGTTATGTAGGTAAATAGTAAGGGTATTCATAGTTGTGAGTAAAATAATAAGGGTATTCAAGGTTATTATAATTTATGATGTTACTTATAATTTATAATGCTAGTATTAAATGTAAATGTAGGGTTAATTTGTAACGTCACGTTACAGTCCCCTCCTACTTCGGAAAAAAAAATCCATTACAGGGTTTTTTTCCTTACTTAAATATATCAAATAAAAACAAAATAAAAAAAAATTATTTGTATGTATATAAAAAATAAATATACTAAATAAAATAATTTTAGGAATTAATTAAAAATATAAAATAACAATAAAAAAAAAATTTACCAAATTCAAAAAAAAAATCGAGAATGCCCTCTGCCGTTTCAGATGTGTCAGTTCGCTGCGCTGACGACGGAGCTGGTCAACAGTAACCCTTCGTTAATAAGTTTTCCTGCTGACGACATACTTTTGTTAGTTGGTCCTCCCGTAGCGGATAGATATATCACAGTGGGTGCGTCGGTAGCGTATTTTAGCTCATAAGATTTCGTTGCTTTGTGCTTGATCCGATTCAGTTCCGTTGGTGGTTTGGTACGGTATTACCACAGGATGCGTACTTGAAGTCGGGTCCCTGCTCGGGCGCCATTGTAACGCAGTTTACTTTCCCAGCTGAGGTATGACTCAGTCTGTCCAGGGTCAATTCTAAGGTCTGCTTCCTTTGAAATGAAACACGGGATGTTTTCGTGTATGTTCGCTTACAATAATTTTAACAAAGCTTTATTTACGAAATCTTAATCTACGCTAAATACTTAGAACTAAGACGGCCTTCGGCTGATGCGGCGTGATTCCGTGCACGTACGGCTGATGACGTTTGGAAACGGCTAGATGTTGCTGCCAGTAGGCACGTACGGTGGCGTTCCGTAGGGCAGCGTTAAGTTACTGAGGATTCGATCTAGCAGAGAAGATAATAAACAGGTTTCGGTTAGAGGTTGTTAGTATCTAAATCTACAATCGAAACTATGCCGAGTACGGAGCATTGGGTGCGCCCCGTAGTTGGCTGTACACATGACTTACTACTCCGACTAGATGAGCTGAGCGCTTCGAACACAGGAGGATCTCGCAACCTCGGGTGTTTGGCTAACTATGGCCTCGGATAAGTCAGTGGCTGACGGTTGTCGGGCCATGGTGTGACTAACTAGGTATTAAATACTAGAAATGACTTAAAATACTTCGGACACCACGAGAATTCGGAAACCGTGGTGTTCGGCTAAATACGGTTTGGTTAAATTCAAGTTACTTAATCAGGTTCGGTTAAATACGGGTTACTTAGTTAGATTCGGTTAAATACGGGTTACTTAATCAGGTTCGGTTAAATACTGTTTGTATTTAGTCGGCTACCGGCTGGTTCGTATTCACTACTGGTAAGAATACGTGGACTACTGGTTTGTATTCAGTTGGCTAAATACGGTTTGGGTTAATCAAGTTACTTAATCAGGTTCGGTTAAATACGGGTTACTTAATTAGATTCGGTTAAATACGGGTTACTTAATTAGATTCGGTTAAATACGGGTTACTTAATCAGACTCGGTTAAATACTGTTTGTATTTAGTCGGCTACCGGCTGGTTCGTATTCACTACTGTTAGAATACGTGGACTACTGGTTTGTATTCAGTCGGCTAAATACGGTTTGGGTTAATCAAGTTACTTAATCAGGTTCGGTTAAATACGGGTTACTTAATTAGATTCGGTTAAATACGGGTTACTTAATCAGGTTCGGTTAAATACGGGCTACTTAATCAGGTTCAGTTAAATACTGTTTGTATTCAGTCGGCTACCGGCTGGTTCGTATTCACTACTGGTAAGAATACGTGGACTACTGGTTTGTATTCAGTCGGCTAAATACGGTTTGGGTTAATCAAGTTACTTAATCAGGTTCGGTTAAATACGGGTTACTTAATTAGATTCGGTTAAATACGGGTTACTTAATCAGGTTCGGTTAAATACGGGCTACTTAATCAGGTTCGGTTAAATACGGTTTACTTAATCAGGTGCGGTTAAATACTGTTTGTAGGTGAATACGTGTTGAATACTTCGGACACCAAGCGAATTCGGGAGCCTTGGCCACAAAGTATACAGAGATGAAAAAAGTGACGTATGAAAAATGCCTAAATCATTTGCGAGGGCAGCTTTCGAAGAAAGAGAAAGAAAACGTTTTTTGTTATTGAAGTGACAATGCGTAAAAACAGGCCGCTACTATCTACACAAATTGCATAACCAAAACAAAAAACGCAAAAAGGGCAGCTTTCGAAGAAAAAGACAGAAAAAAACACAATATTTTCTGTCTCGTGACGCCTCTGTATACTCTGTGCCTTGGCGGTCGGCTAACTACTTCGTAAATACTTCGGACACCAAGAGATTTCGGGAGCCTTGGCGTTCGGCTAACTACTTCGTAAATACTTCGGACACCAAGAGATTTCGGGAGCCTTGGCGTTCGGCTAACTACTTCGTAAATACTTCGGACACCAAGCGATTTCGGGAGCCTTGGTGTTCGGCTAACTACTTCGTAAATACTTCGGACACCAAGAGATTTCGGGAGCCTTGGTGCTCGGCTAACTACTAACTACGATCTACTTACTAACTAGCGAGAGTAAATACTGGGGTTGAGGGCAATAAATACTCTCTTTGTTCTGAGCAAAACCTTGTCTATTTATTCAAAAATAAAATAAACTAAATGAGAATTATACGGTAAAAAGGTTATGTAGGTAAATAGTAAGGGTATTCATAGTTGTGAGTAAAATAATAAGGGTATTCAAGGTTATTATAATTTATGATGTTACTTATAATTTATAATGCTAGTATTAAATGTAAATGTAGGGTTAATTTGTAACGTCACGTTACATATTCTAGACTGTCTTCTTTGAAGCTTTTGGATGTTAGATGCGCATGCAGTACCCCATAATTGGATGCCATATGTCCATATTGGTTTTATGATGGACTTGTATAAGAGAATTTTGTTGTCTAAGGACAATTTTGAGTTTCGACCGAGAAGCCAATGTAGTTGAGCTGCTTTAAGTTTCATAGCCGTTATTTTCGCTTCAATATGACGCGACCAGGTCAAGCGTCTATCTATATGAATTCCCAAGTACTTAACATGGTTTTCTACCGGAACAGTGATGTTATTTATTTTTACAGCTGGGCACGTTTGTCTTCTGAGCGTGAAAGTTAAGTGAGCACATTTAGCCGGGTTAACCTTTATTCTCCATTTTTCTAGCCAGGCCTCTAGTTCATTGATGTGGGACTGCAGATTTTGCGATGCGACTTTTGGGTCATGGTTAACGCTAATAAATGCTGTGTCGTCTGCAAATGTAGAGGTATGCGTGCTCAGGTTTGTTGGCATATCCGCTGTGTATATTATATATAGAAGCGGTCCTAATATGCTGCCTTGGGGAACACCAGCAGAAATTTTCTTGAGGGGGGAGTATTTATCTTGCGACCTTACTATGAATGTTCTGCCTGTTAGATAGCTCTCCAGAAGCTTGTGAGTGTTTTGAGGAAGCATTCGTTTTATTTTGATGAGTAGCCCATCATGCCAAACTTTGTCAAAAGCTTGGGAAATGTCTATAAACAGTGCTGAGCAGTATTGCTTTTTCTCAAACGCCGATCTAATAAGGGTGACAATTCTATGCACTTGTTCTATTGTACCATGTTTCGCTCTGAATCCGAACTGGTGGTCCGGGATGATGTCGTGTTCATTTAGATGAGGAGTTATACTTAAAACGAATATTTGTTCGAAAAGCTTCGATAGGATTGACAATAAGCTTATCGGTCTGTACGACGCAACCTGGCTAGCATCTTTTCCTGGCTTGGGAATCATAACAATTATAGACCTCTTCCATGAGGATGGGAAGTATCCGACTCTTAATATAGCGTTAAAAATGAGCAGCAAGATTCTGGAAGCAGACGATGGTAGGTTTCTTATCATTGACCCTGTGATGCGGTCAGGTCCGGGAGATTTTCTAATATTCACTTTTTCTATTGCAGATTTTACTTGAGTTATGTTAAATTTTAATGGATGGTTTACCTTATCAGGAATGATTGGACGACAGGAACAAGTATGTGCATCATGTGGCGTGAAAACTTTCTCAAGGTGGCCCGCGAAAGCGTTTAATTTTTCATGTGTGTTTTTGGCCCAAGTGCGGTTTTCCAGTCTTAATGGAGATTCTTGGGTTATAGGGCATTTCATATGCCGTACAGCCTTCCATAAGCTATAATTGGAGTTTTTTGTGGCGTCTAGGCTGTTTAGATAGCCTTCTATTGCGGACTCGTGGTTCTGTCTCAATTTGTTGCGAAGTGTGGTCAGGCATAATTGTAGTTGGGCCTTAGTGGTTGGGGAACGACTGTTTTGCCATTGTCTTCTTAACTTCCTTTTTTCTCTGATAAGGGCCTCTATATCCGTCGATGTATTGTAAGGAGCACGTTTAATTGTCCGCTTGATTGGGGTTGCATTTCTTGCTGCAGTATCCAAGACTTCTGTAAATCGGTCGACAGCTATTTGGATGTCAGATGAATTTTTTAGGGGAATGCACTGTGATAGGTGAGAGCTCACATACATTTTATACTTTAACCAATTTGTGTTTCTGTTTGGATAGGAAATAAAGTTTGCAGCTGCAGCGTCAGAGTTACCTTTTAAAATGAGGATTGAAGGTGAATGATCAGACGAAAGATCATAGGAGGAACTAACTAGTACCTGATCGCGCTTGATGTTTTTAATTACAGCAAAGTCAATAAGGTCTGGTAGCTTATTGAAGTCGGTTGGCCAATAGGTAGGCTTACCACTCGATACCACATCAAAATTATTTGCAGTTACGGTATTGTATAGCTGATTACCTCTAGGACTAATAAGTCTGGAGCCCCAATATGCAAGAAACCGTCATTTTGTTTAGCCAAACTTCCTATGCTTTGACTATTTGCACTATTTTTGTGCGGGTACACCAAATCTCTTGTAGTGGTCAAAATTCGGCAGACAGAAAAGCGCTCATAAGTCGCTGTCGTGGAAGTCATATGTCAAAAACTAGTTTTAAACATTAAATGCCATGAAATTTGTTAGCTAGTTAAACCAAAATTTTTAAGCGAATTTTTTTGTGTGTTATTAAAAAAATCTATGCCTCTAAACAACCACCATATACAGGGGTGTTCTGGAAATCAAAAACGGAAAACGCAAGAATTTTATACATCGTTTTTTTATAAGATTTCTGTAATAAAAGAATTTTATGACAAATATTATTCAAATATTTTTCTAATAAACAGAATTTTTTAACAAAAATTAGATTAAAGGTGAATTTAAAACATCTTCCAAATTCTTGCGTTTAGCGTTTTCTATTTCCAGAACATCCCTGATAAAAAAAATGTTTGCTAATTGTTCTAAATTTAAAATTTGAGTTTAATTCTAAAACGTATTAGTTTAGTGTCATTCATCTGATCCATTTTATCCATGCCAAATGAGCTGCCTATTTTCAGTTGGGTTTTCATCAAAAGTATAGCGCAAGAATATTGTACAGCTATAGCTTTATTTTTCTTCGGAACAGATAAGCGCTGTGATACATATCCTTCATAGAACCCAAAAAATAAGCTGCAAACTGGGCACGTTGGACTTTTTTGGAACAAATGTTTATTTGATGCAGTGTTCTATCTCATGTTCGCGCCACATCTAACGTGGAGAAAAAATTTCCAGCATAAATTATACGGCCTGTATTCACATAACTTTCCACTAACTGATACATATACATACATCATTCTGGCCTTGATTTACATCACGTTCTTGACCAGACAACTTCCCAAAATAAATCATTCCTTTAGGATGATAAAATGATTTCGAATCACGCTCCCAACCACCATACCTTTTTTCCATACTTGGGTAGCTTAGTCGGAATGTATTGTGTAAACCGGCAGCCACGGTTAGCGAATCGTGGGGGTGTAAGCTGCCACCAAATTGGCTTGCGATATTTGCCAAACATCGTCAATAGCAGCAGTTTTACTACTGATTAATCGCTCCCGTCGCGTATTTGTGTTGCAATGCAAAATAAATTTTTGATGATCATAAATCGATCGTGTGGTAATGCGGTTTTGTATATTGGAGAATGGTGTGGGCCTCACAGTTCCTTAGCAGGCGTATTATTTGATTTAGACACTCTTTTACCCTTTTAGATTTATTGAATTGTGTTCCTTTTCTTTTTCTTCGAAAGATTTGCCTTATTTCTGAGATATCGTTGAAGTTTTGAAAAAAATAACAATTTAAAACAAAATTTTTTTGTTCTTTAAACATTCATAATAATAAAAACGCAAGAAAAATCACAGTTTTGGTTTAAAAACATTTAGTGTAAAATATTTCTATTCAAATGAGCTTTATTTAATTGTAAACAGTGCACTACTTCTGATTTTGTTCACAATTTACTGAGAATTTACTGAATTGATAAAAATCAAGTTAAAAAAACTGCATCAAGCTTCCAATTAACATACAAAAAGTTACATTTTGTTCCCTTGTGTATTATACGCCATATATGTTCTCTAATATGCTTGCGGCATATGGTGTAGTGATCATATGTTGCTTTCACTTACTCTAGTTTCCTTTTTATATAGTCGACCATGTTATGAGCATGAATGCGGGTATTCGGTGAAACTTTGCTCCATTTTGTGCAGTTTTTAGATGTAAAATAACTGTCAGAAATTTCGATAGTGGCAGGGACAAAGATGCAGCAAACAAGATCCGTAGGGAACTTTGCACTAAACTGCAGCCAACAATTCCGCGCATCGCTTCAAACCCAACTTTAATAGATTCACGACACTTTTTTTTTTGGACAACATCTAAGGTTTGGGTATTCAACCAATACAAAATTAAGGAGTGGTGAGAGTTTGAAAATCAAAAAAGTTCTCCAGGGACCTTCTCACAAACAGAAGAATTATAAAAGTCACCTGGAAGCACAAACTAAGTAGAGTCTCATTCACCACTCGACATTCAGGGTATAAAATTTTAAGAAATTTACATCTTGTAAAACATGTACAAGTTTCTTACGCCTGTCTTCATAAAAATTGTCAAATATAATAAAGGCTTGCAAAGCAAATTTTCTATGAAAATTTTCCATAATAAAAGTTTGTTCAATTTAATAATCGTTTATGAATACGGGGCCTAATATTTATAAAAAAAACAGGATGTTTGTATGTATGTAACGTATGGGCTTCAAAACGGCTAGGCCGATTTTGATGAAATTTTCAGAGAATCTTCAGAATATTCAGGCGGCTGACACTGTGAAGTCAGATTTTCGATTTTCGGTCTGCGGGCGGAGGGGCGTGGCAAAATCCAATTTTCATATTGCACCACCAATAACATCTATATAATTTGGACGATTTTTTCTTTGAAATGATCGTCATGGTCCAACTTAGATTTATACGAAAAGAAAATCTTGCCCCGCCCACTTTTACACCCACTTTTTTCGAATTACCTGAAATCAGAAAACGGCTCCATCGGTTTGACAAATTTTTCTTTCAAATGTTCGTATTAATCCATTTTAAGTTTTCATCGAAAGAAAAATTTACCACGCCTACTTTTACGCCCACTTTTCCTATTAAGGAATAACTTGAGAACGGCTTGACCGATTTAGAAAATTTTTTCTTTAAAATGATTGCCATGGTCGAACTTAGGTTTTTACGAAAAGAAAATTTTGCCCCGCCCACTTTTTTCGATTTACCTAAAATCAAAAAACGGCTCCATCGATTTGACTAATTTTTCTTTTAAATGTTCGTATTAATCCATTTTACGTTTTCATCGAAAGAAAAATCTACCGCGCTAACCATTACGCCCACTTTTTCTATTAAGCGCATTACTTGAGAACGGCTTGACCGATTTGGACGATTTTTTCTTTAAAATCATCGCCATGCTCCAACTTACTTTTTTCGATTTACCTAAAATCAGAAAACGGCTCCATCGATTTGACTAATTTTTCTTTCCAATGTTCGTATCTTTTTAACAGATTTTCAAAATCGAACGCAAACATTTTTCCTAATTTGGACAGGACAAAGTCTGTCAGGTCAGCTAGTAAAGGGTGATTTTTAAGAGCTATAGGAAAGTTTAAAAAAACACATAAAATTCCGAAAAATGCATGAAATCTTTATTTGAATCAATAGTACGGTCCATATAATTTAATGTTTGAAGATTATTTCATGCAAATGTTGACCGTGAATGCGCCTCAAATGGTCCATCCGCTTAGTTCAATTTTGGCATACTCTTTCCAACATTTCGGCCGGTATCTCGTGAATAAATGCTTCAATGTTGTCTTCTAAAGCGTCAATTGAAGCGGGCATGTGTGTATAGACATGAGCTTTGACAAAGCCCCTAAAAATTGTCTAAAGGCGTTAAATCGCATGATCTAGGCGGCCAATTGACCGGTCCCGAACGTGAAATAAAACGTTCACCGAACTCGCCTCTCAATAAGTCCATTGTTAAGCGTGCTGTGTGGCATGTAGCACCGTCTTGTTGAAACCACATGCCATGCAAGTCAGGCTCTTGCATTTTGGGCAAAAAAAAGTTGGTTATCATCTCACGGTAGCGCTCACCATTCACAGTTACGTTACGATTCGCTTCATCTTTGAAGAAGTACGGTCCAATGATGCCACCAGCCCATAAACCGCACCAAACTGTAACTTTTTCTGGATGCATTGCTAGCTCTTGCAATGCTTCTGGCTGATCTTCACTCCAAAATCGACAATTCTGCTTATTAACGTACCCATTGAGCCAGAAATGAGCTTCGTCGCTGAACACAAGAAGCCCGCGATGAACTTTCTTAACAGAGCACGCATTTTGATAACAAAATTCAATAATTTGCAAGCGTTGTTCGTTTGTAAGACGATTCATGGTTATATTATAGAACAAACTGAAGATGTTTGACAGTGAAACAAAACACGAAACGTGCGTCAGCTGTTTAAACCAGTGTTGCCAAAAAGATAATAGCTAAAAAATCACCCGATATTTATAAAAAACTAGACCTTTTAATTTATAAAACAATACGTAATTTTAAATTTATAACTAATACATAAATTATAATCTGTTTTTTTTTTTAAGTGTACAAAGTTTTTTAGCTACATACAACTTAAAATGGGCCAGATGAGTTTGTAATTTTAGCCAATCCAAATGGAAATGGAAAATGGGCCAAAATAGGCTTAAAGTTGGTAGCAAGGTCCACCCTGCACAAAGCAAATGTCCTTCAAAAATATAGTTGACACACGATAATCTCTATAAAAAAAGGTAGAAGTAGAAGCATTTAATTTTGCTTATAGTTTTCTTTAAATTAAATTTATTATGACCGCCTTAACCAAGCAAATATAAAAAGTTCTATTTATAGATTTGTCTTAAATTAACCAAAACAATATATAAACATCATAATTGAATAAGTAGGTGTAACAAAAAAACTCCATTATTTATTATAAAATATTTTTTTTTGTAACTTCCAAGCATAATTTTGCACCACTCCTAATAAACAATATGTAAATGTGTCTTTATAAAAAGTTAATCTTTCTTCTTTTTTATTAAGCCCTTTAATTTCTATCGTGTTACTTGTTGAAACTACAAAAAAAGTTCGTATGAAAAGCAACCAGATGAAGAAAATAATATAGGAAAAAGAAACATTATAGCTACTTCCTATGTTTCAATAGTAGTTTTTTTGAAAATAAACAGAATGCAAATGAGTGAAAACATCGACAAAAAACCCAATAAGTAAAAATGAGTAGAAAATCCGACTGAGTTTTAGCACACATATACTAGAAGGGAATAAGTTTTTGATCGTTTTTCATCATTTACGTTTAATAAGAATTTTTACTTCATCTGTTAGAACCACTCTAAAAAAACCATTCCTTTAAAACTCTGCCAACGTTAACAGTAACACTAATACCAAACCGCAAACGAATATTACTTAAATTGTACATTCATGCAAAATAATCAACTTTACTAAACAACTAAACTAAAAGTCTTTAACTGGGCTGCCTTGCCTGTATGCCTCTTCCTCTCTCTCTCTTTCTCTTGCCAGCCTATACCAAATGTAAATGAAATGTTGGAAAATAAAATAAAAAAAAATATTTTGTGCGTGAAAAAACGTAGTTTTTATCCGAACAAAAACTCTACGAATTCACAATTTGTATTTAGTTGTGTTTTAACAAATTTAAGTATTTCACTTCTCTGTTTTGCTACGTTTCTTTCTTTCACCTCATGTCTGCTAATTTTCATAAAAAAAAAACACAACCAAAATTTTTCATGAGGTATTTAAGTTTTAAGTTAACACAGAAAAAAAAAGCAAAACTAAATCTGAAAATTCAGTTTTATTACGATTTACATTGTCTTTGCGAAGTTTCAAGTCAACTATTATTCCCCCTTTAAAAAAAAAACCAAAATGCTCGTTCATTGATTATAATTTAAATTAATTAGTATGTCTATTTTAAGTAAGTAGTTTTTGTATAAATCCTGTTAATACGATCTAATTTGGAATGGGAATTCTTTGATTTCATCTTCTGTTATTTTAAGGGTGATAATAATGAAACAATTAGGAGTAATAAAGGAGATTATAGTATTTAGAAATGTGAAGGAATAAATGAACAGCATGTTGTAACGGTACTCTTAACTAAATGCAAATTTCTAGAGTTTTTTCTTTCCTGGGATTTCACAGGAAATTTAGTTATTTAATGCGAAATTACTGGGATAAAACTTTAAGAACAATTGGCAAAAATGAAGGAAAAAATACTTAATCCTACTAGACAAACATTATAAGGTCGATTGTCTAACATTTGCAATTCCTAAATAGCGATCCAAGTAGAATTTTAGAGCTTTCTCAAGCTAAATTACAGCTTTTTTTAGCTGTTGGATTTACTAGTCCTGCTGCCGTATTCTGTAATTCGCTTAGCTTAAGCTAAATCTCGATCGCTAAAATTTCTTAGAGAAAACAAAATTAAAAGTTTTTAGCGATGGCACTAAAAGCTAAAATTGCGGCAAATTAAATTTGTATTGCATTGCCAAATTTAGCAATGCACGTTACTGAATTACCAAAAATTGCTAAATCAACTTTATAGATTTTTAGCGATAGAGATTTAGCTTTAGCGAATTACGGAATACGGCTGCTGGCTTCTTTAAAAAATAGGTTTGTGGTAGAAGTATACAGCGAAAACACAAATGTACCGTTATCTGATAAATATGACGTGGTACATTTGTAATATATAGACCAACATCTACGTATTTTATATGAACCCTGCGGGAAATTTGTATCAATTGTTCCAACACACTGATCCTGGGATTTGTGAAAATAGAACACGCACAAAAAGAAAGAACTCATGACCAGTGAAAGGAGAACCAATCATTTAACTGGTATATGAAGAACAAAAAGGTAGAAAAAGCAATGAATTACGGCTCCACGAAAATCCCCCCAATGAAATAACGCCCAGGAAATAACCCCCAATGAAATAAACCCCAAAAAATAGGAAATTACACCCAAAAGCAGTGAATGAAATAACATCGAAAAATAAACGAAATAAACCCCAAAACGAAAACGAAACAACCCCAAATATTTGGAAGTTATTTCATATGAAATAACACCCAATGATGAAAATGAAATAACCCCAATGAAATAAACCCCATCAGCAACAAAAATTAAATTATGCCCAAAATTCATAAAAGAGTCAGTTTCACCAAGGATTTCATGAAGTCAATATGGACCAACAGCAAAGTCGCAAAATTATTGAAATGAATCGAGTGGAGGCCCGCAGCTGTCTTCTTCATAATAAAGATATATGGGGTTCAAAAATAATGCTGCAGTTATTTTACCCGCCCGTAGATCCTTGTAGCCATTCTCTTTTTTTGCAGTTCGGAAGACAATTTGCCTTTTACGTTTGGCCTTTACATAGCTACCTCCACTGTTTAAATATAATTGTTTTTCCCTTAAAGAATATATCGAATTGCTATTTCTTCGTTTTCAACAATTTCGAATTTCATTTTTTTAAATATTAACACGAGATGATGTAAAGCGTCCGAACTTCGATGCACATCTGAAAATATTTTATGTTTTACAACAACTCAACTCAACATGCAAAGCAAATTTTTCTCATATGTTGACACTGTTATTCCAAAAAACAGTTAATTGTTACAGCTTTAAAAATGAAATAACCCCCGAATAAAAAATGAAATAACGCCCAAACTAAACACGCTATGAAACAAGCCCCGAATTTTAAAAATTTGTTGGGTGTTATTTCATTGGAGATTATTTCATAATTTGAAAACCCCAAACGAGAAATGAAATAATTCCCAAAAAAAAATTAAAAACGGCCCAAAAAAATAGCAAACTTTTTTACAAATTCCAAAAAATAGCAAATTTTCAATTTCATTTTTATTTCATATAATATGAATATTATTTACATTTAACTTAAAGTAGTAAAGAGTTTCCAAAAAAAAAAAAATAGCAAATTTCTTACAAAATTTCCTAAAAAAAAAAAATAGCAAACTTTTTTACAAAATCCAAATTTCCTAAAAAGATAGCAAATTTCTTACAAAATTTCCTGAAAAAATGGCAAATTTTTTACAAAATTTCCTAAAAAACGGAAAATTTCTTATAAATTTTCTTAAAAAACAGACAATTTCTTACAAAATTTCCTAAAATGTATAAAATTTTTTACAAAATTTCCTAAAAAAAACAGAAAATTTCTTACAAATTTACCTAAAATATAGAAAATTTTTTACAAAATTTCCTAAAAACCAGAAAATTTTTTATACATTTTCTTAAAAAACAGAAAATTTCTTACAAAATTTCTTCAAATATATAAAATTTTTTACAAAATTTCCAAAAACAGAAAATTTCTTACAAATTTACCTAAAATATAGAAAATTTTTTACAAAATTTCCTAAAACATAGCAATTTTTTTTTGCATATTTTATTTTTTTTTTTAGCAAAACTTTCATAAAATAAAAAATTTTTTTGTAAGACTTCTTAAGAAATAACAAAGTTTTCCTATAAAATAACAATTTTTGCAAAATTCAATATTCAAAATTTTTCTTTCTGTGTAAAAGATCAAAAATATAATATTTCGTTTATACTTGCTATAGCGTAACTAAGGCAACGTAAGGCCGTTGTATTGTAAAAATATTATGTTTTTTTTTAATATTTTTCAAGTCATATTTTTTCTCAAAATTTTGTATGCAATTGAAGCACAGCCGCGAATAACGTTTTAAGTTACAAAATAATAATTTTTCAGGAGAGCAAAAAAAACGTTTTTTGACAAGCAGCATTATTTGTTTTAAAAATTTTTTTTTTCTATTATTTAAAATAGTGATAATAAAAACTTTAATGCAAAAGGCTTTTAAAACATTTTTCCGCACTGCAAAACCATTTCGGTTTCATCATTATGTTAGTAACTTGCAATGTTCTTCCACTGGCTGACACTTTGTACGCCATTTTGAAGGCGTTAAGGTGCATAGTTTTGGTTGATTTGATGTTTAAACTGTGTAAGAGAGTAAAGTCAACGTTTATCTGCAAAAAAACAGTTTTTGCAAAATGTGGCGTTTACAACGTTTTTCGCGGCTGTGCTTCAATTGATGTTGTGTGAAGACATGAAAACGAAAGCTTGAATTCTTAATACATATAAACAAAACCACAAAATCTATGGAAAAAATATTGTTTGTTATCCTTAAGAATACAAATTTTAACCAATAACCACAACAGAACTTATTGAACTCTGTATAAAATTTCATACAGACTTAAAAACATGCGAAATCCGAACAAGAGTGAAGCAAATGCTTACAATTGCAAGCAGATTGTTATTAAAGAAATTCGTATATGAAGAGATTTGTTAAATAAAAGTTTGACGAAAATAACAGCAGGACCATGAGAATTTTAAAATTTAGTTAATTATTATTGACATTTAGTTTGTAGAAGAAAGAAATTATATGTATGTATATACGTACATACGTTATAATATAATAATATTATGTACTAGCTGACCCGACAGACGTTGTCCTGTCCAAATTAGGAAAAATGTTTGCGTTCGATTTTTAAAATCCGTTAAAAAGATACGAACATTTGAAAGAAAAATTAATCAAATCGATGGAGCCGTTTTCTGATTTTAGGTAAATCGAAAAAAGTGGCCGGGGCAAAATTTTCTTTCCGTAAAAACCTAAGTGGGACCATGGCAATCATTTTTAAGAAAAAATCGTCCAAATCGCTCAAGCTGTTCTCAAGTTATGCGCTTAATAGAAGAAGTGGGCGTAAAAGTGGGCCCCTCCGCCCGCAGACCGAAAATCAAAAATCAGACTTCACAGTGTCACCCGCCTGAATATTCTGAAGATTCCCTGAAAATTTCATCAAAATCGGCCCAGCCGTTTTGGAGTCCATACGTTACATACATACATACACATATCCTATTTTATATATATAGGTAGAAGATATACATACATAAACCACTCATTTGTTGATGCAACGTCATATGTTAAAAATCGCACATTATGGCTCGATATCACTAATGCATAGTAAATAATTCTTATGAAGATATTAACGCAATTCACGGTTTGCTATTGTAAACATTTGACATCTTGATTTAAAACTCGACATCAACAAAGTACATATACATATTTTAAATTTTATTTGCTTACGTCATCTGCAATACTTAAATTTAAATTGTAAACAAGATGTACAAGGTCTACAATAGCAAACCGTGGACTTAGCTACTGTATGTATATATTTCTTATGAAGATATTGTAAACTGAACGCTCAAGAGAAGAACGCAATTTTCTTTTTCCATTATGTTGTGTGTAATTTTAAAAACTTAAATAACTAACTTATGATAACTTATATTTTTGAGTTATTACGTTGTTGAAGCACATAAGCTATATATACTTATGTTAGTCTTAAGAAAAAATTTGAATTTGGCTTTCCAGCTTCTTCCATAATTTTCTCAGAACTTTCTTACTTAAAAATTATTCTCACCATCTGACATTTCTTCAATGATTTATAATTTTTTTAAAGAAGTTCGAAAATTCTAACCAAAAACGCTTTAAAAAGTTTTTTAAAACATCGTGTTTCAATTTAAAGTTTTAAAACACACGACTAGTTTTAACAAAAAAAATGGAGAATAAAAACTAACGCAGCTGTCAAAGGTGGCATGTCATAATGACGCTTTTTGGTGTTATTTAACATTTCGTCAGCTCAGAATTGGTTTGGTGCATTTTATGGTTAAATGTCCATGATATGCGCAAAAACAATTCTGAGATGACGATTTAAATTTGTCGCTATGTCCAATTTAAACAAATAACAAATTTATAACAATTGTTACAAGTAAATGTTAAAAAAGAACATGCTAAAAAAATGTTTACTACACGCAGAGAAAAAATATGGTTGGGCATGGTTACGGCAACAATATTATGTTTATTGTAACATTATATTGTTGTCGTACACAAATAATTGTTATTTTTTTTAAATATCAGCAATATTATAGTTACTGTAAACATATCAATGTTTATCGCAATTATAAGTTTGAGTATTGTTGACCGAAAAATAATTATTTTTCTAACAACTAAATAATGGCGACTTTGAAAACATATTAAATTTCTTACAACCATGAAATGATAAATTTCTATACGTGTAGTCAAAGTATGCTTAAGAAGCAAACAAAATATGTTTACCCTAATAATATTATGTTAGCGCCATTTGTAAAATAATTTTGAAACTGTTGTGTCGTTTGTTTTAAATATCGAATTATTTGTTAGTGAGCTAGCTGTTGAACAACAATTAAAAAAACCAAACCCCATTAAGAAAACAAGTGAAATTAAAAGAATTAAAAAAATAGTATTTATGAATGTACATTAAAAGAAATTGTGCCACAAAATAAAAAATGTATGTAAAAAATTTTAATATATTTTTAATTGTTGTGACAGCACCACTTTATCATAATTATGATTAACATGACAATAATATGATTACATCTCATCTTATTATGATTAGCATGACAATAATATGATAAACTCTTCACATATTATGATTAACATGACAATAATATGATTACTTCTAAACTCATTATGATTAACAGGATAATAGTATGGTTAAGGGAAAAATATTATGGTCTTATATTACGAATATATTTGGTCATTATATGATTCAATAATAATCTTAATATGGTGACTACAATCATGAATCTTAGCATAATATGTTGCTCTTAGAATATGTTTACCACAACCATGTTTTTTCTTTGCGTGTAGTAAAAATTGTTACAAATTTGTAAAAAAAAATTGAATAAATGAACACAGCTATTTTTAAATATTGTTCTTTGAAATATATTGAACCGAATAAATAACCTATTATTATATTTTTAATTTGATATTGTCATTTTTAGAACGGTACCCATGTTCTGTAACTGTAGTGAAAGCTTCTCGCATCGAAAATATGTGAAACAGAATATTCCATCGTTTCTTGAAAAGTGAGAAAAAAGTGTGTATGTAACTCATGTCGAAAACTATCAAAAGGGATTACGTCGTTACGTTATAAATTTCATAACATTTCACTCAAAGCCGATGTGACATTGCAGACGGGGAGAACGCCAGTAACACATATCGTTGACGGCGACCAAAATTTACTAAAATTGAAAATTTTTCAACGACGGCGCGAAATACAACCGTTGCCTATACCAAATAATATGAAGTGCGACTTAATGTCTGTTGTTTGCAAACGAGCTTTAAAAACATTCGTATATTTTATAAAAATGTTAAAAGTCTGAGTTCTTACGGCTCATGTCTTATTGACAAGATTGCTACTTTATAGGCGAGAGGGACGAGGGGAAAAGAAACGAGTACACAGATGGATGAACTGTCTTAACGTTTTGCTTTTTCATTCGTTGTTTAATTTTGTTATTGTTTTCAGTATCAACAAGTTGGAGTGCTATATTCGGATGTGCCGAATCTTTGATACCCTCCACCGACAGTTCGAATGTTTAAGGAGAAATATCTGTATGATGTTATTATTATCTTAAACTGTGACGATTTGTTATTAATTATGGTTTTAGACGACTAAACTGTTTTCCGGTAGTAGGGTTTATATGGGGCCTAGGGTAAATTATGGACCGATCATCACGAAATTTCACAGCGTCATTTCTAGTCCTTTAAAACTGTGACGTACCAATTTCTGTTATGATAGCATTATTAATTATGGTTTTGAGAGTACTAAACTGTTTTCCGGGAGTAGGGTTTCTATGGGGCCTAGGGTAAATTATGTGCCGATCTTCACGAAATTTCACAGTATCATTTATAGTCCTATAAAACTGTGACGTAGGTACCAAATTTTGTTACGCTAGCTTTATTTTTTTAGGTTTTAGGCGTACTAAACTGTTTTCCGGGAGTAGTGTTTATATGGGGCTTAGGGTAAACTATGGACGGATCTTCACGAAATTTAACAGCGTGATTTCCAGTCAAATAAAACAAATTTTTCCAAAATCTTATCTCATTCCGTGCCTTATTCCAGCATTTATGTTATTTTTTGTAACAAAATTATCAATTTTTTTAGGTGGTGGTTCCACATTTTGATTCATAGCTCTGGTCCTACTGAACCGATTTTACTGGATGTCAATCCCAAACTGCTTAGGATAACTACAAGCTATTTGGCCCCAAGTTTGTTCATTTCTTTTAAGTTGTTTGAAAGTAAGCGTGTTTTCAACAGACGGACAGACGGACAGACAGACGGACATGGCTAAATCGACTTAGAATTACTCAAGGACCCAGAATATATATACTTTATGGGATCTGAGATGAATAATAAAAAAGTTTCACACGGAATGACAAACTTTATATACCCTCTTCACAACTAATTGTGGTGGAACGCCAATTCATGTTCAAAGAAGAAAAAGGAAGAATCTTGTCAATAAGACATGAGCCGTATGAACTCAGACAAAGCAAAATAATAAAACAATAAAAAATGTGCCAAGAACAAAATATTATTATTATTATTCTTTGTATTTTGCATTTTTAATTGTTTTTTAGTGTTAACATTTTTTCTCGCCCCATTTTTATTCGTGAGTGGTATTTTTTAATTAAAGATTTTTAAATATGGGATTTTGAGATTCAAAATTCTGAAATTCGGAATTTTGGTACTATCCCATATTAGGATTTTAAGATTTTCAGAGCTTGACAATAATGAAACCAACAATTAATTGATTACAATACATCAAAAATAGGCCATAATGTCCATTAATCTTAAAACATTCCGCACATGGACTTTATAACAGTTTTAAACATGGCATTATGACATTAGACATTATGACATGCTGTCAAAAAGTCTTAACATGGAGTTCCACTCCACGCTTTCTATGTGTTTAATACATTCTTGAACTTTTTTCATGTACAAAATTTAACGGGAAATTTTGATTTTTCGTTCGAGACAGGTTCATCTCTAGTCTTTCCCTGTGACAAAAGCAACGTTCGAAAAAAAACTTCAGGCTTATCAAACAATTTTTTTTTATTAACCTTCAATAAATCTTAAATATTTTTTAATTAATAAGGGCTCCAGTGGAAGTTAAAGGAACATATATATATATATATATATATATATATATATATATATATATATATATATATATATATGTTCCTTTAACTTCCACTGGATATATATATATATATATATATATATAATAAGTGTTTTTAATTAAAATTTTTAAAATAAAATGGTCCTTCCATTCCTTTCTTCACAGTGGTCTCTTCTGTGTTTATATGTATATGATCTCATTGAAATATTATTCTCTTTAAGTTTTATTCCTCTCATATCTTTTATTGTTACAAATCATTTCGATTTGTTTAAAAAAAAAGTTATACTAAAACTTGATTTGAAGTCCACACAAGACGTAACTGGTGTTGGCTGTAAAACGAACAACTTCTTGTGGCAACAACAAAAACAACCTGTGCAACATAACTTCGCAAAAAAAATAGGAAACAATTGAATGGAGCAGAGGCAACAACTGTTCAAATCAGACAAGCGTTAAATGTTAAAGTGTAAATATTCAATTCAGTCAACCAAAAAACAAAATGTTTATATTCAATTTAGATTCATTTTGCTATCCGACAGACTTTTTATTCAGCTTCTTTTAGCCATGTTTCTTCGACTGTGTGTTGGCCCGTTTTATGGCTTTTGTATGAATGAATTGTTTGAATGGTATAACAGCCATTTATGGTTTTCACTTCTTAAGTTTCTTCAAAAGTTATTTTTTAAGTTCTTTATTTTATTATAAATAATATTTTTTTTAGGATTTCATTTAAAAAAATTTAACAATCGTATTGAATACTGTGGGCGATTTTAAATGAAGTGTTTGTTTTTCGTTAAAGAAAATCTTTTAGAACGAAAACGTTATCTCCATTTGTTTTTTCATTATTGTATTTTGACCTAATTATAGTGTTTGGGTATAAAAAGTGTTATTATTTATAATAAATAAATTAACAAAATTGCTTTAGGTAGTAAAATTTGGAAATAGTTTGATAAGCAAATATTATGCAAAGCTTATTTTATAAATTTTTGTAAGATTGACATTTAAATTATTTTACATCTTGGAATGCAAAGTTTGTACTAAAAGCGATATTAACCACGATTGTAGCAATTTTAAACATTAAATTTTTATTGAATTCCATAAACGTTAACAGCACTGATTTTCAATAATTAATGTCAGCTGTTGTTAAAAATTTTCGCCAAAAAAAATTATTAAATGAAAGTAAAACAAACGAAAAAAAAATGTTTTTATATCAATCTCAAAATAACCAAAAATCACAGTATTACGCAAATTGTACGCAAACACAAGAAAAGCCTTAACCCATTAAGGCCCTGCGTTGCGTTTTCACAACGTTCACTTAAACCACCCCTCAGGCATTTTGTTGTTACGTGCTATTGTTATAAAGCAGAGTGAAATAAAATTTAACTTATACATAAGTTTTTTCTATAAAAATTTTTAATTTAAATTTGTAATTTTTCCTGTTTTTTGGGTACTTTTGGAAAAAGTTTACAAAAATAAAATATACCTATCTGAAACTTCTGAAGGAGATAGCTTACATACGAACATTATTATTTCTACTCAAAAATTCAATCATCGTAGATATTTGATACTTTTTTTGTGATTGGATACATCCGTGATGCGAAAACGCAACACTGGGCCTAAACCATATACAAATTACATAAAATTATCAAATAAAATATATTTATACAATCACTTGCTATTTAAAACAACATAATAAAACATACATGTAAATTAGAAGTTGTTGTTATTACGCAGTAGGTAAATTCTCTATGTCAAGTGTGTTATTTTCCTAAAGGGAAGCGAACTTACACCAAAGTAGTCCCGTGATAGGTATTTGGGGATAGAGACCGGTTCTAACAGTTTATATGAATAAGACCTATCACTTTTACATGGGGTTGTCATTGGTCACACATCTATTCTCAATGAACGTGTTTAGTGTTGGTTATAACAATGTAAGATTATTTCGATACAATGTAGTACGTACCGTAATGCATTACTTTTTTTACCTTCTTGTTCTTTATATAACAGTTAGATGATTAGTTCTCCTTTCACTGGTCATGAGTTCTATCTTTTTGAACTTGTTCTATTTTCACAAATCCAGGAACAATTGACACAAACTTCCAGCAGGGTAACTTCAATAGCTACAGTAACAGAAAACTGAACAAGTAATGTGAAATTATCCTCTCCCAGGAAGAAAAGCTAGTTAGAGTGCTATATTCGGCTATGACAAATATTTGATACCATCCACTTACAGCTAGGATATTTCAGGAGTGGGCATTATATTGAACTTGTGGTAAACTATGAACCGATCTTTACGAAAGTTGACAGTGTGATTTCTAGTCATATAAAACTATGACAGAACAAAACTTATAACAATAGAATTATTTGTTATGGTTTTAGGCGTACTAAAGTGATTTTCGAGAGTGGGCTTTATATGGGTCCTATGGTAAATTATGGACCGATCAATTTTCAAATGTAAAAAAGTGACGTAGCAGTGCACCGAAAGTGCCTTGGAGCATATCATAAATGAATTTATCAGGCCTGTCATAGAATTCCATTCCGATCGAAAGTGGTTTTAATTCCGCATTTTGCTTCTTCAGAAAACGAAAAACGAAAAATTTTTTCGGAATGAAACCACTTCTGGTTTTCTAAGTGGAATTGATTGTTTCAGTATTTTATAACCGAAAAAACTACTTAAAAATATTTTTTATGGATAAATAAATGTTTTTTATGATATAGATTGAAGAAATAACACACTTTTGATTTATTTATTTTACTTTATATTGATTTTATTAAAAACATAATAAATTCTTTACCGTTGCGTTGCTATCTTTTTTTCCTCACAAACCACTTTTTTCATTTCTACGCTGAACATTGCCATACTTAACACAAAAATCATATGGTTTTTATGTAAAGTGGCCATATCCAATTGTAAAACCAGAGTTGTTATAAAAAAACACATTTAGCAAAATCGATCGGAATCTGAAGAAGCTAAAACTAAATCGATCGGAATTGAACATACGGAATTAAAACCATTCCGATCGGAATTTGTGACATGCCTGTATATATCTTTTTTAATTTTTTTTCCTAAAGACATGAATAAAATATTTTAATTTAAAATTTTTACAAATGCGCTTAATTTGTATATCGTTAAGGCCCAATGTTGTGTTTTCGCAACGGGGGTTATCTGGGCTCCCACGTATCCGATTTGCCCAAAATTTGTTTTCTTTCATATTTAGGTATAAACAATCAAATTGTAAAAGTTTCATCATTATAGCTCAATGGGATCATGGCTGGGGCCTTAGTGGGTTAATAAAAAATACTTGCTTGCATAAAAATGTACTTTACGCAGATGCAAAAAGGGGATTATCTCACACTCAGTGTGACTGGGGTTAAGAAATGGAACAAATTTGCCATTTATTGTTGCAACATATTTAGAAAAGAAAACTACAACTTTTCACATTTTTGCATATATTTTTAGAACAGAACAAAAAGCCGCGCGAATGGTAGCATACATGGAACATTTTTGTCAGAAAAGAAAACACCATACGATCAAGTTATGCAAAACGAAGAAGGAAAGTGTTACATATGGCGTATGTAATGTTCACTAGAGGTATAATGTATTCCCATTTTTTGCAAATATCAAAATGACCCTAGCGTAGTCGAATAGTCCATAAAAACTTTTAAAAACTATTAATTTTTCGCGGTTTTGAAAAAAGGTCACCCACAAAACGCGGTTAAGTTGGAAAATTATTTTTTATTTTTATTTGTACACTCACAATATTATTACAGTAACGGACTGTAGTTTATTTAAGAAATATTCCGTTCAGTCATTTTTAAAAAAATAAACATTTAAAATTCCAAGCAAATTATTTTTAACTGATTCTAACAGTTATTCAAAAAACTAAGTGCATATTAATACGGATTTCCAGCTGCAGTTAATATTGTCCGTTGATTGAGTTAAATTCTTCTTTATGTTAAATTAAATAAAAATGTAATTTAAAGCAACGAAAAGTTCATTTAATTTTTACTGTCAAAAATTCAACAGCGAATTCCGTAAAAACAAATAAATATGCAGTTATTTTATAAAATTTTACTGTCAAAAATTCAACACCATATTCAGTAAAAACAATTAAATATTCCGTTATTTTATATAATTTAACTACCAAAAATAAATTTTTACTTATCTTTAAAATTGTTTTGTGTAAACCATTCCCATTTTCTATTTGTTAATATAATTTAGTTAAATACATCAAATTTAAAAGTAAAATAATTGCGAAGCCATATCGGTCATGCTGCTGGTGCCTTATAATTGAGAGTTCTTCTGTAAACAACGTGGGGTCAGTACAACAAGAGTAAAACAAACGTGTGTAACAGGGTAAGTAAATAATAATATTCTCCTTCTCTCGCTTATAAGAAAAACAAGCGAACAGGTGTCTGTCTGGTATTTTTTAGAAATTCGGCTCTTTTGTGGAGTAAACGAAAAGTACTGAATTTAATAAAATAACTGAATATTTAATTGTTTTTACTGAATATGGGGTAAATTTTTTGACAGTAAAATTTTACAAAATAACTGAATATTTATTTGATTTTACGGAATATAGTGTTGAATTTTTGACAGTAAAAATTAAATGAACTTTTTGTTAAAAATAAATGAACAATAAGTAGACCGGTTTTTAATTGAATTTTCAATTATTTTATATAACAATTTCAGTTAATTTTACGTACAGAATATTGTGAGTGTACTTATACATTTAGCCAAAAACAACATGCACATTAAATATGATATTCATGCCCTATAATAATTAAGCAACTTTTTAACTTTTATTTCATTTATTAATAAAATATATAAAATTAGCTTATTAAATGTTTTTCTTTGTGGGTGAGGTTTTTATTTTCAAACGACCCAAACAAATTGGTTTCGTAAATAACACATTATTCTCTATCGCGTTATGCTAGAGCCAAAATTTGGCTACACCCCTAATGTTCATACTTTATAAATATATATAAGGCCGAATTCTTATTGAAAATAATTAAAATCAGTCCAACATTTCACATGGCTCCTATACAAACTTCTTTTCACATCTCTAGCTACTTGCAAAATTGAAAAAGGCATAGCAAAACTTTCTTCAAATTGGACATTTTTCATAAGGTAACTAATTTTAGCACCATTTTTACATAAACAGTTTTTCGGCTCTCCTGAAAATTTAAGAATTTTGAGTTGTTTCCCTTTAGTATTTAGTGTGCAATATGTCCTCTCGAAAATTGCTTAAAGGTGAACAAATCTCATATAGATGCAGTTATTGATATAATATTCGGCACAATGAACTTTTTATATTAAACTTAACCTCTTAACATAATTTTGTTTTGCCGGGTCCAAAATGTCTCTAACATTTATCAGCATATACTTTTCTTTACATTTTTAATTTTTTTATACTTCAAGTAGTTCAAGTTAAAATGCATTCAAGACCATGTCAATATAAACGTCTATAGTAAAAGATCGTGGAATAAGTCCTTTAATACTAGTTCTGCCTTCAATAAGAGTATATATCTCAAGTAAATGATCAAAAATAACTCCGATCCTGCATTTTCTTTTTACCATTTCCTTATATTTTAAATTTCATTTAAACGATTAAAAACACAAGCCCTGCAAGTCTAGAAGAATGTATGAATATCATAAAATATTTTTTTTAGTTTATTTCCTTCATCAAATCCAAACCGCCCACTAGTAAGTAAGTTGGTGCCTTGTTCACAGCAATCTTGACCTATAGTATACCTAACTTTCAGAGTCTATAGATTTATATATATCTAAAGAGCGAAAAGAAAAAAAATTTTCCTAATTTGGTACATATAGCTGGGTTATCAATACACAACCTCTCGAAAAAAAATGGGCGGGACTGGAGAAATGGGCGAGGCACCTATCTTGAAAGATATTATAGATTTCTAAATATCTGGAAAACGGCCAGAGCCAAAGTTTAAAATTAGGTGCCAGCATCTTGGCTATCAATGTGGGCGTGATTGGAGAAGTGTTCGTAACACAAAATAGACTTATTTATGAACATCTAAAGAAATGTATTTAAATAACTTTCAGTTCCTATCGCACCATACTGAAGGGAAATTTAAGATAGGGCCGACTATACCACTTTTACTTGTTTTTAAAGGCGTTGGTTTCATGCCGCAATTTAGGAAAGATTTGGCTCAGTTTTAAGAGAATATTTTAAGATTACTAATTCCGTCAGGCAGACTTACTCCAAAATATATTGGGTCTCTGCTTTAGATTTTAAAGTGTATTGAACAAAACGACAAAGTTTTAACAAAAAGTTTTCTAAATCTTATAAATACAGGCCTTACATAGAATTCCATTCCGATCGAAAGTGGTTTTAATTCCGTATTTTGCTTCTTCAGAAAACGAAAACCGAAAAATTTGTTCGGAATGAAACCACTTTTGGTTTTCTAAGTGGAATTGATTGTTTCAGTATTTTATAACCGAAAAAACTACTTAAAACTATTTTTTATGGATAAATAAATGTTTTTTATGATATAGATTGAAGAAATAACACACTTTTGATTTATTTATTTTACTTTATATTGATTTTATTAAAAACATAATAAATTCTTTACCGTTGCGTTGCTACCTTTTTTCCTCACAAACCACTTGTTTCATTTCTACGCTGAACATTGCCATACTTAACACAAAAATCATAGGGTTTTTATGTAAAGTGGCCATATCCAATTGTAAAACCAGAGTTGTTATAAAAAAAAACACATCTAGCAAAATCGATCGGAATCTGAAGAAGCTAAAACTAAATCGATCGGATTTAAACATACGGAATTAAAACCATTCCGATCGGAATTTGTTACATGCCTGATAAAAAGAGTTTTTTTTAGCCCGATAGAACTTACGAAAGAGGTTAGTTGTCAAATGAACAGTCATCCTAGGCAAATTTTTAGACAACTATGAATAATGCTAAGTTCACACTTAGGTTTTTAAACGCGTTTAAGCAAAATGTTGATTTAGCTAATCAAAGCCGTTCACATTACATTTGAGATGATTTAGATGACAGATGATTAAGAAAAAAAATCATCATAAAAACACTTTTAAAAAGTTATCAGAAGATTATTTTAATGATTTTAATGATGAAATTGTGAAAATTTATGAATTATTTAAGGAAAAAAATAAAAACATTAAGCAGATATCTTGGCCGGTTTTACACGACATGTTGGCGATTCTACATTTGAGGTATGTTCAGTGGATTCTATGTGGTTTATGAAGTGATTTATGCTAAGCTCACACTTGGGTTTTTAAACGCGTTTAAGCAAAATGTTGATTTAGCTAATCAAAGCCGTTCACATTACTTTTGAGATGATTAAGAAAAAAACACAGAACAAACACACAAAAAAAAATCAAACATATTTATATTTCTTTAAAGTATTAAAAATGGATAAAAACACTTTTATAAAGTTATTAGAAGATTATTTTAATCATTTTAATGATGAAATTGTGAAAATTTATGAATTATTTAAGGAAAAAAATAAAAACATTAAGCAGAAATCTTGGCCGGTTGTACACGACATGTTGGTGATTCTACATTATTAGGTATGTTCAGTGGATTCTATGTGGTGTGTGATTAACAAATCACTTCAAATCGACATGATTACAACTAAATCACTTCATAAACCACATAGAATCATCTCGATTTTGAAGTGATTAGAGCTTAACCACGTTCGAGCTGCTTAAACGCGTTTAAGAACTCAAGTGTGAACATAGTATTAGTTGTAATCATGTCAATTTGAAGTGATTAACAAATCACTTCAATGTACTGGTAATCATCTCAATTTTGAAGTGATTAGAGCTTAATCACGTAAAAGTAACACTACAAAGCACTTTGGCATTCGACATGTTTGACAGTTTTTGTTGTAACAGGCTAGAGCTTTTAATAAATTCCGAAGGTACAGCAGCAAAGATGTTTTATGCTCTGTTCTGTTGATTTTGCTGTTTGGAATACAATTTCAGGTCGCAATTTGGGATTTGTACCCGAGTTTAAGTTTTGGATTTGGGAAATATAGACATATGGAATGCACCTCGGGTATTACAATAATTTTACACGATCCAAAATTCTTTTTTTTTTATTTGCCGAAGTGCTTTTGCTTTTGGTTTTACTTTGACTGCGTCTGTTCGCTTTTTAAGAATCAGAAGTAAAACCAACTGTTTGTGTTTGGCCAATGAAAAGTAAAAGAGTCGCAGATAAAGCACAATCTTATGACGTTAACTATTTTGACTGCAGCTTTTTAAGCACTGCGGCCAGCAATGCTTGAAAAGGAAATTGGACGTCCAGAATGCGCTTGTGAAGGACTTGTTATTTTCAAAAAAGTATTGATAAAAAAAAATTTTGATTGAAATATATTGTTTTTTTTTTTTTTGTGTTATTTCTTACAATTTCAATTTAAAAGAATTAACAAGTCAGTTTTAATGAAAATCTTTATGACTAATTGAAGTAATGTTCATGATTATTGAAACATAAAATTCCGGCATTTTGATTAAGAGCTTTTAAAAATCGAATTTAGTTAATTGACCTACAAATCAACTCTCTCTTTAGAGGAAAATGTTCATGCAAATTGCTATTGTGTTGTTCTGACAAAGTGATGAATTTGAAAAAAATTTAATTTATGTTCAGTTGTAATTAGTTCTATTGTTTCTTTCCCTCTTTTTGCTTCCTCAACTTTTTTTTAATATTTCCCCATTAAATACTTTAGTTCATTAAAGAAAGTGTTTAATTATTTCCATTAAAAAATATTTTTAAAAATATAGCCAGACTAAAATTCTTAAGCATGTTATATCTTTAATATATTTCTTTTAACTAATTACATAAATTTGTTGCAATGTTTTAATGCAACATCTGGCACTACAGTTTATATAAGACTGTTTAGCGACTATAATTTAAGACAGTTTTAAATTGCAACAAAAAAAAAATACATAAAACTATAAAATATTATATAATAGATTCATTTTATGGTAAAGATCTCTGCTTGTTTTCTTTTTTTTTTTAATTTTTCCTCTTCAAAATTAAAAGTGAATTTAACAAGTCTACACCATTTAGAGGCTAGAAAAAACAATAATACATACAAATATATAAATTTACTAACTATAGTTTATTTTTACTATATTTAGTATAACTTTTGCATGTTTGTTTGTGTGTATGTGTGAAGTATAATACCGTTTTATTAACGTAACAAAATACCTGTTAATCTTCATTGGAATACGGCGTGTATAACAACGTACTCCATCAATAATAGATTTATTTAAACATTTGTATATAAAGTACTTTCTAAAGCACAGTGTGACGGCGGCATAAAATTGTTCGGTGTGGGTAGGTTATTGTTGAGTAGTAACTTAAAGTAATAAATGATTCATCGATAAATCTTTTAAAGGTGTTAAACATATTTTTATAAACAATAACAGCAGGTCTTTGACTTGAAAAACATGTGAATGACCTTTAAACTAACATAAAAACCGAGCTAAGCAAGAAAACTCCAGACGGATTTTTCTAGTTTCGTTTAGTACTTTAATAAACTGAAGTTTAAATTTAATGCACATTTGATGTTTTGCACTGTGTAATGCATATACACCTAGGAAAAACTTTTTGATTTTTAGTAATAGGTGGTCGTTATTTCATACATTACCTGGTAAGTAGCTGTCATTACAATTGTCATTATTCTGAAAACTTCAATAAGTACTTACTAGTAATGACCTCAGCAACTACTTATTACTTCTGTTATTTTCACTACTGAATATTTGCTTACTGGTAACGTACTCGATAACTACTTATTAGGTCTTTTAACTAGTGATTTTTTTGGCTTCTGGTAAGTTTATTGTAAGTACCTACATTATTTGCTAACTTACCAGGTAAGTAAAGTTTTTGCTGGGCATATGTATGTATGTGCGGGTACATTGAATAATTTCCAATTTGTTATTGCACTTAAAAGTGATAGTCTTGGCGAATTACATTACTCATTGAAAATGCATGTCAAACTATAGAAATATGTAATTGCAAAATCTTTAGGAGTAACACACCCGTGATGTGAATTTAGAATAAACGTTATAACATACTATTGCGGCTTAACCGCACACAGCTATGCCGGAGTTCCTGAACTAATTGGTTCACAGTTTAAGGTAGATATTGAGGATCACTTAACAACTATCAAAAAATTGGTAGAACAGTGTTGTTTATTAACATTCCAAATTAGGACTGTGAAGTTCACAGAAAAACTTCTGCAAAATTTTTCACCAATTATAAAGCATTAATCAAAAATAAAATCAGTTTTAATTAAAAATTTATTCAAGTGAATTAAACGTTTAATCAAGTAAATTAAACGTTAAATTAATACTATTAACTGGTTTAATTGATACTATTAATTTGTTTATTGGTGCAAATTTAATTAATTTTTTAATTAATATCACAAATTTTTTAATTGAAATCAATTTTTTTTTTCTGTGTTCTTTCCAAATCAACTTTTAGTCGTCTTTTGAATCAGCAGATCATATGTCGTCATGCCGAAGTTATCTTAACGTATATCACAAAAATTTTTTTGGGAAATTGAATCAACTATGAGAAAACAAGACAGGAATGGAGTCCTAGGGATTGCTCAGATCAATAGATTTATTAAATTTTCTAAACGAATTTATCTCACGTTTTTGATTTTGTGATAAACGTCAAGATAATTTTATTCACGATGATGTGTGCGCGGATATTTTTAACCTAACATATTGGGGATTTCATGACATAAACTTTCTTTTGAGCAAAAAAATTCCCGCTAAAAAAATAAAAAAAGTTTTAAATTTAAAACAAAAACAATGTTCAAGAGATTGATCAAAAGGCTATCTAAGCTACTTGGGACAAATTTTGCTAACACCACTAGGTAATAAGTTACATGGATGTGAAAGAACACTATAGTGTATACATATACCAAAAAGCGACCAAAACTACCTTTAAGGAAAAGACATAAGCAGGGAAACCAGAAATGTGCCCTTAAAAACACGTTTTATGCGCATTAAATATGTAGTCAAAACTGGAAAATATGCAATAAAAAATGTTAAAAGTATGCCCTAAAAAATCAAAAATTGCAAATTTGAAAACAAAATATTGAACAATTTAATAACAAAATTTGAAAAAAACCCAAAAAAAGCCCATATTAGGTTAAAATTCATATAAGAGATGTTTGCGCCAAATATTATCTAGATATTAACATCCATATGGGTTTTTGTCTTAAAAGGATTTTAGGTACGGCCGCTAAATTGTTAACAAATGTTAACATTTAAAGAAAGTTAAAGCTATTTATGGATGGGAGCTTTGAGCAAATGTGAAACGATTCAAAAATAGTTTAATTTGCAGTAAAATATTTTTAGGGCGAATTTAATTGAAATACCATCATAATTAGATGGCTTACTGGCACAAAGAGTCTTATTTGGAAAGAAGTTTTTATGGGGAATATGTGAAATTATAGACCGATTCTCACCATTTATAAAGATCTCGCCCATATTTGATCAAATTATCTACACAATTGGAACTTCTACTTTGAGCACAGGGTAACGTGGGCAGACAACCAGCCAGACGGACGGATGGACATCATTTTAAAAAGTTATTTTAAGTCGATCGGTATACTTAAAGATTGGTCTACATTTCTATGTATTATACACATCGCATAACATTTATCCTTAATGACAACCTGCTTTGTCTCACAATTTGAGAGTAAAAATTTAATGTAGATGGCGAAATTGAAGTAACAGAATTTCGAAAAAAAAATTATTTTCTGCGAAAGCTCCTTTAAGCATCTAAAAAAATTTATCATTTATCAAAATATGCCTTAAAACTTAAAACATGCTGCAAAAAATGTCGTTTAACTAAATTATGCACAAAAATGCTGCTAACGGTAAAATATGCAAAAATATGCACTAACAAATCGATGCCAAAATTCATAAAAGTCTCTAAAACGGATGAATATATTGTTTGTGCCTTCATTGGTCGCACAAGGAAATACAGTCAAATCCCGATAATTCGTACCCCGATAAATCGTAATTCCCGATAATTCGTAATAAACTGTCGGTCCCTTGACAAAATCTAGTTAATTCGTAAAATTTCCATACATTTTGGTCCCCTCGCTAATTCGTAATTTTTTTGTAAAATAAAATCTTCTTTACCTCTTATAAATCGTAATTGTTTGCTTACTACCACTTATAATTCGTAATAAAAACAACAGAAACATGGAAAGAATGATTTTTTGTTTACCACTATTTTATGTTTGCTTGTGTGTGGGTTTATATTCTTAAGATCAGTTTGTTACATGAAAAATTTTTATGTATAATTTTTATATATTTTAATTTTAACAATTGAAGCACAGCCGCGAATAACGTTTTAAGTTACAAAATAATAATTTTTCAGGAGAGCAAAAAAACGTTTTTTGATAGGCGGCATTATTTGTTTTAAAAAATTTTTTTTTTCTATTATTAAAAATAATGATAATAAAACCTTTAATGCAAAAGGCTTTTAAAACATTATTCCGCACTGCAAAGCCATTTCGGTTTCATCATTTTGTTAGTAACTTGCAATGTTCTTCCACTGGCTGACACTTTGTACGCCATTTTGAAGGCGTTAAGGTGCATAGTTTTTGTTGATTTGATGTTTAAACTGTGTAAGAAGTGAATGTAAAAAGTCATCTGCAAAAAAACAGTTTTTGCAAAATGTGGCGTTTACAACGTTATTCGCGGCTGTGCTTCAATTGTTTTTTATATTTTTTTTTTATTGTTGTAGTAAATAAATTCAAAAACCCCGCTTATTCGTATATATTTTATTTTAACCCCGTTAAATCGAAACCCCGCTAAATCGAAAACCCCTATAATTCGTAAGAAATGGCCGGTCCCTTGCGATTACGAATTATCGGGATTCTACTGTACATGCAATTGCATATTTTTGGTTTCCCTGGACATAATAAGAAAATAAAAAAAAAAGTTTTAAATTTAAAAATAAAATTTAAAAATAAAAAGATTGGTCAAATAGCTATCGAAGCTACTTGGGACAAATTTTGCTAACACCAATGGATAATAAGTTACATTGATGAGAAAGAACACCTGTATGGCAAAAATGTCAAACTTTGACCCCCTTAATCTCAGAAACTTTTTGACCGATCTTGTTGAAAATGTGTGCCTAAACTACTATTTAATAGGACTAAGCTTGGTGCTTATTCGGAAGACATCGATTTAAAAATTGGGTCACTTGACATGAAATCCTCCCTTGATCTGAAAGCGTTGTAGACAATCTGTGTGAAAAACGTTTCGACCGCGAAAGAATCTTTGTTGTACATACTTGTTAAACAACTCTACCATATGCTAGCTACTTGTTTTTTGGGACTTTTACAAACACCGCAAAGCTATGCATTTATTGGTTAAAAACCAAAAACTTAATGTGAGCTAATTGCCAATCAAAAAAAAAATCATGTCACTAGCCTCAAATGCAGGACGAATTTGTCCTAGGATAGAGGCGGAAACAAGCTTCTTTCCTGCAATTTTTAAGATTTCCCTCTCTGCAATTTGTTTTAAAAATAAAACCACATTATCCCCGAAGGTCTTTCTCTTAAATAACCAGTTCAGAGTTTATCCTAACCTATTGAAGCTACTTGACATCGTTGTAGCAGATAGAACTTTGGGTTTTTTTATCTAGGGAAAGTCTACCATATAAAGTCCCAATGCAAGCTTCTGGTATTGGCTGTGACTATATTGCCTGAGAGTGTAATGCCAAAAGTTGGTGCTTTTACCAAAGGTTCAAATGGGACCAACAGAACCGACAAGATCTGTGGCGTGAAAGATATGGCTCTTATTAGAAATATGGAAAATAGTTATAGCTAAGGAAGATCTTATCTTTTGAATAAGATCCAATCTCTTCTTGTTATCTTCATCTTCATCCTTATCTGCTATTGGGTAACTTATTTGATTTGAAATTTGAAATAATTTGAAATAAATATGTTTCAACTTTAAAACCATGTTCACGCAGAGAAAAAATATGGTTGGGCATGGTTACGGCAACAACACTATGTTTAATGTAACAATATATTGTTGTCGTACACAAATAATTGTTATTTTTATTTAATATCAACAATATTATAGTTACCGTAAACATATCAATGTTTATCGCAATTATGAATTTGAGTATTGTTGACCGAAAGATAATTATTATTCTAACAACTTAATTATGATAACTATCATGATATTTAATAGCCATAACATGATAACTTTCTATACATTTATCATATTATGTTAAAGGTGCAATCAAACTATTTTTACTCTAATCATATTATGCTAGCGCCATTTGTAAAATAATTTTGAAGCAGTTGTGTCGTTTTTTTTATTTGTGAGCGGTTAAACAATTAAAAGTTAAAATTCCAT
Source organism: Pollenia angustigena (assembly GCA_930367215.1). NCBI lineage: Eukaryota > Metazoa > Arthropoda > Insecta > Diptera > Polleniidae > Pollenia > Pollenia angustigena. The sequence continues at coordinate 125,601,874 of OV884058.1, forward strand.
AAAAAAATAAGTTTAAAGAAATTAAAAAATTAAAATATTAGCGGAGTTCATTCAAGTATTAGTGATGTAATAGTGCAAATGCAAAATATCATAGTTTTTTTGTAAAATCCAACAACAAAACACACAGAGATTTCGTTATATTTTATAAAAGTTCTACGATATTTCATCAACATCTTAAAATCGAAAAATGGACACACGCGGTTGCCCATGAAAACCACAGATTTTTCATTTGCTCTTTTGCAAGCCTTATATTGAACTCCGCTATTTGATTAACATTAAGACAAATTGTAAAAAGCCACAAAATATAAAATCGATGCAAAAATATTTTAATTTATTTTGTATTTTTATGACAGTTATGAAAGGTGATGTATCATAATATGATTGCTTCTAAATTTATTATGATTAACATGATGATAGTATGATAACTTCTTAGCTTATTATGATTAACATGACAATAATATGGTTTATTTCTTAGCTTATTATGATTAACATGACAATAATTTGATTACTTCTTAACTTAGTATGATTAACAGAATAATAATATGATTAAGGGGAAAATATTATGATGACATATTACGAGTATATTAAGTCATAATATGATTCAATAATAATCTTAATATGGTGACTACAATCATAATTCTTATCATAGTATGTTGCTCTTAGAATATGTTTACCACAACCATGTTTTTTCTTGGCGTGTTGATTTAATGTATCCTACGAAAAAGATAGAAACTACACAATTTCAAGGCTGAAAATTGTTGATTTAATGTATGTATTTCAATATAATTGTTCTATTATATTAAAAATTATTGGATTAATATGAAGCGTTCGGGCTTTTAGTTTCTGAGAGTAAAGTGAGAGTAAAGAATCTTTTCCAAAGGTTTTTCTTAATCCCTTTTGTGTCAAAACATAAAGGCAGTAATGTGAGAATCATATAAATCTTTTCTGCAAAACAGCTTATTTCACTTGATGTGGGCCAAAAAAAAAAGCCATTTCATTGAGGCTAAAATAATCACCGATTGGGAGTTGCGAAATGTAATCCCAGGATGTACTTAAAGAGGAATGGCCAGAAAACTTTATATGAAGCGCAACAAAAATGTTGGGTCGGTTTTCATTTGCTTTTTGGGGCTATATTTCCTTGAGCCACATTTCGCCGCGCCACCGTTTTTTACTATTTTTAAACCAACAATTCAGTGATAAAAAACAGTTCTTCCAATTTTTACCGAATCTTATAGCCGGCCTTAATAAAAATATAAAAGGGCTTTGCTCATCACCAGGGTTTAGAAACTGCAGTCGAAAACAAAAACTGTCGAACAAAAAATTAAAGTTAAGTGCACAACTTTCCCCTCTTATGTGTTGGTTTGACAGCGACTGTTTACATTTTATGAATCAGAAGTAAAATCAACAGTTTTTTTTAGCCAATGACAAATGAAGGAGTGAAAGAAATGGCAGTTTTTCTACTTTGACTGCAGTTTTTAAACGCTGCTTATCACCGCATACGACATCGAGCAAAATTAATGAACATTTTGTATTTTGCTATAATGACACGAATGAAATGTATCGTAATCAGTGTTGCCAGTGAATTTTTCGACACATGCTAAAAAATTCCGATTTTTCCCTGCACTTTGATTAAATTTCCCCTAAAAAAAATCCCTACGCATTATTGTCATTTAAATAGAAGAAAAAACATTTGTTATAAAAAATAATTTTTATTCGAATAAGTAAACTGCGGGAAATTTTTATCAATTTTTCCAACAAACTGGCCCTGGGAATTGTGAAAATAGAACACGCGCAAAAAGAAAGACCTCATGACCAGTGAAAGGAGAACCAATTATTTAACTGGTATATGAAGAATAAAACGGTAGAAAAAGTAATGAATTACAGTACAGTCTTAACAGGTGGTGCGACGCATTTTTTGGGACTTTCTAAAATTTGGTTCTTGAATTAAATTCTAGGACTTGTTTTATTGAAATAATACAACATTATATTTAAATAAAACTACATTGTAGTAACTGACAATAAACACATTCGTTGAGAATAGATATGTGCCTGGTCAAATGGTGTAAATTGACCCCCTCCAATGACAACCCCATGTAGAAGTGAAAGGTCTTATTCATATAAAGTGTTCGACCTAGAGCCGGTCTCTACCACCAAAAACCTATCACGAGACTACTTTTGCGTCAGTTCGCTTCCCTCTAAAGGGGATTAACTCAAAATTTATATATTTTCAGTAGAGACAAAAAACTATTTTCGTTTTATATGTACTCTTATACCACAATTATATTTTTTTTTTTTTTTTTTTGCAAAATACTAAAGAAACTGATCTAAGATTCTAACAGTGCGTAAATATGACCAAAGTGAAAATTGAAAAATTTTGAGTTGACTCTCTTTATAGGAAACAGTGCGATATATTAAAGCTTTGACAAAAAATACGTACAAAGCTAAAAAAAACACAAGAATGCTCTATTCGGCTATGCCGAACGTTAAAAAAATACCGCTCTTTACATCTAAATAATTTAACTTTGTGCCACGCCACTTGTTCAATACCGCCCGCTTTTATTCGGATGTTGTGTATTGATAAATAACCAAAATGATTGTACCTAATTTGGCAACATAAAATGAAATAAAAAAAATAACAACAACAGGGGATTTTTTTAAAAAATTAGAGGCAATCGTGTTTTCTCATTTCTCATATCAAATTTCAAACAATTAAGGACTATATGTGACGTAAATATATAGCTACCAAGTCCCCATCACATCTGGGGTCTTCGGAAAAAGCATTTTAACGAACAGACAGACAGACAGACAAAATTCAATTCAATCGTTCAACATTTAATGATATCTTAGAAAAAAAATATACAAACATATTAATGTTGCCAACTTTAAAGACCACAAACAACTCTGAAAATATATTTTTAAGCGATTTTAGAGAAAATTAAAATTTTCAACCATTTTGGACAAGAAAATATCACTAAACAACGTTTGTTCTGCATTTATTTCATAAATAATGCGATGTGACGAAAAATCCCTACATTTTGGATGTTATAAAATATCTGTCCGATTTTTCCTACGCTTTATTTTAGTATCAAAAATACCTATTTTAGGAATTTTCCCCTACTTCTGGCAACACTGATCGTAACGAGCATTACATCTCTCGAGTTTTCATTCGATACGTCAGTGTCTATCATATGCAGAAAAATACGAAAGTTTACTCGATATCGAATGCAATAATTAGACCCCTGAGTTATTTATATCTTAGTGCTTGTTGTTTATATTGCACTTGATCATAAACGGGTATTAACTCAAAATTTTTCTTTTTAACTTTTTTGAAGAAATCGACACGTAACATTCATATCTGCCTGTTGTTAAAATATCGTACTATTTTCTCTATTTTTTGGTATTGAAATGGTATCCAAATTCTCTTTCGCATGCCTATTAAATAGTATTAAAAATTGTATTGCTTCTACTGAAAAATTTGGATCATGATCAAGTGCGATATATTTTAATTCATGTTTTTCCTCCAAGCAAAAAAGTTAAAAGTAAATTCCTATTCAAACAGATCAACCTGCGTTAATAGATGGCCCTAGTATTATTTTTTAAAGACACAGAATATGTAAGCATATTTTTTAGGGAAATATATCAATACCTTAACGCTATCTTGATATAATGACAAGATTCTCACGTTCTCTTTAGTAGCGGCTATGAAAACTTTATGAAAATCTTTATTTCACACCACTGTGTACCAGTATTTATTTCTGTTGTAAGGTTTTTCTTTTATCTAACTTAAATACATAAACAACACAATTATGTATATATATTTTTTTTGTCTACAATAATTCGACAAAGAGGTTTATTGGTTGCACATAAGCAACTTGCAACATAATCATTTAATATTGTTGTAGACATTGAGAGGCATAATACAAATGACTTACGCCTCGCAGCCAAACATTATGAAAACACTGCACTACCTCTAAGCTACATAATGCAACAAACACACTCTACAAATACTAATTCACCGAATGCATCGCAAAGTTTAAAGAGTATTTAAAGTGTACAGATGGATGGATACGTTGCGATATAAGTGGTAGTGGTTTATCGAAATGTAAACACTCTGTACGCTGGCATAGAAAAACATTTAATGAATACCCCACATTCATGCATTTGAGTATTAGAAGTCAGTCAAAATAAATATCTGCCCATACACAAAGCGTTCAGTTAAATACATAAAAGTGTCTACAAACAGTTAAGTTTGAGCTGATGTTTTGAGTGGGAGCTTTTTAAGACTTTTACTTGAAATAAAATGTTTTGATTTAAAGCAGAAAATGTAATGTATACAAAATAAATATTCATTTAATCATAAAATCGTTATGTTGTTGGTTTACTCATGTGTATGTGTTTTTGCAATCTTATATTTTATAGACACTTGCATCAATATCTATTTAGCATAAAACGGTTTAAATTTTGTGGCAGACTTAAAGCACTGTGGTTGGTACTGAGAGTATTTTTAAACGGTACCGATATTTGTAGCAGATATGAGAACATGACGTATTATCGAAATTTAACCGTCAGCATTTATAATTTTGAATATTCTTTACGAACATTCATTAAAGCTTTTTAGCCTCAATGTCTGTATTTTATACTCAGAAAGATTTTACCCAAATTGCATGGAGGTACATCTCAAGAATAATGGGTCAAGGGTTGATTTTTGCCTTTAAACCTGGCTTGCGCATGATTCAGATAGTAGGTCTGCGCAAAACTACAACAATACAGGAGTTTCACCCAGACCTTCTTATAGGGCCAGGGGCTTGCGGACTTTAGTCCCAATATGCTCTTGCAATTCAGCAGAAGTTGAATCTAGCTTCTAAAGGCTAGATTAAACTATCTCACTAATGAGTTTTGCTGCGACTGTCAAAAAATCTAATTTAACATGACAGTTTGTGTTCACACCATCACACAAAGTATAAACACTTATACATGAAATAAAATGCAACCCTGATCCAATAAAAAGTACTATTGTTTAGAAATTTTACACAAAACGATGAAGTATGGTATGTCAAACTTTTTTTCATAGTACTTGTCATTTTCATCACACATGCATTCACACTATCAGACTTTTACAATACAAAGTATAAAAGTGTAACCTAGCCTTAAGCAAGTGCGTCCATTACCTGTGTGAAGGTGCTAGGCTTGCCAGACTGTCTTGATTTCTCTTGATTTATAGAAAAGTAAATATTGCAATGTCTTGGTTTAGTGTATTTTATTTTTAAAATTTACCACAACTACGTTTCGTATATTCAACGCACAATACTGCTGATTTCAAACAGAAGCCCGTATCAACACTTGTATATATTTCCCTCTATACTCAACACTAATAATTGAGGAGCTGAAAAGCAAAAATAAAAATAAAATTTCTGAGAGTTGAGGCCCAACCTGAATGTGCATAACGTGACAAAAGTAACAGAGCGAATACCTGTAAATCATATGTGTCGAACCATATTGAAAAAAGTTTTATGAAACTGTAATTTGCTTAAACAAAGTGCGAAGCTTATCGCACAATTCGTACGGAATCAAATGTTTTTAATTGGTTTTTGTTTTTTTAACGCATATGAGAGACTTTCCGTTTATTTTTGACAGTAGCTTTAGTTTGTTTATGCATATTTTGGTTGAGCCTCTAAGCTTTAATGTTTTTTTTTGTTATATTTAATTGTATACTTAACCCAAGCTAAGGTCGATATGGTGCAATTTTGTGTCATTATACACTGAAAGAACTTTCTTTACAGATCCAATGATTCAGATTCATAAGCCCCCCGTTCATAAAATGTTTCAAAAAATCTATGAAAATTTTGCATTAATTTCAAGTTCCAGAAAGAAAATGTTTTTTAGTTAAAAGTATTTTGTAATTAAAGAACTTTTTGTTTTCATTAATAGAAAATGTTTATACCCACACCACAATAGTGGAGAGGGTATTATGTATTTGTGCTGATGTGTGTAACGCCTTAAAATAGTGGTCCTAGACCCACCTTAAAGTATACCGATCTACTCAGAATCACTTTCTGAGTCGAACTAACGATGTCCGCCAGGCTGGCTGGCAGGATGGCTGGCAGGCTGGCTGGCTGGCTGGCTGTCTATTTAACCTTGTGCGCAAAGTACAGGCCGCAATTTTGGAGATAATTTGATAAAATTTGGGTCATAGGTTCTTATTGGCACAAGGACCAAGCCTATTGAAAATGGGCCGAATCGTAGGATCACTTGGGAAGATAGGGGGAAATTTCTTCCTCTCAGAAACTAACAAACCGATTTCAATGAAATTTAAAACATAGATAGAACCATATCTATATGGACACAATATGTATAAATTTAAAAAAAAAATCGGACCACGAGGGGAGATAGGGGAAATTTTTGCCTAAAATCGATTTTAATGAAATTTAAAACATAGATAGATCCATATATGGGTAATTCCAAAGTGTTGAACGTGACAGTCGTACGCATCAAAAATGCAATAACATTTTAAGCAACAAATATTTTTACGTTTTCTTAACCCTTAAATTATAGCACTAAGAAAGCACTATTATCGATGCTAAAGTATATGAAGGGCACGATTCTAGGTCAAAGATAATGGCAAAAGAAGTAGCGGTTCGAACGTGAAAAAAACAGAAGTAGTTTTTTGGCCATGTATAAAAAGGCGTAATTCAGCGAAACCTGGCACAATTTTTTAGTCAAACTACTTTCAGAATTTTACGTAGCAATGTTACATTAAAATGTCTTAGTTTGATTCCAAAATCATTTGTATTTTCTTTTTTTTTTTAAGCCAAAATCTGGGTCGATACGTGACATTTCGAACGTGAAATTTTTTCCGTAATAATTTAACTAAATAATAATCAAAATAATATAAAAATTTACCGTTAATCCGAATAAGATATTTCTCTTTGAACTCTTCCTTAGATTACAGACCATGTAAGAAAATTTTTTTGGAATAATTTTTATCAAATACCACCTCTTTAAAGAAAGATAAATATTAAAGAAAACATACAATAAAACCTTCTCACATATAAGAAATTACGTTTGCACAACTTTGCAGTCTGATTGTTCATCTAAGTGAACAAATTTATGAGTAAATTTATAAAATTAGTAAAATGTAAATATTTCTCTATAACAATATCGTAAAATAATCAGCTTTTAATAACTTTTAAATTTTCGGCCACGGTGGACCTTTTGACGAAAATGCCCATATATAGGGACACATTAGCTATACAGTTTTTAAAAAATAGGACCACAAGGGGAGGCAGGGGGCAATTTCTGCCACTCACAAACTTTCAAACCGATTTTCATGAAGTTTATAAACTTAGATAAATCCATATTTACATGGACACATAAGCATGGTGTGTTTTTAAATACTATGGTGTAGGGTATCATATGGTCGGGCTTGACCGACTATACTTTCTTACTTGTTTTACTTTTTCTAATTTATATTCGGTTTATTCTCAATACAAAAAAAAAACAAGTAAGAAAGTAACGTTAGTCAAGCCTGACTATATGATACCAACATTTTCCAGAGTGTAACTAATTTGGGGCAACCATGGACCTGCCAAACAAAATTATGCTATGAGGTTTATATACAAGTTCTTTGTGCCGAATATTATTTAATTCTTAGGGAGTGGGAGTATGTATAGGAGCTAGATCAACATTGGAAATACCAACACAACATTTTGACACCATAGAGTAGCTATCGTTGAAGTCCTTTTATTTTATGTAAATACCAACAATTATAAAGAAGTTAAATCAGAATTAATTCGAAAAATTCTAATTCTTAGTCGTTCGCTAAAACCATATGAAGGATATAGACAAATTTTTGTGGAAAGAAGTCCTCAGTTACCAAACTGAAATTCCTATTTTAATAAAATTAACATATCCATATTAGAGGTGTCAAGTATTGAGTATACTATTTGAGTTGAATCTATATGTAAAATGAATGAACCTTGGAGGCTCCAAATTAGGTCACCTAGTTCGTGGATCATTAATTACTTTTCTAGATACTAGTTTTTTTGTGAAAAACTTTTGCGATAAGAGTTTAAAAATATAAGACCATGAATTCGCCTTGATTTTATATTATTTTCTTATTTGTTTTGTTTTTTTACCCCTAGTTTCCACATGCAAATGCAAGTTCGAAATACTCAATACACTCACACTTTTTCACTAACATTCACACAATTTTTGTACTTTCAGCCAATCGGCTGTTTCCTCGATTTTTCTTTCTACTTCTACTTGCATATGGAAACGTTCGAATGTTTAAGGAGTAATATCTGTATGATGTTATTATTATCTTAAACTGTGACGATTTGTTATTAATTATGGTTTTAGGTGTACTAAACTGTTTTCCGGCAGTAGGGTTTCTATGGGGCCTAGGGTAAATTATGTACCGATCTTCACGAAATTTCACAGTATCATTTATAGTCCTATAAAACTGTGACGAGCCAAAATTTGTTATTTTTGCATTATTTTTTACGGTTTTAGGCGTACTAAACTGTTGTCCGGGAGTAGTGTTTATATGGGGCTTAGGGTAAATTATGGACGGATCTTCACGAAATTTAACAGCGTGATTTTCAGTCAAATAAAACAAATTTTTGCAAAATCTTATCTAATTCCGTGCCTTGTTCCAGCATTTATGTTATTTTTTGTAACAAAATTATCAATTTTTTAGGTGGTGGTTCCACATTTTGATTTATAGCTCTGGTCCTACTGAACCGATTTGGCTGGATTTCAATCCCAAACTGCTTAGGATAAATACAAACAATTTGGCACCAAGTTTGTTCATTTCTTTTGAGTTGTTCGAAAGTGAGCGTATTTTCAACAGACGGACAGATGGACAGACAGACGGATATGGCTAAATCGACTAAGAATTACTCAAGGACCCAGAATATATATACTTTATGGGGTCTGAGATGAATAATAAAAAAGTTTCACACGGAATGACAAACTTAATATACCCTCTTCACAACTAATTGTGGTGGAGGGTATAAAAAAATAGGTTAAAGTTATCAGAAGATTATTTTAAACATATTAATGATGAAATTGTGAAAATTTGATGAATTTATTTAAGGACGAAATAAAAACATTAATGAGAAATCGTGGTCGGTTGTACATGTGAGAGCTACGTTTATTGTGGCCGGTGCTACATCATACTCAGTTTGAGGTACGTTTAGAGGATTCTGTGTGATTTAGTTGTAACCAGTGTTCGAAAATAATCAGTACATTTTTTAGCGTTCGGCTCACACACCCAAGAACGATATCTATTTTTTAATGATTAATACCGTTCGTAACTATTTTCAAGAAAGAGCCAAACATTATATTGTTAAGTTTTTCCTTTAATAAGCGCGTTTCGGTTTACTCCCTTTAAAATAAACCGTTGAGTTCTTTTAATTGCAAATTAAAACAAGTCAGAAACTATAGTCGGTCAAGCCCGACCATATGATACCCTACCCCATAGTATTAAAAAACACATCGTGCTTACATGTAAATATGGATTTATCTTTGTTTATAAAAGTCATTAAAATCGGTTTAAAAATTTGTGAGATGCAGAAATTGCCCCCTACCTCCCCTTGTGGTCCTATTTTTGAAAAACTGAATAGCTCATGTGTCCATATAGATATGGGTCTATCTATGTTTTGAATTTCATTAAAATCGTTTTGAGAGGCAGAAATCGGCCCTATCTCCCCTCGTGGTCCTATTTTTTAAAAACTGCATCCCTTTTGTGTCCATAAAGATATGGTTCTATGTATGTTTTAAATTTCATTAAAATCGGTTTGTTAGTTTCTGTGAGGAAGAAATGTCCCCCTATCTTCCCTCGTGGTCCTACGATTTGGGCCATTTTCAATAGGCTTGGTCCCTGTGCCAATAAGAACCTATGTCCCGAATTTTATCAAATTATTTCCAAAATTGCGACCTGTACTTTGCGCACAAGCCAACCAGCAAGCCAGCCGGACGGACATCGGTAGTGCGATCGGCATACTTTAAGTAATATTTTAAGGCGTTAAACACATCAGCACAAATGCATTATACCCTCTCCACTATTGTGGTGTGGGTATAATAAATACTAAAGAGATGCACAAGCACAAGAAATATTGCTTACAAGCAATTTCATTGAATTTAGATAGTGTGTGTTTATTACTCTCTCATTACAAAACACATACTTCCAAAAACAATTGTTTTGTTTTACGATCAAAATATAGAAGAATAGAACAAAACTGCACTTGAACAATGCTGAACTAAAATAAAGCTGAATTAGAACAAAGATGAAGTAGAACATTAAAACAGAAATAGAACATTCCAAGCATGTTTGAATGTTTTGATTGTAAACATATACCAAAGAGAATTGCAAAGTGAGAAACATTTTCGTTTTGTAATGAATATGAAAAAGCTTAAAAAAGTTTATATGTAATATTAATTTTTATTTGCAAAAATTTATTGTTTATTATTTACATACATATAAAGGTACTTAGGTCTAATATTTAAATAAAATTAAGAAGAATTCATTATTTTCATAGATATAAAAAATAAAATCTATTGGTGTGTTTCACAATTTTTTGGCAAAATTGATAGCAACAAAATATAAATAATTATTAAACTAGAATTAGAAATATTGGTTAAATAAACGTTTAAAGTTTTATATAAAAATAAAACAAGACCTCAAGCTTGATAATTTAGTTATACATAATATAATAATAAAGGTCGACTAAAATATCAATTTTTTTATTTTTTTTAATGTTCTAGTGCACTCGATGCTTTTACTATAATTTACCGTTTCTTTATTTCATTGTCTGTTTTTGTGTTGATATTCTGTTTGTTTTGATAATACAAGCACTAACAAAGCAGAAGAGAAAAACTTTTCAAGTTATGCTTGTTTTGTTTTGGTGGAAGTAATGTGTTGTTATGTTTGTTTTGCTATGTATGTTTACAGTGAAATAATATAATTGATAGTTGTGTGAAGTAGAACATAGAACATTAAGAATATTTTGCGCAGCCCTTTAATAAATACACACACTTCTTTAACTTTACAAACTTTATTAGAATTAATTATTTTGTTCACAATTGTTAGTTACGAACAGAACCGTTTCTCAAAACAAACTAAACTAACATTCACAAAACGGCCTGTAGTTATAGTCACCACAGGAAGTAGTTATGGACTAGAAGATTCAAGAATCTTCTATTCCAATCCAGACCATTCTGTTCGAATCCGAAATTCTATAATTAAATCTAAGTTCTAAAATACAGTGTAGCAAATAATAATTCAAACTAATACGACATAAATTCTAATAATACAAGACAACTTATAACTGAAACTACAAATAATTCTTAGATAAATCTAATTTCGTAACAGTATATTGTTCTGTTCTTCGGTAAAAAACATAAAAATTGTAGCTTTAGACAAACATTATATTTTAATGTTCTATAATGGTTTTTTTTTACATTCATAAGGAAATGAACAAACAAATAGGCCCTAAATATATAAAACGCAACGCCAAAGAATAACATTGAAAGCAAAAACAAAGTCATAAATATTTTGTAATTTTGTTATTGCTTTCTACAGAAATTCATGTATCGTTTTAAAATTTTCAACGCCACAAGTTATAAGGCGTAGGCCGGTCATCGGCAATGGCCCGAATCGGAAGATATGGATGTGGACGATATGTGGCTTCAACAGGACGGTGCCATTTGCCACACAGCTAACGAAACAATGGCTCATTTGCGCGACAAATTCAATGGCCGTTTTATATCACGTGGCGGCGATGTCAATTAGCCGGCAAGATCTTGTGATTTGACACCGTTGGACTTCTTTCTTTGGGGTTATTGGAAAGAAAAGGTGTACGTCGATAAGCCAGCAACAATTCAAAAGCTGGATACATAATAGAGTTGTCAATTATTCGCCTTTCAACTTTGTTCGAATAAGTCAAATAATTGTTTTTGTTCGTTCGATCAAACGATTAAATCTTAAAAATTATTCGATTAATCGATGAGAATAACGAATAAAATATATTATTTAAAAAAAAATTAAAAATGATAAAAATGGCTTGTCGAATATTTGTTTAATAAGAAAATAAAAAAAATTTTTGAAATATCATGAGTACTTAACACGGTTTTTGCTTGCTAAACATTGAGATTAATTACAATCAGGGCTATGGTTACCATAATGCACGATGGTTATTGTGAGTCGCACTTTATTGTCAATTTTTTTGACAAACTTAATTTGACATTTCTCTGTTTTAGTGTTTGACAAATTCAACCATGGAAAGGTACACAATTGAGCAGCGCGTTATGAATGTTGAAGCCTTTTACGAAAATGGGCGTTCAAATCCAAATGCGTTTCGGCCACTTCGTGGTTTTATTGGTCAGCATAATCGACTAAATGTGTCGACAATCGGGAGAATTGTGCGTTAATTTCAGCAAACCGGGTCTGTAGGAAATGTGAAAACAGCTGTGCATGCTCGCGCAGCACGTTGATGGGCTGGTTGCGTCATCGGGCCGCATTTCTTCGACAATGGTGTTCGATATCACGACATGATAACGGACTTCTTGTAGCCAAAAATTTGGGAAATGAACATGGAAGATATGTGGTTCCAACTCTTTTGCGCTCTTTTTGCTCTTTTGTGCGAGAAATATAATGGTCGTGTTAAAAGAAAAATTTTACGTCAATAAGCCAAGAACAATTCAAGAGCTAAATGATAAGCACATAAACGATATAGAACCTTAATTTTGTCTCAGAATCATTGAAAATATGGGCCATTGGAATGAGGTATGCCACTGTAGCCGTGGCGAGCATTTTTTATTTATTTATTTATTATTATTTATTTGGCCGATATTTTGTTTCAAACATAGTTGTCATAGATCTTTCTTTAACAATAAAAAATATTCTCTTAAAACTTAATGCTTTATTTACAATTGACATCGTGTGTTTTGGTTGAACCGCCCTTTATAAGATCATTAAAAACGTATCAGAATAAATCAAATTATAAGATTTTATTTATTTTTTAATAAAAAAAATTTTTCGATTAATCGACATTAATTAATCGATTAATTCGTTATTCGAAAATCGCCATTTTAAAATTAACCGAACAAGAGTTTGGTTCTGTTTGATCGATTAATCGAGTTATTCTTAATCGGCTGACAACTCTAATACATAATACCAATATTATCATAATAAAAAGAAATGACAATAATTTCATAAATAATTTGTGTTTTATTCAAAATCAACCCTTAAAATTTAACCACACCCGATGCTCAATTAATCTGGTTTTATTTTTGTTCGATTAAATCATTAATCGATTTTTGGCATTTTTAATTTATTCGATTAAACGAATAAAATTGTTAAATAAATCGATTAATCGGATAATTCTAAATCCAGAAATTTTCTAAATTACGATATTTTTTTAAATAATTTTAGAAAAAATTAGTAAATACACATTCTTTTTTTAATAAAACTAGTCAATGTAGCTCAAATTGTTGCATAACTTCCAGGCACTTCCATTTTAAGAGTCAATATAACATCGGATTTTTTTAAACTTTTCACGGCCATTACATCGTCTGCTATGCTTTTGCAAATAATTTCCTCTAGGGAAAGATACAAGTATCTTGCTTCAAATATTTATTCATTGGACTACTTGTAGCCCCTTTGATTTTGTTGGTGAAACATTTTCTTCAAGTACTATTTTATTGTCACTTTGTAAGTGGTAAATTAGTGAAGTTGTTGAAAAACATTTATGTTAATACATTTTTGGACACCTGTTACATTGAGCATTATTAGATTTATCCTTCGTACAATATAATAATATTTTATATAAACCAACTTCATTCTAAAGAGAGAAAAGCATGAACTGATTTGTTAAAAAATACGGGCGTGTTCTAGAAATCGAAATGAAGTGGATTTAAAATCGATCAAATTATAAAACGACCCTGTAATGAAAATTCATAAAAATATCCCTTGTTATCTACTTCATTCTTTAAGTATCTATTATTTTTGCAAGAACAATACTTAAAACCTCGAAAAACTACGGTCATTTTGTAAAAAGTAATTAAATTTAAATAATCTTTCGATTCTAATTTCACTTCATTTCGGTATCTAGAACATATCCGATAAATTAATATAAATCTTTGAGTTAACATACCTTTGGCCTTTTTTTTGTGAAATAAATTATTAAATTGTGTTGAAAAAAATGTTACAAAAATATAAGCTAAATTACTCACTAAACATGACTGTTTTTTTTTTAATTCCAACGGACACGTACTTTTTGTTTTTTTATTCGACTTACAACATTAAAAAAATTATACATTTAACAGAAATACTAAATATAATTATTATTCGATTAATCGGTATAAATATAATAATTTTTTTTTTTTAATTTATTTTTATTTTTGAGTCTTATCGAAATTTACAATATGTATTCAAATCTTAATTCTACTTGTTGTTTATTAGTTGTTACCAATGTAACCACTAACTGCTGTATTCAAATTTTAAAAATGTCTTCTAGTTAGGCTCAAAGCATCGGTTCTTTTTAGACTCTGGTGACCTTCGAACTGAAACAGACCCCGAGCGAGGTAGTTAGGGTGGGCCATTAGTTTATCGATGTAGCTAATTGAATATTTTTTAATTTCCTCCTGGATAGTGGGGACGTTGAGATCTCTGTGGATAATATCATTACGTGTATACCATGGGGCGCAGACAATTTGTCGTAATATTCTAGACTGTCTTCTTTGAAGCTTTTGGATGTTATATGCGCATGCTGTACCCCATAATTGGATGCCATATGTCCATATTGGTTTTATGATAGACTTGTATAAGAGAACTTTGTTGTCTAAGGATAAGTTTGAGTTTCGACCGATTAACCAATGTAGTTGAGCTGCTTTTAGTTTCATAGCAGTTATTTTCGCTTCAATATGACGAGACCAGGTCAAGCGTCTCTCTATATGAATTCCCAAGTACTTAACATGGTTTTTTACCGGAACAGTGATGTTATTTATTTTTACAGCTGGGCACGTTCGTCTTCTGAGCGTGAAAGTTAAGTGAGCACATTTAGCCGGGTTAACCTTTATTCTCCATTTTTCTAGCCAGGCCTCTAGTTCATTGATGTGGGACTGCAGATTTTGCGATGCGACTTTTAGGTCATGAATAACGCTAATTAATGCTGTGTCGTCTGCAAATGTAGAGGTATGCGTGCTCAGGTTTGTTGGCATATCCGCTGTGTATATTATATATAGAAGCGGTCCTAATATGCTGCCTTGAGGGACACCAGCAGTAATTTTCTTGAGGGGGGAGTATTTATCTTGCGACCTTACTATGAATTTTCTGCCTGTAAGTTAGCTCTCCAGAAGCTTGTGGGTGTTTTGAGGAAGCATTCGTGTTATTTTGATGAGTAGCCCATCATGCCAAACTTTGTCAAAAGCTTGGGAAATGTCTATAAACAGTGCTGAGCAGTATTGCTTTTTCTCAAACGCCGATCTAATAAGGGTGACAATTCTATGCACTTGTTCTATTGTACCATGTTTCGCTCTGAATCCGAACTGGTGATCCGGGATGATGTCGTGTTCATTTAGATGAGGAGTTATACTTAAAACGAATATTTTTTCGAAAAGCTTCGATAGGATTGACAATAAGCTTATCGGTCTGTACGACGCAACCTGGCTAGCATCTTTTCCTGGCATGGGAATCATCACAATTATAGAGCTTTTCCATGAGGATGGGAAGTATCAGACTCTTAATATAGCGTTAAAAATGAGCAGCAAGATTCTGGAAGCAGACGATGGTAGGTTTCTTATCATTGACCCTGTGATGCGGTCAGGTCCGGGAGATTTTCTAATATTCACTTTTTCTATTGCAGATTTTAGTTGAGTTATGTTAAATTTTAATGGATGGTTTACCTTATCAGGAATGATTGGACGACAGGAACAAGTATGTGCATCATGTAGCGTGAAAACTTCCTCAAGGTGGCCCGCGAAAGCGTTTAATTTTTCATGTGTGTTTTTGGCCCAAGTGCGGTTTTCCAGTCTTAATGGAGATTCTTGGGTTATAGGGCATTTCATATGCCGTACAGCCTTCCATAAGCTATAATTGGTGTTTTTTGTGGCGTCTAGGCTGTTTAGATAGCCTTCTATTGTAGACTCGTGGTTCTGTCTCAATTTGTTGCGAAGAGTTGTCAGGCATAATTGTAGTTGGGTCTTAGTGCTTGGGGAACGACTGTTTTGCCATTGTCTTTTTAACTTCCTTTTTTCTCTGATAAGGGTCTCTATATCCGTCGATGTATTGTAAGGAGAACGTTTAATTGGGGTTGCATTTCTTGCTGCAGAATCCAAGACTTCTGTAAATCGGTTCACAGCTTTTTGGATGTCAGATGAATTTTTTAGGGGAATGCACTGTGATACGTGAGAGCTCACATACATTTTATACTTTAACCAATTTGTGTTTCTGTTTGGATAGGAAATAAAGTTTGCAGCTGCGGCGTCAGTGCTGTTTTTTAAAATTAGCAATTTTAAATTATTCGAACATTTAATCGTCTAAAATGGTATTAATCGAACAATAATTAATCGATTGAACACCCTATTACTTTGTACGTATAATATAGACCAAGATCATGGGATAACCTGCATATCGTCTAAGTTGTCAGAGGAAAAATGCGACGTCTGAAATACAAAGGATTCTATGTGACTAAGCGTTTACTTTACTAAAAGAAGATTTTATTTACGTTAAAGGCAAATGTTTTTTTTAACAAAAATTATTAAAAGTTAATATTGTTTGTCTTATTTTTTAAGCTGTTGTGTTTTTTATTGATTGGAACGTATTCGCAAAATATTCGCAGCATTTGCCGAATACATGTACGAATGTTATAAAATAGCTGAATACGCATTTCTAATACGAAGATTCGTAACATCTCTAACAGAAACTCTAAGGTGCGTTGTGTATGAACCTGGTAAAATTGAAATGGATCTCTGTTTTTACGTATCAGCTGTTAAAGAATTTTAAACTCACTAATAATAAAAGCAAAAATTCAGTCTTTTTTTTAAATCATCGTTAGAAATTTTGACAAATTTTCGATTTTCTTTTTAACACATTTCAACAACAAATGAAACATTTACCTATTTTAAGTTACTACGAACTATTGTATTCGCCGCAACGTTTATGTATCCGCAACCTTTGCATATGAGTAACGAGGCACCTAAGGACGACTATATATTTAATATTGATACATATGCAAAATGTTTTCAAAATCCGTCTTTCAGTTTAGGTAACCGCATCTTTTAAAGAAACAATTCTGACCAGTACTGTAGGTCAATTTAATTTGTTTTCTTAATTCAACACAATATTCTTCCAAACCAAAGAGCATTGCAGTCTTAGCTAACAATTTATGTCACCCAAAACAAAAAAACCCTCAGTCTAATATTTTGGCAAATTTTTTAATTTATCTTTTTTTATTTTATTGCATAAGGCTGTGGTTTTAATTGTGGTTTTGCCACAGAGAAAAACAAGAGGAAAAATGTTTAATTAAAAACACGTCGTCACTTTGCAAATTCATGCAACCATTAGTAAGAGGCTGCATAAAGGTGGCATAGTACAACAACATGTTGTTGCACACAAAATCTCGTGTTTTATGTGCTGGTACAAATGTACTTTATAATGTAGTATATAATATCTATGTATTTTTATAGTCGGCTAGTGTCAAAACAAATTTATTTTATGGTCTATAATTAAAACCTTGTTTTACTGAAATAAAAACTAAAAGGAAAAAACAGAGTAGAAAAAAGATTTTTGTTTGATATGACTGACTATCAACAAGTACGAGCAAAGTAAATGAAAAATAAAATAATAAAAAAAAAAACGAAACGAATTTAAAAAATATAAAACATTCAAATTTTTATTTAAAGTTCATATTTCAAATTCATACAAATTATGTGCTCTCATACACAACAGCAGCGGCAGTCAGTCAGTATTTCCAGTGCAGACTAGCATTTTTTGGGATTAGCGTCTCGGGATTTCCCGGGAAATTAAATAGCTCTTATCTTCTGGGATTTTTCTTTAATAAAAATGCACAAAATGACAAAGAAATAATTTAAACTTACTTTATAAAGTAAGTTATTATTGAAAAGATTTAATTTTATTAATGACAAGATACATTATATGAACTAAATATGCTCATTGCGTTAGCTCAAAAATAATGACAAAATTCATTGCAAGAATGTTAAAAAAATCGTTATATTTACGAAGGTTTTTTCTCTACTGCTATGTTCACATTTGGGTTTTTAAACGCGTTTAAGCAAAATGTTGATTAAGTTAATCAAAACCGTTCACACTACATTTGAGATGATTAAGATGGCAGATGATTAAGAAAAAAAACACAACAAACAAATTTATATTTATTTAAAATATTAAAAATGGATAAAAATGCTTTTATAAAGTTATCAGAAGATTATTTTAATCATTTTAATGATGAAATTGTGAAAATTTATGAATTATTTAAGGAAAAAAATAAAAACATTAAGCAGAAATCGTGGCCGGTTATACACGATCAGGTTGGCGATTCTACATTATACTCAGTTTGAGGTATGTTCAGTCGATTCTATGTGGTTTATGAAGTGATTTAGTTGTAATCATGTCAATTTGAAGTGATTAACAAATCACTTCAATGTATGGGTAATCATCTCGATTTTGAAGTGATTAGAGCATAATCACGTTCGAGCTGCTTAAACGCGTTTAAGAACCCAAGTGTGAACATAGTATAAGTCTATGTATGTTTATATTCTGATACAAATGATTTATCGAAATGCAGAAGTGTTAATGCATAATGTTAAATAACATAACAAAATAAAGTAGACGTTAAGTTCAAATATCGGGTGATTTTTTAGCTATTATCTTTTTGGCAACACTGGTTTAAACAGCTGACGCACGTTTCGTGTTTTGTTTCACTGTCAAACATCTTCAGTTTGGTCTATAATTTAACCATGAATCGTCTTACAAAAGAACAAGGCTTGCAAATTATTGAATTTTATTATCAAAATGCGTGCTGTGTTAAGAAAGTTCATCGCGCGCTTCTTGTGCTCAGCGAAGAAGCTCTTTTTTTTTTTTTTTTTTTTATTTGAAAATTTTGTAATAATAAAAGTCTTCATGGCCAAACCATAATATTACAATAGATAATTTAGTTTAATAGGGAACCCTATATTAATAATCTAAAAATATTTTTAACTAATATTATATGGCATCAACTTACAACAATTTATAAAACAAATATAATTAATAAATATAACGCAAAATTAGATCACATTGTCAACGATTTTATTTAAATGGTATTGAAATACTCAAGTAAAGCTTTCTGATAGCTATTAGGAGACAAACGATTATTCCTTAGTATATGAAGCAAATGATTCCACACTCTGGCAACCCTTACAAGGACTGACCTTTCAAAAAACGAGTTATAAATTCTGGGTATAAAAATTTGCATATTTCTTGAAGAATGCATAAATTCAAAGCGTTGAACTAAAAACGAAGGTGTTGAATTCTTTATAAGTTTGTAAAAGCTCATAAGAATTTTAATGGTTAGAAAATCAGAAAAATTGCAACCCAAGAATTGGAATACATGGGCTGTAATATGATCTCTAACTCTTAGATTAAATACAAATCGAATGACTTTATTTAATAAAAGTTTTGGCTCAATGGGTATTTTAATAAGCAGAATTGTCGATTTTGGAGTGAAGATCAGCCAGAAGCATTGCAATGGCTACCAATGCATCCAGAAAAAGTCACAGTTTTTTGAGATTTATGGGCTGGTGGCATCATTGGACCGTACTTCTTCAAAGATGATGCAAATCGTACCATAACTGTGAATCTCACTACCGTGAGATAATTTCCAACTTTTTTTTGCCCAAAATGCAAGAGCTTGACTTACATGGCATGTGGTTTCAACAAGACGGTGCCACATGCCACACAGCTCGCTTAACAATGGACTTATTGAGAGGCGAGTTCGGGGACCGGTCGATTTGGACGATTTTTTCTTTCAAATGATCGCTATGGTCCAACTTAGATTTATACGAAAAGAAAATTTTGCCCCGCCCAATTTTTTCGAATTACCTAATATCAAAAAACGGCTCCATCTATTTGACTAATTTTTCTTTTAAATGTTCGTATTAATCCATTTTACGTTTTCATCGAAAGAAAAATTTACCACGCCTACTTTTACGCCCACTTTTTCTATTAAGCGCATTACTTGAGAACGGCTTGACCGATTTGGACGATTTTTTCTTTAAAATGATCGCCATGGTCCAACTTAGGTTTTCACGGAAAGAAAATTTTGCCCCGCCCACTTTTTTCGATTTACTTTCGATTTGACTAATTTTTCTTTCAACGCAATCATTTTTCCTAATTTGGACAGGACAACGTCTGTCGGGTCAGCTAGTGTGTTATAAAAATGTAAAACTTTGTGATTTTTAGCTCTACACAAATTTGCGATAAAAAAAGGTCAAAACTAGGTACTTTCAGTTTATCTCGAATAAAACAGGAATTTGTCCATGGATTTTCATGAAATAAAATTTATTTCACTTCTTATACATGCAGCTTTGAGCTTAAGTACTAAAACTGGTAAGTATTTGTTGCTCTCATTTTTTTTATGAATTTTTTTAATTCAAAAATTTTATAAAAATACAACCAAAATAATATTTTATTTTGTCACTTCGGCCTCAATAACTCCAAATATAATGGCTAAATCAAAAAATGACATTAGAAAGACTTAAATCTGGTGTGATGTTAAATTTTTTGACGTGTTGCATAACAAAATTGAGGGCGTCGTTCCAAAGTTACGACAAGATGTATGGAACAGCCTCTTTGAAAATCTCAAATTTTAGAAAAAAAAACATTTTTAAAAAAAACGTTACCATAGAATTTTAAATAATGATGATTTTTGCAGTTAGGTGACTATAGCGGTTCAAAAAAATATAGTGGTAATTCAGGTAATTTTTGCTTGTTGCACAGTGTAATCAGTCATCGTTTCGACTTCGTGGTTTTAACGGCGAAAGGCTCATATTCAGCTTCTTTGAAAATAATGAAAATTTTATGTACAAAATGCGCTTCTTTTAATACCCTTCAGCGAAGGTAAAAGGGTATATATAAGTTTGTCATTCCGTTTGTAATTTCTACATTATTGATGTAAGACCCTATAAAGTATGTATATTGTGGGTCCTTATAACTATCAAATTTAACGTAGTCCTGTCAGTCTGACCATTGAAATTGGTTTTCCGAAGACCCCAGATGTGATGGAAAATTGGTAGTTACATACTTTTGTCCAAGGATTGTTTGCTGTTGAAATTCAGCCTGACCGGTTGACAAATGGCTGGCATATGAGCAAAAAACCACGACTGCCTCTAATTTGACCCAAAAATCCCTTTTTGTTGTTTTTTATTCTATTTTTATGTATATCAGGAGAACGGGAAGAGCCAACGTTTCCCAATCAGGTACATCTTGGTTATCAATACACAAATCCGACGAATTTTTGGGCGTGATTGTAAAAATGGGCATGGCACTTCCCATACAAAGATTTCTGCATATCTGTAGAACAGCAAAAGCCAAAGTACAAGCATTTTAGATATCGATAAACAACATCCGACAAAATGTGGGCGGGTTTGAACAAGTAAGCGTGATTATTTGTATTTGTATTTAAAGAACGTTATTTATATAACTTTCTGTTTAAATAAACATTTATTTTTATGGCTTTAAGAACACCAATCTTTATCCCTAGACAAGCAGCCTTTTCTTAGAGAATAAATGAAGCAGGCTAATGAAAATAATATTTCTATGACCATAAGCTGGTATTTTATTAAGATTGATTTTGTAAAATGAAATCGATTGTCTACTAAATGTACAATTTGCAACAAAAACTTGGAAGTATTTTTAAATATATTTTAAATAAGTTAAGGTTAAGGTTTTCACAATTAAGTCTATTAGGTAACACTAGCGGTATTCAATGTTTGGTGCGTTTTAGGTTGCAACGGTTTGGTAGTGCAAAAATTTCATCATTGACAGTGAGCGGTATTTTAAGCAACTTTGCAATGCTAAATGCAAATTAGATAACAGCTGTTTTACCGAATTATTGGTCGTAATAATTTACAAAAAGATGTTTGATTATTTTGTGAAATTGTTTTAAAATGGCACGAATCAGTGCAAAAGAAAATATTATCGCAGCATTAGTAGAACAACTCCAATCGTTGGCTTTTTTATAAGATGCCTTAAGTTATCGTACCTTCCACATTTTAATATCCCAGGTTGCGTCGATACCGCTTTTTTCAATAAATTTTTTATAAAACATTTGACTGTTGGTGTCTAAATAATAATAATAAAGAAATTGCTTTTGAAAAATTACGGACTTCTCTTAAATACTAACCTCTATGTTTTTTGACTCCTCCAAATAATCCAAAACAGTTTTTATTTCATATGCCGTCCACTTTTTGTTGGGTTTTTCTCTTTTTAATTTTTTATTTAGAGTTGTCGGCTCCATATCTAAAATTTTGTTTCGCGATTCTAAATTTTTGTTTACAAATGTCAGCTGTTCGAGTATCAGTCTTGTAAACGCAATGCATGTAGCAAAAAAAAAAAGCAAAACTGTTTTAGTGTTGCGCAAAAGCAATGATGTGACTATTGCAATTCTGTATATTTTGTTGTTGGATTGCAAACAAAAGCTACAATATTATGCATTTGCACTTTCGCAAGACCATTCGCATCAAACACTGAACTCAGCTACTGTTTATATTTTTGGCATTAACTTGTGCTAAATAATTACTGCCTGCTAAAATTTCTTACAAGTAAGTACGAAAAAGGTGTTGGGGCCACTAAAAGTGGACTGTAGTTTAAGTAAGTTTTTCGAATTTGCACTTGCACATAAGGATTGAGAATTATGAAAATTTTTTAAAAACTCCCAGGAATCACAAACTTTCCCATTTTTAACGTGAAGTAAAAACCCTAGAGCAGGCAAAAAACTCGGCTTTTTTCAATATGCATAGATGTTAAAAGTTGCAGCATTCACTGGAAAGCACTTGTAGGATAGAATTAAATTAAAATAAAAACTTTAATTTGTTAAAAAAATTTATAAATATTTAGAT
This sequence comes from Pollenia angustigena, assembly GCA_930367215.1. Lineage (NCBI taxonomy): Eukaryota > Metazoa > Arthropoda > Insecta > Diptera > Polleniidae > Pollenia > Pollenia angustigena. Next base: position 125,624,992 of record OV884058.1, read on the forward strand.
CCATATAATTTTATTGTCTCTGCAGCTAAATGCAAAAAAAAAAAAAGATATAAAGTTGTTGTCTGAATTAAAAACATTGAAAACATTCACTTTTCATGGTGATTTTTCCATGTTCTGTCAGTTCGTCTGTCCATCTATCCAGTTATCTGTCGGTATGCAGTTGGTTTTTTTGTCAATTGCTGCAGATTCATGTGTGTGGTTGCGATTAAAAAGTTTTGTTTTCAAAACTTCAATTATGTTTCAAATGCACTGAATTTTTTTTTTTTTTTTTTTTTTTGCTTAAGTTTAATTTTTATTTATAAAGACGTAAAATACAGCATAAATTGATTTTACATTTAATTAATGTTTTTTTTTTTTTGTGATTTACACTGGCACAAAATCACAAAAAAAACTAGTCATGAATTCATTAAGAGATTTATTTATTAGATTTTTAAAGATAAATGAAAAATGAAATAAAACTTAACCAGCAACTCGACTCTTTTTCTAATAGATTCAACTATTTGTATGTGCGAATGTTAAAACAAACGACATTTTGATCTGGCACTAGCAAATTGCATTTAGATTATTGACATAGATTTGAAAAAAAATTTGTAACATTTATGGAATTTAATGAAATCATTTTAATAAGCAGGTTTGTTTAAGTTGCAATAATGAAAAATGAAAATACATATTTACAAAATCTTGCAAAAGAGTGTCTCAAAAATAATGCAGGATTCAGTTTAAGCAGTTGGCAGTTAAAGGTTATTAAAAAAAATGGTACGCAAGAAAAGAAGAATCCTAAGCGATGAAACACATTGGGCACATTCCTTACACAGAAAAAATTATTTTTCCAATTCAAACAAAAAATTTGTAGAATCAAAAGATTTTTTGTCTGAAATCGGTCCTATAAACAAATTCGCATATTCAAACAATTTATTTGCATTTTGTTTATTGAAAAAAACACCGATTTCTTCAAACAAATAATTTTACTGAATCAAACAAAAAGTTTACTGAAATTCATATAAATTTCAAACAAATAATTTTGCTGAATCAAACAAAAAAGTTTTTGCACAAGCAATGACGCGCACACAAGCAAGCACTGTTGGAGAAGATGAAGCAGAGCAGAGCGGCCGGCTGGCTTTGAGACACATTTTTTGTTCCTTTGCTAAGAAGAAGAAATGTAACCAAAAACGGCAGCAGACCGACTCGATATGTTTTTCGTCACCATTCTATTTTTGTATTTGATGTATTTAAGTAAACAGTTTGAACAAATTGAATACGGGATTTTGTTTTTTTTTTACCAACTTGAAACCAACCAAAAATTTATTTTGTTTCTTATGATGTTGTTGTTGTTTCTATTATTTAAAAAGAGTGAAACGTTTTTTTTTTTACCTACTATTGTTTTTGTTGTTTTTTTACTACAAACCTCGTCACGATATATTTTCTTTTTTCTTATAACTATACTTTTTTAAGGCGTCCAAAAATAGACTGCATGTGTTTTTTGTTTAAGTTCTTATATTTCCCATAAAGAAGTGTTGCTTACGATCAAATAAAAAAATGCAAAAAAACCACAACATTAAGGAGCGTTAAATATTTCATACAAAATTATGAAAACTTGACACCAATAACGCGTTTATTATATTTTTGAATAGTTGTCAACATTTTTGTTGGTTAAATAAAAATCAAACAAAAATATTAATTAAATCAGTAAAAAAAATTTGTAGAAATCAAAAAAAACAAACGTTTGTTTGAAAATAATTCGGCAATAATTTTTCTGTGTAGACGTTGAGTGTTTTTGATACAAAACAATCAACTTTTGCGCAACAGTTACGTCTTATGAAAGATCCAATTTTCACCTTGTAGGTTGAAGGAAAAATAGTTTGGAAATCGTAAAACAAATTTCTTTTAAAAGTACATACAATTTAAAAACTTCGAAAAATCTGTTCACTTTTCTCTTTGGTAATACTTTGGAGAAGAAAAACCCTTAATGTTGAGGCTTTATCCTACTTCTGGCAACATCGGCTGGGGTAATTTTAAGCGATCTTTTTTTAATAACGCTAGTAAAGCCGGTACTCCATATCTCGAAATTAAAGTACAGTCCATTCTGAAAGAATTTGTAGTGCTACATAGAGTATAGTCTGCGAAACAATTCAACTCCAACATTTATTATTATTTATATTATCAGAAATGGAGCCCTTTCTAATGTAAAACTTAAAAAAAATAACAAGGTTCAAACGAGAGATTCTAATATGGGGAGATAAATAAAATATACGTGTATCGGCATTTTGAAAGTTTACATCGTGAACAGCGTTGCCATTTTCGTTACTTTTACCAAAATTGGTTACTTTTTTCCAATGTGTACTAGTGAACTTTTTTCCCATTTTGGTTACTTTTTTCAACACAAAAGTAATCAATTTTTGGGTTTTTGAACAAGAACTATCCGCTCCTCTTTTTTCAACCCTTTAAAATTGTATATGGTATTTGTGTATCTTAAATACTTTTTTCATCTACTTAAAAATAATTTTTTTAGAAGCTTAAACTTCAACAGCCTATAAACTTAACCATATATGGTATATACATACATACTTTGGAGTGTAGCTGGCAATTATCTACTGCTCTTAATGCTTTATAGGTCTAAATGAAACACTTTTCTAGATAAGCGATAAGGTCAAAGGCCCTTCCAATCCCATCCCGTTTAATATGATTATATTTCCACCGGGCAAAAAGCATCTATATATAAAAGATCTACCGCATAATTTAGCTCAATTTTGCACTTTGATACCATAACGCACAGCAAGACTTTAAAAGTTTTACTTGTCAGAACTCTTTTCATAAAAAGGTTGAAAGCTCTAGCTTATAAAGTTTTTAAAATTGACGAAAATAAGTGTTCACCAGTTCACAGTGGGGTGAAACATATGCAAAACGAGGATTAATTCCGGGAAGCCTGTAATTTATGACAAAAACTTTTTTTGGATTCTGTGTATATTGATTAATAAAAAAAACTTTTGTTGTAAAATTTTAGCGGAATTTTAATTTTGTTTTATTATTTTCGTTTAATTAATCAATGTAGTTTTTTCGAACAATATATATTTTTTTGAAACATGGAACATTCATTGCTAAAATATGGAATTAAAAATCATCTTCATAATTATCTTCACCTTCATCAAAATCATAATCTTCGTGCAATAACTCCCAGGTGCAATAAGTCCCAAGAAAAAAATGAAATTAGACCCAAAAATTTTTCATACAAATGTGGGAGTAATTTCATTATGAAATAGCTCCCAGCCCTCTCGGTTTTATTTCATTTTTTTGGAAGTAATTTAATTTTTTGCCTGGGAGTTATTTCATAATGAAATAAAATCCAAATGAAATATGTCCCCGAAAAAATAAACGTGGAAGTTATTTCATTTTATTTTGCTTTTCGGTGTTATTTCATTTGCTGTGGGAGTTAATTAATTTTTTGTGGGAGTTTTTTCATTTTCAATTATTTGCAATTTCTTAAAATTGTTTAGAATTTTAAACGGTATTTATAACGGGATATTTCAAACTATTTGAATACAATGACTTAAGTTTATCAAAGAAGAAAATTTTGCTAATTGCAATTGCAGTGTCTTATGGTTAACGGCTATGCAGTGAAGCTTTAGTTAGCGAAGTCGGTGTTTGTTATACCATAGAGGAGAAAATACTAGCGCCCGGCCGAAGGCCGGCTATGCAGAGAAGCTTTAGTTAGCGAAGCCGGTGTTTGTTATACCATAGAGTATAAAATCCTTGCGCCCGGCCAAAGGCCGGCTATGCAAAAAAGCTTTACTTAGCGAAGCCGGTATTTGTTATACCATAGAGTATGAAATCCTTGCGCCCGGCTGAAGGCCGGCTATGCAGAAAAGCTTTAGTTAGCGAAGCGTGTTTGCTTTAGTTAGCGAAGCCGATGTTTGTTATACCATAGAGGAGGTAATCCTTGTACCCGGCGCACAGTGGCTGAAAATCGTTTTTCATCGGCCAAAAATCTGTAACTTTTGAACCGATAGAGATAATTTTGCATTTTTTTTTTGCAGGAGAGAAGACTTCTTGAACTTTTTTACCGTTTTAATTTTGTTAAAATCGGTTCAGTAGTTGTTGAGAAATTTAAGGTCAAAGTTGAACTTTTGATGTTTTTTAGCATTTAGTATGAAAATGCTAATGATTGAGATTGAGAACTTTGGTATTTTTTTATTAAAAAAGTGGGATTTTTTTTAGCCCACTGTTTTAAGAACTTTTTAATCTACATAACTGCCGAATTTCGTTAGCATATCTTTGTTCACGTCAGATTTATAGAATGTCAAACCTTAAAAATATTATTTTTTTACTTTTTATTCATTAACACTATATTTTAATAATTTTAATGTTTGACATTCTATAAATCTAACATGAATAAAGGTTTCATAATGAATTTTGGCAGTTATGTAGATTAAGAAGTTCTTAAAACAGTGGACTGAAAAACATCCCCATTTTTGATAAAAAAATACCCAAATTCCCAATCCCGGAAAACGGCTTTCAATTTTTTTTTGTTCAATAAAGGCAATATAATTTACCATTCGATATTGCTCAGAATTTTCTAGAAAATAATGGACATATTAGAAAACATTACTGTTCTAAATGTATAAAAATCGGTGTGCTGAATTATTAGAATTTTTTACTCAAATAATTTTTTTTTTTTTTGTTTGAAAAATTTGATTTGGAAAAGGGCATATGGGAGTAAAAATGTCAAACTGACTATAATTTGCTTCTACAAGCATACACTTAATGTTTTCTTTGGAAAAATATAATAAAAATATATATTTATATATATTATATATATTTCTGGAGAAATTCGTATTCATATTACCTTTATATGCATATACATTCGCCTCGTATATGCCACTATACCTTTAAAAAAAATGTATAGGCATGTAATAATACCTATGATCATTTTGTGAACAGGTTTCTTCATTATCAACTCTACAACAGGTTTAACTGGAACCAGTTCCACTAGAAAACTTTTTAGATTAAAAATATAAATAAGTGTAAATTTTAAAATTTTTTTTTTCTATTTTTATTTAAATAACAATAAGGACAAAAACATATTTTTTGCTTAAATAACAATAAAATTTATTATATCTCCTATTGATTCGGTTGGAAAATTGCCTCCAAATATTCCATATTTGGTTTTGTATTATCTTTGTCCTGTAGCAACCCTTTTGCTTCTTCATCTAAGTCCCGATGTTCTACTTTCCATTGACTTCGAATGCTAGAGATGAGCGGATCTGACGTTGCCAACAATATATTAAACAGATCTTCGTTCGTAAAATCTCGTGACATTTTTCTGGTATTGTGCTCCCTATAAAATCTGTAATCTTTATTCCTTTTTTCCTGGGCTTCTTCTGACAGATCTCCTAGTGGTACTAAATGATGCCTAATGACATCCTCTGCATGATAAAGGATTTTATGAACCGTTGGAGACATATTTCTCCATGAATATTTGATAGTATATATTCTAGCTGTTTCTTTGGCATAATCCCCAAATTTTCTATAATCAATTTGTTCATTGCATGCAAGTACATCAATGATTGTTTTAAATCTTGATATAAGACTTATATCAACACCTGTTATTTCAGATGCTTTTTTGGGATCAGAAAAGAACCTTCTTGCTGTATTCCCATCATTCGTATTGCCTGATCCTTGTTTTGGTTGGTCTATAATCAAGCCACATTTGCGAAATTCATCCTGAACATGCTTCTTTTTTATACTTCTTAAATCCTTGTTGGTTTCATTGTTTCTTATTGATCCTGATGGTCCAAAATCCAAATCATAACTGATTTTTAGTATGTGCTCCATAATTCGTATTCTTGTATGTAGCGGCGATAATCCAAATTCATATGCATTAGTACTATCTAATGATTTTTCCGGGACTTGGTTTAATTTGCTTGATGTGGTTTGGCATATAATGCAGCTGGATGAAGCCTTTGTGTCAGTCAAAGCCTGGCCTACTTTTCCGTCTATCATCGTTAGCACTAATTGATAGTTAACTTCAATAATATGGCCATCTATTTCTAATTCTAATGGCCGTAGTGTTGCAATTTGGGCTCTTATATAACTGGTTTCATTTTTAATGGTAACAGCAGGTTCCTTTTTAAATTCAAATTTAATTGGTCTGCAGTATTTTGTAGAAGATGGTGTGAGATTTTTCCAAATATCCTGTGTTTGCATCGTACTGGTCGAAGGCTCCGAGTGTTCCAAACTCTTTACCAATCGCAATGGAACAAATGATACCATGAACATATCTGTATCTGAAGTATTTTCACATATAGATTGCTTGTATTGTTTCTGTCCAGAAGAACCATCACATCTCCATTTGCAAAAGAGAGTTAACTTGCAGTTCCCATATTTGTTCAAATCATCTCCTCTAAGTGATTGTAGTAAACGCTGAGCTGTATGATTAAGTAGACCTTGAAGTTTTACCTCTGCCGAAATCGGTGTGATTTTAATAGTGTCCCTTGGTGGCAAGCATTCCTTCTTAGCAGCAGTTATGTGATGATAAGCAGGATACAGATTTGAACCTTTTTCAATTGCACGCACTCTGAGCCGAATATATTGCTCTTTTGTTAACATCAAATCTAAAAATAATGCTAATGCCTCTTCATTTGAAAACTGTTTTTCATCGCTTGGCGTTGGAATACTCTTAAGAATCCGTTTTGTTCTCTTGGGACTAGCGATAAAAACTTTTTCAATAATATCGACTTTTGTGAGTTCTTTTTGTGATCGCAGTTGATATAGCAAAGCTTCTTGAATACTTGTATCTCCGATTGCTTCGTTGATATCCTTAAGCTTCCGCCTTTTAGATCTATCGCTACAGTTCTCAAGTGATTTCTTTGGCCTGCCAAGGTTATTTTCATTTGTACCTTCTGAAGATATCTGGACACTGAGTTCGCCATCTAACCAGTTTGCAAAACTGTTGTAAAATCTAGGTTTACTCCATCCAACTTGTTTGAACCGCTTTTTTAAGTTTTTGACGAAATCGATTATTTTATTTTGCAGTTCCGGTCGTATTACAGTGCTGCAGGAATATAAATTGAGTTTTCCTTCAATGTAACTTAAAACATCTTCCTCCTTTTTATTTTTAAAATTCTATTCGGATAATTCTTTATAGCTGAAGCTCTCCATTTTTATAGACATTTAAAAATTAGATTGTAATTGCTTAGATATATTTTAACAACTGAGACTTTATTCGAATACCACTGGCTTTTATACATAGCATGCGTTATAATGTGTTCCTAGGTAGCGTAATAAGGTAGAATTAAAAACAAAATTGGGCTAAAGTAGGATACGCTTAAAATCCCACAGGTATTGGTAATTATATAATATAAAATACCCAGCACAACTTGGCTTGGTACATTTATATTCCAGTCATATGAATAGGTAAAATAAAAAGAGCAAAATAAATGTTGCGAATAATTTTACACAAACTAAAAAAGTGTTCTATAGGCTGTTCCAAGCAGGTACAAAAGTGCATTTGGGTTTAAAGTAGATACTTTTACCTTTCTACAGCTAGTAAAATCTCTCTAACCCCTTTTGACCCTCATAAATTCTATACTTCTGAATTTCAATTTGACTGCAATATAGAACCTGAAAAAATATTTAATAACACAGCAGGTATAATCGGTACAGTAATACAACATAACATTGTTTGAAGACTGCTTTACTACCAACATAAAAAATGTTGAACCCACTATTGATAAGAGTTTGACATTAAACATAATCCATCCGATTAAAAAACTAGAAAAATCGTTATAAAATCAAGCCAAAAAATCCGTTTTATCCGAATATCTCCAAAGGCAAAGGAGATAACCTAAAAATTTAAGTATATTTTTTGTAGCACACCTTAAGTTTAATTTTTTTTGAAATCCTTAAAATATTTTTGGTGAATTTTTTAAAAGTTTGAATTTCCGAGGTTACCAATTTTAGAGGTCCGCAAGTTACACTCCCGACCCTCAATTCTTTCAATTCAACTCAAAAGCTATCCGGCTATGACAGTATAAAATTTCATTCAAATATGTTCAGCCGTTCATAAGAAGCAAAATAATTTTTCAAAACAAAACGTTCGTAAACCATTGTGTTATATTTCAGTCATATGAGCAGCTTAAATAAAAATAGCAAAAAAAATGTTGCGAGTGATTTCATTAAAATGAAAAAAGTGTTCAACAGACAGTTCCAAACAGTTCAACAAGTATATATGGGGTTAAAGAGGACACTTTCAGCTTTCTGATGGTACTAAAATCTCTTTAACCCATTTTGACCCTAACAAGTTCTACTCCTCTAAAATTCGGATTTAACAAAAATATAGAACCTGTGGAAACATTTAATAACACATCAGGTATAAATGATACAATTATGTAATAAACCATTTCTTAAAGAATACAATCCCACTAACATAACTAAAAAAATTTCGACCAATTATTGATAACGGTTTGCGAGAAATCATAATTTAGTTCTGATCAAATTTACAAAAATTCTTTACAATATTTTTGTACATGATTTTCCTCATTTTAACACTCATTCAATTGGTTTATTGTATGCTGATGACTCATTGCTTTATTCTCACAGTGAATCTCCACAAACTGCATTAAGTCAGGTTTCAAATCATTTGATTTTAGTAAAAAATTATTATGATTATTGGGGAATTAAGCTTAATACCTCAAAGTGCGAAGCAATATGTATACGAAATGCTTCCGGAAAATGTCGTAGATTTGTGGTTCCTGAGAGTAAAAAACTAAATCTTTTTCTTGATGGTATTGAAATTCCATTTAAGGATCAAATAAAATATCTTGGTATAACTTTTGATAAGCTTTTAAAATTTAATAAACATGCAAGACTTGTGATAAGAAGATCTTATAAAATAATAGGTTCTTTTAGTAAAATCCTTAATAATAAAAATTTATCAAAAAATTCTAAACTTTTATTGTACAAAACTTGTATAAGACCTGTCTTTTTATATGGTTTTCCTATTTGGTTTAACATTTCTCCTATAATAATTAAAGAACTTGAAATTTTGGAACGGAAATTTTTACGTTGCTGTATTGGAAAACATTTTGAGTCTTTTACAAAACGCTATTCAAATCTTTACATTTATAAAAAATCTAATGTTACACCTATAGGTTTATACGTTTGTGATATATTAGGTAGGTTTGTTACTAGATCACGATTTCATGAAAATAAATTCATTACAGATGTTTTTAATAATCAGAAAAATTTTACCTGGTCAAATACAAATTACTTGTCACCCATTGGGTTTATAAATGAATCACCTTCTTTTGATTTGAATTTATCAATTAGACATCCTTTTTATTCCAAAAGTTCTTTAGGAACACATAGGGGTTAATTCTTTTTTATTTTTTTTGTTTTGTGTTTGTTTGTTGTTATTTAAAGTTTATTTTTAAGGTAGTTTTAAGTTGATAATTTAAGTTTAGGAGATTTTCTCTCAAGTTATGGAAGCCTCGGGAGCAAGGGCGGAAAAAACAATATTTTTTTGTTTTATATATGTAAATTACTTTTATTGTATGCTTGTTGCTATAAGCGCTCTAGTTTTTTAAGATGTTACATTATAGTCTTAAGTTTTCGTTTTGTTTATTTACTTTGTACTTTTAATAACCTTGAAAAGGCTCAATAAAGATAACTTTAACTTTAACTTTAACTTCTAAAACAACAAAAAGTATTTGTTTCCAGCTGCATGCCACAGCCACAATTACCAATATTTTAATCTAGTTTTTTGGATACCTTAGTTCTTATATGTTTGCTATCGAACAGCATTTACATTTTTGAAATCGGCGATGACAAAAAATTGGACTTTTGGCCGATGAAATTCAATTTTCAGCCATAGTGCGGCGTGCTTAAAATGCAGGCAGTTGCCATTGCAGGAGGTCAGGATATAATAAAATGCCCCATTTGTTGTCAAAATGTCGAGGACTCAATGTTAGTTTTTTGGTAACCTAATATGTAAAAATTCAAGTAAAACGAATGCATATATAATAAATTTCTTTGGAAGTTGTTTCATTTTTTTGGGTCTTATTTCATTTCTTTTCGATGGACTGTTTTTGGAAGTTATTTCATTAATGTCTTTAGGAGTTACTTCATTATGAAATAACACCCAAAAGTTGGGGTTTGTTTTATTTAAGACTTGGAAATTATTTCATTTTTTTTTTTGGGATTTATTTCTTTCTTCCAGTTTGGGACTTTTTTCATTTATTTTGGGATTTAATTCATTGGGAGTTATTGCACTGGGACTTATTGCACCTGGGAGTTATTGCACGGAGCCCGGAAATACTTAGCACAATAAGCAAATCAAGTGCTGTTTGTAGTAAATTTAAATTATGTAGTTTTTCATCATAATTTACTAAATCTTTTGTAGCTTTTTCATTTTTGTATCAATCTATGTATGGGTTTAAAAAAATAACTTGAAAAGAGCAAAATTTAACAAAATCATAAAATTTTCAATGAAGCTTGAATTTTTGTCCCCTGTAACTCTGTCATTTCTTCACAAGCAATCCATGGTATTTTTTAGAAATTGTATAACATTTCACCAAAAAAAAAAGAAATACATAAACCGTTTTAAGTTTTTGAAGATATTTGCATTTCAGTCACATCATCTTTTTTAAAATCACAAATAACGGATATTTTGGAATATCTCAAAAACTGTTCTACTTTTGACAATTATGACTTCATATTCGGAATCAGGGGAAAATTTTACATAAAGATTAGATGTCAGATTTATTTGGTCACGACTTTGTTGAAGTTTTGCCCAAGTATTCCCACAAACATTTTGAAAATCAACATTTCCTTAAAAGAAAAACTAATTTTTTTGACCAATTTAAAAAAAAAATTTATATCTTCCTCAATATTTTTCTTTACAAAAATTTGTTAATAAATTAGTTTAATACCTATAGTTGATGGATCTTTTAAAAAAAAATAGTGTTTTCTAAATAACAATTCTCTCAAATCGCAATTAAAATATCTGGATTTTTACTTTTTAGCAAATATTTCCAAATTATAAAATATTATTCAACTTTGGCAGCGTATAACAAAAAAAGTAAACAACATAGATCCACAATTTTTACAGTTGTTGAATTTTATCTACTTTTATATGGTACCAAATACTTATAAGAAAAACTTACTTTATTTTTGAAATAATCCTCGGTAATAAACTGTCAAAACTTTAAAAAAACGGTCCAGCGGTTAATGAGCCTACAAGATACAAAATAAACGCAATTTCTTCTTTAGACATATTTTTAAAGTTAAAGTTGAAGTTCGATTAAAATAGTACTTTTAATATAAAATAATTTTGGTTACATTTTTCTGCTTTTGGTTACTTTATTGTTACATTTTTGTTAAAAAAAATTTTTTGGTCGTGGCAACGCTGGTCGTGAGGTTATTTTAGGGGGAGTTAAAGTTTTATCATTTTAGTGCATTCTTATGATGGATCGGCTTCCTCCTTTTAGATTCGTAATGTCTTTAGATAATTTATGTAAAATTCTACAAGGCACGGTTTAACCCTTTAACTCGACAACGTATATTTTTAATACATACTATCTAAAAAAAGGTCAAAAAATGTCTTTATTGAGGAATAAAGAAGGTTAAAACGTTTCACAAAACTTTTTTCATAAAATGCTACCAAAATTTTTCAAAAACACTCACAACTTCACATGACTGTCAAACATTATTAAAATAAAAACAGTTTTTAAGGGTTCATATTTTTCACAATAAATCAGTGTGACCAGATTTTAAAATAACAAAAAGCTGAGAAGAGCTAAAGTAGGAAATTTAAAGACAAAAAAACATCTTTTTTATAACTTTCTTATGGTAAATTTTAATAATTTCGATATTTTTATAGATTCAATAGTGTTTATGTAGGTATATATATACTATATAAATATATATTTTTGATTTATTTAAAAAATAAGAGCTTAAATAAGTGCGTAACTCATAAAAACGTATTCGAAACAATGTTTAAGATAATAAAAAGAATAAACCAATATTAATAAAAACTGACTGAGTATGTATAATAATTCGATGCAGTTTTAAGCGTATTAAAGCCTACTTCAAAAGTATGTTTTATATAGGGCCTATAAATTATGAACTAATCTTCACAGAATTCAGTAGCATAATTTTAAAGGAATCGGTGCATTCTGTCATCAATTTTTTTTATTTATTTATTTATTTACAAACGTATTAACGTAGGTTTCATAATTCTTATCCTACTGAGCCAATTTTGCTTAATTTCAATCCAAAACTGGTTTGGAAAACAAGAAACAACTTGATACCAATATTGTTTTTTATTTTTTTTTTTTTTTTTTGAGTTGTTGAAAATTGAGTGCGTTTTCAACAGACAGAGGGGCAGATAGACAGAAGGACATGGCTACATCGACTTTGAATTACTCAAAACTCCGAATACATATGAGGGGCTTAAAGCACAAGGGGTTCAAGTGCCTTATCTTAAATACAAAAGACAAAAGCAGTTGTTTCGCTTGTGCTCAAAGCGAAGCAGGTATTTTAATGTCAAGTGCTTGAATTGTTCACCATATCTAGCGTCCGGATGAGAATCCTACATTCACCTCTTGTGCTCTGAACAACTTCTCCGAACTATACCTATAACTGCATATCGATACCTTCCCGCAAGTATGTATTCTACACAATTTAGAAATGTCGCTTAATACATTCTTGCGGGAAGGTATCGATATGTAAACTCAATTTTTGAAAAAGGCACTTAAACCCCTTCTGCTTTAAGCCCCTCATATGTATGTATATTAAACCGACTCCAAAAAAATTGTTGATGTACCCCCTCAAAACAAACTTTGACATAATTCCCAAAATATTTTAGCTCTATCGATAAACTCCCGTGAGCTAAAAGGGTCCAAAAAAAGTTAAGTTATTTAAATTTTCATTAAAATAGAATTGAAAATCATCAAAAAACTGACATAATCATCTAGCCACCTTAAGTCTGTGATTAGATTTTTAAAATATTTTACTTTAGAATCAAAGAATTCCTAAATATCTATGATATTAAAAAAAATATATATATACCCAATTTTTTATTCATGAAAAATACCATTTTTTGGAGATTATTTTCAGGGGGTACAACTTAAACTTTTTTTTCCCCATATAAGGTGAATCGGTCTAATGTATATACTTTTCGGGATCTAAGATAATTAATAATAAATTTAACGCGGAATTACAAACTTAGCATGCCCTCACTCACTGAGAAAAAGGTAAAAAAATTAAAATCATTCATCCATTTTTGGTCGCCACTGTATATTTAAAAAAATTTTGGCTACAAAATCTTTCAGAAGATTGTAAATGCTCTAATTCAAGGATATTTAATAAGATCGTTTGTATTTACATGAATTTTTCTCACGGTGGCATTTAATGTCACAAAAACTTTCGGGAAAAATAAAAAAACTTTAAAAAAAAACTTTTGTCGAGAATTTTTTTCTAAATAAAATCCAATGTAAAGCGAAGATTTTATATTCTAAATAAATACTATACTAATTCTTATAAAGGATGTCAAAGATTCGGCAGAACCGAATGCACATGGTATTTTAGCTTGTTAAAATAAATTTCGTATAAAATTAGATAAATGTATAAGGTTTTTGTATGACAAGTTTTATATTTACATCATCAAACGATTTTCGTTGGAAACTTTTAATTCGTTTCTTTTTCCTAAAGATTCTTTAGTTTTATTCGTAAGTTAATTTTCATGAACTTTAAACAAAATTGTGATGATTTTGAAAGAAGAAATAATCATATCACCCAAACAAATTTCCCACCAATAGTTGACCACGCTCTATAAATTTTCCAATTGATAAAACATTGTACGGTAAGAAAATATATTTTAAATTTTTCTTTAAAAGTTTCTAAATGAACACTGACAACTTGTACTAAAAACACAATTAAAAAACTCAACATTAAGAAAAAATTGTAACTTCATGAGATAAAGATGAAAATGGCCGAAAGCCTAGATAAAAAAGGCGTTAATAACCCAACAACCTACAATTAAGTATTACAAATTTCACACAATGATAGAGTGATGGCCACACCAATAGAAGACACTAATGTGCTTCAAGAATGAAAGAATGATAGAAAAGAAAAAATTGCTGGTAATATCGATATTTGTGGGGCACTTTGGTTAAAATATGTTGCCGTTGAAAAGCCAACGACTGGCAATCATTTTTTAAATAACGAAATACGACGAATAAATTCGGTTAAAGACTATTACTAACAACCAGGGATGATGAATGAGAAAACCAATATCGTACCAACGAACTTTTAAAATGGTACTTTTTCGGTCCAAGTAGTATCAAATCATTTTTTTATAAATTTTTTTTATTTTATTTTTAAAAACAAAAATTTAATACAACAAAAACAAAAGGTACTTAAAATTCATTTGTACATGTAAAATAAACATAATAATGGGGTGGGTTAAATTTTTTGAGTCAAAATCACATCGCGATTCTTATTCTATAAGTCGTTCCAAGAAACTTTGCCGAAGAAACCATAGGTCAAAAATTGATTTTAAGCCCCAGATTTTTTAAAAATAGTTAGTTTTCCAAAATATTCAAGATTAGAGGTATTTTGTCTAGCCATACCTGTATTATGCGGTTTTTGGGGTATATATATCCTTTTATTTTTATTTTTGATTGCCGCCAAAGAGCGTTTTCATACACTTTTTAGAGCTTATAAAAAAAGTAAAATAATAATGGAGTGGGCTCCCACTGTTCCAAAACTCTGTTGATTACTTTTTGACGTGACAACCATTTTGTTGACGAATTGAAAATATTATGAATTCGTTCCAAAATAATCTTAAATTGAGAGGAAGTCGTCTTTTCTACTATGTAGATCTTTTGCAGAAGTGATTTCTTATATCTTTTAAAAACTTGTCAATATCATCAGAAAATGGTCGCTTATATGCTGCCGCTGATACTAAATTTAGAATGTGGCATAAGCAATAGAATGTGGCATAACTAGTGAAAAAATCTATTCACAATAGCTGAGTTCAGTGTTTGGTGCAAATGGTCTTTCAAAAGAGCAAAGCAAAGTTTCCCTTAGATTTCATAAAAAAGAAGCGACATTTTGCAAACACTAAACTCCGCTTATATTCATTGAACAGAAAAAAAAAAAAAAATAAATAAATAAATACGACTTGCCATTTTATATCAATTATAAATAGTATGCAGGTTTGAAAAATTTGGAAATAGTACCAAATGTGTCACGGGGGTACCAGCGTACTTTTTAGTGTTGAATTGTACCAAAAAAAAGTACAATTGTACCAACTTTATCAACCCTGCTAACAACTAAAAGTGCTATATTCGGTTGTGCGGCTAACGGCTTATTAGTAAAAATTAGAGGCAGTCCTAGTTTTTTGCACATATCTCAGCCATTTGTGGACTGATCTAGTTAAATTTCAATATCAGAATATTCTGGACTATATGCAGTATAAATATATATGTTTAAGGCAAAACAGGGCTGTACTAACGTCTCCAGCTCTGGGTTAAACTATTGTGACTTATTTCCTATTTAATAATATTCGCCGCGTTTGAGCAGATTTTTAATTCGTACTTTTTGTATTGAGTTCAGTTCCTCTTGAGCTACCGAACCAACAAGGCATCCTGCGGCTTCCCCATCAACATCATCAACAATTATTTCCCACCATTGTATCAACAAAAAAAACCCTAAGTATACACAAATAAATGTAAGTACATTGAATTGAAAATAAGTTGCCGTTGGTTTTTATCTAAAAATCCCCAGAGAACAGGAACCCCCTCCTGCCCACAATCTCCAACTCAATCAGGAATCCCCTCCTGCCCATCTTTTCAAAAGCAGTCAAATACTGTTTTTTTTTTCCTAATAACCCATGGTGCGAAGCACCACTAGCCAAACGACCCTTTCCTTATTTCTCTCTACTTTCGCTTTTTTAATTAAATTAATTTATCGCAAATTACCCTGTTCCTTTTAATTGTGTCTAAAATCAGTCACCAATTAAACATGGTCCTTCGAGCCGGATTCCTCTTACAAGCTCCTTTTTATTAACCTTATTTTTCTCCCGCAGGGCTCCACGAGATACAGACGTCCACCAGTGCTTAATCTGCTCCCGATTTCACGCACTACGGTTCTGCAGAAAGTTTTTACGCATGACCGGGCCGGACCGCAGGCACCAAGTCCGCATTCATGGCTATTGCAAGAACTGCCTGGCCAGGTCTCATGCCACCGACGACTGCACCTCTGCCGATGTGTGCCAAAAGTGCGGTTGGGCACACCACACCTTGCTTCATTTGTCTCCCGGGGCACCATTTCTCCACCAGGAGGGAGTAAGTCGTAATAGTCGTACAGCTTCACGGTCACGTGCAGCCGTGCCAGCATCTTAACTGGAGAGGGCCAGCCGTAGGGAGCGTACAGCATCTCGTCCACGAGCACCTGCACCAGTAGTCCGCCAGGAGAGCGCCAGCCGTAACGTGCGTACCTCATCGCGCCAACGTCAACCACGAGTTCGGGATCGCCTCGGCCCTTACCGACGTCCACCACAACCACCACGTAACCGTAGCCAGACTACTCATCGTTCATCGAGAGGAGCAAATGCCAACCCGAAACGTATTTTACTGGGGGCAGTACGAGCCCTTGAACGTTTGGCAGCAAGCTTGTAACTAGTTTTTATTTTTTTTTCTGTATCACTGTAATTAATTATGTTGATCTTGTTGATCAAGGGGCCGCAGGATGTTTAAGGCAAAACAGGGCTGTACTAACGTCTCCAGCTCTGGGTTAAACTATTGTGACTTATTTCCTATTTAATAATATTCGCCGCGTTTGAGCAGATTTTTAATTCGTACTTTTTGTATTGAGTTCAGTTCCTCTTGAGCTACCGAACCAACAAGGCATCCTGCGGCTTCCCCATCAACATCATCAACAATTATTTCCCACCATTGTATCAACAAAAAAAACCCTAAGTATACACAAATAAATGTAAGTACATTGAATTGAAAATAAGTTGCCGTTGGTTTTTATCTAAAAATCCCCAGAGAACAGGAACCCCCTCCTGCCCACAATCTCCAACTCAATCAGGAATCCCCTCCTGCCCATCTTTTCAAAAGCAGTCAAATACTGTTTTTTTTTCCTAATATCCCATGGTGCGAAGCACCACTAGCCAAACGACCCTTTCCTTATTTCTCTCTACTTTCGCTTTTTTAATTAAATTAATTTATCGCAAATTACCCTGTTCCTTTTAATTGTGTCTAAAATCAGTCACCAATTAAACAATATACATATCTAACAATCAATTCTTTATCGTATCCGGGGTCTTCGGAAAGCCCTTTTCAAAATATACATGGTTAGAAAAACAGGCGGGCATCGTTTAATCAGCTCCGCAAGTAACAATGATCCATTATATATGCACATATATACATAAAATTAATATTATACTTTATATCTCAGATCAATATTGTAGAAATTACAAACAGAATTAACTTTTTCACACTTTTTGCGAATATCATAAACGGCATATTATAGTCGTGTTGAACATTAAATTTATTTTCATCATATAAATTATGCATTCATCATTTATATTCCTTCTATTTTTGTTATTTATTTTAAAAAAATAGTATATAAACATATTTTAATTTCAAAATATCTACATTTGGTTTTTCTCGCCACCAATTTCAAATGTGACTTATTTTGACAGTTGTTGAAAGAAACTTTTCGCAAAACATTGTTATAGAAACACTTTTTCTCGCATCCTTCCAATAATTGCTGGAAAATTATTTAAATGACAGATAATTCTCACAAAAAAAAGATATAGAAACACTTGTGTGAGAAAAACCATTTTTTGTTTCATTTCACACTATTTTTGTTGCAATTCACACGTTTCATGCGAAAAGTTTTACGATGTGAGAAATACAGAAACGGGCTACAGGGATGGGAAATCCGGTGCCTTTAGTGCAGACGTGAACAGAGAGTCCGAAGAACTCAGGAGATGGCTTCATATTTTATCTATAAGCTATATACGAATCTTTTTAAAACCAGACCCCAGGGTATTTTGATTCGTTGCCTATTTTAAATAAAATGTTATGATTTGTTTCAGAAATGTTGTAATACGTATTAAATTGAGTTTAAAAAGAGGATTTTGTATTGGACGCATTGTTAATTATGGATCACTCATCACAAAATTTGTTGGAGTGATTTCCAGTATTAAAAAACAAAACAAGACCAAATTTCAATACAGTAATAAATTTTTTTAGAATTTATTTATTAACGTTTCACACGGAACAAACTTAGTATATCCTCACTTATCACTAGTGGTGGAGGGCAGCGTAACCGTTGTGGTACTAAAGTATCAATGTGACCCTTTTTCGACGCTCTTGATACCTTTTATGACATTTTTTTTTTTTAAATAACCTTTTTTTGTCATTTTTAACTATTTCGTTAAACTCTTTGACCATTTTTAGAAATAGAACTTACATTTTGTTTTTTGGCAACACTGCTTTAACAGCTTTTGTATGTATTTAAAACGTTAATGTCGCTAGCAGCTTTTATATGCACAGCGTGCCCTTCAAGTGACAAATGTTATCCTTCTTAGAGGTCCTTGCCACTTTTATGCCTATTTTTAAAGTGCACTTATGACTCATTTTAAATCAATTCATGCTACTTTTTGACTAAGTATTTTTGAATTTGTATACAGGAATAAAAAAAAGATACGAGTATTAAGCCCGTCTTCACAACTTACCGAAAGCTAAAAGTAGACTTTAACCGGCCTTATAAACAGAGTTCCATTATTAAAACTTTACTTTAAGGTTAAGTGAGCGATAAAGTAAAGTAATGAAAATCTTCTGCAGGCAGTAGAGGTGTGCTTTCATTGCTTTATGGCAATGAACATTAAATACCCAAAATATAGCAATCACGTTTGGCTATTTGTCCAACTGTTTATTTTTCTAGTAAACACACCCTGGGATGTAATAATTCCATCTGTAAATACCCTAATAAAAGATCTACGAATGTAAACACGAAAGTTTCAGTGGAAACTATTATTGCCGATTTTGTAAGCAGCACCGAAATGAAATGCAAATTTCAACAAACGAAAATGTAAATATGTTAAGAAATACTGAAAATTACTCCCATGATTTAAAAATAAATAATTTTAAACTTACTGGTGTAAAGGAAAATTCTGTTTGAATAAACTAAATAATTTTCATGTTACCAAAAACCTTTGCGTTGATGTAATGCATGATCTTTTAGAAGGTGTATGTCATTATGTGTTGATTTTTATAATTAAAAGATTTGTTTTGGATTTACATTTTTTTTCTTTAGATGAACTTAATTACAGAATGCTAACGTTTGATTTCGGACCAATTCTTTCCTCAAACAAACCCCCTATTTTTGAAAAAGATTTTTTAAAAAAAATAACACCAAATTAAAGTTTTCAGCTTCTGAAACTTTTGTTTTTGTAAAGTGTTTTAGTTTAATGGTTGGTGATTATGTTTCTGAATGCGAAGAATGGTCCTTGTACTTACTTTTACGGCAAATTGTAAACATTGTATATGAATTAGATTCAGTGCAAAATGGTATAGCCGAACATTTACATCAATTAGTCAGTGAACATAATTTTTTATATATTAAGCTTACAGGCAGCGTTACCGTTGTGATACTAAAGTATCAATTTGACCCTTTTTCGACGGTGTTTATACCTTTTATGACCCTTTTTTTAAATTATACTTTTGTATCATTATCACCTATTTTGTGACACTTTATGACCCTTTTATGGAAATAGCTCTCACATTTCGTTTTTTGTCAACACTCAACACTGCGGAACAGAAGTGCTAAACAAATATTTTCGAAATAAGCATTGCTTGATATGGAACAGACTCAAAGTATAAACTTACAATTCCATGCTTTCTTCTCCTTGATTTTTGATAGTAAAGTACAATTTCCCTAAAAGCAAACATAACTCATATAAATATTTGTTATTTTTTACGGTGGTTTCTTTTCAAAACAAAAATTTTACATTTTATTAAAAAAATGCAATTTGGTGTTTTGCTCTCTTAAAGAGTAGCATGTTTTATTCAAAAAAATTCGCCCTTAATAATGGCAAAAGGTATTGAACTTTTCGCCTTCTTTTGAATCGACAGTGTTGAGAGTGCAATACCAGGAATGAAAACAAGAGGTAAAAATTGCTAAATTAGCGGAAATTCCCATATATTTGGTAACAGCGGTATGATAGCAAAGTCTTATATTTATTAAAAATCGTAAAAGCTTTAAAAAATCTGACACTTACAGGAAAAAATCGCTTTAATCGCGAAAATTGTTACAATTTGCGAACGATTGCAAAATTTAAAACAAACACTAAAATTTTTTGACATCACTAAATCGGAAAATTAAATAAAAAATATTAAAAAATAAGCTATGTATAATGATAAAGAATAAACATTTTGTCAGGTGTTTAAAATAGGACAGAGCATTCCATAAAAAAATTAAGTTTTTTGAGCTCTTCCTACCTGAAATATTATTTTTTTGTTCATTAAAATGGGAAATACTGCTAATAAAAAACTTTACCCTTTTTCTATTGAAATACCCTTTTTGACCCCTTTTTCTGGAAAATACCCTTTTTGTGACCCTTTTCGAAAATTTCCAAAGGTAACCCTGCTTACAGGTTCAACATTAAAACCAAAGTTTCATAATATGCAACACTATTCAACTATAATAAAACAAATCGGTCCTTTAAAGAGTATCTCCTCAATGAGGGTTGAATCAGTTCATAAGATATTAAAAGGTATGTGTAACAGCTCCAATAATAAAGTAAACATATTAAAAACAATTTTTATCAAATACCGGATAAAATTTTTAAATTTTTTAATGAATTATGACGAAATATTAGAAAAGAAAATTGAGGAAGGAAATTCAAAGGTAGTAATCCAACATTTTCTAGAAAAGTTTGGAATTTTCTCTGACATTCCACTGTACACCTTATCATACCTTACGTATGAACATATAGTTTTTAAACCAGGAATGGTTGTTCATATAGGTGAATATGAGGATGAAATTCCACTTTTTGGATTAATAAAATTTATATGTAGTGTTAATAATTCATATTTTTTGTGCATTCAAAGACTTATAAATCATGGTTTCGATACTCATTATCATGCATTTCGTATTGAACTGGAGGAAATTTTTCTATCTATACCAATAAAATCATTAGATTCTAATTATATTGGTTACATTTGTTTAATAAAAGAAAACATACTGTTTTTAAATTAAATAAGAAACTATTTTATATCTTTAATTATTAATATATACTTTAATTCTTTAATTCTAATTAATAATATTATACACTAATATTTATGTATGTACTTAAAACAAAAATGTCTTTATGCAAACATATGTGCATACATAATTATGTTCAAATACTTATAAATAAAATAAAATGAAAATATTAAAAATGTTGTTTTAATTACACTATGGAACATTTTTGGGATTATTGTCTGGGGGGTGAGAAATTCCAAGTCAGGGTGATGGTACTAGGTCAGTATAGTAAAACCCTCAAAGCGTTTGGCGTTCGTATGTGTCAGTTTTTTTTATGACATTTTAAATTTTTTTCCTTATCTTGATGTTTTTTCGCTTAGTTGTAACATTTTGGCAAAAACGTAGTTTAACATAACTCGAGAACCACATGTCCGATTTTGCTAAAACAAACTCAAAAAAATTTATAATTACAATTTCTTTAATCATATATAACGTTCATATAACGTTTTTCTTTATAATCAACAGTTTTGACGGTAAAAATAAATTTGTGGAGAAAAAAAAATATTTTTTTGCCTAAAAATTAAAATTTTTTTTTTTAAATTCATAAAAAATCCAAAACTGAAAAAAGGATCAAGTGTTATTAATTTCATGTAAAATCACATAACCTATAAACAAAATGCGACATAGATCATAGAAATCGATTAACGCGTTCTGCTTTTATTTACAATTAAGTGAAGGTATCCCATTTTGACAAGAATATTGATATTTGTTTTTATTCAAAAAAGTGTCATTTATCGCACTTTTACTTCTTTTTTTCATAAGTTTCTCGAATTTACTATTAACATTCATAAAATAATTATTGCAACTTTAATCGAATTTGAGTTAAAATAGCAAGGAGAAAGTGATATAAAAATAATATGAAACTTTCCGCAGATGGCGTAAAAATTGATAAATTTGGCATATTGCCTGCTTTGTAATTTTTATTTTGATCATATACAAAAAAAATTTATCTCGTTGCTGGTACTTTTTCAATATCGAACATTGGTACCTTTTTCGTAATTCAGACTGTTTTAGGGTTAAAAGGAATAGATTAGGTTCGGCAGATATGGCAGTCGGTTATTAACCATCCAACAGCACGAAATATTATTCCAGAAATATTGATCGAATCTTATTTCAGCCAGTCACCTTCTAATTAATATAGGACCGTGACAAAAAAGGTTTTACACATTTTGTTCCACATTTTATCGTCCCAGCCGCAGTAATCATAGTGTCTGGTTATTAAACTTATTGCATGGCACCCTATACTTCAATGTCCCGTGACATTAGATATCTGCTTGCGATAGTAGGGACGAGGTATACTTATCATCCAACGGGTACTGCGGGTCTCTTTTAAATTTATTTTATGTTTCAACGGTGATGGGCATCTAAGATTCGTTAACACCGACTATAACATTCTCAATTGTGAAGCATTGTACTAAATTGTTAGTAATTTGTTGTATCCATTGAGACAACAATAAACTAAGATAAACAAACTTAGAAAATCACATTTATTTTAGATTATTTATAAATCTGACAAACAGTATGATGACCTACAACTTTTAACGGCCTCATCATTTAATCTTAATGATTGTGTTCTTCTTTTTTTTTGCCTTTTGAATAAACATTTTTTAAGTCAATTTCTTTAAAAAGTTAGGAAAATAAAACGGACAAAAAAATTTCAAAGCATAAACATGTAAAAAAGGTAAACATAATTTTATTTTTTGTGCTGTACATTATGATGATTAATGGGCCTAGAAGGTCAGTTGGCAGCAATAGAAATATGTTCACCGCATCTTTTTTTTTAAAAAGGGAGTGGAAGTACCAAAATCAGCAACAACAACAGTGGGGAAAATAAATGATTAGCAAAATCATAAAGAATGACATGTATGATTTGAAATCGTTAATTTACTTGAGTTTAAACTTTCTTTTGTGAATGCCGGACAAATAAGCTAATTATAAGCTAAACTGATAACACTGTGCGACAAATGGTAGGGGTCAGTGATCGGGAAGGGTTCAAACTACCGGGGAAAGTTATATAGGTAAAAAAGAAGTTATACGTGTCCCGGCGTTTCGCTGGGTCACGTCTAGGAATCGAGATATATCGATTTGAAAAATGGGCTAAAAAAACATCAAAATTTTTATAAAAACCTAAATTTTAGGGTTGCCAATGGATATGACATATACCAAAATATCGGAAAAAAACTCGGAAAAATCGGTTCAGATACAAAAAAGTTATGACCAAAATTAAATTTTTTTTTTTTAAATACCCACTTTCGGGAACCATAGATCTCCCCGAGTCAAAGCTTTATAACTCAAGTAAATGGTAAATTTCTTCTTAAACACGTCGGTATATAAATATGTCAAATCGGTTAAAAAATGGCTGAGTTATAACCGAAATACTGAATCCACAAAAATTACTTATATATACCCTTTTTACCTTCGGTGAAGGGTATAAAAAGGGTAATTTTTGGGGATTCAGTATTTCAGTTATTTTTCCCAGCGAAACGCCGGGACACGTATAACTTCTTTTTACCGATATAACATTTCCCGTTGGTTTCATCCCATCCCGATTTTGACTGTCGCATAGTGTTATAAACAAATAAATATTGTTGTATGAGCTAAAAAGAAATAGAAACATTTAACAACACAATAAAACATGCATATTTTAATGTGCCGATAATTTTATAAAAGGTGTCAGTCAGGTTGTTCTTTATAAATAGAAAATTCCTTAAAGCTTAACATTAATAGGAACTTTTCGCAAAATTACCTATAGTAGCAAATTTTCAAAAAAAAAAGAACAAACTCTTTTTGTAAATTTTCCTTTAAAACACGAAATTTTCAAGAATTAAAATCAAAAATGAATGATTTACATCTCTGATTTGTACGCTAGGGTTATAACTTTTTGCAATTTTTGCGAATATCAAATTCTACATCGCACAGCCGTATAGAACATGAAAAAATATTAAGAAATGGCGTATTAATCTTTCGCGATCGTTAAAAAAGTTTCCGCGGTTTTTTTAATAAACTTAATTTTAATGTCAAATGATAGATGTTGTGATAGATTAGTTGTTTGGCGGATATTATATAAAACAGTGATAATTTTCAGAGTAAAAATACCTTTGCATAAAAGTTGCACAATATATTATTCCATTATGTAAATCAACTTGCACTTAAAACTTGAAATTTATTTCATTAAACCCAAAAAATTGCTTTACATTTTTGTTATACAGTTACTTATTTAATATATTTAAAATACATATAAAAGCATTTACAAACAAAAAATGTACCATATTTAATGTGTATGGAAAAAAAAATTTAAGGAGCTTTAGAAATTGCATTTGGTGCGGGAACTTTTTTGGCCAAAATGGCGTAAAAAAATTTTTTTATTATGAATTTACCCTAATGTACACTAGTGTGTTTGTTTGATTTTTCATGGGTGCTCAAGCATAATTTAAGAGCTTATAGGGTAAAGTATTTTTGAGATTTTTTTTAGATTTTTCGGAAGAGGTTGTGTTGGCCTTTTTTGAGTTTTCTTCATAACTTTGTCAAAAATTACGATTTTCTTCACTTTTAAAAAAATATTTTAAAAGACAAATGACCGAGCTTTATTAATTTACAAAATATGTGCTAAAAATTTTAATGTAGGGTGCATAAATGAGCAAATGAATTTGAAAAACTTATAGTCTTTGTACACCAAAATAAAGCTCGGAAATTTTTCTTTTAAATTATTTCTTTAAAAGTGAAGAAAATCGTGGTTTTTGACAAAGTTATAAAGAAAACCTAAAAAAGGCCGGCACACCCGATTTTTGGCAAAAATTCGACTTGAACGACCTCTTTACCTCTTCCGAAAAATCTGAAATATACTTTACCCTATAAGCTTTTAAATTAAGCTTGAGGCCCAATTTTTTTTTTTTTTTTTTTTTTTTTGGGACACACTACTGCACATAAAAAATTTTAAATTTATTAATAAATTATCTTGGAGCTTTGATTTAAATATATGATTTTGAAGATTTCGGCATAAGTTCTTTCTATTTTAAACCGATGCAGCACCTTACATGGTTAAGGCTTCTAATGGGCTTAAAATATTTAATCCAAAACTTGTACAGTTACTTGCTTGGCACATGGGTTATACCGTGTTGCAGAGGAAATTAGAAGCCAATTCGATAATATTGCAATTTTTAATGAAATGTACTCCTTGGTTCCCCTTCCACTGCAGCCATTAGTAATGAGATAAGGTCCTGGCTATAAGTTTCAGATTTCTATTCAAAAAACTTTGAGTAATTTGAGAATGCTTGAAGATCTTGTTGATACTGATGATTTTGTAATTAAAAAAGTAAAGAAATATTAAATTTAAATGACATCAGAAATCAATTAGCATTGTATTTTCCAACAACGAATATATTGGTGATACAATAAGGCTGACTTCCAAAACGTCAAATGCTTTGTATAAGAACAACGTATAATGTTTCATTACGCCGCAGTACAATATATATACAATGCAAACCCTTCCAAAACATCAATGGTAAGTATTAGTAACACAGCAAAAAAGCAAACAGAGCATCGGTTTTAAAATCGATGCTTTGTGATATTTGACATTTAATTAGCAAGCAATACAGATTTATTTTAATATTATGCATTGCATCACTTACATTTCAGAACATTTAAATAAACAAAACACATAGTTGCATTGTTTCGGTACTTTGTACATGTGCATCGTTAAAATACAGTAGTAAAACTGTATACAAGCTTTGTATTAGTACATTTTGGAAGTTAGCCTAACTCAATTGGAGGGATTTAGTTTGTCCAATACTCAAGACAAATTAAATGATATTACAGGAAGTAAAATTAACAATGTGGAAGGAAGAACAACTCGACAAACTAAAAAAAATAATGCAAATCGTTTTTAAAAAAAATTTAAGATTTTAAAACAATAAAACAAATTCCAAATATTTGATCTAGAATCAGATTCCACTGAAAATTAATTTTTTTTAAATGCGTTGGTATTTTTCCAGTACTAGACAAAGTTTTACTTTTGATAAAACAGTATTGATTTATTTAAACAAACAACAGCTTAAGTTAGTTGTTAAAGTTTTTTAAAGATACTTGAATAACGTTAGACTGAATTTTTTATAGTTTTGTTTTAATAAAATTAAAAAACCGATTTTTTATGGAAATTTTTCAAGTTTTTGGTGTATATTTTTTTAGCGCATATTTTCGATTTTTTAGTGCATGAAAATCTCAACCCTAGTCATTATTTTAAATGAAACATTTTAATATAAAAAATTATACATTGATACATTTACTGCCTCTTTTTGTAAAAAAAAATACAAATTTTCGTTTGGGAATTTACATTGAAACAACAATAAAAAAAAACTCAAAGTTATAAGTTCCCTCACGAATTTTTTTTTTTTGTTACAAAAACGGGCAGTTTAATAAAGTTTACAGGTTTTGTATGAAAATTGGGTACGAAATTGGGGATCTATGTATTGAAAATTACATATTTTAGGGACTTCAAAACTTGAATTGGGAACAGAAGCCGCAAGTTTTCTGTCAACACTGTCTACGTGCAAATAATTCATGGTTTGTGTGGCTTAGAAATCTTTCTTTAGTGCCCAACATTCCTTCAAAAGGTCTTGCCACCGCTTGACACTTTCACCATGTTACCTGATCTTGACGTTAACACACATTCCTTCGTGTCGAAGTTTGTTGTTAATTTATTTAGAAATATTACATTCTTTAACAACACTTTGTCCCCTACAAATATGTTCGTGTCCTCTCTTTTTGTCAGCAAGTTCTTTCCCCTTTTGTTTATTAATGCAATCACGATCTTTTTCTGCAGAGTCCGTGTACTCTCCTGTTAAGTCTTGTATTCCCGGTAACTTGTCTCTAATTACCCTATTAAACATACGCTCGGTTGGGGGAACTCCAGTGGTACCATGTGATGTAACGTTATACATATGAACGAACTTTTGTATTTCTTCCAAATTTTAAAACGCTTTCCCAGAGACCTACACTAAAAGAAAAAGCTTCGTAAATGTAATGTTTTTTTGCATTACAGAAACGATTTTGTCATCGATTTTGAACCAACGTAACGCGTCATTCCCGCTATGAAAATTGTTTCATTAGGTTAGAAATGTTCATTAATATAACGAAATTATGTCATTAATATTATAACACTCAAATATTTATATAATGAAACCTTACGTTACAATAATGTAAGTTTTCATAATTGCAATGAAAACATTTGGAATTTACAATGAAATTGTGTCCTTATTGGAATGTACGTTTGTCGTAGATAAAATGAAAAGCTGCATTCATTTAATGATATTGTTTCATTAATGTAATGATATTTAACATTAATATATTATTTTGAAATAACTATAATTCATGTTAATTTAACATTGCAGTAAAGTTAGAGCAAAATGTAATTTATTTTGAAATAACAATCGGAATCACGTTGAATGAAAGTTATTTCAAGTTGAAACAACGTGAATTTCATGTAGAATCAAATGGGTTTGAGTGTATTTTAACAGTGTGAAGAAGCTTCAGAGACAACATTTGCATTTATGTAAGAATAATTCAAAACACTTACCCTGTAACACATGTTTCACTTATTTTGTATTCTCCTTTGTTAACAGAAACATCAGCAGAATCGTCCGATATGGTCATCATTCTACTTTGAAAACTTGATGTACTATTTAACTAAACAATTTTAATTAAAAGAATACGGGAATTGTCTTCCTTTTTTATAACATATTTTAATAATGAAAATAAAAAATGTACATACTTACATGTGTATATATGTGAATAAGTGTATTGTTTCTGTATTAAGAATAACTGTATGAAAAGATACATTACTATAATGCAATTTTGTCATTAAAGTTTACTCATAGTTACGAAATTACAAGAACACTTCCATAGAAAGTTAACGTAAAATGACAAAAAGAATGACATTTGTCATAATATTAATGTAAATTGTACGTTACTAAAAACTCGTAAAATAAACAATAAAATCAATAAAAACTTTAAAAATTATATTCTTTTAATTAAAAGTTTTACTTTTAATTTATAATCTGTACATATATTACATTATTTTTCTTAAAAAACAGAAACAACTTTTGTCACTCAGAAATGTAAAGCTTCATTAATGCTACGTAAATATTTCATTAAAATTTTGCAGATGCTGTTATTGCTGCAGTTCAATACTTATTTAAATAAGGGTAACTTAAATTAATAGATTTTAATAATTGTAGCCCAAAAAGGTAATCATAATCACTTTTTTTCTATAACTATATGCCTTAAGTCGTGCTTAAAAGTTGTTCGTTGCTCGAATGTAATACATTTCGTAGCCCCAATGAAACTACGAATTGTCTAAAAACTCCTGTCTTACACGATTCATTGCATTAATGTAACTTTCATTACTATTATGTACATTTTCATTTAATTAATGAAACTTTTCATTACATTAATGTAAGGGGGTTAACGTAACGGCTTCATTCCTGTTACGAAGCGTTTTTCTTTCAGTGTATTCATGTTTTCAACTTCGCCGTATGCTTGCGGCCAATATGGTGGTATTAATATCTGCTCAATGCCATTTGTTTGGCAGTACAGATTAAACTCGCCACTTACGTATTGCCTGCCGTTGTCAGTCCTCAAATACTTTCGAAAACCCAATCTACAGAATATTTCGTTAATCGTATCAATAATTGCCTGCGATGAAATCGAACGAAGAAACTTGAACTCCATATATCTGGAATAGTAATCAATAAAAACAAGAACATATTGACCATTTGGTAACGGCCCCAAAAGGTCAGTAGCCAATGTTATCTAGGGACCAGTTGGAAATAGATACCTATCAATAGGAGCATGTTTTGATGGCTGCCATACTTAAAGACAATCACTACAGGCTTTCTCAAAATATTCTGCTTCACGGTCCATTAAGGGCCACCATAGTTTCAATCTCTGTCTTCGCTTCATGGCCCATTCTCCCGGATGACCCTGATTAGCCAGTTCGAGGACCTTCGGTCGAAGAGACTTTGGAATCACTAATCAAGTTCTTCGTAGGAGAATACTGCCAACTGCTGACAAATCGGAACGGAATGGGTAAAAACTGTTTGATGAGGCAGAGCTCCAAGAATCGCTGTTAAGGCATCTCCTCGTATTGAATGCTATTTTACGCAATTTCTGAAATAAAAAGTGCCGTGGTTACACAGCTTGAAAGTTTTATGGAAAAAAATTAGAGGCAATCGTGATTTTTAGCTCATATCTCATTCTAATTAAAATGCTGTAACACATTTGTGTGTTGCACTTTAAGGGATTCAAAAGGTAATTTGGTCCATATTATTTTTTTGTTTTTTATTTCAACAAATTTTAATAATATACATAAATAATTCGAGGTGATAAATTGCATAATTAACTTGGATTTTTATCATTTAATGCACTTGTTATTGAATAAAATAGTTGGCATTTAATTTATGTGAAAATCGCAATATTATCGTGATTATTTGTATTAATCAAACATGAATGTTCTTAATTACAGTATTTTTAATTGTTAACAGATTAATTAACTTGCTGATACAACAGCCACAAATACAAATATGAATTTATTTTATTTCTGCTATGGAAAACATTTGTAAATGCCATTTAACAAAAATGACCCCACACTATAGAAAAAAGATTTTTTATGGCTATTCTATTAAAAAAGAAGGTATTGATTTATTTTACAATCCACCACTGAAAAGAATGAAAATTAGGAATGAGGTATATTTTTCTTGAACACGTCACAGCAAAAATAACGCAAATTCTATTCCTATTGCAGTACTTTTCGCTTATAGTCACATCCTTTAGTTGCAGCCAAATCGTGGACTATATCGCTAAAGTGTCTTTAATCCTAATTCACATATATACCACTATTAGCCGAATTCAATATAATATAGAAAATAAAAAATTAATAATTATCACACCGACTGCAGACTTACATATCGATGGCTTAATATAAAAAAGGCGTAACTCGATTTTTTGTTACTTTACAGGGGAAGGAAAAAACTTAATAAAAAAATTTTAGATACAAACAAAGTTTTAATGCAATTTTTAATGAAAAGAGGCAGCACATTTTATTTCTCATTAAATTTATATATTTTTTTTATTTTAATGAAGTTAGCTAAGATATGCCCTTTTTTCATTGAAATTTTTGAAAAAAAATTAAGTTAGGGCTTTTTTAAACTAAGTTGAAAATGGGACATATTATTATAGAAATTCAGGTTTTAATAATAAATGAAATTAATTAATGAAATTAAGAGGTTTAAATCAGAAGTTAACTGAAAAATATTAGTTCTTATAAGGCAAGTTATTATAAAAAAAGATGGCAATCTGCATTGCTATTGTGATTGCTATTTTCTCCTTATATAGTGAATCAGGGGGATGTCTTTAATCGCCGACTTCGATCTATGTGGGAGCAATTCGTAATCGTCAGTTATGTCTGTTTTGAAATATATTGATCCTGATGGATCATACGCCATACCATGTTTACTGGACCCGCTAATCCAATTCCGAACCATCTTTTCTTTTATGCCTAGCGTTGAATAAAACATATTACGGCACACTTGTAGTCTGATTGAATTATGTCTCAAAAAATATTGAATTGTCTGCGTTCGTCTTGATTTTTCTGTGGAATTAATTTTTGTCTCAGAACTGCTTGTAAGGCTGATCACATACATTCGTTTTTGCTCCCAAGTCATCTTCCAAAACAAATTAAAGATTTCATTTCGGGTGTGCTCTTTAAAAGATAAGCAATTTCTAAGCGCACTTTTTTACAAAATTGTGATGAAAATGCTTCTCCTAATTCTCTAAGAGGCTTAACAGGCAGTTCTTTATTCGATATTCCAATATATTGCAAACCTTCCATTCTTTTTTTTATTATGTCCATTCAGCCTTTCTTGCCATTTCTTGTTTGAATTCCATCTGCGTTCTCCGATTCAGAGTCAGAATTTTCGCTTGCTTTCATATTATTTATTATATTATTTAATTTTTTTAATGTCAAAACTGTTCTTTCTCCAACAATATTTTTACACAAAAAAGCAAAGTGAACTGATCAGAACACACAAAATATTTGTATGCTTCATTATATTGGGAAGTACCGTTCTGTTAATATAAAATGTCAAAAACAGAGAAACAAGTCGATCGACTTACAATGGGCCACCACCGTCGTTTATGAAACGTCGAGCCGCCGCCAAATACATCAGCTTGTAACGATTTTAAAATGTAGTTAAGCTTTAAAAACTGTATTGTTTATTTTAATTTACACAATATACAATACCATTTTTCTTTACAGCAGATAATTTCATGTTTAATACACTTGTAGTCAAATTTTTTGCTTAGCCTCCGCCGCAATTTCTTCATCAACTCATTTATCCGCTAAGGCGAATTTGATGCTTGGGAAATATAAACGCACAACTACAGCTGCGCTGACAGATTTACCTTGTATTGTTGTGTCATGGTGAAAACCAATGAAATAAAACAAAAAAACGAGTTAGGGCTTTTACTTTCAAAAAATCTTTGACTTGACTTAGGGCTTTTTTTTTAAATCGTTATAAATCTGTTATTTGCAATTATATCTCCCTGAAATGTGGAGCATTGTGGCAAGGTGCATCGGACATTTGCCTACCAGAATACACAAAAAACGCTATTTTGAAAAAAATTGAGTTACGCCTTTTTTATATTAAGCCATCGATATGTGTTTGCAACAAAGTTACATACATACATACTGTAAAAAAAATAGTTGAAATAATAATAATAAGATATTTCACCCCTGATGCCAAAGACAAAAGCATCGATATTATCGATAGTCTTAAAATATCGAAAATTTCGATAGGAAAAATATCAATATCGATATTATTATTATTAAAAATACAGCTATGAAGACATCTAACAACAGCTATACACACACAGTTTTTTGCTGCAAACTTTTACTTGCTATTATTAATTCGCGCTGAATTACAGCAATAAATACAAACAACAAGAACGGCAAGTGGTATGGATTGCTTAGCAGTGCTTTTTACTGCTAATTTAAGGCTTTTAAGTCAAAATTTGTACATGTTTATACAGGGACTGAAATGTCAAATATTTTTATAATGTTGTAAAAAAAAAATGCAATTGCACGCATAAGACAAAACAATGAACGACCATTAGAGGATAAGTCCGCTAGATTGATTACCTTTTTGGGTCTAGAATTTAGAAAATTTTTTAAAGCTGCAATGGAATATCTTATAGTCCCTGCTACTTCGGTTCCTTCAGAAAGGTACTTATCAATTTTTAAAAAACTGCCATCTAAAACAACGTGTGTATGTACATACGTCTCAAATATTCAACAAAGTGATAAAAACAACGAACTGTAGCCTTATAAAAAAATAATTAAAGTTTTCCTGCACAAGAACAAATATTCAGTCGATAGTAATATCGATATATCGATAGTGAAATATGAACTATCGATTAATATCCCAGCACAAGTATGTACATATATTTTGCTAATAGTTGCGTTCGAGAACACAAAAGATTTTACTAATTTTTACTAAACTTTATTGCATTTTACGAAATTGCGTTCGAGTACACAAAATGCAGTAAATGGGAACATAAATTGAGATCGAAAAGTGACAGTTCTTGTCTGAGTATTTACAAATTTTTACTGCAGAAGTTTTTGCAGTAAAATTTAGTAAATCAAAAAAACATGTTTTAAAAGGTAAACAAACAAAAGTAACAAATAAAAAGCATACAAACTGTGAAAATATTGTCAAATAAAAGAAAATTTGAAATAAAAATTAAACCAAAACAAAAAGTGAATAAATATTAATTAATTAAACTTGTTTGTTTAGCATTTATTTGGCTAAATACGAACTTTTGAAATTTTTTTTGTTATGTTAATTTTTTAGAGTTGTAAAAGTGTGAAGTATTTGGGTACTTAAGCAATCAATAGCAAAAAAATTATTCATGTTTTTTTAAATAATTTAACCCGCTACAAATTAGTTAAATAGAATAAAATAAAAAACAAACAAATATGAAAGATTACACAAAATGGTTTGTTTGTATTTTCCAAAAATGTTCTTGTTATAAAAAGTATTTAATCGAGTACCGATAAGAAAACGAGTTAAGTAATCAAAAGTGTAAAAATTTTTCAACACTTAAATTATTTGCCATCAGCTGTTGCCTTTATTTTACGAATTTTTACTTTTTTGTACGACAGCTTTTTGTGAGAGCAAATTTTTTAGTTTACTAATTTACTGCATTTAACTGTAAAAGTTCTCAAACGCACCTATTGTGACTAAAACGCCAATTATTTTTATTCCGTTTGCTTTGCTAGCAGCTGATGGATGGACGTAAATACTTTCTATTAAATTTACTTACACCGGCAGATAACAGAGTACCGAAACGCTCGCTCATTTTTCAGTCATGAGCGAGCGTGAAAAATTTTAAATTGAACTGCTTCTTCACATTCATGAGGGTGAGGAAAAAAAATATTTTTAATTTCCTCATTCATGAAAAATGAGCAAACAAAAAAATTCATATATGAATTTGTCAGATATGAAAAATTTAAAAAAATTCACATTCAAATTCCTCATAATGAAAAAAACGCGATTTGCCTGACCATTAACAGCGGGAAAATGAAGTTGTAAAGAGGCCTTAAAGAAGGCCTTTTTACCAATATTAAGTTTTCCAGTCGCATTCCAACTGTATTAGAACAACAAGGTTCTATCTTTGACGTTGTTTAGGTGCATATAGATCCTTGTTGTCCTAAGGTCGCAAATTGTTGTTGCTAATAACGCGAAGTTAGTAAATTAATAACTAAACTTGCTACCAGCGTTTAAAAAGCTGCAGTTGAGATAGTAAAAGTCATAAGATTGTGCTGTAACTTCGACATCTTCATTTGTCATTGGACAAAAATAAACCGTTGACTTTACTTCTGATTCATTGAATGAAAACAGTCGCAGTGAAGGCAAAAGCAAAAAACGAAATGTTGTGCACAACAAAGAACATCGGCAGTCAACATGTTCGGAAGTGTTTTGTTTGACCGACTGAAACTTTTAAAAATCCCGTAGTTAACGAAGATGGGACGTTGCATTTGTGTTTTTGTTTCCATATTTTTTTTAAATAATACATGCGTACATAAATACATAAATATGTACATACATATTTATTTATTTTAAAGCTTAACAAATCTTTTTAATTTTTTGAAATTAAATAAAACTTTAAATAACATTATCGCTTTCATATACATACAATGAACACAACGTCCCATCTTCGTTAACCTCGGTATTTATTAAAAGTTTCAGTCTGTCAAACCAAACACTTTCGAACATGTCGGCTGTTCTTTGTTGTAATTAAATTTTTATTTTTTTGCTTTTGCCTTTACTGCGACTGTTTTCATTTAATGAATCAGAAGTAAAAGCAACGGTTTATTTTTGTCTAATGAAAAATCAGAAAGTGGAAGAAAAAGCAATTTTTTGATTTTGACTGCAGCTTTTTAAACCCTGCTTGCTACACATTCCAACATTACTGCTAATAAAACTATTTCGACAGGCCTTTTCTCAGAAAAGTTAATTTGAATTTGTAACATATAAAACCCATTCTAAAACCCCTTTTCGAAGAAGGCAGAGCGGAATAAGTAAAAGTTTATTGAAAATCTAGTTGTAAACCTTCTTTAAGGCCTGAAAAGTCAAAGCCCTCGCAATTTTTCCCGCTAAGCATCACGATAGCCTGTTTGTGTCTTGTAAAATTATTTGTTGGCTGGTAAACTAAAATGTGTTTTTTTTTTATTTTGTGATGCCTCTAAAAGGGTCTGTTTTTTTTTCGTTTAAAAGACATAAAGGCAAAAAAATATTGAAAAAAAATTACTACCTGCAAGAACTTAAGACACGTATTTGGTCTCGTGAAAAAAATTTTGTTTGTGGTCCAAGCGCAACGGTATTGAAAACACTACATTGAATTTACAATAACTGGCATAATTTGGCGCGAAACAATAAAATTGCATTAATGCAACAAAAAAACCAATTTTTTTACTCAACAACCATACTTACTGTCGCTTTGCTTGTGGCGAAACAAGACTTTGTTAGTGTTTTCCTTATAACTTTACCTACGTAAGAAAACTGTTTTCAGCAATAAAAACCCATCGTCGCGATTGGAACAGAAACCAAAATATTTTTACAAACACAAAATACCAACAACTTCTTGTGTCTATTTTTTTCTCAATAATTTCTGCATAAAGGTACGTCTTTTTAACGAAAGAAAAAGTGACCCTTTTTAAAGGCACCAAAGAATTGTTTACACAAACAAAAAACATATCGTTAGGTTAAAAATTATTAGAAAATTTTAAATTGAATTTTTTTGTTGATTACGATTCACATCAAATATTTTTATAAAATAATTAGTATTGTGGTTATTTTGTTGAACTATTTATGGTTTTTAATCCAAATTTTTAATATTTTTAATTAGGCTTAAGTTCATGAAATTTAATTTTTATTAAATTATTTTTGTGAAGAAAGGAATTTTACAACATGAAAATTAATTAAAATTATTATTGATAATCTTTCATTCTTGACGTGGCTCGGGCTCGAACCCTGGCCGGCAGGTTACCATGACATGTTTCGATCGCAACCACTCGATCTCCTCAGATGGATTTGCCGTCTTACACTCGCAGCCATCGACGACTGCTGACGTCACTAGTCAAACATCAATCCTTAAACCAAATTGTATTTTAACATTTGGTAGATCGAAATTTGCTTTCCTGAATGATTATCCATTTTAATTGATTTTACATGTTTTTTTCGAAAAAACGGAAGTAAAGGAAAAAAACATGTAAAATCAATTAAAATGGATAATCATTCAGGAAAGCAAATTT
Source organism: Pollenia angustigena (assembly GCA_930367215.1). NCBI lineage: Eukaryota > Metazoa > Arthropoda > Insecta > Diptera > Polleniidae > Pollenia > Pollenia angustigena. The sequence goes on from OV884058.1 coordinate 125,661,179, forward strand.
CGATCTACTACTACTTTTATTTGCTTAATTTGTTTATTGTAAAAAAAAATAATTTTACTTTTTAATTAGAATGAAAAATATGGCTTTTTAAAATCAAATCATAGCTAAATTAAATTAAGATACATTTTCCAATTTAAACCACTACTTCTTAGTAAAAAAATCAATAAAAAATTATCATAGGTATGTTTATATCCTATTTTTCCGGTAATTTAACACAAATATTTAATTATTTAATATTTTAAATGTTTGTTTTACTTAATACTAATATGTATACTTTCGTTGATGATACGTCTTTTTGTTTCTGAAAATTACAAATTTATATAACGCAACATACACAACTTAAAAAATAATAATAATCGCATTTTTAGCTGAAATATTTAAAATTGCTTATAAATCTCATAAACATTTTACAAAGTTGTCTGCTTTGCATGTAAAATTATGAAATGTGATGTTACATTATTCTGCATTCAAGATGACGGACGATATGTGCAGTTCTTTTAATTTTTTTTCAATAATGTTTTCTTACAAAAAATCCAACAGACACTTCGGCTGGTTGCCTATACCTATGTATAGCTGTGGTCATGCAAACTGTCAAGCAACAACAACATTACTAGTGAGGATCGTTTCTAAAACTTTTTTTTTCCTCATTTTTCATGACTGAAGAAAGGCAAAATTGGATTTTTCCTCAAAAACATGAATGAATTTGGCGAAATATTAACAATTCATTCATGACTGTGAAAAAAAGTTACATATTTTACATTTTTCATTTATGAAAAAATTCAAGAATGGTTGAATATGAGCGTTCACATTTGAATTTCTCTGAACTCTGGCAGATAATAACGATAAAATGGACTATGTCGCTAATGTGACTAAAAACGGTAGTAACTATAAACGAAAAGTATTGCAATTTCTTACAAAATAACAAACTTCTATATAAAAACAAATAAAAAAATATTTATTTTACATTAAAAAATTTTGCGTACTTTCAAATACCGTTAGTAGTTCAATTTTTCGTGTGGGGGATAGAAAAAAGAGTTTTAAAATTTTCTTTTTTAATAATTAGTATTGTGGTTATTTTGTTGAACTATTTATGGTTTTTAATCCAAATTTTTAATATTTTTAATTAGGCTTAAGTTCATCAAATTTAATTTTCATTTAATTATTTTTATGAAGAAAGGAATTTTACAACATGAAAATTAATTAAAATTTACTGATAATTTTTCATTCTTGACTCAATCTGGGCTCGAACCCATCAGTAAATTTTAATTAATTTTCATGTTGTAAAATTCCTTTCTTCATAAAAATAATTAAATGAAAATTAAATTTGATGAACTTAAGCCTAATTAAAAATATTAAAAATTTGGATTAATTTTCTTTTATTTTAAATATTTTTCGTACAAGCTGATTTGTTATACATATTGTTACAAAGCACATTTAACAAATCAATTATGAAATAAGTAAGAAAGTATAGTCGGTCAAGCCGGACCAAATGATACCCTACACCACATTATTTAAAAACACATCATGCTTATGTCTCCATATAAATATGGATTTATCTATGTTTATAAACTTCATGAAAATCGGTTTGAAAGTATGTGAGAGGCAGAAATTGCCCCCTTCCTCCACTTGTGGTCCTATTTTTTAAAAACTGTATAGCTTATGTGTCCATATATGTAGATATGGATCTATCTGTTTTAAATTTCATTAAAATCGGTTTGAGAGGCAGAAATCGCCCCTATCTCCCCTCGTGGGATCGCCCGGTGGCCGAAATTCGACCACTTGCCATTTACTTTCGAGAAAACCTGTGCGTTGTACAACAAAAACGTACATTTTAAGAGATTGGCAAAATGCACTATTCACCCATCTTTGTACGTATGTCTGTAAGATAAATTAAACAGCTTTTCAAACACTTTAATTCAAAAAATTTCGAAAACAAATATATTGTGCATATCTACACACAAATACCTTTAAAACGATGTATGTTTCATTAAAATCGGTGGACAATAAGATACTTAAAAATCAACCACAAAAATATTGTTCCCGTATTTATATAGAAGATGAATTTTTAAAGAAAAAAAAAATTTTTTTTTTTTTTTATTGAATCTTTCTTGTCAAAAATTACAATATGTATTCAAAGCTTAATCCTAATTCTAATTTGTATTTGTTAGCCGTTACCAATGTAACTGCTAATTAATTGCATTTAAGTATCAAAAAAGCCTGCTAGGCTCAAAGTGTCGGATCTTTTCAGCCTCCGGTGACCTTCGAACTTTATTAGATCCCGAGCGAGGTAGTTGGGATGGACCATTAGTTTATCTATGTTTTCGACTGAATACTTTTTAATTTCTTCCTGGATGGTAGCGATGTTAAGATCTCTGTGGATAATGGCATTACGTATGTATATACCATGGGGCGCAGACAATTTGCCCTAATATCCTAGACTGTCTTCTTTGTAGCTTCTGGATGTTTGATGCGCATGCACAGTGATCTTATTTATTTTTACAGCACGGCACGTTTGTCTTCTGAGCGTGATGGTTAAGTGAGCACATTTAGCCGGGTTAACCTTTATTTTCCATTTTTCTAGCCAGGCTTCTAGTTCATTGATGTGGGACTGTAAATGCTGCGTTACAACTTTTGGGTCCAGATTAACACTAATAAATGCTGTATCGTCTGCAAACGTAGAAGTATGTGTGCTCGGGCTTGTTGGCATATCGGCTGTAAATATTATATACAGAAACGGCCCTAATGCTGCCTTGAGGGACACCAGCAGATATTTTCTTGGTGGGGGAGTATTGGTTTGTTGATCTAACCATGAATGTTCTGCCAGTTAAATAGCTCTCAAGGAGTTTGTGAGTGTTTTGTGGAAGCATTCGTGTTATTTTAATGATCAGCCCATCATGCCAAACACTGTCGAATGCTTGGGAAATGTCTATAAACAGTGCTGAGCAATATTCCTTTCTCTCAAACGCTGATCTAATTTGGGTAACAATTCTATGCACTTGTTCGATTGTACCATGCCTTGTGTGTTCATTTAGGTAGGGAGTTATACTTAAAAGGAATATTTTTTCGAATAGCTTTGATAATATTGATAGTAGGTTGATTGGTATTTACGACATAATTTGACTAGCATCTTTTCCTGGCTAAGGAATCATAACAATTGTAAGGTCAAATCAATGTAAGCACGGTTTAAAAATAATATTGCTGCCGTTACGGATTTTTTTTAACTGAATATGGTCAATCGTTTTCAAATTATTCATATGTAGTGAAATTGCCTTAATTTTGGACATAACGGTATATATCGAAAAGTAGAGCTGATAGAGAAAAATAAAGATTAGATTTGAAATCAGCTACCTCAAAGTAGTAAAAATTTACAATCAAATTCCAGACCGCAAAATGACGGTTCCGCAGTGTTATCATAACGCTATGATATCAAGTCTTGACTCTTTTAGATCAATATGGATTAGTGTTCTTTGTAAAAATCGCACCGTCTCAGGCCCATTGACCCTACTCAGTACTCAACATATACATCAGGGACAATAAAATGAAAAACTCTTATAGCTTGTCGTCTTACATTAATACTTTATGAGATTAAAAAAGCAACCGATTTTTGGGTCCAGTTTTTGCAAGCATTTTTCATGGTGGCCCAAGGCCTACCAATGTTAAACAGGTTTTGAAATCGATGGATTTCCTTCACACACCTGAAAATTGTTTTTTGTTTTGCAGGTTATCGGCCATTTCTGACAATCGCACGATTTGAACTCGCAAAACGCCAGATCTATTTTTTGGTGTGCTAAGTTTCTAACATATATTCTAGTTCCCTTGAGCATACTTTTGCAATTTGAAGTCGCTAACTTCTTCCTATTGCGATTTACAGGACACCTATTACACGATTTCAAGCCAGAATTGCCAATGTTTAGCGTTTTGAAATATTCAGCCATGCTGGAAATCGAAAACGTAAAACACAAGAGTTGTTTTAATATACTTTTAATCCAATTTGTGTTATAAAATTCTGTATAATAGAGAAATATTTGTATTATATTTGTCATAAAATTCTTTTATTACAGAAATCTTATTAAAAACGACTTATGTATAAATTTTTGCGTTTTACGTTTTCGATTTCCAGCACTCCCTAATAGAATGAATGCATGCAGTAAACTACAACGCGTTACAATTTTCGAATTGTCAACGATTTTACGGAGCGAAAACATCGTTAATACCTTAATTCAAGATGAGATCACACAGCCTTCATGATTAGGAATTTAGTTCACCGTTTTGAAAGACAGGTTTATACGGAAAGCAACGACTAGGAATTTGTGCAGCAGTGTTGAAAATGATCCATCTATCTCCAATCGTTGTCGTAATTGGAGCGAATTGGGTGTTTCCAGAATAACATTGCAGAGAATTTTCAAGTTTGGTCTTAAGATTCATCCATTCAAAGTTCCAATTATGCAAGCACTACTACCGCAAGGACACCAACAATGACTAGTGTTTAACATTAGGTCACCCTGTGGTATTAAAGGAAACGCATAGCTTATTGTCTAAAAGATTGCATTTTGCTATGTCAGTAGGATTCATTTAATATATCCATGTTGTTAGATCGATTATATAGGCGATAAAATCAGTGTTCGAAAATAAACACTAAATATCGTTTCTTAATGTTCGGTTCGGTAGATTTGTGGAAAACACAAACGCTAATAGTGTTTGTGTAGAAAATCATTAAAAAAATAACGTTTCCCTGTTGGTCATCTTTCAAACACAAAAATATTACTATTTTTATCAAACTCAACAAAAGATGTGAACATTTAATTCCGTTCGGTTTTTTTTTTTTTTTTTGAAAATCCACAAACTTCAATGTGTTCGGCTCGGCTCATTAATGTTCGTCCCTTTTGGCTGGTAAAAAAACCAAAATTTTTTTACAAAAACAAAATACACACACGAAAAAACATTATAGAACATTAAAATATAATGTTTGTCTACAATATCACTGTTGTTTTTAAACATTATATAATGTTCGGTTCTTTCTTGAAAATAGTTACGAACGGTAAGTATGTCTACACAATCACTAAAAAAATAGATATCGTTCCTGGGTGTGTGAGCCGAACGTTAAATAATGTACTGTTTATTTTCAAACACTGGATTAAATACATGGTACAGTGAACAATCACAAAAAACCATCGGGGAATTTTTTTGATCGCACTTGATTAATATAAATCATTGGTGTATTTTTGTACTTTTAAAGATTGAACAGTAATTAGAAGAGTTTCGCTTTGTGTCCACATAAATATTTAAAATTGTTTTATTTGCTACCACCAATATCCATCTCTATTTAAAATCAATATTTTAAAATGTGTTGTGGGCAATAAAAAGAAAATCAGCACAAGCGTATTAAGCATTATAAAAGTTTATATTATAATTTTTTAAATAAAAAACCAAGGATCGGAAAATGTTTTTTTATTTTGTTTCTAAAAAAATATTTATTGTGCAAGTTTAAAAAATTCTACATTTTACAGAAAACAAAAAATTTCTAAAATAGTTTTGAAAAAAAGCCGTCGAAAAAAATAAATAAAATAAAGTTTTTGAAATAAAACGTTTTCTTAAAAACATAAAATAAAGTTTTTAAAATAAAACGTTTTCTTAAAATCATAAAAAAACAAAAACAAAATAATTATATTTAAGCATTGTCATAAAAATTTCATTCTTCAAAACCAAGGACCGGATTTTACGAACGGAAAACACAAAATTAACTGCCGGTTTAACGATGTCGAACGTCATCGTTCGCATAGAAAATTATATTTAAAACAATAACAAAATTCGAAAATTTGTTTTTGTTTTAAATGTAATATTCTATGCGAACGTTAACGTTCGAAATCGTTGAACAGGTTGTAATATTCTATGCGAACGTTAACGTTCGAAATCGTTGAACAGGTTGTAAATTTTATTTTTTAAATAAAAAATTTTTGTGTGTGAAAAAAAGAATATTGTTTTTCTGTGTTTAAAATTTAAACGAAAAAGAAAAAAAACATTTTCTTTGAAAACAAAATTTATAGTTTCAAAAAATAGCAAAAACTTTTTTTGTAAAAAAAAAAAACAAATACAAATTTTCAAAAAACTTTTTTTTTTGTTGAAAAATATTTTTTAAAACGTTTTTTTTAGAATTTTTTTTTCTATGTATGTATTTTTTAAAAATTAAATATGTATGTATGTATTCTCAGAAACCTCTTCATAAATTTTATTGAAATTTGTTTTGAAGAATGAAATTTTTATGACAATGCTTAAATATAATTATTTTGTTTTTGTTTTTTTATGTTTTTAAGAAAACGTTTTAATTTAAAAACTTTATTTTATGTTTTTAAGAAAACGTTTTATATCAAAAACTTTATTTTATTTATTTTTTTCGACAGCTTTTTTTTCAAAACTATTTTAGAAATTTTTTGTTTTCTGTAAAATGTAGAATTTTTTAAACTTGCACAATAAATATTTTTTTAGAAACAAAATAAAAAAACATTTTCCGATCCTTGTTCAAAACAAATTTCAATAAAATTTATGAAGAGCTTTTTGAGAATACAGACATACATACATACATATTTCATTTTTGAAAAATACATACATAGAAAAAAAAATTCTAAAAAAAAACGTTTTAAAAAATATTTTTCAACAAAAAAAAAAGTTATTTGAAAATTTGTATTTGTTTTTTTTTTACAAAAAAAGTTTTTGCTATTTTTTGAAACTATAAATTTTGTTTTTAAAGAAAATGTTTTTTTTCTTTTTCGCTTAAATTTTAAACACAGAAAAACAATATTCTTTTTTTCACACACAAAAATTTTTTATTTAAAAAATAAAATTTAATTTTGTGTTTTCCGTTCGTAAAAGCCGGTCCTTGTAAAAAACAGGGGGTTTTGAGGCAAAATTACCAAAACTTATTGTTTTTTTATATTTATCGACCTTTTTCTACTATATTAATGTTTTTTGGGATTTCCAAACAGGCTTTCAAGGTCTAATAAAAGATTTATTTCATATTTTCCTCCGACGTTTCGTAGGCTGTTTTCCTACCTCTTCAGGGATTATTTTTATTGAAATCTGGCAACAACAAATTATAAAAAGCAATATTTAGTACATTAACATCAAAAAATACAATAACATATAAAGAACAATTTAACTTACATAAAATCTTGAATTTGTATTTACATTTCCATTTCTAATTTAAATGTGGTTTTAAACAATACACACAGTACAATTAAACACACAAATAAAGCAAAAATATAAATAAATAATTAATAAAAAATATCTCAGTTTAAACTTTTCTTAATGCCAGTATCACAGTTGAAAATGAACCAAATTATAATATTGCAATCGTGTAATTTGCATTCGTTCGGTCTTTGTCATCTTTTTCGTTTACAGCTGTATTAAGTCTCTCCTGTATTCGTAGGCTTTCCAGTGTAAATCTTTTGGTTACTCCCGCTCTACGTCTAGTACTTTAACATCGTTTAGATTTGGTGTGTGCTTATTATCAATGCAATGTAGGGCTAAAGCTGTTGAGTATTTTAATTTGTCAATGTCTGCTTTATGTTCGTTTATCCTAGTAGTTAAATTTCTTTTGGTTGTTCCAACATACACTTTACCGCACGTTTCGTCATTATTACCCTCACACTTAATTTCGTACACAACATTGCTACGATCATATTTTTCAATTTTGGTTTTAGTTTGTGTAAATAGTGTGCTAATTGTTTTATTGGGTTTATGCGCTAATGATATTGTTTCATCTTCTATTATCTCCTTCATTTGTTTGCTCTCTGTCAGTTTTGGTATATATGAGAGACTGTAAAATCGTTTGGTGATGCCAGATGTATTATTTATAGTTTGTTCCCGAGTTTCTTCATTTGTTGCTTTGGCAATTAGGTTATTTATAATATTCATTGGATAATTATTAGACGTCAAAATATTTGTAATTATTTTTAAGTTTTTGTCTTTAAATTTAGTATCACTTAATCGATCAACTTTTTTAATTAAATTTATCGCGGTATTGGTTTTTTGTTTCATTGGTTGTGTGGAGTGATAATTAAATAAACGGCCGGATGCGACCGATTTTGTAAACCAATCCGTAATGAGTTTATTATCCTCTCTATAAATTTTCATATCTAAGTAGGATATATTTGCTAATTTATTTCAAATGTGTTAAAAAAAAAAAAAAACAAAATGATTGCACGATTCAATTAATCCTTCCACTATATTTCGACCAGTTGTTTACCTAATCCCACTGCTTTGTGAAATTTAAATCTGAACTATTTTAAATAAAACTTTTATTTCACATCTTAATTAATATTTTTCTTGCCAGCAGCTATTTATTAAATAATTCAAATTAAATCAAAATATAAAATATTATTTATATAATTATTGTCTTTTATTGAAAAATACTAACAACAAATATTTCAATTAAAATTTTTTTTACAAATTTTATTACGTTTTTTCCTAATGGTATTAATTTTTTTTATGTTTTATAATATTACTAAATCAATGCACATTAGTAAATAAATTAAATGCTATAACAATAATAATTTGTAACAATAAACCAACAACAAGCGAGTTTGTGTTTTAATTAATTATATAAAAACGAATTACAATAATTTGTTAATATTTTTATTGCGTTTTCTTTTTGTGTGTAGATTTGTCTGTTTGTTTTTAATATCATTTGTATAATTTAATAAATACAAACATTAACATATATAAATTTTATCTCGACTTGTTAATTCTTATATAATTTTTTTTGTATAAATCATAATTGTATTCAAATAGATTGATTAACTTTTTATCTTAATAATAATTAATATGCTGTTGAGGTTTCGGTTTGAATAGAAATGCTTTCAATAATACAAAATATAGATTTTTTTGGCTATTTAAAGTTGCATTAAATTGTTTTGGCTTGTTTTCATAAATTCTGTAGTTTCTTAAGATTTTTAGTTATTTTCAAAAGTTCTTGTTGCGTTTCAGTGGGTTTTGGTTGAATTAATTTATGTTCAATTATTAGTATTGTTTGGTTTTAGGTTGAAACTAATTAATTTTGTAAATAGTTTGTCCTTAATTTTACAACGAAATGAAACCATTTTCTAACGTTTAGTATGTGTTGCGCTTCGTTAAAATTGTGTGCTTGAGAACTAAATTTAACAAAATATTACTTAAAATTTTGTTTTTTTTTTTTACTTAAAGCTGACTTCCAATACGTGTTACGGCAGCATGTATGGCCTCAGCAACATAATTAACATTATTTTCATTTAAGCCGCACATATTAATACGGCCTGTCTTTAAAAGATAAATATGATATTCATCAATTAATAAACGTACTTGTTTTTCTGAAAATAAAGAAAAACATTACAGTTTATTAACATTACAGTTTATTTGGGTAAACATTTTAAGGCCCGTTTTCACAACTTACCGATATCTAAAAGTAGGCTTTAACCGTTCCATTATTAAAACTCTACTTTAATCTAAAGTGAGCGATAAAGTAAATTAAGGTTCATCCTACCTGGTAGGTTAAAGTAAAGTGTAACACTTTTTGTACGGTCGATAAAATCCTACCTTTAGCTATCAGTGAGTCGTTCACAGCAAAATTGTCACTGGTGTTCATAAAAGAGTAACAATTTTTTTGCGACCATACACATTTTAAATAAAGAAACCGTTTGCAAATTTGACCAGAACAATATTACGTTTTTATTATTATTTGTTGGAACACTTTTTTTTCAAAACAAAATAAAATTATTTTAAACGTCATTTATATTTTCATAAAAATTGTTGCTGAAGTAGAAGTTGGTTCAACCAAAATGTATTAACAAAGTGACCTCAGTACTACAACAATGAAACAGTAAAAACAACATGCATTTTGTTGCTAGAATTGAGACGGCAAGTGTCAAAATGCCTTATAAAAAAAGTAAATAAACAAAAAAAATGACGACAAACGTCACACACGAAGAAAATCACTGCAAACAGCTGCGCTTGTGAGGTCACTTTAATAGTACATTCTGGACTCAACTTTTTAAAAAAAGTTTAGTTACATACAGTCTACAACTAACATGAAATGCTTAACATTAACACTAAAATGAAGTTAGTGTTAAGTATAGACTCATCATGAGGTTTTCTCATTTTATACCACGGTTGTTAATGCAAATGTTTTAACAACGCTTTTATAACATCATGTTATAACACCAAATCATGTCAGTTGTAGACGGGGAGTTACATCCCTGCAGATAACGAGACTAGTCCATACATGCATGTAAAGAGTAGTCCATAAAGGAGTAGGAGTACTCCAAAACTACTCCAAATATATGGGTAGAAGGTGGTCCATTTAACATTACGATGTCCTAGGAGGGGACCATGTAACCCACCGAAGTAGTCCCTAAACTACTCCAAGGAGTACTAAAGTGGGTTAGTTTTAAAAGTACTCCATATTACTACAGTATGGAGTACACTTAAGGGGTAGTTTAAGCATTTTTCTTTTTCATTTTTTACTAATCGCCTTTTATGGTGTGTACGGTAGTCTATTATTGCTATTATTAAATATATTTACTTGGTATTTTTAATTTGTTTACCTTTTTTCCACAAATTTCACAAACTTTCACTTTTAAATGAACAATTAATAATGGACAACATCAGGGCTACCAATGTGTAATACTGTAAACTATAGAAAATTATACATCATGCAGTTGATGGCAGCACTATGTGTTTATTTCTTATAACATGGTCCATACTACAGTACATTGGACCATGTTGTAAGTAGTCCATTTGAGCCACAATGGACCACGTAGTCCAATATTATCTGTAGGGATATTTGTTTGAAAAATGAAAGGAAAATATATGAAATACTTTGGGAAGAAATAAGATAGAAGAAAAACGAACTTGTTACTCTCATTGTGAACATAGCTTAAACGCTTTATAAATTAAAATATTACTTAGAATTATTCATTACAGGGAATATCGGTACTACAACAAGTACAACTCGTACAAAAACCACAAGCAATTTTTTTTTTTTTTTTGTAAAATCATTGTACAATGTCAAAAATAGAAAGAAAACAAAACAGAAACAAAGATAATAAACAAAAATCAGCAGGGCTTTCAAGACTACCTGTAATAAATTCGCCTTGCTTAAAATAAACATTCGATTATGAAAATTTAGTTAATAAAATACTTTTAAAAATACAAACCATTCAATCCAGTATATGAGAACATTCCAATTTGTTGTGTAATATGTTCCCAGGTACCGGGCGTTTGCAGTTCTTCTAAACGTTGTCTTAAAGCCTGACGCATTTTTATGATACGACTAGACATTATTTTAATACATTCCATCCTGTGATTGAAAAAGAAAAAATTAAATAAATAAATTTGTCAAATTTTTAAACGTATATATCATATTTCCCGTCACCTTAATTTCCGGGATGTTCAATTCCCGCTTTTCCGGGAATTAATTGCGGGATTCCCGGGAATTTTGAAGAAAAACTCTTTTTAAGGCTTTACATTTATGCGGGACTTGTGTCTTAAGTTGTTTTATACAACTAAATTTCACAATATTAAAATTTGCAGCAGATTAAGGCTTATTAGGCTGATTTTTGAGAATGGGGTTTATATAGGGCCTATGGTAAAGTATTGACCTATCTTCAAGAAATTTTATTTCTTGTCTTAGCAAATTGTAGTCTTCTAAATTTACAACAATATTATTAAGTTTTGTGGTTAAGGGCGTAGTTAAAGTGTTTTCCGAGAGTTTATTTTATATGGGGTGTATAATAAATTAAGACTCGATCTTTACAAAATCTAGACGCATTACTTGTAACGCTTTAAGACGTACTAAGATGACTTCCGAGTGGGGCCGGAGGTAAATTATGGACCGATTTTCACAACATTTTGTAACATATAAAATGAATTTGTTCAAATTTAATGACAATCAGTGCATTTCGCTTCCAATTAATGTTAGTTTTTGTATATTTTTTAGGAAGGTTGATCCGCATTTGCGTGCATAATTCTCTTCCTACTAAGCCGATTATGCTGGAATTCAATCACAAACAGCCTAGAAGAACTAAAAACAATTTGACACCCAAACGGCAAAATCGACTTAGAATTACTGAAGGCCCCAGAATGTATCCTTGCCGTTAAACAAAAAGGTCCTAAGTCAAAAAAAAGCATTTTGAGTTTTTAATTGTCTTTAATTTCTTTCATGTAGTATCAAAACCTTAAGTCTAGCACAACTGCTTCTAATCGTAACCCCCTGCTCTTTAGGAAAAGTCAATAAAATACACCAAATAAATAATTTTCAATTTAACATTATGAAAAATTACAGTTTTTGACTTAAGACCTTGTGCAATGGGATCTTTAATTACTATTAAAAATATTCACATGGAATGACAAACTTAGTATACTTTCATATACCACTGCTGATTAAGGGTATTTCTGCCTCATGCTGAGTTCATTAGACGGTGAATTTGTTTACAAATTCCTACTTCTTAATGCCAACATTTTTTTCCTTGTAGAATTCGTTTCTAATATTTTTAACAAAAACTTAAAAAAATTCGCTAAATTTAATAATAAAAAAAATTATAAGTCCATTTATATCTATTATTTTCAATGGACAATAAAAAAGGTTAAAAAAACATACTTTAATCCTAATATGTGATCACACGTCCTTTATTAGAAAGCACAGCCTTACATCGTTTTGGCATGGAACCCATCAAGCCACGACAAATCTGGTTTGGAATAGCATACCATGCCTTTTAAATGGTCTCACACAGATCGTCTTTATTTTGGGATTTTATTGGTACAATCCTTTCTTTAACAATATTCCATACATTTTCTGTGGGATTGAGATCCGGGGAACAGTCTAAGGCATAAAATCAACTCCGTTGTCTTAAATTCATTTTTTGCAAGACTAGAAGTTCGGATCGTTATACTGTTGAAACAGTCAATAAAATGGCATTTCCCACTCTGCATATGGCAGCATTATTTAACTAAGGACTTCAACGTTCAAATATTGGTGCATGTTCCTTTTTATCCAAAATAATGGCCCAACACCATGCCAGGAAAAGCATCCCCCCACCATCATGTTAGCTCCTTCATGCTTAAATGTTTTAGTAGTGTAACGTGGGTTCAATTCTGCGCTTTTTTGGATGCCTTATCCATGTTTTACCATCGTTGCCTATTAAACTGATTTTAGATTCGTTCGACCAAAGCACATCGCGAACCTTTTTTTAATGAACAGGGTCATCCCAATCCTTATGAGCTTTTGCGAATATTAGTCGATTTCGGCGATTTCTTTTTGTAAGCAGTGGCACTTTCCTTGAGCAGGCATTGGCACTTTCCTTGAGGATCTCCCGAATATATTAAGTTCTACACCGGACGTGAAAGGGTATCGACTTGATACAAGTTTTATATGTTTATCTACTTTTTCAGTAGTTTTTCTTGGTATACACTGTACCAAGTGTGCGTTTTTTGTGTGTTTTGGAGCTAACAAGCATTATTAACCAAATTCTGGGACCTTTAATAGATTTCGCTATTTGCCGTTGGCTTTTACCTTATTTTTTCAGCTTTTAAATAAATAATCTTTCATCTTACGAACTATGCTTACCACGGCCCATATTTTAAAAATTTTTTATGTTTTTTTTTTAAATTAAATTTATAAAGAGGATCAAATTACCACAAAAAATATTTTTGCTAATATTTTTGACGTAAAGGAAAATTGTTTAGTGTTATAAATAGTGACCCTATTGCTTTGTCAGCTCATATTCACAACTTTTTACAATTAAGGGAATGTTCCGAATTCAATATATTTTAAAAGTATATATTTTTAAAACGCTATAAATTAACAAAAATATTTGCCAAAATATGTATTGGCACTCCTACTTACAAATTGCAAAAAATATAAAAAAACTTATGAAAATATTAGTGCAGGCGCGGATCCAGCTTGAGCCTTAGGGGGGGGGGAATTTTTTATGATACAAAAAAAATTTGTTTTTAAAAGTTAATTAATAGCAATTTGTGTATATTATACTAAAAAAACTCAACAATAAGGTTAAATAAAATATTCAATATAAATTAAAATAAACTTATCTTTTTAAATAAGCAATTTATGATTTCCTTGTGAGGCAAATTTAGATAGTACAGTCTATGTTCAGTTTGTCATTGTTGATCTGAACCATGTTTTTATTTGACGAAGGGTAGGAAATGACCTCTCGCTCGTAGCATTACTTACGAGCATTGAAACGAAAATTTGAAATATTTTTCTAAGATTTAGGTAGATATCTTCATCACAGTTTATTTTTATTAAAGCATCTACAACGTTATCTGATAGATTTTCAGATAATTTCCATGTTTGTTGCCAATGCTACAGTTCAGGTTCAAGTTTAGATGTTAGTAGGTGTTTATCTCGTGGTTTTAAAAGTTTTATATCTGTATATGACTTGATTACACTTTGAGTAGAAGTTTTGGTATATTCAATACATTAAAGATATCTATTGGAAAGGTGTTTTGAGATCTTCTAAAATAAATTCAATAAGAGAATGAAACCTACAGCTCGGTAGAAATCTTCAACATTTTGGATGTGATTATTTCGTTCAAATCTTGTTATTTAGGTTGGAACCTCGATTTGAACGCAAATAACTTGTAACTTTTTTAAAAATCACTTTAAATTGTTCTTCGGATTTATTTCTTTTTTCTTCAAGGCACATGATTAAAGTTTTGATAAGGCTTGATTGATCCTTTTTGAAGATCTATATCTTGCTTTTGTAAAATGATACTAAGTGGCTGTGTTACAATAAGTATCACACTTAATATGTTTATTCCGCAAATAAATTCAAAAGTTCTAAGTGAGTTCTTTAATATAAGGCTCTTGATGAAGTATCTCTACCTCTCCACTCAGATATTTTTTCCAAAGCTTCTACTATATGATGTACACTTGTTTCAAAGTGTAAAGCTGAGTCGTGACGGTACTCCCGTCTTGTCTCGCATAATGTAGAGAGTATGGCTCCCAAATACTTTACTAAAAACGTGTTTTGCCTGATTTACGGGAAATAGCAAGACGTTTGTTTCGCATTTGTCGCGGTTTCCAGAATTTTTTAACAGCTTCATTTTCTGCTGACATCAAACGACACCCATCAGTTCCAACTCCTATACAATTTTTTAGGTCAAGACTAAAATTTGTCAAAGTTTTAAGAACTGTTGATGATAGTGCCATCGCATCAATTGACACATCAGCGTCATTATCAATATCCTGTGAAGGCTCTTCAAATGCTTTTACAGCAAAGCCAAAACAATTCTTGCCTAACAACTTTTTGTTGTATGTTGAAATATTTTAAAGATAAGGAAATCTGGCTTTTCCCAGACAAATCAGTGCGTTCGTCAAAAATTATCGAATAGGATTTTTTTGCATATAACTCATATATATGTATGTACATAAATATTGCAAATACTAAGGCTTTTTAATAATTCAACCGCACGCATTTTCAAGTCAAACGTTAACTCTTTGGTTATACATAGATGGCGCCTGCTGGGATTGAATGTAGAATAATAAGTATTTCAATACAGTAAACTAGATGTTTCATTGAAAATATCTAATAAATAACTATAAGGATGAAGATTTGGATACTTATTGAAAATTTGGTTAGAGATTCAATAAAAAAACAAAAAAATACTTATTGAAAATTTCGTTAGAGATTCAATAAAAAAACAAAAAAAAAACCTTGCTGAGATTTCCAAAAATTTTGTACATTAAAAAAGATAATATTAATGGGTATTCTTGTATTATCGAAATAAACAAAACATATTTTTATAATTTACGGGGGGGAAGGAAATTTCCTTATTTCACCCCCCCTGAATCCGCGCCTGTATTAGTGACCCTATGTTTTTGTCCGTAACTGTATATACCCCATACAAGTAAGTATTTTGTACTTACTTTAATTTTTGCCAAAGATTTTAAACATTTTAATATCTCAACAATAAAAAACATATGCCTCTTTTAATCACATTAACTCATTGTATGTAACATTAGAGCAGTGAAGGGCACACACATACTATCACATTTATGCTTGCGTTGACAAAATAACAACAAAGCAACAGCCGAACGTACATTGTCACAGCCCACACAAAGAAGTTTATAGTGTACATGTGCCGACGTCACACTAGCAGCATTTTTATTCCTATGCACGCGTACATAGAATTTGCAAATGTGCCCTTCACTGCATTAGAGAAACTGAAATATCATGTTTGCCTTAAGAATTTCATAAAGAAATAAGATTAAATGTTTTCGAATCATAAGCCCATATTTCAACTTATTTTTTATTAAAAACTTACCACTCCTTTCTCAAACTGCTGTTATTTAAAACGGTCGAAACGATACGACTTCCAAAAGCTGGTGGATTTGAATACATGCCTCGAACCAACAAAGTAAATTGTGATTGCACGGCCTCCTTGACAGCTGCGTTGTTGGAAACTACACTCAAATTACCTACACGTTCGCAATAAAGACCAAAATTCTTGGCAAACGATTGGGCACAGAACAATTCAAAACCACGTTTAACAAAATATCTAACAGCCCATGCATCATGATCAGGATCACCACTAGCAAAACCTTGATAAGCGGAATCGAAGAAGGGGAATAATTTTTTACGTTCCATTAAATCAGCAATTTGAATCCATTGTTCTTGTGTTGGATCACAACCAGTTGGATTGTGGGCGCAGGCATGTAAAATAATAACAGCTCCCTCGGGAGCCTTTTCTATATCAGCCAAAAAGCCTTCAATATCAAGAACACGTTTACTTTGGTCCCAGTAGTGATATGTATTGGGCTGTTCAAAACCAGCATCCATAAAAACTTTATGATGATTCTCCCAAGTAGGATCGGAATAGTAAAATACTTTGCGATTCATTTGGCGTCGCAAAAATTCAGCGCCAATACGCAATGCACCTGTACCTGACAGGGTTTGGACGCCAAAGCCCTAAAAGTTTTAAACAATCACACAGAAATTTAGTTTGCCTCCAACAAATATGTATATAACAACCAATTACTTACTCTATTATCTTTTAATGCTGGTGAATCTTCACCCAATAATAATGTGGTTGCTGCTTTTGTAAACGCTTCATTACCTGTTAAATAACACAATTAAATTGCTCGTTAATTGATAAGACTTTGAACAATTTGTTGAGTACTTGATGCAATCATTAACAAGAAAAAAACATTATAGTCAAACTGAATCTTGTTTGTAAACAGATTTGTTTGTATACATTCGCTAATTAACCATAAACTACAATAACCAATCGCAAGGATGTCTGCTTAAGGGAAGTTGCATATATAAGTACACACTTACCTAAAACTGGTAAATATTCATGGTTTATCGTATCATCGCTGGCAATTTGAATTTCTGTTTTACGGACCACAGGCAATACCCAGGGTTTGCCTTCGCTTGTGCGGTATGCTGTAAATAGAAACCAGAAAAACATAAAATAATTAGACAAGGGAATTAATAATTGAGTTATTAAAAATAAACTACTAGATACTAAGTGTTCTAAGGAAATAATAAAGCAAATGAATGAGCATCTTTTTAATACATATAGACTTTTGTTATCGTTACATTTTGGAAAAATTTAAAATACAATAAAAACAAGTTAGAGTGCTATATTCGGCTGTGCCACCGACAGTTCGAATGTTTAAGGAGTAATATCTGTATGATGTTATTATTATCTTAAACTGTGACGATTTGTTATTAATTACGGTTTTAGGCGACTAAACTGTTTTCCGGTAGTAGGGTTTATATGGGGCCTAGGGTAAATTATGGACCGATCATCACGAAATTTCACAGCGTCATTTCTAGTCCTTTAAAACTGTGACGTACCAATTTCTGTTATGCTAGCATTATTAATTATGGTTTTAGGTGTAATAAACTGTTTTCCGGGAGTAGGGTTTCTATGGGGCCTAGGGTAAATTATGTACCGATCTTCACGAAATTTCACAGTATCATTTATAGTCCTATAAAACTGTGACGAGCCAAAATTTGTTATAATTGCATTATTTTTTACGGTTTTAGGCGTACTAAACTGTTTTCTGCTAGTAGCGTTTATGGACCGATCTTCACGAAATTTAACAGAATGATTTCCAGTCAAATAAAACAAATTTTTGCAAAATCTTATCTCATTCCGTGCCTTGTTTCAGCATTTATGTTTTTTTTTTTTTGTAACAAAATTATCAATTTTTTTAGGTGGTGGTTCCACATTTTGATTCATAGCACTGGTCCTACTGAACCGATTTTGCTGGATAACTACAAGCAATTTGGCATCAAGTTTGTTCATTTCTTTTGAGTTGTTCGAAAGTGAGCGTGTTTTTAACAGACGGACAGTCGGACAGACAGACGGACATGGCTAAATCGACTTAGAATTACTCAAGGACCCAGAATATATATACTTTATGGGGTCTGAGATGAATAATAAAAAAGTTTCACACGGAATGATAAACTAAGTACATATACCCTCTTCGCAACTAATTGTTGTGGAGGGTATAAACAAATTTTCCACAACAGCAGGGTCCGAAATTTTCAGTAGCTTCCTAAAAATCAATTCTAAGCTGTTTTCGCCACTAACACGTTAAAAAAATAATTAACATCTCCACCCAGACCCTACTTCTCAAAATTACCATTACCTTGGCCGGTAGTCTACAAATGTAGACACCATATAAAATGTATGGAAACTCACATCATTCTCTTACTTAACTCAAAATTTTTTTTTTAATGCGGCATGTCAAACAAGTCATTTAGAATTTTTTTTTTTACCTTTTGCTTTCTTGTTCACGTTTGTGTTAGCATCAGTGATGCCAACAATAGGGATTTTTTCGGAAAATTTCAAGCGTAGGGAAAAAGGACAGATTTTTAGTTTTAAGGCAAATGACGGAATTTTCAAAATATTATCTCATTTTCAATATATTGTGTAAAAATACGTAAATATTCGTATTATTTTCATTTATTAATTAAAATTGTTCATATACAACAGCATTTAAGTATAAATGTAGTAATTTTTAACAGAAACCTTATACATACTACGAGTCCTTACAGCATGGCAATCTTTAACAATTGCCAAACCCAATATTCGGGTTCGCATTTGCGAACTATTCTCTTATTTTTGCTATTTGCATTCGCACTCACATTCGCTAAAATGAATGCGAATAATAAAAGCGAATATTTAGTAAAAAAAAATAATCGCACCTTCTAAACTAAGAGAAATCAAAAAAATACAATTTTAAATATTTAATGAAAACTTTTAAGGATATGGAAGGTTATATTTAAAAAAGGAATTATTCTTCGCATATAGCGAAGGAAAATCGAATTTGTTTTTGTTTTTAATGTAATTGTACGAAAGAAAGAATTCTTTCGCATATTGGAAATATGCAGTGATATTAAAAAAAATATTTGAAATAAGTATTCTTGAAAAATGTTAAGTTCTTTAAAAAGGAAAAAAGATGAGGAAATGAAAAATCAAATACGAAATATATAAATATTTTGTCTCTAGATTAAAGGATATATAGAGGTGTTTCTGCTCAATTTTAATTTGTCACAGTGTTATTTTTGAAATTGAATGTTCATATGCGCATGTATGGCATTTACTTATTTATTTTGGGTTTTTTCTTGTTGTTAATAAATGCTTTTATTATAATATGTTTGCAAAATGTTAACAAAATATGTATTTGTTTGCCTGTTGCTTAAAACAATAAATTTATAACGTAGAGAAAAGTGTAAGGAAATTTTTTTAATTGTATGGAAAAAAGGGATTTTTTTTTATTTCTCCTGGCATCACTGGTATGCATGCTGGTGCTTGCATATTTGACTTTATTATATTCATAAATATGCATTAAAGTATAAAACTTTGCTTACTAGTGTTTTTTATATGTGGATATTGTTTTCCATACAAATACATATTTGCTACAAATGTAGACTTACTTTCGACCGCTGACATAAGTTAACAATCCCGGGCACATAAAGATTAAATGCGACCTTAAACAAATTAAGATTTTGTTCTTGAATTAAGAATTTTCGCATTTAACAGACTATTAAGATAGAAATGATTTGATTTTGAACGCAAAATCTTGATTTTAGCACGTTTTTCCCCTTAGTGTAAACTTAAACTGAATTAAGCTAGAACAAGAGTAGAACTAAAACTAAACTAGAACTGATAGAGAGCTTAACTAGAACTTAATTATTTCTTAACTAGCGCTGAACCATAACTAAAAAAAAACTGAGGAAGAACTGAGCTAAAATTGAACTTGAACTCAACTCGAGATAAACTAGAATTTATCACCCAAGTTCTGAAAAACGCATACATATTGGTTAAAATTCGCATTTTCGATTTGAAAACACCAAACAGGTGTTCTGACAAACGAAAGCGCTTGAAATTTGGTATATAGCAGAACTTTGGTTCTTGGAGAATGTTTCAAGGGAGTGAACAGTATCAATGCCATCATGGAAGATAAAGACAACAAGTCCATTTTAATGAGTAACGGCAATAATAAACTGACATAAACAATTAATATTAGAGTATTAAATATGTATAAATAAATAAATATTCGGACTAAGGCAAATTTTAAATACATACAGAAATAGAAACATTTTTTTATTTTTAACATGTTTTTGCAGTCTCCTGTACAATTTTCAAAATGCGACTTGGTGTAGTTTACCTCGCACCTCCCTACATGCATATATAAATAATCAGAATCAACAATAACTTTAAGATAAAGTCACTTTTTAAGATAACATTAATATTTTTGAAATGAAATTTATTATGGGAATTTGAAATATTTGTGTGCAAAACTGTCTTATTTAAATACATATGAAAATGGTTTGAATATAAAAATTTTATGAAAAACGAGTAGGGGGCAATTAATAAAAAAATAATACTTTGATAATATAATATTGTTGTTTATTAATTAGTACTAATCAGTGTTGCCAATTTAGCCTTTTAGTATCTAGCCACTAAAAGGCTAAATTGGCAATTTAGCCATTTTTCACCCTATTTAGCAATTAAAAAATGAGTTTAGCTATTAGCCATTTTTTAACCATTTTTCAACTTGTTTAGCCATTAAATTTTTTGCCGTTTTTCTTTTTAAAGAATAATTTTTATTTTATTATAAAAATTTATAAAAGTAAAATAAACATTTTGAACAATTAAAACGCCTTTAATTTAAATCACAACTTTTACAAATGTTGAAAATCGCTATAAACTATGACGCTTAAACATCTTTCAAAATAAAGGAACAGTATTCCACTATTAAATTTATAAAATGGATCAACACAAACTTCGCTGTTTCTTTCTGGTTGCAAGTATTTCAATAAAGGGATGCAGGCGGTAACAAAATTGTTTTAGAAATTTCAGAATTGACTACAAAGTTGCTCTCACTTCCATGGTCTAATACTGAAATAGAGAGGGTGTTTAGCCAAGTAAACATCGTTAAAAGTAATTTGAGAAATAGGTTACATTAGGCAACGGTTAATTCGATTTTATCAATTACGTAAATATTTTTACCATAACAATACAATATTTATACCACCACCCCAATAGTGGAGATGCTACTATGCGTTTGTGCTGATGTCTATAACACCTTAAAATATTGGCCCACCTTTACGTATACCAATTAACTCAGAATCACTTTCTGAGTCGAATTAACGATGTTTGTCCGGCTGGCTGGCTGTCCATGCAAACCTTGTGCGCAAAGTACAGGTCGCAATTTAGAGATTATTTGATATAATTTGGTACAAAGGTTCTAATGCGGTGTAGGATATCATAAAGTCGGGTTTAACCGACTATACTTTCTAACTTGTTTTTTATTGTAGATCTGGACTCAAAAGGTTGGGTTTATGTTGTCGTGATTATGATTTACCTTCAATTTATTTAAAACTTATGATTATTTGAAACTAATGAGTGATTCCTATGAGATGAACAATAACGACATCGAATTTTTCGATGAAGTAATTTTTTAATATTAATTTACGTTTATTTTTATTTAACAAATTGATCTTAACTCACAATTTCATCCTAAACAACTTTAAATGTATTATTTCTGTTTTGTTATTGAATTTTAATGTGTTTTTATTTAAAAAAGCTTTTAGCCATTTTTTAGCCCATTTTTAGCCATTTTTTAGCCATTTTTTGCCGTAAATTTAGCCATTTTTGGTCACCAAGTTTTGGCAACACTGGTACTAATGCACAATTATTTTCTTAACATGGTGGGGTTTAATTTGTGTTGGTTTTTGCGTTTTTTTTTTTATTGTACACATTTTCACTTAATCCGTAAATATAACAATGTTTCTGATAAGATTTCAAGTGTAATATAACACTTTTAAACTAATAACTTGTGCATGACATTTTTATTATTTATTTTTTAGTTTAATAAAGATAAGTGCATTCATAATTCTTGTGATATTTTAGCTTGTGTTGATGATACAATGCAGTGTTGCCAAAACTTGGTGACCAAAAATGGCTAAAAATGGGCTAAAAAATGGCTAAAAGCTTTTTTAAATAAAAACACATTAAAATTCAATAACAAAACAGAAATAATTAATTTAAAGTTGTTTACGATGAAATTGTGAGTTAAGATCAATTTGTTAAATAAGAATAAACGTAAATTAATATTAAAAAATTAAATCATCGAAAAATTCGATGTAGTTATTGTTCATCTCATGGGAATCACTCTCTCAGACTAGAATAGTCGGTTAAACCCGACTTTATGATACCCTACACCACATTAGAACCTGTGTTCCAAATTTAATCAAATAATCTCTAAATTGCGACCTGTTCTTTGCGCACAAGGTTTACATGGACAGCTAGCCAGCCGGACAAACATCGTTAATACGACTCAGAAAGTGATTCTGAGTCAATCGGTATACGTAAACGTGGGCTATAAATATTGTATTGTTATGGTAAAAATATTTCCCTAATTGATAAAATCGAATTAAGGGTTGCTTAATGTAACCTATTACTTCACCTCTCTAGTTCAGCATTAGACCATGAAAGTGAGAGCAACTTTCTAGTCAATTCTGAAATTTCTAAAACAATTTTGTCACCGCCAGCATCCCTTTATTGAAATACTTGCAACCAGAAAGAAACCGCGATTTTTGTTTTGATCGATTTTATAAATTTAATAGTGGAATACTGTTCCTTTATTTTGAAAGATGTTTAAGCGTCATAGTTTATAGCGATTTTCAACATTTGTACAAGTTGTTATTTAAATTAAAGGCGTTTTAATTGTTCAAAATGTTTATTTTAATTTTATAAAATTTTATAATAAAATAACAATTATTCTTTTAAAATAAAAACGGCAAAAAAATTTTATGGCTAATCAAGTTGAAAAATGGCTAAAAAAAAATGGCTACTGGCTAAACAGGGTGAAAAATGGCTAAATCTAGCCACTAAATGGCTAAATTGGCAACACTGATACAATGTAACGTGAGTATAATCAAACTCATGTTAAATGATACTACATATTGCTCGACGATAAATTGTTTACTATAACAAATTTTAGAGCTTCCTTATTATTAAATTCTTCTTAATTGTTGTTTGAATTTTTAAAATTATTCTAAAGTTTATCAATTTGGTGACCTTAACCTAATTGTTAATAAAAAAACGGCTTTTTTAACGTAAATTAAAAAAATATTAATACAAAGTACATATGTACATTTAAATCTTTTTTACTCATCTGAAACATTTTGAATTAAGACATTCTAACAAATGATTTAGTACATTTTGAATAATAAAAACATAAAACAGTTTATTTAGAATTGTGTGAAATATAAAGTTGTAAATTTCGAATTGTGTAAAATTTATTTTTTAATAGTGTAAAACTTTAACCGGTTAATTCAGAAATTCAACTGATTCCTTTTAAATAGCGTGAAACTAGAAAAAAAAATTATTTGGAATAATTAGTATTGTGGTAATTTTGTTGAACAGAGGTAAAGGAAAAACATGTAAAATCAATAAAAAATGGATAATCATTCAAAAAAAGCAAATTTCGATCTACCAAAGGTTAAAATACAATTTGGTTTAAGGATTGATGTTTGACTATTGACGTCAGCAGTCGTCGATGGCTGCGAGTGTAAGACAGCAAATCCCTCTGAGGAGATCGAGTGGCAGCGATCAAAACATGTCAGGGTAACCAGCCGCCTGGGTTCGAATCTCAGGTCAGTCAAGAATGAATGATTATCAATAACAATTTTAATTAATTTTCATGTTGTAAAATTCCTTTCTTCATAAAAATAATTTAATGAAAATTAAATTTGATGAACTTAAGCCTGATTAAAAATATTGAAAATTTGGATTATTTAGAATATTTAAAAACTGGAACCGATTTATTTAAAATAGTTCAATCATTTAGCAAAGTACATAAAAAACTTTACCCCCGGTTAATTTTCTTTTTACGATTTATTTAGACTAATATGAAAATTGAGCTGGTTCATTTTGAATAATGAGAAATTTAAGCGGTTTTTTGTTGTAGAATAGTATTAAAATTTAGACGGTTCGATTAAAATAGTATAAATCTTAATTAGAATATTGAGAAGCTTCATTTAGAAATGTGTAAAAATTCAACTAGTTTATTAAGGTTAGTGTGAAACTTTAGCCGGTCAGTTCAAAGAAGATAGTGTAAAAAAAATTCAACCGGTATACAAACTCATCAGGTACATTCAGAATAGTGAGACCTCCTTCGCAAATGCGAAATTTACTTTGGGGGTGAGTACACCAGACTTTAAAGAACTCGCAAAGGTGTTCTGTTCTTCACTGTATTTTGTTGCAAGTTTAATTTGAGAAACAACAACAAAAGAATATAAGCTTTGCGTTTACAAAAGTAAAAGAAAGGGTACGTTCGTAAATGCATCAAAACCGTGCATCACTGCTGCAGTGATGCAAAATTTTGATGCTGATGCGTAATCACCAGTTGCACTTGATGCTTTTTTACTGCACAACAGCTGTGCAAAGTTTGAATTTTTGAACACGAGCTAAATTTTAAGATTAATAAGCGAACTACAAAGCAAGGTCTACCCAAAAGGTCTGGGCAAGAAGCCAGATATTTACTTGGTGTATTCTGCAACGATGTCAAAAGTTGTTTACATTTTCCTTATACATGTGTATTTTTGTTTACGTTTTCGGTTTTTTGCCGCACATACATGCACACAAATAACATATTTCCTTTTGTTTTCCCTATGTTGTAGCAAGATTTTGACAACTGAAGCGGCTATTCGGGCTATTGTGACTAAATTTCGCACCAAATTTACATTGTTGGACATTAAACCACCAACACGCTTACGTAGAGTGCGAAGTGAAGAAAATATCGCAGCTGTATCGGCCAGTGTTAATGAAGACCATCAATTATCGATTCGTCGCTGTTCGCAGCAATTGGGCCTCTGTTACTCAACAACGTGGATGATATCCAACTTTTTGTTGCCCAAAATGCAAGAGCTTGACTTGCATGACATGTGGTTTCAACAAGACGGTGCCACATGCCACACAGCTCGCTTAACAATGGACTTATTGAGAGGCGAGTTCGATGAACATTTTATTTCACGTTCGGGACCGGTCAATTGGCCGCCTAGATCGTGCGATTTAACGCCTTTAGACTACTTTTTGTGAGGCTGTGTTAAAGCTCGTGTCTACACACACATGCCCGCTTCAATTGACGCATTGGAAGACACACGCAAAGAAAAAAACATGGTTGTGGTAAACATATTCTAAGAGCAACATATTATGATAAGAATTATGATTGTAGTCACCATATTAAGATTATTATTGAATCATATTATGACTAAATATACTCGTACCATTACATCATAATATTTTTCCCTTAATCATATTATTATTCTGTTAATCATACTAAGTTAAGAAGTAATCAAATTATTGTCATGTTAATCATAATAAGCTAAGAAATTAATCATATTATTGTCATGTTTATCATAATAAGCTAAGAAGTAATCATATTATCATCATGTTAATCATAATAAATTTAGAAGCAATCATATTATGATACAGCACCTTTCATAGCTGTCATAAAAATACAAAATAAATTTAAATATTTTTTAATCGATTTTTTGTTTTGTGGCTTTTTACAATTTTCCTTAATGTTAATCAAATAGCGGAGCTCAATATAAGGCTTGCAAAAGAGCATATTAAAAATCCGTGGTTTTCACGGGCAACCGCGTGTGTCCATTTTTTCGATTTCAAGATGTTGATGCCATATTGCCTAATTTACATTTTTTTGAAAAAAGATGGACCAATACCGATTTTTTAACGTAATGGCAAAGTGTAAAATGTGCAATACCTAGCCCATAGTTTGATCTAGTATGGTTTTTCGGCTTTCCTGAACAATTTGTTTTAAGACATACGCAATTGCCCATGAAAACCACAGAAATATCGTAGCACTTTTATAAAATATAACGAAATCTCAGTGTGTTTTGTTGTTGGATTTTACAAAAAACTACGATATTTTGCATTTGCACCATTACATCACTAATACTGAATGAACTCCGCTAATATTTTAATTTTTTTATTTCTTTAAACTTATTTTTTTTATGGAATTTTAGCTTTTAATTGTTTAACCGCTCACAAATAAAGAAAACGACACAACTTCTTCAAAATTATTTTACAAATGGCGCTAACATAATATGATTAGAGTAAAAATAGTTTGATTGCATCTTTAACATAATATGATAAATGTATAGAAAGTTATCATGTTATGGCTATTAAATATCATGATATGGTTGTGAGAAATATAATATGTTTAGAAAGTTATCATAATTAAGTTGTTAGAAAAATAATTATTTTTCGGTCAACAATACTCAAATTCATAATTGCGATAAACATTGATATGTTTACAGTAACTATAATATTGTTGATATTAAATAAAAATAACAATTATTTGTGTACGACAACAATATATTGTTACATTAAACAAAGTGTTGTTGCCGTAACCATGCCCAACCATATTTTTTCTCTGCGTGCAACATTGAAGCATTTATTCATGAGATACCGGCCGAAATGTTGGAAAGGATATGCAAAAATTGGACTAAGCGGATGGACCATTTAAGGCGCAGTCACGGTCAACATTTGCATGAAATAATCTGCAAACATTAAATTATATGGACCGTACTATCGATTCAAAAAAAGATTTCATGCATTTTTCTGAATTTTATGTGTTTTTTTAACTTTCCTATAGCTCTTAAAAAACCAGCCATTAGAACATTAAAATTAATATCATGGTACATGTAGTAGTAGTAGTTGTACCATCCCAGCCAGCAAAATACTTCGACATTGTCGGAATCAGACATTTCGTGCAAATGTCTGACTTCATTCTTAGAGATTTCGTTCAGATTTTTGTCAGACATTGAATATTCTTACTGTCTGGCCGATTTCTGATCGATTTCGCATGGATATATCGGGGGGAATTTATGTACAGATATGTCCAATAGAATTCCGACGGAATTCATTCAGATATGTCTAAAGAGACTTATTATTTTTTTAAATAATGACAATTGTCATTCAGTCGGAAATAATTTTAATTTTATTTTATTTGTTCAAGATAAAAAGCATAAAAAAGGTACGTACGTGTAAAACTTATAATTATGTACATATTTTGCAATAAAATTAAAAAATCAAAAAAATCTCGGGTAACACATCAGAACTTCCCATGCCTTTTTCATTAAATTTTTGTAAGATATCTATCAGAAATGCCGATAAAAAACCAAAATTTCCCACGACATGTCTGTCAGAATTCGTGTCAACCACACCATACGTTTTT
This sequence comes from Pollenia angustigena, assembly GCA_930367215.1. Classification (NCBI taxonomy): domain Eukaryota; kingdom Metazoa; phylum Arthropoda; class Insecta; order Diptera; family Polleniidae; genus Pollenia; species Pollenia angustigena. The sequence continues at coordinate 125,688,957 of OV884058.1, forward strand.
GGGTCAGAAATCTGACAGAATTCGTATACGATTCCGACTTTTTTGCCGACGTTTCCCTCAGATATCTGAACGACGTCGGATTATTTTGCTGACTGGGATGATTAATATAATAAAATTATATTAGCTTGACAAAATAACATTCATAAATTCATCACTCTGGCCAAAGGAACAACTACAACAATTTTAATAGATTGTTTGTCTACAGTATCACTACAATTGTTCTGTTTTTTAAGGAAAAACAGAACAATATATAATGTTCGGCTCTTTCTTAAACATAGTAACGAACGGTATATAGATATCGTTCTTGGGTGTGTGAGCCGAACGCTAAATAATGTACTGTTTTTTTTTTTTTTTTTGAACACTGATTAAAATATGTACATTTAAATTAGAAAGAAAAAGTTGTGTTTTTGAAATGTATTCACAATAGCGAGAGCATTATTGTATAGAAATTCATTATAGAGAAGTTAAACTGTATATTTGTACAGAAATTCATTATAGAGAAGTTAAACTGTATTTTAATCTAACTTTATGTGATTGTTGTAAATAAAAACATCTAAATTTAAAATTGAACTTTGTGTAAAACTTTTTTTCGTCTTAATTTGTTTTTGTTTGTCGTTAGATTTGCATACAAAATAATCTTTTTTAAAGAATGCAAAACATATTTTTTTTGTTTTTCATTTTTTATTTAATTAATTCGTTTTATTTTAGTAATTGTTATTTTTAGTTGTTATATAAACTAATTTTTTATTAGGAGTAATTTCAAGCAGAATATTGACGTTTTAAATTAATATTATTATTAACAATTGGGTTAACTGATAATGATTTTAACAGATAACCCTTTATGTTATTTCTTTAAATTTTTTTCATTTGTTTGGCTTAAATTTTAGTGATTTTTATACATAGAAATTGCTTTTGAAGTATTTACACGTTTTAAACACAAATTACACTAGGTCACAAATAACAAACTTTTGTCTGTTATTTGTTTCTAGCATACTTTTTCTCATGGATTTGGACCTGCTGAACACGAAAATGAATTTTAAAAATTTTTCTGTCGATTGGTTTGCGAGATACAAATTTTTTAATTTTTTTTTTTTAATTTTTGGAGGTACACTTACTATTTTGAGCATATCTTTAGTCTTCTTTGACCTATTTTATCCTACTACTACTCAAATTAAAGACAATTGAGCCGTCTACAACTTATTTTCAGAAAATTTTCAAATCGGGTTAGTAGTTTTGATGTTGGCGGCTTAAAAAGGTTAAAAAACTGGGTTTTTTTAGTAAAAATGTGGCTGAAAAATTCATATAAAAATTCATATAAAATATAAAACGCGATGTTAACAGCGATTTTAATTTTTTTACGTATAGCTGACACTTTTCCAAAGAAAATAAGCCCTTACTTAACAAAATCTGATGACAAATGGCCGACTTATTATTTTTTTGGTAAACGACCGAAATTCCTCTATTTCACGATTTTTTGATTTTCATTATTTGCACAGCTTACCTACCCAACGCAAACGAATAAATACATTTGAACTTAATTTAAAATAAACAAATTAGTCTTCGTATATTATTTTTTAATTTATTTACAGCACTACATGCTCAATGTATCGCACAATTAGCTAAACTAACGAAATTAAACTAACTAATTAAATTAAGCAAATCAACGCACAAAAAAAATTAGTAAAAACAAAGATATAAGTGTACATTTTATGCCATGTGGAAAAACTGCTGACTTCTTCTTTGTTTTTTGTATTCGCTGCAATCGGTCTCACGTATTAGGGTCCAAATATAGTCACCCATCATAGCCGTGTCATACATGCCCTGATAGCGTCGTTCCATAGCCTTCAATTCCTGATGAAAGCGCTCGCCGTGTTCGTCGCTCACGTCTCCTAAATTCTCAGGGAAAAAATCCAAATGAGAATGCAGAAAGTGTATTTTAAGTGACATGTGCACTCCCATGGCTTCATAGTTCTTTAGCAGATCCTCAACTATGTCCTTATAATTCGGGCTTTTGTTGTTTCCTAAAAAGTTTTCCACAACAAGCCTGAAGGAATTCCATGCTGCGGCTTCGATGGGTGATAACAGCTTTGGGAATTTTTCATCTTTCAAAATTTTTTTTATCTCGGGTCCTGCGAAGACTCCTTCTTTAATTTTTGCCAGCGAAAGGTAAGGGAAAATTGACCGTAAATAGGCAAAAGCTTCACCTTCTTTGTCTAATTTTTTGGCAAAATTTTTAATCAAACCCAATTTTATGTGCAGCGGCGGAAGTATTATATTTTCACGGTTCTCTATTAGTGGTTTGCGCTGAACATTCGCTTCTCCAACTACAGGTTTCGTTCGTACCGACCATTTTTTTTTTATATAATGCTGATCATCAGCGCGGCTATTCCAAAGGCACAGAAAACAGCAATGTCGCGTATAGCCTCCTTGGAGTCCACACAGAATGGCCACAACTTTAAGGTCGGCGCATATTTTCCAATTGTATTTCCTATACTCTATGCATTTCAGCAAAATGTCCATAGTTTCATAGTTCTCCTTTGAATGAACCGCATGAGCAATAGGAACAGATGGCTTTTCATTCCCATTATGTAAGAGAACTGCCTTCAAGCTCTCTTTGTTGCTGTCAATAAACAACCTCCATTCGTTGGGGTTGTGAATTTGGTGAAGCTCTTGGAACAAGCCTGAAATGTCGCTGCAAAAACATATTTGGTCTTTCTTTGTATAAAATTTTGCATACTCCTTGTGACGGTTTCTGTACGTTGATACTTTCACTTCTGAAGCCGCAAATCCACACTCTATCATCCGAGACGCAAAAAGTTCGGATTTCTCCTTAGTGAGACCAAAATCGCGCACCCAATCGTTTAGTTCGGCCTGTGACAGTAATTTTCGCTTTGCACCCGGCTCAAATTCGCTTGCATTTGACTCGGACTCTTCTTCTGACGATTCTGCTTTTTGAAGAGATGCACCAGGGCACACTGGATATGGCACATCATGCGAATGTGGTACTGGAAGCGCAAACGATCCCACTTGAGCGTAGTTCCATTTAAAAAATCTTCCTACCCCACTGTTTGTGGTGAGGCAAAAATAACAGTCTGTGGAATGGCATAGCGGCTTTTTCCACATCATTGGTGTATCGAATTTCATATGGCGGCTAAAATTAAAATAAATTACTATATTCGCTATGTATAATGTGTTTAAATAAAAATTCTTACCTTCCGCCAGCTGCCCAGTTGGTTAAGATTATATAGCAAAGATCACACAGCGACTTAGGTGTCCATGGTTCTGTGATATTTGGTGAAATACCAAAATAATTCAAATAGTGCAATTGTACTGCTGGAGTAAACTTGTGTGCGTGATTTTTTTTTATAAACTGGCCACAAACATTGCAGAAATTGTCTGGATCGTTCAAACACTCGAACACACGTAGTCTTTTACTCATTGTCTTCCTTGCGTTTTCTAAATATTAACTTCTTTACACTTTCACAGACAGTTTTGAAATGCAATTGATAACCGTGTCTCCTTATGTTTAAATATGTATGAGCATGTAGTGCTGTAAATAAATTAAAAAATAATATACGAAGACTAATTTGTTTATTTTAAATTAAGTTCAAATGTATTTATTCGTTTGCGTTGGGTAGGTAAGCTGTGCAAATAATGAAAATCAAAAAATCGTGAAATAGAGGAATTTCGGTCGTTTACCAAAAAAATAATAAGTCGGCCATTTGTCATCAGATTTTGTTAAGTAAGGGCTTATTTTCTTTGGAAAAGTGTCAGCTATACGTAAAAAAATTAAAATCGCTGTTAACATCGCGTTTTATATTTTATATGAATTTTTATATGAATTTTTCAGCCACATTTTTACTAAAAAAACCCAGTTTTTTAACCTTTTTAAGCCGCCAACATCAAAACTACTAACCCGATTTGAAAATTTTCTGAAAATAAGTTGTAGACGGCTCAATTGTCTTTAATTTGAGTAGTAGTAGGATAAAATAGGTCAAAGAAGACTAAAGATATGCTCAAAATAGTAAGTGTACCTCCAAAAATTAAAAAAAAAAAATTAAAAAATTTGTATCTCGCAAACCAATCGACAGAAAAATTTTTAAAATTCATTTTCGTGTTCAGTAGGTCCAAATCCATGAGAAAAAGTATGCTAGAACCAAATAACAAAATGGCTGTTGCCTAGTGTTATTGTTCAAAAAAATGTTTACGCATAATTTTTTTAGTTTTTAATATTGTTTCTATGTAGCAAATTTGTATGCATGTGATGGACTTCTATCGGTGTTTTATGAAATCAAGTGACGTAAAAATGAATAACACGAGTTTCTTTAATTATCAGTATTGTTTATATTTTTATATTCAGTATATTTTTTTTGCATTTACAGTACAACAATGTAATTTATGTACTTTAATAAAAGTAGATTTTATTTTATAACAATGTTTATGTATGGTTATTAAATGTTTAAAATAAATTTAAAAAAAAAAAATTGTGAATGCTAAAATAGTAAGCTGTTCGTTCAATGATTAAGCAATACCAAAACTACATTGAATTAAAATATTATTAATTAAGAAATTAACACCACTGGAGCTGAACTAAAACAGAACTTGAACTGAAGTAGAACAGGGGTCCAATCACCGCATACGATATCGAGCAAATTTTATCGAAATTTTTTATTTTGGTATCATGACACTCGATATCGAATAAAATGTGTCGTAATTTAAGATGATAGCATTCGATATGTCATGTTTAACTCGATGCGATAGTTTACTCGATATCGAACGCGGTTATTGGACCCGAGAACTTAAACTGAACTGGAACTAAGCTATACTTAAACTAAAACTGAACTTTAATTTAACTAGAGCTGAACTAGAACTACACTAGAACTGAACAAGAATTGAACTAGAAATGAACTAAAACTGAACTTGAACTAAACTGTAAAAAACCAGAAACTCGACTAGAACTAAACAGAAATGAACTACAACTAAACTAAATTAGAAGTTAACTAGAATTTAACGAAAAATTCTAGTTAACAATACAACTTAACTAAGCCAAATTCAGTTCTTGTTCAGTTTTTCAGAAATACACGCAGTTGAAAAACTTTTTTTAATATGGTCAGCTTCAGCAAAACTATTTTTAACGAAAAAAAAAAATTAATTAGTATTGTGGTTATTTTGTTGAACTATTTATGGTTTTTAATCCAAATTTTTAATAATCATTCAAAGCAAATTTCGATCTACCAAAGGTTAAATACAATTTGGTTTAAGGATTGATGTTTGACTACTGACGTCAGCAATCGTCGATGGCTGCGAGTGTTAAACGGCAAGCCCTCTGAGGAGATTGAGTGGTTGCAATCGAAACCTGTCAGGGTAACCTGTCCGTAAAAACGCCTGGGTTCGAGCCCAGATTGAGTCAAGAATGAAAAATTATCAGTAAATTTTAATTAATTTTCATCTTGTAAAATTCCTTTCTTCATAAAAATAATTTAATGAAAATTAAATTTGATGAACTTAAGCCTAATTAAAAATATTTAAAATTTGGATTAAAAACCATAAATAGTTTAACAAAATAACCACAATACTAATTATTGTTAAAGCTAAGGCACGAGCTCTATGTTTGCATTTGTCCTTCAAGTTGTGCTGAAAAGGTCAGCAAGAAAAAGAAAGACAAAAAAAATTAAAAAAAAACAAAACAAAATATGCACTTTGAACTTCAAGAAGAATTCTTGACAAAAGTACGAAAAAACAGAAGTAAAGGAAGAACATGTAAAATAAATTAAAATAGATAATCATTCAAAGCAAATTTCGATCTACCAAAGGTTAAATACAATTTAGTTTAAGGATTGATGTTTGACTAATGACGTCAGCAGTCGTCGATGGCTGCGAGTGTTAAACGGCAAGCCCTCTGAGGAGATTGAGTGGTTGCAATCGAAACATGTCAGGGTAACCTGTCCGTAAAAACGCCTGGGTTCGAGCCCAGATTGAGTCAAGAATGAAAAATTATCAGTAAATTTTAATTAATTTTCATGTTGTAAAATTCCTTTCTTCATAAAAATAATTTAATGAAAATTAAATTTGATGAACTTAAGCCAAATTAAAAATATTAAAAATGTGGATGAAAAAAAAATTTTTTTTTAGTTGTGTTATGGTTAAGTTTACCATGCTGTTGTCCCCGGTAACCATATTATGGTTAAATTAATCCTCCATCAAGAAGCACAACCAAATTATGGTTGCCGAAAAACAAGTTATAGTTCAACATGACAATAATTTGTTTACTACTATTTTCCTCTTTTCCCAAGAGCAACATCCTATGGTTGGAAAACAACTATAGTTATATGCTATTATATGCTATTATATGTGTTAAACATATTTTTGTTGTAATCAAGCATAACATGTTCGGAGGTATCCATAATACATATGGGCATTTCCATGAGAATGTCAACCATGACTCAAAAAATTTAACGCTTCAAATTTTTTTCAAATATGGTAGAAAGGAAAAAAAGCATTAGCTTTACTATGCCGAGGTACTTTAAGCTTATTACAATTTTTAAAAAGCAAAAAATAAAAGTTTAAACAAACTTTCTCATTGATTCATTTTTAAAAACTGCAATTAACAAATTTCAATTTTCTGTCGATTAAATACAGATACTGGCAGTGTTGCCAGAAGTAGGGGAAAATCCTTACATGTAGGTATTTTTGATACTTAAATAGAAGCATAGGGAAAATCGGATAGTCTCCAAAATGTAGGGATTTTTCGTCAAATCGTATTATTTATAAAAGAAATGCTGAAAAAACGTTTATTTAATATTATAATGTTTTGTATGCCCAAAAATAATGATGCATGTTAGTACAAAAGTACAAAAATGTGCAAAACCAATAGACAACAAGCTGATATAAAACCTCAGTGTTTTAAAAATTTACTGTTTAAAAAACTGTAAAAGAAAATTATGTATGTTTTACAAACTTAAAGTTAAAAATCTTTATATCTTAAAATAAAAAATCTTAATTTGAGAAAAAAAATCTTTAAATCTTATTTTGTTCAAAAAATCTTGAAAAATAAGATAAAATCTTAATTCTGGCAACGCTGCTCCCACCAAACTTTGAGTACGGGAACAGTTTTCGGTAAAATTTAGATTCCGCGGGCTCACAACGTTAAGTACGGGATCACAACTACTGTTGAAAGACTTCAAAGTGTTTTGTACTTATTTTATGTCAAATCTTTAATAAACATATTTGAATAACATTTATATTTTTCTTCTATTTAAATGATAATGATGCGTAGGGATTTTTGTAAGGGAAATTTTATAAACGTGTAGGGAAAAATCGGATTTTTTTAGCATGTGTAGGTATTTCTTCGAAAAATCCACTGGCAACACTGGATAATGGTAATTAATGTTAAAACAGCAATGAACAAGATCTATGAGGAAAGACCAAATATTTTGTTCGATTAACAGTAGGTTTTTTTTGGCGTTTCTTTTGGATGCTATACTAGTGTCACGTAAGTGGTGCAAAAACATCATTTGAAATTTATCAGTCTTAAGTGTTTCAAAATAAAAGTTCAAAGCAAATATTTGTTGCAAAAAAAATATTGATCGGAATTTTCAAAATTGGTATAATAACTATTTAATAAGGTTTTAAAGTTCGTCACGTACGATACTGTAAGTACTATAAATGCAATTTTATGTATCATCTTATTACGTTGGTATTTAGGATAAATTTGGTCTAAACTTTTTTTATTGCAATCTATTTCATCTAACCAAATATTATTGGAATCGGTCCATATTTGACCATAGGTCCCATACAAATACTACTCCCGAAAATAGCTTTTAATGACATTAATTTCTTATAAATGTTGGTATTGACATATGAAATGGCGACAATAACTTTAACAATAGGTACTAGTATGTCATGAAAAAATGTTGTTGCCCAATATAAGCCCCCTTCCTTAAATCGATTAGGGGAAAACAAATCTCATATAGATGAAGATAACTAAATAATATTCGGCACAAATAACTTTTATATAATTCTTAACCTAAGATATGCACTTATTTTGCTCGATATTTTGGACAACAAGGTTCCGAATTTCGTGTATAGTACCCTCTAAATGAAACATTATAATAAAAATATTTTCCAGTTACTACCAGGGACCCGAAATAACTGTTATTATTTTTTAGGTTATGTAAAAAATAACTGAAAATAAATTGGTCCTGTAATAATAATTATAAATTACCCAGAAAATTATAGTTCTGCCATAAACATTATCAATGATTATTATTTTTTTTGGTCTTTGATAACCGTTATGAAAGATTATTATTTTTTTTGGTCGTTGGTAACCATTATGAAAGATTTTTATTCTTATTGGTCTTCTTTAACCATTATAAAAGATTTTTATTTTTTCTGTCTTCTATAGCCACGCTACAGTTTGCAAATCTTAAGATATTTTTATAAAATTTCGCATGATTTTTTTAATGATTTTGGTAAGGATCCGCAAATTTTTTGATATCTTTCTCATATTGGGTAAATAGAAACCAATTATGCCACACAATCCATGGTGGAATAAGCAGGTGGCATCGTTACGGCAACAAATACAACATTACAACAAAAATGGAAATTATATCACCGTTGACGTCAAAAAATTGTTTAAACAAAAATCAAAGCGTGTCGCAAAACGTGATGAAATAAATACATTTTTAGTCAATTTTTATTTAATTATGGTCCATATCTTATTTATTTTAATTTAAAATTATCAAAAACTTTAATAAAATACAATAATCACAGCACAAAACGTGGACTTTTTGTAAACATAAACAAAACTTTGACATAAACCTAGACAAACAATGGAAGAGCAAAAAATCGTCATCTGTTCACCTGTCATTTTCCACCATGACACAATCATGGTCCTGAGTTTAAATAAAATCGCTCCAGTTTTAGGCATATTTTCCCGATTTTTTTTTAAATACAAGAAATTTCACACTAAAATTGTATTTATATACCATTGAGTAGTCAGTGCTGTTGGTGTAGTAGCTAAGATGTGGACTCTGAAATCGATAGGACCCGGATTCGATTCCTGGCTCGAGCGACCAAAAAAAAAAACATTTTTCAAAAAGAAATAATTATTTCTTCACAACCTCAACTTTCGGTTGGCTTGAGCGAACCAATGAAAGTACTTTTTTGTTCTAAAGCACTTCAAATCTTGCCGTTCGGATTCAGCATTGAACTGTAGGTCTCTTCATTGATATTTCTACAGCCGAAAATACTGGTACTGTTATCAGTTATTTCTGCCGAGGTTTCGCTATTTCTACTGACATATTTTTTATGAGTGTAACCAAGCGCTTAAAATTGATGAAAATCTCATCGATTCTAAAGTGAGGGTGAAGAAATCTTAAACAAAAACCGCAACAAATGCAAATTTTGCTAGTAATACAAATGTTAATAAAAATGATAATTTAATGAAGCTCTTTTTAGGAATGACTTTCATGAAACTGTTTCATAGATTCTATAAAATGCTTCATTACCTGACGATTTATTGTTTCTGTAAAGAGTTTCATTAATTCTATGAAGCTTTTCATAAACATTGACTGTAACGAAACCTGTTTCATAGATTTTATTAGGAGTGTCATTGGCTGAACTCCAAATAATATTTTCATAAAACTTGTGAGAAATTCGATATGGAAGACCGAAAAAAATAAAAATCTTTCGTAATGGTTACGGAAGACCAAAAAAAATTAAAATCTTTTGTAATGGTTATGGAAGCCCAAAAAAAACAAAAACAAACTATAACGTTTATCAAAGACCAAAAAAATATTGGTTTTATGTAATAATTATTCAGAGAGCAAGTTTTAAAAATTCGTGATAAATTATTATTTCAGGATTTTTTCAAATATTGGTTATAACTGTTATGTCCCTGGTTACTACTATTTTTTTCAAAATCTCTATCTCTCTGAAGGCGTACAAATGTCAAATACGATGACATGGAAATGCCCATAGGTATAAAATGTTTCGTTAAAAATAGTTATGCTGGAGTTACCATATTAAAAAAAAAATTTTTTTCTTTGGGAGTTCTACATAAGATTTTATTTGCAGGGTTTTTGTAGTCTATATCTTTTTAGGTATCTACTAAACCAAAATACCATATGAAAGTTAAGTATGTTTTTACACTCAGCCGACATTTCCACTGAATATTTTCTAAAGAAGATGTCATTAATGTGGTTATATGTATGCTCTATTGTATATTGTTACATACATTAAAGAAATCATCAATCACTTTTAAAACTTTCAACTTGTTTTATAGATTAATTCATGTCTGGTTGTTGACCCATCTAAATAAATAACAGAACTTTCAACAATCACAACTTCTTATTTGTTAAAATAAAATAGAAATTTAAATTGTTCACAAATTTAAGTCTACTGACACAAAAACTTTAAGTATTAAACAAATAAAAAGAACTAAAGTTTACAACAAATGAATAACAAAATATTTCTTGATATAAATTTAATTCAAATCAATAATGATTTCCCCTTGGTCCATTCATTCCTCGTGTATTCACAGCCAGTTTAAAAAAAAACATCATAATTAATTCTTTATAACGAGATTAAAGAGTTACCATAAATTAAATTTGGAAAAAAATAGATAAATTGAATTTAAATTCAAAACAGATGATAATTTTATGCACAATGTGTTATTTTTATCATTTGTTTAATGTCACTATAAATTATTAACTCTTTACCGAACTAATTATTGTATGCAGTTCGATAAATATCAATATAGTTTGTAACGCAAAAACAATAATATAACATATAACAATATTTCTCATAATCATAAAAAATTTATTCACAACAATTCAATTGTACACTTATGTGTAACAGTTTATTCAACTTCAATGATATAAATTAAAAAATATATATGTATGTATATGCATATAAATTTACTTTTCAATGAAAGTTCACTTACGATAAAAATAAAACCAATCAACTCAATTTAAACATGTTTCAAGTGCAATTAACCTCTGCTTTCAATATCTGAAATGTACTTTGTATATCGGTTGTATTTTATCTTAATATACTTGAAGTAAATTACTTTTATAGCATTTTGTTAATATTTTATGGACGTTATTAAATATAATTTTAAATGACAGCAAAAACAGATTGAAAACACTTGCAGTTATAACCGTTTTATACGCAAAAATAAATTAATGACCTATTCATTCGTTTACACAATTTTATCAATATAACTTTTAAAACTTCATATTAATCAATTTAACAAGTGCTTATTGTTTTGTAAACTTTTCTTTAATTTCAAATATATTATTATACATAACTAAATTGTTCAGCTAAGCTGAATCAACCAAAATTATTCTAAACAAGAACAGAAAGTAATATCGAGCCCTAATAGCAAAAATGATGTTACCAACAACATTTTAGACTTTTGTTTTTTGATGAAAATCAATAACTTTTGATCATTTGTATCATCACTAAAAATCTCATAACTCTGGGAAGTACCGTTACGAAATAAGACCAAAAGCGATTTCAAACGAAACCCTAGACTTGAAGCAAAATTATTTTAAAAAAACCTTCTCCTGTAAAATTTTAATTTTTGTTGCATACATCATTTTTGCTATAAGGGCTCGATATAAAGACAGTTCTTAAGATATTCATAAATCCATTTTGTGCCAAGCCTACTTCTCCAATACTGCCAAAATTTTGTCGGATCTTGTTAGAGATTGCTGTTCGGTTTTAGACGAAATCGAAACCGCGGTTTATCATGCCTAAGACCGAAACCGAAAACCGGCAGAAACAACCTCGATTTTAGCTTTTACTTTAACAGTATTTTTAATCAGTAGGGATGAGATTTTCATGTACTAAAAAATCGAAAATATGCGCATAAAACATGCACTAAAAATTCCAAAGTATGCATTAAAAAAATAAAAAATATGCACTAAAAACTTGACCATTTTCAATAAAAAAAGCGTTTTTTTTTTTTTATTTTATTTAAAATAAAAAATTCTTTTGTTGTTTTTATTGTATTGTTATTCGAAGGTAAAATATTTTTTAGAACTTATCCCCTGTTCATCGATTTCGAACGAAGACTTCGTTCGCTTAACTTTAACGTAAAACAAAAACAATATTTTATAATTTGTTTCTGTTTTAAATGTAAGTTATGGGAACGAAATCTTTTTGTTGCTTACGTCAGGCAGTTAATTTAAATAACTACATCATTTAAATTGCATAGTCAAATAAATACTTTTTTATATTATCAAAAGTAAGCCTTTGTCTGTTAAAAAGCTTTTGTACATGGAAAATGATCTCTCAACGTCAACCGAAGTTGAGGCATACTTCAAGGATGCCAATACATTTGAAGAATATTAATTTTCTAATTCAGATCCCACATTTGATTCTAGATCAAAAATATTTAAAAATTTGTTTTATTTTTTAAAATCCTCTATTTCTATTTTTATCTGCAACAGTTTTTGAATTTTTTTTTTTTTTAATTTGTCGGGCTATTTTCCATTCACATGTTAATGTTACTTTCTGCCATATCAATTAATTTGAGTTGGCTATTAAGTGAACTAAATCCTGTATGAAACCAATAAATCAATATTATCGAATTGGCTTCTGATTTCCTCTGCAACTCGGTGTAAACCATATGCCAATCAAGTAGCATGTAACAGTTTTCGATAAATTGTTTTAGGACAATTGGCAGGTAGCCTTAACAATGTAAGGTACTGCATCGGTTAAAAATTTAAGGATCTTTTGTCGATATCTTGTATTTAAAGCAGAGCTCAAAAAAATTAATTAATTGATTTTAAAAAAAAATTTTTTGAAGGGTTGTTTTATACAATTTGGAAATTTTTCGAAGAACTTTTTTTTATAATATGGAAATTTAAAAAAATATATCACTCAAAAATTTTAAAATATGCATTTAAAACCAAACTATGCAAAATATGCATTTTCACCAAAATATGCAACAATATGCAAAAACAAATCGATGCCAGTTTAACACAAATTTGATGATTCGGAAAGATAATTGGTCGACATCGGTTTTAGACTATCGACAAAAAAAATGCATTTGCATGGAAATCGCATCCCTATCAGAGAACCTCAAAATCACTATTTTTCTTGATTTATTCATACGCTAAAATTTACATTCATTCTTTGCTTGCAAAACAAAGTTCAACGTTGGTAATTTTTACATCCTTTCGTACACATTTTATTTTTGCATTTATTCGTTTTTAATTGAAAGTGCTTTATTTGCATTTTTGTTGCTTACGCAATATAACACAACTGAGTAAATTCAAAAGAACACATTCTTATACTTTTGTTTACATTAACAACAACAATAAACCACTCGATGAGACGCTTTTTCCAAATTAACAACAATAAAAACAACAATAACAAGAATACATTCCCTGCAAAAAATAGGACCAGTCCAAACACGCGTGTAAAGACTAGTCCACAAGGGACCAGGACTAGTCCAAAAGTAACCTAAACGTATGGAAAAAACCTGGTCTATTTAACATTACGATGTCCTAGGAGAGGACCATATAACCCAACTTTGGACCACTAAGGAGTAGTTTTAAAACTACTCCATGGAATACTCAAGAGGATTAGTTTTGAAGTCGTTTAAAAACGAAAGCATGTCGTTAAAAACCGAAGACATGTCGTCTCACTACAAACACTTTTCAACAATGACATGGTCCACGCTTGCATTACATCGGACCAGTCCATGGAGTAGTCCATTTTATCAAAATGGGTCAGGTGGTCCAATTTTATTTGCAGGGTTGTACATACCTACTACTACTGTACTTTTTAAAATGAAAAAAAAAGTCTGTTTCTATGGAAATTGTGTGTAAATACATATGTATGTGTGTTTAGTTTCATTTCAATTTTTTTTTCTTTTACTACATACCCTGCAAATAATAGGACCAGTCCAAACACGCGTGTAAAGAGTAGTCCACAAGGGACCAGGACTAGTCCACAAGTAACCCAAACGTATGGAAAAAACCTGGTCTATTTAACATTACGATGTCCTAGGAAAGGACCATATAACCCACCTTTGGACCACTAAGGAGTAGTTTTAAAACTACTCCATGGTATATAACCCACCTTTGGACCAGTAAGGAGTAGTTTTAAAACTACTCCATGGTATACTCAAGAGGATTAGTTTTGAAGTCGTTTAAACACGAAAGCATGTCGTTAAAAAACGAAGACATGTCGTCTCACTACAAACACTTTTTAACAATGGCATGGTCCATGCTTGCATTACATCGGACTAGTCCATGGAGTAGTCCATTTTATCAAAATGGGTCAGGTGGTCCAATTTTATTTGCAGGGTAGGTAGTTGCTGCTGAATATCTTCATGAGTAATGATTGTTTCATTTCAGGCTTTTTTGTTTGTCGTACCGAACACTCAAACATATTTATTAAAAAACGAAGGTAACGATTGTATAAATAACAAAGCACGATGTGCGTTATTTGAATGACTGCAAACCAGCAGCGAATATTTGCGGTTGCGCAAGTTTGACTGTATGACCGTAAGCGAGTGTATTTGTTGTCGTTGATTAAATGCGATTTTTTTTTCAATCGTATAAAGCTGTTCTCTGATCCCTATTAATCAGGCTTAAGTTCATCAAATTTAATTTTCATTAAATTATTTTTATGAAGAAAGGAATTTTACAGCATGAAAATTAATTAAAATTGTTATTGATAATCATTCATTCTTGACTGACCTGAGATTCGAACGCAGGTGGCTGGTTACCCTGGCATGTTTTGATCGCTACCACTCGATCTCCTTAGAGGGATTTGCGTCCTAAAATTCGAAATACAGTCAATATACTGTATTATGCACAAAATTTTCATATGGCCAATTGCCACGCCCAGGGTGTTTAAATTTATACTATTTTTCTCATTTTCTTGTAGAAACACTTTGATTAAGGAATACATAAAGTTTTGTTCTAATATACTTAAAAATTATATGAAAAAACTGGAAAAAAGTCAAAAAAAATGCCTGGCCAGGCCCAGGTATACACTTATGGGTTCATAAAAGTACCTGAATTTAAACAAATAAAAAATTTGTACAAAAAAATATAAATGTATGTATGTAGTTTAGCTGTGATATTTTCAAAACCGAAAACCGAACCGAAACCGACCAGTTTTAATCATTTCAAGACCGAAACCGCGGTTTCACATTTTTACGGTTTTTAGCAAACTCTAGATCTTGTGTATTTATAACCAAGACGTGTGTACCTAATTTGGAAACTTAAGCTCTTGCCGTTTTCCAGATATACAAGAATAACATATGTTATAGTGTTATATTCGTCCATCCCGAATCTTATACGCCCTTTGGAAACTTTAGCTTTTGCCGTTTTCTGAATATACAGAAAACAAACAAGGGACTAGGGATAAAATTAGAGGCAACCGTGTTTCATTGCTCATATCTCTGCCATTTGTGGACCAATATGTGTGTATGTGAAGTAAGTCTTCGGAAAACCCATTACAACAGTTAAACGAAGAAGCGAACATCGTTTTATCAACTTTGTTACTCATAAGGTGCCAAAATATATGTACTTTATTACAAAATTTACCCCACCTGTGGTGAGGTGTATAACAACATTCGTTAACAATTTCCCCTTTTCGATCTTAGTAAATATGGCATAGATATTTATAGATATATGAGGTAATGCTTTTAAAATTGACACAACTTTAAGAACATTGCCAAAATATTGATTTTAAAAAAAATGTTTGTTTCTGCATGAAGAAAAAATATTATCATGCGCAATACTAAACACACATTTCCTGAAAAGACTTTGTAAATAAAAAACAAAATCCATTGCACAGTTGCAAACTTTAAACAAAAAATAACAAATTTTTATTAAAGATCTTAACTCTTAACATTGTGTTGTTATTCTTCTATAAAAATATTTTTCTCGTTCGCTAGCGTGCAATATACTTTAAATTTTATCAACAAAATTTAGAAAGTCTTAAATACCCATTTTATACTTCTTTATACTCTACAAAGAAAGATTTAATTATATTTAAAATAAAAAAAAGTTGTAATTTAAATATAAATAAATCAAATCTACTCAAAATTATTTAAATCAAACAGATTTATTTGTGTGCATTACTTCATTGTCTATTTATAAAAAAAATATTACCCCAAGCAAAAAAATTTATAATGATTTAGCTTTTTATGCCACTTAAAACCATGTACTAATTTACCGCTTAAATTGTAAAAAGAAAGTACCGCTCCAACAATAGAAGGCAATATAAAACTTAAAAGAATTAAAGGAATTCCCAGAAAAATATTTTTACTAAAAACTTAAATAAAAAAGAGAAAAAATACTATTCAAAGGAGTATATTAAGTTTGACATTCCGTGTGTTACACCGAGAAACGTAAATGTAAAACAAAAGTAGGTATACAAGCCCTAACCACAATTAATTCATACACTAAACATTTTTTGAAAAATTAAGATTAAAACTCAATATTTTAGAAAAAAAAAAATATAGACTGTGCTTTTCTGAAAGATTATTTCATTGCCTTTAAACTTATAAAATTTACAGTGGGTAGATATGACTACTTTTTAAAATTCTCCTGTAAAAAGTGAAAATGTGTACATTTTGAGATGGCCTTTAGAGGATGCACTTTTTCCTCTAAAGGCCATTTCACATATTAAAATTGTATACTTGTGTAGTCAATCAGGCCTGCCACATAAATTAATACCGATCGAAAGTTGAAGTAATTTCGAATCTTGCTTCACATAAAACGAAATCACTTTTGACCGGAATTGATTTCTGCGACAAGCCTGAATGTATGGATAGTATTTCAAAGGATTATGACAATAGTTCCTGATCGGTGGCGACTGTTTCTTTGCTAAGTTACTATTAAGTTAGTTTTACAAAAACAAACGTTTGCATGCCATTGCTTTCAGAAAGATGGAGAGATATTTCGAATTTGATAGGATAAATTACATACTTTTGGGTTTTTCACTCTGGTTAAAACTACACTGGTCTGTTTAAATATTAGCGTATTTCCAGGAATGTCATGGCTTAATTCACCTGTTGTGTTTCTATAATATGTTGATTTTCACGAAGCTGACTTTCAGTGTTTGGTTCGGTACGATATGTTTAGGACTGTTTTGTTCACTGTCCATTGATTGAATTGAAGAACAAGAGCCCTTATATTAAAGTTGGAAGTTGGTATACTTCTAATAGATAAATATGTAAAACTACAACTTCAGACTTGGGAAACTGCATATGCATACCTATATCTGCACAAAAAAATAAGTTTTATTGTGCATGCCCATAATTTATCGATTTAGTTAAGATTAAAATTAAAAATTGCCAAAATTTTGATAAAAATAAAAAAAAATCGATTTTTAAAGCCCAATAATCGATTTCAGTATAAAATCGCATACGTAAATTCGATTGCAAAAAATCGATTTTTTTACAACAAAATCGATTTTCGATTGGAATCGAAATCGATTTACCATTCCCTAGCTAGAGGTTAGCGATTAAATTTGCTTAGCACTTTTATATAATTTTTCCAATCTATATTTTTTCTTTAATATAGATTTTCTTTAAACACAAAAAAGTTTTTACCCTGTAAACAATATTAAATTCGCGCATTTTCTTCTTCTTCCTTAAAAACATTGCCATATCCATATTGCTTTGATAAAAAGTTGATTTTATTTGATTTTATTTGTGCTCAGTATGGTAGCGCTACATGCTTTAAGCCACCACCCAAAAATATCAAATTCAATTGATACTAGATTAACTTAAATCTCAGATAAGCTAATTATAGAATTAAATTAACTTTAATCTTAAACCCAAAGAGTGTAATATTCGGTTATGCCGAATCTTAGATAACTTCCACCATGGTGCGATGAAAACAGAAAATTTGATATGGGCATTTACCCAGAATGGTCTACAAGGACGAAAAAATAAAATGTTGATTATCATCGTCTTTTATTGTTTCTTATTAGAAAAAAGGCTATGTTCTTATAAAAGAATGGTTTCCTAGCATATCTGAGCTATTTTACATGCAAAAAATATGTTATGTTTACACTCTTTCTTCATAATCTCGCCATTACAGTCAATTGTAAAAGGAGTATTAAGTTTTTTTGTTAAGGAAATTTGAAGACATTTATGGTAAAATGCATGGTGATAATAATAAAAAAAACACATGGAAAAATTGTACGTTCGCAAACCGTACGTTCGCGACCGGTACATAAGCCAATTAAACAAAAACCAAGAGAGATATTTTATTTTTTAAATACTGGATGGTGACCTACATTAATACACTTTTAAAATAAATTAATCACTTTTGAAAATTCCGTTTCATTACGTAGATTTTTACATTTCACTACTGTCAGCCGAAGTTGACTTCTATTTTGAGTACGTTCGTTACCACACGTTTATAACTCTGATTATGAAAACTTAAACACGATGAAATCCAACTTTTGTACTAAACATAGAGCTACCCAAATGCTACCGAATCGCAAAAAAAAATGCTAGGAAAAGTTTTGGTTTTCTATATTATTTGTACATCAAAAGCGTACGAACGTACGTTCGTGACCCCAGGACATGCCCATATACATTTTTTTTTTTTTTATTATTTAATCTTTCTTGTCGAAAATTACAATATGTATTCAAAGCTTAATACTTATTTGTATTTGTTAGCCGTTACCAATGTAACCGCTAATTAATTGCATTCAAGTGTCAAAAAAGCCTGCTAGGCTCAAAGTGTCGGATCTTTTCAGCCTCCGGTGACCTTCGAACTTTATTAGATGGACCATTAGTTTATCTATGTATTTGACTAAATACTTTTTAATTTCTTCCTGGATGGTAGCGATGTTAAGATCTCTGTGGATATTGTCATTACGTATATACCATGGGGCGCAGACAATTTGCCGTAATAAATAATAGATATAAATGAATTTATTTTGTGCCACGGCCACTTCTCCAATCCCGCTCTCATTTTGTCGGATGTTGTGTATTGATAACCAAGTTGCTTATGCCTAAATTGGAAACTTTGGCTCTTTCCGTTCTCTAGCAGCCGTATTCATAATGAAAATTTGGCATTAAATTAGCACAGAGTTTATTTATAATACACCAACCAAAATCTGGCTAACGATTTACTAAACTCTTGTTAACGAGCTGCCAAACGTTTGCTAGCTTGTGAAAAACTGCTGTTTAATGTTAAACCATTTGGTTGGTTTTATTGAAATTACTGTTTTTTTCCATCTTTTTTTATTTTATTTAAATTTTAAAAGCTTTTTAAAATTGTTATATGCGGAGGAATGATGCGATGACTAATGCAAACGTGTTGCATTTTTGAGTAATATTATGTGGCATCATTAAAATTCAGAGTGGATTTATTATAAGTTAGCAGATGGACAATAGTTTATTATGAATAAACTCTATGCTTACAAGCTGCTAGGCTTAATCGGCATTAGCAGGTTGTTGTACGTAGTGTACAAACTGTGGCTAACTTTTTGTTATGAGTACGGCTGTAGATATACAGAAAAAAAAATTATAAAAAATTAAGTCCCAATCATATCTGGGGTCTTCGGAAAACCCATTTCAACAGACGGATGGACAGACGGACAAATGGATTAGAACTTGTCTTCTCATAAGGATCCAGAATATTCATATATACTTTATAGGGTTTAGGATCAATATTGTGGAAGTTACAAACGGAATGACAAACTTATATATGAGTCGTTTATTTTGAAAGTGGTTTAAGTCCATTTTTTTTTAAAAAAGAAGTTAATGATAACAACAATCGCAATCCTATATAATCTTTTTATTTATAAACAATTTAAGTCTATTATCATTAAAATCGCTATGATTTTGGGCACTTAAAAATTAGTTAGATAACGAAATCCAAAAAAAAATTATTTTGAAACCAGTTTAAGTCCACAAATTTTTATTAACTAAAATGAAACGTAAATATTTTTTTATACAAAATTTCTGGAAGAAGCAATTCATCAATGGTTTAAAAACACTAGTGGCGAACCTGTAAATTGGCTAAGGATATGTTGGATGCGATTTATAAAAAGTGAACCCTATAAAAAGTTTTATAAAGAATCTATGGAAGTGGATAAAGAGTTCAAAATACTTGACTTATAACCCTGTCGGGGAAGACCAAGGAACTTCAACAAAATAATATTAACACCATTATTCAAAAATGTACGTCCCATTTAAACTCCTAAGTATAAGGATATAATCGAGTTACTAAGGTATGTAGCACCTAAACACCATGAATATTTTAACAAAACCTCACACGTAATCTAAATGAGGAGAAATAATATGGCAAAATCTTTAATATAATCCTTAATAAATGAATGTAAATTTAATTTTTTAATTAATGAATTCATATTTATGTTTAAAAACATTTCTTTAATTACATAAATAAAAATCTGTATCTGAATTGAAAGCTTCTCTATTTATTTTAAAGCTTTTACATTCATATACTGTGAGCGTCAAAATAAAGTGTACAGTTTGTTTTCCAATATAAAAAGGGTTATGTTAGTTATAAAAAGTTAAATTTCTACTTTGCCAAATTTGATCAGACTTCAAGCTTGCTGTCATTTGTGAAAAATACGTCGCTCCAAAAAGTGACAAAAGCAAGTTGGACAAAAAAAAAACGCGATAAAAGGTAGAAATAAGAAATTCAACGGAAAAAATATAGTATCTAAAGTAAAGCGTGATAGGGTTAGCTTTTGTAAAACGTCCTAAAACAGATGGATCAGCCCAATAGTCGCTCGATATCAACTCAAGTAAACATCTGAAAACATTTGTACAGACAAATTAAAAAAAAACATTAGCAGCAAGCAGTCTCTGAATAAAATTCTGCAGGAAGGGTAGCCAAAATTGTCTACTGAGCTAACTTTAAAATGGGTGGAATTGATGCCAAAGAGACTAGAAACCGTCCTAAAAGCAAAAAGATATCAATCAAAGTATTAGCCACTTTACTTTTCTTAGTATTTTAAAACTGTACACTTTTTTTTGACGCGTTTAAAACGGAGTATGGGTAATTCCATGTCAAAACGACCAAGAGTGGGACACGACCCCTTCCGATTTTAATAAAATTTGGTGAGAATGTTCCTTTTATCTTATTAGGAACATATATGAACGAAAAAAAAATTTTTAAAATTTGTTTTTCGAAAGTTATGACATATTCAAAATGTCATAATTTCGCAGAATTAGCCGAATGTGTTGAGCTTATTTCTTCAATATCTCGAAAACTAATTGACATACGAAGATGATTTTGATGTCATTTTAAAGAGAATACTTGGGGCTACAAACCATAAATTGAAAAAAAAATATTTTTTTTGAAAAATGTAATATCTGCAAAATGTTAAATTTTAAAAACGGACTAACTCAAAAACCTATTTTTTTATTTGGCTGATTTTTTTTTGTATAATACTTCAAACTGTTCTTTAAAAATCCTGAAACTTTGAAGGTGTTTTTTTTTCTTTTTTAAGATATGATTTTTTTCCTTTAAACGCTACGCGCTGCAGGAGCCAAATTAAAGAATTTAATTAAGCCGCAATATTTGTATGGTACAGCGCGTAGGATGCTCCTAGATGGGTCAAATGTATGACCAGCCCCACTTTATTTTTTATTGCCGAATTTCGGTTTTTTTAGTTATTTCAATAACCTAAACCGTTTTTGAGTTACGCGAATATATGCTGTGCAGCCTATTACATTTTCGAAATAACGGTATATCTTGAAAACGCGAGCTAACCTAAATAAACGGTTAGCACCACTGGATTCAGCGTCCCAAATTAGGGTAAAATGCCAGGTGCGCGGCTCGTCTGTTTTTTGCAACTTGCACAGTGTACTTATTGCTCAAAATAACAATATTAAAATTCTATTTTAATATTATTTTTTAAAAAGTTGCGAAAGGAAAAAAATCATATCTTAAAAAAGAAAAAAAACACCTCCTTCAAAGTTTCAGGATTTTTAAAGAACAGTTTGAGGTATTATACAAAAAAAAATCAGCCAAATAAAAAAATAAGTTTTTGACTTAGTCCGTTTAAAATTTAACATTTTGCAGATATTACATTTTTCAAAAAAAATTTTTTTTTTCAATTTATGGTTTGTAGCGCCAAGTATTCTCTTTAAAATGACATCAAAATCATCTTCATATGTCAAGCAGTTTTCGAGATATTGAAGAAATAAGCTCAACACATTCGGCTAATTCTGCGAAATTATGACATTTTGAATATGACATAACTTTCGAAAAACAAATTTTAAAAATTTTTTTCGTTCATATATGTTCCTAATAAGATAAAAGGAACATTCTCACCAAATTTTATTAAAATCGGAAGGGGTCGTGTCCCAATCTTGGTCGTTTTGACATGGAATTACCCGTATATTATTTTTTTTATTGTATTGTTTTTGTTGTTTTTGAAGTATTTAAAATTTTTAATTTTAAATTGTAATAACATTGTCCAAAGTTTTGTAAATGATGATAAACTTCTAAAAATTTTAATTATTTTTTGCTAAAATAACACTTTTATATTGGAAAACCAGTTGTACACTTTATTTTGACGCTAACAGTACATCAAACAAAAAATATTTACAATTTCAATTGCTTAATTTCTTTAAAATAAGTGGACTTATTCCTTTTCACAAACAAAAAAGTCATTTTATTAATTTTGAAAGTTGTTTAAGTCCATTTTAGGTTCTGAAACACAGCTTATTTTTCTAGTAAAGTTTACAAAACGTATTACGTTATATATTCTAACATGTTTAAGGTCAAAAAGCCATAAAACAAAATTAATACCACTTAACAATATTTTTGAAACAAATCAAACACAAACCCTTAAATATCTCAATATAAGAAAAAATGGACTTAAACCACTTTCAAAATAAACGACTCATATATCCTGGTACCTTCGGTGAAGGGTGTAACAATCAAACTAAAAAAAACTGTGCTAGAAAAACCGAGAGCTTTCATAAAAATATACTTTTAATCAAATTTTTATAATTATAAAATATTGTTAAATAGGGAAATATTTGTATAATATTGGTCATTAAATTCTTTTATTACCGAAACCTTATTAATAATCGACTTTTAAAATTCTTGCGTTTTACGATTTCCAGCACTGAAATAAAAATTATTTTTTGAGTTTATTTTTTTGCTTATGAAGTAAAAATTATTCCTGATTTTTATTTATTTCTCAGAAAAAAAACGGTATTTCTTGATTTTTATTTATCCCTCAGAAATAAAAGTTATTTTTGAATTTTATTTTTATGCAGAAAAAGTCATTTTTAAATTGAATAAAATTATAATTTAATTGAACAAATAAGGTTTTTGCACGAACTCCATAGATAAATTCGGCCTTAAGTCAGTTAATATTAATTTTAGCGCAGTAAATTACTTTGTTTTCGTAAGCAAAAAAAGAAGCTGTTGTTTTCTAAAAAACTTTTATTTCTGAGGAATGAATAAAACGCAAGAAATAACTTTTATTTCTAAGAAAAAAGTTAAATTAATAACCGTTATGGTCTCTGATTTTTAAACTTTCAAATATTATATTAACAAAACTAATCAGCATTGACCGGTATTATCTTAACTAAGGCGATTTATTCTCTATACTTGTTGCATCTGACAACGTTTGGAGGTCTATAAATTTAAATTAATATGTATGTAATTTTTAATAAGAGTAAAACAAATTGTCCGTAAATAAAAATGTGCATATGTATACATAATATTAAATATACACATATGTATATTTGGACGAATGTTTTAATGTTAAACAAAGTCAAGGCAAATTTTTATATTATTTTGAAAAATATACATACATATGTACTTATAAATACATACAGTAAACAAAATATAATAAATAAATTTGTTTTATTTTTATTTCAAGTATAATTAGAAAAATACTAAATAATATTCAGCAATAAATGTTCGAATTACATCAGTGTTGCCAACTAATGATGAGAAAAAATCTATAGTGCTGACAAAAATTAGCTAAAAAAAAATGCTAAAAATGTTCTAAAAAAAATCATAAACAACAAGATATTATTAAAGAAATACATACCAGAAAAAGTTCACTGCATTTACAAAGGGATTCACAAAGTGTGCTATTAAGTCATATCGTCATAATGTCCTAAATAATATTTTACAATTGCTTAAAAAAATACTTTTGTGTTTCAAACTAAATAAACATTTTAATGCTGTGTTCATTGTATCGTCATAACGGCTACCTTGTGAATCCCCCAAATGTATTATTTTAATATTTTAAACGCTATTTCAGATCCCGCAACTATAGCCTTGTCATAAGCTTCACTCTAGAACATTTCTATAACTTATATATGTATGTAGGTATCTTGGGAATGGATTCTTAAGTTTAACCATCGTCGTCATTTGTTTGCTTTCTTATCTAGCACATATTGGTCTTAAGCTAAGTCTACACGATATGGTGAATCAGCAAATTTATGTTGAAAAATTAGCTTTCAGTTCCAACATATCGTATAGACACAAAATTTTTTCAACAAACGTATGCTTACCAACATATGACAGGCATTTGTTAACGATGTCAGCAAACTTTTGTTCACAATTATAGCATATCGTCTAGACACAATCAGCCGTATTCATAACAAAAAGTTAGCCACAGTTTGTACACTACGTACAACGAGCTGCTTACTAGAATGCCGATTAAGCTTAGCAGCTTGTTGGCACAGATTTAATTCGTAACGAACTTTTCTCCATCTGCCAACTTTTAATTAATCAACTCTGAATTTTTATGATGCCATATTGTATTACTCGAAAATGCAACACTTTTTGCATTAATCATCGCTGAATTTGTAATTTGTTCCTTTTTTTGTTTTTCCCTTCACATATAAAAATTTTAAAAAGTTTTAAAATTAAAATAAATTAAGTAAAACACATTTAATTAAAAAAAAACCAACAAAATTGTTTGACATTAAACGGCGGTTTTTCACAAGTTGGCAAACGATTGGCAGCTCGTTAACAAGAGTTTAGCAAATCGTTAGCCAGAGTTTAGTTGGTGTATTATGAATAAACTTTTTGTTAACTTTATGCCAAATTTTCATTATGAATACGGCTGAATATTTTTTGCTTTTCAAAAAATTTTTTACGTACATATGTTGACAAATATGTTATTTGTTGAAAGTCGTATGCAAGCTTTTCAGCATACAGCAAATTTGGTAGCAAATGAATAATATAAAAATTGGTATTCTTTTAATAACTTGATTAATTTTTTACATAACCCCGGAATTTATCCAGATTTCTAGCTCATCGGCAAACAAGGAACAAAAAATTGCATTTATAAGTGCTTTGAAAATAGAAATGTTTGCCAAAGACCTTGGTTTTAGAGTTATAGCCCATAAAAATTGATTAATTCTTAACCAATATTTCTTGAAGTATAAATTGGATCACAGCAATATGGGTATCGCTGAAGGGTGTTTCCAAATACCTTCCACATGGTATATAAAACATGCCGAATTATTAACCCATTAAGAAAAATTTAAAAAAATATTTTAATTTACTAATGCATTTTATCAAAATGGCTCTAATCTCAAAATGTTATCGATATAAAGGTACTTTTTACATATAATATATTATAGGGAACGCTTCAAGCTTTCAGTTATTAAAGCTAAAAAATTATATTATAATCAATCTTTTGTTTAATATAGAGTTATGAGTATACATGTGGTAATAGTATATACCGGCTTTGCTAAATAAAATTGTTCTTTCATGTTGGTTTTCGACTGGACATAAGGGTTGTTAATTTTATGGTATATCAAGCACCGGCTTCGCTCAGCTGATTTAAACCAGAAGCCCTCCACTCTGAAAATTTTCTATTTCTATTAAAGAAATAAACACAAATTGGTGACAAACTGAACCGATTGTTATTTACAAAAGAACTCGTTTTCTATGACTAGATTTTACACTACGATGATCGATCTATAATTTACCATAGGTCGCATGTAAACCCCATTCTCGGATATACTTTTGCATGCCTAAAACGTACCGAATAACGCTATTATAGCAGAATTTGGTATATCATAGTTTCATAAAGCTAGAAATCACACAACTAAATTTGGAGAAGATCGGCCCACAATTTACCATATGCTCCATTCGAGCATTTCAATTTTAAGTTTTTTTTTTTATGACTTTAGTGGCAAAGCTTGCATCATCTTTATAAAAATTATAAAAATTTGATAACTGTATTGAAATAAGGTCCAGTTTATGTTTTTTAATACTAAAATTACTGAACCGAATTTTGTAATTATCGACCCAAAAATCCCGTTTATACGGCTAAACTGATACAAATCATGATAGTTTATTCAAATTTGGTCAAATTAAGTTATATATGATTAATAAGTCGGTTAAGTCCGACCATATAATAACCTATACCACAGAATATACAGATAAATATGTGAGGGTGTACCAAATTTGGGACTCATGGGCTATCATGGACTTAGAATATAAAGTTTAATCGAAATACCAAGATAAAAAAAAAAGTTTATTGGCACAAAGATTCTAAAGTAGTTAGTATCTTTGAGAAATTATGGACCGTTCCTCACCGTTTTCAATAACAATAAATATTTAGTACCAATGTACCAAAGTTTATCAAATAATTGCGACCTGTACTTTGCACACTACAAAGTAAGCAGCCAGCCAGTCGGCCGGACAGATATTGTTATATCGACTCAAGATAGTGATTGAGTCGATCGGGATACTATAAAATGGTTATAGTACCAATATTTTTAAGTGTTACAGACACTATGGTGGTGTGGGTATCAAAATGATAAAACATACTGCTGGCCGGCCCATAACTTACCATAACGGTAGAACTATAACCAATTATAAAACTGTGAGGCTTTATAAATAATTTTGAGATCAATCCAGTTCATATACATAGTTTAACTACATATTTGGGGATTCGACCCAGCTCAATATATCTTTCTTACTTATTCAGTATTAATTTGCATACATAAAACTATTAATTTCTGCACTAAAGGCGATAATTTAAAACAAATTTTAAATAAAAAAAATTAAAATAATAAAAAAAGAGAATTGTCAAATTTATTTGAAATTTTTAAACAAATGTTCTCTTTACTCAACATACATAACAACATACTAAATTCAACATATCGTGTAGACACAAAAATTGTATGCTAAACTTATTTGTTGAAATATCGTTTGCTAGCATATGATAAATTTGAAAAATTTAGTATTTTCAGCATATCGTCTAGACACCTAGCATATTGCATATGCTGATAGAGACATTTGTTATTATTTTTAAGCATATGAGTATAAGCATACATTTGCTGATTCAACATATCGTCTAGACTAAGCTAATTAGATAATTTAATAAAATTTGGCCTATACGTTTTTTCATAAGGATAATCTGTCCATGATATCACATAGACCCCTACACAAACTTCTTTTCGGAATATGATCTTTGAGACTATAAATCATTCACTATATTGTCATTTAGTTAAATTTGGCCCAAAGATATTCTTTTGTACCCTTAAACATCCTACTAATACAAATGCCATTATCGAAAATAGCTCATAGCTTCCTTCTAAGTGTAGAATTTTGATATAATATTTGGCGACTACAAATGGCTCATATACTCCAATAGTGACATAACTCAAACAATTAAATTTTGGAGTTAGTGATGCTGAACTGTTCGCTACGTTCTTCTTTGTATTGTGTAAAATATTCTATAAAATTGTAAGCGGTTAGCGCAAATCAAAAACTTGCAGGTGTGTTCTAGGGTTCCTAAATTAGATTTCCTTAATAGGTACGCATGTTTTTCTGTATTAGAATTTTTTGTTCGAAAACGCAATCTTAATGCCAAAAAGAGAAAATATTGTTTTTGATCAGCTGTTACTCTGTCGAAAAGTTGTTTGTAAGTACTGTAACAAGGTATATTTATAGCAGGTAGTCTCGGAAAGCCAGCTGGTTATTTTTTATTTGCTTGTTTTGCGATAAAAACTGTCAAATGTTGTATAGTAAACAAGTAAACAAGTTTTTTGTCTCTTTTCAACCCCTTTGCTGTTTGACAGTTCGTATCGCAAAACAACAATAAAAAGCCCTGTTGTTTGTTTTATTGTACAATTGTTGTAATCTCGCGGCTACCTGCTATAAATATACCTTGTACTGTAATCTAGGGTATCTTATGGTCGGGCTTGACCGCCTATTCTTTCTTACTTGTGTATGTATGTATGACATATGTTTTGACTTATTCAATAATTGTTTGCGAAACTCCACACCTCCCCCCTTTTGTTTATTATATTCCCCAAGTATGTTTTAAGAATCAAATTCCGTTACTACTTCAAATATGGATTTTTAAAAAATAAATTCTTTTCAAATTAGTCTTGGCTTTATTTAAGAGATATCTTAAAAAATAAACCTAGAAGATACAAACAAAGCAAAATCCATGTCATAGTTATGTTTTAATACATACACATGCGTTTAGTTTATATTAAACAAACGTTTTTAACGATGAAACTTAACCTCCAAATAACCTTTTACTTTGTAGGTTACATTTAATAAAACAACAATCAAAAGAGAGGTGGAGTACTGAAGAAAACCTTACAAATTATCAAACAAGATAGTTTTTTCATTTTGTTGTTTCAAGTGAGGAATGAAAAATAATAAAAATTTTCATAGCAAAAGTACAATGCAAAAAACAGCAAAAATAGCACAAAAATTAAAATGATGAAAAAATTGTATTTACAAAGATAAAAATACAATTTAATGTACTCATACAAAATTAAATTTTTTTCTTAAAACACTGTTTAATTTCACTTGCTGGGAGCGACATCATACATACGTACATATGTACATATACATAAAGTACGTCAGAATGTATTATGAAGTATGTATTTACATAAATGTTTTTGTCTATTAAACAAATAAAACAATTTTAATTTGCATACTACAATACTAATAAAAATAATTATTAGGTAAAAATACTTAAATATGGGTATAGAGAAATATTTGTAAAACTTACCTCCCACACCCAAGTTGGCTTTTTTGGCATGAGTATCCTCTTGAAAGGCACGATTCAAGGCAAACACTTCAATTGCTGGGCCCTTTTCTACACAATCATAAATGGAACACGACATTTCCTTGTTAGCAAAATTAAATTACGCACCAGTGAGTGACCAAATTGATAAGAATGTCAAACTATACAGAAAAATTTCCAAACAATGAATGATTGAATTTCGGTTTAAAGAACTGCTTAAATGAATCCAAATAATAAATTGTGATAGGTATACAATTTTAAATGGATTAAGCCGCGACAAAAGAATAAAACACAAATGTTTAGCACTGCAGATTTTTGTTCGATTTTATTGTTGTAACAACCGGCGAAATAACACAAATTAAACAAAATGTTTAAGCGAAATGAATATAGACCGTGGTGGTGGTGGTTAACGCTACGCTTGCAAACGTGTTATGTGACCGACTGACTGGGTAAGAAGCTTTGCCGGAACTTGAAGAAAACAAAATTGAATGAACACAAAAAACAACCTAATCGTCAGAAGCAGAGAGCAAAAAAAATTAATACCTATGTATAAATTTTTTCAATCTGCTCATGAGAACTGTTAAACGGGAACCAAAAAAAACACGAGTTGATGACGTCGACCATTACTTTTTTATAATTTGGTTGGTTCGATGGATCGTCAGAAGTGTTTGTTGATTTGTGGCAGGGAATTATTCATATAGGCCATTCATTAAAAAACACTCGCGCGTTTGGTCTGTTTATTGTTTTTTTACGCCGTGTAGTAATGGGTATGTAATTACTTTTACACGTTCTATAATAACAGACTTCGTTGCAATAAAAGCGCTTTCCCAGATATTTAATTGCCACTTCCTCTGCCTCTTTTTATTAAAAAACATGATTGCTGTTTTTGTTTTTATTTTTAAGGGTTATCTTTTGTTTTTATTTGATTCTCTTATTGGCTGTCATTTGCTAATATTTACTTAATAATCATTCACAGTAATTTTGCAATTTTATGGGCAAACAAGGCGAATTCATTACAGGTGGTCTTGACATCCGGGTTGTGAACTATTTCTAACCAAAAAGCGCCGGGTTCCCAATCAAGAAGCGCTAAATAAAATTTTCAAATCCGTTTTCAGATTTTTCTATCATGTCTTGTTTTTTATGGGCTTGACTTATATATTGACCGAAATAAGGCATTTATGCTACATACATTTTATCATAGCTTGAAAACGATATTGATCTATAACAAACAATTATTTTCAAAATTTTTTCTTAATTAGTGGCGGCCATTTATCCATGCAAATTAGTATTTTTATCATTTATCAGAAATCCAGGTATGTATATTATAAATAAAATAAGACAAGAAATCAGTAAACAAAATGTTAACTAGACGTGATTGCATAAACTATTTGGATTCAGCACGCTAAAGTGATTTAAAATCACATAATCAAGTTCTCTAGATCGACTTTTTTTTTGTTTTTTTGCTAAGCAGTGTTAATAAAACATTAATATTTTTAAAAAGCCTTTTCTTGAACCACGAAAATTGTGGACTATCCTCGTCCAAGCCAAAATTTCTAATTGTATATAAACATGAGTTTGCCTGGTTTTAGCAAATAGTTATGACTCAGAGCGAACTAAAATGTACTAAAATACAGCTAAAAAAAAATTATTTTAATTCTATAGTTACTTAAATCAAGTTTTCGTAACTTTTTATTTTACAAAATCAGAAGAACAGCCTAAAGATTTTCCGTAAAAACGTATAGCACTAGTTGGTTAAAAAAAAAACTTAACATATAATAAGTACCTTTTGGTTGATTTGTTAACATGTCGATCCAAATAAAAACTAATTGAATCAAACCAAGTTTTCTTGAGCATTTTCTGAAAATTTTAAAGAAATCGCTAGCATTTGTTTCTTGATTCTATTTTTAAATCAGACTAATTGTAAATAAATGCTTCTTGAAATTTTTGATCATATACCAAAAACGTGAATTTTTTAATCATGAGAAAATGTTTCTTTATTTAAGAAACTTTTACTTAAAACGAACAAAACAAGTTAAAATCAGTTATTTACTTTTGGATTTTCATGTTTTAAGAAACGAAATGGATTTCTTTAGAAAATAAACTTCTTTCCTTGTATAGAATGCTTTTCAGAGTAAAGTATGTATTCACAAAACAGAAACAAATCTTAATTTAATGTGCCTTGATTTTAATATCTATATATATAAAATTGGATGTGTGTATGTATGTGTGTATGTATGTATGTAACGTATGGACTCCAAAACGGCTGGGCCGATTTTGATGAAATTTTCAGGGAATCTTCAGAATATTCAGGCGGGTGACATAGGGAAGTCTGATTTTTGATTTTCGGTCTGGGGGCGGAGGGACGTGGCAAAAACCATAACTTGAGAACGGCTTAACCGATTTGAACGATTTTTTCTTTAAAATGATCGCCATGGTCCAGCTTAGGTTTTTACGGAAATAAAATTTTGCCCCGCCCACTTTTACGCCCACTTTTTTCGATTTACCTAAAATCAGAAAACGGCTCCATCGAGTTGACTAATTTTTCTTCAAATGTTCGTCTTAATCAACTTTAAGTTTTCATCGAAAGAAAAATTTACCACGCCTACTTTTACGCCCACTTTTTCTATTAAGCGCATAACTGGAGAACGGCTTGACCGATTTGGACGATTTTTTTTTTTAAAATGATCGCCATGGTCTAACTTAGGTTTTGCGGAAATAAAATGTTGCCCCGCCCACTGTTACGCCCACTTTTTTCGAATTACCTAAAATCAGAAAACGGCTCCATCGAGTTGACTAATTGTTCTTTCAAATGTTCGTATTAATCAACTTTAAGTTTTCATCGAAAGAAAAATTTACCACGCCTACTTTTACGCCCACTTTTTCTATTAAGCGCATAAGTTGAGAACGGCTTGACCGATTCAAACGATTTTTTCTTCAAAATGATTGCCATGGTCCAACTTAGGTTTTTACGGAAAGAAAATTTTGCCCCGCCCACTTTTTTCGATTTACCTAAAATCAAAAAACGGCTTCATCGATTTGACTAATTTTTCTTTTAAATGTTTGTATTAATCCCTTTTACGTTTTCATCGAAAGAAAAATGTATCACGCCTACTTTTACGCCAACTTTTTCTATTAAGCGCATTACTTGAGAACTGCTTGACCGATTTGGACGATTTTCTCTTTAAAATGATCGCCATGGTCTAACTTAGGTTTTGCAAAAAGAAAATGTTGCCCCGCCCACTGTTACGCCCACTTTTTTCGAATTACCTAAAATCAGAAAACGGCTCCATCGAGTTGAATAATTGTTCTTTCAAATGTTCGTATTAATCAACTTTAAGTTTTCATCGAAAGAAAAATTTACCACGCCTACTTTTACGCCCACTTTTTCTATTAAGCGCATAAGTTGAGAACGGCTTGACCGATTCAAACGATTTTTTCTTTAAAATGATTGCCATGGTCCAACTAAGGTTTTTACGGAAAGAAAATTTTGCCCCGCCCACTTTTTTCGATTTACCTAAAATCAAAAAACGGCTTCATCGATTTGACTAATTTTTCTTTTAAATGTTCGTATTAATCCCTTTTACGTTTTCATCGAAAGAAAAATGTATCACGCCTACTTTTACGCCCACTTTTTCTATTAAGCGCATAAGTTGAGAACGGCTTGACCGATTCAAACGATTTTTTCTTTAAAATGATTGCCATGGTCCAACTTAGGTTTTTACGGAAAGAAAATTTTGCCCCGCCCACTTTTTTCGATTTACCTAAAATCAAAAAACGGCTCCTTCGATTTGACTAATTTTTCTTTTAAATGTTCGTATTATTCCATTTTACGGTTTCATTGAAAGAAAAATGTATCACGCCTACTTCTACGCCCACTTTTTCTATTAAGCGCATAACTTGAGAACGGCTTGACCGATTTAGGTTTTTACGGAAGGAAAATTTTAAAGGCTGTAAATTTCGTTTACAGCTCAACTTAAATCGTCTGGTAATACAACACTAATGTTTGCTTGGGGCCAGCAACGCGGACCGGGTCAGCTAGTATGCAAATAAAAGTACAAAAATGTTGGGTATCAATAAAAGCGCTAATTTGGCGCTCTTTTCAAAAAAAGCGCTACGGAAAAAATATGCGCCTTTTCGACAGTTAAAAAGCGCTAAATCTAGCGCCAAAGGCGCTAAATTGGCAACTCTGCTTAACATAGCGTTTACATTTGACAGTTCTGGCAAGACAGCAAGAAAAAAACTGGTGCTGTTGAGTTGTAATATTTTGATGTGTTGGTCGACGCGATTTAGCAAAGTTGTAAACCATAATACAAAAATTACAACTCAATTGCGTTGAGTTGTGAACCGTAATAGGGGCCTAAATGTTCCAGCTCGGTAAATATAATTTCATTTAAGTGCTTAGTTAGTAAAGCACAAAATTTTGTTTGTTCACGCAAAGTTTTAGAAACCTACTATCAAAAGTGGCGACGGCATTAACAAATTTTAGTACAAAACAAAACTTTATTATTATGGAATTTTTAACGGTTTTTGCCTCTCCTGTAAAAAAAGTGTAACTACTTCCGTTAGCATTTATAATAAAGACGTATATAATTTAATAGTGCTTAAAAATATCTAACGAAGGGCACATAAAAATTTTATAAGTATAAACAAATGAAAACTTATTTAAAAAATTCCATATTTTATCGATTAGTTATTATAAACATTTCAACGGTATCTAAAATAATATACTATTTAATAGAGAACCTTTGAAGCTCTCATATGATGTTAATTGTAGTCAATAGGCAATTCCTAAATCTATACAGATACAATATGGGTAAATTACAATAAATTACTTAATTAATTAACTCTTTAATGCCGGTCTCGTTTTATAATTCATAGGAATTTTATTATAAATACCTCTATATCAACACAATTTTAAAATAACTGCAATTTTGTAAAAAATATTTTGTATAAATTTGTTTTTATATTTTTTTTCTTAATCTACATTAACTGCCTGTTTTTCAAACTAAAATAAACATTTTCGTTTAGAAATTTATATATAAAGCAAAAACAACTTTTAGTTTCATTATTGTAGTTTCAATATAAATTCCAAAGCGAAAACTTTCATTTTATTTAGAAACACACGCAGTATGTTAGTGCTATTTTTTTTATATATTCTTAAAAGCTTTAAGCTGCGTTCACAATCAAAAAAGATTTTCACTTGGTGTTCATAATAGAGCAAAAATTTATTTTGCAACTACACACATTTTGCATCAAGAAACCGTTTGCAAATTTTAGCCACAATGTATTGTTGTGGCTAAAATTATGCATTTATTTTTATTTTTGTAAACATTTTGTTAAAATTTTCTTTCAAAACTAACTAAAATTATTTTAAACGTCAGAAACAATTTCATACAAATTGTTGCTGAAGTTCTAGTTGACTCAACTTAAGTTACATTTTTAAAAAAATTTGAGTTTCATTTTTGTTCTAAAAATGAAAGGAAAATATATGAAATACTTTGGGAAGAAAAAAGATAGAAGAATAAACGAAATTGATTTTTTGATTGTGAACGTAGCTTTAAAAACCAAGTTTTTAAAAGATTATCGTTCGTTTTAACAAAGTAAAATCTCACGCAGCATTTTATTACTTAAACGTTCTACTATTCCTAAATTAAAAAAATTAGAAGCAAACTTTATTAATTTTATATTGATTTTGTAACGTTCATACTTGCTTTTCAAGTTCTCATATTTCTTTCATTTTAAATAAATATTTGCAACTGGTAGCACTTTAATATAAGTATAGACAATTCACAATAGATCACTTTGTTGCAATATTAGAGATGACAAAAAGCGATAAGAATAATTTTCGGTTATGTTTGTAATGAAAAATATCAAAAATTTTTAAAGTACATTTCGCTCCTTTATTGCAACATAGTCATATCTCAAAAAAATTAAACTTGGCAAAATGCGATTAAAGTTTTCAAAATGTACCTTTTAATACAGATTCAATAAAACATATTTTGCTATAACTGCGGCTCAGTTTGAGATAAAACCAGTGTTACCACCAGCAAAGGTCAAAAGCACACATGAGGCAAAATTACCCAAATTAAATTAAATTACACCTGGGGTGTAATCGCTCGATACTATCGTATCGAATAACCTATCGAATTGTTTTGCATACGATAGACACTAACGTTTCGAATGAAAAGTCTATAAATTTAATGTCGAGTTACTCGATATCGAAGGCTATTATTTTAAATTCGATACATTTCATTCGATATCGAGTTTAATGATACCAAAATAAATCATTTCGATCAATTTTACTCGATATCGTATGCGGTGATTAGACCCCTGATATCAAATTAACGTTAAGTTATAATATGTAAGATAAAACTTGATTGTTTGTAATTCGCATTCACTCTACAGTTTTATTTGAATAATATCTTTAGCTTTTCAAAATTTTTCGGGAAAAGATTTCCTGATGATCTGGCCTAATAAACCAGTGAAATGCGTAAAGGAGCTAGTTTGTTCTCCAACACTAAATTTCAGTGTATTGATCAAGAATGAAAATTGGGAATTAAGCACAACAAACAAAATCTTATTAATGATAAAAAAAAAAAACTTTTACAAAAAAGAACAAATTGGAGAGTTTAGTCGGTCAATTCCGAACGTTCGATCCCTTGCACAGTGGTGGATTTACGCCTAGGCCCATGAGGCCCAGGCCTAGTGCGGAATATTTTAAAGGTAAAACAATGTAAGGGGAATTCGAATTCGCAAATTGTAGTGTCAACATTTGCTTACATTTTTAGTGCGCCATGATTTTTTTATACCCTCCACCAAAATTAGTTGTGAAGATTGTATACTAAGTTTGTCATTCCGTGTGAAACTTTTTTATTATTCATCTCAGACCCCATAAAGTATATATATTCTGGGTGCTTGAGTTGTTCTAAGCCGATTTGGCCATGTCCATCTGTCTGTCCGTTTGTCCGTCTGTTGAAATCTCGCTCACTTTCGAAAAACTCAAAAGAAATAAACAAACTTGGTGTCAAGTTGCTTGTTGTTATCTTAAGCAGTTTGGGATTGAAATCCAGCAAAATCGGTTCAGTAGGATCAGAGCTATGAATCAAAACGTGGAACCACCACTCGAAAAAAAATTGACAAATTTGTTACAAAAACTAACATAAATGGTGGAAAAATGAACAGAATGATATAAGATTTTGCAAAAATTCCTTTAATGGGACTAGAAAGAACACTGTAAAGTTTCCTGAAGATCGGTCCATAATTTACCCTAGGCCCAATATAAACCCTACTTTCGAAAAACAGTTTAGTACGCCTAAAACCGTAAAAAATAATGCTATCATAACAAAATTTGGTACATCAAAGTTTTATAGAACTAGAAATAAATTGTAACATTAAAAAAAGTTTTTATATTAAACAAAATAAATATTTAAAAAATCCAACGTTTTTCATTTTTCGAATTTATTCTATGAGCTAAATTTCAGTTATGTATTTTATAAAGCTTTTTTGTAATACATAACTGAAATTTAGCTCATAGAATAAATTCGAAAAATGAAAAATGTTGAATATAATATAAAGTAACCTTCGGAAGGAAATAATTCCCAGGTTCTATTTATTTAAAAAATCTTTGACTTGTAAAGTTTTTAATATATTCATAAAAATTAATGTTAAAAAACTAGCACTTTTGTTTTTAACTGTAGAACAATTAAGCACTTTTTTTTGTCAATTTAGCAATTTTAATTTTAATTATTCTGGCAAGCCTGTTTCTGATCACGGATTGAATAAAGCAATGGTTTTCAACCGGTGGGTCGCGACCCCCTGGTGGGTCACGGCCATATTTCTCGGGGGTCGCGAGCTGATCTAAATAAAATACATAGATTTTTTTTAATTTAATTTTTTTAATTTAAAAACATAAAAAAAAAATTAATTCAAAAACATAAAAGTACTGATCAAGGCCTTGGTTCTGATATTAATGCGAACGATGGGCTTGCTTATTTTTTAATTAAATGCGAAAACGTGGCTGCAATTGTGACACATAAACAATCGGATCATTTGCTAAATTTAATTTATTTCTTTTTTTTTTAATGTTCACCATTTGTAAAAATTCGCACAAATAATATGTTGAAAATTTAGTTAATATTTTAAGTGCTTTTTTAGCTAGCTCAGGGTATTTTGTCTTACGCTTTAGCCAAAGTGAAGAATTATTTTGAGATAAATATTCCATGTTGAGCATACTGTCCACTGCCAGCTCACATACATTTTCTTTCAAATTATTGGCAAGAACAGCGAACTCAATGCAGTTGGTTATGAATGGATTTAATACCCAACAATCACCATTATCTTCTGGCAGCTCTTTTGGAAAATAGCGGTATAGGTAGTTCCTTTTTTTAAATTTTGCAACGCTTCTATCATGGTAGGAATAAAATCGCTCACTAATTCATCGGAGGAAATTTATGTTGCAACACTTTCAAAGCTGGTGAAAAAATCAAATTGTAGTTGTTGCAAAGATGTTGACCACATTAAAATTTTTTATTTATATGCTAATTTCAAAAGCCACTTAGGATTATTAAACAAATTTTCATATAAATATGTAAGTAGGTGACTAAAAATGAATCTCGTCTAAATTATCTTAATTAATAGCAAACAAGCAGTGTCATGTTTTTGCTTCGTTTTCATTGAACTTTCTTTTTTTTTATAATAATATTTTTAACCTTTAAGAGCAAAAACGTTAAGGGGTCGCCAGATTTTATGAAAATCATTTTGGGGCCACGGCTTCAAAAAGGTTGAAAAACACTGGAATAAAGGATATAAAATAATATTATTAAAAATCTGTGTATCTTAACTTTTAATTTTGATAATACATACGTAACTAAAATAATTTTTCCACTGCTTTCAAAATCGCTAGATTTGACGGGAAAATATCGAAAAATTCGTTAAATCCCGAAGCTTTTTTTAATACATTTTTATTAATAAAACAATAATATATTAATAAAACAAAGTAAATTCGTTTAGTTCCATTCAAAACACATACAAAAAATAAATATGTATGTATATGAAATATGAATATATGATTTGGGAATCCATTTCGGGACTAAAGTCTTAAGGAAAAAAATATTTCAGTTTTTTTTTATAAAACTAAATTTTGTTTTGCAAAATAACTTTTGATTAATACAAATGTTTAACATAAATAAAAAACCTACATATGTATGTACATATGGGTAATTCCAAAGTGTTGAACGTGACAGTCGTACGCATCAAAAATGCAATAACATTTTAAGCAAAAAATATTTTTACGTTTTCTTGACCCTTAAATTATAGCACTAAGAAAGCACTGTTATCTATGCTTAAGTTTATGGAGGGCACGATTCTAGGTCAAAGATAATGGCAAAAGAAGTAGCGGTTCGAACGTGAAAAAAACAGAAGTAGTTTTTTTGGCCATGTATAAAAAGGCGTAATTCAGCGAAACTTGGCACAATTTTTTAGGCAAACTACTTTCAGAATTTTACGTAGCAATGTATCATTAAAATGTCTAGGTTTGATTCCAAAATCATCTGTATTTTCTTTTTTTTAAGCAAAAATCTGGGTCGATACGTGACATTTCGAACGTGAAATTTTTTCCGTAATAATTTAACTGAATAATGATCAAAATAAAATAAAAATTTACCGTTAATCCGAATAACATATTTCTCTTTGAACTCTTCCTTAGATTACACCCCATGTAAAAAATTTTTTTGGAATAATTTTTATCAAATATCACCATTTTTAAGAAAGATAAATATTTAAGAAAACATACAATAAAACATTCTCACATATAAGAAATTACGTTTGCACAACTTTGCAGTCTGATTGTTCATCTAAGTGAACAAATTTATGAGTAAATTTATAAAATTAGTAATATCCAGATATTTCTCTATAACAATATCGTAAAATAATCAGCTTTTAATAACTTTTAAATTTTCGGTCACGGTGGACCTTTTGATGGAAATGCCCATATGTAGGCAAGAAACAAATTTAATTTTGAAGCCTTGTTTAAGCCATACTAGCATTTGGAAGATTGTTTTATCAAAAACTACCCAACTGTGTCTTCCTCGAGTTCTTTTGCAATTAAAAACTGAATAATACCTTGCGCGTTTGAAAAAAAGACTCGAAAATGATTCCTTCTTATGCTTAAAAAGTAATTTATTGAAAATGCAAAAACAAAACATACAGCAATCGAAAATTGATCATACAGGTGTTTGAAATATGACTGTTTTGAAGTTATTTATGAATAATATTTAGAATATGTATTGTAAATTTTAGTTTATTCATGTCAGTGATCTCGTGGTGTAAAATTGTGGTACTAAATAATAATTTTTAAAAGTTACTTTTTCAAACCCCTACTTAAAAATGTTGTAGAATAATGTATTTCACTCTGGAGAGTTTCAGTACACCCCAACTAGTAATTTAACAACTTGTTGTAAGTAAAAAATTAAATAAATAATAAGTTATTACTAGTAAGTAAATAAATAAAATTCTTCTGGTATTTATATTGTTATTTTTATTGAATATTTTAATATGTTAATTTAATTAAATTTTGGTTTCGATTATTATTGAGTTATTTGATCCAATACATACAGATATTATAAGTAAAATTTTATATTTTGCCTTGCGTTTAATTAAGTTGTGATCCATATTTTAAACCAACAATGAGATTTTTGATAAAAAGTATTATGTTGTATAATTTCCACTTTTGTTGCTAAACTACTACGTAAAACCCTAAGGGACATTCCATTTTTAATACTCTTCAGAGTTTTCAAATATTTTTTTTATAAAAAAACGTTTCGCTAAACTATATTGTTTAACTAAAATCACGATTAGATAAAACAGCAGGAGCTATCAAACTCCAACCATAAATCAATACACCCAACCAGCTGGATATAATTTTTATCCACATGGAAGCAGCGTTAGCATTAAATAATTCAATATCAGAATTAGGTCTGAAAAAAGTAAACATTTTATGATATTTTGTTTAAATAATCTGAATATTTAACTCACTTGTACCAATTTGTTAGGGTCATCATGACGTATAGCGAAGCACAA
Organism: Pollenia angustigena; assembly: GCA_930367215.1. Taxonomy (NCBI): domain Eukaryota; kingdom Metazoa; phylum Arthropoda; class Insecta; order Diptera; family Polleniidae; genus Pollenia; species Pollenia angustigena. Next base: position 125,729,049 of record OV884058.1, read on the forward strand.
ACAAATACAATGTGAAACATAGACCAGGAATAGGAGACACCCTCGGTTTCATTATCGCCATTGGTTTTTGTATCTCCAGAACCTGCTTCTGCATCTGATAAAACTTCTGTTAAAACTATTTTTCATTAGATATGTTTAGTTTTACAGATTATTGATATACATATTCATTTTGTTAGTTTGTTGAAATTATTTACCACATTAAAGCCAAAAATTGTTATTTACATAAATTTTTACAAAAGAAAAAAGAAAATAGGATTGTTAAAAGACTAAAATTGCAAAATATAATTAAAAACAAAGATGAGTATTTTGAAGTGTGGTAAATAAAAAATATGAAAATATATATCTGTGGCATTTTGACAAAACATCTTAAGTCAAATTTAAGAAATCGAAAAAAATTTTGTTAATCATACGAATTTCCATTCAAATAATATTTTTGTTCCCGTTTTTAAAACTTTGTATTATGAACGAAATTTTTTTTAAATTTTGGTTAAATTTAATAAAAATTATCTTTTTACCTCATTTTTTTAAAAAACTTTTTTGTTATCTTATCCCGACTTAAGATGTTTTGTCAAAATGTCACAGATATGTACATGTTATTTTTCAATGAGATTTTTAAACAACAAAATGGTGAGAATTTACTAAAAAATATGTAAAATACAACATGTATGAAAGTGTTAAAATTAATAATAAAAGTTAAGGTTACATGCTTTAAGGTGATTTGAATAAAGCAAAACTTTAAAACTCACCTCGTTTTTCGTCGGTATTATTAATTTTGGACACCTCAACAGCCGAGCTAACACAATTGTATAAAATACATAGCATCCATACTACTAAACCAATAATATTGGTGGTGTCAAATGTAACTTTTGAATTGGGCGTTGGTGGAGCAACGGTGGTAACACTAGTGTTACCTTCTATAATGCCAAACATGCCAGGATTGCAAAGTTTTTCTAAAAATAATGCTATAATTATTTGATTTTTAATAATTAAATAATTTATTCTTACCCGGATTATTAGCCACTGCCGACCAAGTCAAATAAACTGTGTATAATGTTACCAATGAGCTTTGCAATAAGCCTGATTGTGGTAAACGTTCTTGAACAGCTGGCAAAATGGATAAAATACTTACCAAAACGCATAAGATCAAATTAATGGAGATGAAGAATTTATTGAGCCCACATTCAGTGCTCTATAATTAAAAATTTTACTATACTTTTTCTGAAACTTAAAGTTAAAATTATAGAAGTATGCACCTGTGTAAAGTATATATAAAGTAGCGAAATTCCAGCAATAGAAAAGCCATAACAAATAAGTGTTGCCATAACCAAAGCATAGTAATATCCTCGATTGTTTTCAGCATTGTCTAAATATGAAGTAAAGAAGACAAAGAAAAAGTTTTTTTTAATTCTAAATAATAACACTGCGCACGAATTTGACACTTTTTTAACAAGCTGTGCACCTTGCCATTAGAGCTGAATTCAATAGTGCTAGTCATTTTTTGAAGTAAGCTTTCGTATTCGAAATATGTATTTGCGATTAAAATTGTGATACTAATGTACCATAAAACGATATTTTTTATACTTTTGGTATCATTGTTCAATTTGAAACAATCTAACTCTGTTAAATACCATTTTACGATATATTTTTACCAGTAGAGTGGCAAGATTGCGACAATTTAAAAAAATTGAGTTAGGTATGGGTTATATATATTTTGAATTTCCCTTTCAGAATACAAAGCCTGTTTTTTATGGTTTCTGTGATATTAAGGATTAATTTTGCTCCATATCAAATATTTTCAAGTCTATTAAGTATTGTTTTGCTCTACACGCTACTGTTTGTCGAAGGCTGCAAATTCATTATAAAAAACGTACAAAATAAATTTCACTCTTGCTTTGCTTCCTTCATTGAAAAACAAGTAGTAAAAGCAAAATTAAAATAAAATGAAATGCCGTAAGAAATAAAAGTATTAAAAGCAGAATGGTAATTCAAAATAGGTATCAATTTGTGTTTCAGCCCATTCGCCGAATTAGTTTGATTAAAAATGTCAACATCTTACACGCGTTGCTCTGGTCTAAGTCGATTCATAATGAAATTTCAAAGCATACTCAATAAAAAGTAACTATCAGCTGTTAAATGGGTGCTCAAAGTTTTGACACTCTAAAAAAATACCCTTTATTTGATTTAATGATATATCTTTACTTTCTATAAAATTTAAAAATGAAAAATAAACACACAAGCAAAACTACAGCCTGATCTTTTTCTGATTTTTAATGTTAAAACCATTTTTACCTTACAAGCATCTATTAATTATAAAATATAATAAATATCCATTTAAAATTGAAAATTTAAACTAAACTTTCACTGCCGAATTCAGAATCACTTTCTGAGTCGATCTAACGATGTTCGTCCAGCTGGCTGGCATTCTGACTGGCTGGCTGTCCATTTAACCTTGTGCGCAATGTACAAGTCGCAATTTTGAAGATAATTTGATGAAATTTGGTATATAGGCTCTAACTGGCACAAGGACCAAGCCTTAGGCCGAATCGGTCAATAATTTCATATAGCCCCCATAAAAACTGCTTTCCGGAATAGGGTCTTTTTGTCCAAAACTAATCAGCTATCAAACTAATTTTAATGAAATTTAAAACATAGATCGATCTATATTTATATGGACACATAAGCTATGCATTTTTAAAAAAAATAGGATCACGAGGGGAGATAGGGCGCAATTTCCACCTCATTAAAACTATCTAGCAGATTTTAATGAAATTGAAAACATAGAAAGATCCTTCTCGAAAATTTGTTTTTAGATATTGTGGTATAGGGTATCATATGGTCGGGCTTGGCCGACTATACTTTCTTACTTGTTTTTATTTAAAAAAGGTTTTGTAAAAATGAAAATTTGACAAGTAAAAGTTTGTTATATTTAAAAATCGAATACGGGGATTCTATAATAAAAGGGATTTTGCCCCATTTCAATCAATTTGGCCTGTTTTCGTACTGACATTGATGAATGTGCTGTTAGATTTTGATCTTGTTGGAAGACAAATAGTGGCCATTATGAATAATATTTTTTTATATCATTCCCTTATATAATGTTTCAAATGAAAATTTTAAAAAATGTTGTTAATCATACGAATTTTCATTCAAAAAACATTTTTGTTTACTATTGTATTATAAACGAAATTTTTCTTTAATTTTGGTTTATTTTATTATTTATTAAAAATGATTTTTCGCAGTTTTCTTTTTAAAAAGTTTTTTGCCACACTTTGTAGGGTCTAAGATCAATATCGTAACTTTAATTTAGAAAACACGCATCTTACATATAAAATTTGTTTACGGTTAAGAAATTCAACTTGATCAAGAAGAGTATATACAAAAGCTTATGTATAGTATAAGAACATTGAGCTATAAAGAAAAGGTCCTTAGTAAAATTATTAAAATTAAAAAGTTTCTTTGTTTTTATCAAGTTTTCTGTATTAAACTTAAAGAAACTTTGTATGTTAGGTTTGAAAGGGTTATGCGCCCAAGGGCACACCTCCACTCGGAGATCAATGTGGTCAATTGTAAAGCTCTTTGTATGTTAGACGCCTATTCTAAATTAAAGAGACAACATAAAGGATATAAAAATATCTGTAAATACAAAACAAAAGTGTTCTAGGCCTGCCGAATTTTGGATATTTTTTTTTTTTTTGAAATGAGTGATGCATATTGCTATTTTTGTGGTGTTTAAACAGTTTACATTTTAAAATTTCCTAGTCTTAAGGTTGCACAAGTTCCAGGATAATTGACCTTAATTAGTTTATAAATCTAATAAAAAACATGACAAGCTAGATAAAACTTAGCAACGACAAGATCTATGCGGGACCTGAATTCATTAAGGCTTATGCTAAATTTAGTTTTCTGTACTGCCTAGTAAGATATTTATTCGGCAACCTACACATCTAGTATTGATTCCAGTTCTAATACCGTATTTGTATTAAATATTCTGAAGAAATAACAAAAAGGAGTCCGAACGAATTTATCAAACGAACATAAACGTTTGATCTAATACGGTATTATTTTGGAGCTATTTTTCCGTAATATTCCATTATGTTTAAACGTTGGCAATTACATTCGTATTTAGCAAATTATTGGTTTATTTTATAAAATATCTTACCAATCCAGTTTTCTGCTATAGAATGTGCAAAATCCACAATTATAATCAGTTGAACCAATATAAAAGCAAGACCACCAATGAGTCCTACCCACATCATGGCCGGACCAAATGAACCATCTGGTATAAAAATGGCACCAATATCTGCACCAAAACAAATTAAAAATTTCAAAGGCCAGAACTCATTTTGAATGTGAGAACGTGGATCTCGAGACGACTTGACTCCCATCATAATTAAAGCCATTCGAGTAAAGAAACAAGCCAGACCAAAGCATATAAGATAAACAGCCATATAACCCAGAGCACATACATATACAAAAAATTTGTTATTTTCAATTATCAAATAATAAAAAAATAGGGTTGTCGATTATTCGATATTTTTTTAGAAACCGGTTTTCGAATATTTCAACTATATAAAGTCGGAAAATAGAATGTGATCATTTTAAAATTTTCTATAATATTGAACTTAGAAACGTTATGTTATACATATGTAGGTGCATGGTCCTGAGTGAATGAAACCCTATGAGATAAAAAATGCTGGTTATTTTTATTTTTTCTTTGGTATGTTTTGAATTTTTGTTAATATTCGACCTATAAAGATAAAATTAAAAATGCATGCTCCTGGGGGAATAAGAACATGTAAGGGGAGCTTTTTGGTAATTTTTCGTTCAACATCGGTACATTGATTAATTTTCGTTAATATTAGACATTAAAAATTAAAATTAAACTTGCAATGTCCTGATTGACAATCTATTAAGGAGATTTTTTGATACTTTTTTGTTTTATCAATTCTGATGATATTGAACTTATAAAATAAAATTAACTCTTGTGGAAGTAAAAATATAAAACGGAGGTTGGTCCCTCGCCAAATCGATCCACTAAGACGGAAAAAATGAACGAAACATGTAAATTCAAATATGCATAGATGTACTATGTTTTCTTCTTATGAACATGAAAATGTATGGTCGAATTTTGACCATTAGGCGAACACTAGTATTTTAAATTTCCCTTTCAGAATACAAAGCCTGTTTTTTATGGTTTCTGTGATATTAAGGATTAATTTTGCGTCATATCAAATATTTTCAAGTCTATTAAGTATTGTTTTGCTCTACACGCCACGGTTTGGCGAATGCTGCAAATTCATTATAAAAAACGTACAAAATAAATTTCACTCTTGCTTTGCTTCCTTCATTGAAAAACAAGTAGTAAAAGCGAAATTAAAATTAAATGAAATGCCGTAAGAAATAAAAGTATTAAAAGCAGAATGGTAATTCAAAAATAGGTATCAATTTGTGTTTCAGCCCATTCGCCGAATTAGTTTGATTAAAAATGTCAACAACTTACACGCGTTGCTCTGGTCTAAGTCGATTCATAATGAAATTTCAAAGCATACTAAATAAAAAGTAACTATCAGCTGTTAAATGGGTGCTCAAAGTTTTGACACTCTAAAAAAATACCCTTTATTTGATTTAATGATATATCTTTACTTTCTATAAAATTTAAAAATGAAAAATAAACACACAAGCAAAACTACAGCCTGATCTTTTTCTGATTTTTAATGTTAAAACCATTTTTACCTTACAAGCATCTATTAATTATAAAATATAATAAATATCCATTTAAAATTGAAAATTTAAACTAAACTTTCACTGCCAAATTCAGAATCACTTTCTGAGTCGATCTAACGATGTCCTGACTGGCATGCTGACTGGCTGGCTGTCCATTTAACCTTGTGCGCAATGTACAAGTCGCAATTTTGAAGATAATTTGATGAAATTTGGTATATAGGCTCTAACTGGCACAAGGACCAAGCCTTAGGCCGAATCGGTCCATAATTTCATATGGCCCCCATAAAAACTGCTTTCCGGAATAGGGTCTTTTTGTCCAAAACTAATCAGCTATCAAACTAATTTTAATGAAATTTAAAACATAGATCGATCTATATTTATATGGACACATAAGCTATGCATTTTTAAAAAAAATAGGATCACGAGGGGAGATAGGGCGCAATTTCCACCTCATTAAAACTATCTAGCAGATTTTAATGAAATTGAAAACATAGAAAGATCCTTCTCGAAAATTTGTTTTTAGATATTGTGGTATAGGGTATCATATGGTCGGGCTTGGCCGACTATACTTTCTTACTTGTTTTTATTTAAAAAAGGTTTTGTAAAAATGAAAATTTGACAAGTAAAAGTTTGTTATATTTAAAAATCGAATACGGGGATTCTATAATAAAAGGGATTTTGCCCCATTTCAATCAATTTGGCCTGTTTTCGTACTGACATTGATGAATGTGCTGTTAGATTTTGATCTTGTTGGAAGGCAAATAGTGGCCATTATGAATAATATTTTTTTATATCATTCCCTTATATAATGTTTCAAATGAAAATTTTAAAAAATGTTGTTAATCATACGAATTTTCATTCAAAAAACATTTTTGTTTACTATTGTATTATAAACGAAATTTTTCTTTAATTTTGGTTTATTTTATTATTTATTAAAAATGATTTTTCGCAGTTTTCTTTTTAAAAAGTTTTTTGCCACACTTTGTAGGGTCTAAGATCAATATCGTAACTTTAATTTAGAAAACACGCATCTTACATATAAAATTTGTTTACGGTTAAGAAATTCAACTTGATCAAGAAGAGTATATACAAAAGCTTATGTATAGTATAAGAACATTGAGCTATAAAGAAAAGGTCCTTAGTAAAATTATTAAAATTAAAAAGTTTCTTTGTTTTTATCAAGTTTTCTGTATTAAACTTAAAGAAACTTTGTATGTTAGGTTTGAAAGGGTTATGCGCCCAAGGGCACACCTCCACTCGGAGATCAATGTGGTCAATTGTAAAGCTCTTTGTATGTTAGACGCCTATTCTAAATTAAAGAGACAACATAAAGGATATAAAAATATCTGTAAATACAAAACAAAAGTGTTCTAGGCCTGCCGAATTTTGGATATTTTTTTTTTTTTTGAAATGAGTGATGCATATTGCTATTTTTGTGGTGTTTAAACAGTTTACATTTTAAAATTTCCTAGTCTTAAGGTTGCACAAGTTCCAGGATAATTGACCTTAATTAGTTTATAAATCTAATAAAAAACATGACAAGCTAGATAAAACTTAGCAACGACAAGATCTATGCGGGACCTGAATTCATTAAGGCTTATGCTAAATTTAGTTTTCTGTACTGCCTAGTAAGATATTTATTCGGCAACCTACACATCTAGTATTGATTCCAGTTCTAATACCGTATTTGTATTAAATATTCTGAAGAAATAACAAAAAGGAGTCCGAACGAATTTATCAAACGAACATAAACGTTTGATCTAATACGGTATTATTTTGGAGCTATTTTTCCGTAATATTCCATTATGTTTAAACGTTGGCAATTACATTCGTATTTAGCAAATTATTGGTTTATTTTATAAAATATCTTACCAATCCAGTTTTCTGCTATAGAATGTGCAAAATCCACAATTATAATCAGTTGAACCAATATAAAAGCAAGACCACCAATGAGTCCTACCCACATCATGGCCGGACCAAATGAACCATCTGGTATAAAAATGGCACCAATATCTGCACCAAAACAAATTAAAAATTTCAAAGGCCAGAACTCATTTTGAATGTGAGAACGTGGATCTCGAGACGACTTGACTCCCATCATAATTAAAGCCATTCGAGTAAAGAAACAAGCCAGACCAAAGCATATAAGATAAACAGCCATATAACCCAGAGCACATACATATACAAAAAATTTGTTATTTTCAATTATCAAATAATAAAAAAATAGGGTTGTCGATTATTCGATATTTTTTAGAAACCGGTTTTCGAATATTTCAACTATATAAAGTCGGAAAATAGAATGTGATCATTTTAAAATTTTCTATAATATTGAACTTAGAAACGTTATGTTATACATATGTAGGTGCATGGTCCTGAGTGAATGAAACCCTATGAGATAAAAAATGCTGGTTATTTTTATTTTTTCTTTGGTATGTTTTGAATTTTTGTTAATATTCGACCTATAAAGATAAAATTAAAAATGCATGCTCCTGGGGGAATAAGAACATGTAAGGGGAGCTTTTTGGTAATTTTTCGTTCAACATCGGTACATTGATTAATTTTCGTTAATATTAGACATTAAAAATTAAAATTAAACTTGCAATGTCCTGATTGACAATCTATTAAGGAGATTTTTTGATACTTTTTTGTTTTATCAATTCTGATGATATTGAACTTATAAAATAAAATTAACTCTTGTGGAAGTAAAAATATAAAACGGAGGTTGGTCCCTCGCTAAATCGATCCACTAAGACGGAAAAAATGAACGAAACATGTAAATTCAAATATGCATAGATGTACTATGTTTTCTTCTTATGAACATGAAAATGTATGGTCGAATTTTGACCATTAGGCGAACACTAGTATTTTAAATTTCCCTTTCAGAATACAAAGCCTGTTTTTTATGGTTTCTGTGATATTAAGGATTAATTTTGCGTCATATCAAATATTTTCAAGTCTATTAAGTATTGTTTTGCTCTACACGCCACGGTTTGGCGAATGCTGCAAATTCATTATAAAAAACGTACAAAATAAATTTCACTCTTGCTTTGCTTCCTTCATTGAAAAACAAGTAGTAAAAGCGAAATTAAAATTAAATGAAATGCCGTAAGAAATAAAAGTATTAAAAGCAGAATGGTAATTCAAAAATAGGTATCAATTTGTGTTTCAGCCCATTCGCCGAATTAGTTTGATTAAAAATGTCAACAACTTACACGCGTTGCTCTGGTCTAAGTCGATTCATAATGAAATTTCAAAGCATACTAAATAAAAAGTAACTATCAGCTGTTAAATGGGTGCTCAAAGTTTTGACACTCTAAAAAAATACCCTTTATTTGATTTAATGATATATCTTTACTTTCTATAAAATTTAAAAATGAAAAATAAACACACAAGCAAAACTACAGCCTGATCTTTTTCTGATTTTTAATGTTAAAACCATTTTTACCTTACAAGCATCTATTAATTATAAAATATAATAAATATCCATTTAAAATTGAAAATTTAAACTAAACTTTCACTGCCAAATTCAGAATCACTTTCTGAGTCGATCTAACGATGTCCTGACTGGCATGCTGACTGGCTGGCTGTCCATTTAACCTTGTGCGCAATGTACAAGTCGCAATTTTGAAGATAATTTGATGAAATTTGGTATATAGGCTCTAACTGGCACAAGGACCAAGCCTTAGGCCGAATCGGTCCATAATTTCATATGGCCCCCATAAAAACTGCTTTCCGGAATAGGGTCTTTTTGTCCAAAACTAATCAGCTATCAAACTAATTTTAATGAAATTTAAAACATAGATCGATCTATATTTATATGGACACATAAGCTATGCATTTTTAAAAAAATAGGATCACGAGGGGAGATAGGGCGCAATTTCCACCTCATTAAAACTATCTAGCAGATTTGAATGAAATTGAAAACATAGAAAGATCCTTCTCGAAAATTTGTTTTTAGATATTGTGGTATAGGGTATCATATAGTCGGGCTTGGCCGACTATACTTTCTTACTTGTTTTTATTTAAAAAAGGTTTTGTAAAAATGAAAATTTGACAAGTAAAAGTTTGTTATATTTAAAAATCGAATACGGGGATTCTATAATAAAAGGGATTTTGCCCCATTTCAATCAATTTGGCCTGTTTTCGTACTGACATTGATGAATGTGCTGTTAGATTTTGATCTTGTTGGAAGGCAAATAGTGGCCATTATGAATAATATTTTTTTATATCATTCCCTTATATAATGTTTCAAATGAAAATTTTAAAAAATGTTGTTAATCATACGAATTTTCATTCAAAAAACATTTTTGTTTACTATTGTATTATAAACGAAATTTTTCTTTAATTTTGGTTTATTTTATTATTTATTAAAAATGATTTTTCACAGTTTTCTTTTTAAAAAGTTTTTTGCCACACTTTGTAGGGTCCAAGATCAATATTGTAGAAATGAAAAGCGGATTGACAAACATATATACATACATATCGTAACTTTAATTTAGAAAACACGCATCTTACATATAAAATTTGTTTACGGTTAAGAAATTCAACTTGATCAAGAAGAGTATATACAAAAGCTTATGTATAGTATAAGAACATTGAGCTATAAAGAAAAGGTCCTTAGTAAAATTCTTAAAATTAAAAATTTTAAAATTATCCATAAGTATGTATTCTTTGTTTTTATCAAGTTTTCTGTATTAAACTTAAAGAAACTTTGTATGTTAGGTTTGAAAGCGTTATGTGCCCAAGGGCACACCTCCACTCGGAGATCAATGTGGTCCATTGTAAAGCTCTTTGTATGTTAGACGCCTATTCTAAATTAAAGTGACAACATAAAGGATATAAAAATATCTGTAAATGCAAAACAAGTGTTTTAGGCCTGCCGAATTTTGGATTTTTTTTTTTTTTTTTTTTGAAATGAGTGATGCATATTGCTATTTTTGTGGTGTTTAAACAGTTTACATTTTAAAATTTCCTAGTCTTAAGGTTGCACAAGTTCCAGGATAAGTGACCTTAATTAGTTCATAAATCTAATAAAAAACATGACAAGCTAGATAAAACTTAGCAACGACAAGATCTATGCGGGACCTGAATTCATTAAGGCTTATGATAAATTTAGTTTTCTGTACTGCCTAGTAAGATATTTATTCGGCAACCTACAAATCTGGTATTGATTCCAGTTCTAATACCGATTTGTATTAAATATTCTGAAGAAATAACAAAAAGGAGTCCGAACGAATTTATCAAACGAACATAAACGTTTGATCTAATACGGTATTATTTTGGAGCTATTTTTCCGTAATATTCCATTATGTTTAAACGTTGGCAATTACATTCGTATTTAGCAAATTATTGGTTTATTTTATAAAATATCTTACCAATCCAGTTTTCTGCTATAGAATGTGCAAAATCCACAATTATAATCAGTTGAACCAATATAAAAGCAAGACCACCAATGAGTCCTACCCACATCATGGCCGGACCAAATGAACCATCTGGTATAAAAATGGCACCAATATCTGCACCAAAACAAATTAAAAATTTCAAAGGCCAGAACTCATTTTGAATGTGAGAACGTGGATCTCGAGACGACTTGACTCCCATCATAATTAAAGCCATTCGAGTAAAGAAACAAGCCAGACCAAAGCATATAAGATAAACAGCCATATAACCCAGAGCACATATACAAAAAATTTGTTATTTTCAATTATCAAATAATAAAAAAATAGGGTTGTCGATTATTCGATATTTTTTAGAAACCGGTTTTCGAATATTTCAACTATATAAAGTCGGAAAATAGAATGTGATCATTTTAAAATTTTCTATAATATTGAACTTAGAAACGTTATGTTATACATATGTAGGTGCATGGTCCTGAGTGAATGAAACCCTATGAGATAAAAAATGCTGGTTATTTTTATTTTTTCTTTGGTATGTTTTGAATTTTTGTTAATATTCGACCTATAAAGATAAAATTAAAAATGCATGCTCCTGGGGGAATAAGAACATGTAAGGGGAGCTTTTTGGTAATTTTTCGTTCAACATCGGTACATTGATTAATTTTCGTTAATATTAGACATTAAAAATTAAAATTAAACTTGCAATGTCCTGATTGACAATCTATTAAGGAGATTTTTTGATACTTTTTTGTTTTATCAATTCTGATGATATTGAACTTATAAAATAAAATTAACTCTTACATATCGTTGATACGGCGGCTACAATTAAAGCGTTAACAGATAGATAGCGACAGTATTTAAATGAATGTAAAAAGAGATAAACAAAATTTCAACAAAGTCGTGACCAAATTAATCTTTATGTAAAATTGTCCGCCGAATCCGAATATGAAGTCAGAATTGTCAAAAGTATAACAGCTTTTGAGATATTTCAAAATAACCGTTATTTGTGTTTTTTTAAAAATATGATGTGACTGAAATGCAAATATCTTCAAAAATTTTAAGCGGATTATGTATTTCTTTATTTTAAGTGAAAGGTAATAAAATTTCTAAAATAACCATGGATTGCTTGTGAAGATTAGTCAAGAAATGACAGAGTTACAGGGGACAAAAGTCCAAGCTTCATTGAAAATTTTATGATTTTGTTCAATTTTGCTCTTTTCAAGTTATTTTTTTTCAACCAATGATTTAAAAATCCTAATGTTTTATTGCATACGACATTAGATTATTTTAATATGAACATTTTGAGCCCAACAAAACATAGATTGGTAAAAAAAATGACAAAGCTACAAAAGATTTAGTAAATTAACACACATAGAAATTCAATAACTTCCTGATTGACAATCTATTAAGGAGATTTTTTGATACTTTTTTGTTTTATCAATTCTGATGATATTGAACTTATAAAATAAAATTAACTCTTGTGGAAGTTAAAATATAAAACGGAGGTTGGTCCCTCGCCAAATCGAACCACTAAGACGGAAAAAATGAACGAAACATGTAAATTCAAATATGCATAGATGTACTATGTTTTCTTCTTATGAACATGAAAATGTATGGTCGAATTTTGACCATTAGGCGAACACTAGTATTTTAAATTTCCCTTTCAGAATACAAAGCCTGTTTTTTATGGTTTCTGTGATATTAAGGATTAATTTTGCGTCATATCAAATATTTTCAAGTCTATTAAGTATTGTTTTGCTCTACACGCCACGGTTTGGCGAATGCTGCAAATTCATTATAAAAAACGTACAAAATAAATTTCACTCTTGCTTTGCTTCCTTCATTGAAAAACAAGTAGTAAAAGCGAAATTAAAATTAAATGAAATGCCGTAAGAAATAAAAGTATTAAAAGCAGAATGGTAATTCAAAATAGGTATCAATTTGTGTTTCAGCCCATTCGCCGAATTAGTTTGATTAAAAATGTCAACAACTTACACGCGTTGCTCTGGTCTAAGTCGATTCATAATGAAATTTCAAAGCATACTAAATAAAAAGTAACTATCAGCTGTTAAATGGGTGCTCAAAGTTTTGACACTCTAAAAAAATACCCTTTATTTGATTTAATGATATATCTTTACTTTCTATAAAATTTAAAAATGAAAAATAAACACACAAGCAAAACTACAGCCTGATCTTTTTCTGATTTTTAATGTTAAAACCATTTTTACCTTACAAGCATCTATTAATTATAAAATATAATAAATATCCATTTAAAATTGAAAATTTAAACTAAACTTTCACTGCCAAATTCAGAATCACTTTCTGAGTCGATCTAACGATGTCCTGACTGGCATGCTGACTGGCTGGCTGTCCATTTAACCTTGTGCGCAATGTACAAGTCGCAATTTTGAAGATAATTTGATGAAATTTGGTATATAGGCTCTAACTGGCACAAGGACCAAGCCTTAGGCCGAATCGGTCCATAATTTCATATGGCCCCCATAAAAACTGCTTTCCGGAATAGGGTCTTTTTGTCCAAAACTAATCAGCTATCAAACTAATTTTAATGAAATTTAAAACATAGATCGATCTATATTTATATGGACACATAAGCTATGCATTTTTAAAAAAATAGGATCACGAGGGGAGATAGGGCGCAATTTCCACCTCATTAAAACTATCTAGCAGATTTGAATGAAATTGAAAACATAGAAAGATCCTTCTCGAAAATTTGTTTTTAGATATTGTGGTATAGGGTATCATATGGTCGGGCTTGGCCGACTATACTTTCTTACTTGTTTTTATTTAAAAAAGGTTTTGTAAAAATGAAAATTTGACAAGTAAAAGTTTGTTATATTTAAAAATCGAATACGGGGATTCTATAATAAAAGGGATTTTGCCCCATTTCAATCAATTTGGCCTGTTTTCGTACTGACATTGATGAATGTGCTGTTAGATTTTGATCTTGTTGGAAGGCAAATAGTGGCCATTATGAATAATATTTTTTTATATCATTCCCTTATATAATGTTTCAAATGAAAATTTTAAAAAATGTTGTTAATCATACGAATTTTCATTCAAAAAACATATTTGTTTACTATTGTATTATATTTTATTGTTGAAAGTTTAATTTTGAATGAATTATAAAATTGAAAAAAATAAATAATCCAAGTATTTCAAATATTACAAGGAGTTCTATGTTAATATAAATTAATAACAAACGTCTAAACTTAACAAAAAATACATTAACATCAATACTTTCCCTTGTTAAGATTTTGTTTAACATTTGAAATTCCCAAACTACTTATTAAATATTTTAATCTTGTTGCTTGTAAAGGTTTCGTCATAATATCAGCTAGTTGGTTTTCTGTTGATATTCGTTTAACACTCATTTCCTTTTCAGAGACTTTCACACGTATGAAGAAATATTTTAATGCAATATGTTTAGTTCTTCGATGAAACTCTGGATTTTGAGCTAATTTTATTGCTGCGTTATTGTCCACTTGCAATATAGGAATATCATTTAAGTTTATAAGTTCTGAATATAGTATCTTTAGCCATATAACTTCTTTAGTAGCTTCAGTAGCAGCAACTATCTCAGCTTCTGTTGTAGAAGTAGCAACTATTGGCTGCCTTTGACTCATCCATGAAATTATAGCTCCAGCATATTTTATTACAATACCAGATGTTGATCTACCCGTCTTTGAACAACCACCAAAATCAGCATCACTGTAGCATTCTAGCTTTAATTTGTTGTCAGCTTTGTATGTTATAGCATAGCCTTTTGTGCCAGCTATGTATCGAAAAACTCTTTTTACTTCGAAAATATTTTCTTTTGTAGGGTTATCTAAAGTCCTAGACAAGTAACCAATACTAAATGCAAGATCAGGTCTAGTACCAAGCATTAAGTACATTATTGCCCCAACTGCTTGTCGGTAAGGAAATTTAGATACATCTTCATCTTTCCCTGTTTCTAAATCATTTACCACTTTAGTCATTGGAGTTGAAACTGATCTGCAACCATCAAAATTGAATCTTTCTAATATCTTTTTGGCATAAGCTTCTTGACAAATTATTATTTCATCATTTTCTTTCTTTATCTCCAATCCCAAAAAATAATTTGCTTCTTTTGCAGTCATTTTAAACTCAGCTTTTAATTCTTTTAATAAATCTTTAAGGTCATTTTCATTTGTTCCTGCAACTAGACCGTCATCAACATATTACACTAAAATTAATTTATTTTCTTTTTTATTTCTTATAAATAAACATGGGTCAGCATCACAGACTTTGAATCCAATTTTTAATAAATAATTTACCAAACGTTTATTCCAACAACGTGGTGCTTGTTTTAAACCATACAAACTTCTTTTTAATTTACACACACGTTTCGAACCATCATTATATCCTTCAGGTTGCTTCATAAAAATGGCTTCTTCCAATTTACCATAAAGAAATGCTGTAGTAACGTCAAATTGATATAACTTCATGTTATTGCTTGCGGCTATACTCAATACTGCTCGTACTGTTCCTAATCGTGCTACAGGACTAAATGTTTCATTATAATCAATTCCTTCACGTTGAGCAAAACCTTTAATTACTAGCCTGGCTTTAAACTTTTCAATAGTACCATCTGGATTCATCTTCATGCGAAACACCCACTTTGATGGCAAAGCTTTTGCATCTTTAGGAAGATCTGACATTTCCCATGTTTCATTTTCATTTAGAGATTTTATTTCAGAATTCATTGCCTCCTTCCATTGTGAAGATTCTTTACTATTTACGGCTTCGGCAAAAGTAATAGGAGTTTTAATTTTATTTACAAAATCTTGAACTTCCATTACATAATCATCATATCTAGAATTTTTAAGATTATTACGATTTCTTAATCTTTTTACAAGTGGAATTTCAGAATCATTATGACTTGTTTTACGCTTTCTTTTAGAAATTACAACTTCTTCAACGTTTTTATCTGATATTATTTCATCTAAATCTGAATGTTCGCTGGTATCACTTAATATTTCATCTTCACTAAGTTGTTCTGAATCTTCTATCAATTGCGGTTCTTGTTCAATTATGTTCTCCATATCTGGTCTAGGATAATCTTCTTGTTCAATTGTGCTGTCCATATCTGGTCTAGGATAATCTTCAAACCTAAGATTTACTCCTTTATCATTTACACTAATATCTTTTTCAACTAAATTTTTCTTTATTTGATTATTAGTTATTAAACACGTTTTTATTTTCTCAATGAATTTAACATCTCGTGATAGTAAAACTTCCGATTTTTCTTTAATGTAAACACGATATCTTTCATCATCGTCATAACCAATTAGATATCCTTTTGTAGCTTTAGCATCCATCTTTCTTCTCTTTTGTATAGGTATATGGACATAACATTCGCATGATATGATTCTTAAATGATGTATTCTAGGCTTCTTCCCCATCCATAACTCAAAAGGACTTTTACCTTCAACTGACGATTTTCCAGTTCTGTTCAATATATATATAGCTGTTCTTACTAATTCTGCCCATATGGCATCTGGAAACTGAGCTTCTTGATTTGAATACTTAAATGTACGAGCCATCTCAACAACTGTTCAATTTTCTCTTTCACTTGCACTATTTTGTTGAGGTGTGTACGGTGCTGTTAACCTCTGCATAACTCCATTTTTCTTTAGAATTAACTTTACCTCATGGTTGTCAAACTCACCACCATTATCGCTCATTAATTCTTTAATATGATGACCACGTGTATTTGCTAACATTAAATCTTCTTCTAGACAATCCTTAACTTCAGATTTCTGTTTTATTACGAATCCAAAACGATACTTTGTATAAGCGTCTTTAAAAATCAATAAGTACTTCTTTTTCGAAAATGATTCACTAAATGGACCGCAGACATCTGTTGACATAAGTTCACCTGGGCTTGAAACATTTGCTCTATGACCGAATGGTAATCGATGCGCTTTTCCATAAATGCAAGGCTCACAAACATTCTTATTATCCTTAACAAGAATTCCCAATTCTAAGTTAAGCATCTTCTGTATGTGTCGTTTGTCTTGATGACCCCACCTTTCATGATAAAGCTGTAATAAATCGGAATCTTGAACTACATTTACATCTTCGTTAAAGTTTTGCTTTATAGATTTGATGTTGGCTTTGTAAAGTGAACCACCTTTTAATCTTGATCCACTTAATACTACTTTACTATTTATAATTAAACTACAGTTAGTAGTTGTTGATATAAATTTACTGTTCTTATGCTTATCTTGAACAGCAAGAACTGAGAATAAATTTCTTGATATTTTAGGTACATACCATACGTCAGTTAAAAATAACGTTTCGACTTTGTTGTCGATTTTACACTCAATTTGTATTGTTCCTTTACCTTCTGCATCTAGTACTTCTTTACCTGCAGCTTTTATAAAATTAGGACTTGAAAACGGCTTATAATCAATAAAATATTTTTTTGAGTTTGTGATGTGCCTCGTTGCACCATTATCAATCCACCAACTTTTGCTATCGGCTTCTTGCACCACATTTATTTCTTCACAAAATACAGGCAAACACATTTGAGTCACAGCTTTGGCTTCATTTACTTCTTTATTAGGTTTACCATCTGCTAACCACTTACGGCAATCTCGTACCCAATGTCCTTTCTTCTTGCAATAATTACAGACATCGTTTTTCTTTTGAAATTTGTTTGTATTTTCATTTTTCTTAAATTTTCCTTTTGCTACAAAGGCCTGTTCACTTAATTTGACTTCAGTTTTTCCAAAATTTTTTTGAAACATCGTTATTTGCGTTGTTAACTCATCAAAAGTTTTGTCTTCATTTTTACATAGCATCATCCAACTTGACTTGAAGGTATTAAACCTCGACGGCAAAATGTGTAATATCTTACCCATGAGCAATAAATCTGGTAGCTCATTCAAGTTCTTCTCTTTTAAACTATTATTAAAATCTATCCATAGTCCTTTTAATTTTGCTATGTGCATGGTCACATCTTGACAATCATCCCATATAAATGAGAAAAAATCAGCACATATTTTAAATAACTGATCTTTTGCTGTTGCTTCGAATAGATTTTTGAGGGCATCCCACACATCTGCAGCGCTTTCTTTATCCATAACTTTTTGATAAATGTCATCACTTACAGAACTACACAACACTGATTTTGAATAGCTGTTGGCTTTTCTATACAAACCGCTTTCTTCTTTATATATTCTTCTTTGTTCTAATGTGGCAGATTGATCTGGAGATGTTGGCTTATGCAATTTTCCGTCTATCGCATCCAAAGCTCCTTCATGATAATCCAAAAGATCCCTTATTTTCCTTTTCCACATTGGCCAATCTGTTTCGCCTTGTAGAATCTTTATATTCTTTGTAAAATCCATGTTCTTCTT
Organism: Pollenia angustigena; assembly: GCA_930367215.1. Taxonomy (NCBI): domain Eukaryota; kingdom Metazoa; phylum Arthropoda; class Insecta; order Diptera; family Polleniidae; genus Pollenia; species Pollenia angustigena. Next base: position 125,747,575 of record OV884058.1, read on the forward strand.
GAATTATCTTCTCAAATTTTAAGAAAAAAAAAAATTTTTTTTTTTTTATTACTTTTTTTTTTTTCAGTAGCTTCCTGGGCTCATAACCTTTTATTGTTGAAAGTTTAATTTTGAATGAATTATAAAATTGAAAAAATAAATAATCCAAGTATTTCAAATATTACAAGGAGTTCTATGTTAATATAAATTAATAACAAACGTTAACTAAACTTAACAAAAAATACATTAACATCAATATTATAAACGAAATTTTTCTTTAATTTTGGTTTATTTTATTATTTATTATGATTTTTCACAGTTTTCTTTTTAAAAAGTTTTTTGCCACACTTTGTAGGGTCTAAGATCAATATTGTAGAAATGAAAAGCGGATTGACAAACATATATACATACATATCGTAACTTTAATTTAGAAAACACGCATCTTACATACATATAAAATTTGTTTACGGTTAAGAAATTCAACTTGATCAAGAAGAGTATATACAAAAGCTTATGTATAGTATAAGAACATTGAGCTATAAAGAAAAGGTCCTTAGTAAAATTATTAAAATTAAAAAGTTTCTTTGTTTTTATCAAGTTTTCTGTATTAAACTTAAAGAAACTTTGTATGTTAGGTTTGAAAGGGTTATGCGCCCAAGGGCACACCTCCACTCGGAGATCAATGTGGTCCATTGTAAAGCTCTTTGTATGTTAGACGCCTATTCTAAATTAAAGTGACAACATAAAGGATATAAAAATATCTGTAAATACCAAGGCGAATTTATTACAGGTGGCCTTAAAAGCCATGCTGATATTAGCTAAAATCACTGTTGGATGTCAAAATTTTGTTTATTCTCTTTTATTCTCTTTGTTTCTGTTTTGTTTTATTTCTGTTTTTGACATTGTACAATGATTTTACAAAAACAAATTGCTTGTGGTTTCTGTACGAGTTGTACTTGTTGTAGTACCGAGATTACCTGGGATAAATTCGCCTTGGTAAATACAAAACAAAAGTGTTCTAGGCCTGCCGAATTTTGGATATTTTATATTTTTTTTTTTTTTTTTTTTTTTGAAATGAGTGATGCATATTGCTATTTTTGTGGTGTTTAAACAGTTTACATTTTAAAATTTCCTAGTCTTAAGGTTGCACAAGTTCCAGGACAATTGACCTTAATTAGTTTATAAATCTAATAAAAAACATGACAAGCTAGATAAAACTTAGCAACGACAAGATCTATGCGGGACCTGAATTCATTAAGGCTTATGCTTAATTTAGTTTTCTGTACTGCCTAGTAAGATATTTATTCGGCAACCTACAAATCTAGTATTGATTCCAGTTCTAATACCGTATTTGTATTAAATATTCTGAAGAAATAACAAAAAGGAGTCCGAACGAATTTATCAAACGAACATAAACGTTTGATCTAATACGGTATTATTTTGGAGCTATTTTTCCGTAATATTCCATTATGTTTAAACGTTGGCAATTACATTCGTATTTAGCAAATTATTGGTTTATAATTAGTATTGTGGTTATTTTGTTGAACTATTTATGGTTTTTAATCAAAATTTTAATATTTTTAATTAGTGGTTTATTTTATAAAATATCTTACCAATCCAGTTTTCTGCTATAGAATGTGCAAAATCCACAATTATAATCAGTTGAACCAATATAAAAGCAAGACCACCAATGAGTCCTACCCACATCATGGCCGGACCAAATGAACCATCTGGTATAAAAATGGCACCAATAGCTGCACCAAAACAAATTAAAAATTTCAAAGGCCAGAACTCATTTTGAATGTGAGAACGTGGATCTCGAGACGACTTGACTCCCATCATAATTAAAGCCATTAGAGTAAAGAAACAAGCCAGACCAAAGCATATACGATAAACAGCCATATAACCCAGAGCATAATCGCAATCGACTTCCAGTGAACCACCCGAAAAGGTGTCCAAAGCCTTTGAACTAACCGTAGAAGTGGAGTTTATACAAAATGGTAGTTTCTTTAAAGTGCCCTGCAGACCGGGAGACAAAGCTATGGCTCCCAATACGGTTCCCACCAGCAACATAAAAGCATACATAAAACGTGATGAGGTGGAATTTTTGCATGAAGGACAAGCACTGCAACACATACTGGCCGCTGTTCCAGTACAACAAAGGGCACACTGAAAGAAAAATTATTTAAAAATAAAAAATTACTTTACGACATGTGACTCATGTCATACTAAAAAATTATAATTTAATTAAATCACACAAAGAAATACAGCAGAAAAAATAATAAGTACTTTATTAAAACTTTTACGCTATATTATTGATTTGTTCCTTTTTCTGCTTTCTTAAATTTTTTATCTTTCCAGATGTTTTAAACATTTTCCTTACCTGTGCTGCTGAACACAGTCCTAAAACTGCTCCCATATTGATTTTTTAAAATTTTTTGTGTTTATTATTATTTTATGAGGATTTTATTATTAGTTTTTTTTTTAATATTTCACAATTTGCGTTGTTTTCTTAACTTTCGGCTGCTACACAAAAATATACACAATTAAACTCCCAGCTGTTTTGTGAATAATTATCAACATTGTGCAATTATTCACAATAGTGTTCATATCGTTGATACAGCGGCTACAATTAAAGCGTTAACAGATAGCGACAGTATTTAAATCAATGTAAAAAGAGATAAACTGACTGTTTATTACACTACGTGACAAAATTTCAACAAAGTCGTGACCAAATTAATCTTTATGTAAATTTGTCCGCTGAATCCGAATATGAAGTCATAATTGTCAAAAGTATAACAGTTTTTGAGATATTTCAAAATAACCGTTATTTGTGTTTTTAAAAAAGATGATGTGACTGAAATGCAAATATCTTCAAAAATTTTAAACGGATTATGTATTTCTTTATTTTGAGTGAAAGGTAATAAAATTTCTAAAATAACCATGGATTGCTTGTGAAGATTAGTCAAGAAATGACAGAGTTACCGGGGACAAAAGTCCAAGCTTCATTGAAAATTTTATGATTTTGTTCAATTTTTCTCCTTTCAAGTTATTTTTTTTAAACCAATGATTTAAAAATCCTAATGTTTTATTGCATGCGACATTAGATTATTTTAATATGAACATTTTGAGCCCAACAAGACATAGATTGGTAAAAAAATGACAAAGCTACAAAAGATTTAGTAAATTAACACACATAGAAATTCAATCATTTCAAGCAATTTTTGTTAATAAAAATTTAGCTTTGAATATTTATTTGTTGTGGGTTAATTCAATTAATCTTCTGTAACTTTGTCATTTTTACACTATCTGGATCCTTTTGGGCACAAAATGTTCGTATTGAAATAGGCAAAAGTTTTATTTTTTGGATATTTGCGTTTCAGTCACAGCATCGTTTTTAAAAACAAAAATAACAGTTATTTTGGAATATCTCAAAATCTGTTCTACTTTTGACAATTCTGACTTCATATTCGGATTCAGCGGAAAATTTTACACAAAGACTAGGTGTCAAATTCATTTGGTCAAAAAATTGTCACGTCGTGTTATTGATGTTTTTGTTTAAACTTTGATATTGCTGCAAGTAGAACTGTTGCTCAAAATTCTTATACGCTTAACAGTTTTATTTGGTTTAATATATTTAGTTTTTCTAAAATCTTTGGATGAAGTTTCCTGACGATCTGGCATAAGCAACCAGTGAAATGCGCATAGGAATAGCTTATCCCATCAACAATTAATTTCAGTGTTTTTATTAAGTATAAAAATTGGCAATTAAGCACGACTAACAAAATCTTTAAAATATGCCGTATATTTTTAAAAGTACATGCAACTCTACATAAAAACTACAATACAAAACGAAACAGGCATTTTGTTTGTGCAAAAAATCGTGAGCAATCGTAGATGTATTTTAAATAATAGGCTGTAGGAAATATCGCCCAAAGAAAAATCGCCCAAAAAAAAAAAATGAAAAATCGCCCAAAAAAATTGCATGTAAAATTGGGCCTGATTTCATATGAAAAATGGCCAAAATTTTTGGGCTATTTTTCGTTATTGTTGGGTGATTTTTCGTTTTTTAAATTTGGGTGATTTTTCATATGAAAAATAGCCCATTTTTTTGGGCCATTTTTCATTTTTAAAATTCTACCATAATCTTACATAGCAGAGAAAACCATGTTTTATTATGGTTGCAAACAACAATGCTATTTTTCAAGAAACTAATTTAACCATAATATGGTTGTCGGCGACAATGATTTGGTTAAATTAAACATAATATGGGTAGAATTTTTTTAAAAATGGTTTTGTAGCTTTTTCTCTGGGTGTATATATTAAATATATATATATATATATATATATATATATATATATATATATATATATATATATATATATATATATATCGAAAATAAGGATTTTCTCTTCTATGGTATAACAAATACTGGCTTCGCTAACTAAAGCTTCTCTGTATAGCCGGTCTTCGGCCGGGCGCAAGGATTTTCTCCTCTATGGTATAACAAAGACCGGCTTCGCTAACTAAAGCTTCTCTGTATAGCCGGCCTTCGGCCGGGCGCAATGATTTTCTCCTCTATGGTATAACAAAGACCGGCTTCGCTAACTAAAGCTTCTCTGCGTAGTCGGCCTTGTTCGGAAACAAGGCAGTTTTTCGAAGCTTTACTTAGCGAAACCGGTTTTTGTTAGACCATAAAGGAGAAAATCCTTGCGCCCGGCCGAAGGCCGGCTATACATAGAAGCTTTAGTTAGCGAAGCCGGTCTTTGTTATACCATAGAGGAGAAAATCCTTGCGCCCGGCCGAAGGCCGGCTATACCGAGAAGCTTTAGTTAGCGAAGCCAGTATTTGTTATACCATACAAGATGAAATCCTTATTTTGGATATATATATTTAATATATACACCCGGAGTAAAAGCTATAAAAATATTTTATCCATATTATGTTTAATTTAACCAAATCATTGTCACCGACAACCATATTATGGTTAAATTAGTATCTTTAAAAAAATCACTTGAAATTTTAACGGTATTTTAAAAAATAATTTACACATTTTTGATTATAAGTTAAGTTTGCAAAGTGTCATAACGACCACGGACGTTATGACAATTCTTCGATGGACATTATGACACTTTTAAAAGTGTCATAAAGTCCAAGGACACTACGACACTGGACGTTATGACATGTCACCTAAATTTATATAAATAATAAACACTTTTTCGCAAATTGAGTAATTTTTTTTTTTTTTTTGGGAAAAAATTCGTTTTTGCTTTTTGGGTAATTTTTCATTTTCTTTTTGGGCCCTTTTTCGTTTTTTTTGGGCTAAATTTTATATTTACCTTTTTGGGTCATTTTTCATGTTCGCTTGGGCGATTCTTCATTTGGGCGATTTTTCATTTTTTTTTTGGGCCATTTTTCTTTGGGCGATATTTCCTACAGCCTAAATAATAATAATATCGATATTGATATTTTTCCTATCGATATTTTCGATAGTTTAAGACTATCGATAGTATCGATAGTTTATTAAAAACACTAAAAAACCGAAAATCCGCCATAAAATTACATTAAAGTTAAGTTAAACTTTAATCTTATATGTGCGGTCGTTTTAGAAACATATCTTTTTTGAAAAAAGGGTTTAGCAACATTTCGAAATTTTTGTTTGTTAAAAATTCATAAACAATTTGAAAAGGCAGCTTTTCTAGACATATAAGAAACGAAGTTGCAAGAAACGAAGTTGCAAGAAACGAAGTTGCAAAAAAAACAAGCTTAAAATGATTAAAATCTACAAGTTTTGATTTTATTAAATAACTCATTGTTCTAAACCAGTGATAACCACTCCATAGACTCGCGAGTAGGTCAATAATCGTATTTTTCACACAGACACGGTCGGCAATTCACATGTAAACAACAACTTTGTTCGTTTCAAAACATCAGGCTATCATCAGTCATAATATCTTTGTGTGCGGGCGTTCGGGGCTTGGAAAGTTCGGGGCTTGGTTATCACTGTTCTAAACCCAAAGCTGTGTTGTTAGAAATCAATGACGTCACAAAATGAAAACAAAAAACAAAAACAAGTAGGCTCTGCCGAATCTCAAATACCCTCCACCAAGAGTTCAGGAGTGGGCTTAATATGGTATCTATAAAATATAAACCAATCTTAAGTAAAACTGACCTCACGGTATTTTAATTGTTTGTCTTTCACAAATAAAATATCTTGATTCAGAAATGTTATAAGGCGTCTAAAAGTGAATTTAAGGAGGTTATAATACTATATTGGAGCTAACGAAAATTATAGATCGTTCTTCTGAAAATTCAGTAGATTGTTTTCTAGGTTTACAAAAACCTAAATTAGACCAATTTTTAATACACTATAACTGCATTCATAATTTTTTTGAATTTAATACATACTTAAATTGCTTTCCAAATTGTAAATCAATTGAAGTCAGAGTTCTACAAGAATTAAAATCACATAGGAGATAAATTTAATCAAAAATTTTGTTCAATACATATTTATTTTCAATAGTAAAGAAGTATTTAATGCATTTTAATTATTTTTCATTTTTGTAGATATTGGAAAACTTACCTTATAAAAATTCACAGCTTTCCTTAAAACTGCTTAAAATTTCTTTAAACTTTTATTAAATCCGATTTTATTTTTCTTAATTTCTTTTATGCATTTTAACTTTCTTTTAATTTCATTTCATTTTTGAACATTTTTTGAAAAAACAGGCCATATTTTGTGGAAATTTACCATCTTTAATTATTAACTTTTTTTAATTTACCAACAAAAAAACCAAAACAAACTCTTTCTCTTTCATTAACTTTGCTTTTAGCTAAGACACTTTTCTTCTTCTTATTGACTTTGATTTTATTTCCTAAAACACGACACAAACAAACTTACACTCCAAAAAAAAACACTCAATGCTGCCCACAACCGCGGCGATTTTTAAAACTTAAAACCAACAGAGACTGTGCTGCCGTCAGCTCTGCTTTTAATAAAAAATTTTCTATCACTGTTTTTAAATGTATGCGTTCAACTTTTTGCTTAGATTTTTTATTATTATAACTTAATGGCGTTTTAATTTTATTTATTTATAAAAATTACAAATGTTCTTACACTTTTAACTATTTTTTTTAATGGTTTAAAGGAGTGTTTTTTTAAGACGTTCACGCACCTTGTAAATTTTTAGAAACTTAAAAGATGAGGATAAGGAAACTAAGAAATTGGTAATATAACAAACTTTTTGATTAAGCTTGAGTGTAAGAGTAAAAGAGATAGATAGTGCCAGCTAGGGATGGGCAATTGAAAAATATATCGATATTATTGAATAGATATTTTCCAAGAGTATCGATATTTATTAATTAAATATTTTGGTATATCGATATATAACATGTTATACCATTGTAACATTTGATTATTTTATTTTATTTAAAATTTAATAAAAACCAAAAACAGGGAAGGATACAATTTTAATGGGATTAAGTCACGGAAGTACCAACTTATCTTAAAAATTTAATTACGACACAACTAACACCAACTATGACCATCAACAGTAAAACGTATCGTTAAAAAATAAAAAAAGTAAACATAACGTTGACAAAAGAGTACCGGTCTCCAAAAATAAGCTCAAGCAACAAAGAAGCTTTAGCGGCTATAACCAAACAAGAGTTGTAAGTAATTCTGTGATAGTTTTTGTTCTTAAAACATTTATATGTACTAATACTACGGAGATCGATTATTCGACTTTTTTCAAAATCCGGTTTTCGAATATTCGGATTAGGTGCGATTTTAAAAAACCCGGTTTTCGGTTAAGCATTTAAAAAATAACCGGGATTATTCGATTAAAGAAATTAGTTTTTTAAATAAAATGTAAATATGGATAAAAACCAAACAATTCACAAAGGTAAGAAAAAAGAAAATTACAAAATACATAGTTATGACTTTAAAGAATTTTAAGTTTAAAAATTTATTCCAATTTATTAGATTTATTATTTGGTTCAGCTTTATAAAAACGAATATGTTGTGAATTAATGAAGATATTTTTTGTATGAAAGAAATGTGCATTAGTCAACCCCCTTTTTTATTTCCTATGCTAATCCCCGCCAAGCTCTACGCTTGTCTGCAGGAAAAAAAAAACAAGAGTCTCTGGCGGGAATCGAACCCGCAACCCCGGCACTGATAGACTAGCTCAATACCAGCTAGCCTACCGGGACACTCAAAAACCTTCTCTCAATTTGTTTGATTTTTGAATTTAATTTTTAGATCTTGTTGTTTTATTAAATAAAACTGGTGACTTTTTTCTATATTGTTGATTCCGTTGTGAAAACCCGGTTGGGTGTTCGAAATATTTTAAGGTGAACGTTTTTATTTTTTAAGGAAAAAAAGAATTTTATTAATAAATATATAAAAAGGATTTAAAATTAAAGAAGTTAAAGAACCCTAAAAATAAAATAAAAAATATATATTGCAGTAGTAAATAGCAGGATATTCAAAATAATAAATGTTTAAAAATAAAAAGGCAAGGAAACTGAAATTGATACCTTTTAGGATATTGAGGAAAGATATTAATAAAAAAGAAAAGAAGATCTAAGAGTGAATTGTGGTGTATGTAGTTATATATAAAAATATTCAACAAAATTCGTGTCTTTTAAAAATTCTTAAGGAATATTAAGCCAAAAAAAAAAAAAAAATTTTTTTAATAAATGACAAATACATACATATAAAACTTTTTATAATAAAGAAATTTCAATAAAAATAAAACGATATACGGTAATGAAAATCTGAAGTAAATTAAACACAATAAACAGTGATAAGCAGACAGCTTTTAGCAATGTATAAACGCTGCATAATAGTTCAATTATATGAAAAAATAAATATTGTGTGATGAAACTGTAAACGACAACTATTATCCGAATCTTATAGTCAACTGAAGTGTCTACTAACTGTGTGAAAATTATTTAAATTTTAAATTCTCAATTTTGCCATAATTTATTTTGCTTTGATATTTTTAGAGAATTACTTCATTATATTTAATTTTTTCTTTTTTTAATTAATTTTAATTTATTTATTAAAATTTTATTGTTGAAAAATTTAAAAGAATGATTAAATTTTTTTATTATAATAAAAAAAAAACATTTGTTTTTATATATAAATTGCTACGGTGTGAAATGCTTATATTAACATTTTATCGTAGGACCCAGTTTTGTTACTTATCTGCCAGTTTTTCAAAATATAATAAAAATTTTCTCTTGTGAACAAGGCGAATTCATAAAAGTGACATTTTCCAGTCATCTGTTTATTGGTTATTTTTTTCTGTGTATACTGAATGTCAAGCATTGTTTAAATTTTGTGAAAAAATTAATTTAAATTTTAAAATTCAATAAAAATCTAAATACCGGAAAAAAATTTATTTAAATTTTATAAGCCAAAAAAAGTGAACACAAAATACAAACACAAGGATTTAAAAAGGCGTAAGGAATAAGTAGAGCCACAATCAATTTGCAATACAGGAAAAAAATTTACATTCCAAAGCAATTGTGTAAATTTTATAAACAAAATTCCATTTTTTATTTTTCAAAATCTAATTTTGACATTCACTCTACATAGAATTAAAAAAAAGGAATTGCATGCATAACTCCAAGGCCTATCCAATAGGTCTGCTTACTTCTACAACAATACAACAATACAAAAAACAACAGGCATTTTGTTTGTGTAAAATTCCTCGCCGTTGTCAAAATCTTAATACTACATAGGCAAAACAAAAGGAAAAATGTGTTTTGTGTGCATGTATGTGTGGCAAAAAACCAAAAAAGTAAACAAAAATATACACGTATAACTGAGCTACCGAAATAAGAGCGTAAGCGTTTTTTGTATGTCAAAACTTCTGATTTGCATACAATTTATACGAAACAAACCATTAGAATGCGAATTAGAAACCACCCGGCTGATAAATCTTATTTGACAGACCGCTATGTCGGTTTGTTGTATTGAAATTGTATTTAAATAAAATTTTCATCTTTAAAAAACGCTTGCCGCTTTTGTTTAGGTTGTTCAGTAAGGAAAATGTAAACAACTTTTGATATCGTTGAGGAATAAACCAAATAAACATCTGGCTTCTTATGCAGACCTATTGGATAGACCTTGCATAACTCTATCTCATGATGCGGTCACCTGTATGAATTCGTCTTAATTGTGAATTTATATTGAAAAAACAATAAAAAAACTGAAATTTGTTTTGGTTTTCAATATAAATTTCTAAACGAAACTTTTTATTTTAGTTTGAAAAACAGGCAGTAAGTGTTGTTATTTAATTTTTGTTTTTTATTTGTTACAAATTAATAAAAAAAAATTTTGTAAATTTTTGATACCTTTTACGAAAACTTTAATAAAAGTCAATAACCACACATTGTGCTAGTTGAGAAAACAGACAAGCCAGGAACCTGGCGTTTTAAACTAAATCGGGTACGCTGAATCCAGTGGTGCTTTTTAGGTTGACTCATGTTTTCGAGATATACCGTTATTTCAAAAATGGAGTAGGTTGCACAACATATATTCGAGTAACTCAAAAACGTTTTAGTTTATTAAAAACACTAAAAAACCGAAAAACCGCAATAAAATTACATTAAAGTCGTTTTAGAAACATATATTATTTGGAAAAAATAGGTTTTTAGCAACATTTCGTGGATTTTAGTGGATTTATCAAATATGCAAAATTTGGAATTTAGCACGTCATACAGAAATCTTGTTTACTCGAAATTTTTGTTTGTTAAAAATTCATAAAAATTCATTTTAAATTTCAGCTTTTCTAGACATATAAAAAACAAAGTTGCAAAAAAAAAACCTTAAAATTATTAAAATCTACAAGTTTTGATTTTATTAAGTATGTAACTCATTGTTCTGAACCCAAAGTTGTGTTGTTAGAAATCAATTACGTCACAAAATGAAAACAAAAAAAAAAAAAAAAACAAGTAGGCTCTGCCGAATCTCAAATACCCTCCACCAAGAGTTCGAATATTTCAGGAGTGGGCTTAATATGGTATCTATAAAGTATAATCCAATCTTAATAAAAACTGACCTCACGGTATTATTATTGTTTGCCTTTTACAAATAAAATATCTTGATTCCGAAATGTTGTAAGGCGTATTAAAGTGAATTTAACGAGGTTATATTATATTGGAGCTAACGAAAATTATAGATCGTTCTTCGCAAATGCGGTAGATTGTTTTCTAGGTTAACAAAAACCTAAATTTGACCGATTTTTAATACACTATAACTGCATTCATAATTTTTTTTTAATTTAATACATACTTAAATTGCTTTCCAAATTGTAAATCAATTAAAGTCGGAGTTCTACAAGACTTAAAATCACATAAAAGATAAATTTAATCAAAAATTTTGTTCAATACATATTTATTTTCAATAATACAGAAGTATTAAATGCATTTTAATTATTTTTAATTTTTGTAGATATTGGAAAACATACCTTATAAAAATTCAAAACTCTCCTTTAAACTTTAAACTTTTATTAAATCCGATTTTATTTTTCTTAATTTCTTTTATGCATTTTAACTTTTTTTTTAATTTTATTTCATTTTTGAACATTTTTTGAAAAAAAAACAGGCCATATTTTGTGGAAATTTACCATCTTTAATTATTTACTTTTTTTTAATTTACCAACAAAAAAACCAAAACAAACTATTTTCTCTTTCATTTACTTTGCTTTTAGCTAAAGCGGCTCATACACTTGCAATAAAATTATTAAGTTTTACGTATTTTACAATTATATCGACACTTTTCTTCTTATTGACTTTGATTTTATTTCCTAAAACACGACACAAACAAACTCACATTCCAAAAAGAAAACACTCAATGCTGCCCACAACCGCGGCGATTTTAAAAACTTAAAACCAACAGAAACTGCGCTGTTGTCAGCTCTGCTTTTAATGAAAACATTTTCTGTCACTGTTTTTACATGCATGCGTTCAACTTTTTGCTTAGATATTTTATTATTATAATTTAATAGCGTTTTAATTTTATTTATTTATAAAAATTGCAAATGTTCTTACACTTTTAACTATTTTTTTTAATGATTTAAAGGAGTATTTTTTTAAGACGTTCACACACCTTGTAAATTTTTAGAAACTAAAAAGATGAGGATAAGGAAATTAAGAAAATGGGAATATAAGAAACTTTTTGATTAAGCTTGAGTGTGAGAGTAAAAGAGACAGATAGTGCCAGCTAGGGATGGGCAAATTGAAAAAATATATCGATATATATCGAATTGATACTTTTTTTAAAGTATCGATATTAATTAATTAAAAATATCGATATATCAATATATAACACGTTATTCCGTTGTAACTTTTCATTGTTTCATTTTATTTTAAATTTAATAAAATTAATTCTTTTTAATTTTTGCAGATATTGAAAAACTTACCTCATAAAATTGAATAACTTTTTGTTAAACTATATTATTATTATTTTACTGGCGAACAAACGATTTAATTTTCAATGCTTATGTTTTTTATAACAAGTTAGATAAATAAAACACTATATAGCAGAGCCAAAAATCAAACAGAATAATAAATATCCTTTTAATTCTTAAGCGGGAGTTCGGTCCACACCACGCATTTTATGCGTATTTTCCTTTTTTGACCTTTTTTTTAAGACGCATGCTAAAATAGAATATATTTAGTTCTTCTTCACGCTTTCGATAAGTATATACATTCCACGCGTTTGCTATTTAACTTGTTAATACAATTTAACACTAATTATTTTTGGAGTGATGCGTAAACACATTGAACGCTTAGTGTGGACCTGCAGCTACTTCGAAGAGACAACAAAATTCATAAGCAAAGCCACTGTTACATTCTCTGACGGTATTCCGCTAGTTTACAGTCTTCGAAGATTATAAGAAAATATAATAAATGAACAAACTTAGATGCAGAAAATAAGTGTTCCAATAATTGGCGACTACTTAGTCGAAGTCTAGAGATATCTTAGATCTTCTTATTTTTCTAGAGAGGCATTTCCGCTTATGTACTGACGGAACGAAATGTTATACAACCCAAAACTTAAGAAAATGGCTCAAAACAACCGCAGGTCTGCTTCAAACTATTTGAAAAAACGCCTATCTCTGGAAAAGTTTAGAATACTTTGTTTTTAAACAAAAATCCGATAAATATTAAACTAACACCTTTATTTATTTAAAAATAATAATTTAATATTCGTTAATTTTACATTGAATTCAAATTCAATTCTTTGTTTTTAAAATCTGATTAATATTAATTTTAAATATTAATAATCTTTATTACAGTAATTTTGTACAATAAAAAAAATTACTCTACTTGTGTTTTGTTAACTGTGAGGCATAAATTTAAAAAGTTAAAATAATGATGGTTATCATAGGATTTTCATTCAAAAACCTTTTTGTTTACGTTTTAAAAATTTTGTATTATAAGCGAAATTTTCCTTTAATTTTGGTTTATTTTATTATTTAATAAAAAATTATTTTTTCAACGGGTTTTTAGAACTATGTTGCTATCTTGCCGCAGAATTATACCTTAAATTTAAATTTTATTTTCGTATCGGTATCGCCGATATTTCCTTTTAAGTATCGGTATCATATCGGCAACAAGAGCTATCGTTACATCCCTACTTTAAACTGCTTAAAAATACTTTTCACTTTTATTAAATCTTATTTTATTTTGATAAATTTCTTTTATGCATTTTTACTTTCTTTTAATTTCATTTCATTTTTGCATATTTTTAATAAAAACAGGCCATATTTTGTGGAAATTTGCCATCTTTAATTATTTACTTTTTTTAATTTACCAACAAAAAAACTAAAACAAGCTATTTTCTCTTTCATTTACTTGGTTTTTAGTTAAGAAACTTTTCTTCTTCTTATTGACTTTGCTTTTATTTCCTAAAACACTACACAACAGGGATGATAAATGAGAAAACCAACGAACTTTTAAAATCGTACTTTTTCGGCCCCAATAGTACTAAATCAATTTTTTATAAATTTTTAGAAAAAAAATTTTAAACAACAAAAACAAAAGGTACTTTAAATTGATTTGTACATAATAATGGGTCAGTTATTTTTCCAAAATATTCAAGAATAGAGGCAAACAAATTGAATTTGGTCTATCCAGACTTGTATCATGCGGTTTTTAGGGTCGAGAAATCCATTAAGTTTTATTTTTGATTGCCGCCACACAGCGTTGTCATACACTTTTTAGAATTTATCGTCTTTTTTGTGGAAAATTTGCAAATATTTCTCAAAATGAAATCTCAAATTTTAAACGAAAATAAAATTTTTAAGCGTTCTAAAAATATGTGCATACGAGCATCTTCGGATTGCATTTCCAAATTTATTGTGCTTAAGATTTTCAATATGTACTGCAGAAACAGGAAAGTAGAAAAAGGCCAAATATAATAAAATTTAAATAAGCACTTGTAAAATCTCCTTCAAAATAATACGAAGTAAAATAATAATGGAGTGGGTTCCCACTGTTCCACAATTCTGTTGATTACTTCTTGACCATCTTGTTGACGAATATTTGAAAATATTATGAATTCGTTCCAAAATAATCTTGAATTGAGAGGAAGTCGTCTTTTCTACTATGTAGATCTTTTGCAGAAGTGGTTTCTTTTATTTTTTAAAAACTTGTCAATATCATCAGAAAATGCACGCTTTTATGCTGCCGCTGATACTAAATTTAGAATGTGGCATAAGCAATTGTTCAATGATCAAGTGCAAAGATCTTTTCACAATAGCGGAGTTCAGTGTTTGGGACAAATGGTCTTGTAAAAGAGCAAAAGCTAAATTTCATAGCTGTTTTGTTAAATCCAACAACAAAAATAGAGTTTCCCTTAGATTTCATAAAAAAGCTACGACATTTTGCATTTTCGCAAGACTATTGCACCAAACACAAAACTGCGCTTATATTCATTGGACAGTAAATACGAGTTGCCATTTTATATCAATTATAAATACGTAGGTTTGAAAAATTTAGAAATAGTACCAAAGGAGTCACGGGGGTACCAGCGTACTTTTTAGTTTTGATTTGTACCAAAAAAAGTACAATTGCACCAACTTTATCAACCGTGCTACACAAGCAAACCATTCGAAATAAAACAAGTTAGAGTGCTATATTCGGCTGTGCCGAATCTTTGATACGCGCCACCGACAGTTCGAATGTTTTAAGAGTAGTATCTATATGATGTTTATTTATTATTAATTTATCTTTAAACAACAGACATCTGCATTAAGTGGATCTAAGGGTTATTATGGACCGTAAATCACAAAATTGCATAACATTTTTTCTGGCCATATGAAGCTAAGTTGGAAGAAAGTTTACCGCAATATCTATATCTGCTACGGTTTTAGGCGCATTTAATTATTTTACCAGAGTGGGCTTATATGAGGTCTATAGTAAATTATGGACCGATCACCATGAAATTTATTAGTGTGATTTAGTGCGAAAATAAGGTCGGCCAAGCAATTACCGTAAATGGTGTTCGCTATCGCGAGATGATAACGGACTTCCTATAGCCAGAAATTGAGGAAATGGACCTAGACGATATGTGGTTTATAGGTGTTTACAGGTCAAACGGTTTCTTGATACCGTTACTGCTGCTCCAGCTTTAGAAAATAATCAAAAATTTAAGACTAATTTCAATACCAAAGTGAAACGATTCTTTTGACCTTCTTCGATACCGAGTATTTTTTTACCGATACTACTTGATACTTGGTTGCTAAGTATCGATTACAAAAATACTTGGTACTTATATAGAAGTATCGAATATGTACTTGTATTAACTCGTATCGTTTCATCTCTAGTGGAGGGTATAAAAAACACGACCAAATTCATTCATGCCCACAACCGCGGTGATTTTAACAACTAAAAACCAACAGAGACTGTTGCGCTGTCGGTAGCTCTGCTTTTTATGAAAAAAATTTCTATCACTGTTTTTACAAGTATGCGTTCAACATTTTGCTTAGATTTTTTTTATAATATATTTTAATGGCGTTTTAATTCTATTTATGTATAAAATTTACAAATGTTCTAACACTTTTTACTCTCTTTTTAATTGATTTTAAAGAGTATAGATATTTTTAAGACGGTCACGCACCTTGTAAAATTTTAGAAACTAAAAAGATGAGGATAAGGAAATTAAGAAAATCTGAATAAAAAAATCCTCTTGATTAAGCTTGAGTGTGAGAGTAAAAGAGACAGATAGTGGCAACTAGGGATGTGCAAATTGAAAAATTATATCAATCTATATAAAATCGATATTTTTTAAGAATATCGATACTCATTATAAAATGGAGTTTGGAAACTATCGTTAAAAAAAATAATTTTTTTGTCATATCTGTAAAAAGGTTATAAGTAGGGAAATATGCGCCTAAAATATGCAGTAAAAAATCCAAAATATGCCGTAAAAAATAAAAAACATGCACTAAAAACTAAAAAATTTTCTTAAAAAATCATGTTTTAATTTTACTAATAAGAAAATTAAAAAAAATTTTTTAAGAAACGCTTTTCTTAAAAAAAAACATTTAAAAAAAATTTTGCCCGCCCCCTCTTGATTTTATCCTGGCTACGCCCATGTATTCGTGTACTGTCATCGGAAATATATATGCCTGCAAAGTTTCATCCATTTGCACTGAGTAAAAGGCGGTCAAAAAAGCATTTTACCGAAAAAAAAATTGTTTTGCCCCCCCCCCTAGATTTTATCCCGGCTACGCCCATGTATTCGTAATTTGTCTTCGGGAATATGTATGCCTGCAAAGTTTCATCCATTTGCATTGAGTAAAAGGCGGTCAAAAAAGCATTTTACCAAAAAAAAAAAAAATTTTGACCCCCCCATAGATTTTATCCCGGCTATGCCCATGTATTCGTAATTTGTCTTCGGGAATATGTATGCCTGCAAAGTTTCATCCATTTGCATTAAGTAAAAGGCGGTTAAATTAACGTTACAAGATTTGATTTTCCGAAGTGAAGCTAAAGAAAAGGCTTTAAAAAAAAATTTCCCCCCCCCCCCTCTGGATTTTATCCTGGCTACGCCCATGTATTCGTGTATTGTCATCGTGAATATGCATGCCTGCAAAGTTTCATCCATTTGCATTGAGTAAAAGGCGGTCAAAAAAGCATTTTTCCCAAAAAAAAAAATTTTTGGCCCCCCCCTAGATTTTATCCCGGCTATGCCCATGTATTCGTGTATTGTCATCGGGAATATGTATGCCTGCAAAGTTTCATCCATTTGCATTGAGTATAAGACGGTTAAATTAACGTTACAAGATTTGATTTTCCGAAGTGAAGCTAAAGAAAAGGTTTTAAAAAAAACTAATATTTTAAAAATTAATTTTATTATTATTTAAATATCTTTAAAAAACTTTTATAACATTTATTTTCAGATCCCACTTTGATTCCAGATCAGTGGCCCGTTTCTGTATTTCTACCATCGTAAAACTTTTCGCATGAAACGTGTGAATTGCAACAAAAATTAAACAAAAAATGGTTTTTCTCACACAAGTGTTTCTGTATCTTATCTTTGCGAGAATTGTCTGTCATTTAAATAATTTTCCATCAATTATTGGATGGATGTGAGGAAATGTAATGTAAATAAAAAACAGAAGGAATTTATATGATGAAAATAAACAAAACACAATTGCTATATTTTGTTATTTTAAATTTTTTAGCCTTTCCAAGGCGAATTAACTACAGGTGGTGTCAAAACATCATCTGATTTTGACAGTTCGGGCTTATTTGTTTTGATTTGTTAGTGTTTTACTAATAATGGTTGACATTTTTAGCTAATGGCACTAAATGCAATGCAAAAAACCGTATGTTGTTTCTGTTGTTTTTGGATTGTTGTAGTTCCGACACCACCTGTAGTTGAATTTATTCAGTGCTGCCAGATAAATTTGTGTAAAAATCGTCAAATTCCTGAAAAAAACTAATAAGACAAATAAGAGACAATTTGCACTAACATTTATGCTCATAAATTGTCAATAATTTTTGGGCTTCTTTTTTATCCAAAGTTTTTTTTTTTTGATTTGGCAAAAACAAAAATTCAAAATATTTAAAAATCCCTTTTTAAACATATAAATGAATAATATATGAATCAATTTTCTATCACTCAAGTGATAAATCCGTTTTTAATCTTCAAAACTGATCTGAAAAGATTCATTTAGGTGATTTTACAAAAAATAATCACCCAAATGCTAGCTGGTTGGGTATTTTATACATACATGCATATAAATTGTCTATTGTTCGACCTTAATTTTTTTTTAATTCATATTTATTTTATTAAGCTTAAGGTCTATTTTTTATAAAATTATTTTTTTTTTTCTTTAATCCGATATCAATTTTAAGTTGTTATTTTTCCCTGAAGAAGTCACACAAAGGTGTGACAAAATATCATATTGAACAAAAAATAAAATAAATATTTTTATAAAAAAGCCAAGTCGGTTCATTACTTCACCTGTACCCATGTTCTGTAACTTTAGTGAGCACTTCTCGCATCGAAAAGATGTGAAACAAAATATTCCATCGTTTCTCGAAAATTGAGAAAAAACTGCGTCTGTAACTCATGTCGAAAAATATCACAGGAGATTACATCGTTACGTTGTAAATGTCATAACATTGCACTGAAAGCCGATGTGACGTTGCAGACGTTGAGGACGCCAGTAACACATATCGTTGACGGCGACCAAAATTTTCTGAAATCGAAAATTTTTCAACGACGGCGGCAAAAATACAACCGTCGGCTATACCAAATTGTGTAAAGAGCGACTTTAATGTTTTCTGTTTGCAAACGAGCTTTGAAAACATTCTTGTATTTTATAAAATTGCTTAAAGCTAAATAATAAAACAATGAAAAAATGTGCCAAGAACAAAATACTATTTTTATTATTCTTCGAAATTTGCATTTTTAATTGTTTTTTAGTGTTCAAATGTTTTCTCGCCCCATTTTTATTCGTGAGTTTATTTGACAGTTCAAAGCGGGAACTTTACTCACCAAAATGTTACAGACACATTTTTTCTGTAAATTGGCGAGTAATTTCCTTACGTGATAGCTTTTACTCGCCAAAAAATGTTACAGACACAGTTTAGTGAGAAAAACAGCTGTTTGTTTCAATATATTAGCTTAATTTCAGTTATGTATTTTATAAAGCTTTTTTTTTGTAATAGTCCTATTCCTTCAATTTTCAGAAATGACTTTATACACTACCAGACTATTAATTAGTTTTATTAAATTTTAAATAAAATGAAACAATGAAAAGTTACAACGGAATAACGTGTTATATATTGATATATCGAAATTTTTAATTAATTAATATCGATGCTCTAAAAATATATCAATTCGATATATTTCGATATATTTTTTCAATTTCCATCTCTAGCTGGCACTATCTATCTCTTTTACTCTAACACTCAAGCTTAATCAAAAAGTTTGTTATAGATATTACCAATTTCCTTATCCTCATCTTTTTAGTTTCTAAAAATTTACAAGGTGCGTGAACGTCTTAAAAAAATACTCCTTTAAATCATTAAAAAAAATAGTTAAAAATGTAAGAACATTTGTAATTTTTATAAATAAATAAAATTAAAACGCCATTTAATTATAATAATAAAAAATCTAAACAAAAAGTTGAACGCATACATGTTAAAACAGTGACAGAAAATTTTTCATAAAAAGCAGAGCTGACGACAGCGCAGTCTCTGTTGGTTTTTAAAATCGCCGCGGTTGTGGGCAGCATTGAGTGTTTTTTTTTTTTTGGAATGTGAGTTTGTATGTGTCGTGTTTTAGGAAATAAAATCAAAGTTTATAAGAACAAGAAAAGTGTCGATATAATTCTAAAATACGTAAAATTGAATAATTTTATTGCAAGTGCATGAGCCGCTTTAGCTAAAAGCAAAATAAATGAAAGAGAAAATAGTTTATTTTAGTATTTTTTGTTGGTAAATTAAAAAAAAGGGCAAAAGTGCACTTTACGGGGCGTACGAAAAAAAATTAAAAAAATATGCTACCCGATTCAGAATAAAAAAAGAAAAAACCCAGAATTAAAATTTAAGGGGCCTGAGGCCCGTGGGGCCCTCTGGACCCAAAAAACCGCCCCGCCCACTTAGTTGAATGTGTGGGTACTCAAATTAAAGGTAATTGCACAAGAAAAACGAAAATAATAAAATGTAGGGCGGGCGGGACTTTTGGGGCCCTCTGGGTAAAAAAAAGTGCACCCATCCACTCACATCTATGTGTAGGTACTCAAATTAAAGGTAGTTTGCTCACGATTGTAAATATTTTGTTTTATTTTGTATTTTTTAATGTTTTATGTTCGATTTAAAAAAAAAAAAAATTTTATTTTTTTGTAACTATAGCCTATTTCCGATGTGCTAAAGAATTCTTTTCTGCGTAGCCGGCCGGGCGCATGGATTTTCTCCTCTATGGAATAAAAAAACCGGCTTCGCTAACTAAACCTTCTCTGCATAGCTGGCCTTCGGCCGGGCGCAAGGATTTTCTGCTCTATGGTATAACAAAGACCGGCTTCGCTAACTAAAGCTTCTCTGCATAGCCGGCCTTCGGCCGGGCGCAAGGATTTTATCCTCTATGGTATAACAAATACCGGCTTCGCTAACTAGAGCTTCTCGGCATAGCCGGCCTTTGGCCGGTCGCAAGGATTTTCTCCTCTATGGTATAACAAACACCGGCTTCGCTAACTAAAGCTTTTCTGCACCTAAAAGATACTTAAATCAACCTATAGAGGAAAATAATATGCGAACACAAAAACAAAATATATATTTGCAATCGTGAGCAAATTTAATTTTAATTTGAGTACCCACACATATCACAAAGTGGGCGGGCAGTTTTTTTGGTCCAGAGGGCACCACGGACCTCAGCCCCCATAAATTTTAATTGTGGTTTTTTTCATTTTTTATTCTGAATCGGGTTGCATATTTTTTTTATTTTTTTTTCGTGTGTGCACTTCAGCCAAAAAAAGTAAATAATTAAAGATGGTAAATTTCCACAAAATATGGCCTGTTTTTATTAAAAATTTTCAAAAATGAAATAAAATTAAAAAAAAGTTAAAATGCATAAAAGAAATTAAGAAAAATAAAATCAGATTTAATAAAAGTTTAAAGAAATTTTAAGCAGTTAAAAGGAAAGCTATGAATTTTTATAAGGTAAGTTTTCCAATATCTACAAAAATTAAAAATAATTAAAATGCAATAAATACGTCTTTATTATTGAAAATAAATATGTATTGAACAACATTTTTGATTAAATTTATCTTTTATGTGATTTTAAGTCTTGTAGAACTCCGACTTTAATTGATTTACAATTTGGAAAGCAATTTAAGTATGTATTAAATTAAAAAAAAATTATGAATGCAGTTATAGTGTATTAAAAATCGGTCAAATTTAGGTTTTTGTTAACCTAGAAAACAATCTACCGAATTTTGCGAAGAACGATCTATAATTTTCGTTAGCTCCAACATAATATAACCTCCTTAGTTCACTTTAATACGCCTTATAACATTTCTGAATCAAGATATTTTATTTGTAAAAGACAAACAATTATAATACCGTGAGGTCAGTTTTTAATAAGATTGGCTTATTTTTTATAGATACCATATTAAGCCCACTCCTGAACTCTTGGTGGAGGGTATTTGAGATTCGACGGAGGGCCTACTTGTTTTTTGTTTGTTTTCATTTTGTGACGTAATTGATTTCTAACAACACAACTTTTTGGGTTCAGAACAATGAGTTACTTAATAAAATCAAAACTTGTATATTTTAATCATTTTAATTTAATTTTCTAATTTTTGTTTTTTTTGCAACTTCGTTTTTAATATGAATTTTTAACAAACAAAAATTTCGGAATGTTGTTTAAAAAACAATTTTTTTCCAAAAAAGATATGATCCTAAAACGACTGCGAAAATAAGATAAAAGTTCAAGTTAACTTTAATGTAATTTTATTGCGGATTTTCGGTTTTTTAGTGTTTTTAATAAACTAAAACGTTTTTGAGTTACTCGAACATATGTTGTGCAACCTACTCCATTTTCGAAATAACGGTATATCTCGAAAACAAGAGTCAACCTAAAAATGGTTAGCACCACTGGATTCAGCGTACCCGAATTAGTTTAAAACGCCAGGTTCCTGGCTTGTCTGTTTTTTCAACTAGCACAATGTGTGGTTATTGACTTTTATTAAAGTTTTCGTAAAAAGTATCAAAAAATTACAAATTTTTTTTTTTTATTAATTTGTAGCAAATAAAAAACAAAATTTTAATTAACAGCACTTACCGCCTGTTTTTCAAACTAAAATAAAAATTTTCGTTTAGAAATTTATATTGAAAACAAAAACAAATTTCAGTTTTTTTATTGTTATTTCAATATAAACTCTATCTCATAATGCGGTCACCTGTATGAATTCGCCTTGTTCACAAGAGAAAATTTTTATTATGTTTTGAAAAACTGGCAGATAAGTAACAAAACTGGGTCCTACGATAAAATGTTAATATAAGCATTTCACACCGTAGCAAAAACCAAGGACTTTATAGTTATAACATTTATTCGATAAATATTGCGGATAATAATTACGAATAAATTTATATTTTATTTATTAAGAATAATTATTATTTCCAATTTTTATTTTTAAAAATTGATGATAACTATTATGGGTATCAAATAAAAGTATTTCTCAAACATAACTATTACTATTCGATAGATATATTACTAATTATTTTTAATAGTTATGAATAAGAAATAACATAATAGTTATAACTAATTTTAATGTGTATGTATATCTGCACATGTATAATCTGCAAAAATAAAACAATTAATATCAAGAAAATATTCAAAATAATTATTATTTTCAGAAATGACTTTATACACTACCAGACTATTAATTAGTTTTATTAAATTTTAAATAAAATGAAACAATGAAAAGTTACAACGGAATAACGTGTTATATATTGATATATCGAAATTTTTAATTAATTAATATCGATGCTCTAAAAATATATCAATTCGATATATTTCGATATAGTTTTTCAATTTCCATCTCTAGCTATCACTATCTATCTCTTTTACTCTCACACTCAAGCTTAATCAAAAAGTTTGTTATAGATATTACCAATTTCTTAATTTCCTTATCCTCATCTTTTTAGTTTCTAAAAATTTACAAGGTGCGTGAACGTCTTCAAAAAATGCTCCTTTAAATCATTAAAAAAGAGAGTAAAAAGTGTAAGAACATTTGTAATTTTTATAAATAAATAAAATTAAAACGCCATTTAATTATAATAATAAAAAATCTAAACAAAAAGTTGAACGCATACATGTAAAAACAGTGACAGAAAATTTTTCATAAAAAGCAGAGCTGACGACAGCGCAGTCTCTGTTGGTTTTTAAAATCGCCGCGGTTGTGGGCAGCATTGAGTGTTTTTTTTGGAATGTGAGTTTGTTTGTGTCGTGTTTTAGGAAATAAAATCAAAGTTAATAAGAACAAGAAAAGTGTCGATATAATTCTAAAATACGTAAAATTGAATAATTTTATTGCAAGTGCATGAGCCGCTTTAGCTAAAAGCAAAATAAATGAAAGAGAAAATAGTTTATTTTAGTATTTTTTGTTGGTAAATTAAAAAAAAGGGCAAAAGTGCACTTTACGGGGCGTACGAAAAAAAATTAAAAAAAATATGCTACCCGATTCAGAATAAAAAAAGAAAAAACCCAGAATTAAAATTTAAGGGGCCTGAGGCCCGTGGGGCCCTCTGGACCCAAAAACCGCCCCGCCCACTTAGTTGAATGTGTGGGTACTCAAATTAAAGGTAATTGCACAAGAAAAACGAAAATAAAAAAATGTAGGGCGGGCGGGACTTTTGGGGCCCTCTGGGTAAAAAAAAGTGCACCCATCCACTCACATCTATGTGTAGGTACTCAAATTAAAGGCAGTTTGCTCACGATTGTAAATATTTTGTTTTATTCTGTATTTTTTAATGTTTTATGTTCGATTAAAAAAAAAAAAAATTTTATTTTTTTTGTAACTACATATAGCCTATTTCCGATGTGCTAAAGAATTCTTTTCTGCGTAGCCGGCCGGGCGCATGGATTTTCTCCTCTATGGAATAAAAAAACCGGCTTCGCTAACTAAAGCTTCTCTGCATAGCCGGCCTTCGGCCGGGCGCAAGGATTTTCTGCTCTATGGTATAACAAAGACCGGCTTCGCTAACTAAAGCTTCTCTGCATAGCCGGCCTTCGGCCGGGCGCAAGGATTTTATCCTCTATGGTATAACAAATACCGGCTTCGCTAACTAACGCTTCTCTGCATAGCCGGCCTTTGGCCGGTCGCAAGGATTTTCTCCTCTATGGTATAACAAACACCGGCTTCGCTAACTAAAGCTTTTCTGCACCTAAAATATACTTAAATCAACCTAGAGAGGAAAATAATATGCGAACACAAAAACAAAATACATTTTTGCAATCGTGAGCAAATTACCTTTAATTTGAGTACCCACACATATCACAAAGTGGGCGGGGCATTTTTTTTGGTCCAGAGGGCACCACGGGCCTCAGCCCCCATAAATTTTAATTATGGTTTTTTTTCTTTTAATTCTGAATCGGGTTGCATATTTTTTTTATTTTTTTTTCGTGTGTGCACTTCAGCCAAAAAAAGTAAATAATTAAAGATGGTAAATTTCCACAAAATATGGCCTGTTTTTATTAAAAATTTTCAAAAATGAAATAAAATTAAAAAAAAGTTAAAATGCATAAAAGAAATTAAGAAAAATAAAATCAGATTTAATAAAAGTTTAAAGAAATTTTAAGCAGTTAAAAGGAAAGCTATGAATTTTTATAAGGTAAGTTTTCCAATATCTACAAAAATTAAAAATAATTAAAATGCAATAAATACGTCTTTATTATTGAAAATAAATATGTATTGAACAAAATTTTTGATTAAATTTATCTTTTATGTGATTTTAAGTCTTGTAGAACTCTGACTTCAATTGATTTACAATTTGGAAAGCAATTTAATATGTATTAAATTCAAAAACATTTATGACATCAGTTGTAGTGTATTAAAATTGGTCAAATTTAGGTTTTTGTAAACCTAGAAAACAATCTACCGAATTTTGCGAAGAACGATCTATAATTTTCGTTAGCTCCAACATAATATAACCTCCTTAGTTCACTTTAATACGCCTTATAACATTTCTGAATCAAGATATTTTATTTGTAAAAGACAAACAATTATAATACCGTGAGGTCAGTTTTTAATAAGATTGGCTTATATTTTATAGATACCATATTAAGCCCACTCCTGAACTCTTGGTGGAGGGTATTTGAGATTCGGCGGAGGGCCTACTTGTTTTTTGTTTGTTTTCATTTTGTGACGTAATTGATTTCTAACAACACAACTTTTTGGGTTCAGAACAATGAGTTACTTAATAAAATCAAAACTTGTATATTTTAATCATTTTAATTTAATTTTCTAATTTTTGTTTTTTTTTGCAACTTCGTTTTTAATATGAATTTTTAACAAACAAAAATTTTGGAATGTTGTTTAAAAAACAATTTTTTTCCAAAAAACATATGATCCTAAAACGACTGCGAATATAAGATAAAAGTTCAAGTTAACTTTAATGTAATTTTATTGCGGATTTTCGGTTTTTTAGTGTTTTTAATAAACTAAAACGTTTTTGAGTTACTCGAATATATGTTGTGCAACCTACTCCATTTTCGAAATAACGGTATATCTCGAAACAAGAGTCAACCTAAAAATGGTTAGCACCACTGGATTCAGCGTACCCGAATTAGTTTAAAACGCCAGGTTCCTGGCTTGTCTGTTTTTTCAACTAGCACAATGTGTGGTTATTGACTTTTATTAAAGTTTTCGTAAAAAGTATAAAAAAATTACAAATTTTTTTTTTATTAATTTGTAGCAAATAAAAAACAAAATTTTAATTAACAACACTTACCGCCTGTTTTTCAAACTAAAATAAAAATTTTCGTTTAGAAATTTATATTGAAAACAAAAACAAATTTCAGTTTTTTTATTGTTTTTTCAATATAAACTCTATCTCATAATGCGGTCACCTGTATGAATTCGCCTTGTTCACAAGAGAAAATTTTTATCATATTTTGAAAAACTGGCAGATAAGTAACAAAACTGGGTCCTACGATAAAATGTTAATATAAGCATTTCACACCGTAGCAAAAACCAAGGACTTAATAGTTATAACATTTATTCGATAAATATTGCGGATAATAATTACGAATAAATTAATATTTTATTTATTAAGAATAATTATTATTTCCAATTTTTATTTTTAAAAATTGATGATAACTATTATGGGTATCAAATAAAAGTATTTCTCAAACATAACTATTGCTATTGGATAGATATATTACTAATTATTTTTAATAGTTATGAATAAGAAATAACATAATAGTTATAACTAATTTTAATGTGTATGTATATCTGCACATGTATAATCTGCAAAAATAATAGAATTAATATCAAGAAAATATTCAAAATAATTATTATCGTAAATAAAAACAATAAAAATCTTTAGTAATAGTTATCTGTAAGAGAAATAAATATGTATCGATCATAATAGTTATGGGCCAATGTAAAAAGATATTAATTGTATATAATAGTTATGTTTAACAAATATTTATTTTCATTATACATAATAATTATGAGCAATTTTTTATAATATTTCTTAAAAGTGGTAAATTTTTTGGAGCCTGAAAAATGAGCATAATTATTATTTAGGGTCCTTGATAAAAACAAATGTTTTTTTTTTATTATAATAGAAATAATTTAATCATTCTTTTAAATTTTTCAACAAAAACAACAATAAATTTTTTAATAAATAAATTTATTAATTTAAAAAAAAAAAAATAAATATAATCAAGTAATTCTCTAAAATATCAAAACAAAAAAAAATTTAATATTAAAAAAAACACAATTATGACAAAATTGAAATTTTGAAATTTAAATAATTTTCACAAAGTTAGTAGACACTTCAGTTGACTATAAGATTCGGATAATAGTTATCGTTTTGAAAATTATATCCTTCTTTATAGTTTCATCACGCAATATTTTTTATTTTCATACAATTGCACTTTTATGCAGCGTTTATACATTGCTAAAAGCTGTCTGCTTATCACTATTTATTGTGTTTAATTTACTTCAGACTTTCATTACCGTATATCGTTTTATTTTTATTGAAATTTCTCTATTTTTAAAAGTTTTATATGTATGTATTTGTCATTTATTAATAAATTTTTTTTTTTGGTTAATTTTCGGTGAAAATTTTTAAAAGATACGCATTTTGTTCAATATTTTTATATTCTTCTTCTTTTCTTTTTTATTAATATCTTTCCTCAATATCCTAAAAGGTATCAATTTCAGTTTCCTTGTCTTTTTATTTTAAAACATTTTTTTATTTTGAATATCCTGCTATTTACTACTGCAATATATATTTTTTATTTTATTTTTAGGGTTCTTTAACTTCTTTAATTTTAAATCCTTTTTATATATTTATTAATAAAATTCTTTTTTTCCTTAAAAAATAAAAACGTTCACCTTAAAATATTTCGAACACCCAACCGGGTTTTCACAACGGAATCAACAATATAGAAAAAAGTCACCAGTTTTATTTAATAAAACAACAAGATCTAAAAATTAAATTCAAAAATCAAACAAATTGAGAGAAGGTTTTTGAGTGTCCCGGTAGGCTAGCTGGTATTGAGCTAGTCTATCAGTGCCGTGGTTGCGGGTTCGATTCCCGCCTGAGACTCTTGTTTTTTTTCCTGCAGACAAGAGTAGGAAATAAAAAAATAAAAAAAGGGGGTCGACTAATGCACATTTCTTTCTTATAAAAAATATCTTCATATAATTCACTACATATTCGTTTATATAAAGCTGAACGAAATCATTTGAAATATATAATCTTGGCTAAGAGGTTTTGTTTGGAACTTTTCAAAAATATGATTAAGACGTCCTTCCTACTAATAATTTGGTAATAGTAACAATTAATTGCAGACATAAAGACATGTTGAACCACCGATTTAATAAAACTTTCTTAAATAATAAATCTAATAAATTCGAATAAATTTTTAAACTTAAAATTCTTCAAAAATTCTAAGTCATGACTATGTATTTTGTAATTTTCTTTTTTCTTACCTTTGTGAATTGTTTGGTTTTTATCCATATTTGGGTCGATATCATGAATTGAATGAGGATTGAAAACGGCCAAGTGCGAAAATGGGTTTAAATAATTATTTTTCGGTTGATACTGTTTTATAAGACCTTTTTATATTTTAATGATTTTTGCACCCCACGGGAATGACAATAGTCCAACGGAAATGATATTTGTGCTGCACGGTAATGACTGAGCAGCATGGTAATGACGTTTTATCATGTATTGCAGCTAAATAAAACACATACAGCAATTTATGGAAGCACATTTAAAAAAATGCATACGTTATGTCCATTCTTTGGATTATAATTCCAGGTGTACTTTTTAAGTTTGGGGAACATCAAATTTCTTAAATAATTACCATAGATTGAATAATCTCAAATATACATTGAAAAGGTAATTCCCGTGTTCCTTTTGTCATTACCGTGGTTTAGATTATTCCCATGGTAATGACTGCACGGTAATGATGGGAACGTGAGTATTCTTGGATTTAAATGTGAAAATCTTCAAAAATTTTTATAAAATATATTAGAATCTAATAAAGACTTAAAAAATGAACAAACCAATACAACGAATTTGGAAATTATAATATAAATAACGGAAAAATATACTTACCACGGGAATGACAAAATTTCAGGAACATGCGAAAAATACACTAAACACTTCAAAAGCTCTCAAACAACTGACTACATTTTTCACTTCTGTCAATACACTTTAAAACTAACGGGAATTGTCGTTACATTGACAGTTAACACCTAACCAAAAAAACCGGTTTAAAGCATTTTTTTTAATAAACAAATTGGCCCACGGGGAATGACGAAAAAAATTAGCCACGGACTAAAATGTCTCAAAATCATAAGTTTTAAAATAAAATTATATTTATGAATGAAATATGAAAAATGAGTTGGTTTAATCTTCTCGAATAACTTGACGTACTTCTTTTATAATATATATTTTGAGATACTAATGAAAATCTGTGTTTTTTGAACACAAAACGTTTGGACGCACACCATGGTAATGACGATTTGCACCGTGCGACCAAATTTTTTCATAAAAATATCTAAAATATTTTATTTTGATTTCCGCGTCTCGTTGAAGGACATTTTGTTTTATTTAATCCTGTTCTCAGAATTTTAATTTTAACAAAATGCGTCGGGCCACAGAATGTAGTCATTTCGTGATATCGACCCATTTACATTTTATTTAAAAAACTAATTTCTTTAATCGGATAATCCCGGTTATTTTTTAAATGCTTAACCGAAAACCGGGTTTTTTAAAATCGCACCTATTATCCGAATATTCGAAAACCGGATTTTAAAAAAAGTCGAATAATCGATCTCCGTAGTATTAGTATAGGCAGAATTAGTCTTTACTTTCTGTTTCTGTTCTGTTCCGTGCCGTTCTGTTTCGAAATTGTAACAGTTACTTTTTCTGTAGCAACTTATCAGCCATTTATGACAAATTTATTAGTTTTGCAAATAATGCAAATAAATTTGAAGAAATTAAATTTTATTAGTTCTTAAAATCAAAAAATAGTTTATTTCAACATACATAAATATGTATTTTTTATTATTTATTTTGCTGTCACTTACAATAACTTAACAATTTTTTGATTTTAACAAACTGAACCGCAACAGAACAGAAAAACTAATCAATTTCACAGGTTTTTAATAACAAAAACAAATCAGCTGATTCGTAACAGAACAGAAAGTAAAGACTAACTGAGCCTTATAAATGTTTTAGGAACAAAAACTATCACAGACTTACTTACAACTCTTGTTTAGTTATAGCCGCTAAAGCTTCTTTGTTTCTTGACCTTATTTTTGGAGACCGGTACTGTTTTGTCAACTTGATTGTTACTTTTTTTATTTTTTAACTATACGTTATACTGCTGATGGTCATATTTGGTGTTATTTGTGCCGTAATTAAATTTTTAAGTTCAGTTGGTACTTTCGTGACTTAATCCCATTAAAATTGTATCTTCCCTGATTTTGGTTTTTATTAAATTTTAAATAAAATAAAATAATCAAAAGTTAGGGTGTGTGTGAAACGGTAGCAAAGTTCTATGGTGAAATTAAATTTGTTTGTGGTAGAAAATTTTCATATTTGTGCTGTGTGAAATTGTAACATTTTCGACAACGTAAAATTTTGACATAAAGAAAAAAACAGTTACTAATGGTTTTGTGAAAATAAATAAATTAAACAAACGTTTACCAATAATCATTTCAATTATGTTGGAAATGAGATCGTAACAACTATTTGATGAATTCGTTCTGATATATTAACAATTTTTACAAAAAGTGTTGGCAAAAAAACTTATACATATTTAAAAATTTACATCTTGTATAATTCTTTTTAATTTTTTTTGCCACTGGTCCTGCTTCCATATTATTTTTTATTTTGTTTTAACAAATTTGATGAAAAAAAATAATTTTGTGGTTGTTAAAAATTTCTACACTAATGTCAAAATTTATACTAGCGCCTAGGGCTAGTGAAATTTTATTCACCTCAATAGTGTCAAAATTTTACTTCCATGAGTACTTTGCTACCGTTTCACACACACCCTTACAATGGAATTACATGTTATATATCGATATACCGAAATTTTTAATTAATAAATATCGATACTCTTAGAAAATACCTATTCAATAATATCGATATATTTTTCAATTTGCCCATCCCTAGCTGGCACTATCTGTCTCTTTTACTCTCACACTCAAGCTTAATCAAAAAGTTTGTTATAGATATTACCAATTTCTTAATTTCCTTATCCTAATCTTTTTAGTTTCTAAAAATTTACAAGGTGCGTGAACGTCTTCACAAAATACTCCTTTAAATCATTAAAAAAGAGAGTAAAAAGTGTAAGAACATTTGTAATTTTTATAAATAAATAAAATTAAAACGCCATTTAATTATAATAATAAAAAATCTAAACAAAAAGTTGAACGCATACATGTAAAAACAGTGACAGAAAATTTTTCATAAAAAGCAGAGCTGACGACAGCGCAGTCTCTGTTGGTTTTTAAAATCGCCGCGGTTGTGGGCAGCATTGAGTGTTTTTTTTTTTGGAATGTGAGTTTGTTTGTGTCGTGTTTTAGGAAATAAAATCAAAGTCAATAAGAAGAAGAAAAGTGTCTTAGCTAAAAGCAAAGTTAATGAAAGAGCAAAGAGTTTGTTTTGGTTTTTTGTTGATAAATTAAAAAAAGTAAATAATTAAAGATGGTAAATTTCCACAAGATATGGCCTGTTTTTTTCAAAAAATGTTCAAAGATAAAATGAAATTAAGAGAAAGTTAAAATGCATAAACGAAATTAAGAAAAATAAAATCGGATTTAATAAAAGTTTAAAGAACTTTTAAAGGAAAGTTATTTATATATGCATATAAGGTAAGTTTTTCAATGTCTACAAATAATTCTTTATTATTGAAAGAAAATATTGAACAAAATTTTTAACGAAATGAATCTACTATGTGCTCTTAAGTCTTGTAGAACTCTGACTTGATTTACAATTTGGAAAGCAATTTAAGTATTTAATATATACAAAAAAAAAATTATGACTGCATTTAATGTGTATTGCAAATTGGGCTTATTCAGGTTTATGTTAACCTAGAAAACACTCTACCGAATTTTGGCGAAGAACGATCTATAATTTTGATAGAGAAGATCATTTAGTCGATACTTCGCCATAGCTCCTGCCCAGTCTGAATATATTAAATTGAATTTGAATTTCTTTACAAACTGGCGTACCACGCTTCATTGTCGAAATTATAGTTAAACCAGCGTTAAAAAAATCCGCTTTTTTGCTCTCTGATATTGCTTAATTTAACTTTAACAGCTTATTGGAATTTCTAATTTATTACCTAATTTTTCTTGCGACTTAAAGACAAATTTATACATTTAACAAAATAATAATGGTCAAATAATTTCTTTTATAAAATATGTAGTAAACTTTAGTTTTGGCTTGCGTTCTTAAAACATTTATTGTACTATATCGAGGGCCTATATTCACAATCTTCTATCTGCAATTTACATCAAAATGAGTTTTTAATGAGAAAGTCATCGATGACTTTATACTTATGTATGATATCAGTTTGGAAGAGTAAGAACTAAAAACACAAGTCTACACGAGTAGAATTATTGTGCGACATGCTGTTCTTACCAGGTTGACGGATAGTTGAGCCGGATAGTAAGGGAAATGGTGAAATGGGTTTTCCGAAAACCCAGATATGATGGGGAATTGTCTGCTAATAAATAACTGAGATATGAGCAAAAAACCAAGATTATCATTTTACCCAAAAATCCCTTGCTGTTGTTGTTTTTTATTTTATTCTTATGAATATCTGGAGAACGTTAAGAACCAAAGCTTCAAAATTAAACCAGTGCTTAAAAACTACAGTTAACCCTCTACTGCATATGCAGCCATATATGGCTTTTTAATTTCAAATGCACATTCTCATCAAAAATTAACAGTTTTGAAAAATAATAGTGTTTGAAAAACACAAGTATACCTTTGTGATTATGAGACGAATGTTTTTTTCTCTGTTCTTTACATAGGTGCATAGAAAACCTATGTCTTGTTTATAAGTACACGTGGTCACTTCGTACAGTGAAAATATACAAAATAAAACATATATTTATTTAATTACAAGTAAGTTGGTATGCTTATATATTTTTTTTTGTAGAGTATATAGCTTTGTGAATAGTGTGTATATCAGTATTTTTCAATTGTGCCTGTAGAACT
Source organism: Pollenia angustigena (assembly GCA_930367215.1). Lineage (NCBI taxonomy): Eukaryota > Metazoa > Arthropoda > Insecta > Diptera > Polleniidae > Pollenia > Pollenia angustigena. Next base: position 125,780,519 of record OV884058.1, read on the forward strand.
TGTAAAATCACGCATTTTTTAGAACAGCCAAATATGGCTTCTCATGCATTCACAGAAAAATTCGTCCAACTTTGTCGTGCCATATTTGGCTTCTCATGCATTTACTGATTAACATTACGGTATATGTGTTTTCATTTCTTTCATAATAGCAACACTTTCCATGGCATCAGCGATGACAACAAAACGCTTTTATTCGATTCCTTGTGATGGGTTAGAAAGCGATGCCGAATTACCTGAGTCAGACAATGAATCAGTAGCAAATCAGTCTTGGCAGGATTCACTGGTGATACCTGAAACGGATGTAAGTAGCGAATTTGATTCTGGGGATGATGAACCATTGGTCAGTTAAGTTTCGAAAGCGAACTACTCATGCAAATAGAAAAGAATTCCTGTGGTTCAACCCCGAGTTCCTGTAACGTGCCAAAGAAATACACAAAAAACAAAGCTCGCCGCCAAGACTTTCCACTAAGTGCTGTCAGACTGGATTCTACAGATCATCTTCCAGAATGGAAAAAAAGTACGTCAGCTATGTCAAAATGATTGCAAATTTCGATCATATATAACTTGTACTAAATGCGGGGTCCATCTTTGTTTGAACAAAGACAGAAATTGCTTTGCCTTATTCCACGCATAAGTAGATCAATCTGTTTTAGATTTTGCAATACTCATTTTCTATTACCTTTGTTGCATGAAACGCCATATATGGCAATAAATTTTTAGGGTGATACAGACAGGAGTGCATATGAAGCCATATATGGCAATTTTTTTTTTCAGAAAACTGACATGATTTTCTGAAAAAATTTTGTTAGCATATCTTAATTATGCCATTTAAAATCATAATTAAAAAAAAAAAAAAATTAATTTGTAGCTGGATCATATTGCATGCAGTAGAGGGTTAAAGTGAAAAACGGCAATTTCCAGCAAAAAACGATTACTTTTAATTTGGATTCATTAAATGTAAACAGTCGCTGTCAAACCAACTTAAAAAGCGAAAAGTTCGAAAGTTTTTGGTTTCGACTGCTGTTTTTTAAACCCTGGTTCAAACATCTCGGTTATTAATTCACAGCATCCGATAATATGTAGGGGATTGAACAAATGGAAGTCGTACCTCCCTCACAGAAAAAATTTTAGTACTATTGAGATCATGCCGCTGTTAGCAAATTTTCGCTAATTTAGCAATTTTTAGCGAATTTAAGCCATTCTTTTAATCTTGTTTGAAATATAAAAAAAAGTTCGCGAATTTTTGACATTTTGTTTTTTTTTCACTTATTTAGGTTTCAATTAAATTTTAGAGCTTCCCTAGAAGAACAATGACAGTCATTTGATGCATCATCTGATGGCTGATGGGCATTTCCTACAAGAACAATGACAGTCATTTGATGCATCATCTGATGGGCATTGCTGATGGGTTGATACATCAGAAGTTTCTATAATTTTATTAAGACGTGCGCCAAGATAGCGTCGATAGTTATCCACGAAAACGCAAAATTAAATTGGTGCTTTTGGGGGATTAATAAAAAATGGCAATTCAATGCTTTTGGGAGTTTTGCTTTGGGGAATTCAAAATTTAGGAATTTAAGAATTAGGGTGTTCGAATAAAAATGAAAAATTGTAATTTAAAGCAAAAAATTACGGAAAAATGGAGTAAAAAATTAATCAACAATAATAAAAATAAAATAATAAAGTATAATAATAATTTAATGAAGTGTATTTATAATTAAAAACAAAAATTTTTACTTAAAATTAAAAAATACCTTCTTTTCAAAAAAAAAAATAATAAAACTATAAAGTATGTATTAATAAAACCGAATTTGTTTTTAATTTTTTTGGGGGTAAGAGGAAACTTCAAGGAACAAATCTGGTTTGGGGTAACATTAAGGAAAAAACTGTTAATTTACAAAAACTAAGGAACAGTTTTCCAGAAATCTGGGTTCATCCAAAATGGTCAGTAAAAACTGGGATTTCATTTTTAAGAGTGTTAGAGGTAACGTCAAGGAATAAACTGTATAGATTATGAAAGTAGACGTACTAAAGAATATAAATAGAGGAACCCAGATTTCTGGAAAACTGGCCGTGAAATTTTTTGCACGGAAAGCGATTTATATTCTTAAGTACGTCTACTTTCATAATCTATCCAGTTTTTTCCTTGACGTTACCTCTAACACCCTTAAAAATGAAATCCCAGTTTTTACTGACCATTTTGGAGGAACCCAGATTTCTGGAAAACTGGCCGTGCAATTTTTTGCACGGAAAGCGATTTATATTCTTTAGTACGTCTACTTTCATAATCTATACAGTTTTTTCCTTGACGTTACCTCTAACACCCTTAAAAATGAAATCCCAGTTTTTACTGACCATTTTGGAGGAACCCAGATTTCTGGAAAACTGGCCGTGCAATTTTTTGCACGGAATGCGATTTATATTCTTTAGTACGTCTACTTTCTTAATCTATACAGTTTTTTCCTTGACGTTACCTCTAACACCCTTAAAAATGAAATCCCAGTTTTTACTGACCATTTTGGAGGAACCCAGATTTCTGGTAAACTGGCCATGCATTTTTTTGCACGGAAAGCGATTTATATTCTTTAGTACGTCTACTTTCATAATCTATACAGTTTTTTCCTTGACGTTACCTCTAACACCCTTAAAAATGAAATCCCAGTTTTTACTGACCATGTTGGAGGAACCCAGATTTCTGGAAAACTGGCCATGCAATTTTTTGCACGGAAAGCGATTTATATTCTTTAGTACGTCTACTTTCATAATCTATACAGTTTTTTCCTTGACGTTACCTCTAACACCCTTAAAAATGAAATCCCAGTTTTTACTGACCATTTTGGAGGAACCCAGATTTCTGGAAAACTGGCCATGCAATTTTTTGCACGGAAAGCGATTTATATTCTTTAGTACGTCTACTTTCATAATCTATCCAGTTTTTTCCTTGACGTTACCTCTAACACCCTTAAAAATGAAATCCCAGTTTTTACTGACCATTTTGGAGGAACGCAGATTTCTGGAAAACTGGCCGTGCAATTTTTTGCACGGAAAGCGATTTATATTCTTTAGTACGTCTACTTTCATAATCTATACAGTCTTTTCCTTGACGTTACCTCTAACACCCTTAAAAATGAAATCCCAGTTTTTACTGACCATTTTGGAGGAACCCAGATTTCTGGAAAACTGGCCGTGCAATTTTTTGCACGGAATGCGATTTATATTCTTTAGTACGTCTACTTTCATAATCTATACAGTTTTTTCCTTGACGTTACCTCTAACACCCTTAAAACTGAAATCCCAGTTTTTACTGACCATTTTGGATGAACCCAGATTTCTGGAAAACTGTTCCTTAGTTTTTGTAATTAAACAGTTTTTTCCTTAATGTTACCCCAAACCAGATTTGTTCCTTGAAGTTTCCTCTTACCCCCAAAAAAATTAAAAACAAATTCGGTTTTATTAATACATACTTCATAGTTTTATTATTTTTTTTTTTTTGAAAAGAAGGTATTTTTTAATTTTAAGTAAAAATTTTTGTTTTTAATTATAAATACACTTTATTAAATTATTATTATACTTTATTATTTTATTTTTATTATTGCTGATTAATTTTTTACTCCTTTTTTCCGTAATTTTTGCTTTAAATTACAATTTCTCATTTTTATTCGAACACCCTAATTCTTAAATTCCTAAATTTTTAATTCCCAAAAGCAAAACTCCCAAAAGCATTGAATTGCCATTTTTTATTACTCCCCCAAAAGCACCAATTCAATTTTGCGTTTTCGTGGATAACTATCGACGCTATCTTGGCGCACGTTTTATTAAGGGCAATATGAAAAAACAGATGTAAACAGATGTGTACGTGTGATTTTGCATCTCTCTCATACTTGTGAACTTCGTAAACAAGTGTAACATATATCTGAACTACTCACTCCACAGTATGGTAGAAATCAGTACTGATGTAAACATCGTCAGAGCTGAGTAATCAGTACTGATGTAAATATTGTCATACCTTACTAATCACGCTGGGTCTCCAATTTTTATTGATAAGTACAAGCAATAACGTCGGCAGAGCAATGACAGAACAATGCAGCAATAATTGCAGACTATATTGCTGGAGAACACGTGAAATTGCTTTGCCATAAACAAACGTACAGAGAAATGAAATGTCAGATAAATGACAGCTCATTTTACAGCAGATTGCTAAGCAATAATTGCTCAAGCAATAAGAAGAGCAATCATTGCGCAATGGATTGCCACTCATGACAAAATGCGGTCTATACGTCGCAAATTTTATGGAGCAATCAAATTTGACGTTTGCCGCAATAAATATTGCTACGTGAAGACCCGGGGTCAGTACTGATGTAAATATTGTCATACCTGACGAATCAGCACTGATGTAAACATCGTCATACCTGACTAATCAGTACTGATGTAAATATTGTCATACCTGACTAATCAGTACTGATGGGTAAACCAGTCATAGCTGACTGGTACATCATTTAAAAAAGATTGTTTTTAATTTTTTTAAAAGAAATATTTTAGAAATTTAATTAAGAATAACATTAATTTTTAAATAAAATAAATAAATTTATTGTATTGCGAATAAATTTTTTGCTTCTGCCTATGGCGGCTTTTCTCCACAGCCTTTTTTAGGCCCCTCACAAATTCTGTATGAGATTGCTTCGGGAAGACATCTGAAATCAAAAACGTAAAATTAAGCAAGTACTTGCATTATAATTTATTCATTGGTAGGCCAAAATGGTTACATACCTCTAAAAGTCGTATTAAACAGCGTCAAGTTCCCCAGCGCTCTCTTCTCCCACTGCCCTTCCCAATTAAATTGGTCTAGGAGCTCATCCGTCATCAGAGTACGGATGGTTTCGCTGGCGTCTTCTGTCACCCCCTCTGGATTTAAATATAAACGTTTTCTGTAAGAAGATGAAATTTCTTTTTTTTGTATGTATTTTTTCTTTTAGTTTAAATGTCTTTTGCACTTAAGTTTTTTGTTTTAATTTGTTTTTTTTAGGTATTTCAAATTTGTTTTTCTGTATGTATTTTTTCTTTTTGTTTTTTTAAATTTTCTAATTGCTTTTTTTAAATTGTTTGTTTGCACTAAATTTAACACTTTAAAGTTTACATTCCCAATAAAAAATGGAGCTTCCAACGAAGCAGGTTTGTAAGGGAGAAACATAAGGGTTTCGCTTACAATTGCGCTTATAGAAGACATGAATTTTATATGGCGAGTTCCCACTTTGAAGCAATACATTTTTGACACATAAAGCGCATTATTCAGCGCACATAAATATTGTTGGATGTAACGATCATCTTTACACACTGATGGCCTGTTCGTCGATAGCGAATGAAGACTTCGTTCGCTTAACTTACATGTAAAACAAAAACAATATTTTAAAATTTGTTTTTGTTTTAATGTAATTTAAGCGAACGAAGTCTTCATTCGCTATCGACGAACAGGCCTTGAATGTTTTGATACAGTTAGTTTTTAGTATTCTCCCTTACAAACCTGCTTCGTAGTAAGGGAATGCCGTAGCACTTGAAATTTTATTTTTTTTTTTATAAAAGTTGTTGAGAGTTCTTTCACCTACTTTACTGCATTTCTGTATGTCTTATTGCGTAGCGCATAATTGTGCGCTTATTTTTTTAAAGTGCTTCGCAAAATGATAAAATTTTTTATTGGGTTCAAACTACTACCACGGATAAAAAATTTTCAATTTGACAATTCTATTTCAGTACGCGGGGATTCACCAAAATGATAATGACTTTTGCATGTTAAACGGCTAAAAATGCAACTCTGTATTAAACAATTTAACATACTTATTAATTTTTTTACTGTTTAAAACAGCGCTGCCATTGCCTAATATTTTTTATTAACACGCTTTTGGTTAAAAAATCCCCACAATTCCATAATATAAAAAATAAAAATATTTGCATGAAATTTATTTAAAAAACGTACAAAAAACACTAAAACTTTTAAAAAATATACTTTGAAGATCAAATACGTATATAAAAATGATGCCGAAACAAAATTATGTATAATAGAAAATTTACCAAAATATTTGTACGAAAATCCCCACAATGGCAAGCCGACATCACCAAATTAATATAAAATTGCTGCAAGTGGGTTAGTTTATAACTTTTGTATGTGTTAGTTTACATCAGTAATTTCTTGTAGGGTTGTTTACAATTTTTCGCGAATTTTAGCCAAGTTCGCAATAGAAGCGATTTGTCCCTGTAATTCTTTACAGATTTCACGATTTTTAATAAATATTACCTTTGTTATCATGCTGCGCTGTACCTTTCCCAATTTATTCGTCGTTCGTCTGCGTAAGAAATAGAAATAAACCTATCGCAGAGTTCGCTACGCACGACGAATTTCGTTCTACGCAATGATCTTGTGTACTTTCATATACACCAATGTGTTTTATTTCTGGTGACGAATATTCGTTGCGAATTATTCGTCGTTCGTCCCAGTTGTGTTTCTATCGTAAGTTTGTTTTTTAATATACATATGTATTTACCAACACACAAACATGTGAAAAAAATAACTTTAGCGGCTCATACACTTGCAATAAAATTGTTCAATTTTACGCATTGTACAATTATATCGCCAATGTGTATGTGACATTCGAAGGTGACAACAATTAAAAGGCTTTTGATTTTTATTACATTGTACAATGCTGTTTATGTTATTCCTATAGGTATTGTTCATCTTTTTATTGAATGAATGAAACTATTATGCGACTTATTGCATAACATAGGACAAAAATATACAATAATATTGCAAGTGTATGGGCCGCTTTAATATCGTTCCCGCACAATTTGCTTCTATATGGGCATTTCTCCAGAATGGTCTACCAGGATGAAAAAAAAATGTTGATTATTATCGTCCTTTATTGTTTATTATTAGAAAAAAAGTCTATGTTCTTATTAAAGAATGGTTTCCTAGCATATCTGAGCTGTTTTACTTGAGGAAATTGGGCTGGAAACTGGAAAATTTTATAATTTTCTGTATTTTCTACTTTTAAAGACATTTTTATATACTTATTTTACATGCAAGAAATATGTTATGTTTACACTCTTTCTTCATAATCTCTCCATTACAATCAATTGTAAAACGAGTATTAAGTTTTTTTTGTTAAGCAAATTTTAAGACATTTATGGGAAAATGCGTGAAGATAATAATAAAAAAACATATGGAAAAAGTGTCACGTGCGTAATGTCACGTGCGCAATTTACAATTTATTTTTTTTCTTCGCGAACCCATGCATAGTTGCTTTTGAACAAAACATGATTATAAAGGCCCATTACTAACCTTTATAAAAACATTTTTTCCGAAATAAAAACCTCCTACAAGTAAGTGAACTTTCGCACTTTTTCTTACGGTCCTAAAATGCACTTCTATTTTTGTCACGTGAGTAAGTCAACTTTGAATGCATGGCATTTGTGTACCCAGTGCTCAATTTACCATTATATATACTTTTTAGAAAGAACTCATCACAAACAATGTAACGATTCTAGAATTCATTCTAAAATTCCAATCCACATCTATTTTTTTTTTATTCAAACACAATAAAACGCGTACAAATGTCGCGTGCATAACCAGAGAAACACCCATATATTTTTTGTAATTAATTATATAAATCGCAACGCAACTTTTTGTGGTTGCTTTCTTCAGAAACTCAAAAAATTTTTAACGCCACAAGTTATGGGGCATTTAAAATTTGAAAAGGCAATGTGAATCCGGGTCTCCACGTAGCAATATTTATTGCGACAAACGTAAAATTTGATTGATCCATTAAATTTGCAACGTATAGACCGCAAATTGTCATGAGTGGCAATCCATTGCGCAATGTTTTTATATATTATATTTTTAATTAAAACAATATCAACAAAAGCAAAAAACAAAATTTTTATTTTTTCAATAGAACAATACAAGTTTTAGTTTTTTTTTTTCATACGCAAATAAACAAAAAAAAGTAATATAATACCATGTTCACACGGACAGCAATATTCGTGTTTCGCTCTCTTATTCCTGTTTCGCGCCCCAAACATGATTGAAACGACTTGTTTCCCCATACAAAATTTTGTGAGCGAAACAGGTCGTTTCATTTTGAAACAGGCTGGGAAACAGGAAAAATGTACTATTATCTCCAATTTTGATAACATTTATCGTTAGTTTATCTGAACTAGCTCTCAAAAAAAATCAAAACAAAGAAAAAAACAAAATAAAAATTGATGTTTAATAAAATAAAGTGATAATTATACCATAATAATATCAATAAAAGTGTTAAATAATATATGTTTAAGTTTTATTTACTTTTTTTTATATATATTTAAAAAAAAATCACACTAACAACACAAAAAAATGTCAAAATGAAACAGGAATGAACAGCATGTTTGGCAAACTAGTTTCAAAGAGCGAAACGAGTGGTTTATAACGTCGTATGAACATAGCATAAAACACAGCTACGACAATTACAATTAATTATTTTATTAATTTAATTTAAAAAAGAAAATTTAACAACCACTTCTTTAGACTTTATACTAGGGATGGGCAAATTGAAAAAATATATCGATATATATCAAATCGATATTTTTTAAGAGTATCGATATTTATTATTTCAAAAATATTGATATATCGAACGTATTACCAAATTAAATAATTTAATATATATTTTATATGAGGGGCTTAGAGCACAAGGGGTTTAAGTGCCTTTTTCTAAAATTTAGTTTACATATGGAATTATAGGTATAGTTCGGAGAAGTTGGTCAGAGCACAAGAGGTGAATGTAGGATTCTCATCCGGACGCTAGATATAGTGAACAATTCAAACACTTGACATTAAAATACCTGCACTGCTTGGAGCACAAGCGAAACAACCGCTTCTGTCTCATTATTTTAAATATGTCACTTGAACCCCTTGTGTTTTATGCCCCTCATATATAAATTATGCACAAATCTTATTATTATTCCAAATATATATAGGCACATATATTGTTCCAAACCCGCATAAAATAATTGTTTTCAAGTTCGTTTGACTTTACTGTTTTAATAAGAAATCTGCAAGGTGAAAACCCCGCTTCGTTCTTAATTCTTCTTCTAATACATGCAGTCTACAACTGACATGAAATGCTTAATATTAACACTAATATGATGTAAGTGTTAAGTATAGACTCGTCATGTAAGAGGTTTTCTCATGTTATAACACGGTTGTTAATGCAAATGTTTTAACAACGCTTTTAAAACCAAGTTATAACAGCAAATCATGTCAGTTGTAGACGGGAAGTTATAGATCTTCCAATTAGTTTTAATAAACATATGATGCTTGCAGTGGTGCCAATTTTTAAATACATATTGTTTGAAAAACGGATAAAATTTTGAGTTTTTAATGAAAACTGATTTTAAAAAATATCAAATTCGATAGTCGTATTTCAATATCGATATATCGGTATTTTAAATATCGGCGATATACATCGATTATTTTTTTTAAATATCGATATTTTGATATACCGATATTTTTGCCCATTCCTACTTTATACAGCTACTCGCGGTGAAAATTGCAAATTTATGGCAGAGCAATTTCAAGTGTTCTCCGGCAATATAATCAGCAATTATTGCTCTTTTATTATGTCATTGCAAGTGAAAAAAGCCTATAAGATCAACTATCAATCACAAATGTCACAATTCCTGAAAAAACTTTCTTTAAGACGTTTTTGTACAAAAGTGCCAAAATGTACATATGTATTTGGAATTCGTTTTGTTTGAAAATAAAAAAAAATTAAACAAACAAAATTCCATTTTGTTAGTGATGCCACAATAATAATTGAATTAATTGCCACTTTTTTAGTGATGATACTAAAATAGTCGGCAGATGTAGAATGGAATACAATGAGCAAGGAACATCTGCTAAAGATGTTGATATTTAGCTGTATCTATTTCTTATGGGAAAATTTCCAAATCATTGCAAATGGTTGGCAAGTGTCAGACGGCTGTGCCTTTGGCTTCTCATAGTTCTGTAGTGCGATTCACTAACTTTTATAACGATAATCGAATCGTTAAAATAAATATAACGAAAATTTATCGAATATGCTATTCAGTAAAATTTTTAACGATATTCGCTGTCGTTTAAAATCAGCTGTTATTTAAGCAATTTATTTTGTCGTTATTTTAGCGACAATAATTTAGGTTGTGTTTATTTTATCGATAAAATTATTTTATGTTTTAAATTGCTTACATAAATACAAAGATATATTCAAAAGTATATGTATGAACAAAAATAAAATCCTAAATTTAAAATTTACAAAAAAGCATATTAAGAACAAAAACAAAATTGTAAATATAAAATTCACAAAAAAAAAAAAACTCATGAGTCTGTGGTGCGATTCACTAACTTTTAACAAACCTACAATCGTTAAATTTATCGACATATATATTCGCTTTCAGTAACGATAGTGTGATTCTGTAACTTTTTTTTAACGATAGTAAACAGCTGTATTTTTGTAACATCTCTTCTTCTTCTTAAAAATTAAAAAAAAAAAAACGAAAAGCACAAAAGAGAATGAAATAAAAACAAATGAAATTGTTCTTAACCCCACGTGTAACACATGTTTTTTATTCAAAATGCATTGAAAAATGTCTTGCCAGACTCATGAGTAACAGGAAGGGTTAATGTGTGGTTTTTATATATTTTTTTGTGAATTTTACATTTAGAATTTTGTTTCTGTTCTTATTATGCTTTCTTGTTAATTTTAAATTTAAGATTTTGTTTTTGTTCATACGTATGCATATGAATATATCTTTGTATGTATGTAAGCTATTTTAAACATAAAATACATTTTATCGATTAAATAAACACAACCTAAATTATTGTCGCTTAAATAACGACAAAAAATTGCCTAAAATAACAGCGTCACGAGACAGAAAATATTGTGTTTTTTTCTGTCTTTTTCTTCGAAAGCTGCCCTTTTTGCGTTTTTTGTTTTGATTATGCAATTTGTGTAGGTAGTAGCGGCCTGTTTTTACGCATTGTCACTTCACTAACAAAAAACGTTTTCTTTCTCTTTCTTCGAAAGCTGCCCTCGCAAATGATTTAGGCATTTTTCATACGTCACTTTTTTCATCTGTGTATACTTTGTGCTTTAAACTACAGCGAATATCGTTAAAAATTTTACTGAATAGCATATTCGATAAATTTTCGTTATATTTATTTTAACGATTCGATTATCGTTATAAAAGTTAGTGAATCGCACTACTGGCCAAACCTTTTTCAATGCATTTTGAACGCAAAAACATGTGTAACACAGGGGGTTAAGAACAATTTCATTTGTTTTTATTTTATTCTCTTTTGTGCTTTTCGTTTTTATTTAACATTTTTTAAAACAGAGATGTTACAAAAATACAGCTGTTTACTATCTTTAAAAAAAATTACAGAATCACACTATCGTTACTGCAAGCGAATATTTATGTCGACAAACATTACGATTGTCGGATCGTTAAAAGTTAGTGAATCGCACCACTGGTATTTCATGTTTCTATTTATGTTGCTTTGTGTATGGGCAGCATACGATGTATTTCAACAGGATGCCTCATAGGGCACTGCTACACGTTCAATAAATATCGTGATATTTGGATCACGATCCATTTTAAAATATTGATGGATCACGAGCGTATGCTACATGTTCAATATTTATCGCGTCAGTATTTATGTTATTTTTGTGCTGTGCGGGTCGTTTATCAATGTCGCGAGAAAACCAAAAGAAAGCCTGTTTAGCTATTTTGCTCGATTTCACTGTCTTCTGCCATTACCCTTTATTTCAATAAACTTTTCACAAATTTTGTCAATTGTTTTACTTTTTATTTGTTTAATTTTTTCCACTGCGTATTTTATTTCTTTTATTTTGACACTTTTTACTGACGTATTAATTTTTATTAATATTATTAAATATCATGAAAATGCTACACGTTCAATATTTATCACGCGATCCACGATCCGCGATCTGGATTTCATATTTTAGGCCATTCTGCGATATGGATCGCGATCCATCAGTATTGCATGCTACACGTTCAATAAATATCGTGATACTAGAAATATCACGATATTTATTGAACGTGTAGCAGTGCCCATAAAGCAAAAGCGCTTTTTCATATTCTGACCACCTGCTGCTGAAATTGACCACACTTACAATCAGCTGTGTGTATTAAACAGCCGCTTAGTTTTTTTAATTGTGTGTTTTTTGATTTTAGATCGATTCTATTGGTATACTTTGTTTTTCTGGAAACAATTAGAATATTCTATTCAAAAAATAATTAAATACAATAAATATTTTGCTTATGAGACAAAAATCTAAACAAACAATATGGAAAGTGGTGATGAGGTGAACAATATACAAAAAGTAGAAAAGAAATTTGTGAGAGTACTATAACAATTAAAATTTTTCTTTTAGATTGAAGTGTGTCAGAATGTGGAGCCGCACGAAGTAGAAAAAACTGTAAAGTCTAAAGCGGTAGTAAAATTTTCGCAGGTACAGGTACCGGTAAAATTTAATCGTTTGGAATGTAATACAAATTTGAACTTACCGCCCTCCAATTGGCTAACCAGTGCCGACAGTAGTTATGGTTTGCATCAAGCTTTATATCACAGTCCCGGTTTTGCAAGCTTTCGTATGGCTCATATGTTTCCTGATTGTGTGGGCGAAGTGGATGTGGTGGCAGATGCGGAAAATATTAAAAAATTGTTAAAACTTCCCTATACATCCCAGGGAGCTGTTAGCATGATAGTGCATAAAGTGGGCAATACTATATTGTTGGATGAGTTCGATATCCAAAAATACTTGTTGCGCAAGGCCGATGATGATTGGAAGTGGCTGAGGACTTTTATATTGGAACAAATTTTGGCTTATGGAGATGGAAGCCATAATTTCTGTTTAAAAGACAAATCTCGTGAAGCTATACAAAATAAGAATTTACTTTCCAAATTCTTGTATTATTCTTTAAAACAGTCTGGAAATGCAGAAGTCACTGACATTAAAAAGGAAACTTCTCAGAAGAAAAAATCCTTGCCCATTAAAAATCCTGTACTACCGGAGCCTAAGATGGAGGAAAATGTACCCGATCCAAGTTCCTCGCATGTATTTCAGCGCAACGTGGTTTGGACTTTTGAAGATATACGCATGCTGATTGGCACAGATATGCCTATTTTTGGAGGACCAAATCGCCCTTGTATTAGTTTAAGATTGCGTGATATGACCAAACCCATTAACGTTTTGACCGGAATAGACTACTGGCTAGATAATCTCATGTGTAATGTGCCTGAGGTGGTAATGTGCTACCATCTGGATGGCATAGTACAGAAATATGAAATCATAAAGACAGAAGACTTGCCATATTTGGAAAATTCTCAATTTTCGACCCAGGTGGTGCGTAATGTTGCTCAAAATATTTTAGCTTTCTTAAAAGTTAACGCAACCAAAGAGGGACATACCTATTGGCTATTTAAGGGGCGCAATGATGATGTAGTTAAATTATATGATTTAACAACTTTATGTAAAAATCAAACGAATGCCTCGGAATGTGATGACAAACAAGAAAATCCTTTTACAGTACCAGTGGCCATGCTTCTATACACCGTAGCTCGTAATATGAAAAATCGTTCGCCTCAAATTACTGCCAAAACTGCGGGAAATATAAGAGCTTTGTTGGACAATTGTATTGAGCTATTGCCCAAAGAGAAATATCCCCAAATTGTTACCTCCTCCCACTATATTTTGTCAGACTTGCATATTCCAGCTGGTATTGATCCAAAAGATCCCAAATTTGACTTCTCTGACAATGATTCCGATACACAATCAGTGTATGAGGAGGAAGAAGACGAGGAAGATGATGAAGAAGACAATGCATTTTGCAATCATGAAGAGTTGTTCAATTTCCAAGAATTGAGTAAAGACCAAAATGTGGCCGTACAAAATATATGTGATACTCTTAAAGAATTTCATTTGGATAATTTAAAAACAAAAACCGGAAAACACAGACCATTGCCTTTGGTGGCTTCCGTGGAGGAAAGATGTTTTACAGCTTTAGAACACATAAGCGAGGGTTTGTCTTGCTTGCAATTTTTCAATAAAAACGAAGAAGAATTCATTAAAGAAACCGAAGCCAGAGCCAAAGACGATGAAAAACGAAAAATTATACATGAAGAACAAAATCCCAATATGGCAAAACCTTTTAAACCCATACCTTTGCCTTATGAGTCTTTAAACGCACAAAAGTCTGCGCCATCTGGCTATAACTCTGCGGCCAGTGATGACGAGTTAGTACAAGAAACTAAAACAAAGAAATCTAAAGCCAAAAAGTCTCAAGCTAAAGCTTTAAAACCTCTGACTACAACTATGGCACAACAGCAGCCGCCCCAGCAAGAGATTGCTGTAAGTTTCAATTCTCAACTCTTTGGTTCCTGGAATATCCACTTAAAGTTATTGCTCTTGGAAAAAGCTTGTCTCACTTATGCCACTTTAGCGGAATATAATTATGTTGAGCAGAAATATGGCTCAAGCTTAAGAGCCATTTACATGTCTTGCAAATGCCAGCAAGTGGTATTGAATTACATGACATCTCTTGTGTCGCAAAAGAGTTGCTTATTGGGACGTGCCGGTGATTGTCTATTTCAAATGACTAAAGATTGGGAAAATATTAAGGAACATATAAGGGATTTTAATGAAAATTGTGACACAGAGAAGTACATAAGGAAGGAATTGGAAAAAGAATTGGGTAAGTTTATTTTTATTCAATATATTGTCTGCCTGGAAAATATAAGTTTTAGGCATAAAAAAAGCTATTCTAAACCACAAATGTATGTAAATACCTTTGTCTTATTGCCGTAATTATAGAAACAGATGACTGTTCAGAGCTACTTAAGCCACAGGAAAATATTGAATTTCTAATGGCCTCTAGTTGTACATGCTATGAAAATGCTTTGGAACATGTTAACAGTTCCGTAGGCGAATTTTCCCCTGATGAGGAATCACGTCACGAGCTAATTAGACGTTTGGGTAATGTACGCAACGAGTTGGGTGTTAAGTACATGTTTTGGGCTCAAGAAGAATACACAAAATATGTACAAGAAAACAACGCTGACACAAACTCACATGACATCAGCCAACCACAATCTAAGGAGAATGTTGACAACGAACTAGAAAAAAATGATACAAATGTAAAAGCTAAAAAGAGTTTAACAAAAGAAGAGCCTTTATATTTAAAATTGGCCATGAAATCTTATGATTGTTTAATAAGAGGCATAAAAGCTTTTAATATTGTACAAGATAATGTTAATTTGGCATTTTTATTCTGTAACATGGGTAGATTTATGCGGTTTAGGGCCCACTTAATGATACCAAATGAAAAGTGAGTATTATTTGAAATTCTAAACTCTTTTTTTTTAAATATTAAAATAATTTTTATTAGCATTGATATCATACAACAACAAAAAATGTTTTACAATGAAGCCTTTTCATATTATGAAAAAGCCAAAGATGTTTTGGGTTCACGTAAATCCAATGCTGAGCTATGGGACTTAGTTAATTGGGAACTATCGACTGCTACTTTTACTTTGGCCAAACAATTGCAAGATTACAGTAGTGCAGATGATGTAAGTTAAAACAAAGAATTGTTTATATTTTTGTATTTAAAATTGTATATGTGCTTAAGGTTTGCCGCAATGATTTGGAAAAAGAAGTCTTAGAACTCTTACAGAAATCCTTAAAACTTTGTGATGTGGAACATCCAGGTTCTCGACAAGTTTTGTACACATATCGCTCAGGCTTAATACATAAAAGGTAAGTTTTTTACAACATAACTTCCCAGTGGTAAATGTTGAAAGGACTGCAAGTAGCAGGCCTTTTTATGAATGCCTTCCTAAAGATTTAAATTTCTTTTTGAAAGGCATTTCAAAATATTTGTATTCGGTACAAGTTCCCTACTCCCTTCTTTAGGAAGTTTTCTTCTTTCACCTGAGTTCAAACCCGTCAAGAATAAAAACTATTATAAAATTTTTTTTTATTAATTTTATGTTGGAAGGAATAAGCTTAAGCCTTATTTAAAAAAAAATCAAAAATTTCAATTAAAAACCAACAGTTCAATACATCCATTGTTATGGTTATTATGGTAAAACAAAGAAAGGTAACGTTTCGAATTATAAAAAAGACTTTAATCAAAATGTTAAGTTAACTTTTTTCTAATTTAAGGATATTTTATTTATTTTAAAGTTTAACTTTAAAGGTCTTCATGTGACATGAGTTTTTTTTTGTGTTTTATTACTATAAAAACTAATCAGACACAAATTTTCAACAAGATCGGTCAAAAAGTTTCTGAGATAAAGGGGGTCAAAGTTTGACATTTAGGCCATACAGGTGTTCTTTCTCATCCATGTAACTTATTACCTATTGGTGTTAGAGAAATTTGTCCCAAGTAGCTTCGATAGATATTTGATCAATCTTTTTAAAAAAAATATTTTTGTTTTTTTTTAAATTTTTATCGGAAGACATCGATTTAAAAATTGGGTCACTTGACATGAAATCCCCCATATCTATATCGTCGGCTTAGAGTGTAAACCTGCTAAATCCATTTTTTTTTAGTAAATTGAGATTTTAATGCCGTATGGTAGAGAAAGATAAAAAGTGTTTTTGTCTCTCCTGTAAAATTTGTTAAAAGGGAGTTATCAGGTTTACACTCTAAGCCGACGATATGATTCATTGCCGAACAAATAAAAAGATTGGATAAAAAAGAAGACCAAAAACTATTGTCAATTAATGAAAACAAATGAAAGTGTGAATGGTGTTTTCTTTTCTTTGCTAGGACTCGATAACTTTTTTTTGGTTCAAAATAAAATTTGTTCAAATTATCAATCGAAGAAAAAATTAAAAACATGATTAAACTATTATTTAAAATAAAATCAAAAACTATCAGGGGTGTGCTGGAAATCGAAAACGTAAGACGCAAGAATTTGGAAGTTGTTGTTAATGCACTTTTAATCTAATTTTTATAATTTTTGTATTAAAATTCTGTTTAATAGAGAAATATTTGTATAATACTTGTCATAAAATTCTTTTATTACAGAAATCTTATTTAAAAACGACTATTCAAATTCTTGCGTGTTACGTTTACGATTTCCAGCACACCCCTGTATATGATTTACGATAAAAAAATTAGAAGGAAAATACTTAAAAATGATTATGTTTAAAAACAACCATTAAATTGCTCAAAAAGAGATAAAATATTGTATCAAAAATTATTCTTTGAGGTGTTTCATTTATGATTGGAAAATTAGGTCATATGCGGGTGGCTGACAAACACAATATTGTAATGCAACAATAAATGGAATAGCTTCATAACTCCACAACTATTCTGTAGACAATGCTTTGAGTTAATTATAGCATGGTAACTGTGTTCACTGCACAACGGTTGCGTAATTTGTGCATTGTTTTAATTTGTAATGCCTTTTTAACGCATTTATTTTTTGTGATGCTTTGCAATACTGCGTTTATGAAATCTGCCGGTATTTCGCTCGAAAAGCTGATTTTTAAAATATGTATTTGATTCTCATACAAAATTCTAGCTGGGTAATACATGCATACAGATCTCTTTCATCACCACGGAAGATCAATTGCTTGTCAGAGCCTGGACCTATGTTCATCTCTATGTGCTCAACTGGGCGATAAGGAGTTTCGACTCCTTTAAATCACCTGGTCTGGACGGTAACATTCCGGCCGACCTTCAGAAGAATGCGAACCTTCTAATTCCGTGGCTCTTCGCTTTTTACACGGAATGTGTTACATTTTCTTACGTTCCTTACCGCTGGGCTATAGGTAGGTTGGTTTTCATGCCAAAGGGAGGGAAAACATAACACACTAAGCCTTAGGACTACAGACCAATCAGCTTGTCGTCATTTATACTCAAGACCCTTTACAGGGTAATTAAGGACTTCTATTCCTCTACCTCGGACCATACCTTCACCAAGGGCAGGTCTATGGACACTGTGCTTCACTTACTAGTTGGCTAAATTGATAGATCCCTTATATTTCGGGAATACTCACTTGTAGACTTTCTGGACATTCAGGAAGTTTTTAATAATGTCAGATCTAACTTCATCTGGGAATCAATGAGGGAGTTGTGTGTTGACGATGTTATCGGTAGATTTATTAAAAATCTACTCGCCGACAGGATCATTGAATCGACAAAACGCACTATCAATGTTTGCAGATTGGTGTACATGGGCACCCCGCAAGGTTGGGTGGTATCCCTTCTTTTATGGAACTTGATAAACACTTTGTTGAGTCAGTTTGACAGATTAGGGATAAAAACCATCACCTAGACCCATTGTCGCTTTGTATGAAATCTGCATTACAGATTCTAAGCTCCTGAATATATATCCTCTGGACTTGGTGTCAACCCACTGAATACTGACTTGGTACTTTTCACCAGGAAGTACAAGGTTGGTGACTTTTAGCTACATAGGCTAAATGGCACGGAGCTGGTAATCTCGAATAGTGCCAAATACCTAGTCTTGATTCTCTTTTAGGTGTTAAAGTGTCTGCATGCTAAATTTTAAAAACCCGGTTGATTAGTTAAGAAGATATAGGGAGGAAGAGCATTTGCTCCTCTTTCCCTTTTTCACGCCCTATTCCCTATTTCCTTTCAGATGTTACAGTGTCTGCATGCCAAATATTAAGAAAACTGGTTGATTTGCTAAGAAGATATAGGGAGGGGGAGCTTTTACTTCTCTAGCTATTGCATGTCCTATTCTCTAACTCTTTTCAGATGTTATACTGTCTGCATGCGAAAATTTAAGAAAACCGGTTGATAAGTTATTAAGTTATATGGAGGGGAACTTTTACACCTCTTGCCCTATTTCATGCCCTAAATATTAAAAATTATAGCTAATAGTTGCTTCCAGATGTAACACCATTTGCCTGCCACATTTCAAGAAAATCGGTTTATTAGTTAAGAATATATAGGAAGGGGGAGCTTTTACCCCTATTTCACGCCCTTTGCCCTATTTCTTTCATATGTTACAGTGTCTGCATGCCAAATTTTAAAAAAACTGGTTGATAAGTTAAGAATATAAAAGAAGGGAGAGCTTTTACCCGTTTTGCCATATTCTACGCGCTCTAGCGATATGAAATATACCTTACAACCTATTCTCATACCTAACAAATACACATGCAAAAAATTTAATAAAAATCGGTCAAGACGTTTCGGAGGAGTTCAATTACAAACACCGTGACACGAGAATTTTATATATATAGATAGATATATAGAGAATACCAAATCTACAAAAATTAAAATTCATCAACATTAACCAAAATGCAATTAAAAAATGATTTTCATCAAAATAATTTTCTACAAAAAAAAAAAATCTCTAAAAATAGGACAAAATTGCAAATTTTTCTTTTACAGAATCGCATCTTTCCACTACAGCCAGTTGCGTAATAACTGCAGCGAAGCATCAAGTTTACCCAAAACTACATTACAATTATGTAAATATCATTATGAAAAATCGGCCAACATTTTGGATTCTCTTAAAGAGGCTGGCGACCTTTTGATAGTGCAATTAGAGCGCATTTCCTTGCAAGAGTTTTTAGCAGAAAGTAATTATTTCCAAAGGAATCTCTAATATAAATAAATTATTATTTTTGTTCCTTCTTAGATTCCAGCAGCAATATGAAAAAAATTAAAAACCTACAACAAGCATTAGAAATATGTCTAATGTGTAATTCTCTATTTGAATATGCTGTTAGCAATTTTAATTCTTCGAATGAATTAGCAAATCCAACGGCTACGGCGACAGCAGCAGCAGCTGCTGTTACACAAAATGCCAATAGTGAAGGAGAATTTTTAAAGCATATACTTTTGTTTGAGAGCCGTTTACAGTTTGCCCTGCGAACTCTTATAAAACTATTGCTGAGTGGTGCGAAGGATACCAAACAGCGGGCTGAATTGTACAAGAAAATGTATATGGAAACCTTGAATATTAGAAAAGTAACAGGCGCACAGCATGAACTGAATGGTGTTAAAGTAATGGCAAAACAATTTGCGAATCTATTGGAGAGACTGACACAACTGCAACGTATACATACAAATAATATAACCAATAATAATAATTAAAAGCTGCTAAGCAGTAATTTTTAATATTTTTTTTCTTCCCTTCCCTTTCAAGAAGAAGATGGTGGTGTTATTTTTTTAATTTGTTTTTTTTTATTTATTAAACCATTCAAATTTTCACCTAAATTTGTTTCACTTACCACAAGACAACATTCAAAAAGTTCTATTGTAAAATTAAGTTATAAGAAATAAAATTTTTTATTTATTTAATTTTGTGTAAAACATTTTTTGGTTTTATTTATTCATAAGCAACATATCGCTTCTAATTCATTATGGACTTTATAATTAACCTGATTTTCGGCCACAACCACAATCATGAGCTTCATTTAGAACTTTTTCACCAGCAATTAAAATGATGTATGTTAACACTAATAACACTCTAAAGCCATGGTAATGCTTGATAATTGTTTAGAAATATGAAAAAATATAGATTAAATAAAAGAATTTTTAATTGATTTTTTAAACTCTTAACTTACAAAACTTTTTAAATCAAACATTTTTTTTTTATTCAATTCGAGTTTATACTTTAAAGTTTTTAATGAAACTAATCATATTTTACTAATTTAATATGTTTCATACGTAACAATTGAAATTCTTATTTATGAAAAAAATAAAATTATAATTTAAACGTGCTTTAAATAAAGATTTTTAATCATTTGTAAAATAGTTACAAAATAAAACACTCAAATTTAATAAATAAAACATTTTTAAAAATCCTTAAAGTATACTATACATTTTGTTAGTCGAACTCACTTTTCTTGGTTTTTGTAAAGTCATTAATTTAGTAATTTTTAAATTTTTTTTTACCTTAATTATTTTTAATATGGGTCATTTATTGCTCTTGAAATAGTTTTCTTTCTTACTTTTGGGTCTTTGTTATTTTCCGGTTGTTTCAGCATTTATTTTTGTTATTTCATTTTTTTTTTTTCTTTCGTTTAATTTGTGTGTGTTTGCTTGAGTGTTTTGTTTGTTTCAGCAATATAAACTTTATTTTGTTTTTTTTTTTTTTTGTTTACTATAATTGTTAATTTAATATTTAGTTAATTATCATTGTTTTTTTGTTTTATGTATATAAAAAATACCAGCTCAGCAGAAATTTTTGTTAGTCGCTGGTGATGTTTTTTCTTTTTGTTTTTTTTTTTTTTAATATGTATACGAGTATGTGTAAAACAATATGCATGCAAAAGCATTTGCTAGCTTGTTATTATTATTTTGTATATTATGGTTAATTATATTTGGTATTGTTTTATAATAAACAAAAAAAAATTGGGGTAAGAAAGTATTTAATTTTTGTTCTTAATAAAAACAGATACTTACTATGTTCTGCTCATTAGGTGTCAGCAGAAAAATTAGGTTTTAGAAATTAGGCTCTTTTAACGGAATGGTTGTTTGTTGTTGTTTATATTTTCTGTTAAATGCTTTAATTTAGGATTTCACGAAGCTTTATCGGACCTTTTTTAAGATTTATATAAATTTTAGTAATTTAATCACAAATAAAGAATCTTTTAAGTTTAAGTTATTTTTACATATGTAGTCTGGGGCTAATCACCGCATTCGATATCGAGTAAACAATTGTATCGAATAAACTATCGTATTTTTCTGCACGATAGGTACTGAAGTATCGAATGAAAGCTTTAGAAGTGTAATGTCGGGTTACTCGATATCGAATGCTATCATTTCAAATTCAATACATTTCATTCGATATCGAGTGTAATGATTCCAAAATAATTTCGATCAATTTTGCTCGATAACGTATGCGGTAATCACCAAGGTTTAAAAAACTGCAGTCGAAACCAAAAACTGTCGAACAAAAAACGAAAATTTGCGTACAACTTTTCGCTTTTAAATTTGGTTTGATAGTTACTTTTTATATTTAATAAACCAAAAGTAAAAGCCAAAGTTTCTTTTTGGCCAATTACAAATGAAGAAGAGAAAGAAATTAAAGTTTTTCTTTTTGACTGCAGTTTTTTAAACGCTGGTTATCACCACCTGTAAAATTTGTTTTGAACAGGAGTCAAATAATGGCATTCGATATCGAACTAAATTATAATACAATTAAAATGGGAATTCTGATTGATATTTAATGCGGAAACAGAATTCTTTGCTTTTTGTGGCAGCTGTAAAGTTAAATGAGTAGAAGTTACTAAAGGATGGTTAAATTGTAAGGGCCGATGTTGAATGTGAACCACACCTAAACGCCAAGTTTTTTTCCGAATTTTATTTGACATTTCTCTATTTCAGACTTACTCAATTTGAACCATGGAGAGATACACAATCCAACAACGTTTTAAACTTATACAGACTTATTAAGAAAATGGGCGTTCAAATCAAAATGCATATCGTGCAGTGATGAGGCACATTTTCACCTCAGTGGATTCGTCAATAAACAGAATTGCCGCATTTGGGCGAATGAGAATCCAAGAGTGATTGTCGAAAAACCAATGCACCAACAAAGAGTGACTGTTTGGTGCGGTCAGGCAGTTACTGTGAATGGTGTTCGCTATCGTGAGATGATAACGAACTTTTTATGGCCCGAATTGGAAGATATGGATGTGGACGATATGTGGTTTCAGCAGGACGGTGCCACTTGCCACACAGCTAACGAAACAATGGCTCTTTTGCGCAACAAATTCAATGGCCGTGTTATCACACGTAATGGCGATGTCAATTGGCCGCCAAGATCATGTGATTTGACACCGTTGGACTTTTTTCTTTGGGGTTATTTGAAAGAAAAGGTGTACGTCGATCAGCCAGCAACAATTCAAGAGCTAAAGGATGAGATAATTCGGCACATTAACGGCATAGAACCTCCTCATAGAGCCGCCGTGGCGCGGCGCCCATTTGGCCGATATTTTGTTCCATACGTAATTGAGTAATACCAGTATATCATAATAAAATAAAATTACAATAATTTCCTAAATAGTTTGTGTTTTATTCAAAATCAACATCGGCCCTTGAAATATAACCACCCTTTATAAGAGTTAAATTGTTTTTAATCAGGCTGTTTTCGTTTGTCTTTGCCTTTAATGCGTTTTACGTTCGTGCAAAAGTTAATAACTTAGAGTCGCTTGCTATACCATTGAACAAATTTTCTATTCACGTGTAAAAAAAACTGCTGGAATTATTTAGCGAAACTCTAACTCTAATGCCGTTAGAGTTACACTGCCCAATAAAAAATTTTATCATTTTGCGAAGCACTAATGGTACATTTAAAAAAATAAGCGCACAATTATGCGCTACGCAATAAGACATCCAGAAATGCAGTTAAGTAAGTGAAAGATCTCTCAACAACTTTTATAAAAAAAAAAAAAAAAATTCAAGTGCTACGGCATTCCCTTACTACGAAGCAGGTTTGTAAGGGAGAATACTAAAAAATAACTGTATCAAAACATTCAGTGTGCAAGGCTGATCGTTACATCCAACAATTTTTTTATGCGCTGAATAAAGCGCTTTATGTGTCAAAAATGTATTGCTTCAAAGTGGGAACTCGCCATATAAAATGCATTCCGTGAGCGCAATGGTAAGCGAAACGTTTATGTTTCTCCCTTACAAACTTTGATATAAATATCATCATATATATACTAAGAATATTTCTTCCACAAACCTGCTTCGTTGGAAGCTCCATTTTTTATTGGGTGACTATATTGATTTTTTTAGAATTTTTTCAGAATTCACGACAATATCGGGTAACGAGAAACGATTTTATAAAAAAATAAGGGTATACAAAATTAATATTCGTAAATTGTTCTCCCTTGCTTTTTGTTAAAAAAGTTAGATGATTTAATACAATAGAGTCCTAGTCTTCTTTTAGGAATTATCAGCAATAAAAATTATTCGTTTAGGCGTTAGTGAGATGACTTCAAAATTTAAGGCCCTAATTAAATAAAACGGAACGCAGCGCCAAAGAATTACATTGAAAGCAAAAACAAAGTCATTAAATATTTTGTAATTTTGTTGTTGCTTTCTACAGAAATTCATGTAGCGTTTTAAAATTTTCCACGCCACAAGTAATGAGGCGTTTGAGATTTTAAAAAGCAATGTGAATTTCAGTAGAAAACAACAACAAAATTACAAAATATTCGTGACTTTGTTTTTGCTTTCAATGTCATTCTTATGCGTTGCGTATTACAAAAAGGGACTTTACGTAAAAGTAATAACACTGTAAGTGTTTCCCGTTTTGGATTTTTTATGATTTTTAAATACAAGATTTTTATTTTACATAAACAACCATAACTCAGCCATTTTTTTTGGTGATGTAAAAAAAATTTGATTGTTTTTAAAAGGTAAAAATCAGGTTTTAAAAAACTGCAGTCGAAACCAAGAACTGTCGAACAAAAAACGAAAAATTGGCGTACAACTTCGCTTTTGATTTGGTTTGATAGCGACTGTTTATATTTAATAAATCAGAAGTACAATCAAACGTTTATTTTTGACCAATGACAAATGAAGAAGAGGAAGAAATTTGACTGCAGTTTTTAAGACGCTGGTAACAATAACTTCTTTGAAAATCGCTTAATTTTTGGAAATAGTCAAAAATATGATTAGTACCTGTAACTTTAAAATGCGAGTTGATGGGGAAAAACATCGCCCTCAAATAAGTTAATAATTGCATTAAACTTATAATCAACAAAAAAAGTTAAATTTTGTTCCCTTGTGTTATCGTTATATAATCAAAAATAATCCTTTTGGTTTTCTAAATAATCTTTTAAATAGTTAGATAATTTTTAAATTATTTGGGATTACTCTTAATTATTTAACGTAAATCTAAAGTAATCAGAACTACTTTCGGATTAAGAAATTGAAAATAATTATTATTAAACAGCTATATTTTAAACTAACAACCCAGTAAAAACTTCGCCTTCAAAATAATGTATTTAGTAATCAGAAAAAACTAAAAGCACTACTTACAACTAACTCTGCTGAAAGAACCGATGAATTTTACAAGAGATGTCGCAAAATGAAAGCATTCAAATGTAAGTCATTATTTTTTGCCTACATACATCCAGAAAGATGTAGTTATAGAAGTAGCTATGTATATAAGTAGTTATAGAAGAAAGCTACTAAATAATTAGTAAAGGAAGCTAAGTTTTTACTGGGACGTTATGGCTTTAATATTATTCTATGTGATCAAGCCAAGGCAAACAACAGGCGCTGAGTTATGGAATTCGATATCGATCGAAATTTCCATTTAATTTGTTTTGTAATTTGAACATCTTAATCAATTAAATGATTATCTCTTCAAAGCAAATTTCGATCTACCAAAGTTAAATACCCTTTGGTTTAAGGATTGATGTTTGACTATTGACTGCCAGCCGTCGTCAATGGTGGTGAGTGTTAACCCTTTACTGCGTCATGTTGTATTTCTGAAACATACCTTTAAAGTAAGTGTAAAAATATTATATATGGTAGCATAGCAATTTAAAGCGATATTGCAGTTTGGCAACATAGCATCCTTGCGGTTTAAAAACTATAAGTTTTCTAAACAGCAACAAGTTTGTATTAGTTTCATTCAAGTGACACGTGTGTAGAAATCTGAAATATTTTTTTAAGTAATAGTGATATTTGGCTATTGAAATTTGTTTGACTGAAAGATAAGAGGATATATTCAATAACCAATTACTAATTTTTTTCGCAAAACCAATTTCGTTTACGTTTTATACTGATTTTGGTTTGTTGTATATATGCAACATTGCCTATTTATACTGAATTTGGTTTGTTGTATATATGCAACATTGCCTATTGAGGTGTATTATTTTACTAGTTTTTCAACATTGTGAATGATTTTTCTTAAGTATGAAAATGAGCCGCAAATTGTGTAATATAGCTCCTAAGGACCTAGAAATGATTCTTTCACAATGGGAAGATGGCCTTGATTTTTCTGATAACGATGAAGAAAGGGCCGGCTTAGCACGCTCCACCGAAAGATGTCAGGTTGGACCAATACGGGCACTTGCCAGTTTGGGTCAATAAACGCATGAGATTCTTAGCTACAATAAGCAAAACAACTGCTTTAAAAATTTTCATATTCTTAATTTCAACTTAAATTTTGAGAGCTACTGCTGCAATGTTGCATTTCTGCAACATATAATTTTTTTCAATAAATAAGATCTTAAATATGAATAAAAAATATTTTATTAATTTTTCCATTAATAGTAGCCAATACCTATTAACCAAAAACTATCGAAATTGGCGTTCTTGCGCCGTAAAGGGTCAAACGGCAAACCCCTCTGAAGGTATTGTATGGTTACAATTGAAACATGTAAGGGCAACCTGGGTTCGGTTCGCAGCTCAGTCAAGAATGAAAAATTATCAATAAATTTTAATTCATTTCATGTTGTAAAATTCCTTTCTTCATAAAAATAATTTAATAAATATAAAATTCACTTTAGCCTGATTAAAAAACCAAAATTTTTAAAACAATAGACCACTTTATAAAATACAAAAAATGTTAATTTTCATAAAATTTTACCTTTAAGGCCTGGAACAGAATAATGTAGTTGTAGTAGTAGCTGAAGCTTAAAAATGCTCTAAAGCGCAACAAAGTTCAAAATTTCTAATTTTGAGCTTCAACTTCAACTGCAACGACCACTACAACTACGTATTCTGTTGACACTACTTTGAAATTTTCGTTTTTTACTTTTGACAGCTATTAGCGCTATTCGTAACGTTGTACTACAGCGACTATTCTGTTCCCCACTTAATTCCTATTTTGTATTTTTAATTATTCAGAAGCTCTAATCTATAATTCTCTTAGCTAAAGCTTAATCTTGATCGCTAAAATGCTAACAAAAATTTAGGGTAAATACTTATTTTGGCGCTTTCGCTGTCGGTATTTGGTAAGGCTTATCGCTTTGTCAAAATTGTATATATTCGCTGTAGCTAATTTGCTATTTGAAGACTATTCCTGTCTTTCGCTAAATCGACTTTATAGATTTTTATCGATAGAGATTTAGCTTTAGAGAACTACAGAATTAGGCTTCAGGTCTAAAGCTAAGAATCCAATTTATTTCTTCTAATTTCATTTGTTTCATTAAATTGATTCTCGTGACAAGTCTAAAAAAATTTTTATTGAAAAATAAGACTTGCAATTATCGAAAAAAGCGGTTACGATGAAACGCCCTACTGTGAATGTGAGAGAGAGAGAGAGAATAAAAATAAGAGTAAGTTATTTGTTTCAAACACTAAAAAGATTTTAAAAACAAAATTTGCCATTCCTGTCTGAATATTTAATGAATTAAAATTGAAGTTATACATAACATTACACCATTGCCAGTGGTGTTATGGTATTGAAGGATTTTAGTTAACGACTTTGCTTAAACCGATTAACAAAAGAATATAAATTAGTTAAATGTTATCTTAAGCACTAACATCGATTTTTATTTCATACGGATTTATACAAGAAAACAAGAGTTTGTATTACGGTAATTTTTAGCACAAAAATTCGCTTTTAAACTTTAACCAAATTTTTATATAGAACCCACATAGAGCCCCTTTCTGTTTTTCGCTCTGGATTAAATATGATATCGATTAGAATCTGCTCATAAGTAAGTCTTATTTTAACATACACAAAAATTTTAAAGCTTCATAATTAACCATTTATTTAAAATAAAGCCGTAAATAATTCTGTTTCTACTGCTGCATGTTAAAATAGACTTGCCCGACTTTTTTTCTATTGAACACAAAATACTTATTTGGGGAATTTATAAAAAGTGAGTCAAATTGCTGTGCCGAATCTTTAATACCCTTCACCAGAGTAAGAATATTTTAGGATTGCGCTATATATCAAAAAATTATAAAGCAATAATTAAAAAACTGACCTCACGTATTATAGTTCTTATCGTTTGTACGCGTATTCAAGTCTATTTCGAAAGTACGCTTTTTATATTTAGTCCTATTAAACTATGACAAACGAAATGTTGCTATATTCCGGCATGTTCTGGATATCGAAATCGCGTGGAATTGAAATCGAAAAAATTTTGAAAACTCTCCCGTGTTCAAAGTTCATAAAAATATTTCCTTTTATAAACCTCATACTTTGAGGAGCTCTTTGCTCTACATTAACAACTTTTGAAAGCAAGAAAATTAAGGTTAATTTTTACAAAAATTTAATTTAAAATTTTCATCGATTTATATTTCACGTGATTTCGATTTCCAGAACATGGCCGGTTATCTTTATTCATTACGGTTTTAGGTTTACTAAAGTCTTTTTCGTGTGTGGACTTTATATGGGGCCAATGGTAAATTATGCACCGACCTTATTAAACGAATTTTTGCAAAATTTAATGAGAAATCAATAACCAATTTTTGTTAGTTTTTGTAACAAAAGTTTCTTTTTTCCAACTGAACCGATTGTGCTTGATTTCAAAACAACTTATAGATATTTTATCGTCAAATTTTCTTCAGCGATAATGATCATTTTTGGCTTAACGGGTACGCAAGCAAGTATAATTATCGTTTTGGAAGAGAGTACAATCCTTTTGCGACTATTGAGACTCCATTTCATTCCCAAAAAACACTGATTAATTCGGTTAACATGCCGAATTTGTCTTTAAAACCGAAACCGGTGCCAACACTACCGTGAAAATTATTTGGTGGAGCACGCTAAACCATCACTTTGTTGAGCCAATCGTTTAGTAACCGAATAATTAATCTAATGAAATGGACCCGTAAATAAGCCACCTCATTCGTGTGATTTGATATCTTCTGACTACTTTATGTGGGGGCACGTCAAATCTCTGGTCTAAAAACCAGCAACGATTGATCATTTAGAAGACAACTTTCCTCGCACTATTGAGAAAATAAGACATGAAATTTGTGAACTAATAAAGCTTAAATTTAGGTCATTCCATTGAATTTGTTGTTTTATTTTTTTTTTAAAGTTCTAAGCCTCTAAAAAGTACCTCTTATGTACTTTATGGGTACTTAGATGAATATTAAAAAAGTTTCACATGGGGAAAAAATATGAAAAATACAAATCGTCACCTAAAATACAAAATAACGTTACAACACCTTTTATAAGTTAACAGGACAAGCAACAAACTTTTCAATATCAATAAAAACAAGGTGTACTTGGCGCTTGAATTTCGTTAATATAGTCGGCATTTTTGATCGCAGGGATCTGAAATTTTGAACAAAAATCAACCAAAAAGGCAGTTTGGAATTTTTTGATGATACGTTGTTTCGTATTTTAGGTGACGAGATAACTTTTAATAATGGTACGACAAATATTTGTACAACATAAAACTTTTCCAAAAAAATTAGATGTTTTGGGGAACAAGAAAAATTTTCCTATTTAAAAGGGCTTCCGACAATTATTTCAGTAAGGAAGAAATGCCGATGTGGATAGAACGACAATTCGATTAAAGTCTATAAAACTCGATTAAATTTCCATTGGAAACAGTGTTCTATTAAGTTTAGCATATTATTTTGTCATGGGCAATGAAAAACCTCTCCCAAAATTAAACAAAAACTTAGAAGCAAACAATTAAAATAATCACTAATTACACGTTTAGAAAGACTAACTATTGTTACGTATGAATGGTTATTAATTTTTTTATGGATTTAAAGTTAAAGAAAGAAAATAAGAAGAAAAAGAATTATTTCGAAACCACTATGAAGACTTAAAGTCTGGTTAAGTTTGCTCACTGGAATAAAAAAAAAAGAAAAAAAATAGTAAACAAAAATCCATTTTAATGGGATGAAAATATGGAATAAATTTTAGTATTTGTCACGTAGGAAGTAAAATGAAATTAGTTTGTTAACCTTGTAATGCAAGCAATTGAATGAAGAACTATAAAAGTGACTGTTGGTACAAAAAGTCCAACATTATTGGGAATATTTCAGTAATTAACAGAAGCAATGTTGTCTCAAGTCCTTGTAAGTAATTTTTCAAAACAAATAGATTAATACCTTCGATCCTTTTGAAGATTTGAAATAAATGAAATTTTAACAAAATTATATTTTAGATTTCCTGCGCCTTATTTGTGGCAGCCCAGGCGGGTTATATTCCTTCTAACTATAAATCATCAGTTGCCGGCTATGCTGCACAATTACAACCTGCAGTTAGTGTTAGCATATTGCCCTCATATGGACACGGATATGGTGCTGCTCCCGGTTATGCTGCCATTCCATCTTATGGTGCTGCTAAAAGCTATCGCTCCGGTGTTGATGCTGAGGCTTTGGGCTTAGCAAATTTAGTTTTTGCTTTACCCTCTCCTGGTGGTCCAAATCAAGCCATTATTAATGTTCCCCAATACTCTACCACCAGTTACACAGCACCTGCTGTTGTCCTTGCACCTGGTCATTACAGTGATGCTCTCAGTGGTTCATCTGCAGCAGTAGCTGCTTCCAATGTGAAATCAGCCAGCTCTGGATATGGTCCAGCTCCCGCGTCCGTTGGTTATGCACCAGCTCGGCATGCTCCTTACTAAACTTTCTTTACTGTGATATTGTCTATTTTAGACATCCTGCCTTAATTATTATTGGGAATATTCCAATGTAATTGTGAGGCTAAATAAAATTTTAAGTCCAACATCTGTTTTTTGATTTTGAGTTTTCATAGGAACTGTATAACCGAGAGGTTACATTTTATTTTAGTTTGATAAACATACATATATACATATACTCACATATATGTATATATAGAAATTTTTTAAGACTTTTTTTATCCCAAATATTTTCTGACTAAACACTTTTCACAATATTATCGTAGCAACTGTTTGTGCTTTTTTGTGAATTTAATGAATTAAGTTTGTCTCATATTTTTCACATTTTAAAGTTTCTTTTTGTTTAATTATATTCTTTCAAAATTCAAGAAGAAATATTTTCACAAACACTGAATATAATTGACGAGTAATTATAACAAAGAATACCTAAAAGCTACTTATTCGTCCAACTTACGAATATTTCGTTTATATTACGAAAATGTGTTGTCAGTACCTTTAACATTTTTTACATAAATAAACAAGAGGTAATTTCAGACCCCACAAACTATTCATCCATATATTTTGGCTTCTTGTGACATTTCATGCCGGTTTACTTATGTCCATCTGACCCTTTATCTGTCTGTTTAAAACACCGCATCTTCCATAAAATGTAATGAAAATAAATTACTTAAGTATCCAATTGTTTGCAATTTTCGATTGAAAACCTGGAAAAATTGGTCTAGAAGGGAAAGAGTTTTAAACAGAAATGTTAAGTTACTGATATTACCCGCATATTTGTATTCTATTTAGAGAGTATATTTTTACTATAGCGAACTAATATTGTTGTTTTTTCATTTGTGTGCTTGCCATAATACCAGTGTTATTATAATAAAATAAAAACACTTTTGACACGAACACACAGGTGGACGTTCACAAAACAAAAGGCTTGACTTCATGTGCTTATGCGACAAACCCCCAAAAAATTATAAAACTGATAGCGGAGTCATAAAATTCGGCACAAATTACTTTTATTTATATGACTAAAAAATCACGTTGCAATTTTTTTACCCTTCGCCAGAGGTGGAAAGTGTATAGACATATAAGTTTGTCATTCCGTTTGTAATTTCTACAAAATTTATGTCCTACACTATAAAGTATATTTATATATTCTGGGTCCTTATGAGTAGCGAAGTTGGTTTAACGATACCCGTCTGTCCGTGTGTGTATTGAAATCGGTTTTTCGAAGACCCCAGGTTATTGGGGACTAGGTAATTAACTATTAATGCCACACTCAAAAGAAAAATCAATCCAAACGTACTCAATTCAATCCGAAGCGGGAAGTAAAACTAAGATTGAATCAATCCCAAAATGGGCCTGATTCAAGTATTATAAAGTTGATTTCATCTCCAATTTGTGCTTGAAAACACCAAAAAAGAAATTAGAAAGAAAAAATTATTATGATTGATTTACTTACCCGTTTTACACCTTAAAGAATGATAAAACACCAACATCATGCCCGATATGGTTTTTACTTATTTTGTAATTTTACTCTCAGAGTGGCACTTATTTTGTAATTTTACTCTCAGAGTGGCACTATCAACGAAAAGTTTAATCTTTTTTGTACTTGATTTAAGCATTTTATACTTATTTCAAGAAATATCGGAATTGATTTTTTAAAGTAATCCCATTTAGGATTGTTTTGAGTACGTTTTAGTGTTATTCGTACTTGAATTTTTAAGTACGATTCGTGATTGAAGTAAGTATAAAAAGATTAATTTATCCCGAGTGGTTTCTTTCTGTGCACATATTGTTCGGAATTATTTGCTAATCCACAACAGTGGAAACTAAAAAATAAAGGCCCTAGACCCACCTTTAAGTATATCAATCGACTCAAAATATTTTTCTGAGTAGGTCCTACGATGTCCGTCCGTTCGTCCTGCTGGCTGGCTGGTTGTCTATCCATGTAAAGGAGCATGTAGACGACATGTTTTTTACATCTGACTTGTCAACTTTGCAAGTCACATGTAATTGTGCATGTCTATAAAAATTTTTTTAACATAAGGTTTATAAAGTTCGGTCACAAAGTCTGGGATCACACTATGAAAGTTTTATTTCAGAAAGTCTGAGTTAATGGGTGAGAAGGGAAAAAGGAACAGCATGCTCTCTTCCCCTCTCACCAATAAACTCAGACTTTCTGAAAGAAAACTTTCATAGTGTGAACCCAGACAAACGAACATGTAATTTGCTTCTGACATTGTCTTTGTTATTTTGCGCATAGTTATTGCAGAAACCAAAGTAGTTCTCGGTTTCAAAATAGCGTGCGGCCGCCTCAAAAGTTTTTATTTGCGCCGTAAAAGAGTTCAGCTAACTTAACATTTTTTTCTTTAAATTGAAAGATAATAATTTAGAATATTATAATGAAACATTTTTTTATATATCTATGTAGATAATTTTTATATATGTATTGGACAATATTAACTTCAGCCGGCTTATTATTCCGTCAATACTGAATCGCCGCTGCCGGTTTCTTCCCGGCATAGATATCTGACACAGCTGATGTCAGATGGTTAGGTTAGGTTAGAGTGGCCGGTCACAAAGACCCCGCATAGACCAAATAGGTGCCTAGCGTTACCACGTTGTACGATAACCCGCAAGAAGAAAGTTAGAAAAAAAGTTATTCCGATGTGATGGTACTCAGAGTACTCCACACTCTCTTGAGGAATGCTAGGAGTCTCATTAACCCAATTTCAGAGACTTCCCCGAGAACCTGGAATTAATGATCTCCCAGACAGTTCGCCATGGAGCGCACGAGTGCCGGACAGTAGCAAAGTAAATGCTCTACTGTCTCCTTTTCCATTGATACCCCACAGAATCTACAATTGTCACTATTCAGTCGCCCTGCCCTCTGGGCGTATACCGCAGTCCAACAAGGACCCGTTATAAAACCAACCACAAGTCTACAGTCCCTTCTCGATAGCGATAGAAGAATTTTCGTCGTCTATCTCAGATGGTTTGTCAGAAGAAAATAGAGCACACTCTAAATTAAATTTTGTCAGATGACTTTGCATCTGACTTTTACAGAAGCAATGTAAAATAAAAAAAATTAAAGAAAATATGGCTAGAATCGGTCCATAGCTCCACATAGCCCTCATACAAACTTCATTCCGGAATAGTCTTTGTGCCCATAAATTACCCAATGCAAAATTAAGCTTCCGCTTCTAATGGAGAACCATAAAAGTTAAGCTAAGCATCTTACTGAAGACATTCTTTAATATGCTCCCTTACAAACCTGCTTTGTTCGTAGTAAGGAAATGTCGTGGCTCTTTAAATGTTATATTTTTTTTAATTTGTTAAGAATTTCTTCACTTACCTTACTGCATCTCTGAATGTCTTATTGTGTAGCGCATAAATTTGCGCTTACTTTTTCCAATTTACTATTAGTGCCTCGCAAAACAAGAAAATTTTTTATTGGGTATATTTTATTGCAAATTTTGTTAAAATCGGCTTATATTTGACTATAGCTCTCATACAAACACCACTCTCGAAAATAGCTTTAAGCGCCATAGCTTCCTTTTAAATGTTGGTATTGATATATAATTTGGCAACGATAACCTTTTATAAGAGCTAAAATGTCCAGCGTTGTCAACTTTGAAAGTTCAAAACGCACCAAAATGGAGAAAAAAACGCGCCATTTCAAGAAAAACGCACCAACTTTTTTTTATTAAAAATCTTTATTAAGTTAATTTTGCATAAAAATTATAATTTCTGTATTGAAAATTCATATAAGAAAAAACTTAACAACTAAACAATTTTTTTTGTATTCATTTTACTACAAATTTTTTTTATTGAAATTAATGTGTTGCTTCCAGGTGACAAGCAATTGATTGAATTTAAATTCGAAATTGAAAAAATTTCAAATAAAATTTAGAAATTCAATTTGGAATTGAAAAAATTCCAGCTTAAATTGAGAATTTTAAATTTTGAAAATTCCAAACAAAAGAGTTTTGACTTGAAATTGAGAAAATTCCACATGAAATTGGGAAATTTTAACTTGAAACTGAGAAAATTCCAAATAAAATTGAGAAATTTTAATTTTAATAGATAAAATTGAATTATAAAGTTTGTATTATATTCATATTCATTTGGAATTTTCTCAAGTTCATCTGGAATTTTCTCATTTTCAATGAAAAACGGTGTAGATAATAATTTTATAAATTCTATAGAAAACTTTTTAAAAAGATATTAACGATTAATAGTATGGATTCAAAATTAATAATACAACAAGTATCATAATTGAAACGTTTCTTTTTCTTTACATAACAATATATATGATTTGATACGTCTTAAAAAGCATTACTTGTTGTTCTTATTGTGGACTATAAAATTGTTTGTAAAAATTTTTCACTGTTGAATGAAATGGTATTCAAACAGGTAAATTTTATTGTACACTGAATTTGCTTTGGTGCCACCAAAAATTAAAAAAAGCGCACCACGCACCAACAAGAAAATTTTTTGCACACAAAATGGTGCGTAACCAAGTTGACAACGCTGATAACGTCATGGAGAAATTGTTTACTGGTAGGTTCAAAATTTACTGTAGTCTTATATAAACGCCCTTCCTAAAATCACTTAAAGACGAAACCTTCTAATTTGGATGTATTTATCTAGAAAATTTTCGATACAAAGAACTTATATATGAGTCTTAAGCTTATAACATATTTTGTTCTGGTTTGCCCATACGTAAGAAATAGGGCCCACTCTCGAAAAAACTTTTTTTTAAATACTGCCCAATAAAAAACTGAGCTTCACACGAAGCAGTTTCGTAAGGGAGAAATGTAAGAGTTTCGCTTACGGAAGGCATGAATTTTATATGGTGAGTTCCCACTTTGAAGAAATAAATTTTTGACACAAAAAGCTCTTAATTCAACGCATATAAAAACTGGTGAACGTAGCGTTCAGCTTAACACACACAATATTTTTTACAGTTATTTTTTAGTATTCTTCCTTACAAACCTGCTTCGTAGTAAGGGAATGCCGTATCACTTAAAATGTTATTTTTTCTTTTAAACTTCACTTACTTTACTGCATCTGTGCATGTCTTATTGTGTAGCGCATAATCATGCGCTTATTTTTTAAATGTACCATTAGTGCTTCGCAAAATTATAAAATTTTTTATTGGGTGTGGTGTAGGGTATCATATGATCGAGCTTGACTTGTTTTAAGATTCTGTTAGGGATTCAACAATTCTCTTGTTTCAGTTAAAACGTTGTATGTACTTTTTATTATATAATAGCTTAAACACAAAAAACCTTTTATTTAGTATTGTTTGTTACGAGTTTTTAAATTAAGCCAGGGCTGGAAAATGGCATTTTTAACTTTGTACCAATTTTTAGGACAAAATGTAGGTACTTTTTTAAACATGGCGGTATAATTTTCTTAAAACTTCTTTAAAGCAACATGCATTTCTTCATTTAGGTTTGCTATTGTAGAATCCAGAAAACTTTGACGTTCGCTAATAAATGTAGAAAAGAACGATTATTGCAACATATTTTAAAATAGCTGGCAATTGAACTCTTTATTTATTAGGAAAACTTTAAACTACTTACAGCAAATATTTGATTTTTTTACATTTTCGCATTAGCTCTGCAACCAAAATAAATTTAATGTTATTTTTACGTAAAATGTACGTACATACATTAATTCCAGTTGCAGGATTCCGTTAATTCTTTTGAAAACACCCCTTGGGGAAAAGGCTACCCACCACTACACCCAATACTGGGAGGGCTTTGTTTCTAGGCTACAGCGCAATAATCATCTAATAGCTGGAACAACAACCTACTAACAAAACTGATACAACAAAGCAAAATAATAATATATTGATCAATACCTCAAGAACTAGGACAGTTCAATCTTACATGCTACAGCGGACCCATTCTGTATTCAGCTGGAACAAAAATTGATTAACGAAACGGATATGATGCAAAGCAAAATAACAAAACCAAACGGATCGATACTCCAAGAACTAGGACAGTGAAAACTTACATAGGAAGATATGAAAACAATTGCAACAAATCGCGTAAGATGGAGATGCTTTGTGAAAGCCATATGCTCCCAAAAGGGGTAATGGAGAAAAAAATATAAAGCCAAGACTCAGAAAAAAATTTAGTATGCCTGAAGCTGTAAAGAATAACGCTATTGTATTATAATTTGGTTTGTACTAGTTTCAAAAGACTAAAAATCATACTGCCGCGTTCTGTAAATATTGGTCCATAATTTACAATAGGGGTCTTATAAAGCCTTCTCTTGGAAAACACGTTTGTACGCCTATAACTGTAACGTATTGCGCTATTGAAATTTATTCTGCCATAGTTTTAGAGGAAGAGAAATCACACAATTAAATTTTGTGAAGATTTGTCTGAAATTGACCATAGGCCGCATAAGAAGCACACTCCTTAAATATTCTTACTCTCGTTGGAGGGTATCAAAGATTCGGCACAACCGAATATAGCACTCTTACTTGTTACTTTAAAAAATTTCCTGGAATCCAGCATTTAATTCAAAAAAAAAAAAAAAGGTAACTGAAAAAAATTCAATTTCTCAAAAATGCCGGGATGGGAATCCCGCAAGAAAAAACTCTAGCGAAAGGTGAAAAATTATTACTTATACAAAATTGGCATTTTATAGAAGTCAAGATTTTGCATGTTTTTCATCTAAAAATTCAAATTGTTGAAAAATCACATTTTTGTAAAAACTTTAATGTTACGTTTCAAAATTTATGTTATACAGTCAAATCCCGATAATTCGTACCCCGATAAATCGAAATTCCCGATAGTTCGTAATAAACTGTCGGTCTCGTGAATTCGTAAAATTTCCATACATTTTGGTCCCCTCGCCAATTCGTAATCTTTTTTTTTTAAATAAAATCTTCTTTACCTCTTATAAATCGTAATTGTTTGCTAACTACCACTAATAATTCGTAATAAAAACAACAGAAACATCCCTGCAGATAACGAGACTAGTCCATACATGCATGTAAAGAGTAGTCCATAAAGGAGTAGGAGTACTCCAAATATATGGGGAAAAGGTGGTCCATTTAACATTACGATGTCCTAGGTGGGGACCATATAACCCACCGAAGTATTTCCTAAACTACTCCATGGAGTACTAAAGTGGGTTAGTTTTAAAAGTACTCCATTTTACTACAGTACGGAGTACACTTAAGGGGTAGTTCAAGTATTTTTCTTTTTAATTTTTTGCTAATCGCCTTTTAAGGTGTGTTCTGTAGTAGTTATTAAATATATTTACTTGGTATTTTAAATTTTTTTACCTTTTTTCCATAAATTTTACAAACTTTCACTTTTAAATTAACAATTAATAATGGATACCATCACTGCTACCAATGTGTAATACTGTAAACTATAGAAAAGTAAACATCATGCAGTTGTTGGCAGCACTGCATGTTAATTTCTTATAACATAGTAGATACTACTGTACATTGGACCATGTTGTAAGTAGTCCATTTAAGCCACAATGGACCACGTAGTCCAATATTATCTGTAGGGATGGAAAGAATGATTTTTTTTACTATTTTTTTGCGTGGGTGTTTGCTTGTGTGTGTGTTTATTTTCTTAAGATCAGTTTATTACATGAATAATTTTTTTATCAATAATTTTTAACAATTGTTTTTTATGTTTTTTTTTTATCGTTTTAGTAAATAAATTGAAAAACCCCGTTAATTCGGATTTATTTTTTTAACCCCGTTAAATCGTAGCCGCGCTAAATCGAACACCCCTATAATTCGTAAGAAATGGCCGGTTACTTGCGATTACGAATTATCGAGTTTATACTGTACTTATTTTTAATTAAGAAAAGAATTCGTGATAATGGTTT
Organism: Pollenia angustigena; assembly: GCA_930367215.1. Lineage (NCBI taxonomy): Eukaryota > Metazoa > Arthropoda > Insecta > Diptera > Polleniidae > Pollenia > Pollenia angustigena. The sequence goes on from OV884058.1 coordinate 125,818,999, forward strand.
ATGTTTTAATGCCTTAAAATGTGTTCGTATAAAACATTTAACTGGTAAAAAATATTTTTTCATTAGCACAAGTGTTATAAGTTTTAACTTGTTTCTAAACTGCAAAATTAATATATATACATATATTTTTTAAATAGCATTTTAACAATATTTTAGAGAAAAATTTCTTCGATAATTGCCACCATGTAAAAAATGTGTCCTTAAAAGACGTTTAGACCCCTTTTATGTGTTTTTTACTGTTTTAGTCAAACCGTTACTCATCAGATATGGACATGAGGAGCACTCTCTGTTTTATGTGGTCTCCTGTCAATCTGCTTCTTGTATCCGGCACTGCTAAATTTACAGCCGAAGCAACACTTTCGGACGATACGCAGGAAGCCTGGCAGATTTAATATTTCAAGGCAATTTTCGAAAGAACAGGAGTGAAATGTCGACAATTTACCCAAAACTTTAAAGGATCTGATTTGCTTTCATAAAGTGGTTGGTCTTGATAATATTTAAGCTAATTGCGAATTAAGCCAGAACTTGGAACTTGAGAACTATTTGTATTGGACGGTAACAGTTTTTCGTGTTCACGCCAAATAGAAGAGTCATTACTTTCTTCTGACGGTGTTTGATTAGACTGTGAATTGGGTGAAATTTGTCCTCTACGTCTATGTTCTGAATGATAGAAGCCTTTCTAAAACATTCTTGTTCTTAGTGGTGGGTTTAAGAATTTCGGCCCAGCCGAACTTGTAAATAAGCTGATGACAGGAAGCAGGTTCGTAAATTGATTTTTTCTTGAAAAACTTCCACACAGAAGACATAATTATTTACACAAATCCACTTTTATTACTATTCCAAATATTTATACGTAAAATTAATATAAAACTAATTTTTTAAGCTTGTTCGCCTTAACTGTTTAAACTAGAAATCCAAAATAGGAAAAGACCGCATTTTTGCTGTTTATAAAACGGCTAAAATTTTGAGTTTTTTGTATGAAGACTTTAAAAAATATATCGAATGCGATAGTCGTATTTCGATATCGTTATAACGGTGATAAATATCGACTATTTTTTTTAAAATATCTATATTTTGATATATCGATATTTTTTGCCCATTCCTATTTAGAAGTGCTGGAATACTATCGACATTTTCTTCTATCTATATTTATCGATATTTCAGATTTCACTATCGATGCCATGGATATTTCTATAGACTGAATGCTTGTACTTGTATATTCACCTTATTTATTTAAGGCAGTTTCTCCTGGTATTTAATACTTCACCGGCAATTTAAAAGCACCTTGCTGAAGGAACCGAAGTAGCAGGGACTATAAGATATTTTATTGCAACTTAAGATAATGTTCTTAATTGGTTTTGATGCTCCAGGACTTTTATTTCAACGGTCGTTCATTGTATTGCCTTATGCTCGCGATTGCCTTTGACATTTCAGTCCCTATGTAAATATATACAAATTTTGACAAAAGGGCCTCTAATTAGCAGAACAAAGAAGCACAGCTGAGTTATCGATACCACCTGTTATTCTTTTTGTTTATAAACATTATTGTAGTTCAGCGCGAAGTTCACTTGCGGCGCAAAACTGTGACAGGTTTTCATAGCTGTATTTTAAATAATAATATCGATATTGATATTTTTCCTATTGATATCGATATTTTCACTATCGATATTTTCGACATTTTAAGACTATCTATAGCTCTAGAGTAGAGAATAAGGTAAACCTGGGGAACGATAAGTGTAAAATAGTCCAAATTTTATACAAATAGATTTTTATCATTACACAACATCTGTTTAAAATTGGGCTGAACTTTAAAAGTGGGCGTGGTACCTCCCACACAAAGACAACAAAAAATTCTATATCTCTTAAAAACGGTTACTTTAATGTAATTTAATGTGTTGCCGATTAACGGTTAACCGCATGAATACCCAAGTAATTATTTAAGAACAATTTACCGTTCATAACTTTTTATCAGTTTTCTTAATTTCTTCTTTATTTGCATTGTTATGCTGATGGAAATATGAGCAATTGCATTCTGAATGTTTTTATAAAAACGTTGACTAATTTTAGCGTCATGTTTAAACTGATCGTAATATAAAACAACATCACAACACTCTTGAATTTCTTTTTTTTTCTGCATTATTTAACTTACGCTTTAATGAAAATATGTGTTAAATTGAAATATTCTGTGTTTAAAAAATAGATGAAAAAATATCGATACCTTCCCATTAGAATGTATTAAGCGACACTTTTTTCGAAAATTACTTTTTGATGTGGAACTATACTAGAAGTTAAGCGCCACATTTTGGCTTGGGTTTCGCTGCCCTATCATGGATGCAAAGGAAACTAGAGAGAAAATAAAATTGAACCAACCGTCAAGTTTTCTCATTGGAATAAAGTTGCTCCCTGAAATTTGTATTATCCGCCAAAGAAATTATGCTAAGACACATTTTTAAAAATGTAATTGTCGTAAGCAACAAAAGGTCCACACAAAAATTTTGTTAGATGTCGCTTAGTTTAACCGAAATTGTCGCTTAGCACATTCATCCAACTAGAACTTGATCCATTTTTGTCGCTTATAACACTATAGATTATGATTGTCCTTGAGTTTAAAAAATTTTTCTATTCTTCAATACTGCCAGTATCAGGCCCGAAACGAAAGGATTTAGAGAGTCTGCTCAAAAGAAAGTTTATTCCTGAACGATACATACAAGAATACGAGGATATTATAAAAAATACATTTGGTGAGAAAGAAGAGAAAGAAGATGATTTGTCTGACAATCAAAATGATTGTTAATAATCTAAAAAGTTTCCGTTTTGATCTCTAAGTGTAATTTTTGCATTTTTGTTTTGTAATAAATGTTTTGTTACTTTTTATATAGATTTTTATTTATTTTATTGTTTAACAGAAAAAATAAAAAATGAATTAAACGACACAATTTATTTCAAACCTTTTTTTTTTGTGTCCATGTCAACGTTTTAAGCGCCATTTACCAACGTATCAAGCGCCAATGTCTTGACCATTAAAATGTACTAAGCTACAAAAACTTTTTATCAGACTAAAATTTTGGTTTTGCAATGATGTCAAGTTTTGTATTTTGAAAATCGCTTTCCAAATATGTTCCTTTGAATTAAATATGCATACAAATAAATAACTAAATGAGACGTTTTTTTCGTTTCCTACACAATTTTAGAAATGTCGCTTAATACATTCTTATGGGAGGTATCGATATGAGTTGTGTGAAGTTTCAGGCATTTAATTTAACTTTCAATGGGGCTTTCCGCGGATTCCCATGCAATTTTTTGTAACTTTAGAAAGAAAATAAAAAAGATTGGCTGCCAAGATGCGCTATACCGCTTTTTAAATTCTTATATAGACAACATACTTATAACTCATAGACAGCTTTATAATGTGTTGATTGACTGCTGAAATGGAAAGCAAGGAATAGGCAAACGGCATCATTATAAACATCAAGTAGAATAATACCGTGGTTTTCTTGGGCAACCGCGTATGCCTTAAAGTAAAATTATTAAGGAGAGCCGAAAAAACCGTTCTAGATTAAACTGTGGGCTAGGTGTTGCACGATTTGAACTTTGTAATTGAGTTAAGAAATCGGAATGGTTCCATCTGTTTTCAAAAATTTAAAGAATCATGTAAAGAGCGTTTAAAATTAAGCAATATGGCATTAACATTTCAAAATCGAAATGCGGTTGTCCATGAAAACCACAGAATAAAGGTCGTCTATTGGCGAAACGAGGCCTCCTTAGTTCAATAAAATGATGATCCTGATATTCTGCTATCTGTTTTTAAGCTTAATTTTTTTATTGTGAAGGCAGATTGGTGCATAATTTACCATTGGCCCCATATAAAGCGTACTTTTAAAACAGACTTCAATACGCCTAAAAACACAACAAATTATAATACTAAGAAGTCAGGTTTTATTAATATAAGTTTATAAATTTTAGATACAAATCCAGTCCTTAAATATTCTTACTTTATATCAGATTTATATGAGCAAAAGCTAAATGTGGGTCTGGACCCTTAATAGAATCTATCTACAATTCTGTTTTTGTGTAAACGTTATCTTTAAAAAGGGCTCTTATGAGCCCTGTAATATTTACCTAACGTCTTAAATTTAGGTTATGTAAAAACTAATCTTGAAAATTCGAGCGTTTTCGACATCAACAGTAAAACGCATAACCGGATACCCTTGTGTCCAATAGCAACTTTAAAGAGGCTCATACACTTGCAATTTTACGTATTGTACAATTATATCCCCAATGTAAATATGATATTCGAAGCTGGCACAATATACTGGCAACAATCAAAAGACTTTTGATTTTTATTGCACAACGAAAAGAAAGTGAAGTGTGTTGGCAACATTGTACAATGCTGTTTATGTTATTCCTTTAGGTTATGTTCACCTTTTTATTAAATGAATGAAACTATTATGCGACTAATTGGCAAATAAAGGACAAAATAATATGGCGAAAAACCAATAATAATAATAGAGTATTAAAATTTAATTTATGAAATCCGGTTCAGCGGTTCCATAACTATAAGCAAACACATAATTGGGGCACCCGTGAACCCAATAGTTTTTTTATGCAAAAAATAAGAGGATGTTCAAAGGTTTTTTTTTTTAATATACACAATTTTTTAATTCATTTTTATAAACTTTTAATTTAAAGATTCAAAAATATTTTTTTTTTTTGTGATGGATAATTACAATAGAGTACAAATGTTCGTCGGTTATGTGTTAGCGTTACCAATTAATTGCTCGATTAATTAACCGAGGTTTTGGTTTAATCGGTTTATAGTGTCATTGATCGCTTAACCGATTAATAAAGTTTTTTTTTTAAATTAAGTAATTTCAATAAATAAAAATGCATAAATTGTTTATTATTTGGAGTTTATAAGTAAAAAAACAAAACATAACATAACAATTCTTGAACTAAAAAGAGCAAACAAAAATTAATTCATAAATATGTTATACATATTTTTAAATACATATTATGTTTTTTAAAAATTAATAAGTCAATTTGTATTAGTTATTTCAAAAGTTTATAGAGATCTTTTAAAATAACCTTTTAGAATAATATATATGAAGCACAGCCGCGAATAACGTTTTAAGTTACAAAATAATAATTTTTCAGGAGGGCAAAAAAACGTTTTTTGACGTTTTTTTCTATTATTAAAAATAATGATAATAAACTTTAATGCAAAAGGCTTTTTAAACATTATTCCGCACTGCAAAACCATTTCGGTTTCATCGTTTTGTTAGTAACTTGCAATGCTCTTCCACTGGCTGACACTTTGTACGCCATTTTGAAGGCGTTAAGGGTTAAGTAAGGTTAACGGTTATCTGCAAAAAAAAAAACAGTTTTTGCAAAATGTGGCGTTTAAAACGTTATTCGCGGCTGTGCTTCATATATATATTTGTTCCTTTTACTCCTCATAGCATAGGGCATAGAATAATTATTTGGTTGAAATGTTTAGATTTTAAGCGTTTCTTTTCTTAAGTTTTGATAAAAACTTATTTAAAAAAAATTCTTTCACTTATCGTAGATGTTGGAGATGTCGAAAGCAACACATTATACAGAATATCCAATTTCTAGTTCTTTTTTCTGAATTTCTCAAAAAAAATAAAGTCTTCCATTATGCCATTAGAGTTCTGCTTTAATTTTTTAAAATTTGTTGCACTCTAATTGTTCCAATTCCATTGAAAGATTGTTTGTGTTACAATCGAGAGTTTCTTCTGTTTTTGCACTGTATTTTAAGAATGTATTGCTGGAAGGAAATATATTGTATAAAAAAATATTTTCTTAATACATACCTTTTGTTTATGAGACGAAACAAATAATTAAAAATCGATTTAATCGTTAATCGAAAATAGCCAATTTTAAATTAACCGATCATTTAATCGGTGAACCAAATGAATACCCTAGTTTCAATATAATGAAACGTTTGCTTTGTAGCATCCCTGTATGACATTCAGTTAACTTTAAATTAACTGAAAGCTAACTATTTCTCAAGTAGTGGCGGTTGACACCTTCATTACTTTTATATGGAATTAACTAACTATTTTAACATTGCGTTGTCCTAGGAAGTAGTCAATTGTAACTTTAAAGTTAGTTACCTAGCCGTTAACTTAAAGTTAACTTTTTGTAGCTAGCTATAAACTTACTACTTTAAGTAAGCTTAAAGTTATTTTATTTAATTTTTTTAATAATACTATAACCTGGCCATTACCGATTACCAATTTCTACTCCGTATATTGTAATAATGGCCCTTAATAATTAAATCTTTTGTGGGTCTTGGAGCCGCTTGTTTGACAATCGACTTGGCTCTCTCTACTTAAAATACACAGTGTTTGTATACACTTTGGTTATTGTAAATTTTCCATTGCTCAGTAGTTGGCTTTAAGTTAGTCTATACAAGCTAACTTAAAGTTGGCTTTTTGTGTAGTTAGCTACTCATTTCACGACAGGGATTTTCGGTATTTTGTATTCCTTTTTTCTCTCTCTCTCTTTTTCTTCTTCTTCCTCTCAAAAAGAAACGCACAAAAACTGCTTATACCTAAAACCAAGTACACTGTTCCACACGTCTTTAACCATCTAACTCAAATGTTTCGCAACAAATATTTTAAAGTATGGACGGGGACTTTAATCTGTATACCAGCACAATGTACAATTTTCTGCTGAATTATGTATTTTTAAATACCAAAAAAATTATAATGTTTATAGGTTCTATTCCCGGAGAATATCGTATGGGCGCTAGGTGAAATGCCGATTCTTTTTCTGAAGGTTGCAATCAAACTTGACTTGATTATAGTATTTATTCCAACTTTTACGGAAGGTGTAGTGAAAACTAAGAACAGATTCAAGCTATTTTCAAGGGCCAATAAAAGTCAAAGTCAAATGTGAAAGTATTTGTTTTTTTTAATGAATTGCAACTTTTAAAGCACGCACTAGGTAAAAAGAAACATTCATACTTTTAAGGTTCTGACCTAAAAATGTAATGTATTTTATTTTTACTTACTGTGGGATGTTTGGGTAATAATTCTAAATTGCTCTTTTTAATATTTTTTTCTAGTTTTATTAATTATGTTTTTACATTCTTTGGAATGCTTTTGTTTTCGAAAATACTTTTTACTATTAAAACACGACTTTTTAGCAGCTTTGTTTAAAATTTGAATGAAAAAAAAAAAAAAATCCAAATGAATTTAATAAAAAAAAAAAAAAATAATAATAAACTTAGAAATTTTGTATGTAATCTTATAGAATAATATACTTATTGGCATATTGTTGCATTTTTCGTATACAGATTTAAAATTAGAAAAACAAAATTTTCGCCAATGATGTCACGTAACATGAAATAATTGAAAATAAATTCAAAATTCATATAAAAAGAAATGGAATATTGAAAAATTTTATAGTTTGATTCTGTACACTAACAGGAGCTTAACGTACCACCAAAAACAATAATCAATATGAACAAGAGCTTGATTGTAAGTTTTTAATTATTTTGAAAAATTGTATTTATAAATTTTAATTAAAATCTTATATTTTTCCATAGTTCGCCGTTTTCGCTTTCGCTGCCGTCGTTTGCGTTACAGCCAAACCCTCTTATGGTGGTGTTCCTTACAACGCTCCCGTGTACAGCGCCCCAATATATGCCGCACCTGCAGCCTCATCTTCCTCAGCTGCAGCTGCAGCTGCTGCTTCATCTTCCTCTGCAGTGCCTAGTGTACCAGTCTACTTAAACTATGTTCCATCCTACTCCATTCATAGTGGCTATTCTGGTTATGCCATTCCCAGTCATAACTATGCTCCCATTTACTAAACTGCTGTTTCGTTGACTGGAATTAAAATGAAATAAAGTTATTTGTTGGAACCTGTTGAAATTATACGATTATTATTTGTTTAATTTGTTTTTACCGTCCACCACTAGTGTTGAATGAGGGAGTACTAAGTTTGTCATTCCATGTAAAACTTTTTTAATATTAATCAAATACCCTGTTCAGAGTATATATTCTGGGTCCTTGAGTAATTCTAAGTCGATTTAACCATATACGTTTGTTCACTACACAGAAAAGAATCATATTGGTGTTAAATTGTTTTTAGTTCTCCTAAGCCGTTTGTGATTGGAATCCAGCACAATCTGTAGAGTAAGAAAATAATTATGAGCCCAAATATGGAGCAACCTCCCTCAAAAATTCAAATTGTTGTTACAAAAACTTACACCATTGGTGACAGAGTGCACAAATTTGTTTTATATGACAGAAACTCATACTACAAAATTTTTTTCAAAATTGGTTCTCTCAGAAAATACCTTAGTACGCCTAAGCCCGTAATGAAAAATACTATTGTAGAACAAATTCACCTGTCATCGTTTTATACGATTAAAAATCACGTTGCCAACTTTCCTATGGATTGGTTCAAAATGAATCATAGGCTCCATATAATGTCATTCCCGAAAAACACTTTTGTACCGTAATGAATAGTACCATTATAGTAAAAATTGACTTGCTATTGTTTTATACGATTATAAATCATGCTGCTAAATATGCCACAGTTTCAAAATCAAACTGTCTCATTTTGTGAATATCGGCCCATATAAAGCCACTGTCTGAAAACACTTTTAGTACGCCTTAAACAGAAATGAAATGCTATTGAAATATAATTTGGTCTGTTATAGTTTCATAAGATAAGAAAGCACTCTGCCATACTTCTTGAAGATCGGTTCATAATGTACCATAGGCCCCATCTTATCTATCTTCTTATATATATCATCAAGCCGATGACCCTAGAAACTTGAAATTTGGACTAGCGATTGGTCCCGAAATCGATCCACTAAGATGGGATTTTTCGAAATTCGAATGTTTAGGGGGTAAAAAAGGTAAAAACGGGAAAATTCGGTAACCTTATATCTCCAAAACAAAAAGAGATGCAAAATAAATGTAATACTTATCGTTGTTCTTTAGAAAAACAAGCGGACAGGTGTCTGGTTCTTTTTTGAAATTCGGCTCTATTAGGGAGTAAACGGGTAAAATCTGAATTTTAGTACGTTTTTGCCACCCCATCTATCTTTTGAACCAATAAACATAGAAACAAAGTTAATACCACATTTGAAACTTATTAAAAAAATAACTATATGAGTATGGTACTTTTTCGAAATTCGAACATTTAAGAGGTAAAAATCGTAACTATTTTTGGTACTTTTTTTTACAAAACATTTTCCTCCATTCATTGACATATTCGTACTTAAATATGGGCACAATACTGAAATTTTTGATACTTTAATGGGGGAAAAATATAGTACCCAAAGAAGGAAATACGGGAAATTTGATATTTTTCTTTAGCTTTTTGGTTCTACTAAAGAAGCGGGTTAAATGCTAGAATTGAAACAAGTTTAAACCTAGAAAAATAAACGTTGGCATAAAAATATGTCCACGAAGAAAAAGGAGGCGCTAACGAAGTAGCGGGTATATGCTAATATAATATAAAGCCTACTATCGATAAAACACGCCTTAAATAGTAATAAATAATTCTATTTTAGTAAAATTAAGTATGTCTTAGTTACTAGAGTGTTCAGTCGTTAAATTCTTGTTCGAATAATCGAATAATTTTAGACAATTAATTTTTCGTATAATTTAAATTGCTAATTTGATTTTTGTTACATTTTTTCAACACAATTTTATTATTCATTTCACAAAAGAAAAAATGACAAAGGTGTTTTAACACAAAGATTTATATTTATTTATTGGGTATGTTCTTGAAATCGAAATAAAATGAAACTGAAATCGAACGATAATTTAAATTCAATTATTTACAAAATTACCGTATTTTAAAAAATTTGCTCGATTTTAAATCCACTTCATTTCGATTTCTAGAAAACGCCCGGATTTTTTAACAAAATATTTTTTGCGTTTCTCTCTTTAGAATGAGGTTGGTTTAAAAATACTGTACGAAGGATAAATCTAATAAAGCTAAATGTAACAGTTGTCCAAAAACGCATTAACGCAAATGTTCTTCAACAACTTCACTAATTTACCACCTTCCCAGTGACTATAACATAGTACTTGAAGAAGATGCCCCCCAACAATATCAATGGGGGTTACAAGTGGTCCATGGAATAAATATTTTAAACAAGATACTTCGATCGATTCTCTAGAGTAAATTATTTGCAGAAGCATAGCAGACGATGGAATGTCCGTGAAAAGTTTCAAAAAATCCAAAGTTATATTGACTCTTTTAAAATCTAAGTGCCCGAAAGTAAAACAAAAATTTGGAGCAACATTGACAAGTTTTATTTAAAAAAAAAAAATTTTATATACTCAAGTAGTAATTTTTCTAAATTTATAATTATAAAATTTCTGGATTTAGAATTATATGATTAATCCATTAATTTTCGTTTAATCGAATAAGTTAAAAAAATAACCGATATCGATTAATCGTTTAATCGAACAAAAATAAAACCCGATTGATTGAACACCCTAATAGTTATAAAAGATCAAAAATAACCCTGCCAAATTTCGTGAATATCGGTCCATAGTTTACCACAGGTCGCATTTAAAGCCGACTCTGGGAAATCATTTAAAAACGACAAAAACCCCAACAAATATTAACATTGTAGTAAAATTTTGTAATAATCGGTTAAACGTTTACCATAGGTCTTATATAAAGTGGCCTTCCGAAAACAATTTAAGAAGCATTAAATTCTTAAAAATGTTTTTTACTACATTGCAATTTTTTGTAATTTAGGTTTTTTCAATACTAGAAATAAGCTTACCGAATTTTGTGGTGAACAATCCATAATTTACGATAGTTCCAATAGACGCCTAATTATATTTCTAATAAAAATCATGATATTTATTTCAAATAAGGCAACGAATTAAATATTTACATTACTTTTTCTTGTTTTTATTATTGTCGTCTAAACAAGTCAGATTTTTTCGATTTGTGTCTTTTTGCAGTTCTTATTACTCATTAGTAATTAAAAACGAAAAGCATTGACTGCTTTTTGCTGGGTAATCAAAGTTCTACTTTTGTTACTTAACACTTATTCTTTTATCAATAACATTCGCATTGAATTTTTTTTTCAATGACTACACATTTTATTTATATATGAAATATTTTAGAAAGTGTTTGCGGCATAAGAAATTGACTACAATGAAACTAGAGGAAATTATAAATAGAATGACAAAGTAATATATGTAATATATTAACCTTCGGCGAAGGGTATATAAAACCCAACTAAGCTGTCAAAGAAACCTAGCTCCATAATTGTGTTACAGTAGTTTTGACTTAACTGCCTTTTGTTTACGTGCACTTTTGACTTAACTGCACAAAATTGATAATTTTTGGAATTATTCTTTATAATTCCATACAAATTCCATTTTAAGTGCACTTTCTATACCTGCACATTTGAGATAAATGCACAAAATGTTTGGCATTTTAAAATTATTTTCATACAAAAAATCAAAGTTAGCTGCACTTTGACTTAACTGCCCAAAATACATATTTTCTGGAACTATTCTTCAAAATCCTTGTTTTCGTGCATTTTGTATACCTGCATATTTTTCATATTTTAAGGCTGCTTTAAAATATTTTCATACAAAACATCAAAGTTAGCTGCACACATAAAAATATTTGGTGGCCACTTTTTCACATAAATATCCAATTTAAGCTGTTTATAAAAGTATAAATCGCAAATATTTTGTTTTTTTCCATAAATTTGTATGTTCTTTGTGAATTCTCATTGTTTTTGTTAATTTTTCTTTTATATTAAATAAACATACATACATATATAAAATACTAGCTAGCATAGGCTGTTTGTAAGACGATTATGATTAATATACAGCTCCTAAAAGAATCTTCTGATGATTATCTGACGAGTAACAAAAAAATCTAAATCTCTTTTTAATTTATTTTTTGACACGCTCGTCTTTAAATCTTGGAATGAACCTTTGGGGACTCTCTGTAAGAATCGTATAACAATTACTGAGCTACCTAAATGAGACCGTTTTTGAAGTATGAAAATGCTATTGCCAATACAATTTTAATAAAAAGAACCGGCCTAAGGATCTGTAAAAAAGGATTTTCCGACAGGATGGTGTTGCTTTCGCGACCTTAAGGTTTGTTTCATAGAAATTGTATGATTATAAGAAGTTTTGGCATGAAAAATACGCCTGATGCCCTTATTTAGGTAGCTTAGTCATTAGACTGGTCGCATCTTGTATGGGATTTTTTTTTTAAATTTAATTGTTTGCGCTGCTTAAAATATGAGGTTTGGTGTAAGAAATCATGATCTAATTTTTCAGGTGAATCCGACGGTGCCTAGCCGTGCCGGGTGGGGCCCAAAGTTCCTCATATTATAAAAAAAATATATTTTCTATCAGATCTTTATAGAAAAGCCGAAAATCAAAAATATGGCGATCTTCGATCTTCGGTTTTTTTTTGGTTTTTCAATAAGCTAAAGCGTTTTTGAGTTACGCGAACATATGTTAATCTATCTATACAATATATAATTTCTTAGTATGTCAGGATGTTTGCATGTATGTCCTATTCTTTCCGCAACTTTCTGAAGCCATCTGATGACATAGGAAGCTGAAATTTGGCACGATTGAAGTACTTTCTCTGCGGAAGATCGTAACGAAGCCATATTTTTGATTTTCGGCTTTTCAACTAGTATAACTATAAAGATCTGATAGAAAATATGTTTTTTTTATAATATGAGGAACTTTGGGCCCCACCCGGCACGGCTAGGCACCGTCGGATTGACCTGAAAAATTAGATCATGATTTCTTACACCAAATCTCATTTTTAAGCAGCGCAAACAATTAAATAAAAAAAAAAAAAAAAATTGCGACCAGTCTATTAGTCATACGGCTGAGCATTGCGCAAGTTGTAAAATGATACCTACATGAATCTCATACGACTCTTGGCATGCTTTCTGAATGCCACGTTAGATAATCTCTACATACATCATAAACGATTCCGTTTACGATTAATATAAGCAGTTTTCGCTGCGTTATGGAAGAATCTCTCATACGAATCATCACGTGTAGCAGTTTCTCCCGTGGGAAGAATTGTCTACAATTTAGAAATGAGCTCATCAAAACACTCTTTGTGAGATTCCCAGTAGGAATAAAATTTTAATAAAATATAAATTTATGTACATATGTACTTTTAAATCAAACACTTAACTTTAGCTGCACTTTTGTGCAGGTAACCACAATCTTGTACCTGCACATTAAGGCAGGTAAATGCATTTAAGATAACTGCATTTTTGATTTACCTGCACAAAAAATCGTGCAAAGGAGATTGTGCAGCTAAGTCAAAACTACTGTAGTAGGAAATGTGTTTACTTTGTTGTTGAAACCCACAAATGAATGAATTGGTTGACATGCATTCTCGCATACATGTCGTGGGATATTTTGGGTTTTCTGCCGTCATTTCTGATAGGAATCGAATGATAAAAGGCACGGAAAATTCTGATGTGTTAGCCGTCATTCTTATTGTTAGCAAAAAGAGTTAATTTGATTTAACTTTAAAGGTATAAATTTAAAAATTTTGCTTACCATTTTTTAATAATTTTTTTTTCTTTAACCAATCGAATTAAATTAAAATAAATTTTAACTTAATGACAATTGACATCTGTACGAATTCTAGGGATGCCAAATGGGACCAGGTTTTTTTAAACCCGAGATTCGGGAATTTTAATTTAAAAAAACGGGATCCCGGGACGGATCGGGATTTCATATATTAAGGCCAATTTTTAAAATGGTTTTAATCTGGCCAGTCGTTTAAGAAATATAAATTTTTTTAAGCAAAAAAAATAATTTTTTAGCTTAATTCAAAATTTTTGTTTTTTTAAAACGGCATACAAAATTGAAAAGCTGGGAAAAAGGACAAAAATTACCCCTTAAAATGAGAGTTAGAGGGTTAATATATTCTAAGAAAAGAATCGCCATACAATTCTACTGAAGACATCTTAAATAATTTTTAGCTCAGAAGTACATTTAGAATAATTTTGTTGACTTATTTAAAACGCCTTTTCAAAAAATTTAAAAACTTCAAGGCCCGAAATTTGGAAACGCTTTGGCAGATTTGCTGTACCAGTAGTCTAGTTTTTATGCGAAATTTTGCCGCACTCTAGCGGCCTAACATTTTTTTTTAATAAAAACTTTAGTTGGTTTTGTTCTTGTTTTTAATTTTAATAATTATTTTGTTTTTTTGTGTTTACAAAATAAAATTTGCTTGTTTTAGCAATTCGTTTCACAGTCTGTGGATGGTATTTAAAATAACTGTGGGACGTATTTAACTGGCGTATTTAACTTCACACCCTTATAAAATTGGGTATGTTACAGTTTTATAGGACTGGACACCACACCGTTTCGTGAAGATCAGTCCATAATTTACCATAGGCCCCATATGTACCCAGGGTTGTGACTTTTTTTAATCAAAAAGCGCCGTGCTCCCAATCAAAAAGCGCTAAAAATCGTTAAATCAAATTTTAATAAAAAACTTAATGAAATGTTTAAGAACAAAGTTTTATTTATTACACCAGTCGTCAAAAAAATAATTTTTAATAAATATATATGAAATACAAAGATTTAACAGCGCTAAATTCAAATAAATTTTCCGTTTTGCCTATCATGTCTAGTTTTAGATGGGCTAGAGTAACATTTCGACCGAAATAAGGCGGTTATGGTACGTACATTTTATCTTAACTTGAGAACGATTTGTGCGATTTTGATCTTTTACAAATGATTATTTTCAAAATTATTTCTTTATTAGTGGTGACCATTTTTTCATGCAAATTAGTATGTAACCATTCTTATCAATTATAAGAAAGGTATATTATAAATAAAAAAAGACTTGAAATAAAATCATGATGATCAGTTAACGAAATGTTAATAAACTATTTGGATTCAGCACGCTTAAGTCAATTAAAATCACATAATTAAGTTCTCTACCCCGACTTTTTTTGTTTTATGCTGAGCAGTGTTTGTAAAATATTAACATTTTAAAAAAGCCTTTTCTGAGATTTCAGGAAAAATAAAGTTCTACAATTTCAAATATACACGGAAAGAATTATTAACTGAATCACCAGAAAATATGGCTTGAACCAAGAAAATTTTGCACCATTCTCGTCCAAGCCAAAAATTTCTTATTGTTGCTTGGTTTAAGCAAAAAGTTTTGACTCAAAGCTAACTAAAATTTGTTTAACTAAAAAAGAAAAATAGTTTTAATTCTATACCCAGTAAAAACTTCGCCTACAAAATAATGTGTTGAGTAATCAGAAAAACATAAGAGCACTACTTACAATTCTACTGAAAGAGCCAATGAATTTTACAAGGGATGTCCAAAAATGAAGGCATTAAAAAGTAAGTCATTATTTTTTTTACCTGTATACATCCAGAAAAAAGTAGTTATGGAAGTTGTTATAGATGAAGTTATACAAGAAAGCTACAAAATAATGAGTTAAAGAAGCTATTCATTTTGAAAAAGGAGTCGAAGTTTTTACTGGGTAGTTACTTAAACCAAGTTTTATTTTACCAAATCAGAAGAAAAGCCTGATTTTTTTTTAAAAACCGTTTAAGAAAACTTAATATGAGAAACTTTTGATTGATTTACCTTACTTACTTACTTTCTCAGCTTTCCAGTTCGGGATGGACCATTGCTTCTGCTACGAGTTTTCGCCAACTATTTCTATATGCTGCTCTATCAACACAGATTAGGACATTAAGCTTTCTCAGGTCATTTACTACGTCTGTCTTCCACCTTTTTCTAGGTCTCCCCCTTCTTCTGGCGCCTTCCGGGATCTGTTCATATATCTTTTTCACCACTCTTCCATCTGGCATTCTTATTACATGTCCTAACCATCGAATTCTCTGGGCCTTTATGTATCTTACAACACTTTGCTGCCCATTCAGCATATCTAGTTCGCTGTTGAATCGTATTCGATAATTGTCTTCACTAATTCTTATCGGACCAAAAATTTTACGAAGTATTCTACGTTCGAAACATAGCAGCTGGTTCACATCAAATGCTTTGAGTGTCCATAGTTCGCAACCGTACGTTAAAATTGGCCTTCTAAGAGAT
Organism: Pollenia angustigena; assembly: GCA_930367215.1. NCBI lineage: Eukaryota > Metazoa > Arthropoda > Insecta > Diptera > Polleniidae > Pollenia > Pollenia angustigena. The sequence continues at coordinate 125,835,109 of OV884058.1, forward strand.
CTATAAAGTCTAACTTTATTATGACGTGATAGGAGCTTTGATTTAAATAATTTCGTATGTAAAAACCACGCTTTATTTGCTGCTTGTATTCGGTCTTGAATTGCAGCAGTTGTTTCATTGTGAGAGCTTAATATCACACCAAGATATTTAAATTGTTTTACGGCTTCAAATGTGTACGGTTCAAAGGTAAGATCTGCTGCATTCCCGTATTTAGGGGATCTTAGCATATATTTTGTTTTGTTTATGTTAATTTCCAGACCAGTTGCGCGAGCAGCTCTTTCAAGTTGGTAAAATGTATCTCTAAGACAGGATTTTTTTCTAGATATTATTAAAATGTCATCAGCATACGCGCATATTTGAGTGGATTTGTTAAATATTGTGCTGCCTGGGTCAACATCATCTACTATGGTATTCAGTAGGAGGTTAAATACAAGGGAGGATAGAGCGTCTCCCTGTTTAACACCGGATATAACATTAATAGGTTCAGAGAGTTCACCTTGTATCACAACCTTAGCAATGGTGTTGGTAAGAGTCATATTAATTAAATTAACTAATTTACCTGGTATTCCAAGTTTAAGTAGTCGTATGCCAATTTGCTGTCTATGTAGGCTATCAAAAGCCTGTTTAAAGTCAATGAATAGGCAGTGAATGTCTATGTTATATTCATAGCATTTTTCAAAGATCTGTGTGATGATGAAGCCTTGGTCGATTGTTGAACGGTTTCTTTGGAATCCGCATTGGTATTCACCAATTATATCCTCTGCATATGCGTTTAAGCGTTCATATAAAATATTTGTGAATATTTTGTAGCCACAGTTAAGAAGAGAAATACCTCTGAAATTACTGCATTCGGTCTTGTCTCCCTTTTTGTGAATTGGTGTTATTATGCTGGTATGCCAGTAATTCGTTTCGCCATATATTAATGCAGATTCGATAGAGATATTCATGACATTTAGTTCCACCATATTTCAACAGTTCGGATACGATACCATCTTCTCCGCTACTTTTGTGGTTTTTAAGTTTTTTCAATGATGCTACCACGTCTTCAAAAGTAGGCTCCCTAAGATAGTTTTCAGCTGTGTAATACTCTTCCTCTACCTTACATGTCGATCCAAATAAAAATGAATTGAATCAAGCCAAGTTTTCTTAAGCATTTTCTGAAAAATTTTAAAAAATCCCAAGCATTCGTTTCTTGATGCAAGAAATTCGATTCTATTTAAAAACCAAGAAATTCAGACTTATATTACATAAATGCAGCTTGAACTCAGAAATATTTTTCGTGTTTTTAATAAGTACAAGTTACATTTGTATTTATTGTTTTAAGAATTTTTGATCATATACCAAAAACGTGAATTTCTTGATCATGAGAAAATGTTTCTTTACACTGTGTGTAATTTTTAAAGTCATGGAAAAATAACCATATAAGGACACCACTATGTGATAATAGACCAAAAAAAGACCCATGTCTTCCAGTTTTGGCCAAAGTCATGCACTTTTTTTATGGGCCCCCAAAGATTTGGGGCCTCGGTGTCATTTTTGCAAAAAAGTGCTCATTTTCTCAGTCTCACATCTTGCAAACCGTTCGTAATTTTGATTTACGCTCTGAGACAAAGTTGTAGCTCTTGCCAAAATTGTGAACATATAAAATCAAAAAACTTCATCAAAATCGCAAAAATCTTTAAAAAACTCGATTTTTTTTAACCTTTTTTCCCCTGTTCAGGTCTATAGGTAGCAAACCGCTCAAAATTCAAGAAACTACAAAAATGTTCCTAAGATCAGGGTTGTCAGATGTGGCGATTTCTCGCCAAACGTGGCGATTTTCAAACATGTTTGGCGACCTAATTTTTGATTTGGCGACATGGCGATTTTTTGGCGATTTATAAAATTTTTAAAATCGCCAACTGGCTATTTTTGATGATCTACAAATTTGTTTTGAAATTCGTTTAATTCAATACTTAGAAATAATATTATTTTAATTCTCGTATTTTTATGAATGAAATTCCAGGCAATCATATGTATGATAGGTATTTGAAGGTATGTTCAAATGGCTGATGAAGTTAATGAAAATCTTCTAGATTCGGGAATTTTAATTTAAAAAAACGGGATCCCGGGACGGATCGGGATTTCATATATTAAGGCCAATTTTTAAAATGGTTTTAATCTGGCCAGTCGTTTAAGAAATATAAATTTTTTTAAGCAAAAAAAATAATTTTTTAGCTTAATTCAAAATTTTTGTTTTTTTAAAACGGCATACAAAATTGAAAAGCTGGGAAAAAGGACAAAAATTACCCCTTAAAATGATAGTTAGAGGGTTAATATATTCTAAGAAAAGAATCGCCATACAATTCTACTGAAGACATCTTAAATAATTTTTAGCTCAGAAGTACATTTAGAATAATTTTGTTGACTTATTTAAAACGCCTTTTCAAAAAATTTAAAAACTTCAAGGCCCGAAATTTGGAAACGCTTTGGCAGATTTGCTGTACCAGTAGTCTAGTTTTTATGCGAAATTTTGCCGCACTCTAGCGGCCTAACATTTTTTTTTAATAAAAACTTTAGTTGGTTTTGTTCTTGTTTTTAATTTTAATAATTATTTTGTTTTTTTGTGTTTACAAAATAAAATTTGCTTGTTTTAGCAATTCGTTTCACAGTCTGTGGATGGTATTTAAAATAACTGTGGGACGTATTTAACTGGCGTATTTAACTTCACACCCTTATAAAATTGGGTATGTTACAGTTTTATAGGACTGGACACCACACCGTTTCGTGAAGATCAGTCCATAATTTACCATAGGCCCCATATGTACCCAGGGTTGTGACTTTTTCTAATCAAAAAGCGCCGTGCTCCCAATCAAAAAGCGCTAAAAATCGCTAAATCAAATTTTAATAAAAAACTTAATGAAATGTTTAAGAACAAAGTTTTATTTATTACACCAGTCGTCAAAAAAATAATTTTTAATAAATATATATGAAATACAAAGATTTAACAGCGCTAAATTCAAATAAATTTTCCGTTTTGCCTATCATGTCTAGTTTTAGATGGGCTAGAGTAACATTTCGACCGAAATAAGGCGGTTATGGTACGTACATTTTATCTTAACTTGAGAACGATTTGTGCGATTTTGATCTTTTACAAATGATTATTTTCAAAATTATTTCTTTATTAGTGGTGACCATTTTTTCATGCAAATTAGTATGTAACCATTCTTATCAATTATAAGAAAGGTATATTATAAATAAAAAAAGACTTGAAATAAAATCATGATGATCAGTTAACGAAATGTTAATAAACTATTTGGATTCAGCACGCTTAAGTCAATTAAAATCACATAATTAAGTTCTCTACCCCGACTTTTTTTGTTTTATGCTGAGCAGTGTTTGTAAAATATTAACATTTTAAAAAAGCCTTTTCTGACATTTCAGGAAAAATAAAGTTCTACAATTTCAAATATACACGGAAAGAATTATTAACTGAATTACCAGAAAATATGGCTTGAACCAAGAAAATTTTGCACCATTCTCGTCCAAGCCAAAAATTTCTTATTGTTGCTTGGTTTAAGCAAAAAGTTTTGACTCAAAGCTAACTAAAATTTGTTTAACTAAAAAAGAAAAATAGTTTTAATTCTATACCCAGTAAAAACTTCGCCTACAAAATAATGTGTTGAGTAATCAGAAAAACATAAGAGCACTACTTACAATTCTACTGAAAGAGCCAATGAATTTTACAAGGGATGTCCAAAAATGAAGGCATTAAAAAGTAAGTCATTATTTTTTTTACCTGTATACATCCAGAAAAAAGTAGTTATGGAAGTTGTTATAGATGAAGTTATACAAGAAAGCTACAAAATAATGAGTTAAAGAAGCTATTCATTTTGAAAAAGGAGTCGAAGTTTTTACTGGGTAGTTACTTAAACCAAGTTTTATTTTACCAAATCAGAAGAAAAGCCTGATTTTTTTTTAAAAACCGTTTAAGAAAACTTAATATGAGAAACTTTTGATTGATTTACCTTACTTACTTACTTTCTCAGCTTTCCAGTTCGGGATGGACCATTGCTTCTGCTACGAGTTTTCGCCAACTATTTCTATATGCTGCTCTATCAACACAGTTTAGGACATTAAGCTTTCTCAGGTCATTTACTACGTCTGTCTTCCACCTTTTTCTAGGTCTCCCCCTTCTTCTGGCGCCTTCCGGGATCTGTTCATATATCTTTTTCACCACTCTTCCATCTGGCATTCTTATTACATGTCCTAACCATCGAATTCTCTGGGCCTTTATGTATCTTACAACACTTTGCTGCCCATTCAGCATATCTAGTTCGCTGTTGAATCGTATTCGATAATTGTCTTCACTAATTCTTATCGGACCAAAAATTTTACGAAGTATTCTACGTTCGAAACATAGCAGCTGGTTCACATCAAATGCTTTGAGTGTCCATAGTTCGCAACCGTACGTTAAAATTGACCTTCTAAGAGATCTATAAAGTCTAACTTTATTATGACGTGATAGGAGCTTTGATTTAAATAATTTCGTATGTAAAAACCACGCTTTATTTGCTGCTTGTATTCGGTCTTGAATTGCAGCAGTTGTTTCATTGTGAGAGCTTAATATCACACCAAGATATTTAAATTGTTTTACGGCTTCAAATGTGTACGGTTCAAAGGTAAGATCTGCTGCATTCCCGTATTTAGGGGATCTTAGCATATATTTTGTTTTGTTTATGTTAATTTCCAGACCAGTTGCGCGAGCAGCTCTTTCAAGTTGGTAAAATGTATCTCTAAGACAGGATTTTTTTCTAGATATATTTGAGTGGATTTGTTAAATATTGTGCTGCCTGGGTCAACATCATCTACTATGGTATTCAGTAGGAGGTTAAATACAAGGGAGGATAGAGCGTCTCCCTGTTTAACACCGGATATAACATTAATAGGTTCAGAGATTTCACCTTGTATCACAACCTTAGCAATGGTGTTGGTAAGAGTCATATTAATTTAATTAAATAATTTACCTGGTATTCCAAGTTTAAGTAGTCGTATGCCAATTTGCTGTCTATGTAGGCTATCAAAAGCCTGTTTAAAGTCAATGAATAGGCAGTGAATGTCTATGTTATATTCATAGCATTTTTCAAAGATCTGTGTGATGATGAAGCCTTGGTCGATTGTTGAACGGTTTCTTTGGAATCCGCATTGGTATTCACCAATTATATCCTCTGCATATGCGTTTAAGCGTTCATATAAAATATTTGTGAATATTTTGTAGCCACAGTTAAGAAGAGAAATACCTCTGAAATTACTGCATTCGGTCTTGTCTCCCTTTTTGTGAATTGGTGTTATTATGCTGGTATGCCAGTAATTCGTTTCGCCATATATTAATGCAGATTCGATAGAGATATTCATGACATTTAGTTCCACCATATTTCAACAGTTCGGATACGATACCATCTTCTCCGCTACTTTTGTGGTTTTTAAGTTTTTTCAATGATGCTACCACGTCTTCAAAAGTAGGCTCCCTAAGATAGTTTTCAGCTGTGTAATACTCTTCCTCTACCTTACATGTCGATCCAAATAAAAATGAATTGAATCAAGCCAAGTTTTCTTGAGCATTTTCTGAAAAATTTTAAAAAATCCCAAGCATTCGTTTCTTGATGCAAGAAATTCGATTCTATTTAAAAACCAAGAAATTCAGACTTATATTACATAAATGCAGCTTGAACTCAGAAATATTTTTCGTGTTTTTAATAAGTACAAGTTACATTTGTATTTATTGTTTTAAGAATTTTTGATCATATACCAAAAACGTGAATTTCTTGATCATGAGAAAATGTTTCTTTACACTGTGTGTAATTTTTAAAGTCATGGAAAAATAACCATATACGGACACCACTATGTGATAATAGACCAAAAAAAGACCCATGTCTTCCAGTTTTGGCCAAAGTCATGCACTTTTTTTATGGGCCCCCAAAGATTTGGGGCCTCGGTGTCATTTTTGCAAAAAAGTGCTCATTTTCTCAGTCTCACATCTTGCAAACCGTTCGTAATTTTGATTTACCCTCTGAGACAAAGTTGTAGCTCTTGCCAAAATTGTGAACATGTAAAATCAAAAAACTTCATCAAAATCGCAAAAATCTTTAAAAAACTCGATTTTTTTTAACCTTTTTTCCCCTGTTCAGGTCTATAGGTAGCAAACCGCTCAAAATTCAAGAAACTACAAAAATGTTCCTAAGATCAGGGTTGTCAGATGTGGCGATTTCTCGCCAAACGTGGCGATTTTCAAACATGTTTGGCGACCTAATTTTTGATTTGGCGACATGGCGATTTTTTGGCGATTTATAAAATTTTTAAAATCGCCAACTGGCTATTTTTGATGATCTACAAATTTGTTTTGAAATTCGTTTAATTCAATACTTAGAAATAATATTATTTTAATTCTCGTATTTTTATGAATGAAATTCCAGGCAATCATATGTATGATAGGTATTTTAAGGTATGTTCAAATGGCTGATGAAGTTAATGAAAATCTTCTAGATTCGGGAATTTTAATTTAAAAAAACGGGATCCCGGGACGGATCGGGATTTCATATATTAAGGCCAATTTTTAAAATGGTTTTAATCTGGCCAGTCGTTTAAGAAATATAAATTTTTTTAAGCAAAAAAAATAATTTTTTAGCTTAATTCAAAATTTTTGTTTTTTTAAAACGGCATACAAAATTGAAAAGCTGGGAAAAAGGACAAAAATTACCCCTTAAAATGATAGTTAGAGGGTTAATATATTCTAAGAAAAGAATCGCCATACAATTCTACTGAAGACATCTTAAATAATTTTTAGCTCAGAAGTACATTTAGAATAATTTTGTTGACTTATTTAAAACGCCTTTTCAAAAAATTTAAAAACTTCAAGGCCCGAAATTTGGAAACGCTTTGGCAGATTTGCTGTACCAGTAGTCTAGTTTTTATGCGAAATTTTGCCGCACTCTAGCGGCCTAACATTTTTTTTTAATAAAAACTTTAGTTGGTTTTGTTCTTGTTTTTAATTTTAATAATTATTTTGTTTTTTTGTGTTTACAAAATAAAATTTGCTTGTTTTAGCAATTCGTTTCACAGTCTGTGGATGGTATTTAAAATAACTGTGGGACGTATTTAACTGGCGTATTTAACTTCACACCCTTATAAAATTGGGTATGTTACAGTTTTATAGGACTGGACACCACACCGTTTCGTGAAGATCAGTCCATAATTTACCATAGGCCCCATATGTACCCAGGGTTGTGACTTTTACTAATCAAAAAGCGCCGTGCTCCCAATCAAAAAGCGCTAAAAATCGCTAAATCAAATTTTAATAAAAAACTTAATGAAATGTTTAAGAACAAAGTTTTATTTATTACACCAGTCGTCAAAAAAATAATTTTTAATAAATATATATGAAATACAAAGATTTAACAGCGCTAAATTCAAATAAATTTTCCGTTTTGCCTATCATGTCTAGTTTTAGATGGGCTAGAGTAACATTTCGACCGAAATAAGGCGGTTATGGTACGTACATTTTATCTTAACTTGAGAACGATTTGTGCGATTTTGATCTTTTACAAATGATTATTTTCAAAATTATTTCTTTATTAGTGGTGACCATTTTTTCATGCAAATTAGTATGTAACCATTCTTATCAATTATAAGAAAGGTATATTATAAATAAAAAAAGACTTGAAATAAAATCATGATGATCAGTTAACGAAATGTTAATAAACTATTTGGATTCAGCACGCTTAAGTCAATTAAAATCACATAATTAAGTTCTCTACCCCGACTTTTTTTGTTTTATGCTGAGCAGTGTTTGTAAAATATTAACATTTTAAAAAAGCCTTTTCTGACATTTCAGGAAAAATAAAGTTCTACAATTTCAAATATACACGGAAAGAATTATTAACTGAATTACCAGAAAATATGGCTTGAACCAAGAAAATTTTGCACCATTCTCGTCCAAGCCAAAAATTTCTTATTGTTGCTTGGTTTAAGCAAAAAGTTTTGACTCAAAGCTAACTAAAATTTGTTTAACTAAAAAAGAAAAATAGTTTTAATTCTATACCCAGTAAAAACTTCGCCTACAAAATAATGTGTTGAGTAATCAGAAAAACATAAGAGCACTACTTACAATTCTACTGAAAGAGCCAATGAATTTTACAAGGGATGTCCAAAAATGAAGGCATTAAAAAGTAAGTCATTATTTTTTTTACCTGTATACATCCAGAAAAAAGTAGTTATGGAAGTTGTTATAGATGAAGTTATACAAGAAAGCTACAAAATAATGAGTTAAAGAAGCTATTCATTTTGAAAAAGGAGTCGAAGTTTTTACTGGGTAGTTACTTAAACCAAGTTTTATTTTACCAAATCAGAAGAAAAGCCTGATTTTTTTTTTAAAAACCGTTTAAGAAAACTTAATATGAGAAACTTTTGATTGATTTACCTTACTTACTTACTTTCTCAGCTTTCCAGTTCGGGATGGACCATTGCTTCTGCTACGAGTTTTCGCCAACTATTTCTATATGCTGCTCTATCAACACAATTTAGGACATTAAGCTTTCTCAGGTCATTTACTACGTCTGTCTTCCACCTTTTTCTAGGTCTCCCCCTTCTTCTGGCGCCTTCCGGGATCTGTTCATATATCTTTTTCACCACTCTTCCATCTGGCATTCTTATTACATGTCCTAACCATCGAATTCTCTGGGCCTTTATGTATCTTACAACACTTTGCTGCCCATTCAGCATATCTAGTTCGCTGTTGAATCGTATTCGATAATTGTCTTCACTAATTCTTATCGGACCAAAAATTTTACGAAGTATTCTACGTTCGAAACATAGCAGCTGGTTCACATCAAATGCTTTGAGTGTCCATAGTTCGCAACCGTACGTTAAAATTGACCTTCTAAGAGATCTATAAAGTCTAACTTTATTATGACGTGATAGGAGCTTTGATTTAAATAATTTCGTATGTAAAAACCACGCTTTATTTGCTGCTTGTATTCGGTCTTGAATTGCAGCAGTTGTTTCATTGTGAGAGCTTAATATCACACCAAGATATTTAAATTGTTTTACGGCTTCAAATGTGTACGGTTCAAAGGTAAGATCTGCTGCATTCCCGTATTTAGGGGATCTTAGCATATATTTTGTTTTGTTTATGTTAATTTCCAGACCAGTTGCGCGAGCAGCTCTTTCAAGTTGGTAAAATGTATCTCTAAGACAGGATTTTTTTCTAGATATATTTGAGTGGATTTGTTAAATATTGTGCTGCCTGGGTCAACATCATCTACTATGGTATTCAGTAGGAGGTTAAATACAAGGGAGGATAGAGCGTCTCCCTGTTTAACACCGGATATAACATTAATAGGTTCAGAGATTTCACCTTGTATCACAACCTTAGCAATGGTGTTGGTAAGAGTCATATTAATTTAATTAAATAATTTACCTGGTATTCCAAGTTTAAGTAGTCGTATGCCAATTTGCTGTCTATGTAGGCTATCAAAAGCCTGTTTAAAGTCAATGAATAGGCAGTGAATGTCTATGTTATATTCATAGCATTTTTCAAAGATCTGTGTGATGATGAAGCCTTGGTCGATTGTTGAACGGTTTCTTTGGAATCCGCATTGGTATTCACCAATTATATCCTCTGCATATGCGTTTAAGCGTTCATATAAAATATTTGTGAATATTTTGTAGCCACAGTTAAGAAGAGAAATACCTCTGAAATTACTGCATTCGGTCTTGTCTCCCTTTTTGTGAATTGGTGTTATTATGCTGGTATGCCAGTAATTCGTTTCGCCATATATTAATGCAGATTCGATAGAGATATTCATGACATTTAGTTCCACCATATTTCAACAGTTCGGATACGATACCATCTTCTCCGCTACTTTTGTGGTTTTTAAGTTTTTTCAATGATGCTACCACGTCTTCAAAAGTAGGCTCCCTAAGATAGTTTTCAGCTGTGTAATACTCTTCCTCTACCTTACATGTCGATCCAAATAAAAATGAATTGAATCAAGCCAAGTTTTCTTGAGCATTTTCTGAAAAATTTTAAAAAATCCCAAGCATTCGTTTCTTGATGCAAGAAATTCGATTCTATTTAAAAACCAAGAAATTCAGACTTATATTACATAAATGCAGCTTGAACTCAGAAATATTTTTCGTGTTTTTAATAAGTACAAGTTACATTTGTATTTATTGTTTTAAGAATTTTTGATCATATACCAAAAACGTGAATTTCTTGATCATGAGAAAATGTTTCTTTACACTGTGTGTAATTTTTAAAGTCATGGAAAAATAACCATATACGGACACCACTATGTGATAATAGACCAAAAAAAGACCCATGTCTTCCAGTTTTGGCCAAAGTCATGCACTTTTTTTATGGGCCCCCAAAGATTTGGGGCCTCGGTGTCATTTTTGCAAAAAAGTGCTCATTTTCTCAGTCTCACATCTTGCAAACCGTTCGTAATTTTGATTTACCCTCTGAGACAAAATTGTGAACATGTAAAATCAAAAAACTTCATCAAAATCGCAAAAATCTTTAAAAAACTCGATTTTTTTTAACCTTTTTTCCCCTGTTCAGGTCTATAGGTAGCAAACCGCTCAAAATTCAAGAAACTACAAAAATGTACCTAAGATCAGGGTTGTCAGATGTGGCGATTTCTCGCCAAACGTGGCGATTTTCAAACATGTTTGGCGACCTAATTTTTGATTTGGCGACATGGCGATTTTTTGGCGATTTATAAAATTTTTAAAATCGCCAACTGGCTATTTTTGATGATCTACAAATTTGTTTTGAAATTCGTTTAATTCAATACTTAGAAATAATATTATTTTAATTCTCGTATTTTTATGAATGAAATTCCAGGCAATCATATGTATGATAGGTATTTGAAGGTATGTTCAAATGGCTGATGAAGTTAATGAAAATCTTCTAGAAAAGTGTTTTTTATATATAAAATTGCTCTTGAAAATCAAAATCAATAAATAGAATTCCTTAAAACACGAATATGTTTTAAGTCTATAAACATTTTCACATTATACTTATGTGGCAATTTATTATCACAGATAAAATATATTGTTATAAGTGATATTTTAAAGATTTTTATGAATCCTATCATACCTTTGGACGCTTATGAAACACAATGGAAAAAATAAGCGTTGGTTAATTGGAAAGATAACTAAATAAGTTTAGACTAACATTTTAAGGACTTTACTTTGGCTGTCCTTAAGACGCGGTTATTACAACTAGTAATGCCTGTGTTGAAACTATGAACTCTACTAAAACTTGCCTTCGAATTTGAATGCAATACGAACTTATAGACGCGTTATTAGGAGTTATACAGGCATGTTCTGTAAATCACAAGATTTTGAAATCACAATTGTGATTAATGGGTGTTTTGAAAACCACAAAAGTTTTAACTTAGTTAAAAATGGTGGAAACAAATAAGCAAGTAATTTAAAATCAGCGGCCACTTAGCTGACTGGTTAAATCACAATTATGAAAAAAGCTTTTTGTCCAGAACACCTTTTTTGTGATTTCAAATCACTTTCACAAAAAGTGATTTTCAGAACAAGCCTGATAAGTTATATGAATGGGAATAGTACATGTTGCACCCTCACAATGTATTCCAAATAAGAAGACAAATAGCGAGTCTTGACGGTGAAGCGTTATAATAAAACTGCAGCTATTGTATATAGTGCATTTCTAATATTTGTTTAGTACGAGCCGCAAAAATCTTTTTCTGTTGCTCTAAGTAGACTATTATAAATTATTTTATAGTTAACATCGTACCTTTTTTGTGCTCACTCACTATTTTTATTTCGCTCTAAATAAAAATTAAGCAAAATATATATTATGGCGACTTTTTTTGAATTTTTGGCGTATTTTAGCGATACGAAACTTATTTAGTTTTTAAGATTTATAAAAAATATTTTTAATAATTTAAAAACTATGTATTTTATTGTCAAAAACTTGTAGTCAAAGGCTTTGGCGTTTTTGGCGATTTTTGATATTGAATTTGGCGAAAAAGGTCAAAATCGGTCTGACAACCCTGCCTAAGATCTCAATTAACAAGTTTTTAAAACATATGAACTTCCTAGGAATGATTCTTAGCACCGTTTAGGTAACCGCAATAGTGAACAATTTCCCAAAAATTCGATTCGAGAGAAAAAACAAATGAAATTAAAAAATTTTCGGGAAATTGTTCACTTTTGCACCTACCTTAGCGCTACCCAAACGGTGTTCAGAATCATTCTTAGGAAGCTTATATGCTCTAGAAAGTTGTTTATTGAGATCTTAGGAACATTTTCGTAGCAAATTGTTTCCTTGAATTTTGAACGGTTTGCTACCTATTAGGGTATTCATTCGGTTAACCGATTAATTACTACCCGATTAACTGATCGGTTAATTTAAAATTGGCTTTTTTCGATTAACGATTAAACCGGTTAATTTCAGTCGATTAACCGTAGTAACAAAATTTTAAATTTTTTTGTAGTATTTTAACATATATTTTTGTGTTTTACAAAAATGTATCTGTATAGTTAAATATTTTTTCCTTCTTGCAATACATTCTTTAAATACAGTACGAGATAAAAATATGTTCGGTGCTGAGCTTTGCCAGGATGAGTCAGATGATGAACTGACAATAAAATAAACTCTCGATTGTAACACAAACAATCTTTTAACAGAATTTGGTTAATTAATTAACCGAAGCTATTAGAAGTGTTTAAAATTTTAAAAATTAAACTTATGTCTAATTATGCCATAATGGAGGATATTAAATGTTACGAGAAATACTGGAAAAGAATTGAGAAATAAGATAAGCTGCATTAAGGATTGCTTTCGAGATCTCCCTTTCATTCGTGAACATACATATATGTACTTCTATGCCAAAGTTTAGGTAAAGGAAGAACATGTAAAATAAATTAAAATAGATAATCATTCAAAGCAAATTTCGATCAACCAAAGGTTGAATACAATTTGGTTTAAGGATTGATGTTTGACTAATGACGTCAGCAGTCGTCGATGGCTGCGAGTGTTAAACGGCAAGCCCTCTGAGGAGATTGAGTGGTTGCAATCGAAACATGTCAGGGTAACCTGTCCGTAAAAACGCCTGGGTTCGAGCCCAGATTGAGTCAAGAATGAAAAATTATCAGTAAATTTTAATTAATTTTCATGTTGTAAAATTCCTTTCTTCATAAAAATAATTTAATGAAAATTAAATTTGGTGAACTTAAGCCTAATTAAAAATATTAAAAATTTGGATTAAAAACCATAAATAGTTCAACAAAATAACCACAATACTAATTATTGTTTATGTTTCTAGATAAAAAAACAACCAGTTGAAAAACAAAAAATTACCAAAAAGTTATTCTCATCCGTTCTTGAAATTCCATGTTAAATTATTTTTATAGGTGCAATATTAATGACAATTGAAAAAATTACCAGTTAACGAACAAAAAGTACCAAAAGACACCTCATACAGACTGTCATTCAGTGAGGACCTTGCATGTCTGAGGATCTTAGGTCCAATTTTTTATATTAGTTTCGAATGTGATATTAACTTTATTTATATGTTTATTGTTTTAAAAGATAGATGGGGTGACAAAAAATTTCCCAAATTACAGGTTTCACCCGTTTACTCCCTAAAAAGACCAAAATTCTAAAAAGTACCAGACACCTGACGGCTTATTTTTCTAAAGAGCATCGATAGGTATTACATTTTTTTGTATCTCTTTTAGTTATGGATACATAAAATAACCGAATTTATCCGTTTTTACCCTTTTTACCCCCTTAACATTCGAACAAACTTTCATGAAAAGAACGCATATAATATTCCCTGAATTCTCGGGAGTTGCAATGTTTAGGTTTAACATTTTGACCCAAAGAGCTTGAGACCGGAATTTTTTCTATTTCGCTCTTTCTGTCTTAGTTTTCGAAACAACGCCGTTTTAAACTTCTAATGCTTCTGTTTTTTAAGACACTATGGAGTTACCTAGTTTTGTCAAAAAATGCATGGAGTTATCTACTTTTTACATACAAATTTTGTTCACGAATTGTTTGTTTGTTATGCCATTGTATTTTTTACTCTAATAACTACCAAATTATAAATCATTTTTGCATTTTTATATATTGAAATTACTTAATTTAAAACAAAACTTTATTAATCGGTTAACCGATTAATTACAAAATTAACCGATTAGAAAACGATTAAACCAAAAATTCGGTTAATTAATCGAGCGATTAACCGATTAAAGAAAAAGCCCGATTAAATGAATACCCTACTACCTATGGACCTGAACAGCGGGAAAAGGTAAAAAAATCAAATTTTCGGGAAATTTTTCACTTTTGCGAAAGAAAGTTCTACTTAATACGAACAAAACAAGTAACAATCAGGAAATTATTTTTCGAAATGTTTTAAGAAACGAAATGGATTACTTTAGAAAAAAAAACTTCTTTCTGTGTATTCATAGTATGCATTTCAGAGTACTTTATATCAAAAGTATTTAAAAAACGGAAACAAATTTAAGTTTAATCCCTGCAAATTAAAGGACCAGTCCAAACTACTTCATGGTATACTGAAGAGGATTAGTTTTGAAGTCGTTTAAAAACGAAAGCATGTCGTTAAAAACGAAGACATGTCGTTTCACTACAAACACTTTTTAACAATGACATGGTCCATGCTTGCGTTACATTGGACCAGTCCGTGGAGTAGTCCATTTGATCAAAATGGATCAGGTGGTCCAATATTATTTGCAGGGATGTGTCTTGATTTTCATGTATGCAAATAAAAGTACAAAACTGTTGGAACGCTAAAGAAAAAATATGCGCCATGTCTACAGTTAAAAAGCGCTTAATCTAGAGCCAAAGGCGTTGTATAAACCCTAACCAACAATGTTATTCTAATAGAATTCGGTCTGTCACAGTTTTATAAGACTTTAAGAAATCATACTGTAGAATTGCGTGAAGATCGGTCTTTATTTAAAAATAAGTCCCATATTATAACTGGATACTGCTTATTGTAAATTTAATTATTTAAACAAATAGAGTCTGGGAATTTATTTCTCATGGTCAGTAACATTTATTATATACATTATATAAATTAACATTACTCACTGAGACCTAGCTAGAACCGATCTTTCACATACATGTTTGATGTAGACTTCGACACGACTTACATCCGGAAAATTTGTTAAAGCTTATAGTGTTGACAAGAACTTTTTAAGTAAATATGAGTTTCATAAAGGCCGTGTACTGTACTGCGCGGGTTACCCTTTACTTTTATTTACAAGCTCCTTGAGATGCATAAACAGCATATTCTGTTTTCAGAATTACACTTTCACAAGAGTTTCGAGTCCATAATCACGTCTGGATAATGGGTTTTCTTTGAGAGTATACAATATAAATGAAGTTTCTTAGCTGTGAAATTTTACAGTTTTCGGTAAAGAGATCCACGCGCAGTATTTTTTCAATTTACACCATTAGCGTTTGTTTTGGTTTATCTAGAAGGCAGAGTGCCAATCTAATCTAAATAAAAGCGGCAATCGTTTATTAGATATCATAAATTCCTTTGCTCCTTTAATTTTAATAAAATAAACACAAATTACAAGTCACATTCTTAATTTGCGCGGGCTTGTAACTGCGTTATGTACATAGGAGAGTTGGATACAAACTGTATAAAAATAAAACCCATGTCGGTTTAATTTAGGTCGGTCTATTAGTGTGGATTTTATTGCCATAATAATTTTCTATAAATAACAAATACATTTAAAATTTTTTTTGCATAACACAACGTACTGTTTCCATAACAATTTTTAATTCAAAATAAACAAGTTAAAGTGCTATATGTGGTTGTATCGAATCTTTGTTACCCTTCACCCACATGCAGAGAAAAAACATGTTTAAATATGGTCACCTCCAACAAAACTATTTTTAAAGAAAATTTTAAACATATTGTTTTTAGAAACTGGGAATTATTTCCTTTCGAAGGTAACTTTATATTATATTCAACATATTGTTATATTTTTTCGAAGCTTTTTTGTAATACAATATAATAGTCTGGTAGTGTATAAAGTCATTTCTGAAAAATTGAAGGAATAGGACTATTACAAAAAAGCTTTATAAAATACATAACTGAAATTAAGCTCATAGAATAAATTCGAAAAAATAAAAAAAATGTTGAACATATTATGTTTAAATCAACCTAATTATTGTCGCCGACAACCATATTATGGTTAAATAAGTCCTCCTTCAGAAATATGACAATAATTTATTTTTAAATTAACCATAGTATTTCCTTTTATTCCAAGAGCTTAAAAACCAACCATGCTATTATAAGTGTTAAACATATTTCATAGCCACAACATGTTTGGAGCCAATCATAATATTGTTGTGGCTTCTTGATGTAGGGCTAATTTAATCATAATATGACTGTCAGTGACAATAATATGGTTAAAAAAACATAATATGTTGAAAATTTTATTTAAAAATAGTTTTGTTAGAGGTGACCATATTTAAACATGTTTTTTCTCTGGGTGCAGAGTTAGAATATTTCAGGATTATATCTAAAAAAAAAAAAAAATAAATCAATATTATTAAAAACCGACCTCCCAGTTTTATAATTCGATGCGGTTTAAGGCGTACTAAAGTCTATTTCAAAAGAAACCTTTATATGGGGCCTGTGGTTAATTTTGAACCAATCTTTACGAAAGTTGGCAACGTGATTTCTTATCGTATAAAACTATGACAGGCCAATTTTGTACTACAATAGCATATTTCACTACGATCTTAGGCGCACTAAAGTGTTTTCCGAGAGTGGGCTTTATATGGAGTCCATGACAATTTATGTAGCAATTGTCACTAAATTAAGTTGTATAATTGATATCTATATAGAACCAATTTCTGCAAAATTTAATAACAATCGGTGCATTCCACTACAATTTATTTTAATTTGTATAACAAAAATATATTTGTTGAGTGGCTAGTCCACATTTTGGTCCATATCTGTTTTTCTTCTGAACCGATTACATATGTTGGATTTCAATCCCAAACTACTTAAGAGAACTATAATCAATTTGACATCAAAGTTGTTCTTTTCTGTTTAGTGTTTCGAAAGTGAGCATGTTTTCACCAGACGGACAGACATGGCCTTTTCAAATTAGAATTACTCAAGGGCCTTTTGGGATCTTAGATGAATATTAAAAACGTTTCACACGGAATGACAAACTTAGTATACCAACATTCACCACTAGTGGTGGAGGGTATAAAGATTTACCTTATTATGTGCAGTGTTCGCAGTTTTGGATATTTATCCCTAAATTAGGGATTTTATTTTTGGTAATTTAATTTTTGTTTTTTGGACAAAAAGCACTATTTTGGCTCGCGATTTCTGGGGATAATATGTATAATATAATTGCCATTGTACAAGACCGATTTGGTAATGATGTGAGTAAAAATTTAACTGCCCGATTTTCAAAATAAAATTAGAATTATTCTTTGGGCCAGTTTGGGACTTCGGTTTAAATTTGTTTCTATACAAAGTACAAATAAAGTTAGTTTTAACCATGGTAGAATAATGGCCAATTTTCAGGATTGATATTAAAACACATTTATTTTTAAAATCGTTTTATATACAAAATTCTCTTCCTCCCTAAAAACTTGTAAATAAATAAACGTTTTTATATTTTTTTTGTATTTAGTAGTGCTACCATACTTTTATCTTAATTAAATAAGACTTTTCAAATAAAACTCAAAAAACCAATCTGTTTTAAATACGATTTAAGTTTGTTATGAAAATTAACTTAATATTGATTTAAATACTATCCTGAAATTGGGCATAAGTACAAGATAGGCTCATTGGGAAGGGTTGTTATTATTTACGCATGCAATGTCAAATTAATTTATATGATTTTCGACGCTTGTTTTAATTTGTTTCCTTATTTTCTTTTGTCTGACTTTATATGGGTTTTAAAATTGTGAACAAAGTTTTTAATGAATATACTTTGTACACTGATAGAAAATGCGTCATAACGCCGATGTATTTTGACATCAGTACTATGACAAGTGTCTTCGTTTTGACCCCACTTTTCATCATGGTGATGTCAACCTTTACATCACTTGGCTAAAGTGTCATCAGGGTCAAAATGAAATTATGTATTATCGGCATAACAGAAATGATGAACATGTCCTCAGTGCGATGACTCAGTAATATCGGAGAAAGGACACATTAGCATCAATTTAATGACAGTTTGTCATTAAGTCAAAGTCATTGGAATTGACTTTAGTGAAAGTTTGTTTCATGTTTGTTTACAGCAGAACTCTTAATAATAAGACACCAGCACCATGCCCCATATGCTTTTCGTAATCATTATACTTTACAAATTTGATGTAAAATAAATCAAAAATAAAAAAATTTTCATGATTACAATGTATGTATTATAAGAAGCAAATATTCCTATATTCTATTTTGTTAAATTATTTAGTTAAATTTAGTTAAATAATTTAACAAAATAGAATATAGAAATATTTGCTTCTTATAATACATACATTGTAATCATGAAAATGTATTTATTTTTTATTAATTTTAATAATATACAAAATGTGGCATCGAATTGATGTCAATATAGTCATAAAATAGATGACACGTAAAAAATGACAAAATTATACGAAGACGTTAGTCATTGGATTGATGTTACTTTTTGCATCATTGATGCCATTTGTAGTAACATTGATGTCACAATTCTGATGTTAGGGCATCATCAATATGAAGATGCATTTTTCTATCAGTATACTTATTCTACCATGGTTTAACCCTTCTGCACTCCTTGGGTCAATTTGACCCAATTTTGGTTTTCAAACGCAAATTTTGTCCCTTTAAATATAATATATGGACGTAAAACTTTAATTTATCCATAACAGGGACGAAAATTATAAATTTAAATGAAAATAATAAAATTTAAATTTTTCCTCCCCCCTCCAAAAAACACGATTACACACATTTAATATCCTTTGAGTCAATATGACCCAACAAGAGATTCATTCTGATGTTAATTGTGAGTCGCACTTTTTTGTAAATTTTTTTGACAAACGTAATTTGACATTTCTCTGTTTTAGTGTTTGACAAATTCAACCATAGAAAAGTACACAATTGAGCAGTCCGTTATGAATGTTGAAGCCTTTTACGAAAATGGGCGTTCAAATCCAAATGCATTTCGGCCACTTCGTGGTTTTAATGGTCAGCATTAATTTCAGCAAACCGGGTCTGTAGGAAATGTGAAAACAGCTGTGCATGCTCGCGCAGCTCGTTGATGGGCTGTTGGGGTCATCGGGCCGCATTTCTTCGACAATGGTGTTCGATATCACGACATAATGACTTCTTGTAGCCAGAAATTGAGGATATGAACATGGAAGATATGTGGTTTTAACTCTTTTGCGCTCTTTGGCTATTTTGCGCGAGATATATAATGGTCGTGTTAAAAGAAAAAGTGTACGTCAATAAGCCAAGAACAATTCAAGAGCTAAAGGATAAGCACATTAATGATATAGAAACTTAATTTTGTCTCAGAATCATTGAAAATATGTGCCATTGGAATGAGGTATGCCACTGTAGCCGTAGCGAGCATTTGGCCGATATTTTGTTTCAAACATAGTTGTCATATATCTTTCTATAACAATAAAAAATATTCTCTGAAAACTTTATGCTTTATTTACAATTAACATCGTGCGTTTTGGTTGGACCGCCCTTTATAAGATCATTAAAAACGTATCAGAATACATCAAATTCTAAGTTTTTTTTATTTTTTAATAAAAAAAATTGTTCGATTAATCGACATTAATTAATCGATTTATTCGTTTTTCGAAAATCGCCATTTTAAAATTAATCGAACAAGAGTTTGGTTCTGTTTGATCGATTAATCGAGTCATTCTTAATCGGCTGACAACTCTAATATTGACCCAAAGGATCATAGGAAGAAGAGGTAAAACAAGTAAGAAAGTATAGCCGGTAGTGATGTTACGAATATTCGTATTCGATATGGCGAATATTCGCCTATTTTATGACTTTCGTATTCGTAGTCGCCAAATTCAAGAGAATATTTTGTTAATACATTACAAAAGAAAAAAAAAACAAAAGTGTAAAAAATACATAAAAGAAACAAAAAATCATCAAAGTAATTATTAAAGTAATAAAAAAATATTAGTTTTTAAAAATTTTTATTAAAAAAAAACTTTTTTGCCTGTATTCATAAAAAAATTTTGAATTTAATAAAGGTTTATAGAAAATGAAAATTGTTTGTGAATACGGGGTTTTGTCTTTACCGCAAAATAAAGTAAAGTAAAAAAACAAGCAAACATTAACAATTTATGAAAATTACTCAAGTTGATTTTAAGCAATGTTCTGCCAACAGATTCTTGTAGAGGGGACTAAAAAAGATATACGTGTATCGGCGTTTTACCAGTTTACATCTGAAACTCATTTCACGGCCTATTTAAAGTTGCAACACCGTTATGTATTAAAAAAACTTTTTAAAAATAGCAAAAAGCACCTTAAAGGGACGTATGTTGTTGAAATATCTGCGAAAATAGTTTTCATGAAATTCTGCTTAAGGTTTCCGAACACACTTGAGTCGAAAATTTCAATTTTATACCAGAAATAAGCAAAAACTTTAAAGGTGGTTTAAGGGTAAATATAGTTAAAATAGAATACAAAAAAGGTATTAAGCGGAGCAGTTTGTACCTACAAATATATACATAGAACTAGCAAACCCGGCGAACTCCGTTGCGCCACCAGATGGCTTCGTTTTATGTAACATTTCGTTTGGTGATTAAAAGATGAAGAAAAATTTTTTTTTTGTTTTATATTTGAAAAGGAAAAATTTTATTTCATTTCACAACAGTAATGAATTCATTTCGATTACAAAAATGAAGTGTTATTTAGTTGAACTTCTCTAAGTAAATGGCGTTAAAATTGAATGCCATGTCGGTTGGAATCATTGGGATCCGAGGTATCAAAACATTTTCTCCCTTGTACTTTCCTTTAAGCATTGTTGCTTCGATGACGTTATTCATCAGTTTTTTTTTACCGTAAGTCGGGTGCCATTACAAAGACGTGGTTGGTTTATATTTCGTAACATTATGGTTACCGATCCAACTTTTAGTTTGAATTTATAAGGAGGTTATCCGGGTAATCCCAGGGAGTTCGATTGGATAGTTGACGACATCGTTCTGAGAAGTAATGGAATCTACCGATTTTTACGTCTCCAATTTGCCAGCGATTTCACTTTGAATCTTAAAATTCAGTTCGTCGACATCAACGTAGCTAATATAGCACGTTCGCTCAACAAATCATGATTTCTGTAATTTTGTGTAATGTTTGAAAACACCTTTCGGATGAGTTCGGACTTTGATTCGGTGAACCGGCAGAAACTGAAATATCCACCGGGATTTTGTCGTTTCCTATGTCCAGCAATTGTTTGGAAAATACGTCCCGAGATTGATTGTTTTGCAGCTCGACCCGCATTTTCAGAGTCAATTTGAGCTTCCCAACGTGTTTCCACAAAGCAGACGACTTCAAACATGCATTTAATTCATCGGCGGGCGTTGGTCGTGGTATCACTGGATGTGTTTGCCAAAAATCACCTGCCAACAAATCATCGTACCTCCAAATCGGCTTTGATTGTTTCGTAGTAGGCGTAAAAGTAGGCGTGGTAAATTTTTCTTTCGATGAAAACTTAAAATGGAATAATACGAACATTTGAAAGAAAAATTAGTCAAATCGATGGAGCCGTTTTCTGATTTTAGGTAAATCGAAAAAAGTGGGCGTAAAAGTGGGCGGGGAACAATTTTCTTTCCGTATAAACCTAAGTTGGACCATGGCGATCACTTCAAAGAAGAAATCGTCCAAATCGGTCAAGCCATCCTCAAGTTCTGTGCTTAATAGAAAAAGTGGGCGTAAAAGTAGGCGTGGTAAATTTTTCTTTCGATGGAAACTTAAAATGCATTGATACGAATATTTTAAAGAAAAATTAGTCAAATAGATGGATCCGTTTTCTGATTTTAGGTAAATCGAAAAAAGTTGGCGGGGAACAATTTTCTTTCCGTATAAACCTAAGTTGGACCATGGCGATCACTTTAAAGAAGAAATCGTCCAAATCGGTCAAGCCATCCTCAAGTTATGTGCTTAATAGAAAAAGTGGGCGTAAAAGTAGGCGTGGTTAATTTTTCTTTCGATGGAAACTTAAAATGCATTGATACAAACATTTGAAAGACAAATTAGTCAAATTGATGGAGCCGTTTTCTGATTTTAGGTAAATCGAAAAAAATGTGCGTAAAAGTGGGCGGGGAACAATTTTCTTTCCGTATAAACCTAAGTTGGACCATGGCGATCACTTTAAAGAAGAAATCGTCCAAATCGGTCAAGCCATCCTCAAGTTATGTGCTTAATAGAAAAAGTGGGCGTAAAAGTAGGCGTGGTAAATTTTTCTTTCGATGGAAACTTAAAATGCATTGATACGAACATTTGAAAGAAAAATTAGTCAAATCGATGGAGCCGTTTTCTGATTTTAGGTAAATCGAAAAAAGTGTTCGTAAAAGTGGGCGGGGAACAATTTTCTTTCCGTATAAACCTAAGTTGGACCATGGCGATCACTTTAAAGAAAAAATCGTCCAAATCAGTCAAGCCGTCCTCAAGTTATGTGCTTAATAGAAAAAGTGGGCGTAAAAGTGGGCATAAAAGGGGGCGGGGAACAATTTTATATGCTGTAAACCTCACGGAGCCCGAGACCTTTCCAACGAATGCAAAACCGTGGAAATCGGTTCGCGCGTTCTGGAGTTATAGCGTCAGGAAGGAAAACCCGACTTATTTTTATATAATAGATAAAAGGGAAATGTGAGTACCAAAGCATTTATTTAACACAATTTCCTTTTGGCTCTTGACAAATATTTTGTTTTGTAACATTAAGGGAATCTTAGAAATGACCTAAATTTTGCCCATGTTCTGTAACTCTCGCGTCGAGAAACTTTTCGATTGAAATGTAAGAAATAAAACAAAAATGCCATATATTGAAACAAATACAGTACTTTTCATTTATAGTCACTACCGCTTATAGTCACATTAGCGATATAGTCTATTTTATCTGTTTATTTTGCCGCTATAAGTAAATTTAATATAAAGTATTAACGTTATAGTCCATTTAGCAATATAAGCACATTTGCCAAATATGCCATTTATCAACAGTCGTCAAAGGGAAAAGTAAAGCAAATTAATGGCGTTATAGTCACATAAGCAAAATTTACTAAGTTCTTTTAAGTTTTCGAATCAAAAATTCATCCAAAGAAAGAATGAATTAAATCATTTAATTTTTGTCATCAACTCTCTACTCGTAAAAAATTAGTTTTTGTCATCGGTATCCGTTATGAAATATCTTGTTATTATTTCAACTAGTTTTTATACAGTATGCAACTCTGTTGCAAAACCATAGGAGTGATGTCGGTGTAATTTGTATGAATTTTTTATTTTCTTTATTCACATAACTTGATTATTTTCGAATTCGGTTATATGCCTCATTGTGGCGTATATGTATGTGAATTAGCATTATAGTCACATTAGCGAAAAAGTCCACGTTATGGTTGCAACTAAAGGATGTGACTATAAGCGAAAAGTACTGTAACTGTTTTTTTGACTTAAATGCGTCTGTTTCATTTTGGGCGAGTACTAGCTGTCA
Source organism: Pollenia angustigena (assembly GCA_930367215.1). Classification (NCBI taxonomy): domain Eukaryota; kingdom Metazoa; phylum Arthropoda; class Insecta; order Diptera; family Polleniidae; genus Pollenia; species Pollenia angustigena. Next base: position 125,858,845 of record OV884058.1, read on the forward strand.
CGTAAGGAAATTAATCGCCAATTTACAGAAAAAGTGTGTCTGTAAAATTTCTGTGGCAAAGTTCGCGCTTTGAACTGTCAAATAAACTTACGAATAAAAATTTTTATAAAATATACGAAAGTTTTCAAAGCTGGTTTTCAAACACTTTACAATATTTGGTAATTTCGCCGCCGTCGTTGAAAATTTTTTCAGTTTTACTTAATTTTAATCGTCTTCAACGATATGTGCAACTGGCGTTCTCAACGTCTACAATGTCACATCGGCTTGAAGTGCAATATTATGACATTTGTAACACAACGACGTAATCTCTTTTGATAGTTTACGAAATGAGTTTCAGACACACTTTTTTCTTGCTTTTCGAGAAGCGATAAAATATTTTGTTTTACATCTTTTCGATGCGAGAAGTTTTCACTGAAGTTGCAGAACATGGGTTTATATTGATTGTTGTCGGTGACAATGATATTTTTAGATGAATCATAATATGTTTTAAATTTTCTTTAAAAATAGTTTTGTTGGAGGGGACCATGTTTAAACATATTTTTTCTCTGGGTGTAGAGTCACAACACATTACAATGCCTTACTTTAAAGGTCTTTAAGTTTAAATGAATTTCACGAAAAGAAAATGTGTTTGAAGTCCATTTTTGCATTCTAAGTTGGCATATATAAATTATTTTTATATAAAAAAATTTTTGTTTTAAAGACTTGCATATTTTTTGTATGAATTTCTAGGCTTATTTTATTGATTTTTTCATAAGCAATAAAAAAAGTATATGTATTAATAGAAGTTCTACTTGCTACTATCATATTCTTTGAATAATCGTATAACCTATCCAATAACCTGTGTCCATGTTCTGTAACTCTCGCGTCGAGAAACTTTTCGATTGAAATGTGTGAAATGAAACAAAAATGCCATATATTGAAACAAACAGCTGTTTTGCACTCTAAACTCTGTCTGTAACTTTTTTTTTGGAGAGTACAAGCTGTCACGTAAGAAAATTACTCGACAATTTACAGAAAAAGGGTGTCTTTAACATTTTGGTGAGAAAAGTTCCCGCTTTAAACTGTCAAATAAACTCACGAATAAAAATAGGGCGAGAAAAAATTTTAGCACTTAAAACAATTAAAAATGCAAAGAATAATAATAATAATAAAATTTTTTTCTTGGCACATTTTTTCATTGTTTAATTATTTTGCTATAAACATTTTTATAAAATATACGAATGTTTTCAATGCTCGTTTGCAAACAACAAACATTAAAGTCGCACTTAACACTATTTGGTATAGCCGACGGTTGTATTTTCGCCGCCGTCATTGAAAAATGTTCAATTTTAGTAAGTTTTGGTCGCTTCGAGAGCAATGTTATGACATTTATAACGTAACGACGTAATCTTTGTTGATAGTTTTCGACATGAGTTACAGACGCAGTTTTTTCTCACTTTTCGAGAAACGATGGAATATTTTGTTTCACATCTTTTCGATGCGAGAAGTTCTCACTAAAGTTACAGAACATGTGTAATGGATGCTATTTTTCATTTTTACTACATTTCGAAAAATATGGTCACCGTATTGATGACCGTTAACTACACAGAAAAAATTATTTTTCCAATTCAAACAAAAAATTTGTAGAATCAAACAATTTTTTGTCTGAAATCGGTCCTATAAACATATTCAAACAATTTATTTGCATTTTGTTTATTGAAAAAAACACAGATTTTTTCAAACAAATAATTTAACTGAATCAAACAAAAAGTTTACTGAAATTCATATACTAAATTTCAAAATAAAAAAAAGTTTTTGCACAAGCAATGATGCGCACACAAGCAGGCACTTTATTAGAAGATGTTGGCAGAGAGAGCAGAGCGGCCGGCTGGCTTTGAGACACATTTTTTTGTTGGAATAATTTTTGAACGAAGTCTTTTTTTATACACACAATGTTTTTCGTCATCACTCACTGTTGCTGTATCCTTTCCTTTGCTAATGAAGAAGAAATGTAACCCAAAAACGGCGACAGACCGACTCGATATGTTTTTCGTCATCATTATATTTTTGTATTTGATGTATTTAAGCAAACAGTTTGAAAAAATTGAATACGGGATTTTGGTTTTTTTTAACCAACTTTGAAACCAACCAAAAATTTATTTTGTTTCTTATAATGTTGTTGTTGTTTCAGTTGTTTAAAAAGAGTGAAACGTTTTTTTACCTGCTATTTTTGTTGTTTTTTTTTTTACTTCAAACCTCTTCATCTTTCTTACTGTTGTACTTTTTTAAAGTGTCCAAAAATAGACTGTATGTGTTTTTTGTTGTAGTTATTATATTTCACATTAGGAAGTGTTGCTTACGATCAAATAAAAATATGCAAAAAGACGACAACATTAAAAAGCGTTAAATATTTTATACAAAATTATGAAAACTTGAAACTAATAACGCGTGTATTATATTTTTGAATGGTTGTCAACATTTTTGTTGGTTAAATAAAAATCAAACAAAAATTTTAATTGAATCAGTAAAAAAATTTGTAGAAATTAAAAAAATTTTCAAACAAGCGTTTGTTTGAAAATAATTCGGCAATAATTTTTTCTGTGTAACTGCTGATAAAATTATGTTTTGTAGAAACATTTAAAGTTACTTTTGATAGTGACTGTATGTATGATGTCGTGTAGTCTTTTTGTAGGGTGTTTGAATAAGTTTCAACTAAATATGAACATTCTTATTCATAAAAATATTTCTGTTTTATTAAACAAATTTTTAATTTAAAATTAATTTTATACACCTTCTATAATTCTTAACTATTTTTTTTATGAATAAGGCCGGAAGAATTTTAAACTCCGTTATGTGTGTAATTGAGTTTTTGAAAAATATTTTTGTTTTTTTGTTTTACATTTTATATATGACAAGAACTAGGTGACCATGTGATATTTTAAAGTATTTAAACATTAATATTATAAAAAAAACTTGTATGTAATGAATTTGAGAATTAAAAAAAAAATACATACATCTGAGGGGTATAGATACACGATCTCCATTTTTTATAAACTAAGCAAATAATGTCATTAAGTTGCATTTATTGAATTCTTGAGATGGGTAAATTGGCAAATACCAAAATAGCCTTTATCCAGCAAAACCATGTAGCCAAAAAGTTCCGATCGAAACAAACATTTGCTTTTGTTATGCTTTGATATAAAAATGCAATGTTTTCCGAATTTTTCGAAAAATTGCACACTTTTTACTTTTATTTAAGATTTTTTTGTAAGGAAAAATTAAATTAAATGAAAAAAAAGAAATAGCATTTGCTAATAAACATTAAGTCAGGAGTTTTTTTTTCCGTATGACGTGCTAAGTTCCCAATTTGTCTTATTTGCTAAATACACTGAGATTTATTGTTGAGGGAAAGCTAGCTTCTATGCGCATTTCACTGGTTGCTTAGGCCAGCTCATCAGGAAACCTTTTTCAAAGATTTTAGAGAAGCCAAAAATATTCTACAAATAAAACCCTTAAAGCGAATAAGTCTTACTTGTACCAACATCAACGCTTAAACAAAACATCAACAATAAACAGTGAGTTTATCTTTTCTTACATTCCCCTACAATTGGTTGGCTTTTTTCCGACTCGAATTGTAGTTGTAAGTGGGTAAAAAGAAAAAACAAATATTAAAAAACAAATTGCTTTATTTTATTGTCTTCGTAAGAAAACAACAAAAAAACAATTTGCCAGTTCAGCTTTTTTGCACGGGCACATGCAAGTATATTTACAAAGTTATTTTTGGGAATACAAAATTTATTATTAATAAGATTTCCGTGTGACGTGCTAAGTTCCCAATTTGTCATATTTGAATTGATGAGGAGTATTTCTTCCAAATGTTCGCTTGAAAATACATAATTGTTCTGTATTTTTATTAATTATAAAGCAAAGTGCTTGTGAAATAGCTAATCAGTACTGGAATTAAGAAAAAATTCTCAACAAAAATAAAAAAAAAACCAAATTTTTAATCATATTCGATTATATGCCTATTTAATTGATTAAATCAAACACAACAATCTACAATTTTCCGAACTGACAAAATATCTGACATCAGCTGTTTTGCATATAGTTAAAGGTGAATAGAAATACATAAATGTATGAGTTAAAAGACGTCAACCATCACGAAAAATGGCACTTTCGGCATCACCACCTCCGATTTTAATGAAATTTAACACAAATGTTGTATGTTATTGCACTTTAACAAAACATAAATTTTCAGACCCCAGGGGGTTTTCCGCGAATTTCGATTCGAAAGAAATCATTTACGGATTCGAACAATTTGTACTGTGTATTACGATTTTCGTAATCGTTTGAAACGACAGAGGTTGTATTTTTTAGTAAATGGGAAATTTGATGAACAATTTTCGTTCGTAATAGAGAGTGGCTTTTAAGAAAGTGATTTTTTGTTTTCAATGAAGTATGAAAAACGTCCGTTTATTTGAAACAAATATTACGAAAATCGTAATACACAGTACAAATTGTTCGAATCCGTAAATGATTTCTTTCGAATCGAAATACGCGGTAACCCCCCAGATTCTTTCGGCTTCCGAAATATGACGTCATAAAAGATGTGAAAAATTAAAAAAAAAAAACACAAAAGTCTCCTTACAAAAGGGGATAGAGCTTTTGAACTACGCAAGGTAACTTAGTTTTTTTGGTATCGTTTTAAAGGTGAAAGTGCACCCTTTAAAATGATATACATATTGTGTTTTTTTAAGAAAAGGTCAAAGGTCAATTTTTGGGGTCTTGAGTTTAAAGGTCCATAATTGGAAAAGTATATCTTTAAAAATTCTTAAAAAAAATATATGTCAAGTTTTAGACCCTCTTCTACATTTGCAGAAAATTTAAAGGTGGAGACTCGATTGGTGTCAGAGTTATAGACCAGAACGTGATTCTAAGTATGTTTTGTGTTGAAAAATCCCTTGTTGTTGTTGTATTTTTATTACTTTTATATAGTATATCTGGAGAACGGCAAGAGCCAAAGTTTCTAAATTGGGTACACATATTAAGGTTATCAATACACACCATCCCGCAAAATGTGGGCGGGATTGGAGAAGTAGGCGTGGTACCTCCCGTACAAAAAATATCAAAAATTTTTTTGTATCTGAACCGATTTTTCCGAGTTTTTCAGATAATATTTTCTACTAAAGATTTCCGATCTTTTGATATCTACGGCGTAACCGTAGGTCAGGTTTTTATACAGCTAGCCTACCGGGGCACTCAACATGAAAATTTCTTGGTGTAACAGACGGAAAGACAAACCTTATTTACTTAAAATCATCACTCGTGGTAGTGGAGGGTAGAAAAACTTAAGTTTGCACATACCACAGTGGTTATCTATTAAAGTTTGAAATTGTGTTTTCAAGCGTTGTAAAAGAATTTAAAATTTTTATTTCTTTTATTAAATTAAATTTAAGAAAAGGCTGTAGGAAATATCGCCCAAAGAAAAATGGCACAAAAAAAAAAAAAAAAATGAAAAATCGCCCAAATGAAGAATCGCCCAAAAGAACATGAAAAGTGACCCAAAAAGTTATATATGAAATTTTGCCCAAAAGAAACGAAAAAGGGCCCAAAATAAAAATGAAAAATGACCCAAAAAGAAAAAACGAATTTTTTCATAAAAAAAAAATTACCCAATTTGCAAAACAGTGTTTATAATTCATATAAATTTAGTAACTTACAAATGTAAGAGAAAAACATGTTTTATTATGGTCACAACCAACAAAACTATTTTTAAAGAAACTTATTTTATCATAATGTGGTTGTCGATGACAATGATTTGGTTAAATTAAACATAATATGGTCAACATTTTTTTTAAAAATGGTTTTGTTTTTTTTTCTCTGGGTGCATATATTAACAGCCGTATTCATAAACATTTTAAACTCCATTTCAAATCTGTTTTAAGCATAAATCGTTAAAATTGTATTCATAAACGAATATTACCTTAAAAACCCTATTTTAAACCTTGTGTAAATAAGCGAATTTTAAAATTGGTTCGACCCTTGTTTAAACCTATTTTAAAATGACATTTTTGCTTTTTGCTGTGTGTTTATGGTCATTTTGAACAGTTTTGCGAGAAATTTTAAGACAATATATTATTATGTATTTAAACATTAAAAATAAAATGAAATTCAAAAATATGTATGTATGAAAAATGTATATTATTAATATATTTTTCAATTTCACAAATTAAAGCTCAAAAAATTATTAATTGTACATTATGAACTAGTGATGTGTAAACGATCAAAACAAATAAAATAAAACTCGTTATTTGAATACTTTTTGATATCAGCAATAAAATCATCATCTAAATTGCACTTTGTTTTGTTTTGTTTGAACTCTTTATTTTTTTAAATATAAGAGACAACTATTCATATATAAAAAACAATTTTTTTCTCACACACGACAAAAAAAAATTTTAGATACGAATACGAGTATGAATTAATAACCACTGTTTTACATCATTATGATTCATGTGACAAATAAAAGAGATAGCGTTGCCACCATCAAATTAAAAAAGACGGTAAAACGTTTATTAGTTAAAATGCTGATTATGAATACGAATTTAAAAAAAAGCTTTTTTAGGCTTAAAATGTTTTTTAACTAAAATTCATCTAAAACCTGAATTATGATTTTTTTTATGAATACGGCTGTAAACATATAACGAAAACACTTTTGGGCGCAAGGATTTTCTCCCCTATGGTGTAACAAATACCGGCAGCGCTTACTAAAGCGTCTCGGCATAGCCGGCCTTCGGCCGGGCGCAAGGATTTTCTACTCTATGGTATAACAAAAACCGGCTTCGCTAACTAAAGCTTCTCTGCATAGCCAGCCTTCGGCCGGTCGCAAGGATTTTCTCCTGTATGATATAACAAAGACCGGCTTCGCCTTTGGGCGGGCGCAAGGATTTTTCCCTTTATGGTATAACAAGTACCGGTTTCGCTAAGTAAAGCTTCTAAAATCTGCATTGTTTCCGAACGAAGGCCGAATTCGCAGATAAGCTTTAGTTATAGAAGCCAGTATTTGTTATACCATAGAGGAGAAAATCCTTGCGCCTGGCCGAAGGCCGGCTGGGCAGAGAAGCTTTAGTTAGCGAAGCCAGTTTTTGTTATACAATAGAGGAGAAAATCCTTGCCCCCGGCCGAAGGCCGGCTGTGCAGAGAAGCTTTAGTTAGCGAAGCCGGTACTTGTTATACCATAGAGGAGAAAATCCTTGCCCCCGGCCAAAGGCCGGCTGTGCAGAGAAGCTTTAGTTAGCGAAGATGGTACTTGTTTTTATCAAAGAGGAGAAAATCCTTTTTTTGGGCGATTTTTCATTTATTTTTTGGGCGATTTTTCCTACAACCTTAAGAAAAATTACCAAAAAATTTTTATTTTTAATTCATGAGATAAATCATGCGTCTTATTTATTTGTGATTTGAGGAAATATTTCAAAATTATGAATAAAAATTCCACGGGAGTTTTCTAATTTCTCCCATTTCTCCTATGTAAATTTAATTATAACAAGTAAGAGTGCTATATTCGGCTGTGCCGAATCTTATATACCCTTCACCATTGTGCGAGCAGAATACAGAGCAACTAGACAAAAACTAAATAAAACTGGTAAATATTTTTTTTAAATCGTTTTTAGAACATACAAATTAAAAAAAAATGATCTTTGAAAAATTGAACCAGAGGACTAACAGTTTCTAAACTCAACCCCCTAGACGACTGAACCATAAACGAACGTTGTTTGAATATCATTAAAATGAAATATGGCCCGAAAAAGAGACAACCGGTTTTGAACTTCGCTTTTCACAAGGACCCAGAATATATATACTTTATAGGGTGTAGGATCAATATTGTAGAAATTACAAACGGAATGACAAAGTTATATATACCTTTTTTACCTTCGCACAGAAAAAATTCTCCAAAATTTTTCACCAATTAAAGCATTAATCAAAAATAAAATCAGTTTTAATTAAAAATTTAATCAAGTGAATTAAACGTTTAATCAAGTAAATTAAACGTTTAATTAATACTATTAACTGGTTTAATTGAAACTATTAATTTGTTTACTGGTGCAAATTCAATTAATTTTTTAATTAATATCACAAATTTTTTAATTGAAATTAATTTTTTATTTTTTTCTGTGCGGTGAAGGGTATAAGAAGAGTAATTTTTGGGAATTCAGTATTTCGGTTATAACTCAGCCATTTTTTAACCGATTTGACAGATTTATATACCGACGTGTTGAAGAAAAAATTTACCATTTACTTGAGTTACAAAGCTTGAACTCGGGGAGATCTATGGTTCCCGAAAGTGGTTATTGAACAAAAAAAATTAAATCTGGTCATAAAATATGTTCTATTTAAAAAAAATTCGTTATTTTGGTATATAAGTCATATCCATAGGACATATGGCAGCCCTAAAATTTAGGTTTTTTTTTTTAATTTTGATGTTTTTTTAGCCCATTTTTGGAGTATTTTGCTCATAAATTACCCATTGTCTAACCAATTTGATAGTTTTATATACCGACGTGTTAAGGAAGAATTTTACCATTTACTTAAGTTATATTTATATATAAACATTTATATATACTTGTATACATATATTTTAACAAAGTTAATTATAAAAAAAGAGTAATTTTTGGGGATTCAGTATTTCGGGTATAACTCAGCCATATCTTAACCGATTTGACAGATTTATATACCGACGTGTTTAAGAAGAAATTTGGCATTAACTTGGGTTATAAAGCTTGGACTCGGGGAGAACTATGGTTCCCGAAAGTGGGTATTTAAAAAAAAAAAAAATTATTTTGGTCATAACTTTTTTGTATCTGAACCGATTTTCCCGAGTTTTTTATAAAATATGTTCTACTTAAAATTTCCGATTTTTTTGTACGGGAGGTACCACGCCCACTTCTCCAATCCCGCCCACATTTTGTAGGATGGTGTGTATTGGCAACCTTAATGTGTGTACCTAATTTGGAAACTTTGGCTTTCGCCGTTCCCCAGATATACAGCAAAAAGTAATAAAAATACAACAACCACAAGGGATTTTTGGGAAAAATTAGAGGTAATCGTGGTTTTTTGCTCATATTTCAGCCATTTGGGGACCGATCTTGCTGAATTTCAATAGCAAACAATTCCGGACCATATGTGACATAAATGTATAATAACCTGGCCCCCATCATATATGGGGTCTTCGGAAAACCCATTTCAACGGACACGGTTTAATCAACTTCGCTCCTCATAAGGACCCAGAATATATATATATATATATATATATATATATATATATATATATATATATATATATATATACTTTATAGGGTCTTAGATCAATATTGTAGAAATTACAAACGGAATGACTAACTTATATATACCCTTTCTACCTTCGGTGAAGGGTATAAAAATGGGAAAAAGGGAAAAACTCCCGGGAATTTTTTATTCATAATTGGGCTGTAAATTTTTTCTACCTCTATTTTTGCAAGTATAATTTTCGTTTTTTCATACAAAACAATTAAAGTACATTTGCTAATTTCTGATTAAAAACTCTATTTTGTCGAAAATGTATCATAGTGCTGATTCATTCACACTTTGCAACTTTTAGCCATCAAGTCTTGAGCTTTTAGGAGAGAAGAAAAAAAATACCATTTCTTTTGCTCTCAATCCTAAAAAATCAAAACTTGAAGACTAAAACTTGAAGAGTGTGACACTCTTACTCTTTTCCAATATTTTGCTTCAACGGCTTTTTTATACATGAATTGTAAAATCTTTTTAAGCTGCTGTAGTTCCTGTGTTGCTTACAACTTATTTGAATTGTATTAAAATTTTTAAGTTTTTGGTTAAAGAATTTGAATATCGTGTTCAATATTTTCCAGATTTTATTTTACGTGATATAAAAAACAACTTTTGGAATAAAATATGGAAAATTTGAAAAAATTATACAAAAAATAAGTCTTTTCGACACTTATCATCCATCTACTGTGTGTATCAGTTTATATTAAGGGTGGTCCAACCAGAACGCATGATGTTAATTGTAAATAAAATAAAAAGTTTTCAAAGAATTGACAATTATGTGTTAAACAAAATATCGGCCAAGTGCTTGACACGGCTTCGGTACCATACTTCTATCCGATATTTTCAATGACTCTGATACATAATTGACGTTTCTTGTCGTTAATGTGCCGGAATGTCTCATCCTTTAGCTCTTTAATTGTTCTTGGCTTATTGACGTACACTTTTTCTTTTGAATATCTCCAAAGAAAGAAGTCCAACGGTGTCAAATCACTTGATCGTGACGACGTGAGATGACACGCCCATTAAAATTCTTTGGATGAGTGGCAAGTGGCACCATCCTGTTCGAACCACATATCGTCCAGGTCCATGTCCTCAATTTAGGAAACAAGAAGTATGTTATAGCGAGCACCATCCACGGTAACTGCTTGGCCGGCCTTATTTTCGAAGAAGTTTCGACGACTCCGCCAGCAGATAAACTGCACCAAACAGTTACTATTTGTAAATGCAACGACTTTTCAACAATCACTCGTGGATTCTTATTTGCTTAAATATGGCAACTCTGCTTGCTAACGAATCCACTAAGGTTACAGTGCGCCACGAAATGCATTTTGACTTGAACACCCAGTTTCGTAAAAGACTTCAACAATCTTAACGCGCTGCTCAATTGTGTACCTCTCTATGGTTGATTTTGTCAAACAGTGAAACAATAAAAAATCAAGTTAAGCAAAAAACTTGACGTTAAGGTGTGACTCAAAATAACACTTTGTATATTAAGGTTGGACCACTCTTTACAAAGTCTAAAGGTTCGTCATAACATAACAAAATTAAGTGCACTTAAAATCGATATTAAAGGTAACATAATTTTGACATCGATTTGTTAGTGTACATTTTAAACTTTGCATCATTTTTTGTTACCTATTTTTCAGTTTAAAGAGCATTTTTGTTGAAATTTTTTAAGTTTACAAGGAAGATGTTACCTTTTTGCAGCATATTTTGATACACGTTAAATTTTTTTAAGTGTTATTCCAAACTGACAAATTTTATACAGAAAAAATTTAAGAAACAAGTTTGAACTGATGTGTGTAATATAGAGAAATCTAGCCACATCTTTTAGTTTACCGGTCGACTCAAAATCACTTTTAAAGTGATCTATCCGTGTTCGTCCATCCGTCTGGACATTGCCAAAAGTACGAAAAATTATTTTGAAAAAAACGTGTAAACTAAAAGTACCAAAAGTATGAATTTTTATACTGTTTTGTCCCTTTGATATGCATACTTCCCTTGTTTACTACCATTTGTTAAAAAAACATAGTTTTCAAGTCTTCGTAAAAATATTTTAAACATAATTTGTTTACAAAAAGTACGATTTTTATACTTTATTTGCCCCTTAAATGTATTTTATTTGTTTGCTGCATATATGTTAAATAACATAGGTTTTAAGTTCGATAACAATTAATTTGAAAAAAAAAAATTTAAACAAAAAGTACCAAAAGTATAAATTTTTACCCAGTTTTCCCCTCAAAAGTACATTAATTGGGTTTTTGCAGGGTTTAAAAAACTGCAGTCGAAACGAAAAACTATCTAATAAAAATCGAAAATTTGTGTACTACTTTTCGCTTTTTGAGTTGGTTTGAAAGCTACTGATTATATTTAATGAATCGGAAGTAAAAGCAACAGTTTTTTAGTTTGCCGAATAACAGTTTTTTAAGCGCTGTTTTTTTGGCTTTATGTTAAAAGTCATAGGTTTCAAGTTTGCGCAAAATTATTAAAAAAGCCTGTTAATAAAAAGTACTAAAAGTACGAATTTTTTCCCTGCTTTGCCACAAAAACGTACTTTATGTATTTGTTTTCTGCCTTTATTGTAAAGAACATACATTGATTTCCATTTTAAGCAAAATTATTGTGAAAAAAAACAAATTCACAAAATGTACCCAAAAGTACGTATTTTTACCCTGTTTTTTAGACATTTCTTTTTTCTTAAGCGTTCGCATAACAATTACAATAAAAGCCGCAGAATGAAGTATCTAATTTGGCCCACTTGTTTTCAAGTTTCAAGCAGTTGAACAAGCCACGATTCATTTTTATATATGTACTAGCTGACCCGGCAAATGTTGTTTTGCCATATAACTTATATTTTTCAGATGTTACAGTGTCTGCATGCCAAATTTTAAGAAAACCGGTTGATTAGAAGAAGATAATTTAAGTTATAGGCTATAGTTCTTTCCAGATGTTATAGTATTTGCCTGACAAATTTCAATAAAATCAGTTGATTAGTTAAGAAGATATAGGAAGGAGGAGCTTTTACCTATTTTGCCCTATTTCATACTCTGTTCTCATTTAGATGTTACAGTGTCTGCATGCCAAATTTTAAGAAAACCGGTTGATAAGTTAAGAAGATATAGGTGGGGGAGCGTTTAACCCTCTTGATCTATTTAACGCCCTAAATTATAAAAACTATAGGCTATAGCTCATTGCAGCTGTAACACTATCTTCCTGCCAAATTTCAAGAAAATCTGTTGTATAGTTAAGAAGATATAGGGAAGGGGAGCTTTCACCGCTATTTCCCTATCTAAAGCTCTATTCCGTATTTCCTTTCAGATGTTACAGTGTCTGCATGCCAAATTTTAAGAAAACCCTCTGACCCTATTTCACGCCCTAAATAATAAAACTTATAGGCTATAGTTCTTTCCAGATGTTACACTATTTGGCAGCAAAATTTCCCTAGTTTACACCCTATACCATATTTCCCTTACGATGTTACAGTGTCTGCATGACAAATTTAAAAAAAACCGGTTGATTAGTTAAAAGTTTATATGGAGGGGGAGCTAATGCCATATGTTGCGCCCTCTAGCAATATAAAACAAACTTAACGAGCTATTAACGTACACATACACAATTTCATAAAAATCGGTCAAGCCTTTTTATAGGAGTTCAAAATGGAGTGCATTTTATTGATATTTGTATGGAAATATATAGGAAAATCTAAGTGCCATATCTCCATAAACATATGCCATAAACATAAACCATCTACAGACTATCCCCAAAGTATCCTGAAATTTAGTTTGAAATCGGTCGGCCCGTTTTCGGAGTTAGTGGTGACATCAAAGGGTACACTCCTTTTTATATGTATAGATAATGATAAAAAATAAGTAGTTATAAGTGATTTGTCAACATTTATAGTAAAAAATAGTTATAATAATACATTTTTTTTGATAAAAAACGTTTAACCGGTTTTTTCAAACCGTATTCAAACCCGGTTGTTTTTGAAAAAGCTACTTTTCGAATCATTCAAAACCCAGTTTTTGGAAAATATCGGTTGTTTGAATACTGCAGTCAAATAAACAATTGTTTTAACACAATTATAAACCCTGGCTTAATTTTCTTATTTCTCATTTATTTAAAAACTTTGCTGCACTGAGTAGTCGAAAACATGTTTAATGTAATTAATTTTTTTTTTTTCTCAACAAGTAGAATTTTCAAACAAATGAATTGTGTTTAAAATAAATAGTAAGTCTAGCTATAAAAAAAGTAAATTTTATTAAAATTTGTTTTAAATATTTAGGCACGTTTTTTAAATGGCCGCTACTGCGTCTGTACAAAGATAAATGTTTCTAAACAAAATATAAAAATAAGTTATCAATTTAATTTAATGTTTGTACTTAATTTCACTTGGATTTTGTAAAAAAAAATAATTGAGAATGGTCAACATTAATTTACGTATAAAGTTAAAAGAGAACAAAGAAAAATAAAGAAATATTTCGACACTTTTGTTTAAGTTGTGTAAAAAAACGAACAAAGTTTTTAATGGTTTGTGAAAAAAGCAGACTGAATACTGTTGAATCTTGATAAGAACGACTTAAATTATTCGAAAATTTAAAATGTTTTTTTTTTTTAGATAGTAAATCACTTTTAATTTTTAAAGTGAAATGAAAATTGTTATTGAAACTTTTTGAAATAAATAAAAATATATTATTTCTTTGGTGGGGAGGATGTAACACCCCTGCGGGAAATTAGTGTCAATTGGTCCCACAGACCGGTCCTGGGAGTTGTGAAAATAGAACAAGTACAAAAAGAAAGAACTCATGACCAGTGAAAGGAGAACCAATCATGTAACTGGTTTATGAAGAACGAAAAGATAGAAAAAGTAATGAATTACAGTACAGTCTTCACCGGTGGTGTGATACATTTTTTTGTGACTTTCTAAAATTTGGCTCTTGAATTTAATTCTAGGACTTGTTTTATTGAAATAATACTACATCGTATTGAAGTAATACTACATTTTAGTAACTGTCACTAAACATGTCCGTTGAGAACAGATTTGTGACTGGTCAAATGGTGTCAATTGACCCCCTCCAATGACAACCCCATGTAAAAGTGATAGGTCTTATTCATAGAAAGTGTTCAAACTAGAGCCGGTCTCTACCACCAAAGACCTATCACGGGACTACTTTGGTGTCAGTTCGCTTCCCTCTAGGGACGTTTGTTATAAAGTTTGCAAGTCATAAAAATATTAATACTAGACCCACCAATCTTTTAATGTACCGATTGGCACAGAATGACTTTCTAAGTCGATTAAATTGTATTCAGTATAAATTGTTTTATAACACAGGATTCACACATTTTTAACTTTGTATTTAATGAAATAAAGATTAACTAGCCCTAGGGGCTAGTATGAATTTTGACATTAGTTGTCAGAATTTTGAGGGTTTCACTCACACCCTCAATACATAACACAAATAAGAAAGAAAAGTCGGTCAAACCCGACCTTTTGATACCATAAACTACAGTATTTACCAAAACTTTTAGAAAGTGAAACTTCTTTGGAGACTCATGGACCCTGCAAAACAAAATTATAATAAAATGGGGCCAATATTAACGTAAGAGTTCTTTGTGCCGAATATTATTTAGATATCATCGATTATATGATAAAAGTATTAAAGTGATTTAAGTGAGTGGGCTTGTATGGAACCTATAGTCAATTTTGGACCTACTAGCATAACATTTTGCAGTGACATTTCAGCTATAATAGAAGTTATAATTTTATATCAATACCAACTTTTGTAAGAAAGTTATGACATTAAATTTATGGGGTTTAATATGGACCAATTCAAATAAAATTTGGTAAGAACATTTAAGTTGTTATAAAATATTTTTGGGCCAAATTTAGCCTTAATACCCACACAAAAAGATAGTTTTTGGGCACAAAGACTCTATTCTGGAAAGAAGCATGTATGGGGGCTATGTGAAATATTAGACCGATTCGGGACATTTTTATTAGGCTTGGTCCTGTGACAAATATTACCTATATACACAAAAAAAAAAAAAATATCGCAAGAACATTTTTGACAACACAGTTTGTTAAAAATATAATTTTTGTTCAACAAACTTTTTGTTTGATTCAATGAAAAAATTTATCGAATATAGCACTTGGCAAAATAGAACTCAATAAAACATATTTAATAATGAAATATTTAAATATTTCTTGATTTTTAATAAAACAAATATTTGAATCAACGTTAAAACCGTATTTTTACAACTCTTGTCCATTTTATAATAGGTCATAATTCTCATTCGCTTAACAGTTTTATTTGGTTAAATATCTTTAGTTTTTTCAAAATATTTGGAAAAAGGTTTCCTGATGATCTGGACTAAGCAACCAGCGAAATGCGCATAGGAACTAGCTTATCCCCCAATAATAAATTTTAGTGTATTTATCAAAAAATAAAAATTGGGAATTTAGCACATCATTATGAATTAATGAATAAATAAAGATTCGATTAACATTTTGTTTGATTTATTCAACATTTCCAATAATTTATTTTAACAAATCACGTAAACGTTAACATTTTGTTGAAAAAAATTATTTTGGGCAACAACTTTTTTTATTGATTCAACAAACTTGGCTGTTGACTAGAAATTCAATAAATATACCTACAAACTTTTTTATCAATACTGAAAAAATCGTCATCGCAGAAAGTATCAAATATACGATTGTCGTATTCAAATATGAAAAATATTTTTTCCTGTGTACCAAATTTCATTAAATTATATCGAAAAGTATAACCTGTACTTTGCGCACAGTGTTTACATGGACAGCTGGACACGCAGGCTGCCAGACGGAGGGACATCGTTAAATCGATTCTGAGTCGATCAGTATACTAGAAGCAATATTTTATTTTATGGTGGTGTGGGTATAAAAATAGATTAGCCAAATTTGGTTCTCAGATTTACCCGATTGTTTGCCTCTTAATTATCAAAGTGCTGTTTTGCCGATTTTTGCTCTAAAAATTACGATTTTTTATAAACACTTCTGGCCGATTTCACCAATTTATTTAAATATCCATTTATATTTAAAATCCGTTTTTCATGTCAAATAAAAACAAAATTATATATCAAACTATAATTAAATATTATTTGATAGTTAAATAGAATTGGTGATATTGGCAATTAGTATAAGTTATTAATTTTGGACGAATCTTAAATTCTTATAACATAGAAAAGGGACAGCTGTCATTAAGTCAGTGCTTTTACTAAAAGAAAAAAAAAGCGCTTGGCTTATTCAATATTATATGCACTCTTTGTAATGTGAGTAATACATTTTTTTTGAAAAACTTTACACTACACGTTGAGAAAAAATATGTTTAAATATGGTCACCTCCAACAAAACTATTTTTAAAGAAAATTTTTAACATATTTTGTTTAATTTAACCATGTTATTGTTACCGACAACCATAGTATGGTGAAATTAGTCCTCCATCAAGAAGCCACAACTATATTATGGTTGCCTCTAAGCATGTTATGCTTAAATATGATAATTACATGTTTTTAAATTAACAATAGTATTTTTCTCTTTTATAAGAGCAACATGCTATGGTTGAAAAAAACCATTCTATTATAAGTGTTAAACATATTTTAGTTATAATTAACGATAACATGTTTGGAGGCTACCATAATTTGGTTGTGGCTTCTTGATGGAGGACTAATTTAAGCATAATATGGTTGTCGGTGACAATAATATGGTTAAATTCAACAAAATATGTTTACTATAAATACGATTTCCGTATGACGTGCTAAATTCCCAGTTTTTCATATTTGATAAATACACTGAAATTTATTGTTGAGGGAAAGCTAGCTTCTATGCACATTTCGCCGGTTGCTTAGGCCAGATCATCAGGAAACCTTTTCCAAAGATTTTAGAAAAGCCAAAAATATTAAACAAATAAAATCTTAAAGCGAATAAGAATTTCAAACACTCAAAGTCTTACTTGTAACAATATCAAAGCTTAAACAAAACTCCAACAATAAACAGTGAGTTTATCTTTTCTTACATCCCCCTACAATTGGTTGGGTTCTTTCCGACTCGAATTGTAGTTGTAAGTGGGTTAAAAGAAAAAACAAAATTAAAAAACAAAGCGCTTCATTCATTCTATTGTCTTCGTAAGAAAACAACGAAAAAAAACCAATTTGCCAATTCAGTTTTATGCACGGGCACATGCAATTACATTATCAAAGTTTACATTTTTCTTTAAAAATAATTTTGTTGGAGGTGACCATATTTTAACATGTTTTTTCTCTGGGTGTACGAAGTATAAAGCTTCGTTCACAATAAGAAGCAAAACTTTCACTATTGTTCAAAAAATAGCAAAAAATTTTCTTTCAAAAATCACACATTCTGCATTACGAAACCGTTTGCAAATTTTGCCAACAACATTATTACTTATTTATTATAATTTTTAAAACATTTTGTCAAAATTTTCATTCAAAACTAAATAAAATTACAAATTGTTGCTGAATTAGACACAAATTTAAAAAAAAACCTTATATAAATTTTTTTTCGAAAAATGAAATATATGAATACTTTGGGAAGAAATAAAATAAAAACGAGACCAAAACTAAAAGAAGAAATACATAATTTTTAGACCAAAAACAATTTTATTAAAATTTCTTTTTCTATACTTTACGTTTGTGTCTGAAAGTGAACTGACACCAACGTAGTCCCTTGATAGGTCTTTGCTGGTAGAGACCGGTTCCAGTTCTAACACTTTATATGAATAAGACCTATCACTTGTACATGGGGTTGTCATTGGAGGGGGTCAATTGACACCATTTGAGAAGTCACACATATATTCTTAATGAACGTGTTTAGTATTAGTAACTACAATGTAATATTATTTCAATAAAAATCAAATTAAAGAAAGTCCCAAAAAAATGTGTCACACCACCAGTGAAGATTGTACTGTAATTTTTTTCTTCATATACCAGTTAAATTATTGGATCTTCTTTCACTGGTCATGAGTTCTTTCTTTTGGTATTTTCACAAATCCCAGCATCAGTCTGTTGGAAGAATTGGCACAACTTGCCCGCAGGTTACTTACAAAAGAGTAAAGGTTAGCTAATTTTATACTCACTATCAATGAAAATAATTTATATTAAAAAAAATAAATTTTTTAACCTTATAACGCAATTAATGATGATTAAGGTACTTCTGATTGCCAATCTAATGTAGAACAGAAAGAAAAGGTAAACTCACTGTTTATTGTTGGTGTTGTGTTTAAGTTTTGATATCGTTGCAAATAATGCTATGTTTACATTATGTGTATTTGTCATGTGTAATGCCACTTTTCCACCCACATGTGATTTCATGTGAATGTCAAAATTTTAGTTTTACATAGGTTTTATAATTTATATGTTTACATGTGGGTATGTAACGTACATTTGATATCACCTATCAAAAATAAAAAAATTCATACTTGCCACTTTCAAAAATAAATTTTGTTTATTTTTTTACGTTTAGTATTATTTATTTACTATTATAATTTATATTTATCATAATTGTATTTAATTTTAGCCGCCACAAACAATTTTGTTAATAAAAAAACAGCTGATGTCAGGGCTATAACTTTTTCACACTTTTTGCGAATATCAAAAACGGCATAGTAACATTAAAAGTTATTAATAAAAATATGATAATTTTTTTGGATTGTTAAAAAAGTTTACGCAGGGATCGGGTTGAAGTTTGAAGACAACCATTTTTATCTCAAGGAAATTTTAAAGATATCGAGTCATAACTGCAAAAAAAGCTTAAGTGACAAAAACAAAATTTTACAGGAGAAGGTTTTTTTTATTTTATTTCATAAAAATTTAGTATGAATATTGTCGCTTGAGATAAAATTGTTTTTGCTATAAAATCGTAACGGTTCTTAATGTGACCATGACATTTTAGGAGATGATGCAAGTGTTGCCAATAAAGTCGTTTATTAAAAAAAAACGAAAATGGAAAATGGTGTTACTAATGGCGATTTCTTTTCTGAGAAAAATATGTTACAGTATATACATGTTACATTTTCTAATGTTACCTATAATCACTCGAAGTGTTACATGTTGTGCAATTTTAATAGAACACAAATAGTGCTTTTAATTACAACTATTACACTTTCATCATTAATGTACTTAATGAGCGATATTTAAAGCTATTTAAGCGGTTTCTGCAGGCTATTACGGGTTGGAAACAAATATTAACATCACTAATGGCTTATAAAAATAAAAACGGTTATAATATAAATAGACTTTTTTTGATTTTAATGTGTAAATATTTTTATATACATATTGTTTTAAAACAAATTTACAAAATTATGAGCAGTATGAATTATGACAAACAAAATAAAGCATTTGTTGTACAAAGAAAGTAGTAAGTACCAAAGTTGTAGAACAGAGTAGTATGAACACCTTAAGTAAAAGTAAGGGTAAAATATGCAACATGCTTCGCATGTTTTTCATCAACATAATCACAAAAGAAAATTTTTCCCACAGTTTATTTTTTGTACAAACGAACACAAAAATGTAGAACATGTAACATTAATGCAACATTTTTCTCAGAAAAGAAATCGCCATTAAGCTTTTTTTGCGGTTATGACTCGATATACACATGATATTTGTATATATTCCTATACGTATCACTTAAATGCTATTTTGGAAATTATCCAATGATTTAGATTTAAAAATTTTCCGAAGGTTTACAATTCATCGCGGTTCAAAATTTCTTGGAAGGTTTTAGAAATTTGCTGCCCTGCGTGAGGTTGTTTTCGCAAAAGGAAGGGAGACAGGGGTTTTCATTACTAAAACATTCTTGGCCACTCCGTGGTACTATGCAAAACATTTGGTTATAGCCCTACTGTACACAGAGAAATAACACACGATATTGTTTGAAGGGGTTCACGCGATAAGTACAAATTTATCATGTAAAAAGTGACAATCCACATGACAAATACACATAATGTGAACATAGCTTAAGACTTGAGAGTTTGTAATTCTCATTTACTCTACAGTTTTATTTGTATTATATCTTTAGTTTTTCCAAAGTATTTGGAAAAAGGTTTCCTGATGAACTGGCCTAAGCAACCAATGAAATGCGCATAGGAACTAGTTTATCCTCCAACAATAAATTTATGTGTATTTATCAAGAATAAAAATTAGGAATTTAGCATACAACTAAATCTTGTTAATGAATATGGCTGTATGACTAATGTACAAAAGTTGAGTACATCAGATTAAAAACGTAAGAATACGTAGATGTATTTCCTAAAATTTTTGGTCCTTTGTAAAATTTTAATGAAAAGTACTCAGCAGAATGTACTAATAAAGTGACCTCATAAGCGCAGCTGTTTGCAGGGATTTTCTTCGTGTGTGACGTTTGTCGTCATTCTGTTTGTTTATTCACTTTTTTATAAGGCATTTTGACACTGGCCGTCTCAATTCTAGCAACAAAATGCCTGTTGTTTATTTATTGTTTCATTGTTGTAGTACTGAGGTCACTTTGTTAATACATTTTGGTACTCAGTTTTTTTGAATGCTTTTCATATAAATTTTACTACACGTCCAATCAATGTGGAAACCGCGTCTTTGCTAAAAAAAACATATTTTTTGTTTTTATTGAAATGATTTTTGGAGTTATCAAAATCAAACAATTGTAGCGCTCAAACAAAAATTTACTGCTTGTTCATCTATATCCGAATCAAGACTTTGTTCGCTTAAATTACACTTAAAACAAAAAATTATACAATATTGTTTTTGTTTTGTATATAAGCTAAGAGAACGAAGTGTTCGTTTGAAATCAATGAAAAGGGCATTTATAAATTATTTTATGATATTGGGGCCAATAAATTATTTTATTAAAATTTAAATTACTACAATTGTGATTTTTAGTTGAACTGTTAATTTTTAACAGTCTTGACAGAAAGAATACGAAAAAACAGAAGAATGGAAGCAACTTGTAAATAAAATTGTAATATATATAACAAAAATTTTAATTACAGCAAATTTCGAACCACCATTTAACCACTGGTTAAATATTCTGTTTGACTGTTGGCTGGCAGGCACCAAAGTGGTGCAGAGGTAAGAACTCTGATGAAAGAATGTGGTGATTCTTGAAATTTGTAAATTCAACCCAAGTTCGATCCCCAACTCAGCCAAGAATGGAAATTATTTAAACATTTTAATAAATTTCATATTGTAAAATTCCTTCCTTCAGTAAAAATAGATTAATGAAAAATTAAATTTGATGAACTCAAAAATTTTAATTACGGTTATTTTGTTGCTTGAAATAGCATTTCCGAAGTGCAAAATCACCGTTTGATGTCTTTCCGCTGAGTTTTTATGTTTGACAAAAGTTTTCAATTACTTGATTTTTTTAGAACTGACCTGTACAAAAATGTTTGTCAAATTAAAAAAAAAAACATATATGGGCAAATCCTGCGTGACGAACGTTACATTAGCACGTGTTTTCTTATTGAAATATAAACATTTTTTGGTCTTTCAAAAAAGATAGCTTCAACTTATATATAGTATTTAGTAACATTAATATGTATGTACTTACGAATGGCATATATCATAATTTCTTAGCAAGTATTTGTTGCGAAATAATTGATCACAAAGTTTTGTGACGCACGCTATAAAAGTGATCGGAATTAGTAACTTCAAAGGTTGAAGTGCGTTTTCCAAATTTTTAGCGAATTTGGCATGATAAGGTATACAAAATCTAATTCCTAAAATAAAGATGACTATAAGAAAATTCTAAACGCACTTATTCGCAGCCAAAAAATGTTGTGATTTTTTGACAAAGTTTCCAGTAGTATTTTATTTTTATATTTTAACAAAACAAATTATATTTTTATGAATTGCATTTCTTAAAACAATTTCTTAACTAATGAATATCACCTTTTTTTTAACGAAATTTATATTTTGATAAGTCTGCTGTAAGTGCTATTTTAAGCACAAAAATCTTCTAAAATTATGCTTAATTCACGTATAACATTAAGAAATCAGCAGTGGGGTAGGTAAAAATTATTGCATAATGATCATTGAAATACATATTTTTATACCCTCCACCACAATTAGTTGTGAAGAGGGTATATTCAGTTTGTCATTCCGTGTGAAACTTTTTTACTATTCATCTCAGACCCTATAAAGTATATATATTCTGGGTCCTTGAGTAATTTTAAGTCGATTTAGCCATGTCCGTCTGTCTGTCCGTCTGTCCGTCTGTTGAAAACACGCTCACTTTCGAAAAACTCAAAAGAAATCAACAAACTTGGTGTCAAATTGCTTGTAGTTATCCTAAGCAGTTTGGGATTGAAATTCAGCAAAATCGGTTCAATAGGATCTGAGCTATGAATCAAAATGTGGAACCACCACCTAAAAAAAATTGATAATTTTGTTACAAAAACTAACATAAATGGTGGAAAAATGCACAGAATGATATAAGATTTCGCAACAATTCGTTTTATTCAACTGGAAATCACACTGTGAAATTTCGTGAAGATCCGTCAATAATTTACCCTAGGCCCCATATAAACCCTACTCCCGGAAAACAGTTTAGTACGCCTAAAACCGTAAAAAATAATGCAATCATAACAAATTTTGGCTCGTCACATTTTTTTAGGACTATAAATGACACTGCGAAATTTCGTGAAGATCGGTACATAATTTACCCTAGGCCCCATAGAAACCCTACTCCCGGAAAACAGTTTAGTACACCTAAAACCCTAATTAATAATGCTATCATAACAGAAATTGGTACGTCACAGTTTTAAAGGACAAGAAATGACGCTGTGAAATTTCGTGATGTCGGTCCATAATTTACCCTAGGCCCCATATAAACCCTACTACCGGAAAACAGCTTAGTCGCCTAAAACCATAATTAATAACAAATCGTCACAGTTTAAGATAATAATAATAAATAGACATCATACAGATATTACTGCTTAAACATTCGAACTGTCGGGGGAGGGTATCAAAGATTCGGCACAGCCGAATATTGCACTCTAACTTGTTTAATATAAAAATGAAATTAGACATCTAGTCTTATATTCCATCAAAAAAAAAAAAAAAATTCATTTGGAAAATTTTTGGTTGGTGGACTGTTTTTGGGATTTGCCCATATAGTAAAAAACATATGTATGTTTTTTAAAATAAAAAAATGCATATTTTATTAATTTATAAAACATATAAAATCAATAAATTCATCAAATTCCACGTTCTTGTTATAAACATTTGTTAATACTTAACTGTTCTGTGTTCTTATTTCTTGTTAATAAGAACAGGGGCCTAATCCTGGTAGTCCTGATCGAGTACTTTCTCGATTCGAAAGCAATTTTATTTCTATTTCTCCGATTTTTTTCAGTATTAAGGGTCCCATAGACACATACTGCCTATGCTCATGCAATAAACATGTGTTTGTAAATTTGAAATTTTTATTTATGTATGCGTCACACCGACAATGCAGTATGAAAAATCAAAATAGGTTTGATTTTGAAATGAACTCATACTGCTGACAGTTGTAAAAATGAACAATAAAATAAATAAATACATTTTTTGTTATAATTTTCTTTTCAATTTAAATTAAAACAAATTTAAAATAATTTTTGAGAAATAAAAGTGGGAAGAAAATAGGGTTTTACTTGAATTTCACGTAATAAAATTTATTTTAAAATGATGATTGATAAGTGTGTAGTAAAATATCAATCACACACGTATACGAAGGGTTCATCGGCAGTAGCTGTCAGCAGTATGTGTCTATGGGCCCCTTTATGAAACTCAAATGAATGCTTTACAGCACTGAAAAAATAATTCCGATCCGTTCAGTATTAACTAGGGATGCCAATCGGGACTGGTTTTCGTAAATCCTGGGATTCGGGATTTTAAAAAATCAAATCCCGGGATTCCGGGATTTTTCGAGATATCGAGATTTTTCGGGATTCGGGGTTTTTGAAAATTAGAAGATAAATGCTTTTTATAGATATTCATTAATAAAAAACGTCTTAAAAGGGGGTTAGAAGCAAAAGGTTTATATTAATATGTTATTTTAAAGTTAAATATAATGTTATATTAATTACTAACATTTAAAAATATTGAAAATTATGACTTTTTCTTAATTAATGATAGATTTAATAAAAAATATAATAAAAAAAAACAACGTACGATTTCTAACAATGTGTTAATTGATTCAACTAAAAAAATAATTACCATAAAATCTATATTTTATTCAATTACCTCAGTTAATTCAAACTAAATAAAAAAAGAATTAATATTGCAATTGAATAGAGCAAACTTGTAATTGATTTATTTGTAAGATTCTATTCAAATTTTTATTAAGTAAATTAAGCTTCGTTCACAATCCCAGAAACATTTTCACTTGGTGTTCATAACAACAACAACAACAACAATTTCTTTTGCAACAACACACATTTTGCTTTAAAAAACCGTTTGCAAATTTTACCCACAACAATTTTATGCATTTATTATTATTTTTCACAACATTATATTAAAATTTTTATTCAATTATTAGTTGTTTTTGTTTGGCAGCAGGTCCAAGTAAATAAATAAAATTAAAAACTAAAAACTCGTGATTTTTGTTTTTATATTTTTATTTTTATTCCCAATATTTCGGCTAGCGTCGCTAACCATCTTCAAAACTTAATTAAATTATTTTAAACGTCAGAAACAATTTCATACAAATTGTTGCTGAAGTTTTAAGCTGCGTTCACAATAAAAAAAAAACATTTTCACTTGGTGTTCATAATAGATCAACAGTTTCTTTTGTAATTACACACATTTTCGATCAGGAAACCGTAAGCCACAACAATATTACGCATTTATTTTTACATTTTGTTAAAATTTTCATTCAAAACTAAATAAAATTATTTTAAACGTCAGAAACAATTTCATACAAATTGTTGCTGAAGTTCTAGTTGACTCAACTTTAGTTACATATTTAAAAAAATTTTAGTTACATTTTTATTCTAAAAATGAAAGGAAAATATATGAAATACTTTGGGAAGAAACAAGATAGAAGAAAGAACGAAATAGTTTTTTTTGATTGTGAACGTAGCTTTAGTTGAACCAATTTTTTAAAAAGCTTTAGTTACATTTTTGGTTGAAAAATGTAAGGAAAATATAAGAAATACTTTGGGAAGAAATAAGATAGAAGAAAAAACGAAATTGTTGCTCTGATGTTTAGAACAAAAATGTAACTAAAATTTTTTTAAAAATGTAACTAAAGTTGAATCAACTAGAACTTCAGCAAGGCGAATTCATCCCAGGTAATCTCGGTACCACAACAAGTACAACTCGCACAAAAACCACAAGCAATTTGTTTTTGTAAAATCATTGTACAATGTCAAAAACAGAAATAAAACAGAAACAAAGATAATAAAAGGAAATAAACAAAATTTTGACATCCAACAGTGATTTTAGCTAATATCAGCAGGGCTTTTAAGGCCACCTGTAATAAATTCGCCTTGAACTTCAGCAACAATTTGTATGAAATTGTTTCTGACGTTTAAAATAATTTTATTTAGTTTTTAATGAAAATTTTAACAAAATGTTTACAAAAATAAAAATAAATGCATAATATTGTTGTGGCTAAAATTTGCAAACGGTTTCTTGATGCAAAATGTGTGTAGTTACAAAAGAAATTATTGCTCTATTATGAACACCAAGTGAAAATGTTTTTTTGATTGTGAACGCAGCTTTAGATTGAATAATTAAAATTAAAATTCGAAATTAATTATCAAAATCAATTTATTAAGCTTACCATAAAAATCACATTTTAACAAAAACACATTTTTATACCCACCACAAAGTGGAAGATAGTGTGTAGTGTTTAAAATACACTTCTTAATTTTGTATAATCGCTCCATAAATTTGCCGTAGTTCCAATGCCTACTTTCGTAAAACACTTTAATAATTCTAACCCTGTGAAGAGTAGAGTTTTAATGTCGAATTTGGTGCACCAGTGGAATGTTTTGTGCATTTCAAAAGACGTTTTTTCCTTTATTAATTTTCTTCTTTAATTATTTTCTTCACTTCTCGTTAAAATTTCTTTATAACTGTTAGACAAGCTTAATTTCAACTTTTATGTTTCGTTTTCAATGACAGTATTAACAGAGTCAATCAAGTAAATTGTAAATATCAGTATTTTGTTCCATTCAATTTCTTTTTATAAAAAATGGTAAAACAAGAAAATTTTGTTTACAATTGCGGGATTAACTAAATCCCGAAAATCCCGGGATTACAAAATTTAATCGGTATAGGCATCCCTAGTATTGACTGAAATAATTAGATATTAAATTGCTTTCGAATCGAGAAAGTACTCGATCACGACTGCTAGAATCAGGCCCCAGGGTTTATTGTATTAAAAATAGGTATTGAAAATTTGTAGATTTTTTTTATTGAAGTGCCAATAATAGCAATTTTTTTCTCTTTGAAAATATGTAGATTATTTTCTCAAAATCATCTGGCACCCCTGTATGCGAGCAGTTGTGCCAAAATTATTCGCTCAGAAAGCAATAAGAAGTTGTTTGTCTATATAAACCGATTGTGTTAATTTTCTCTATCATAATTCTACTAGACCTTTTTAAGGTGAAAGTGCAAAACGGAGGTTCTTAAAATATAAGCTTATATCTCAGACATTTCTGCCATATTTGGCTGAATTTTTATAGTTAACTTTTCAGGACTTTATGTAATATAAATATATAACATCCTATTCTTGATCATATAAAATTGCAAATGTAATAAGAAACTTATAAATTCCACCTGTGGTAAAGGGTACGATAATTTGTAATAATTTTTTTATTTACAAAAAAGTTAAAATAAATGACAACGAAATAATTTCCAACAAATAAATAATTATTACATATATTTACATATAGTCAGATCATTATTGATTTGGCGCATATGCCAAACATTTGTAGTGTAGAAAAACGACAATAAAGGTTTACATGAAGTTTCCTGAAATTATATGCAATATATTTTTTTTGTATATTATTGAAAGTAAAAATTATTTTTGTGTCGTATACGCCACTTTTCTAAACTTATTTTTAAAAAGTGGCTTTTTGTGCGGCATACGTTTACTAACTGCTGTGTATTGAGTTGTTGACATTTAATTTGGCTCTTGCTTTAACTCTTTTTTCTTCTTACGGAAGTGAAGCAAAGCAAGAATGAAATTTATGGGTCGATTACGGATAGCAACTGAACTGAAGTCGAGTTGCCAACAGCGAAATCAGCAAACTCCGCACATGATAAATTCAATTTTTTTATTTTTTAACATGGGCGGCGATGCCTGATTTCGCTGCTGGCAACTAAATTTTAGTTGTATTGCCATCCGTAATCTACCCATCATTTTCATATTGTAATTTTATTTTGCTTTCGCAATAACTACTTTTTTTCTTACGGCAATGAAGCAAAGCATTTGTGAAATACATTTTGTACGTTTTTGTATGAGAAATTAACCCAATTTCCAAACAATGGCGTGTAGAGCAAAAACTTCAAAAACTTTAAAATAGTTGATATGGAGCAAAACTAATACTTAAAATATCTCAGAAACATTAAAAATTTCGTGAAAGAGGTTTTGAATTCAGAAAGGCGATATTAAAAATATACATACCCCACGCCTAACTTAATTTTTATTAAAATGGTCCGTAGGTCAAACCAATAATGAGCTGACGATATGTACATACATATGTATGATATTATGTACTTAAATGCGGCAAAACTTTTTTTAATACCTTTCTTTATAAAAAACGTAAGAAAAAATAAAACAACACCTGCAGCGTTTTGTTGGCTTCCTCTGACTGCGTCAATAGCTTTACTTTTTATTTTAAGCTTTTATTTGTGTTTTAACAAGATTTCTGATCTGATTTTGAAGAAAAATGCTAGAGAAAGTTTATTTGGCTTGATACCGAAAAATTACTTTAAGAGAAATACTTAAATTCTATATACATATGAGAATGTAAATGTTGATGTCAAAATAAAATTAAAGACAACTTAATCTGTGGCATTTTGAAAAAACATCTTAAGTCAAGATAGCAAACAAATTAAAAAAAACTCGGTGAAAAAATCAATTTTGTGAAATAATTTTTGTGAAATAAATATTTTTATAAACTTCTTAAATTTGAGTTAAGATGTTTTGTCAAAATGCCACATAAATATTTGCCGTACCCTACAGATAATATTGGACTACGTGGTCCATTGTGGCTTAAATGGACTACTTACAACATGGTCCAATGTACTGTAGTATGGACCATGTTATAAGAAGTTAACATGAAGTGCTGCCAACAACTTCATGATGTATACTTTTCTATAGTTAACAGTATTTCAAATTGGTAGCCCTGATGGTGTCCATTATTAATTGTTTATTTAAAAGTGAAAGTCTGTGAAATTTGTGGAAAAAAGGTAAACAAATTTAAAATTCCAAATAATTTATTTAATAATAGCGATAATAGACTACAGTACACAACATAAATGGCGATTAGTAAAAAATTAAAAAAAGAATAATGCTTAAACTACCCCTAAAGTGTACTCCATACTGTGGTAACATTGAGTACTTTTAAAACTAACCCACTTTAGTACTCCATGGAGTAGTTTAGGGTTTAGGACTTCGGTGGGTTATATGGTCCCCTCCTAGGACATCGTAATGTTAAATGGACCACCTTTTATCCATATATTTGGAGTAGTTTTGGAGTGCTCCTACTCCTTTATGGACTACTCTTTACATGCATGTATGGACAAGTCTCCTTATCTGCAGGGTATTTACAAAACGCCTTGTATAGTTGTATCGATTGTATGTTCTATAAAAAAAACAATAGTAAACTATGTATTTTAATAAAACATACAATCGATGCAACAATACAAGGGGGTTTATGTTTACTTCAAATATATAAATATCAATCTCATAAAAAAATTTTGTTAGGAGAGTTCTATAATTACCCTAGAGGGAAGCGAACTGACACCAAAGTAGTCCCGTGATAGGTCTTTGGTGGTAGAGACAGGTTCTAGTTTTAACACTTTCTGTGAATAAGACCTATCACTTTTACGTGGGGTTGTCATTGGAGGGGGTCAATGACATCATTTGACCAGTCACACATCTATTCTCAATGGACGTGTTTAGTGACAGTTGCTACAATGTAGTATTATTTCAATACAATGCAGTATTATTTCAATAAAACAAGTTCTAGAATAAAATTCAAGAGCCAAATTTTAGAAAGTCCCAAAAAATGTGTCACACCACCGTTGAAGACTGTACTGTAACTCATTACTTTGTTTACCTTTTTGTTCTTCATAAACCAGTTATACGATTGGTTCTTCTTTCACTGTACATGAGTTCTTTCTTTTTGTACCTGATCTATTTTCACAACTCCCAGGACCAGTCTGTTGGACCAATTGACACAAATTTCTCTATAGGTTTCCAAAAAAGGCTTAAAAAAAGATGTATACTAACAAGTAGTGTAGGGTATCATTAGGTTGGAGTTGCCCGCCTACAATTTCTAACTTGTTGATAGCAAGGGTTTTTCAATGAGTTTATTTAAGCTTTTCTTCAACATTAATTTTAATATGTATTAGATAATTTTTCTATTCCCGCCAACATTTAACTTAAGTTATCAGAAATAATGCAAATCATGTTTTAAAAGTGTTTAAAATAATCGTTTAACTCTGTAGTTTATTTACTTATTTATACGAGTTATCTTTAAAAAATAAGTTATTAATTCTTTAAATGCGAACAGAAATCTTAAAAAAATAGTTTGTTTAAATTAAGACAGAGTCGGAGATTTTATAAAAAATGGAAATAAATATGAAATTTCTATACGGAAATTCTTATTTTACATTAGAAATATTTTAAGGTTTATGAAATTCGGGTGGGTCAATGTGGCAAAATTAGATCCACTTAAGAGTTTTACCATATAAAATCTACAAAAATATTTTTGCACATAAAGTTTTGCTCTGATAGTTTTTCGAGATACATACATATTTGAAATTTAAAATTTTATTTTTAGAAAAACAAAGTTTTCTTAAAATCTTATTAAAAGAAAATTTAATTAAGCCAACTAGCTGCTAAACTTATAGTATTTTTACACTGATCAACATGTTACATCTGCCATCAAAGATGTAGAAAATCTGAAACACTCGTTTACATTGCTCACATCTAACATCAACCATCAAACAAAAATGTCACCATTTTTGAAAAAAAAAATTTTTTTTAAATAAAAAATGTTTCTTTGTCACAAGAGTTGCAAAATTTAAAAAGAAAACAAAAAAATTTTTTTGAATTTAAATTTGTTTCAAAATATAAAAAATACTTAACAATAAAACATTGCAATAAAAAATAAAACTTGACAAATGGTAAGGCTGCTTTCAAAACCAACTTCTTTTTGTCAGTGATGCCACAATAATAATAGAACTTATTGCCACTTTTCTAGTGATGACACTAAAATAATCGAAAGATGTAGAATGGAATAAAATGAGATAGGAACATCTTTTAAAGATGTTGAAATATGTTGGTTTTCAGCCCTATGTATTTCTTATGGAAAGATGTTAACATCTTCGCAAATTGTGGCAAATTGATGGTAGATGTTAGATGTTGATCAGTGTAAAAAGACTATTCTACACGGCATTCTACACGGAAAGAATTTTTGACAGTGGCTTGAAATAAGAAAATTTTGCATGATTTTCGTTCAAGCGAATACATTTGGCTTGGCTTAAGCAAAACGTTTCTTTATTCAAGAAAAATTTACTTAATTCGAACAAAATAAGTTAGGCCAAGACGCGCGATGTCGGCAAAAACATTTCTTTCGTATATTTGTATTGAAAGCAAAATCAAATTAAAGTTTTTACTATGGTTTATAATATAAATATGCAAAAGAAATGTTTTTGTCGACATCGTGGGCTTGGCAGTTAAAGTCAAGAAATAATTTTTAGATTTATGGATTTTCTTGCTTTAAAAAACGAAATTAATTACTTTAGAAAATTAACTTGTATCCATGTATTTAGCAGCTCGTTGTCCGTAGTGTACAAACTGTGGCTTACATATTGACCCCTTTGCGCAAAATTATCGTATGTTACAAAAACCAAATTTTACAGGACAGCCATTTTTCTACTTGCAATATCAAAATGGAAATATACATTCAATTTTTGGAGCAACGAAGTTGAATTCGCATACAATATTTTGTCAGGTGACGTCTCTTTGAATCTAGAACAAGATTGCATCAAAAAGATTTTTTGTACGATTGCCCATGGAGCACTGTGTTCTTAAAACTCTACATACATATATTGTTAAAGTCCGGCCAAATTACTAGCTGGGATGCATCCCTTAATTTTTTTTGATATGTTGAAATATAGAGCAATATCTCTCTGTCTGGGCATACATATATCTGTCTGGCCACATTTGTTGACGCACAATTAGGAACTTTAAGGGATTTTATTTGCAATGTTTTTTTAATAAAATATGCAATCGATATAATAAATGAATTATTCTAATAAATTATTTGAATATTTGATATTAAAAACTGAACAAATCGGTGCAATTTTTTACCTTGTTGCCATATTAATGTCCTAATGGATTCTTCTTAAATCAAGCTTTGGTAACCTTTAACATTAAAGGTTTTGCTTTTACTTTTGTTTCAATGCCTTTTTCCAATCATTTTCGCATATTTTTATTTTTTTGTATATTTTATTCTATATCATTTACTGCTTTATAAAAGATCTTTTATTGAAGCGCTCGATTATGCGCTTTTTCTCTTAAGTGCTTCAAAAAACCCAAATTTTTTTTACTGGGTACTGAACAAATCGAAGTTATTTTTTCAGTGTTGTAAAGCATTTATTTGAGTTTTCACAACACTGAAAAAATAATTTTGATTCGTTTCATATCGACCAAAAGAATTATAAATAAAATTGCTTTCTAATGGAAACAGTATTCGATCGCGACTGCCAGAATTATTTCCCAGTATTGGTAGTACAATAATATTCTAAATTAACGTGAGTTTTTGCCTTTCGGTTAATTTTCACGTTGGTTTAAATATATACGTACCTATTCGCCTAGACCGCAAACAAACCCCTTGCTTAGGTGCTAAGTCTATCTTACCTTCCCTGCAAAACAGATTCTGTGGAATAGCAACAGCCCCAGGTTGAATTTCTCTGTGTATACGTTTTTAACCCTAATAGGTAATTTTTACGATTTCTCTCAGGATTTGTATAAAAACCACATCACGAGGATCCCTAAAGGGTCCGTCCTTACCAATAACCAGTCCAGAGATTGGTTTACTTCCTGATTCTACTGTTTCCCATGAATCGGAAAGGACTTTGATCAACTGCGATATTCGAAGATTGCTAATGTAAAGCCTTAGCCAAGTTTAAGTTAATATTTGCTCCTATCTTTCCCGAAAGCACAACGCTTAAAAATGCGTGCTTCTCAAGACGTTTACAGAAAACATCCAATGGGGCAGGGTCTATTGGTAGTTCCAATAATTGCTAGCATTTTAACAACAGAATTGTTAAAAAATTTTATAAAAAAAATTGTTTTTGCAAGAAATTTTGCAGCAGTTAATCGCCATATTTTTGTAAAAGTTTGTGGGACACATGCTCGATCGGCAAATATGCCTTTCACTGTCAGAAAAAGGGGTCTCCTGAATCGAGTTGTTACTACAAATGACAAATGAATCAAAACGCAAAATCATTATAATAAACAACGGTTCAACAAGCAAAAAGAGCTTAAGCGACAAAAACACAATTTTTGCAGGAGAAGATTTATTTTATTGTATTTCATACAAATTTTGTATGAAGGTTGTCGCTTAAGCTAAAATTGTTTTTGCTATAAGATCTGAACTGTACTTTTGTGACCATGACATTTTAGGATATCGTGCAAGTGTTGCCAACAAATTCATTTATTAAAAAAAAAACGAAAATTTAAAATAATGTCGCTTAAGCTGTTTTTTGCAGTAATGGCTCGATGTGTACATTA
This sequence comes from Pollenia angustigena, assembly GCA_930367215.1. NCBI lineage: Eukaryota > Metazoa > Arthropoda > Insecta > Diptera > Polleniidae > Pollenia > Pollenia angustigena. Next base: position 125,892,155 of record OV884058.1, read on the forward strand.
CATATTCCGGACCACTTTCTACCTTTCTGTGTAGAGGTTTTTGCAAAGATTTATCCATTTTGTTCCGTCTCGTGAAGTTGTTTTGGCTGTTCTAGGCTCGATTATTCATTCCACTGCTTCTCATGTCTGTAGTCTTGCCACAACAAGCTATTTGAGTTTGTTAAGACTTGTAAACATTTTAAATTGCAAACGAACTTTTGATAACCCCTTGGTGCCGAATAGATTAAACAAGCTGCAAAAATAAGAAAAAAATGAGAAAAAACAAATCGCTCCAGCTGCATGTAAGTGTATGAAAATTTAATATAATTCTTCATACCAGCGAAGATCACGTCTCGAAAGTGGTAAGAAAAAATCATTTATATAAAAAGAAGTGCATGCTTAAACCTCATTTATTAGTGTCAATTCTTGCAAATACGTTAAAACAACTAGAGTAATTTTATTTTTCAACATCAATCACATCATGAACAAATTCATTGTAAGTAAATATGAAATGGAGAAAAGTGTGAAGAAAATATACTAGAATTTGTAGTTGCACTTTTATAAGGAAGAAATGGCTATCATTTATTTCCGCTTTAGATTCAAGAAGAAAAAAAAAAACGTAAAAGTGGTTAGAGATAAAATTTGTAGGCCGGAAGTGGGTTATTGGAAAATAGTTTATGGTCTATATTACAGTGTTCGTTTTGTGTGTTTAATTGAATTAATGTTTGTGTTTTCTTTTTTACAGTCCTTTATTTTGGTAGTCAGTGCTTTAGTGGTAGCGTCTGTTAACTGTGGTAAATATGCCGCTGCTCCCGCCAGTGTTTATAATGCAAATTCTTATGCTTTAGGCCCAGAGCCTATATCTTATGCTGCTCCATCTCCAGCTTATCCCTCAGCTTCCTATTCATCTGCCGCCTACCCAGCACATTCTTATCCAGCACCTTCATACCCAGCACCATCATATCCATCTCCTTCTTACCCAGCACGTGCTTATGCTTCTAAACTCAAGTACTCCGTACAACCTGCCTACTCTCAAGAATTGTATCCCGGCCAAAATAACTACAAAAGCTATCACTCTGCTCCCGTCTACAGTCAAGTAGCTTTGCCCATTGTACCCTCCGATCCCGTTGCTAAATTGTACGTTCCTGCCCAACACTCTTATGCCCCTGCTTCCAGTTATGGCGCTGTCTATTAAGTGATTGTGTTCTCTTAGATGCTTTAAATAACAGGAAAATGTTTTGTTAAGGTGATAATTATGGTATGACGTGGTAAATGTCTAGACATTAAAATGTCTTTTTCAAACAAATTTTTATATGCGGCACCAGTATTTTTTTTTTAAATGTGTAAATAATTTTGGTTAAAAACTTTTTCTATAATTATCTTAACGTTGTTTTAAAACGTTGCAAAATTTTGAAAAATTATTTTTGTTAACAATTTATTTATTTGTAATTTTTGTTTAAAGAATATTCAAAAAAAATTTTTTTTTATTTAACTTTATTGTTAAAAGCAGAGCGAAGAAACAAAAAAGCATTTATCATGCATTCAGTGAATAATAAAAAAAAAACAAAATGAAAAAATTTTAAATATTATTCTTTTCTTCTTATTCTGTCAGCATTCTGTTAAAATTTGTGTTATTAAGTTTTTGCTTTATTGCATTTTTATTTGATTATTTTAATATTTTTTTTTTTTTATTTCAATATTTGCTGCTCTTGATATTTGGTTGGTTTTTTTAACTTCCACATATTTTTTTTTGCTGATAATTCACAAATACAAAAAATATATTTCTGGTTTTCATTGAAACTCAGTGCTGTTGCTCTGGTTTTATTTTATTTCTTTCTTACATTTCATTTCAAGCCAAGTTGTTTCATTATGAAAGCAAAAGAAGAAATGATAAAAGCCATAACTGAATTGGCTGTTAATACTCGTAAATTGTATTGAAATTTGATATAGTTTTATAAGTGAATTTATCTCTATTTGATAAGAGTTATGCGAGTAGTGAAACTATTTATCAAGTTTTTTTTTTATTTTACTAAAACGAAATATTTGCTATCTTATGAATTTTCTAATGCAAAAAGTATAAGTTTCTGAGGAAAATTAAAATAATGTTTTGTATCGGGCGTAAAACTTAAAAATGCGGTATTGTTGGCAAGTCTTGAGCGTTAATTGTAGGAGATTGTTATAATATAAATTTATTCAAAGTATTGACTATCATTATCTATGACCATTTCCCATCTTTCTTGAACCATCTGGATTTCGTGATAAAAGAGGTGTTAATTTCTTTTTTCCCATCAATTTCGGATAAACTGTTTCAAAGAGAAACAAATGGTGGTCGAACGGGACAAAGTATAGACTATAAGGCTGCTAAGGCTTGCCGTATTTTCTTAGTAGTCTTGCAAATGGTGGTCGAACGGGACAAAGTCTAGACTATAGATCTGCTGAGGCTAGACGTAATTTTCTTAGTAGTCTTGCAACAGGTGGTCGAGAGTTGTCTTGATGAAATATTAAGGCTCAATGACTTTTTGGCAAATACTCGCTTTTAGCGCCTCAATTAAGTTCGCTACAAATGCCATGCTATCGTTTGGTTTGATGTCGGAATTTTATAATAATAGATCACAATCATCTGATCCCACTAAATGTTGTGTTTTAACGTTAGCGCTGTATAGATTGGCTTCACATACCTTTTTCTTGCCCTTAAGGTTATCTTAATGAATCTATTTTTCATTGCCAGTAATGATTTGTTGCAAAAATGACTTGGTTTTATGACGTTCAAGCTGTATTTCGGACATGCAAAATAGTCTTTCAATGCCTCTTGGCGTTAGCTCTTCTTAAGTTTTATTCCCATTCCCTCCAATGAACTTTTTTTTGGAAATTTTTAAATGTCCAGCCAGGCCATGTTCGTTCAAAACATATTTACAAGGTTTTGTTTTTCGTGCTTAATTCCCAATTTTTATTCTTGATAAAAAACACTGAAATTTATTGTTGAAGGGAAAAGCTATTCCTATGCGCATTTCACTGGTTGCTTAGGTTAAATAAACGATTATAAAGATATACTGATTGGCTTAAATTAACGATTGCAAAGATAAATTGAAAATACTATTAGATCTGGCTTTTATAAATCTTCGAACCAAGGAAAGGTTTGGGGTAAGTTAACAGCTTAATTAAGTGGCCGTTACAAATTGAAACTTGCTATGATTTTCGGGAGTATAGTATATCGAAAAACAATCTACTACGGACCTGTTACCCCAACATGTTGGCGTTGAAGTTAAATTTTTACACGGAAAATTTTTTTACACCAATTAAAGCATTAATCAAACATAAAATCAGTTTTGATTAAAAATTGAATCAAGTAAAATAAACGTTAAATCAATTGAATTAAAGGATTAATTGATGCTGTTAATTTGTTTACTGGTGCAAAATTAATTTTTTTTTTAATTAATATCACTAACTTTTTAATTAAAATCAATTTTTATTTTTTTTTGTCGTATTTTATTTCGATAACAACATTATTGTAAGGTAAATGGAATTAATGAAATAAATAAATTATAGTTATTTAAGACAGTGGAACTTATATGGGAACAATCGTAATACTACGGTGACTTTTAAAACTTATAATGGGTGATTTTTAAGCGCTATAGGAAAGTTAAAAAAAAAAAATACAAATAAAATTCAGAAAAATGCATGAAATCTTTATTTGAATCGATAGTACGGTCCATATAATTTTATGATTGAAGATTATTTCATGCAAATGTTGACCGTGGCTGCGCCTCAAATAATCCATCCGCTTAGTCCAATTTTGGCCTACTCTTTCCAACATTTCGGCCGGTATCTCAAGAGTAAATGCTTCAATGTTGTCTTCCAATGCGTTAATTGAAGCGGGCATGTGTGTATAGACATGAGCTTTAACATAGCCCTACAAAAAATAGTCTAGAGGCGTTAAATCGCACGATCTAGGTAGCCAATTGACCGGTCCCGAACGTGAAATAAAATGTTCCCCAAACTCGCAGTCTTTTGTTAAGCGTGCTGTGTGGCATGTGGCACCGTCTTGTTGAAACCACATGTCATGCAAGTCAAGCTCTTGCATTTTGGGAAAAAAAAAGTTGGAAATCATCTCACGTTGTTGAGTAAAAGAGGCCCAATTGCTGCGAACGGCGACGAATCGATAATTGATGGTCATCATTAACACTGGCCGATACAGCTGCGATATTTTCTTCACTTCGCACTCTACGTAAGCGTGTTGGTGGTTTAATGTCCAACAATGTAAATTTGGTGCGAAATTTAGTCACAATAGCCCGAATAGCCGCTTCAGTGGGTCGATTAAACTGACCATAAAATGGAAGAAGCGCGCGATGAACTTTCTTAACAGAGCACGCATTTTGATAATAAAATTCAATAATTTGCAAGCGTTGTTCATTTGTTAGACGATTCATGGTAAATTATAGACCAAACTGAAGATGTTTGACAGAGAAACAAATACGAAACGTGCGTCAGCTGTTTAAACCAGTGTTTCCAAAAAGATAAAAGCTAAAAAATCACCCGATAGTATACGAAAAAAATTCTCACCAATTTTTTGCTTTTCAATCAAGTGAAAAATGTGGTTAATATCAAAAAATATTTAATTGTAACAGTTAATTTGTTTACTGGGGCAAATTTAATTAATTTATAATAACTTTTTTAATTGAAATCAATTTTTATTTTTTCTGTTTAATTGAAAATAGATTTTGTCATTGTCAAACAATTCATCATTGATCATTTTTCTTAAAAAGGGTGGACCAACCATAAAGCACGATGTTAATTGTGAGCCACACCTTAACATCAAGTTGTTTCCCTAACTTAATTTGACATTGCGTTGTTTAAGTGTTTGACAAATTTAATTATGGTGAGGTATACAATTGAGTAGCGTTAAGATTTTTGAAATCAAAATGCATTTCGTGCAATTCGAGATTTTTTTGGTCAGCATAATCGGCCTCTGTGGTTTCGTCAAGCAAAATTGCCGCATTTGGTCAAATGAGAATGCACCAGTGATTGTTGAAAAGCCGATGCATCCACAAAGAGTGACTATTTGGTGCGGTTTATGGGCTGACAGCGTCATCGGGCCGTACTTCTTCGGCCAAGCAGCTATCGCGAGATGATAACGGGCTACTTGTGGCCAGAAATTGAGGATATGGACCTGGACGATATGTGGTTCCCACAGGATGGTGCCACTTGCTACACAGCCATCGAAACAATTACTCGATATGTCTTAGAGTCATTGAAAATATGGACCAAAGAATAGAGCTATACCACCGAAACCAGGGCGATATCTTGTTTCACACATAATTGTCATAGATTTTCTATCATAACGGAAACAATTTAAGATAATTCTCTGAATAATTTTTGTTCACTAAAACATGTTGTGAACAACAAAGCTAAACAAAACTTGACATTTTTTTTATCATTTAAAATTTTAAACAATTATATATATTTTTAATTATATTTTCTTATGTATGTTATTTTCTGTTTTGAATTTTTTTTTGGTTTTTTTTATTGACAATGCAATAACAATGCATTATTCATGTATGCACTATTTTAAGTGATAATGCAATAATAATACACTATTCATGATGTGTTTTAATAATAATGTAAAGGCAGCGCATTAAATGGCATACACTTCAGTTGTATTTAAAAATAATGCTCTTCTTTGTTAAGAAAATAATGTAGTGCAAAAAATAGTGCATTAAAAGTGTTTAAGTTAGAAGTAATCAAATAATTGTGTACTCGAATATTTTGTTATCGCCCAGTAGTCATGTGCTGTAACTTTGGTGAAAACTTTTCGCATCTTAAATATGTGAAATTCAAAAAGTCCATCTTTTTCGAAAAGTGAGAAAAATAATACGCCTTTAACTAAAGTTTGTCAAAAACTATCAAAAGAGATTACGTCGTTACGTGAAATTTCAATCGAAATCGATGTGAAACTGTCGCCGCTTTAGTTCAGGCTTGTGTAAAGAAGTGGAAGTTTAAAAAAAAAAACAGAAGCAAATAACGAACCTGCTTCCTGCAATTTATGCAGCACGACATCTGATACTGTAAAGTTTTAGGTGAATTGCCGACATTTCACGCATATTCTTTCGAAATTTGCTTAAAAAGTATTTGATCTGCCGGGCTTCCTCAGTATCGTCCGAAAGGGTTTCTTCGTCTGTAGATTTAGCAGTGCCGGTTAAAAGAAGAAGATTAACATATAAAGCAAAGAATGCTTCTGATGCCTTTATCTGATGTGTACTGGTTTGACTTAAACATCTAAAATATTAATTGTTAAATTTGGTACTATTTGTAGTAGAACTCCTATTTTAAAGTAAGTTGGTACGTCCGTAACTTCTTTAAACCGATTTAAATTTTTCGTAATTTAGCGTTTTTTCTAGATTTTCTATGGCGAATAAATACATTGTGGTCTTGGAAACTAAGAGAAAATTTATTTCTCTTTCTTTTGTTTTAATTGAATTTTTTGTTTTTATTAAAGAACAAAATTTGAAATGAAAAAAAGAACAATGCAATGTTACAATGGAACTACAAGTAATATCTTTGTATATAAGTATGTATGTACATTTAGGGAAAAGCGGCAACTAAAAAATAGGAATGCTTCATATTGATTCAATGATTTTAAAAAGAGTAGAAACATTTTATTGTAATACATTAAATCAATAATTTTAAACTTTGAATTAATGTAGTTTCAATTTATTTCGTGGAATACCTTGAATTAACTTTGTTTTAATGTTGAAACATATTCTTTTTAGATTTTTATTTAATTAATTTCTTAATCAAGGAAATATTTTTATTGCAAAATATTATTAAATTAATAAGAAACATTTTGAAATCTGTATGGCAACAAATTTGGGTCAATATATAAACCACTTGAATGGTAGCTGGGCAAGAAATGATAATGAAAAAGGAAACCTGTTTGTAAATCATTTGAAAAACGTATTTACACCAAATATATCTCACAATATTGCGGTCGAGTTACCACCTGTTGATGCTAGAGCAGCTATTCCCCTCAGATTCGAGATAAGAGAAATCGAAAAGGCTATTTGTGACTTAAACGCTAAGAAGGCACCTGGTATTGATAAAATCAGTAATAAAATGCTTTTGGAGCTACCTCGCATAGCAAAGAAAATTATTCTTTTTATTTTTAATGCTATTTTACGCCTTAAATACTATCCTGAAAAATGGAAGGTTTCCTTAGTTACCATGATACCAAAGCCAGGTAAAGATCATACAAAAGTTGAGTCTTATAGACCTATTAGCTTATTATCAAATATGTCAAAGCTGTTTGAGAAATTACTAGTTTCAAAATTAACACCAATTTTAAGTGAAAATAGATGTATTCCAAACCATCAGTTCGGATTTAGAAGAAAACACAGCACAATCGAGCAGACTCATCGAATAGTAAATGATATAAGAAAAGCATTTGAAGAAAAGAAATATTGCTCCTCACTCTTCATCGATGTTTCGCAAGCTTTTGACAAAGTCTGGCATGAAGGCTTATTACACAAATTGAAGCAAAATTTACCAGCAAACACACACAAGCTGCTAGAAAGCTACTTAGTCGGTCGTCAATTTATTATTAAAGAAGGAAATTTCTTAAGTTCACCTCAGCCCATTGCCGCTGGAGTCCCACAAGGCAGCATCCTGGGCCCCCTATTATACTTAATTTATACTTCGGACATGCCAACAAGCAACTACACACAAACTTCAACATTTGCAGACGATACAGCTTTTCTAAGCGTCCACGAAAATCGTTATGAAGCATCGCGTTACTTACAGAATTATATATTTCAACTAGAAATATGGTTAAGACAATGGAGGATAATGGTCAATGAGCAAAAATGTGTACATATAACATTCACTTTGCGCCGGGAATCTTGCCCCCCTATTACAATCAATAATCAAATAATTCCTCAACATTCGCATGTTAAATATCTCGGTATACATCTGGATCGGCGATTAACGTGGAAATGCCATATAGAGGCAAAATTAACTCAAATGAAACTAAAAGCCATTCAAATTCATTGGCTAATTGGAAGAAATTCTGTCCTTAGTCTCGATTGCAAGCTTCTACTTTACAACTCTATCTTAAAGCCTATCTGGTGCTACGGTATTCAACTATGGGGCACTGCCTCGGCCTCTAATATCGACAAAATTCAAAGGCGCCAAAATAAACTTCTTCGAATAATCACAGCCGCTCCCTGGTATGTTAAAAACTCAAACATTCATAAGGATCTCAATGTGCCATTAGTGATATTTATGATTACAAAATATTCAATAAAATATTTAAAAAGGCTTGAACAAAACCCAAATCCACTAGCTCGAAATATTTTAAATCATGGCGGCCACACTCGCTTAAGAAAAAGAGACACTGCAGCACTTACCCAATTAGATGAGCGATAAACACCTATATAAGTGAATAAAAACCGTGATGAAGAAAATTTTGTCTGGCACTGGCAGGACATAAAAAAACGTATTAGGTTAAGATTTGATTAATTATTGTTAGTTCATATTTAATATATGAAGATTCAATAAACAAATAATGACAAAAAAAAAAAAAAATATATAAACCATGTCAGCTAAATCCCTCTTTATAAGGTTGGGAAATTTTGTGTGTTGTGGACGTTTTTAACAAAATGTCGGTGAAATTTAATTTAGTGGATGGTTTATTGAACACAGAAAGCGGAGTTATAGTGACCATATTAGAATATCAATTGGCGAATAATGAAACATCGATTTCGGCTAACATGGTACTCTCTGAAAGCCAGGAGAGGAGAAAATTCCGCTCAGAAATTCTCATAAAGTTCCGCAGCAAGTTGTTTGCATGTTTAAAGAAAAATGTTGGTGTTGTCCTTTAATTAACTAATCGATTTTAAAGTAAAAGAACTGCTTTTAAGAACGCGAGCGCAGAAGTGACTTTTTTCACTAAAATTTGCCATTTCATATTTCAAAATTTGTATTTGTTTTAAATATTATTGATTCGTGATTTTTTTGGTCAACATAATCGACCAAATGTGTCCCCAATCGGGAGAATCGTGCGTAAATTTCAGCAAATCGGGCCTGTAGGAAATGTGAAAATACCTGTTTAGTGCGGTTTATGGGCTGGCGGCGTTATCAGGACGTACTTCTTCGAAAACGAGGTCGGACAAGCAGTTACCGTGAATGGTGTTCGCTATCGCGAGATGATAACAGACTTCTTTTAGCCAGAAAATGAGGATATGGACCTGGACGATATGTGGTTCCAACAGGAGGTGCTCCTTGTCACACAGCCAACAAAATTCAATGGCCGTGTTATCTCACTTCGTGGCGATGTTAATTGGCCGTCACGATTATGTGATTTGACACCGTTTGATTTCTTTCTTTGCGAATATTTCAAAGAAAAACTGTACGCCAATAAGCCAAGAACAATTTAAGAGCTAAATGATGAGATAATTTAGCACATTAATTATGTCTCAGTATGGACCATCGGGTAGAGATATGCCACCGAAGCCGTGGCTGGCATTGCCTGATATTTTATTTCACACAAAATTGCCATAGACCCTTCTATCATAATAAAAAATATTAGGATATTTGACTAAAAACTTTTTGTTTTATTTAAACACTTATAAAATTATTACAGTAACTGATTGTAGGTTATTAAATTCGTTTTCTGTTCTGTTAAAATTCAAAAAACAAACTACCAAAAAATAATGTTTTATCGTATTTATTTTGTTATGTAGTTTGATTTTTATCGTTTAAAATATAAATTTTAATAGTAAAAATCATTCAATTTTAAGGAATATGTTGTTCAAAAAATAAAAAATTTAAAAATGAATGTAAAAATCATTTGTTTTAAATGAAATGTAAATGATCCGTTTATTAAGTGAATTTTAAGTTGTTTAAAATGAATTTTCGTTTGAATTTAACTACATAATATTTTGAGTGAAATTATCATCGTGCATTTTGGTTGGATCACCCTTTATTAGTAAGCGACCCTGCAAATAATATTGGACTACCTGATCAATTTTGATAAAATGGATTCCTCCATGGACTGGTCCAATGTAATGCAAGAATGGACCATGTCATTATTAAAACGTGTTTGTAGTGAGACGACATGTTAAATGACTTCAAAACTTATCCTCATGAGGGTACATATACCACGGTTGAAGCGATCTTCAATATTCGATGTTCTGTAAATGCCAATTTTTTTAATAGTAAATGTCACTTATTTTAAAAGAATTTGCTTGCTTAAAAATATGAGCTAAAACAGCACCAAAAAAAGTATTAAGTATATAAATCTCTATTAAAACTGGGGGTCAGAACATATTTACCATTAATATGTGCAACATATAAACCAGCACAGATGTTAGCGTATATGGGACACTTTTGTTAGAAATACAAATATGATAAGAATATCTTTTTAACTTGTTACTCGATTAAACGTATTTTCACCCTGTTCCACTATCAACTCTTAAAAAAACAA